>OX387241.1:253151274-254401274 GCA_947561735.1 Cenchrus americanus
CAAAGGATCGCAGGAATCTCCGAAGAATTCACCACCTCAAAGTCCGCGGGAGAATCGACCTCCACCAATGGGTGACCAACCACCGAAGAACGCAAGATTGGGGAGCTATGCACCCCGTACATCATCGACCTACCAATCTTGAACCTCGAGGAGATCGGAAGACCGTTCGAGATCAAGACCTCAACAATCCGCATGGTGCAACATTCACCCTTCACCGGCAAAGAGGATCCGAACCTTCACCTCCAAGCATTCATTCAACTATGTCGACTTTCAACATGGATGGGGTGACTCAAGATCAAATGAGGGCAAGGCTTTTTCCGTTCTCACTACTCGGGAAGGCTTTGCAATGGTTCCACTCTCAACCGGCGGAGACGGTGCAAAATTGGAACACGTTGATGAAGGCTTTCATGAAGGAATACTACTCACCGGTAAAACTCAAAGCTTGCGTAATAAGATTGCCACCTTTGTTCAATATCCTACGAAACTATCTCGGAGGCATTCGAGCGCTTCAACGAGTACACCCGGCGGTTCCACATCACAAGTTCCCGAAAGAAGACCTCGTGCAAAAGTTCTATCAAGGACTCACCATGGCGTCAAGGACGATCATCGATGCATCAGCGGGAGGATCTATCATCGAGCTTACACCGACGGAAGCTTTCACGCTATTCAAGAAGGTCGCGGATAATGACACGTGGGCGTCATCCGGCGCCTACATCCGGCTCAACCCATGGGGAACGTCAAAGGAGTCTTGCAAGTGGAGAAGGAAGACATACTTGAGGGCAAGATCGACTCGCTCATGAGGAGGTTGGAGAAGATGGAGATGGAAAAGAAAGAGGCTCAAGACTTGAAGGCCGCCGAAGCAAGGTCCACATGTGAAGAATGTGGAGAGTATGGCCATGTCCGCAAAGATTGTCCGGAGGAAGCCAAAGTGCTCGACTACATGAGGAAGGGAGAATTGCCGAACTTCCGCTACGGCAAGGTAGGCCTCAATTTAATGCAAGCTCATCTATTCCTAACGCGGTTCCGCTTCGGATACAATTGAAGGAGTTCATGGATGAGCAAGCTAAGATCAACAAGGACACCGTCACCAAGTTCAAGACCATAGACAAGGTGTTGGAGAACATCGATAGCAAAGTGACGGAGGTCGGAAGTTCCAATCATCAAGTGCTCAACATGATGAAGATGCTCAAGACGCAAGTTGGACAACTTGCGGGGCGCCCTCACTAATGATGAAGGGAAGCTTCCGGGACAACCCAAATGTCCCGAATCGGCGAAGGCCATTCAAACACGTTCGGGGAAGGAGACCGAAGATCCGGAACGTTCCGCGGGAGCAAGGAAGCTTAAACCATTCACCGAGGTGGAAGGAGCCGCTAAAGAGAAGGTTACGGGGATCGTCACCGAGGAACCCGAATTTGAGATGCCGGAGGATGACACGAGGATACCGCAACTCAAGCCACGCTACTTCCGAGGTAAACTTGACAACCACTTTGAGAAGTTTGTGGAAGTTGTGCGTAGACTTAGCATCAACATGCCATTACTAGATGCCCTACAAGTACCTACATATTCTCGTTACTTTAAAGATATACTTGCAAATAAATATGAGATAGCAACACTCGGGGTAGATCATGTCAAGATGTCCGAGGAGTGTAGTGCGGCTATTGCTTATGGGCTAGAGAAGCAAAAAAGACCCCGGTGCCCCACAATTCCATGTTCGCCTGGTTCTTTCAACTTCGAGAAGGCGTTATGCGACCTTGGAGCTAGTGTGAGCGTCATGCCGAGGGATGTGTTCGAGAAGCTATGCCTACCGATGGAGTCTACGGGAATATGTTTGGAGTTGGGAGACAACTCCATTCGCTATCCCTTGGGCATTGCCGAAGATGTACCCGTGAAGATTGGACACCACTTCATCCCCGTCGACTTCGTTGTGCTCGAGATGGGAGAGAGGGAGAAGCCGCCGCTCATCCTAGGGAGGCCGTTCCTCAAGACCGTGGGAGCTACTATTGATGTTGGCAAGGGGGAGATCATGTTCGATATCAACGGAGAAAGGAGTTCCTTCAAGTTCCGTCCAAGGATTGAGGCATGCAACATGATTGGAGTGAAGGGAGAACCAAAACAAACGGAGGGGCTGAAAAAGAAGAAGGAGCCGAAAAAAATGAACGTAACGAAAATCAAAGAAGGTGTTGCATCCGTCAAGACAAAGGAAGAGAAGCCGCCTGTGAAGACCAAAAAATGACTAAGCCAACTAAGCCGGAAGACAAGCCCGCGCCCAAGATGGTGCGGAAGTGGGTACCCAAGATTGCAACGCCCGCAAAGAGCGTTGATCCGGAGTAATCAAGTGAAGAAGTCTAGCTATAGACTATAAACGAAGCGCTAGGCGGGAGGCAACCCGTTTCGTCGAGTCAAGAATAAGCTACCGGGAGGACAACCCGATTCCAGGTTTTTCGAGTATTTTTAATAATTTAGTTTTTGAGTTTTATTACGCAAAGACATTAGACTTAGAAGTGGTTGAACAATATTAGAGACATAATTCTTGATTGAATGTTTGCTTTATCATAAACCCTTTGCATGAACCCTCCTATGTGCTTGTTTGATTCTTTTCTTTTCGAGAAACCCTCAACCAAATAATTTCAGAACCTTAACTCAACCTTTCACCCTCATTTTGGTGCTGAGGTTGACTTATTTTTCATGCTAAAACCACACGAGTAGAGCCACGATTTATATTCAAGTGTTAATAAAAATCAGCACGTGGTAGGACTCGCGTGAACCTAGAAATCAAAGCTTTTTGTTGATCTTAAAAAAATCTTTATCCTTGGTTTCTCTAAGATTAGAATTTTTCTAAGCCTATTCTAATTTTGTTTTATTCAAAATCTTTCTTATTTAGCCAAAATTAGAACCTAAACCTATGCCCCCATGATCAAGCCGGCAAAACGTTCGCTCTCAACCAATGAAAGCAAACTATACCGGTGAGACCGAAACCGACGTAGTCGAAAAATATTTTCGACTTACATTTGTTTTTAATGGTTTAAAAACTTCTCTAAAATTATGTTTGAGCTCTTGCATGGCTCTGAAAAATATTTTAAATTTCGAATTAGAGGAGTGCTTAACCTTAAACACACCTAAATGGAGGCAATCTAGTTTGAATTAATCATGCATGCACCATTGGATGCCCTTTTATCAACTTTCACCAATTCCACATGCAAAGGACAAGCATGGTGGGCAGCAAGCATAAACTTTGCAGGATTTTCATGGTGGCATGTGAAGCAAGTGGAGCTAGGGAGCATGGACATGACCCAAAGCATGGAGCATCAAGTGAGAGGACCAATAATTAAAGAAAAGGAGTGGACGAGAGTGTTTGGGCGGTGCAACTCGTGGAGCACGCGGGCAGGGAAAGTTGCGAGGCGAAATGATCGTGGCCGGGAGAAAGACGCGGCGGGGAGGAGCCGAAGACCCCGGGCCGGCCGGCCCGGGCCGGCCGGCCCGACCTACTTAAGGAGCCCCCCGGCTCCCCGTTTTCTCGGCAGCAAGCTTCCCTCTCCTTCCCTTGTTTGTGTGTTCAAGTTTGTGTGCTCAGAACCTCCGTAGACATAGCCAACCATCCCAAGCTTGATAGCTCAAGAAAAAATCCACATCCTTAATCCACTCAAAGTCCACATCCGAAGCAAAGAGTTTAAGTGCCTAGTTTACCGGTTGCAACCCGAAATTTTAGTTGAAGAAAGAGTGCAACGCAACCATGTGGAAGAAGACCACAAGTCTCTTCTCCAAGAAGAAGAGTTCGTCGTCGTCCAAGCCGTCATCAACCACGTCTTCGAGGAGGCACTCGGTTTCCGAGTCTCCCGGAGCATGGAGACGGACACGGCACCACCGAGGAGGAACGATGCTCTCCTCCTTGGTGGTATGAGGGCTGCGAGAAGCACTTCCATGAGGTTCACCGAACCTCGTGGGCACACGGAGGAGCAGCCCGCGCCACCACGACGATCGACTCGCTCAACCGCACCACCTCCTTACACCCCGACACACTCTTCGTACGGCTTCATCATCTTGTCGGCGGAGGAGGAGGAGAGGCTCGCCAATCTTGAGAAGAGGCTTGTGCCGAATGTCGAGTTCGACGACCAAGCACTCTACACCTTGGGTTTTTGCACCGACATATACTATATGTTGGGGCACCTCGGATGGGTGCGCTTCTCTAACGGAATATCGGTGGACACCCATTTGGGTTACGCCTTAGAAATTTTGATGACTATTGCACCCATCGTTGATGATGATGGGGTGCAAAGCTTGTCATTCCGTTTGGAGGGAATCGAGCAAGTGGTTCCCTACGAGCACGTTAGGGAGCTGCTTGGATTCCACAAGGGAGCTCCGAGAAAGTTGACGTGCCACCCGGCATGTTGGCGGGATTTTGGAACATGATCTCCGGAGAAGCCCATCAACAACGCAATTGCATCCGCAACCCCATTATCCGGATATTTCACTCTTGGATGTGCAAGAGGGTATTGGGGAGGATGAAGGAAACAAAGGTGACCGACACGGAGTTGAATTGGCTATACTCGGCTTTAATTGCCGGGCAGCCAATAGACCCCTCTTACCTCATGATCAACCGTTGGTGTTGTGAAGCAACATCGGGGGCGGGTAATATTGGTTCGGGGTGTTACCTCTCCATGTTGGCCTTTTCCTTGCGGCCGGGGATCGCAAGAAACCCCGCTCACCTTTTGCGTGGTACCTCTCTCGGTTTTGAGTATTTGCGGCAAGGCAAATACATTAGTGGAGATGAGAGAGGAGGTTATCGGTTGGCCATAGTGAACCTACCCCTTCCGAATGAGAGGCTTAGGCTTTTCACCGAAGGAGAGGGGAAGATTGGTTGGAAGAGGGATTACTTGTCCCCGCAAGAAAGAACAAAAGAGGAAGAATCGTAGAGGAGGGAACATCCTCCGCACAAGAGAGTGGAGCACAACCCAATGTGCAACCATTCGGCGGGGTTCCTCCTCCGCCAAGTTATTACGGAGGGTCACAAGGACAAGCATGGGGGGGGGGGGGGGTGGCGCACCGGTACCCCCACAAAATTATGTTGTGCCCAACGCTAACTTCGCGGAGTCCTACGCTCATCATCCCCAACCACAACAAAGCATGGCCATTATTGGAGGGTATGCTGCAAGAAATGCTCAAAACATCGCAGCCATCCAAGCTAACGCAACTCAACTTGGTGAAGGCAACGCAAATATCGCCTTTGAACTTGGACGCCTTCACCTTGTGGAGCCAAATCAATTCGTCGGAGGAAATGTCCAATCATATTATGAGCAAGGGTATTATTATCAAGACTATCAACATCAACCACCGGCGGAGGACTAGAAGATTTAGGAACTTTAGTTTTCGTTTCTTTTCTTTTTCTCTCGTAATTTCCAGCTTTTGCTTATGTGTGTTTGCGTAGTATTTTCTGTTTTTATTTAAATTTCAGCAAGCATGTTTGTTTATTTTCAGTGTGTATTTCAACTTGATGTCGCCATTAATAAAGTCACCACCTTGATTATATCATTGGAAAAGTTACAAAATTCGTGCCATGATGATATATGATTAAAATTGCAGCTTTGTTCATCTTTGTAATTGATTTATGCATGTTTAAGCTAGTGCTCTCTTAAAAATACAGATCTGAATTTATTTAAATGCTAGCTTAATTTTCAGCGGAGGTTATGATTAAAATAAAGACCCATAGTGTTTTATGTGCTCTCAAGTTATGAATAGATTAAAGATGTCTTTTATGCTCAAAAATATCGCTAACATTGTCACAAATATCACTTGTGTGTTGCTCAACCTATCCAAAGCCTTATATATATTTGAGTGCATAAACCTTAGTGTACAAGATTTATTTTTGAGTGAGTTATTACAGGCCATGATTTCTCTGGCCCGAGACTAAGAAGCTGGTCATTCCATTTTTGTGTATCTATCTTTTTGCTAGCCTTTTATCCGTGCATTGTGTATCCCCGCATCGGTGATCTCACAAACTTCGCCGGATATCCACCCTTAAACCAGATATCATCTTTTTGTGATTACCTCCTTGACCACAACCTATCGTTGAGAATGGATCATCAATTCAAGGAAGATCGCAAGACGGTGCCAACGTTGAAGATTTCAAGTATCTCTCCAAGGAAAAATATCTCCGGTACCTACCTTATTTTTCGCCTCTTTGCTCGAGGACGAGCAACGTCTAAGCATGGGGGAGGAGGTAGGTACGATGCAGTTTTAGAGTTAAAAGGGGAATATTTTTTAAATAAAATGATGATGAAAGAAGAAAAAAAATCCAGCGATATTCATGACTTTCAAGATAAAGAAAATATATATATATAAAAGAAAGAAAGAAAGAAAGAAAAGAATGAGAAATATGAGAAAGAGAAAAAATATATATGTGCGTAAAATGAACCCCCGGTTCTCTAAGAGTGCATTCAAGGCTTCAAGTTAAAAAGATCCATTCTCATTTTCCAACCATGTGCAATCCGATAACGAGGACTTTCTTTGTGCCTCGGGATCACTCTTTGCCATTTGCACATGTCCACTCATCTAAAAGTGTGTGTATTTTTCTCTTTCCCCTCCTTGATTAACATTATTTTCCAATGACCTTTTTGACGAGTCTCGGTAAGACCATGAGAAGCTTGTCTTGTTTTGACAACACCTCATTTATAAAATCTTGTTAGGGCTAAACTTTCCCAAAGCTCCATATAAAGCCTACCACATATATATGAGAGGGAAAGGAGTAGAATATATAGGCTTGAGAGACAAGTGAGATGAGAGTTCAAGAGCAATACATAAGATGATTTAAATTTGTGAATTTGGTTTAGCTTTTCTTTATCTTGTTCTTTATTTCAAAAATTCTGAGATCTATTTAAAACTTTGTGAGCATGTTAATACTTGTGGGATAAGCTTAATAAGAATCTACCCTCCGTAGGGATAAAGGCTAGCACATTATGGAACTTTAATGAATTAAAATTTTGAGAGCATTATGTTTTCTCATGTGTGATCAAGTGCAAAGTTTAAACATTGTTTGGCAATGACGATATCCATCGAAGGCTTACTCGAGGACGAGCAAGGTTTAAGCATGGGGGAGATGTTGACGGTGAAAATCCGTCAACCTAGCCATGAGTTTACCTTCGGTGTTGGCATGAGTTTTATACCTTATCCATTGGTACTAACCCCCATAATATAACAAGTTCACGTGTGCATGTCGGTTTTGGAGTTTAATGTTTATGCAGGGTTTTAGTGTTGAATGCAAGACTTTCGGGATAAGTTCATCAAGCACCTCATGACAAGACCTTGAAGCCCTGAACAAGTCATGCAATGAAGCAAACTTAACTCCAAGAAGCCGGGGACTTGATTCGAGAAGACGACAGACTCCAGGGACCTGACCAGAAAAGTGCTGAATCTTGCAAGACAAGGAGTTGAGTCCAATTCGGAGAGAAACCGACGACATGGACCTACATGCGAAGGGGGAAACATCCGGAAGCAAGGGAACCGACGTGGGGCAAAGGAGCCCACGGGCCGGGCCTAAATGGGCCCAGGCCGGCCGGCCCAGTCCGGTCGGCCCAGGCCCATTTTGGGCCCAAATTCGCCCTCCTTTGCCCTAGCCGCCAATCGGGCTATTTATAGTCCCCTGACCGAGAGCCACAGGGAGAGGATTTCGTCTTCGGCCGCCGAGAAGCAGAGAAGAGAGGGACACCATCTCGGAGAGGAGAGGGTCGAGCTAGTTGACTAGGGTTCCCCTAGCCGACGTGGGAACCTTGCACGGAAGACCACGTCGGAGTTCCCGGAGCTAGAAGCAAGATCAAGGAAGGATCCCGGTGGTGATCTTGTGTATGTATCATTGTTATAGTTGAATTATCAAGTTGAATCTTTTCCTAGCGATCAAGTGTTTCCTCGAAGATTTCGTTTTTCGACCGGCTTTGCTTATTTCAATTCTATTCTCGAGATAGATTACATAGGGTGTTCTTGTAGCCACGGTGGCTAGAGGTACACGCCGATCTTCCGAGAGAATCTCGACTTGTCTTTTGACTCGCCCTAAGCTCCCCGCATGAATAGGGATACGTTGTGACAGAACGGGGGTCTCGAAAGGCGGATGTTTTCGGATTTGGACGGGAAACCACGATTTAAAGAGGCTTCTATTAAGATTCGATTTGCTACTTCTTCTCTTGCTTGGAACTTCAACAAAAGGCTTACCCCGATCTCTCTAGATCGGTTTATCTACCCAATCTTACTTTGTTTTCTCCGGTTTTTAGTAGATTAGATTCATTTTGTGTCTTTTACTTAGATGCATTAGGTCTTTTATCGAATATTAAAGTTACTTGGCTTTAATAGATTAAGTCTTGCGTCACACATTTGTTCCACGGATTCGATACCTTGGGTTCACCACTCGAGGGAAGAAGGGTCCCTTGACTACGACGGGAGACTTGTACGCTTGCGAGTCACGAACGAACTTTGATACAACTATTAACCGTCAACAGGAGTCTCACACTTCGTGGATTCTGAATCACCACTGTCAATAGGGCTGCAAACAGCACCTTGGCCGCCGAAGTTCAAGCCAGTCTCTCTTCCCAAGTACAACGGTTTCGGAAACTCCAGGCAATTTCTCATGAGATACGAGTCGGTACCGTGAATTCGACAGGAGGAGATGATGTTGCACTCGCCAAATCCTTCATCATAGCTTGCGAAGGACCGCATCGAATTGGTACTCATTGCTGCCTCCACACTCGATCTACAAGCTGGGTAGATCTCAAAACAAAGTTCATGCAAGCGTTTCGTATGTTCCATGACACAACGGCCCGAAGTCTCGGATTTGTATAACCGCAAGCGAGAAGGACGGGGAACCACCTGCGAAACTTCGTGAGAAGATTCATGCAACGAGGTCTCGGATCCCCGACGCTGATGACAAGACAACGATCAAGGCACTGATCAAGGGTCTCACCCCAGGGCCAACAGCCTCCCATCTCACAAGAAAGAAGCCTGAGACAGTTGAAGAACTATTTCGGGAATTGGAGGATTACATTCTGTCTGATGATGACCACCGCAAGAGAGTAGCCAAACGAAACGAGGCAAGATAGGGCGGCAGAGATATGACTCGGCGGGCACCACCACAAAGATCCACGAAATGTAAACGGTGTTGCAAATCCTCAACAACAAGAAGAAAGCGAGCCAAGTGCCAGGGGAGGATTCAGTCATAGAGGAAGGGGGAGAGGAAGAGGAACCCCAAGCCTCCCGAACCACAACCCAAGAGATCCACACTTCTACTGCCAGTATCATGGAAGAGGCCATAGCACCGAAGGGTGCCCAGAGACAAAGAAGAACATGGCACGAATCCAACAAGAAAAGGCACTGATGAGCATCGCATCCTCGATGCCAACCCAGTTTCGGCCGAACTTCTGGCAGCCGCAGTTCGCAAGTCCGCAGTCAAGCTCTGTACCAGTTCAGCAATTTCCACAATCGCAATCAGCATGGCAGCCTTCACAACAATTCTTCCCTCAGTCGCAAGCGATACAGTCGATCCAGCAGCCGCAGCCCATTCGGGAAATCTTGCCACCGCCTCCAGAAAGCTCATCAAGGCCTCAGTCAAGTTCGGGACCTCAGAACTCCAAAGCATTGCCATCATTCGGGACTATCATGCCAATCACGGTGGATCTGCCATGGAATTTGAAACAAAAAAGCAGCGAAACAACTACTTCGGATCCGTGAATACCATCATCAATGATGGCCAGCCGCCCGCCCGGAGTGGGCGAAGGTGCCAATCACCTTTACGAAGAAGATTTCAGGTGAAACCCGCGATCCACAATGATGCCATGGTGATTGAAGTCAACATTGCCGGATGGGTCATAGGAAAAATCTTGGTGGAGAACGGGAGTTCGGCGGACATCCTATTCCCGAAAACATTCGAGAAAATGAATCCGAGTCAGCACATGTTGGACCCACCGCAGTACCCATTGCAGGGGTTCAGAGGGAAGCCCATCAAGCCGGTTGGAAAAATATCACTCCCAGTTTCTTTCGGAGATCTTGAGAATGCCAGAACTGAGAACCTCACCTTTGATGTGGTTGACATATATCATCCGTATCTTGTGATCTTCGGCAGGGGTTTCATGAACAAGTTCGATGCTGTCATAAGGCAACAGTTCCTATGCATGAAGATGCCTGCGCCCAAAGGGGTAATCACAGTATTCGGCAATCAACAAGAGGCCAGGAACATAGAAAAGGGCCACACGCCTGGTCAAACGAATGTGTATCACTGAAAGCAAACGAAGAGAGGAAGGAAACCTATGAAGAACCGAAGCGGGACAAAGACAAAAATAACATAGCCGCGAGAAGATGAAACAAAGAGAGTGTATCCGGACGACATGCCCGACGAGAAGCGGTCATAATAGGGGCGAACCTCGGCGCCGAAGAGGATGATGAACTCATACGCTTCCGGAACGTAAACAAGGATGTTTTCGCATGGTCAACCAAAGATTTGCAAGGCGTTGACAGAGACATAATCGAACATGTCTTCGAAACGAGATGACAAGATACCGCCCAAGAAGCAAAAACTTCGGAAAATGTCCGACGAAAAGGTCAAGGCGGTGGAAGCGAGAAGTTCGGAGGTTACAGGATGCCCAAGTGATCGAGAGGTCAAGTACCCGGTCCGGTTAGCCAACACCGTGCCGCCAAGAAGAAAAATGGCAAATGGAGAATGTGTATCGACTTCACCGATTTGAACAAGGCGTGCAAGAAGGACGATTTTCCCTTGGAAAGGGTAGACAAAATCGTGGATGATGCAACCAACGGTGAGATGCTTTCGCTCCCCGGACATGTTCTCTCGGGTATCATCAAATCGAGTTCGCAAAGAGGACGAAGAGAAGACAAGTTTCATCACTCCTTTCGGAACATTTTGTTTCGTAAGAATGCCGCAGGGGTGAAGAATGCGGGGTGCACGTTTTCAAGGATGATAGCAATAGTGCCGCACCGCGATTCGGAGAAATATCTTGGCATACGTGGATGACATAGTTGTCAAAAGTATTCGAGAGAAAAGACCATATCGGTGATTTGGCGAAACGTTCGCGAACTTGAGGACAAGCAAACTTGAAGCTAAACCCCGAAAAAATGTGTGTTCGGAATTCACAAGGGAAAAGTTCTTGGATGCCTAGTTTCAACGAAAGGCATTGAAGCAAACCCGACAAGATAAAGGCTCGATGGAAATGCAAGAGCCGGCCTCGGTGAAAGATGTTCGGAAGTTGATAGGGAGAGTGGTCGCCCTCAACGATTCATCCCCGTAGCCGCAGAAAAGAAGTTTGCCATTCTTCCAAGTTCTTAGAAGTGCCAAGAAATTCCAGTGGTCCGAACCTCAGAAGCAGGCCTTTCACGAACTAAAGAACTACTTGTCCAAACATGACCAAACTCTGTCCTCCTGAGCCAAAATCGCCGCTTCTGCTGTATGTGTCTGCATCAAATTCGGCGAAGAAGCGCGATCCTGGTACGGTAAAGCAAGAAGAAGGAAAGCTCGGGCAAATTCCCGTATATTTTGCCTCGAAGCATTGTCCGGTTCCAAGGTTTTTTATTCCGAACCGGAGAAGATCGCGTATGCGGTCATCATGGCAAGAAGAAAGCTAAGACACTACTTCGAGGGCCACGAATAAGAGTTATCACCAACCAACCGTTAAGTGACCCGTTCGCAAACAGGGAGGCTTCCACCCGAATCATCAAGTGGGGTCTTGAACTCTCCGAGTATGTGGTGGATTTCGAAAGAAGAAGTGCAATAAAATCGCAAGTCCCGGCATTTCGTCGTGAACCGGACCTCACCTACTCGTAATCTAGAGGAAAATATGCCCGAACCTTGGGTAGTGCAGTGTGATGGAGCATGGTGTTACAAGGGGGTTGGAATTTCGGTGCTTGTAACATCGCCGACGGGCGTGGTCATAAGATATGCGGCGCGGCTCGTATTCGCGAACAATGAATACTCCACGAACAATACAACGGAGTACGAAGCTCTCTTAACCGGCATTGAGAAAAATGAAAGCCTTGGGGCAGCGGACCTTCATAATCGAACGGATTCGAAAGTAATCCAGGAACACATCGAGAAGGAAAGCGAGGCCGGGAATCCGCTTCTCATGAAATATCTTGAAAAAGTCGGAGAAATGGAAAGATACTTCAAAGGATATTCGATCCAAAGACATCCCAAGGGATGATAACAATGAGGCGGATAAGCCGGCGAAGGCAAGCGGCCAGAATCAAGAGCTACCACCGGATGTGTTCTTTGAAATCATCGGGGAACCTTCCATCAAAGATTCAAGAACTCAAATCGTGAATATGGTGGAAATTCCAGACTGGAGAGCAGAAATAATGGCCTACCTAAGGGGACATTACGAACTACAAGATGAACTGGAAGAGAAAAGGTTGAGGCAAAGGGCTCGGGGCTATACAATGGTAAATGGAGAATTGTACAAATCAGGAGTCACTGAGCCTTGGCTACGCTGCATCACCTCCGAAAAAGGTCGTGAACTCCTAAAAGAAATTCACAGCGGATTTTGTGGGGCACACATAGGCACCAGGGCTTTGGCTGGCAAGGCGATAAAACAAGGATTCTATTGGCCAACCATAAACATCGACGCCAAGATGTTGGTTCGGCAATGTGAAGCATGCCGAAGACGGGAAATCGGCGAGGACCGCCTTCAATGCCGCTCATTTAATTCCTCCAACCTCGGCCTCGCAAAGATGGGGCATGGACCTAGTAGGCCCGTTGCCAACGGCTCGGGGTAATTGCCGATTCGCGGCCGTAGCGGTCGACTATTTCACGAAGTGGGTAGAAGCAAAACCACTCGCGAACATCACGGCGAAGCAACGGTTCGTAAATTCTTTTGGCGTAACATAGTCGCGGGTTCGGAGTTCCTAGAGAACCGACGGTTGACAATGGCAAACAGTTTGATTGTTACACCTTCAAAGAATACTGTCGAACCTTAGACACACAAGCGAAATTTTCATCAGTATATCATCCACAGTCCAATGGTGCAGTCGAAAGAGCCAATGGTTTGATTTTTTCGGGAATCAAGAAATGTTTATTTGATCAGAAAAAGGGAAAGTGGGTGGATGAACTTCCGAAGGTGATCTGGTCTCACAACACCACAGTTTCAAGGGCAACAGGTTTCACGCCTTTTCGCCTACTCTTCGGGACTGAGGCTATGACACCGGAGGAGATCAAGAATGAAAGCATGAGAGTCTTGAAAGGAAAAGAGATAGAGGAAATTGATAAGAAGGTGGAGAAAGACATGATAGAGCTGACAATCCTCGAAGCAGCAGAAAACATTGAGAAGTACCAGAGAGAGACAAGGACATGGAGAGGCAAGTCTGCCAGTCGGGTCAAGTCCACAAAATTCGAAACAAATTTTGTCGACTTGCGCAGTAGCAATCGAGGTTCACAAAAAACTAAGGAAGACTTCTCCTAGAAAGATATGCTAGAAATTCGAGAATAGTAAAATTCGTGAACCTGCAATCTAGTTTTCATGCGAAACGGCAAGGTGGGGGAGGGTGACGTTTTTTCAAAGAAAAAACATATTCATTGCCTTATTCGCATCAAAACTTCCGAACAGTTCTTCGATAATTACAACACTTGGCGTAAAATTCAAAACGAAAGCTCAACAACATGTCCCGATTTACAAACACTGTCTTCAGCCACATCGCAAGCGTAGGCGAAATCAGAGGCATCGGCTAAGGGGCTAAGGGGCTCCGTCTTGGGAACCTTGTCATACGGCGGAGTAGGTGACACGGAGCGAACCTTCTTGCGAAGTAAGAAAGACGAGGAGAGGTCAAAACAACCTATAGAAAACTTAAGCGAAGCCTCAAACCAAAAATCGGAAAAATCCTGTTCAGGATGCGCTCGTTTGAACAGGCGCCATGCTTCACCACTAACGAACATATCGTCTCGATGAATCCGAAGTGGTAGCACGTCCTGCGCAGGCCCAGCTTGCAGGACCTGCGCAGGTTAAAATTTACAAAACAAATTGTTCGAGAGAAGTTTGATGAATCTACATAAATCTACAGCCAGTCTCGAATTCACCCAAAAAGAGTTTAGACATGTCGCTCAATTCGTAACATCCACCTTCGGCGAATCTTCTTCTTGTTCGGGGACTTGTCCACCGTCGTTGCCATCATCACTGCTGCTACTGCTGCTGCTGCCGCCTGAGCCGTCCTCGCCGGACCCACCCGAACTCTCCCCGGAAGTCGATCCTTCGGGAGACGCGGCGACGCCTTTTTGGTCCTCCTTTTCTCTCAGCTGTGAAAGGAAGAGAAGAGTAAGGAAGGATTAAGAAACTGGAACACCTACGACGAACATAAGTCACGAAATCGAGCAAAAAGAAATTACCTCGTCAAGCTTTGCCGCGCAAAAGTCTTAGCAATATCCGCCCCGCCAACCAGCCAGAATTCCTTCGCGAATTTCAACTTTATAGCCACAATGTCAGAGTTTGCTTGAAGTATCGTATCGCTGGTAACGCTTGGGAACTGAGAAAGGTTCGCGCGAAACTTCGCCAAGTCCACACAGTCGTAATCGTGAAGGACCTTCAGAATACTCTCCACAGAAAAAGATACGGCGAAGTTGCTGGCACCAGAGATCACTTCGGGAAGAGCCTTGAATTCATCCTCTAGCCAATCCATGAAATCGGGGATATCAATGTCATCTGGGAGAGGGGCTGGACGAACACCGTACTCATTCAGGGACTTCTGGTACTCAGCATAAAGCAATTTCAGCTTCCCCAAAATTTCCGAAGTGTTCTTCTTCGAAGCTTCACCTTGCTCTACCAGCGCCTTCTCAAGATCCACGATCTTCCGATCCTTTGAGCTCAGTGACTTAGCGAGGCTGGCATTGTTGATGCGAAGATCTTCGCCGATTTTCGCGTCTCGCTCTTGCTTTTGTCGAAGTTTTTCGATTACGCTCAAATCATCTTCATGAGATTTCCGAATTTTCTCGAGATCCTTTTTCGATTCCTCGAGCGCGGCTTCGGACACTTTCTTTTCATCCCGACTTCTTTTCGCAGCCTCCGCGGCTCGGACACCTTCCTCTCGAGGTCCGGATTCGTGGATTGCGCGAGGGTGAAGTTGCGCTCCGGCTCTTTCGACTCCTAAGAAAGTTCTTCATTAATCTTCACCTCGTTCGGAAAGCCGGTCTACGCAACCTTCCCGAGCATCGAGTACTTGAGGGCATAGTCTTCATGAAATCGTGCAAGCTTTGAAGGCGAATACGAGTGTAACAAATTCTTGAATTCTGCGAAGATCAAGAGAAAGTCTCAGACTAAGACTCAATAACTGGGAAACGTATGAAAAGATAGTAAGGAAGGACGAACCTTCTTTAGAGAACCGCTGCATGGTAACTTGTTTGCTCGAACCCGAAGAAGTTTTCCCTCGAGGCGAAGGAGCGGTTTCGGAGACGAGAGAGGGGCCTTCTCTCGGAGCCTTGAGCGGCCTCTTCGGGTCGTTCGGGCGCTTCCTCCCCTGTTTCATCAACAATGGCGGACGATTTCCATAGAGTTAAAAACTTGGACGCCTTGCCCCCGACGCCACTTGTCTCGAAACCAACACGCAATAGTTTGCCGCGATGAGACGTACCAAAGCTTTTGTTAAAAGCGTCCAAGGAAGGAGAGGGCGCCTGGTCTTCGGGGACGACCTCCCGAACTTCGACCAAAGGAACATTTTCGGCAGAGTGGCCCTCCCTTTGGATAGTGCGCTCAAGGTCCCGAGCGAATTCGGAGGAAACTTCATCAGCGGCAGCGACCTCAACAAGCGGGGGTTTTGGCAGCAGCAGGGGACTCGGTGTGAACAACAACTTCAGCAGCAATAACGGACTTATCAGCAACAGCAGGAGATGGCTCTCTTCGAACTTCGGGAACAACATCTGAAAAGGAATCAATATCCACGAATTCATTTTCGGAACCAGCGGGGCAACTGTCTCGAAAGTTAAATAATGGCCAGAGGAAAACACCTTTTAGACTATCTGTCTTCGTGAGGGTGTCGTCGTCGAAGGCGGATGGGACCCGCCGAACTCCAGTGGAAGAAACTTTCTTCACGGCTTTCTTCAATTTCTTGCGGCTCATCCGGGCAAGCCCCGAAGCGCCTTGGAGTTCAGCTTTTCGAGGTTTGAGATTCCGAGGTCTTTCATTTCCGCTTCGATGACTCAAGTGATCTAGTCCTCGAAGGCTTCACTCCCGAAGAAGTTCCCTCGGTGGCGGTGACGGGTTTCGCTTCGACGACCCGATTCGGGGAGCGTTGATGGGGGCGGGCGAGCGGTGGCCACGGCGACGGCGGGAAGTTTCAACTTGGGACCGGGGCCTCGAGAGCCGAAAAATTTATCACCGCCGATCTCCGAAAAGACACGATTGATCTTCTTCTTGTGCTTCACCGTGGGCCTTGTATGCTTTGTACTCGTTCATGGTATATTCGCCTACCATGACATTGACCCTTTTCTCAACTTCGTCCATGAAGTCCTTGGCGCTCTGGCCCTCGCGAAGATTAATCCCGAACTTCGGGAAAGGAACCCGCCGACCGCCCCGGCTGACGTTGTAGTATACGATTTCGGCGGGGGGACCGGCCGTTCGAAATAGGCCAGATTCGCGCGGCGACAAATTCTTCGATAATGTCACGGCCGCCGAGTATCGTGCCTGGCCGGATGAAATGCACTTTCGCAACTTCGATTCCTAAGGCCCGCCGGTTGTATCTTCCTACATTTACCGCCGCGAGGGGCGCGATCGGGCTTGACATCTTCGGCTCATCAACCTTCAAGTAGAACCAATAAGATCTCCAATCGTCGGTGAGGTTGCTCTTGCGGCGGGGAGCGATCCGGATTCGAGTGATCCCCCTGTCGGGTGTTCGGCGTCGCGTGTTGAAGGTGCGGCACGCGTGCCGACTATGGTAAACCGCCCATCGTCGCCCTTGATAACTTCGGGGATGATCACCAACTCGTAAAACCGAGTGAAACCATCGACAATAGGATTGCGGCCAAAGGTCTTCAAGATCCGGATAAACTTCGACACTTCGAGGAAGGACGTCGGGGTAAGTTGGTGGATCTTCACCGAAAATGCATCGAGAATTGCTTGGCAAGATTGGATCACAAGGGAACCACGGCCCACGGATGAAGAAGTCTCGAAAAACCACAATTTCTCCGGCCTTGGGAGTAGGAGTTAGTTCATCAAGTGGGGCACGCCCAGCGCCAGGAGAGAAGAATCCAGCCTTCTCGTACTCGCGAATAATGTTGCTTGTGACCTTCGACTCTCCGAAGGAGAGCGAGGGCGGCAGTGGGCCAGAAGTCCTCAGCATGACGAGATCGTCAACACCGGCGTCCACATCCCCGACGTCTTCGCCGCCGTCGGACCCAACCTCTCCGTCCTCGCGACTTCGGGAACCGCTGGGTGAACCAACATCTTCGGCTGGAGCATCACGATCCGCACTTTCGGTGGTTGGATCGAGTGGGAGACCGGCAGCGATCAGCTCTTCAGTAGTCATGGGCCTAGCTGTACTTTTAACCCGAGCCACCTAATAAACACGAACATCCAAACAGGTGAGAATAATGTTCGAAAATGAAACTCGCGAATTCGCGATGTCTCTACACCTAAATTTAACGAAATAATGAATCAACGAAGCATGGATAAAAAATACCTTAGAGGAGCACGAACAAGGCCTGGAGTTCGTAAGCCTTCAAGCAGAAAACCAGAATCCGCGAAGAAAGAGACGCGCGAATAGTGAAAAGCTCGAGAGCAGTAAAAAGATTTTTAACAGCGCCAGCCCGCTATTTATAGGGCCGGGGGGGGGGGGGGGGGGGGGGGGGGGGCGAAGTGCGCCTCGAGTTAACCGCCTTTGGCTCCCCGGGTGACGCGTGTCCCCTCCGACGTTCCGAGGGTGACGTTTTTTACTAAATTTCCGAAAGGTTCGTGGAATCGGATCGTCGGAGTCAACCCGCTTCCCCGAGGGGCTAGTGTTGGGGAATTCAGGAAAACCCGTCACCCTCGAAACGTCGAGTTTAACGGAATTCTCAAAGCATGTTTTTCAGGAGCAGGGAATTCGCGATTCTCGGAAGTCTGGGACCTGCGGAGTCTCGAATTCGCGAATGTGCAGAGTTCGGGAATCTTGATTCGGTGAGGAGGCGGAGTCATGAACATGCGGAAGCCCGGAATCTCAACTGTTGATGGTCCGAACTTCGGATATTTGCCAATTCGGGAATCTGATGAAGACTCTGTTCGGGACTCAGGCGCAAGGACACGCACGAACCTGCTGGGAAGCAAGAGCCACTTCGGGAATCTGTAGAAGACCTAATTCAGGAATTTCGGGCGAAGACATTCACGAATCACGGGAGAAGCAAAGTCAAAGTTGTAGTCCCAAAAAGTCCGGGTTTAGAGTGTGAACTAGTGGCAGACTTGTAAATGTGTAAGGGGGGAAAAGACATTCTTGTGTGTGTTCACATTAGGAATATTCTCCGAGCCCGAGGGTGTTATCGGAATGTAAAAGTCCCTTCGTCTCCCTATAAAAGGGGGCGCGAGGGCACGTGTAAACGGATTCAGACTTTTTTGGGACTTGTGCTATTTGCAGGAGGGATTTCAGTCGCTTTGTGCCCTAACTGTGCTATTGAACGTGTTAAGAACTTTCACTTGTGTTAGGGTAGTATTCCGAATTTTTCGGGCACCCCCAACATTCTTCATCCTCTCGCGTTTGCCCTCTGCGCTCCGAGTTCTTCTGCATCCACCACACTGCCACTACTTGTGCTTCCAGCTCGCCCAAGACTTTGCCGCCGCGATGTCGAACTGGACGCGCTCCAACGTTTCCCGTGATCAACCTCTTCCGTCTTGTCGAGGCGGGACAGCTTCCTCCGCTGACCACCGTCGTTGAGTGGAGGGTTCCCGGCGACGAGTCCGTGCCACACCCCCAATGGGTACGTGGTTTCGTTCATGGCCTTCCACGAGCGCGGCTTCTCCGTCCCTGCCGGCCGGTTCATCCGCGGGATGCTGTTCGAGTACGGGTTGCAACTCCAGCACCTTAACTCGAACAACATCCTGCAGATGGCTGCGTTCGAGGCGATGTGCGAGGGGTACCTCAGAATGAGTGCCCATTGGCACCTCTTCCAATATTTCTTCAGGTTCACCTGCTGGAAGGATGGCTCCTGCGTGGCGATGATCGGCTGCGCCAACCTTCGGATGAAGCAGGGCCGCGATGACGACTACATCCCGGTGACACTGACCAGCTCGAATAGTGGTTGGCACAAGGGGTGGTTCTACCTGCGGAACGACCCCGAGTTCGCGCTCCCATCGTACACCGGGAAGTCCATCGCGGAGTCGCGACGGAGCTGGGCGGATGACCCCGCCAAGAAGGAGCAGGAGAAAATCCTCAAACACCACTGGGCCGTGCTGGGGAGTCTCCGAGGAGCCGGAGTCACCCTGGTGGAAGTGATCAGGCAATATCACGCCCGAGGAGTCGTGCCGCTCCGGAGGCGGCCGCTTCGCCTCTGCGAGATGACGTCCGACAGGGCCCCCTGGGAGGAGACCGTGACCGCGCTGTCGCTCCCATCGTCTCTCGAAGTCTAGCACCACGTGGCGCAGGCGATCGGGAGATCGTCCTACTCGTGGCTGCCGTCGCGGCTGCTCCCGATGTTCCCCAACGCGGGGACAGAAAAAGTTATGAGTTGTCGTCTTCTCAATGTATCTTATTTGCTCTTGTCATGACGTCGATCTTCTCATAGCTTGTCTTCCCCAACTAACCTTCACGCCTTCTTGTCGTTGTAGTTGAAGTGCGCCCACCTCATTCCGGCCAAGGCACCTCTCCCGGAGGAGGCGATTTTTAACAGGAAAAAAGCAGCGATGGAGAAGAGGC
This sequence comes from Cenchrus americanus, assembly GCA_947561735.1. NCBI lineage: Eukaryota > Viridiplantae > Streptophyta > Magnoliopsida > Poales > Poaceae > Cenchrus > Cenchrus americanus. The sequence continues at coordinate 253,171,111 of OX387241.1, forward strand.
GCGCCGCGCGCAAGGCGCAACACAAGAAGCGCCAGATCGCCAAGCGTGATCGTAACGACAACCGCATCAAGAGGCGGAAGGCAGGGGAGCTAGGCGTCTCCTTTGATGAAGACCCATCGCCCGAGCCGTCGTGGAGCGGCGACGTCGCCAGCGCGGCGGTGGACTGGAGAGATATGTCGGGGTCATCCTCGTCATCGCCTCCCCGCGGCACCGAGGTGTCATCGTCACGACAGCCGCATGCAGCTGTGGGCGACAAGACTGTGGGCTCGAGCTCGCGTCAAGCAGCTCGCCCTGCCCGAGAGGACCAGCAGATGGTCCGGCCTCGCGTGGCGCCCAGCAGGACGAATGCCTCAGAGTCCCAGAGATCCGCACCTCGCCAAGCCAACCCCCCCGAGAAGGTCAGAGGAGCGACCGACGTCCACCCACTAGCTTTACGATGGCTCCGACTGCCTCGACTCTGACTCCCTGCAGAGACGCCGATCGCGGGGGAAGTCATCAGACTCGGTGTCGACGCCGAGTGCGCTGCAGGCGGCGGAGCCAGGCGCTGCCCCGCGGCGCCTGCAGTCATTGCTTATCCGGGGCGGCGGAGCCCCAGATGTTCACGTGTCCCTTGTCACCGGCGGGGGCCATGGTCCAACTCCGGCCGTTGCGGAGGCCGGGGGTTAGCCCCCGAGCAAGCAGAGGTGCGTGTTGCCGCCGATGAGGCGGCAGACCAAAGCGGAGCAGCTCCCGAGTTGGCGGGCTTGGAGCGCGCAGCTCCCGAGCATGGCTCGAAACACGCAGCCCCCGAGCAGGGCTTGTCGAGCCGCCCGGTGAAGAAACCCCGGGTGCGCTTCAAGATATGAGTTCTCACTTTGGACTTTTTATCGCAGATCTTCCGACTTGATTCGCTTGTTGACGCCGTTTTCTATCTTCTCGAAGGCACGCCGACACCGGCGTGCTCAGCCTTGCCCCCTTGAAGCGCCTAGCGCTGAGCGCATGGGTGGTGACTTCCAAGCCCCATCCCCATCCCCTGAGCACCGAGTCGTTTCTGGTACCGGTTGAAGAGGAGCCGGCCGTGGTCGCCGTGGCGGAGGCTTCGAGCGCTCCTCCCCCGCCGGTCCCTGGCCTACCGTTGAGGAGGAACAGACGGCCGCGAGCGGGGCTACCCCTCTTGCGGCCCTGGAGCTGCCGACCGAGGTCGGCCCACGCAGCGGAGACGTGGTGGTGGTCTTGGACGAGGATTCGGCACCTCCCCATCATTGGGTGGTCGTGATGTCATGATGACCACGGTGTCGGAGCCCGCTCCGGCGGTGGTGGCGGTGGACCCTTCTCCGACTGCAGAGGTGCCAGAGCCTTCCCCAGCGGCTGAGGTGCGGGTCCTTCCCTGATCTCGGAGGCGGCAAAGACTTCTTCGGCAGTGGGCGCCGTGATCGTCGAGGAGGTGATGGAGCTGGCGACAAGCCGGTACATAGACTTCCCCGGCGTCGGAGTTATCGACCTTGAGGCCCCCCAGTTCCCGGAGAAGATGTTGGACGTGGCGACGGAGCGGATGTTCGCCGAACCGTCGATCATGGAGATGATCGTGTCGGTCTCGCAGGTGCTGCAGCAGTACGAGCGCGCCGGCGGCTTCGCTCATATCGCCGAACCGGAGGCGGTAGAAACCATCCCCGAGGAGCCCGCGGCTGCCATGGAGCCAGTTGCGGATGCATCTGTGCCACCGCCGCCGACCAGTGAGGGGCAGGAAGCGTCCCTCCCCCAGCCGGCAGAAGTAGGCGAAACCACAACCACCGCCGCAACGACGGGCGCGACGGAGGGTGTTGTCAGAGAGGCGGGATCATCGCCGCCCTGCTCAGTCGCCGCCGGTGCCGACGAGGTGCGCGTGCTCGATGAGCCCGCCGCAACAGTTCAGGAGCGAGTTGCTCCCGAGGACACGACAAGGGCCGCTTCCCCGGAGATCCAAGAGGTCGAGGAGGCGGCGGGCGCGGCTTCGCTGCAGGGCGCGACCATCGGTGAGGCCTAGGCCCTCGAGCTCGCTTGCACCTCGTGGGCGGCCACTTCCGGGTCTGGCGACGACACCGAGGATGACGAGGAGGTTGCGGCGCGCAACACCTTGGAGTGCGGGCTGAATTGGGCGCGTCGCGCCTTCGATGAGCTGATCCTCCCTGCGACCTCGGTGAGTTTTCTCGTTTGGAGGTTGTGTATTCAATTCTCTGGTCTTTTCGACGAGTGCCACTTATCTGTGTTTTTGCTTGAGGCAGGTCCTCACGTCATCAGGCCGGAGATGAGCACGTGCGGCAAGCAAGCTCCATGCGGAACAAACCCAGCTGGAGATGCAGCTCGTCGTAGCCCGAGTGGCGGCTGCCGCTGCCGTGGCGAGCGAGGAGTCTGTGTGGACGTCCCTTGAAGCTGTCCGCCAGTCAGTGGAGGATCGCACCACCACCACCGAGGCTACCGCCGTTGGTGCTTGCCAAGGCCGAGGTCGAAAACCTCCACCTGCTGAGGAGGCCGCCGAGAGGGCCAAGACTGCCGCGACCGCAACCGAGACCGCCGCGCGAGACGCCGTCCAGGCCGCCGCTCGCGAGAAGGCGGCACTTGAAATGAGGGTGTCGGAGCTAGAGCGTGACCTGGGGACGGCCACGACGGACTTGCCAATGACGGGCCACCAATTCTCCTAGGTTATGAACCAACTTCAGGTGGCCACCGAGGAGGCGGCGCAGCTGCGCGACAACAATGCAAAGTTGTCGTAGGATCTTGATGGTAAGTCACATGGTCCCTCCCTCTCCTTACTCGGTTCACTGCTTGCTTCACATCGGATCCTGATTCATTGGCCGTGGTTGCAGGGGCGCGCGTGATCCGCGTCGGCATGGTTGTGAAGCTGGCAGCGGTCAAGCAGGAGCGGAACGCCGCTGTCCTCAAGGTCATTGAGAAGGAGGGCACCATCTGGCGCTTGTCGGAGCAGGTTCAGAGTAAGTGTCGAGCCTTGGTTCCATCTTTGCTTCTTCCACAAGCCCACTATGACTCCTTGTCCTTGTTCGTCTTTCAGAGGCTCAAACCGAGCTGGAGCAATCTCAGGTGTCCCGAGAGCAGGACGCAGCCGCCCTGAGCCAGGCTCGGAACGCTCAGCGCAAGTCGGAGGCCATCAACGAGAAGGTCATTGGGGACATCGCCAAGATCGGGAGGGCGATGAGTTCGGCCATGGCCGGGCTCGGCGTGTCTCTTGGACAAAGGATGCCCAAGACACTGATTGAAGAGGTCGGGTGCCTCCCTGGCATGGTGTGAGAACTTGAGTTGTCGACATCCCATCGTGCGGTGCACCGGCTCCTTGCCATGTTCGAGTCGCATTACCAAGGGCTGGAGCGCACAGCGCTGAGCGGCGGCTGGGCCCTGGATATCTCCGATGACCAATGCGACGAACTGGAGGAAGACTGCGTCGCTTTCGCTCGCGATATGGCTGACGCCGCTGTGATGGACCTGGAGCTGCTGCCACAAGATGAACCAGAGGACCCAGAACTTCCCGGGCCCTCAAATTAAATGCGCCATGAACTCATATTGTAATAATTCGAACAAGTTGTATGGCTACTAAGCGTGTAGCTAAGCATTTCATTTTGTGTTATCCCCCGGTTTCTTCTGAGCGCTCGAGGACGACTGCGGTAACGCGCAGTCGGACTTAGAGAACCGAAACGGTCAAGCTGTACTCTGGAGCCACGGAGGCGTAGGAGTCGGAAGGCCTGGCCCCTTCAATCCGCTAAGCGCAACCATCCGTTCGCAACCCCCGAGAACTTGAAAAGTTCGGGAGATAACTTGCTGAGATTTTGCTCGTGAAAACATTTTTTCGAACCGGAGTCCCGGCGGTCACTCGAGTATTTTTGAAAAGAGATCAGATGAAGACTGGGAACTAGAGGAGTACTCGTAAGTTTCCATGCCGTAGCCGTGGGGGCATAAGGACTAGGAGCTTTGAATGAATGGCAACCCATCATTCCATGCAAGTCGTCATCTTTATTTTTCGCGAGATTGAGTTTCCGCCAAAAACCTTTCGCTCGTGCGATCGGTCTCGACACTGTTGTCGGAATTTTTTGAAAAATTTCATAAAAATTGAGGAGGGCATCGTGCCCTTGGTAGCCCCGAGCAGGGAGCATCTTTGCCTTGGTGCAAAGACGCTCTCTACTCTGCCTCAAACATTGCCACAAACATGTGAACATAGCCAAAGATAAGTTCGGAACTCAGAGACATGTGAACAAGGAATGCAGCATCTATTTATTGATGTACGAGTTTTGAACATTCACTCAAGGATAAAATGGGCGCAGGTGTTCGATGTTCCATGCATTAGTGATGACCCTCCCGTCCTCGTACTGGATCTTGTATGTCCCTGGTTGGAGCACCCCGTGGATGATGAATGGCCCCTCCCAAGGTGGTGATAGCTTGTGCCTGTCCTTGCTGCCTTGAACTCGTCAGAGCATGAGGTCCCCAACGCAGAATTCGCGTGGGCGCACGCTGCAGTCGTGGTAGCACCGTAGAGCCTGCTGGTACTTGGCGCTCTGCTGCAGCGCCACATCATGCGCCTCGTCGAGTTGGTCGATCGCCTCCTCGAGTGCGACTTGATTTTCTTCTTCTGTGTAAGCCCGTACTCGCGGGCTGCCGTAGTCGATGTCCGTGGGCAGGACCGCCTCGGAGCCATGCACCATGAATAAAGGTGTGGACCTCGTGGCCTGGCACGGTGTGGTGCGCAGACTATACAACACGGACGGCAGCTCGGCTACCCATCTTGCTCGAAACTTGTTGAGCCGCTTGAAAATTCTTGGCTTCAAGCCCTGCAGGATCATACCATTCGCCCTCTCAACCTGCCCATTCGTCTTCGGGTGGGCAACTGCAGACCAATCCACACGGATGTGGTTGTCGTCATAGAAGTTGAGGAATTTCTTCCCCATGAACTGGGTGCCGTTGTTGGTAATGATCGTGTTGGGTATGCCGAAGCGATAGATGATGTCGGTGAAGAATGAGACCGCCTCCTCGGAGCGGACGTTGACGATGGGTCGAGCCTCGATCCACTTCGAGAACTTGTCAACCGCTATGAGAAGGTGGTTGAAGCCCCTGGGCGCTTGTCGGAGTGGACCCACCATGTCGAGGTTCCAGACGGCGAAGGGCCACGTGATGGGGATCGTCTGCAACACTTGCACCAAGAGATGAGTTTGTCAAGCGTAGAACTGGCACCCCTCACAACGCCGCATGATGTCCTTTGAGTCGGCAACCACTATGGGCTAGTAGAAACCTTATCAGAAAGCTTTCCCGACAAGTTTTCTCAGACCGGCGTGGTGACCGCAAATGCCGGCATGTATTTCTTGTAATAGCTCGCGGCCTTGATCCCTGAGGATGCACCGCATGAGTATGCCAGCTGCCCCACGCTTGTAGAGTTCGCCATCGATGAGGACAAATGCTTTCGCTCGGCGGGCGATGCACCGGGCTTCCGTCTGGTCGGGGGAGCTTCCCCTCGACTAGCCACTCGAGGATGGGGAATCGCCACTCAGCAACTTTGAGGTTCACTTCTGGTGGCTGATAAATTGCCATGACCTCAGGCTCCGACTCCTCGGGTGGCTTCTCGCCTTCTTCTCGTACAGACGGCTGGTGCTGGTCACTCGCAAAGACCCCGTGAGGAACCGGGCTTCGACTGGATGCGGCCTTTGTGAGTACATCGGCTGCTTTGTTGTAGTCGCATAGCACGTGGTGCAGCTCAAGGACATGGAACTTGCCCTCCAGATCTCGTACGGCTTGACAGTATGCCGCCATCTTCGGGTCAACACAATTCTTGTTGAAGGACCGATACAACGAACCAGAGGGGGGGGGGAGTGAATGGGAGCCGATAAAAATTCTTCTCGAAGGAGATGGAGGCTCCAGCAAGATGAACACGACTTCCAAAACACGTATCCGACTCACTACCCAAGTTGGCCAAGACCACGCAGCAACTGGAGTGCTACTGGCCCTAGGAACCAACAACCAACCTCACCGACCCGAGAACGCAACGAAACACAAACCTCGAGCCTTACTGACCTACACCGGTCAGGCCGGTGAGCACCACCGGTCAGACCAGTCCCTGCTGGTGAAACCTGGAGACTTCCACAGAACAGCCCCTACACTGGTCAGGTCGGTGTAGCTCACCGGTCAGACCGGTTCAAGCCAGAAAGCCCCAAAATACCAAACAGACCTATCAAGCTCCAAACTGACCCAAACTCGAAACAGCAACAACACGGGACAAAAGCGAACTCACCCAAACGTTCACTTGAGCAAAAACCCAACTGGGGTCTGCACCGGTCAGACTGGTGAGAGGCACCGGTCAGACCGGTGTGGCCTGGGCCCTCGGGATGAACAGCAACCGCGGGTCAACTCCCCCAAATCCAACTCTCGATCTCCCAAATCACTCCACGGATTTTCACAAGACTTTGGGGATAGTAGGAACACCTCATGGGGAGTCCATAGCCAAGATTTTGTCCACCAAAACTTGCCAACTCCTCTAACCCTAGAACACTGAAAACCCCAAAATCGAGCCCTTTGCTCACGGATTTGGGAGAAAAATCAAAGGGAAAAGAACCACAAAGAGTTCATGCATACACCCCCACCAAATCCCCAAGAGAAAGGTCTTGAAATCGCTCCAAGAAAATTGCAGAGAAAGGGCTCCGAAAATCACCAAAAAGAACGAATGGGAACAACACATCCAAGCCTTGAGGAACCACGCCGAATCATCTATACATCACAGAAAGGTTCATACAAGGTCTAGCTTGCCGCCTGATCATCCTTCCCTCTGACAAGATCTCACCATGAAGCTCTCAAGCTAGTCCTATAGAAATCCTAGAGAAAAAGGAAAGAAAAATAGGAAAACCAAATGAGTTAGGGTTCCAAGAGATGGCTGCCATCCTCTAACCTCTTGGGTTATATGGAGGCAACCAAAAGTCTAAAATACCCTTACTAGCTAATCAGGGATACATGCCCCTCGAGGGCGAAATCGAAAATCTTTGTCGTCGCTCCATCAGATGGATGCCCAGTGACCACAAACTTGCTTAGCTTCAACGCAAGCCTTGCGATCCTGACGCGTGTCCTCCGCTTCGAAGTCTCCGGACTGCGTCTTTGCACACCGGTCAGACTGGTGCTCCTCACCGGTCAGACCGGTACCCACCGGTCAGACTGGTCTAGAGGTGCTGCATCTCCGTCTTCGGTTCTTCGGTCTTGGCTTTGTGGATCAACCAAGGAACCCAGTGGTTTTCTGGTGAACCACTGGAAACCCTGCGAACTCAGTGTAGCCTCCGCCAATCGCCACTCACGACTCGGCTCCCACGTAGTCCCGGCTCGACCTTGGTTTTGTGGGTCAACCAAGAAACCGTCCATGACTTCATCTTGCCGTTCTTGCCACCATGCGGCCCGCACTTGACTCCGCTGGCCACCGGGTCCCTCGAACGAAGCCTACTTGTCTTCTCCACACCTGGAGGCCTCACCGGTGACGACCTTTCGTGCTTGTTCTTCACCTGCACCAACACCAGTCAAGCCACAACCTGCACCTGCAATACTTAGCCAAGAATCAGTCCACACAACGTTGTCAATCACTCATCACACCAGTAAGCGACCATCCACCGGTCCTCGAATCACACATGGTCGTCAATCTCCCCATTGATGTGTGCACTGACAACACCCACAAATAGAAACACGAGAGAAAAGAAAAAGAAAAGAAACAAATAAAAAGAAACTCCAACAAGCGATCGAAAGCCAAAGAAAGGCACAGAGAAAGATCACCTGAAGAAGACAAGTCTCGGAACCCTAAGGCAAGGGCAACGACTCGACACATCCGAGACAAAACTATGCTCAAGCAAAGAGCGCAAGCCACCAAACCAAAACTCGAAAACCACAAAGAGCTCCCTCTGCACACATGCAAGCTCCCCCTGAACCAATGCAAGCTCCCCCTAGACGAATGCATGTGAACCACCTCATGAAATAGAGCAGCTGCATCAGCTCAGCTCTCACCGGTCAAACCTGTCACCCTCACCGGTCAGACCGGTGAACAAGATCACCCAGCACCTGGGAACTACACCGGTCAGATCGGTGCCCCTCACCAGTCAGGCCGATGCCACCTAGGAAACTGCCAGAGCCCAAAAATGGCTCGAAACCACCTGAAAACCTTCTAAAAGTGTCCAGCAAGCCATTTCAAGCTCAAACTTCTCCCCCTTGTTGACAATGCATGAATCAAGCCAAAAATGCCAAAATTCAACCTAGAGCTTCTCAAATAGATAAAATTCAACATAGGATGCTACACATGTCCAAATGAGGAAGTTAGATACTCTATAGCTTCGTATTGACATCAACTACATGATCAACAAGTTTCACAACCATTGGACGAAGCTAAGATAGAATTGAGTAATTTTGCCAAAAAATTGCCTCTCATGAGCAAAGTCCTAAACATGATCAAAATATATCAAAATGGCAAAGCCACACAAACTTCATGCTAGGACAACCATTCTAACCATAAGACCATCACAAACACCCACAAGCACCTCATGTCATGTCAAAGCCACTGAGGCATGTGCCTACTTCTATATATGAGACTTTTCATTTGTAGGCATCATGCAATGGTTTAGCACCCAAAGCAAATTTAAATTAAGCACATATGACATGGGAGCACATTTGCCAAGCTTTTTACATTTCATTTTCAGATTCATATTTGGTACATGAAATGTCTTTGCGACAAAAAGGAACTTATGCCCCTCCATAAGATAAAGCATGAGGGCTAAACATTCATGATGGAAAATGAGCCTTTGGCCCCATATGATCAAAATAAGCTATCCAACCACAAACTAAGCATAGCCAAGCCACTAAAACATGTCAAGATTATATAAAGGCATTTACTCACAAGAGAGCATACATATGACATTTTTCAAAAACATAGCCATCAACCATGGATATAATTCATGATTTTCACGAGCTAAGCCAAACTAACCACATCATACCAAACAAGCTCACAAAGACATAAATAGCATTCCATGGTGAACAATGTATATAGGAGAAGCTTTTCCTAACCAATGCATATGCATACAATCTAAGATACAAGGATGCCTAGACATCATGTTACATATGCCATGCCAAATGCAAGAAATGCACAAAAGAAAGCTATACATATGCTACAAAGGAGCTCCCACACACCAACTCAAGAAATCAAACAAACACCAAGCTCCCCCTGCAAACGAGTGAAAGTTGCTTGATCTAGGGGTTTGGTGAATATCGGCTAGTTGATCATGTGTGGGTACATGGATCAAGGTTATCTTCCCTTTCTCTACATTGTCTCTCAGAAAATGGTACCTCACTTCTATGTGCTTGGTTTTGGAATGGAGCACTCGGTTCTTTGCAATGCTCATGGCACTGGTGCTATCACATTGAAGTGGGACATGGGTATACTCCTCACCAAAGTCACTCATGGTGTATGTGATTCAAAGGAGCTGAGAGCAACAACTAGCAGCGGCAATGTACTCGGCCTCGGTAGTGGATTGAGCAACACTCGACTGTTTGCGGGAAGACCAAGACAACAAAGAAGATCCCAAAAACTGGCAAGTCCCAGAAGTGGACTTCCTATCCAACCAACACCCGGCAAAATCCGCGTCGGAAAAACCATGAAGCGCTAAAGAAAAAGACGTGGAGTACCAAAGGCCGAAGTCGGGATTGTGACGCAAGTACTTGAAAATGCGCTTAACTGCTTGCCGATGCGAAGTCCTTGGAGACTCTTGAAAACGAGCGCACAGACATACTGAGAACTGGATGTCCAGCCTCGTCACCGTCAAGTAGAGGAGTGACCCAATCATGCTTCGGTACTCCTTCTGGTCCACATGTTCACCTTACTCATCCGCATCAAGAGCTTTAGTCGTACTCATAGGCGTCACCATAGCCTTGGAGTCCTCCATCTTGAACTTCCTCACAATGTCCTTGGTGTACTTTTCTTGATGCACAAATGTTCCTTCCTTTGATTGCTTGATTTGTAGCCCGAGGAAGAACTGCAACTCACCCATCATGCTCATCTCAAATTCCATGCTCATATCATTTGCAAACCTTGCAACAAGAGAGTTAGACGAGCCACCAAAGACAATATCATCCACATACTCCTGCACAATCAGGATATCTCTCTCAAACAGGAACCCTCTCAACCTACCATACCAAGCTCTAGGCGCCTGCTTTAACCCATACATCACCTTCCTCAACTTGTACACCCGGTGGGGGTACTTCTCACTCTCAAACCCCGGTGGCTGCCTCACATACACTTCTTCCTCCAACACACCATTCAAGAATGCACTCTTCACATCCATTTGGTGCAACTTGAACCCTTTAGCCACGGAAAAGGCTAGAAGGACCCTAATCGCCTCCAAACGGGCTACGAGAGCAAAGGTCTCCTTGTAGTCGATCCCCTCTTTCTGACTGAACCCTTGAGCAACAAGTCTTGACTTGTTTCTCACCACTTCACCTTTATCTCCCTCTTTACTCTTCCACACCCATTTTGTCCCAATCGGCTTACACCCTGGGGGAGGGTCAACCAATTCCCAAAACCGATTCCTCTCAAAGTTCTCCAACTCCTCATGCATCGAATTAACCCAATTATGATCAGATAGTGCGTGTCCAATGTCTTTGGGCTCAAAGGTGGCAACAAATGCAGCATGAGTGAAATGAGAATTGTTCTGAACCCTCGACCATGTAGTACGTTCATTCATGTCGCCGATGATCCTCGAAGCTGGGTGATCCACTTGTTCTCACCAGGGAGGTTCTCGCCTTGATGCTACCTCCCCCTCGACAGTAGCTTCTCCACGATCTTGGTTTGTCGTCGTAGGTGTGGGAGAGGGGCCGTCCATCACCGTAGTCGAAGTAGTGTGTACATGTTCAGCCGCGGGCACCACACCGCCATCTTCATCGTCTCCATGTTAATGCTCCTCCTCCTGAAAGATCTCCTCGCCATGTTCATCATCAGCTGCACACTCAAAGACAAGCTGACTACATGGTTGTGTCTCGTCGAAGGTTACCTCTCAAGTCTCCACGATTTGGTTAGTTTCAAGATTGTGCACACGATATGCTATAGAGTGAGATGCATAACCAAAGAAAATACCATCGACCGACCTAGCCTCAAACTCATCCAACTTCTTCCCTTTCTTAAGAATGAAACACTTGCACCCAAAGACATGGAAGTGACTCACCTTGGGTGTGCGACCGTGCATCAACTCGTAGCAGGTTTTCTTCTTATGCACTCTGAGGTAGATCCTGTTCAACACATAGCACGCGATATTCACCGCCTCAGCCCAGAACTTTCTCGGAGTCCTATGCTCATCAAGCATCGTTCGAGCCATCTCACACAAGGTTCTGTTTTTCCTTTCCAAAACACCATTCTAGGGAGGTGTATACGGACTAGAAAACTGGTGTTCAAGACCCAAGTCATGGCAAAATGTTTCAAAATGAGAGTTTCTGAATTCTGAGCCATTGTCACTGCGGATTGCTCGTATGGCATCTCCGTGCCTCTCGTTCCTCAATTGCAAGACAAGATCTCGAACAAAACCAAATGTCTCCCATTTATCCTCAAGAAAGAACACCCAAGCATACCGAGAGTAGTCGTCCACCACAACAAGGACATACCACTTCCCACCCGCAGATCGCACACGAGCTGGGCCAACAAGGTCCATATGGAGCAGCTCGCATGGACGCTCAGTCATCACATCGGTGAGAGGCGGGTGAGAAGAGGTTACCATCTTAGCATGCCTACACGGCGCACAAACCAACTCTTTCTCAAGCATCAACCGTGGAAATCCTCGAACCAAATTGAGTTTACTCAAGCGAGACAAAAGGTCAAAGCTCAAGTGACCCAACTTCCTATGCCACTTCCGCAACTCACTCGAAGAACCAGCCAAGAAACAACGCTCAACACTAGAAGACTGAGAAAAATCAGCTCGAAACACCTGACCCTCGGGAACGACTATACAGACAAGGTCCCCTCGAGAATCCAAAATCTGAGAACCACTAGGCCGAAACAACACCTCAAAACCCTTATCCAATAGCTGGGGCACAGAAAGCAAATTGTATCCGAGCGATTGAACAAGAAACGCCTGAGAGTGATCTTGTCACTCACTTTAATCTCACCTTCTGACAGAACACACCCTCGCCCATTGTCCCCAAAGGTGATGTACCTCTTTGTCACCACCGGGACGAGACTTGAGAACCACCCCTTGTCTCTGGTCACATGCCTCGAGCAACCGGAGTCAATCAACCAAATGTTCTTCAAGTCTCCCACCTGAAATTAAAAAACGAGCACGTGAGCGAACAAATGACTCAACACTGGGGTTAGTACCAAAAGAGTAAAACCAGTGTCGAGCCATTTGCTCAAAAGTGGGGTTAGCACAATTCAAAACACCTTTACTACCAAAGCCACCTCCACGAACACCACCATGGTATCAGGGAACCAACCCTCTCTAACTGGAGGAGGACCAAAACCACGAAAGGAAAACTGTGGACCGTCCCTCCTCTCCAACTCAAAGCTACGACTCCTCCCATTCCCATATTGAGCATGAGGGGGAGAACACCTCGCAAACTGACCACCCGCAGACTCTCCAGACCAACCACCAGAACCACTACCTCCAAAACCAAACCTAGCATCTGTACGAGCATGAAACCCAAAGTTCTGCCTGTCCAGACCTGCACCGGTTTGACCGGTGTGGTGCACCGGTCTGACTGGTGTAGCTCGGCCAGCAACACCTCCAGTAGCCTTTCGCTCTCCCCAAGCCAGAACTGTCCTCACACTCGCCTTGGCCCTGGGCATCTGCACAAGAGGCTCAAGTACACCATTGGAAGGGTGGTACTTGTCCTTGTTAGCCCACTCCTTTGCCATTCTCCCCTCTTGCTTCCTCTTGAAGCAAAACTCATCCTTATGGCCATCTCTCCCACAATAGCCACAATGGAACCTTATGGGCTTAGGTTTAGGCTTGGGATGGGGCTTCTCACTTGGTTTCCCTCCACTCGGCTTCTCAACCGGTTTCTCCTCATTAGATTTCTCAACCGGTTTCTCCTCACTTGCCTTCTCACTCTCTTTCCGAAAGAACACTTTCCCCAAAGTGCTCACAAACTTGATAGGCTTTTGGAAATCATTTGTTTGTGTAGGAAACACGGGTGGAGCTGGGGTTGTGTCTAGTTGGTTCCTAAGATGGTTTGGTTTAGGAGGGAAAGCATTTTTGTGGTGGGTTTTTGGTGGCTCTGGGATATTCTCTCCACTTCCCTCACCAACCTTGTTTGCCCCAAGTCCCTCACCATCCTGCTTCTTGTATGTCTCGATCATTATCCTCAACTGAGGCTCATGACCAGACAACCAACCCATCAACTTTCTCAACTCATCATTCTCATCCTGCAAACGATCAACATAATGTGCAAGTTCCAAATTCTTCAAAGCATGCAGTTCACATGTAGAGCAAGATGTAGAATTGGTTCTTTCATCATAGCCTCAAGAGAAACAGTGTAAGCACACATCTCATCAATTTTTTCATGCAAAACAGGGCAAGAAGTGCAAGCACCTAGCAAAGCAGGTCTAGACTTAAGCTCAGCCACTTCAACCCTAAGCACATCTAGTTCCTCACACTTGGAGGCATGCTTTTTCTTAAACAAGGCAAGATCAGCTAGAAAGATAGGACAATCAGCACATTCAACTTCATCAGAAACAATAGGTGAATCTTTCAGAGAATCAATTTCAAGCTTAGCATCCAAATTCTGTGTTTCTAGCTCAACCACTCTAGTCCTAACATCCTCAAGCGAGGCCCTAAGCTCTTTCCTCATCTTCTTGGCCTCTCTAAGCATGTCATCACGATTATCAAGCAACAAGCCAAGACGTTCATTCTCCTAACACAAGAAGGGGAAGTTCATCACACACCTCGTCGTCGGAGTCGAAGTCTGAGTCCCTCTGTGTGCTCTTTTTGCTACCGGAGCTCAGCACCATGGTGCAGAAGCCGTCTCTAGAGAAGCAGCTCAGCCCACTCAGGTTCTTGGACGACTTCCTGCCCTTGCGATGATCACCTTCATCTTCACTGCTGCTCGAGCTCGAGGTGGAGTACGCGGAACTGGAGTCGATGTCGCTCACTCCAACCATCGCTCGGGCCTTGCCTCAGTTCTCCTTCTTCCTCGATCGTCGCTCGTCCTTGTGCTTGCTCTTGTGGTCACGCCCCGACCGGTACTTGCCATCCATCTTCGACTTGTGCTTGTAGCAGCCCTTCTTCTCGACCTTCTCCGGGCAATCGACGATGAAGTGTCCCGGCTTGCCGCACTGGAAGCATGTCCTCGCGTTCCTCCTCATGTTCACCCGGTTCTCGTGTAGCCTCTCAAACCGCCTTGTCAGCAACGCTAGCTTGTCCTCTCCAAGCACGTCGAACTCTTCATCTGGCATAGACATCAAAGAGGACAAGGAGAACATCCTGGTGGATGGGTTAGCGTTAGACTTTCCTTTCGAGCTACCGATGAGGGCAAGACTATGAGAGTCAGTCGGGCCCTCAATCTTGGCTGTCATGCCCCGATCCACCTCAGCCGACTTGAGCTTCGAGAACAGCTCATTCACGGTCAGAGTGTCATACTTCTCTGACTCCACAATGGCCTCGAACTTTCCGCCCCAAACCGTACGATCTAAAGAGTGTAAGAGCTTGACAGCTCTATCATGATCATCGTACGAGAGCACGTCCACATTGGCCCTCATGTTGTTCACCACAACCGTGAACCTCTGAAACAAGGCATCGATGGACTCACCGGGGAGATAAGTGAAGTTCTCATACTCTCTCCGGTAGGTCGCATACATCCGAGCCTGAACCTGGGCATTCCCAACATGAGCTTCCTTCAACATCGACCAGATTCCACAAGCCAAGTGCTCGGTGTGCACCCGATCGAAATCAGGCTGACACAAAGCACGAAACAAGTAGTTGACCGCCTTGTTGTTGGTGTCGAACGTGTCCCTCGATCCTGGAGCAAGGAATTTCATCAGCTGGACACAGCCTGTGTCCACCGTGACATCCCAAATGATCTGACCCTTTTCGCAGAGGAATGCCGCCATCCGCTTACTCCACATCTGGTAGTTTTGCCATTGAAGTGTGGAGGACCCGAACCCCATTCCTGGTACGCCATCCTTGGATCTTAGACTGGTTAGAGTCAATCAAGACCCATAACCAGCTCTGATACCAATTGAAGGACCGAAACGGCGAACCAGAGAGGGGGGGAGTGAATGGGAGCCGATAAAAATTCTTCTCGAAGGAGATGGAGGCTCCAACAAGATGAACACGACTTCCATCACACGTCTCCGACTCACTACCCAAGTTGGCCAAGACCACGCAACCACTGGAGTGCTACTGGCCCTAGGAACCAACAACCAACCTCACAGACCCGAGAACGCAGCGAAACACAAACCTCAAGCCTTACTGACCTACACTGGTCAGGCCGGTGAGCACCACCGGTCAGACCGGTCCCTGCTGGTGAAACCTGGAGACTTCCACAGAACAGACCCTACACCGATCATGTCGGTGTAGCTAACCGGTCAGACCGGTTCAAGCCAGAAAGCCCCAAAACACCAAACAGACCTATCGAGCTCCAAACTGACCCAAACTCGAAACAGCAGCAACACGGGACAACAACGAACTCACCCTAACATTCACCCGAGCAAAAACCCAACTGGGGTCTGCACTGGTCAGACCGGTGAGAGGCACCAGTCATACTGTTGTGTCGTGGGCTCTCGGGATGAACAACACCCGCGGGTCAACTCCCCCAAATCCAACTCCCAAGCTCCCGAATCGCTCCACTAGATTTGCACAAGACTTTGGGGATAGTAGGAACACCTCATGGGGAGTCCATAGCCAAGATTTTGTCCACCAAAACTTGCGAAATCAAGAGGAACCGAGGAAATCCCGCCAAGAACTCCTCTAACCCTGGAACACCGAAAACCCCAAAATCGAGCCCTTTTGCTCACGGATTTGGGAGGGGAATCAAAGGGAAAAGAATCACAAAGGGTTCATGAATACATCCCCCACCAAATCCCCAAGAGAAGGTCCCGAAATCGCTCCAAGAAAATCGCTGAGAAAGGGCTCCGAAAATCACCAAAAAGATCGAACGGGAACAACACATCTAAGCCTTGAGGAACCACGCCGAATCATCTATACATCACAAAGAGGTTCATACAAGGTCTGTCTTGCCGCCCGGTCATTCTTCCCTCTCACAAGATCTCACCATGAAGCTCTCAAGCTAGTCCTACAGAAATCCTAGAGAAAAAGGAAGGGAAAATAGGAAAACCAAATGAGCTAGGGTTCCAAGAGATGGCTGCCGTCCTCTCACCTCTTGGGTTATATGGAGGCAACCAAAAGTCTAAAATACCCTTACTAGCTAATTAGGGATACATGCCCCTTGAGGGCGAAATCGGAAATGTTTGTCATCACTCCATCAGACGGATGCCTAGCGACCACAAACTTGCTTAGCCTCGACGCAAGCCTTGCGATCCCGACGCGTGTCCTCTGCTTCGAAGTCTCCGGACTGCGTAGTCGCACATCGGTCAGACTGGTGCTCCTCACCGGTCAGACCGGTACCCACTGGTCAGATCAGTCAAACCCACCGGTCAGACCGGTCTGGAGCTATTGCATCTCCGTCTTCGGTTCTTCAGTCTTGGCTTCGTGGATCAACCAAGGAACCTAGTGGTTTTCTGTTGAACCACTGGAAACCCCACGAACTCAGTGTAGCCTCCGCCAATCGCCACTCATGACTCGACTCCCATGTAGTCCCGGCTCAACCTTGGTTTTGTGGCTCAACCAAGAAACCGTCTATGACTTCATCTTGCCGTTCTTGCCACCATGCATCCCGCACTTGACTCCGTTGGACACCGGGTCCCTCGAACGAAGCCTACTTGTCCTCTCCACACCTGGAGGCCTCACCGGTGACGACCTTTCGCGCTTGTTCATCACCTGCACTAACACCAGTCAAGCCGCAACCTGCACCTGCAATACTTAGCCAAGAATTAGTCCACACAACGTTGTCAATAACTGATCACACCAGGAAGCGACGATCCATCGGTCCTCGAACCACACATGGTCCTCACCCTTCATGACTTGGTCCATGACCAGCTCCGAGTCGCCCCTGATCTCGAGACGCTTGATCCCGAGCTCGACAACAATCCAGAAACCGTTGATTAAGGCTTCATACTCGGCGGTGTTGTTTGATGCTGGGAAGTGTAGTCGCACCATGTACTCCATACGCACACCCAGGGACGAGATGAAGAAAAGGCCTACACCATCCCTCTCTTTCATGACCGAGCCGTCAACATACATGGTCCAATTCTCGTGCTTGATTGACGCTGGGGAGTTTGAATCTCCGTCCACTCGGCCACAAAGTCCGCGGGTACTTGGGATTTGATTGCGCTGTGTGGTGCGTATGTGATGTTTTGCCGCATCAACTTGAGCGCCCACTTGGCGATTCTTCCCTCGGCCTCGGGGTTCTAGATGACCTCCCCAAGTGGGTACTTGGACACCACAATGATGGGATGCGCGTCGAAGTAATGCCGGAGCTTGCGCTTGGTCATCAAGATCACGTATACAAGTTTTTGCATTTGTGAGTAACACGTCTTGGAGTCGGATAGTACCTCACTGACGAAGTACACGGGTTGTTGCACCTTTTGGGACCTCTCGGGTTCTTCCCGCTCGACCACTAACGCTGCGCTAACTACCTGGGTTGTCGCTGAGATATACAGTAGCATCGACTCTTCCGTGGTCAGAGCGGTCAATATCAGAGGACTCTTGAGCATGTTCTTGAGGGAATCGACTGCCTCTTGCGCCTCGGGAGTCCACGTGAAGTGGTCGGATTTCTTCATCAGCTTGTACAACGGCAAGCTGCGCTCTCCGAGTCGTGCTATGAAACGACCCAGAGCTGCGAGACAGCCTGTGATGCACTGTACACCCTTCAGGTTCTTGATCAGCCCCATGTCCATGATGGTCAAGATCTTGTCGGGATTAGCTTCAATGCCGCGTTCCGACACGACAAAGCCGATGAGTATGCCCCTCGGAACCCCAAAAACGCACTTCTTGGGGTTTAGCTTCACCCCGTGTTGTCGTAGTTTTGCGAAGATCTCAGTGAGGTCGGGTATCAGATCCCTTGTCCTTTTCGACTTGACTACGATGATGTCGACGTACGCTTCTATGATGCGGCCTATCAACTTCCTGAAGATGCGTCGCATGCATCGTTGGAAAGTGGCACCCACATTTTTGAGCCCAAAGGGCATCGTTTGATAGCAGTACACGCCGAATGGAGTAATGAACGAGGTTGCGAGTTGGTCCACTATGCACGTCGCTATCCGGTGGTACCCGGAGTACGCATCGAGAAAACAGAGGGTTTCGCGCCCTGTCGTTGAATCGACTACCTGATCTATGCGAGGCAAAGGAAACAGATCCTTGGGACACACCTTGTTAAGGCTCGTATAGTCAACACACATCCTCCATTTCTTATTCTTCTTCTTTACAAGCACAGGGTTCGCTAGCCACTTGGGGTGGAAGACTTCACGGACGAACCCTGCACTAAGGAGCTTCATGAACTCCTCACCAATCACCTTGCACTTCTCGTCGTTGAAGCAGCGAAGGCGTTGTTTCACCGGTTTCGATCCCGACTTGATGTTCAACTTGTGCTTGGCAACCTCTCTCGGGATCCCCTTCATGTCAGAGGGTTTCCACGCAAACACATCGAGGTTCGCTTTGAGGAAGTCGACAAGCGCGCTTTCCTATTTAGGATCAAGCGCCGTCCCGATACGGAGTGTACGGCCGTCGTCGGGGACGACTGTTTACGGTTAATTTCCGTCAACCAAGCCATGAGTTTACCTTTAATGTTGGTATTGATTTATTATTCTAACCACTGGAACTAACCCTCCGTATATAACAAGTTCACTCTTGGATGTCGATTTTGGAGTTTATTGTTTACGCAGGAAATCTGCGCTAAAGAGGAGACTTTCGGGATAAGTTAATCAAGCACTTTGGAAGAAGATCATGAAGCCCGTCAAGAGTCAAGACACACGATGAACATGACTCCAAATGACCCAAGGACCGAAGCGTCAACATGCAAATCTTCAGGGACTCAACTAGGAAACGACGAAGCTTGGATAGCAAGATTCAAGCCTTAACCGTGAAGGAAACAACGTCAAAGGCCCACATGCAAGTGCACACAAATAAGGAATCGCACGAGAAGCAACCGGGGATGAAACCGGGGCCGAACCGGGCCAAAACGGGCCTGGGCCGGCCGGCCTGTGCCGTCCGGCTTAGCCCATTCCGGGCCCGATTCAGTGCCCCCTTTGACCTAGCCACCTCTCGAGCTATTTATAGCCACCTGGCCGAGAGCCATTGAAAAATACATTCGTCATCTGCCGCCGACGAGCAGAGAAGGGAAGGACACCGTTCCGGAGAGGAGAGGGTCGAGATGGTTGACTAGGGTTCCCCTAGTCGACGTGGGAACTTTGCATGGAAGACCACGTCGGAGTTCCCGGAGCTAGGATCAAGGTCGAGGTAGGATCCCGGTGGTGATCTTGTCCATGTATTATACTCTCATATTGAATTTGCAAGTTTGAATCCGATTTCTAGCGATCAAGTGCTTTCACTACGACTTTGTCTTCGCTTGGGTTTTCTTCTTCTCCAATCTATTCCGGATAGATTACATAGGATGTTCTTGTAGCCATGATGGCTAGAGGTGCATACCCGACCTACCGAGTGTTTTCATCTTGTCCTTTGGACTCGCCCTAGGCTAACCCGCACGAATAGGGGTGCGTTGTGACAGAACGGTGTCTCCAAAAGGCCGGCGTCTTCGGAGTTGGAACGGAAGCCACGATTTAAAGAGGCTAGTTATGAAATTCGATTTGCTTATTCATCTATGCTTGGAACTTCAACAAGTGCTTGATCCAATCTCTCTAGATTGGTTTTACCTATCCCTCTCTATCTCTTGCTACCTCCGGTGTTTCTTAGATTAGATTGGTTTTCTTGGTGTTTCCATAGATTAGATGCAAAACCCCTTTTCAAGATCAAAGTGTTTTCCGCTTATTAGATTGGATCTTGTGTTACACATTGTTCCACGGATTCGATACCTTGGGTTCACCACTCGAGGGAAGAAGGGTCCCTTGACTATGATGGAGGACTTGTCCGCTTGCAAGTGCAAATGAACTTTGATACAACTATTAACCGTCAACAAGCCCCTTTTTCTAGCGCCGTTGCCGGGGAACAAGTAATCAAGATTCAATCTAGTTTGCGTTTTCGAATATTTTCAGTTTTTCTCTTGATTTTTCTTTTGCTTCTCTTAATTTTGATCATCCTCAAAACAAAAAATCAATCTAGGGTTTTGCTAAACCCTAGTTTTCTTTTAGTTCTTTTTGAGGACAATGTGTGGTTCGAGGACCGGTGGATGGTCGCTTCCTTGTGTGATGAGTGATTGACAACGTTGTGTGGACTGATTCTAGGCTAAGTATTGCGGGTGCGAGTTGCGGTTTGACCGGTGTTTGGTGCGGTGAAGAACAAGCGCGAAAGGTCGTCGCCGGTGAGGCCTCCAGGTGTGGAGAAGACAAGTAGGCTTCGTTCGAAGGACCCGGTGGCCAGCGGGGTCAAGTGCGGGCCGCATGGTGGCATGAGCAACAAGATGATGATGAGGACACGAACTACATCACACGTACATCTACACCTGCAGCACCAGAAGCACCACGTACATCTACACCAGCAGCACCAGAAGCAGCACGTACATCTACACCACTAGGCGCACCTCCAGCCCAGACGTCATTCCCTCCACCTGGGCCAATTACTCGGGCTCGTGCAAGGGAATTGAACTACATCATGCTATTGAAGAACGAAGGTCCAGAAGCATAGAAGATGCCCCAACAGGCGGCCCGGGTTGGGGCGCTTAGGGTTGGGCGCCGCCACCCTCCTCCTGGCCGCACGCCCTTCCTTATCCGCCAGGAGCTGCGCCCCCTATTTAGATAGACTCTTCTTTAATTTTCAGACTTGAGTTTTGTTTTACATCTAGCTTTAGCTACATCAGAACACACACAAATACGTGCTGTCCTCTGTGTTTCAGAACTCCACTTTCGAGTGATATTAAGATTGCTCGCCTCGGATTCTTGTTCGTTCTTCGATTGCGCACAGGAATTGATCTTCGTGATCAGGCTGATCTTGCGCCGGCAAGGTCGGTAACCATCGGGAGTTGGTTTAGTGATTGCATTGGCGCTCTGAGTCTCACTCGTCGTAGTCGGATCGTGAGGGTCGTCTCCCACCAGATCGAAGCTATCTCCACTCACCGAAAGATCGGGCACTCCGCCTCTATCAGATGAAGTCGTGGACGGTTTCTTAGTTGAGCCTCAAAACCAAGGTCGAGCCGGGACTACGTGGGAGCCGAGTCATGAGTGGCGATTAGCGGAGGCTACACCGAGTTTGCGGGGTTTCCGGTGATTCACCAGAAAACCACTGGGTTCCTTGGTTGATCCACAAAGCCAAGACCGAAGAACCGAAGACGGTGCTGCAGCAGTGCCAGACCGGTCTGACCGGTGGGTCTGACCGGTCTGACCGGTGGGTATCGGTCTGGTTAGGAGCACCGATCTGTCCGGTGTGCGACGACACAGTCTGGAATCTTCGAAGCGGAGAACACGCGTCGGGATCGCAAGGCTTGCGTCGAGGCTAAGCAGGTTGCGGTCGCCAAGCATCCGTCCGATGGAGAAAGCTTCAAGTCTTCCAAAACCGCCCTTGAGGGGCTTGTATCCGTAGTTGTTAGAGAAGGATATTTTAGACTTTCGGTTGCCTCCATATAAACCAAGAGGTGAGAGGATGGCAGCCAAGCCTTGGAACCCTAGTTCATTTGCTTTCCTATTTTCCCTTCCTATTTTCTTAGGATTTCCATAGGACTATCTTGAGAGCTTCATGGTGAGATCTTGTTGAGAGGGTTGGATGATCGGGCGGCAAGCTAGACCTTGTATGAACCTTTGTTGCATGTATAGATGATTCGGCGTGGTTCCTCAAGGTTTGGATGTGTTGTTCCCGGTTGTTCTTGGTTGTGATTTTCGGAGCCCTCTCTTGGTGATTTCTTTGGGTTGTTTTCGGGACCTTGCTCTTGGGAATTTGATGGGGGAAATTTGTGGGAACCCTTTGTGGTTCTTTGGGCTGTGATTCCCCTCCCAAATCCGTGAGTAAATGGGCTCGATTTTGGAGTTTTTCCGGGTTATAGGGTTTGAGTTGTTCTTGGCGGGATTTCTTCGATTCCTCCTTTTTGGACAAGTTTTGGTGGGATTAAACTTGGCTATGGACTCCTCATGAGGTGTTCCTAATATCCCCAATGTCTTGTTCAAGTCCATGGAGCGATTCGGGAGATCGAGGTTTGGATTTGGGGGAGTTGACCCGCGGGTCTTTGTTCATTCGAGCGCCGGGCTACACGGTCCGACCGGTGCTCTTGACCAGTCTGACCGGTGCAACCCTTGGTGGGTTTTCGCTCGGGTGAACGTCTGGGTGTGTTCGCTGTTGTCCTGTGTTGCAGCTGTCTCGAGTTTGGGTCAGTTTGGAGGTTGGTAGGCTTGTTTGGTGATTTGGGGGCTTTCATGCTTGGACCGGTCTGACCGGTGTGTTGCACCGGCCTGACCGGTGTGAAGCCACTTAGTGGAAGTTGCTAACTCTCACCTGCAGGGACCGTTCTGACCGGTGGTGCTCACCGGTCTGACCCGTGTTGGTATATAGACTCGAGGTTTGGTGTTCCGCTGCGTTCTCAGGTCGGAAGGTTGTGTGTTGGTTCCTAGGTCTAGTGGCACTCCAGTGTCTACGTGGGCTTGGCCAATTTGGGTAGTGAGTCGGAGACGTGTGTTGGAAGCCGTGTTAATCTTTTCGGAGTTTCCATCTCCTTCGAGAAGATTTTTTATCGGCTCCCATTCACTCCCCCCTCTCTGGTTCGCCGTATCAGTCCTTCAAGTGGTATCAGAGCCGGTTCGGGTCTTTATTGACTCTAACCAGTCTAAGATCCAAGGATGGCGTACCAGGAACAGGGTTCAGATCCTCCACACTTCGATGGCAAGAACTACCAGATGTGGAGTAAGCGGATGGGTGCGTTCCTCCGCGGAAAGGGTCAGATCCTTTGGGATGTCACGGTGGACACATGCTATGTCCAGCCGATGGACTTCCTCGCTCCAGGATCGAGGGACAGATTCGACGCCAACAATAAGGCGGTCGACTACTTATTTCGTGCTTTGTGTCAGCCTGAGTTCGATCGGGTGCACACCGAGCACTTGGCTTGTAGAATTTGGACGGTGCTGAAGGAGGCTCATGTTGGGAATGCCCAGGTTCAGGCACGGATGTATGCGACCTACCGGAGAGAGTAAGAGAACTTCACTCATCTCCCCGGTGAGTCCATCGATGCCTTGTTTCAGAGGTTCACGGTGGTTGTGAACAACATGAGGCCCAATGTGGACGTGCTCCCGTATGATGATCATGATAGAGTGGTCAAGCTCTTACACTCTTTGGATCGTACGATTTGGGGCAGAAAGTTCGAGGCCATTGTGGAGTCAGAGAAGTATGACACTCTGACGGTGAACGAGCTATTCTCGAAGCTCAAGTCGGCTGAGGTGGATAGGGGCATGACTGCCAAGCTCTAGGGTCCGACTGATTCCCATAGTTTTGCCCTCGTTGGTGGTTCGAAAGGAAAGTCCAACACTAACCCATCCACCAGGATGTTCTCTTTGTCCTCTTTGATGTCTATGCCAGATGAGGAGTTTGATGTGCTTGGAGAGGACGAGCTGGCGTTGTGATGAGGAGGTTCGAGAGGCTGCACGAGAACCGGGTGAACATGAGGAGGAACACGAGGACATGCTTCCAGTGCGGCAAGCTGGGACACTTCATCGCCGGTTGCCCGGAGAAGGTCGAGAACAAGGACGGCTTCAAGAACAAGTCGAGGACGGATGGCAAGTACCGGTCGAGGCGCGACCACAAGAGCAAGCACAAGAACAAGTACAAGGACGAGCGACGATCGAGGAAGAAGGAGAGCCGAGGCAAGGCCCGAGCGATGGTGGGAGCAAGCAACGTCGACTCCAGTTTCGCGTACTCCACCTCGAGCTCGAGCAGCAGTGAAGACGAAGGTGATCGTCGCAAGAGCAGGAAGTCATCCAAGAACCCGAGCCGGGCCGAGCCGCTCGCGAGAGACGGCCTCGCACCATGGCGGCGAGCTCCGCGGCAAGAAGAGCACACAGAGCGACTCTGACTCTGATTCCGACGACGAGGTGCGTGATGAACTTCCCTTCTCGTGCCAGGAGAATGAGAGGCTTGGCTCTTTGCTTGATAACCGTGATGGCATGCTTAGAGAGGCCAAGAAAATGAGAAAAGATCTTAGGGCTTCACTCGAGGATGCTAGGACTAGAGTGGCTGAGCTAGAGACACAGGTGCTTGATAGCAAGCTTGAGATTGATTCCCTTAAGGCTAGCCCTGTTGTTTCGGATGAGGTTGATTGTGATGATTGCTCCATCTTTCTTGCTAATCTTGCTTTGTTTAAGGAGAAGCATGCCTCCAATTGTGAGGAACTAGATGTGCTTAGGGTTGAAGTGGCTGAGCTTAAGTCTAGACCTGCTTTGCTAGGTGCTTGCACTTTTTGCCCTGTTTTGCATGCTAAGATTGATGAGATGCATGCTTACACTAGTTCTCTTGAGGCTAAGCTGAAAGAACCCATGCCTACATCATGCTCTACCTGTGAAATGCATGCTTTGAAAAATTTGGAACTTGCACATTATGTTGATCGTTTGCAGGATGAGAATGATGAGCAGAGAAAGTTGATGGGTTGGTTGTCTAGTCATGAGCCTCAGTTGAGGATGATGATCGAGGCATTTAAGAGGCAGGATGGTGAGGGACTTGGGGCAAACAAGGTTGGTGAGGGAAGTGGAGAGAATATCCCAGAGCCACCAAAAACCCACCACAAAAATGATTTCCCTCCAAAACCTAACCATCTTAGGAACCGACTGGACACAACCCCAGCTCCACCCGTGTTTCCTACACCCACAAATGATCTACAAAAGCCTATCAAGTTTGTTAGCATTTCGGGGAAAGTGTTCTTTGGGAAAGAAAGTGAGAAGGCTAGTGAGGAGAAACCGGTGGAGAAGTTGAGTGGAGAGAAACCATGTGAGCAGCCATAGCCCAAGATTAAGCCTAAGCTTGTGAGGTTCCATTGTGGCTATTGTGGAAGAGATGGCCATAAGGATGAGTTTTGCTTCAAGAGGAAGCGAGAGGAGAGAATGGCAAAGGAGTGGGCTAACAAGGACAAGTACCATCCTTCCGATGGTGTACTTGAGCCTCGTGTGCAGATGCCCAGGGCCAAGGCGAGTGTGAGGACAGTTCGGGCTTGGGGAGAGCGGAAGGCTGTTGGAGGTGCTACTGCCCAGGCTACACTAGTCAGACCGGTGTGGGGCACCGGTCAGACCGGTGCAGGCCTGGACAGGCAGCAGTTTGGGTTTCATGCTCGTACAGGAGCGAGGGTTGTTTCTGAAGGTCGTGGTTCTGGTGGTTGGGCTGGAGAGTTTGCAGGTGGTCAGGTGGCTAGGCATTCTCCCCCTCGAGTTCACTACGGGGATGGGAGGAGTCGTAGCTTTGAGAAGGAGATGAGGGACAGTCAACGGGATTTCTTTCGTGGTTTTGGTCCTCCTCCAGGCAAAGAGGGGTGGTTCCCTTAGGGTGGTTACCGTGGTGGTTTTCGTGGAGGTAGCTTTGGTAGGAGAGATGGTTTGGTTTGTGCTAACCCCACTTTCGAGCAAATGGCTCCGCACTGGTTCTGCTCTTTTGGTACTAACCCCAGTGCTGAGTCGTTTGTTCGCTCACGTGCTCGTTTTTGAATTTCAGGTGGGAGACTTGAAGAACATTTGGTTGATTGACTCCGGTTGCTCGAGGCATATGACCGGAGACAAGGGGTGGTTCTCAAGTCTCGTCCCGGTGGTGACAAGGAGGTACATCACTTTTGGGGACAATGGGCGTGGGCGTGTGCTTTCAGAAGGTGAGATTAAGGTGAGTGACAAGATCACTCTCAGGCGTGTTGCTCTTGTTCAATCGCTGGGGTACAATCCGCTTTCCGTGACCCGGTTTGTTGGATGAGGGCTTTGAGGTGTTGTTTCGGCCAGGTGGTTCTCGGATTTTGGACTCTCGAGGTGACCTTGTCTGTATGGTCGTTCCCGAGGGTCAGGTGTTTCGTGCTGATTTTTCTCAGTCTTCGGGTGTGGAGCGTTGTTTCTTGGCTGGTTCGTCGAGTGAGTTGTGGAAGTGGCATAGGAAATTGGGTCACTTGAGCTTTGACCTTTTGTCTCGCTTGAGTAAACTCAATTTGGTCCGAGGATTGCCACGATTTAGGCTTGAGAAAGAGTTGGTTTGTGCACCGTGTAGGCATGCCAAGATGGTAGCCTCTTCTCACCCGCCTCTCACCGATGTGATGACTGAGCGTCCATGCGAGCTGCTCCGTTGGACCTTGTTGGTCCAGCTCGTGTGCGATCTGCGGGTGGGAAGTGGTATGTCCTTGTTGTGGTGGACGACTATTCTCGGTATGTGTGGGTGTTCTTTCTCGAGGATAAGGGGGAGACGTTTGGTTTTGTTCGAGATCTAGTCTTGAGGTTGAGGAACGAGAGGTACGGAGATGCCATACGAGCAATCCATAGTGATAATGGCTCAGAATTCAGAAACTCTCGTTTTGAAACCTTTTTCCATGACTTGGGTCTTGAGCACCAATTTTCGAGTCCGTATACGCCTCCTCAGAATGGTGTTGTGGAAAGGAAGAACAGGACCTTGTGTGAGATGGCTCGGACGATGCTTGATGAGCATAGGACTCCGAGGAGGTATTGGGCTGAGGCGGTGAATACCGCGTGCTATGTGTCAAACAGGATCTACCTCAGAGTGCACAAGAAGAAAACATGCTATGAGTTGATGCATGGTCGCACACCCAAGGTGAGTCACTTTCATGTCTTTGGTTGCAAGTGTTTCATTCTGAAGAAAGGCAGGAAGTTGGATAAGTTTGAGGCTAGGTCTGTCGATGGTATTTTCTTTGGTTATGCATCTCATTCTAGAGCATATCGTTTGCTCAATCTTGAAACTAACCAAATCGTGGAGACTTGCGAGGTAACCTTCGACGAGACACAGCCACATAGTCAGCTTGTCTTTGAGTGTGCAGGTGATGATGAGCTTGGCGAGGAGATATTTCAAGAGGAGGAGCATGAACATGGAGACGATGAAGATGGCGGTGTGGTGCCCCCGGCTGAACATGTACCCACTACTTCGACTACGGTGGTGGACGGACCCTCTCCTACACCTATGAAGACAAATTAAGAACGAGGAGAAGCTGTTGTTGAGGGGGAGGTAGCATCGAGGCGAGAACCTCCCCGGTGAGTACAAGTGGATCACCCAGCTTCGAGGATCATCAGCGACATGAATGAACGCACTACACGGTCGAGGGTTCGGAACAATTCTCATTTCGCTCATGCTGCATTTGTTGCTACTTTTGAGCCCAAAGACATTGGACACGCACTATCTGATCACAATTGGGTTAATTCGATGCATGAGAAGTTGGAGAACTTTGAGAGGAATCAGGTTTGGGAGTTGGTTGACCCTCCCCCAGGGTGTAAGCCGATTGGTACAAAGTGGGTGTGGAAGAACAAAGAGGGAGAGAAAGGTGAGGTTGTGAGAAACAATTCGAGGCTTGTTGCTCAGGTGTTCAGTCAGAAGGAGGGGATCGACTACGAGGAGACCTTTGCTCCCGTAGCCCGTTTGGAGGCGATTAGGGTCCTTCTAGCCTTTTCCGTGGCTAAAGGGTTCAAGTTGCACCAAATGGATGTGAAGAGTGCTTTTCTGAATGGTGTGTTGGAGGAAGAAGTGTATGTGAGGCAACCTCGAAGGTTTGAGAGTGAGAAGTACCCCCACCGGGTGTACAAGTTGAGAAAGGCGTTGTATGGGTTGAAGCATGCACCTAGAGCTTGGTATGGCAGGTTGAGGGGGTTCTTGTTTGAGAGAGGTTTTGAGTGGGAAAGGTCGATCAGACCTCGTTTCTACTGAGGCAGGGCAGAGATATCCTGATTGTGCAGGTGTACATGGATGATATTGTCTTTGGTGCCTCGTCTAACTCTCTTGTTGCAAGGTTTGCAAAGGATATGAGCAGGGAATTTGAGATGAGCATGATGGGCGAGTTGCAGTTCTTCCTCGGGCTACAAATCAAGCAATCAAAGGAAGGAACATTTGTACACCAAGCTAAGTACACCAAGGACATTGTGCGGAAGTTCAAGATGGAGGACTCCAAGGCTATGACGACGCCCATGAGTACGACTACAGCTCTTGATGCGGACGAGGAAGGTGAACATGTGGACCAGAAGGAGTACCGAAGCATGATCGGGTCACTCCTCTACTTGACGGCGACGAGGCCAGACATCCAGTTGTCGGTGTGTCTGTGCGCTCGTTTTCAAGCGTCTCTGAGGACTTCGCACCGTCACACTCCCGACTTCGGCCTTTGGTACTCCGCGTCGTCTTCTTTGGCGCTTCATGGTTTTTCAGACATGGATTTTGCCGGGTGTCGGTTGGATAGGAAGTCCACTTCTGGGACTTGTCAGTTTTTTGGGTTCTTCTTTGGTGTCTTGGTCTTCTCGCAAATAGTCGAGTGTTGCACAATCCACTACCGAGGCCGAGTACGTTGCGGCTGCTAGTAGTTGCTCTCAGCTCCTTTGGATTTGATACACCATGAGTGACTTTGGTGAGGAGTATACCCATGTCCCACTTCAATGTGATAGCACCAGTGTCATAAGCGTTGCAAAAAACCCAGTGCTCCATTCCAAAACCAAGCACATAGAAGTGAGGTATCATTTTCTGAGAGATAACGTAGAGAAAGGAAAGATAGCTTTGATCCATGTACCCACACATGACCAACTAGCCGATATTTTCACCAAACCCCTAGATCAAACAACTTTCACTCGTTTGCAGGGGGAGCATGGTGTGTGTTTGATTTCTTGAGTTGGGTGTGTGGGAGCTCCTTTTGTAGCATATGTATAGCTTTCCTTTGTGCATTTCTTGCATTTGGCATGGCATATGTAACATGATGTATAGGCATCCTTGTATCTTAGATTGCATGCATTTTGTATCATATGCATTGGTTAGGAAAAGCTTCTCTCATATACATTGTTCACCATGGAATGAGATATATGTCTTTGTGATCTTGTTTGGTATGCTATGGTTAGTTTGGCTTAGCTCTTGATGATCTTGATAAATAATCCATGGTTGATGGCTATGTTTTTGAAAAATATCACATATATGCTCTCTCATGTGTAAATGCCTCTATATGATCTTGACATGTTTTAGTGGCGTTGCTATGCTTAATTTGTGGTTGGATAGCTAGTTTATTGATCATATGGGGCCAAAGGCTCATTTGCCATCATGAATGTTTAGCCCTCTTGCTTTATCTTATGGAGGGGCATAAGTTCCTTTTTGTCGCAAAGACATTTCATGTACCATATACGAATCTGAAAATGAAATGTAAAATGCTTGGAAAATGTGCTCCCATTTCATATGTGCTGAATTTAATTTGCTTTGGGTGCTAAACCGTTGCATGATGCCTACCAATGAGAAGTCTCATACATAGAAGTAGGCACATGGCTCGGTGGCTTTGACACGACATGAGGTGCTTGTGGGTGTTTGTGATGGTCTTATGATTAGAATGGTTGTCCTAGCATGAAATTTGTGTGGCTTTGCCATTTTGATATGTTTTGATCATGTTTAGGACTTTGCTCATGAGAGGCAAGTTTTTCGCAAAATTGCCTAAATCCATCTTAGCTTCGTCCGATGATTGTGAAACTTGGTGATCTTGTAGTTGATGTTGATACGAAGCTATAGAGTATCTAACTTGCTTATTTTGAGATGTGTACCATCCTATGTTGAATTTTGTCTATTTGAGAAGCTCTAGGTTGAAAATTTTGCATTTTTGGCTTGATTCATGCATTGTCAACAAGGGGGAGAAGTTTGAGCTTGAAATGGCTTGCTGGACACTTTTAGAAGGTTTTCAGGTGGTTTCGAGCCATTTTTGGGCTCTGTTGTGCACCGGTCTGACCGGTCGAGGTCACCGGTCTGACCGGTCGAGGTCACCACCACCGGTCAGACCGGTGTGAGCTGAAATTGTTGCAGCTGCCCTGTTTTCAAGTGGTTTGCATGCATTTCGTCCAGGGGGAGGTGCATTGGTTCAGGGGGAGCTTGCATGTGTGCAGGGGAGCTCTTTGTGGTTTTTCGAACTTTGTTTCGGTGGTTTGCGCTCTTTGCTTGAGCCTTGCTTTGTCTCGGATGTGTCGAGCCGTTGCCCTTGCCTAAGGGGTCCGAGACTTGACTTCTTCAAGTGATCTTGCTCTTTGCCTTTGTTTGGCTTTCGATCGCTTGTTGGAGTTTCTTTTTGTTCGTTTCTTTTCGTTTTCTTTTCTCTCTTGTTACGTTCGTGTGGGTGTTGTCAATGCACTCATCAAGGGGAGATTGAGGACCATGTGTGGTTCGAGGACCGGTGGATGGTCGCTTCCTTGTGTGATGAGTGATTGACAATGTTGTGTGGACTGATTCTTGGCTAAGTGTTGCAGGTGCAGGTTGCGGCTTGACTGGTGCTGGTGCAGGTGAAGAACAAGCACGAAAGGTCGTCGCCGGTGAGGCCTCCAGGTGTGGAGAAGACAAGTAGGCTTCGTTCGAAGGACCCGGTGGTTCACCAGAAAACCACTGGGTTCCTTGGTTGATCCACAAAGCCAAGACCGAAGAACCGAAGACGGTCTTTGCGGCAAAGGTGCGGACCGGTCGACCGGTGGGTCGACCGGTGGGTACCGGTCTGACCGGTGAGGAGCACGGATCTGACCGGTGTGCGACGACACAGTCCGAAATCTTTGAAGCGGAGGACACGCGTCGGGATCACAAGGCTTGCGTCGAGGCTAAGTAGGTTGCGGTCGCCGGGCATCCGTCCGATGGAAAAAGCTTCAAGTCTTCCAAAACCGCCCTTGAGGGGCTTGTATCCGTAGTTGTTAGAGAAGGGTATTTTAGACTTTCGGTTGCCTCCATATAACCCAAGAGGTGAGAGGATGGCAGTCAAGCCTTGGAACCCTAGTTCATTTGCTTTCCTATTTTCCCTTCCTATTTTCTTAGGATTTCCATAGGACTAGCTTGAGAGCTTCATGGTGAGATCTTGTTGAGAGAGTTGGATGATCGGGCGGCAAGCTAGACCTTGTATGAACCTTTGTTGCATGTATAGATGATTCGACGTGGTTACTCAAGGTTTGGATGTGTTGTTCCCGGTTGTTCTTGGTGGTGATTTTCGGAGCCCTCTCTTGGTGATTTCTTTGGGTTGTTTTCGGGACCTTGCTCTTGGGGATTTGATGGGGGAAATTTGTGGGAACCCTTCGTGGTTCTTTGGGCTGTGATTCCCCTCCCAAATCCGTGAGTAAAGGGGCTCGATTTTGGGCTTTTTCCGGGTTCTAGGGTTTGAGGTGTTCTTGGCGGGATTTCTTCGATTCCTCCTTTTTGGACAAGTTTTGGTGGGATTAAACTTGGCTATGGACTCCTCATGAGGTGTTCCTAATATCCCCAAAGTCTTGTTCAAGTCCGTGGAGTGATTCGGGAGATCGAGGTTTGGATTTGGGGGAGTTGACCCGCGGGTGCTGTTCATTCCGAGCTGCCCAGGCTACACCGGTCTGACCGGTGCTCTTAACCGGCCTGATCGGTGCAACCCTTGGTGGGTTTTTTGCTCGGGCGAACGTCTGGGTGTGTTCGCTATTGTCCTGTGTTGCAGCTGTTTCGAGTTTGGGTCAGTTTGGAGGTTGGTAGGCTTGTTTGGTGATTTGGGGCTTTCAGGCTTGGACCGGTCTGACCGGTGTGTTGCACCGTCCTGACCGGTGTGAAGCCACTTAGTGGAAGTTGCCAACTCTCACCAGCAGGGACCGGTCTCACCGGTGGTGCTCACCGGTCTGATCGGTGTTGGTCTGTAGACTCGAGGTTTGGTGTTCCGCTGCGTTCTCGGGTCGGAAGGTTGTGTGTTGGTTCCTACGTCCAGTGGCACTCCAGTGGCTACGTGGGCTTGGCCAATTTGGGTAGTGAGTCGGAGACGTGAGTTGGAAGCCGTGTTCATCTTGTCGGAGTTTCCATCTCCTTCGAGAAGAATTTTTATCGGCTCCCATTCACTCCCCCCTCTCTGGTTCGCCGTATCGGTCCTTCACCTTTCTTTGTCTATGTTTGCTAACCCTAACCGGAGATGGACGACTACATCTCCAACAAAAAACATATACTTTGTGGATGGTCTAGAAAACTTTTGCAGGCAATGGTGACGTGCAACACAAGATCTAAAAGTGGAGGCCAACGAGCGTTGGAATCTCCAAGAAACTCTACCTTCAAGATCGAGAAGAGATCAACCTCATCGCCACTCATCCTAGGGAGATCATTCCTCAAGACCGTCGGAACAATCGACATCGGCAAGGGGGAGGTCATGTTTGACATGGATGGTGTGAGGAGTGCATTCAAGTAGGGATGGATCCGGATACCAATTCATATATCATTTTTAGTCATTCTTTTTCGATTTAGCTAAAATAGGCATAATATTTTGTATCAAAAATATATATTCTTATTCTTGGCATTGTGCTTGTTAAGATTCATACAAAATAAACCCCAGTGCTATATTTTAATCAAATGATGAAAAGAAATTTGGATGTCTATTCGGATTCAGATATGGATGTTTTTTCACCTTTTTCTCTATCGAAAGCAAATAATCCATAAAAAATTGTAGCTAATTTTTTTTATTTTTTCCAGTAATTAGCTGGTTATAATGCATAAAAAATTAGCACCAAATTTATTTTATTGTGATCAAAAAGTATCAATCTATTACATAATTCAGATGTTTTGGATCCATCCCTACATTCAAGTCGACCATGATTCGAGGTATGTAACGCGATTCATGTTAAATACATTCTACATCATCATCGCATTGGAAGGAGGAGTCAACGGAGGAGGAAGCAAAGAAGACACAAAAGTTGTTGCATCCGTCAAGACCAAGAATCAACGCCCGCCTGTGAAGACAAAAAAATGACTAAGCCGAAGAATAAATCTACACCAAAGCCAAGGATGGTGAAGAAGTGGGGCCCCAAGATTGCAACACCCGCAAAGAGCGTTGATCCGGAGAAAAGAGAAGAAGTCTAGCTATAGACTATAAATGAATCGCTTGGCGGGAGGCAACCCGTTCGACGAGTCAAGAATAAGCTACCGGGAGGACAACCCGTTGAAGAGTCAAGCTACCGGGAGGGCAACCTGAAGAATTTTTCATGTTTTCAAGTAAGTTTGTCCTAGAATTTGCTATGCATTACATATTGTAAATATCTATGTGGTTGAATAATTTTCAAAGACATTATAATTGCTCAGTCATTTTATTTGAATTTTATATTGATCATAAACCGATGACTTGAGCCATCCCAAGTTTTTTTTGCATCTTTTAGAGAGACTAGTACCAAAAATTCAGAACCTACCCCAACCTTTCATCCTCTCCATGATGTTTAGGTTGGTTTGTTTCACATGTTAAAAACACACGGGTAGAGCCTTGCTATGTTCTTTAATGTTTTCAATCTTTGATGCATGGTAGGACTCGCGTAAACCTAAGCAAGTTTATTTTTGGTTTCATTCAACTTGACATCCACCGGTTTCTCTAGATTTAGAGTTTTTCTAAGCCCCGTTGACTTTATTTCTTATTCAAATTATCTCTCTCATGTTTGGCCAAAATTAGAACCAAAACCTATACCCCCACGGTCATGCCGGAGGAACTTGCTATAAATTAATGAAAGCAATAGATCCCGGTGCAACCAAAATAAGTTTTACAATTGTTTTTGATGCCTAAAAAGCTCCTCTAATGATATATTTGTACTCATCGCTAGCGCTGAGTTAAGTTTTAAAGTTTCAAAATTAGAGGAGTTATTAGCATCTAAACATGATTAAGGGATGTTTTTGAGCTTGATTAACATATAGTGCCCCACGATGCATCACGTGTCCATCATTTGGCATCTTGGGCACATGCAAAGGACAAGCAATGGGGGAAAGCAAGGGCCTTGTTTTGTAGGAAATTGGTGGAAGCACAAGAGGCAAGGGAACAAGATGTGAAGTAAAACAATGGAGGTGGAAGATTAATCACGCAAGCAAAGGTGTGGTTGTGAATGACTCGGGCAATGGTATCTCAGGGATCACGTGGACACAAGGAAAGAAGGGAGCAAGAAGCATCTCGGAGATAGATCAAGCCCCGGTGCTCCCCTTCGCTAGGTAAGTAATTTATGCATTTATTAATTTGTGTTCTTGGGTTCATATCCCATAAGCTTCATAAACAACCTAGAAAAATTTGAGTTCCATGGTGTTGTAGGATCTTGTCATGTTAACACCGAACCTTTTTCATTTATGTTGATAATGCTTTGATGCCTAAGGCTAGCTACCATGCTTAATGGGAGTATGGGGTCCGCTGCTCCCATAGATCCGATCAACATATCTTTTGTAGGTTTAGCTAAAGTGGCCTTATGTACACACCTTAATAAATTAGTTTAGCTTCACCTTAATAGGTGGTTGCATGTTCAAGAATCCATAAACCCTATGGGGCTAATATCCATTCTAACTTGTTCACCTCACTCACCACCCCCAACATTAATAAGAAAGAAAATTCATATAATAAACTCCACCCTCCATATACTTCCCTTGTGTGTTTTCCCCACCGGCATGCAACCCCGGGTGCACTCGTTGTGAGTTAGTGCAACAACAATATGGAAGATGACCACCAATTTCTTCACCAAGAAGACATGATCATCGAAGGTGCCATCATTGAGCTCTTCGAGGAGGCACTCGGTCTCCGAGTCTCCCTGAAGTATGGAGGAAGATGTGGCACCACCGAGGAGCAACACGCTGCCCCTTGGTGGCATGATGAGTTCACGAAGTTCATCCATGCGGTACACCAAACCGCGAGGACACACGGAAGAGCCACCCATTCCACCATGACACTCAACTCATTCATCCGCTCCACCACCACACACTCCGAGGCGTACCAATGGATTTATCATGAAGACTGTTGACGGATAAAACTCGTATCCACCTACGATCCGCAAGCGTACGGACCTACACCTTTTTCACCACGGGATTCCCAAGGTTCTTGTCAATCCGCGGAGCAAGGGGATTACTAGCGCTTAACCAAGTACTAATCTAGTTGACTAAGGAAACCTTTGAAAGAGAGTATTAATCTACAGGTAAAGACAATCTAACTTAAGTTAATCTAAGTTAAGTTGATCAAACAAATCTAGGGTTAAACTAGATGATAAAGGGGTGAACACAAGAGAGTGAGCAAGAAAGATAAGCGTTCCCTCCCTAGGATCTAGGATAACATGGTATGCATCTACTACACGAAAGTGGTAAACCAATCTACCGGGGTTGTGACCACGGTTTCGCCCTTTCCCTCCTCTCGTCTTGTCACTACGTGAAGGTATTCGTGACTAGACCTATGATGGACACGATATGTTGATGGAATCTATGGGAGTAGCAGATATCATACGTTCGAAAAACACGGTAGCTAACCTTAATCATCAAAGCATCATCAACATGAAAACAATAGATTGAAACCACGAATCAAGTAGCGATCACATAGCATGTATCCATCTAATCCTAGGGATGAACGGAGACATTACCACATCATCTTACACGGATTGAAGCACATAAGGGTGATGGAGACTCCGGAGAACGTCGTCGATGAAGATGGCGGCGATGGAGCTTGGGAACACCCCTAGGCCAACGGCTTGGAGTCCTCCTCTTGCTTCCTTCTCTCCGCCGGCGTTGATCCTTGCGACGAGCTCATCTAACTCTCTCCCTCATCTTGCGGCGGCGGTTTTCTGGTGATTGGCGTCGGTAGGATGATTTGTTCGATGTGTCGGCCGACGGCGGCGAAGGCAATAAATAGACGAACACCTAGGGCAAAGGGGGGACCGAACCGACCCCGGAGTGGGCTAGGCCGGTCGGCCCGGCCGGCCGGACCAAGCCCACTTCGGCCCGGTTCGGGCCCCGGTTTCCTCCCCGGTTGCTTCTCTCGTGATCCCTTATTCGTGTGCACTTGCATGTGGGCCTTTGACGTCGTTTCCTTCACGGTTAAGGCTTGAATCCTTGCTATGCAAGCTTCGCTGTTTTCTGGTTGAGTCCCTGAAGATTTGCATGTTGACGCTTCGGTCCTCGGGTCATTTGGAGTCATGTTCATCGCGTGTCTTGACTCTTGTCGGGCTTCATGATCTTCTTCCAAAGTGCTTGGTGAACTTATCCCGAAAGTCTCCTCTTTAGTGTAGATTTCCTGCGTAAACAACAAACTCCAAAATCGACATGCAAGTGTGAACTTGTTATATCATTAGTATGCCTAGTGGCCGGTTAGTTGCAAATCATAATCGAAACCAATGTATAACAAGTACTCTAGGTTGACGGAAATTCACTGTCAACATCTCCCCCATGCTTAAACCTTGCTCGTCCTCGAGTAAGTGGTCCTCGCTTTAAAGGGAAATCAGCATTGCCTTCCAATGTTATCCCTGCACTTAGTCATTCATGACGAGACAAATTGCTCTCTCTTAAAAATTTATTTTTAAGGTTCAAGTTGTGACCGGCTTCTTTCTCATTATGGAAGATAGACTAACAATAAAGAATAAGCCACATTTAACACGATGCTCTCAAACTTAAGTGAACTTCAAACCATTACCTTGTCACATGGAAGATTTTCAAAAAGATGCATATCCAACATAAGTGAAAATCTCTTGCAAGAGCTCATGGAACACTCATCTCATCAAGTCACTCAAGCCTATACTAGATTATTTTCAACCTACTCTACTCATATGTGATAGTGGAAGGCTTATGTGGAGCTTGGAAGGTTAAAAACAATCCTAGCAAAACATACATCCGAAATATTGTCAAATTAAGAGAGAGATCTATTGGAATTACCGAGACTCGTCAAAAAGGCCATGGAAAATAAATGTTGGAAAGAGAGAGGGACGAAACACACACATTTAGATAAGTGGACATGTGCAAGTGGCAAATGGATGATCCCGAGGCACGAGTGAAGTCCTCGTTATCGGATTGCACATGGTTGGAAGATTTGAGTATGGATTTGTCATCAAGGCACTTGAGAACTTATGAAGCAAAAAGATCCGAGGAGCATTATTATTATTATTATTTTATTTCCTTCTCATTTTTCTCTCTTTCTTTTTTTTCACTTTATTCTTCCTATTTTTCATACTTTTCTTTTTTTTCTTATCATATTTTTTTCATTTTTCATTTTTATTCTTTTTTTTTCATTTGCTCCTCAAAACTTTTTGCAACATAATACTTACATAGCATTTGTGTTAGAGAATGACTCCTCCCCCATGCTTGAACGATGCTCGTCCTCGAGCATAAAAGAGAGGGGAAATGACTGCTAAAGTAAGTATAAATTCCATAATATTGCGGAATATTTGAATCTCCATCTAGAATTTTACTCCATACTCAAATTGGGTTGTGGACAAGGAGGTGATCACAAAAAGATGTTTTTGGTTTAGGGTGGATGCCTAGCGAAGTTTGTGGAATTTTCGATGTGAAAACCCACAATGCATGGACAAAAAGGCTAGCATGAAAAAGTTACACAAAGGAATGACCAGCTTCTTAGTCTCGAACCATAGAAATCAATCCTAATCCAACTCATCAAAACATATGTTTGCAATCTACGGGTTTTGTTATCATAAAAGTTACATGTATATGGCTTTGGTAGGTAGAACTTTGCAAGAGCATCACAAATATGTAGATAGCATAAAAGTTAAGTTTTCATAAAAACAACAAGTTATCCGGCTATCCATAAACTTAAATCAAAGAGCAAAGATATGTATGTGGGTCTAGAGCATAGTCATTTCACCTCCACAAATAAAAGAGCTGGTATTTAAATTAATTTCAGATCATATTATATAGAGCAATTAGCCAAGACATGTATAACTTCATGTAGGTAAAACAAAGCGGCAACTTTCATCATCTTTCCGTAAGCATAGGCAATAAAGAACATCGAGGTGAACACATGGTCATGCTTATCTATTGAAAGTAAAAAGAAACCTAGGTTGTCCTCCTAGTAGCCATGTTATTGTTTGAAGAGAAAAACAAAAGGTTGCACCTAGTTGAGGTTGAAGGCATACTTACAAGCATTTGTGTTTGGAAAAGAGAAGGTCCATGGAGATGTTACCATCCTTTGTAATTCTTCGTTGCCTTCTTCCGACATCTCCATGTATTGGCTTTTGCTTTTGTCTTGATTTATTAATGCTCCTAAACTTCTGAATTTGATCTTGTATGCTTAATGGAGTCACCCTTCTCTTCAATGTTGTCATCACCATCTCCTCTTTCTTGTTCTCATCATCTCCTTGCTGTCTCTTTTTCATGGATTTCCCCCTCTGTCCAGAACAGAAAATATATCGAAATATAGCTCTATTGAAAAGTTTATGAAATTACCTTTCCAACGTGTGGTCATTCATCGAAAACGGAGTTCAAACAAGGGAGCTATGTCCGTTTTACTTCAGCGCTGCGTGCTGTCCAAAACTGATTTCGGGATGTGTTGCACTCGGTGATTCGGGCATAACCGCTTGTAGGAACCTCCGATTGTCTTGATTCTTGATTTGTTGGAATCGTAACTTCATGGGGCTTCTAAATATCCAAAAATATCCAGTGTTTTCCCTTCGAGACCATGCAGAATTTTGATGAGATCGATAGCTTCTCGCGCATTGATCCGGTGATGTTAACGATCTTGATCATTCTATCTTCTAGAACGTCATGTTGCACTTCCGTGTTGAAGATTCAGGGTCTCCCCCATGCTTAGCATTTTGCTAGTCATGGAAGAAGAAGACAAAGCACTTCTTAGCCATCCTTCAATTTCCTTGTAGTGAGAGTCTTTATCTTGCACGTAAGACGTTTTAAACGCACATTCTACCCCAAGGTGACGGTTGGGAGTAGATAGAATTGCCAACAATCCAACAATGTCTCCTAAGATTCTTAACTTGTGGCATAATTAGTTTAATGAGGAATAAAAACCTAATGAGTGTACGTGGTGCAAGGTGTGTATGCACATGATAGGAAAGCATATAAACAAAGACAATGTTTTCACCTAGTTCTAAACACCATGTTTACAACTAGGTTTCCGAATTTATCCATAGCCATAAAGGTTTATATATCTAGGGTTAAAACACCATGTCTATCCCTAAATCAATAACTCTTATAGCACAAGAAAAATTAAGCGCATTGCAAAGCTTATAAACTGACCAAAGTAACATGAAAACATATGAAAAACTAGCTAGGTTTATCGAACTTAACGATGATAGTCCGCAATCATGTTTAAACACCACGTTTACACAAGATCACAAAAGGAAAATACTCATAATGCCTTATGAAGTATTAACATGGAAAATTAAGCATACATCATTAAGTATACAAAACAACCAAGCCAACTATGTGCAAAACATGTATACACAAAGAAACATCATGTTGATAACAAAATGCAATGCATGCAAATAAATAAATATGATCATGAACATGATGGTGGTTCTAAAAATAAAACTAAACTTATATTAATAACCACAAGTTGATCATCATAAGATGGTGCCATTTTTTTTATTTTCTCTAAGAAAGTAGTAAAAACATAAAGAAACAGGTTGCCTCCCGAAAAGCGCTTCATTTAAAGTCATAGAGCTCGACTTTCTCACATACCTTCTTTTCGTTGCATAGCCATGGCCCTTCATGCAAGAAGAAAAGGTACCAATGCAGCTTTAATTTACTTCCCATGTTGTGCTTGATCACTTATAGAAGACTTGCCCAAAGAATCCTTTTGTTTCATCATTATCTCCTTCTTTATCATCCTTCGGTGCTGCCTTCACTCCATGAATTTTTTTTTGATGTCCAGAACAGAGAGTATACTCAAGC
Source organism: Cenchrus americanus (assembly GCA_947561735.1). Taxonomy (NCBI): domain Eukaryota; kingdom Viridiplantae; phylum Streptophyta; class Magnoliopsida; order Poales; family Poaceae; genus Cenchrus; species Cenchrus americanus. Next base: position 253,211,055 of record OX387241.1, read on the forward strand.
TCTACTCCATTGCACAGTGCACAAAATTTCCTTTCCAACGAGTCTTTATTTGCTCAAATCGGACTCCGGACAAGAGAGTTACGTCCGTTTTACTTCGGCGATGAAATCTGTCCTGAAATTTCAGGACGCGCAACGCTCAATGTTTCCTCCATAACTCCTTGCACGAGTCTTTAAACTTGTTGGTTCTTGATGCGTTGGAATGGTAGTTTGATGGAGCTTCTGAATATCTCATTTTATTCATTTGTACACCTCTGAACAAGCTCTCAAATTGATGAAGACAGCAGCATCCATCGCGGGATTCGGAGAGGTTGATGATTTATCTTGCAACTCTTTCAGGCATGACTTCTTTTTTTTATTATTCAAGCCTTGTCTACATGGTTAGTGAAAATCGGGCCTTTCCCGACATATGATTCTTTAAGGTCATTAGCTTGACCAAGCGCAAAGCATGATCGAGATTTACAAAACTTATTGTAAACATACGCGTCCATAATTAACACCACATGTGAATTGTAGCAACAAGTCAAGGTGTAAATAAAAGAAGCATATGTTTCATGCATAGCACTTAGCTCATCATTAGGCAAAGGTTGTTCAGGTGTGAGATTAATTGGATCAAAAATAAATGTTTCCTCTTTTTCATTCTCAAGAAAATCTAGCCTATCAACATGATCACTATTGGAACAAGGCATAGACATTAAACTATCATTCATACTATTGGTTGAGCATGAGTATTTGAATTTATCAACATCAATACCAATAATATCTTGAGATTTCAGCACGTACCTTGGCCTTAGAGATTTTTTAATAAGAGTGACATTTGGTTCATCAAGCGGTGTTGAAGGCGAATCGATCTCAACAAGTGCAGTTGCCTCTTCATCACCATCTTGCAATTTCTTCAACTCATCATGTGGAACATGTAATCCTTCAACTATGTACGCATTCATCTCTTCTTTGAAGTCTTCTTTATCAACCAGATCTTCATCTTCAAAGACTTGTATGTTGCTTTCTTTATCTTCCATGTACCACATGTCGTCAAGATCGCTCATTGTTGATTCACTCTTTCCTTCATCCTTGAGTACTTCCATGTCTTGATTTGCTAGTGTGTAGGCTTCAATAGCACACAAGCTATCATCTAGCTTGAGTCCTATCTCCTCCCATTTATCCTTTGAGTCACTAGGCTCATCACGGTTGTACTCTTCTCTTCCTTCATCATAAATCTTTGAGTTGTCAAACCGGTCGATCCATCCTTCATCTCCTTCTTCTCTTTCTTCTTCAAACATCTTTTGGATCGACTCTCCACTCATCTCTTGATCAAATATATCTTCAACTAGTTTGGCAATGTGTCGGCGTTCCTCCTTCCTTCGGTAGTTAATTAGTGGCGCGAAATCAACTTGAACCCAACTGGATTGCTTGAATTCCGCCAATGGTCTAGCATTCCACATACTTCGGCCTACATTCATGTTAGTTTCAACAGTTTTAACATCCGAAATGACTTCTCTTACCTTGGGAAGTGTATCTTCACTTTCTTGTATGGTCGGTTCATCTTCCTTGACCTTCGGTTCATCTTTTTCAGAAATTTCAGCAAGCACCTTGGGCTTGATTTTGTCATTTTGCTCCTCTCGACAACATCTTTGCCAATCTCGTATTGTTCTTTGTCCATTGCTTATCCTTTGTAAGATTTGTGCGGCTTCACTAATTGTTTTATCCATTATATCACCGCCTGCACACATGCTTACAAAACGAGATGAGTTAGGGGTTAGTGAAAAATAAAAGGTATGCAACATCAAGTCACCGGAAAATCCCAAGTTCGGGCCTCGCTCAAGTAGTTCATTAAAACGGTCCCATGCTTCATCAATTCCTTCATCCTCTCCTTGCTTGAAAGTGAGCACTTGCCTCCTTAAGTCTTGGACCTTGCTTACGGGAAAGAACTTCAAAAGAAATTTCTTCACTAGCTCATCCCAATTTCCTTTTGCTTCAACGGACGCAAGTGTGTACCATCTTAGTGCTTCATCTTCGAGAGAGAATGGAAAAAGATTCCACTTGAACCAAGCGGCCGGAACTCCTTTTTGTTGCACCGTGTTGCATAACATCGTGAATTCCTTAATGTGTCTATATGGGTTGTCATCCTCCAATCCTCTAAATGGTTTTGTCGCCACTAACTTGATGATTCCGTGGCTTCACTTCATAGTGGGTTGTAGCAAACGTCAAATCTGATTTTTGCATCTCAATGTCTTCCATTGACGGCATTGCTAGCTCCCTTAGCGACATCTCTTCGTCTTCCAATGGTGAGGTGAACAAATCCATCTAGGCACAAGAAAAGTAGAAAGAAAAACAAAAAAGATTTTTTTTTCTTTTTTTTAGAAAATAAGGGTTAGGTGTTAGTAATCAACAAAATTAATACTAGATTAAACGTAGCAAACGGCTTGCTCCCCGGCAACGGCGCCAGAAAAAGGGGCTTGTTGACGGATAAAACTCGTATCCACCTACGATCCGCAAGCGTACGGACCTACACCTTTTTCACCACAGGATTCCCAAGGTTCTTGTCAATCCGCGGAGCAAGGGGATTACTAGCGCTTAACCAAGTACTAATCTAGTTGACTAAGGAAACCTTTGAAAGAGAATATTAATCTAAAGGTAAAGACAATCTAACTTAAGTTAATCTAAGTTAAGTTGATCAAACAAATCTAGGGTTAAACTAGATGATAAAGGGGTGAACACAAGAGAGTGAGCAAGAAAGATAAGCGTTCCCTCCCTAGGATCTAGGATAACATGGTATGCATCTACTACACGAAAGCGGTAAACCAATCTACCGGGGGTTGTGACCACGGTTTCGCCCTTTCCCTCCTCTCGTACTGTCACTACGCGAAGGTATTCGTGACTAGACCTATGATGGACACGATATGTTGATGGAATCTATGGGAGTAGCGGATATCATACGCCCGAAAAACACGGTAGCTAACCTTAATCATCAAAGCATCATCAACATGAAAACAATAGATTGAAACCACGAATCAAGTAGCGATCACATAGCATGTATCCATCTAATCCTAGGGATGGACGGAGACATTACCCCATCATCTTACACGGATTGAAGCACATAAGGGTGATGGAGACTCCGGAGAACGTCGTCGATGAAGATGGCGGCGATGGAGCTTGGGAACACCCCTAGGCCAACGGCTTGGAGTCCTCCTCTTGCTTCCTTCTCTCCGCCGGCGTTGATCCTTGCGACGAGCTCATCTAACTCTCTCCCTCATCTTGCGGCGGCGGTTTTCTGGTGATTGGCGTCGGTAGGATGATTTGTTCGATGTGTCGGCCGACGGCGGCGAAGGCAATAAATAGACGAACACCTAGGGCAAAGGGGGACCGAATCGACCCCGGAGTGGGGGGGCTGGGCCGGTCGGCCCGGTGCCGACCGGCCCAAGCCCACTTCGGCCCGGTTCGGCCCCGGTTTCCTCCCGGTTGCTTCTCTCGTGATCCCTTATTCGTGTGCACTTGCATGTGGGCCTTTGACGTCGTTTCCTTCACGGTTAAGGCTTGAATCCTTGCTATGCAAGCTTCGCTGTTTTCTGGTTGAGTCCCTGAAGATTTGCATGTTGACGCTTCGGTCCTCGGGTCATTTGGAGTCATGTTCATCGCGTGTCTTGACTCTTGTCGGGCTTCATGATCTTCTTCCAAAGTGCTTGGTGAACTTATCCCGAAAGTCTCCTCTTTAGTGTAGATTTCCTGCGTAAACAACAAACTCCAAAATCGACATGCAAGTGTGAACTTGTTATATCATTAGTATGCCTAGTGGCCGGTTAGTTGCAAATCATAATCGAAACCAATGTATAACAAGTACTCTAGGTTGACGGAAATTCACCGTCAACAAAGACAGAGGAGGAGGAGAGGCGTGTTCGTCTTGAGAAGAGGCTCGAGCCAAATGTTGATTTCTGTGACAACACCCTCCAAGTGTTGGATTCTACTTGAATATCAAATCTCGAGGAACCTTGGATGGGTGCGATTCTTTATGGAGTTGGTGTGAATACTCACAAGGAGCTTGATTTGGAAGTTCTTATGACATTAGGATCGGTCATTAATGAAGGAGTGTTATGCCTCTCATTCTGCCTTGAAGATGAAGAGCAACTAGTTCCTTATGGATATATTGGAGAACTACTCGGTCACAAGAAGGAAGCCCGGAGAAAGTTGATGTCCAAGAAAAAATGTTAGAAGGACTTTTGGGGGATGATTTCGAGAGAAGATTACAAGGAACCCAAAATTTCTCCTTGTCAGGATTTCTTTGGGATCGAGTACATGAAGCAAGGAAAATAAATTAGTGGAGATGAAAGGAGAGGGTGCAAGTTGACGTTCCTCTTTCCAACATGGGGCTGAATTTATTTGTTGAAGGGAGATAAAAATTGGTTAGAGGAAGGATTTCTTGTACCGACGAAAAAATAAAAAGGAAACTTGTGTAAGAGGGATCATCCTCCGTAGCCCAAGACGAAAGAGGGGTTGCGCATGAAGCTAATAAACAAACACATGGAGGGATCTCGATGCCATCACCTTATGGAGGAATTCCAATGCCACCACCATATGAAGGAAGTATGTCAAATGCAAGCATGGGGGAGTGGGGCAGCCAAGCCACCACATCCTCCACCATACATGTTCCTCACAAAGTTTCCACGACGTTCCATCCAACAAATGCAAGAAGAAGGGACTCCAAACATTGCCTATCAAATTGGTCGCCTTCACCATTGGAGCAATTTAGAGGAGGACCGACACAATCACAATACAAGCAAGAATACAATGCGTCGGATCATCAATATCAACCACCGAAACATAAAGAAAGAAGGAGGAAGAGAAGAAAATAATAATGCTTTCAAAACCAGTTTGATTTTCTCCTTTTCCTTTTCTTTATTTTCAGCTTTTGTGCAAGTTTATATGTGTAGCATTTTCTGTTTTTATTTATTTTCAGCATCTGTGATAATAGTAGAGTTAGTTTAAGATCACCATGAATAAAGTTTCCCACCTTGATCAACCTTTGGTAAAAATATTAAGTTGATCCCATGATAATATATGATGAAAAGTTGCACTTTGCTCAACTTTTGTAGTTGTGTTATGCATGACTAAGCTAGTGCTCTCTTTAATATGAATATGAGATTAATTAAATGCTATCTTAATCTTTTGTGGAGGTTATGAGAAAAATAAGACCCATAGTGTTATTTTCATGCTCTCAATTTTGGATGAGTTAAAGATGATTTGTTTTTTTAAAATATATATATATATGCTAACCTTGTCATTATTGCTACTTGCATTTTGCTCTCCCTATCCGAAGCCATATACATATTGAGTGCATAAACCTTAGTATACAAGAAATATTCTTGGGTGAGTTATTATAGGCCATGATTTTTCTGGCCCGAGACTAAGAAGCTGGTCATTCCGTTTTTGCGTATCTATCTTTTTGCTAGCCTTTTATCTGTGCATTGTGTATCCCCACATCGGAGATTTCACAAACCTCGCCGGATATCCACCCTTCAAACCAGAAATATCATCTTTTGTGTTTACCTCCTTGACCAGAACCTATCGTATGAGTACAGATCGTCAATTCAAGGAAGATCGCAAGATGGTGCCAAGGTTGAAGATTTCAAGTATCTCTCCATAGGAAAAATATTTCTAGTACCTACCTTATCTCTATCACCTCTTTGCCCGAGGACGAGCAAACGTCTAAGCATGGGGGAGGAGGTAGGTACAATGCAATTTGGAGTTCGAGGGGAGCACATAAAAAATGTTGGAAGAAAAAAAAAGAAGAAAAAAATGAGTATAAAGAAAAGAAAAAAGAGATAAAGAATAAAATACGTATGACAAAAGAAAAAAATATATATGAGTATAAAAATAAAATAAAGTGAACTCCCCGGTTCTCTAAATTGCATTAAGACTCAAGATTTAAGATCCAAACTCATCTTTCCAACCACGTGCAATCCGATAACGAGGACTTCCTTTGTGCCTCGGGATCACTATTTGCCATTTGCACATGTCCACCTATCTCAAAGTGTGTGTATTTTTCTCTCCCCCTCCTTGATATAACATTATTTTCCAATGACCTTTTTGACGAGTCTCGGTAAGACCATGAGAAGCTTGTCTTGTTTTGACAACATATCATTTATAATATCTTGGTAGGACTAAACTTTTCCCATATAGCTCCACATAAAGCCTTCCACTATATATATTGAGAGGGGAAAGGAGTAGAATGAATTGGCTTTGAGATACAAGATAAGATGAGAGTACATGAGCAAGATGCAAGGAAGTTTTTTTGAACTTGTTTTAGCTCTATTTCTTCATCTCGCTCTTAATTTCAAAATTTCTAAGATTCATTTGAAATTTGGGAGCATGAGGTAATTTCTTGTGGGAAGTGCTCAAATTAATATCTATCCTCAATAAGGATAAAGGCTAGTACATTATGGAACTTTAATTATTAAATCGTTGAGAGTATTATGTTTTCTCATGTATGATCAAGTGCAGGGTATAAGCAATGAAAGGCAACACTGATATTCATTAAAGACTTACTCGAGGACGAGCAAGGTTTAAGCATGGGGGAGATGTTGACGGTGAATTTCCGTCAACCTAGCAATGAGTTTACCTTTAATGTTGGCATTGATTTATTATTCTAACCACTAGAACTAACCCTCCGTATATAACAAGTTCACTCTTGCATGTCGATTTTGGAGTTTATTGTTTACACAGGAAATCTACGCTAAAGAGGAGACTTTCGAGATACGTTCATCAAGCACTTTGGAAGAAGATCATGAAGCCCGACAATAGTCAAGACACGCGATGAACATGACTCCAAATGACCCAAGGACCGAAGCATCAACATGAAAATCTTCAGGGACTCAACAAGGAAATGGCGAAGCTTGGATAGCAAGAATCAAGCCTTAACCGTGAAGGAAACGACGTCAAAGGCCTACATGCAAGTGCACACAAATAAGGAATCGCATGAGAAGCAACCAGGGAAGAAACCGGGGCCCAAAACGAGCCTGGGCCGGCCGGCCTGGGCTGACCGACCCATCCCATTCCGGGCCCGCTTCGGTGCCCCCTTTGACCTAGCCACCTCTCGGGCTATTTATATCCCCCTGGCCGTGAGCCACAGAAAAATACATTCGCCATCCGCCGCCGAGGAGCAGAGAAGGGAGGGACACCGTTCCGTAGAGGAGAGGGTCGAGATGGTTGACTAGGGTTCCCCTAATCGACGTGGGAACCTTGCATGGAAGACCACGTCGGAGTTCCAGGAGCTAGGATCAAGGACGAGGTAGGATCCCGGTGGTGATCTTGTCCATGTATTATACTCTCATATTGAATTTGCAAGTTTTAATCCGATTTCTAGCGATCAAGTGCTTTCACTACGACTTTGTCTTCGATTGGGTTTTCTTCTTCTCCAATCTATTCCGGATAGAATGCAGAGGATGTTCTTATAGCCATGGTTGCTAGAGGTGCATACCCGACCTAACGAGCATTTTCATCTTATCCTTTGGACTCACCCTAGGCTAACCCGCACGAATAGGGGTGTGTTGTGACACAACGGTGGCTCCAAAAGGCTGCCGTCTTCAGAGTTGGAACGGAAGCCACAATTTAAAGAGGCTAGTTATGAGATTCGATTTGCTCCAAAAGTGCTCGATCCAATCTCTCTAGATTGGTTTTACCTATCCCTCTATATCTCTTGCTACCTCCAGTGTTTCTTAGATTAGATTGGTTTTCTTGGAGTTTCCATAAATTAGATGCAAAACCCCTTTTGAAGTTCAAAGTGTTTTTCTCTTATTAGATTGGATCTTGCGTTACACATTGTTCTACAGATTCGATACCTTGGGTTCAACACTCGAGGGAAGAAGGGTCCCTTGACTATGACGGAGGACTTGTCTGCTTGCAAGTCCAAACGAACTTTGATACAATTATTAACCGTCAACAACTACCGCATCCTTGACGTCCTTGGCGGGCTAGAAAGAGCAGGCCACACGCTTGGACGACTCGGGGACATCCTGGTCCTCGGAACGAGGCTCAGCATGGAGCCTCTCGGACCGGATGGTTGCTTCAGCAAACTGAAAGCATTATGCATCGCATTCGTACACGCACTGATACATTGGCCCTATTGTGATGATCCCCTTCGGTCCGGGAATCTTCAGCTTCAGGTATGTATAGTTGGGCACGGCCATAAACTTTGCGTATGCCGGCCTCCTGAGGATCGCATGGTACGTCCCTGAGAACCCCACCACTTCGAAGGTGAGGATTTCTGTACGGAAGTTCCGCACGTCCCTGAACGTGACGGGCAGATCGATCTGCCCGAGGGGGAGTGCCTCGATTCCGGGTATGACCTCGTGGAATGGCGCCGTCGACGGCCTTAGTGCGGACCGTGGGATGCCCATCTCATCAAGCGTTGACGCATAGAGCACGTTGATCCTGCTTCCCCATCCATCAAGACCTTGTGGATCCTTTTGGATTTGAATAGGGGAGCTAGCACTAGTGGGTAGGATTGGGACTGAGGCACATTGTCGGGATGGTCCTTGCTGAAGGTTATCGGAACATCCGACCACTTTAGGTAGGACGGCTTCGCGATGTCGACGTTGAAGACTTCTCGCCGAATGAGCTTCTCGCGCCACCTTGAAGGTCTTGCCGGAGATCCCCCAAAGATCATGTGCACCACGATGCCTTCACCACGGAACAAAACCCCCGCGCCATCATCATTGTCGTGGGAGGGGCCTTGTTTCTCGAATTGGTCCGCCGTTCTCGGTTTGAGGGTGCCCTTGACGTAGTTCTTCATAAGCCAGCACTCCCTAAGCGTGTGCTTGACGGGGACCTCGTGGTGCGGGCACGGCGCGTCCAAGAGCTTCTCGAAGTGGTCCCGAGATGGTGCAGGCTTGGCGGGGTTGCTCTTGGGACGCGACGCCTTGTGCTCCACCGTCACGACGAAGTTGTCGTCACGACGACGCTTGTCGTTCTTTTTCTTCCTTTTGAAGCGCGAGGAAGTCCCCTCGCCGTGGTCCACAACTTGGTTCCCCTTGCCGTGAGGGGTGTTCAATGTCGCGGCGACCGCTTCCTCGCCATCGGCGTGGTTGCTCGTGATCTCGAGGAGCTCACGGGTCGTGCGAGGCATGAGACGCCCGAGTCGGTGGATGAGGGATGTGCACGTTGTGTCGTTCTGAAATGCCGAGATGGCATCGTTGTCGGTCGCACCGGGGAGCTTAGTGCAACGCTTGGAGGAGCGCCGTATGTACTCGCAAAGACTCTCCCACGAGTGTTGCTTGCAGTTGCGAAGCTCCCATTGCTTGCTAGGGCGCATGTACATGCCCTAGAAGTTGCCGACGAAGACTCGATGCAGGTCGGTCCAGTCGTTGATCTTGTCATGTGGCAAGTGTTCGAGCCACGTGTGCGCAGAATCTACGAGGTAGAGCGACAAGTTTTTGATGACGAAGAGATTGTCGGTCGCTCCACTAGCGTGGCATGCGAGCCGGTAGTCCTCGAGCCACACGCTGGGATTGGTGTCCCTATCGTTTCTTGGCACATTGGTCGGAGCACAGAAGCGTGAAGGGAATTTCACGTCGCGAATGCTTCAGCCAAAGGCCCACAGACCCCGCTGGTTCGGTGACCAGCTGCGCTCACGGTCATCGTTGCTGTCGTGGTGCCGTCCGCGCCCACGGTCGTCGTGGCGGCGCCAGTGGTTGTCGCGGTTGTTGTCGATGCTCTCTGCTCGTCGTCGGGCTTCGATGGTGTTCCGAGCGTCGCGGTTGGGCCCAAGTCGACTTTTGACCACCGATGCGGCGGCTCCGACCGCCTCCCCGCGCTCTCGATGCTGGGATGGAGGCGGATTCGGGCCGTGGGCAGATGGCTCTCCAGCCCGCCCGCGCTCCGAGTGCTGACGCGAGGCGGAGCTCTCTGCTTGTTGTGCTGCTGCAGTTTCGAGTAGCACCTTCAGCTGCTGGCGCACCCGTCGCTCCTCGGAGGTCGCGGGCTCCGGGCAGCCGAGCAGCAACATTACCGTTGCGGCAAGGTTCTGAGGCGCCCGCTGTAAAAGTGGTGGAGCGTCAGTGTCGGCGTTGGCATTGGCTCAGGTGTCGACGTTCGCACCCTTGTCGGCATGTCGGTTGTTGTCGCGCGCCAGTCCGTGGCCGGCGGCGTAGGTGCGAGGCCATGGGGCTGATCGGTAGCCTGACGGCGCTCGCGCCGGTTGTCGTTCCCCTCGCGGGGCTCTTCCTGCACAGGAACATCCTACGCCGGGTGTTGATCACGGGGCTCGGCATCCATGCCAAGCTCTTGGTGTAGAAGGGCCAACTCCTTGTCGAGCTGGCGCCTCACCTCTGCAAGTTCGTCGAGCCGAGCCTGCCGCTGGCCGTCAGCGTTGCGGTGGCGCGGAGCAGGCTCCGGTTCGGAGCTACTCGATGCAGAGGCCACGCAGATATTGCACTCCCACGTGGGGTCGTGACGTCACGTGGTCCGTGCCCTCCGAGTCATCGTAGACCCAGGGGCGGCGCCGGTCGTGCGGAGGCTGTCGACATAGGCCGTCACCAGGTCGTCCGGGAGGCCGGGCTGTCCACGGGGGTACATTGCGGTGTACTACTCCATGAACTCCCCCCAGCCCAGCGGTTCGTCTCCACTGGCCTGGAAGCCGAGGTCGGTGAGGTAGTAGGTGGCGAGCCTAAAACGCTCCTACGTTGGGTTTGGCCCCAACATGCCGATGATGACGTCGTCCGAGAAGCCTCGGATGAAAACCTCGCATCCCGCAGCCCCCGTGAGGACATTGGGACGAGGCGGCCAGGTGAAGGTGCACTCGGCGACATACTCCACCAGCCCAGTGTAGACGAAGCCGAGGGAGCCGAAGCATAGGGTGGTCCCAGGAGTCAGTGTGACCCTGCGACCGTCCATCCGATCCACTGGAGTTCGTCGAGACACACGATGTCCCCCTACCTGGCGCGCCAACTGTCGGGGTTCTCTACCGCCGGTAGTAAATTTGTATCGATCATGCGTCGGGCTCGGATGGTTAGCACAGGAGACAACGGGAGTTAGATTGGTTGGGGCCTCCGAGGAGTAATACCTTACGTCTAGTGTGGTGCTGCCGTGTTCCCGAGCTAGGAGTGCTTGTAGTAGGGGTTACAAGCTGGTCGGGAGAGGGTGTCGAGCCCAAGCCTCTTGAGATGGTGTTCGATCCTATGAAGGTCTAGCCCTTGTAACCGTTGCCCTCCTCTCCCTTTTATAGTCTTAAGGGGAGGGGCACAAGGGGGAAGAAAAAAGAGTTATAGTGCTTGATAGATGGCACGTCCCGTCATACGTCGCTATTCGTCGGGGCGCATTGAAGTTGAGTCGTGACGCCTTGTCGGGGGAGCCATTGCGTGGCCGGGCTGGACTGTTCACTCCGAGACGCTTGGCCTCCTCCCCGAGTAGTTTGGGCTTGTTTTGGTCTGCCTGAGTACTTGCCTAGCTTGCCACGCCCGAGCCTAAATCTAGGCTTGTGCGCGTCGTAGAGGGTGCTTGAGTGCCTCGGGCTAAGCTTGCGTGTGGCAGAGTGGGAGATGATGGTGATGTGATGGCCGCGCAGCCGGTCAGACCTGCATTAAGGCCCTTGTCAGGGCGAGCTGCTTGCATGGCCGCTAGCTATTGTATTTGCATGCATAGGGAACCGTTCCCCCACGCGCTTCGGTGGTGGCACTCGCGCTGTGCATCTGGGCCCATGTGCCAGCCAGGGTCGGACTTTTCGTGCGAGGTGGAGACTTGTCGTGCGAGGCGGAGACTTGTCGTGGGGGTCCCTCTAGTGGGGAACTGGTCGGAGATGCAGCCAGCTGGCCGAAGACTGGACGTCTGTCCAGTGTGGGTCTTGACCAGGGTTCTTTCTCCCCCTTGTCCTGAATCTTTGCCTTGACATTGTCAATCTTGGCCTTCACATTGTCAATGGTGTTGGATCATCTTGTTGTCTTAGGGGAGATAATCTCACCATCAAAGGGGGCCCCTAATCCGGGCCCTCATCAAGGAGGGGGAGAGAAAAATACACACACTTGAGATAGGTGGACATGTGCAAATGGCAAAGAGTGATCCCGAGGCACAAAGGAAGTCCTCGTTATCAGGTTGCACATGGTTGGAAAAATGAGTTTGGATCTTTTTAATCTTGAAACCTTGAAATTCCTAATGCACTTTAGAGAACTGGGGAGTTCAATCTATTTTATTTTTACACATACTCATATTTTTCTTTCTTTTATTATACATACATATTTTCCTTTTTCTTTATACTCATTTTTTTCTTTTTTTCTTTCTCTTTATTATTTTTTATGTGCTCCCCTTGAACTCTAAAATTGCATTGTACCTACCTCCTCCCCCATGCTTAGACGTTTTTTCGTCCTCGGGCAAAGAGGTGATAGAGACAAGGTAGGTACTAAAAATATTTTTTCTTTGGAGAGATACTTGAAGTCTTCAATCTTGGCACCATCTTGCGATCTTCCTTGAATTGGTGATCCATACTCAATGATAGGTTGTGGTCAAGGAGGTAAACACAAAAGATGATATTTGGTTTTAAGGATGGATATCTGGCGAGGTTTGTGAGATCTCCGGTGTGGGGATACACAATGCACGGATAAAAAGGCTAGCAATAAGATAGATACGCAAAAACGGAATGACCAGCTTCTTGGTCTCGGGCCAGAGAAATCATGGCCTGAAATAACTCACTCAAAAATTAATCTTGTACACTAAGGTTTATGCACTCAAATTATATGGCTCTGGATAGGTAGAGCAACACGAAAGTGTTATTTATGACAAGGTTAGCATTACTTTTTAAGAGCAAAAACAAATCATTTTTATTCCATATAAAACTTGAGAGCACCTAAAACACTATGGGTCTTTATTTTTATCATAACCTCCGCTAAAGATTAAGCTATCATTTAGATAATTTCAGATTTGCATTTAAAGAGAGCATTAGCTTAATCATGCATAAAAAATTACAAAGATAAACAAAGTGGCAATTATAATCATGGCATAAACTTTATAACTTTACCAAAGGTAAAAACTAGGTGGTGACTTTATTCATGATGAAAATAAAAACTAACACACATGCTGGAAATTAAAGTAAAACTGAAAATACTACGCATACATAGGCGTACACAAGCTGAAAATTAAAGAAAAAGGGAAAAGGAAAGAAAACTAAAGCTCCTCCTCTCTCTAATCTTCCGCCGGTGGTTGGTATTGATAATCTTGATGGTTATACCCTTGCTCATAATAGGATTGAACTTCTCCTCCTATGAATTGTCCCGGCGGTGCTAGTTGAAGGCGTCCAAGCTCATAAGCGATGTTTGCATTGCCTTCTCCCAATTAAGCCGCATTAGCTTGGATGGCTGCAATATTTTGCATGTTCCTTGCAGCATATCCTCCAATAATGGCCACACTTTGTTGTGGTTGAGGAATTTGTGCATAATGCTCCACAAAGGCTACATTGGGCACCACATAATTTGGTGGGGCCATGGGTGCACCACTCCCCCATGCTTGCATTGGTGGATCATCGTAGTAACATGGCGGCATCAGAGTTCCTCCATACGGTGGCACGTAATTTTGTTGTGCACTTCCTTCTTGTGTCGCGGAAGATTCTTCCTCTACAATCCTTCCTCTTTTATTTTTCCTTGCTGGCACAAGAAGTCCTTCCTCTAACCAATCTTCCTTCCCTTGAATAAAAAGTCTTTGTCTTGCATCCGGAAGGGGTAAATTCACTTTGGCCACTTTGAAACCTCCTCTCTCATCTCCACTTATATACTTGCCTTGCTTCGTATATTCAAATGCAAGAGAGGTCCCAGGTAGAATATGCTTGGGGTTCCTTGGAATACCTGGTCTTAAAGAGATAGCCAACATGGAGAGATAACACCCCAAACCAATATCTCCCGAACCCGATGTTGCTTCACAACACCACCGGTTGATCATGAAGTAAGAGGGGTCTATTGGCTGCCTGGCAATCAAAGCCGAGTAAAGCCAATTCAACTCCGTGTCGGTCACCTTTGTTTCTCTCATTCTCCCCAAAATCCTTTTGCACATCCACGGGTGAAACACTTGGATGATGGGGTTCCAGATAGAATTTCTTTGTTGGTGGGCTTCTCCCGAGATCATATTCCAAAAACCGTCCAATATGCCTGTGACACGTCTACTTTTTCCGGAGCTCCCTTTTGAAAACCAAGTAGCTCCCTAATATGTTCATAGGGAATCACTTGTTGAATTCCCTCCAATCGGAATGATAGACTCGGCACCCCCTCATCAAGGATAGGCGCCATGGTCATAAGAATTTTCAAGGCAAATTCCTTGTGGGTGTTTGTTGACACCCCGTTGGAGAATTGCACCCATCCTAGGTGTCCCAACATGTAATAAATATCCGTGCTGAAACCCAATAGGTTGAGAGCTTGGTCGTCGAAGTCGACGTTCGCTACAAGCCTCTTCTCAAGGTGAGTGAGCTTCTCCTCCTCCTCCTCCATCATGATGATAAATCCATATGCGGAGTACCACAAAGTGTATGGAGGTGGAGCGGACGATCGTGTTGAACGACGTGGTGGGACGGGCAGCTCCTCCGTACGTCCTTGAGGTTCAGTGAACCTCATTGATGAGCTTCTTGTGGCCCTCATGACACTGAGGAGAAGAGTGTTGTTCTCCTCGGTGGTGCCGTGTCCTCCTCCATACTTCGAGGAGACTCGAAAACCAAGTGCCTCATCGAAGACGTCATCGAAGATGGCTTGGATGACGATGACCCCTTCTTGGTAAAAAGGCTTGTGGTTTTCTTCCACATATTTGTTGTACTCTCCTCTCTAATATAATACCGGGGTTTCAATCGGTAACAAGGCACACAAAATTTATTTCGAGGTATGGACTTTGAGTGGAATTAGGATGTGTTTTGTTGGGCGAAACAAACTTGGGATGGATGGCTAAGTCTAAGGTGGTTCTGGACTACAATTTCGAGCACACAAACAGAGAGCTGGATGAGCAGCTTACCTGCCGAAGGGGAGCACCACGGGTGCTTAAATGGGGGGGAGACCGGCCGGCCTGGGTGGCCTCGTGCTCTCCCTGGCTCCGGTTTCTTGCAGCACACTCATCTTCACTTTGTGACCTTTGTGCTCGCGTGCTCCATAGGTTGCACCACCCAAATCTCTCATCCACTCCTTTGCTTGCATTATTGGTCCTTCCACTTGATGTCTTTGCTTTGAGTCATGTACATGCTCCTTTGCCTCACATGCCTCCATGATTTTTCTACAAAACAAGGCTTGCTACCCTCCCATGCTTGCCCTTTTTCATGTGGCTTTGATGAATATTGTTGGAAGAGCATCCCGTGATGCATCATGGTGCATGCATGATTTGTTTAACTAGATTGCCTCCCTCTAAGCATGTCTTAAGGCTAAGCACTCGTCTAATTTCGAAAATTAAAAATAAACTCAGAGCTATAAACGAGCTCAAGCATAAATTTAGAGAATTTTTAAAGCATTAAAAACAAATGTAAGCCGAAAATATTTTCTGACTACTTTTATATCGGTCTCACCAGTATTGTTTGCCTTCATTAGTTGAGAGCAAACCTTCCTGACTTGATCATGGGGGCATAGGTTTAGGTTCTAATTTTGGCTAAATGAGAGAGATTTTGAATGAAATAAAATTAAACGGGGCTTATAAAAATTCTAATCTTAAATAAACCAAGGATATAGATTTATAAACCAACCAAAAGTTAAGTTTCTAAGTTCACACGAGTCCTACCACGTGCTAAAATTTAAATAACATCTAGGTACAAGTTGTGGCTCTACTTGTGTGTTTTTAGCATGTAATACAAGTCAAACATAACATCATAAAGACGATGAGAGGTTGAGATAGGTTCTGAATTTATTTGGTTTCAGTTTCTTGAAAAGAAGCAAATAACACATAGGGTGGTTCATGTAAAGGGTTTATGATCCAAACAAAATATCCAAGCAAGAATTATGTCTCTAATATTGTTCAACCACTCTAAGTCTAGTGTCTTGCATAGTAAACTTCAAAACTAACTTACTTGAAAAGACTCAAAAAATCTTGAATCGGGTTGTCCTCCCGGTAACTTATTCTTGACTCAATGAAATGGGTTGCCTCCCGTCTAGCGCTTCATTTATAGTCCATGGCTAGACTTCTTCACTTGATTACTTCGGATCAACGCTCTTTGCGGGCGTTGCAATCTTGGGTACCCACTTCCGCACCATCTTGGGCACGGGCTTATTCTCCGGGTTAGTCATCTTTTTGGTCTTCACAGGCGGCTTTTGTTCCTTTATCTTGACGGATGCAACAACTTCTTTGATTTTCTTCACTTCCTTCTTCTTCGGCTCTTCCTTCTTCCTTAGCTCTTCCTTAACAACGCGACGTTGAGGCGGAATATATTTAACTTCAATCATGTTGCATACTTCGAGGCGTGGTCGAAACTTGAAGGAACTCCTCTCGCCGTTAATGTCGAACTTGACCCCCCTTGCCAACATCAATGGTAGTTCCCACGGTCTTGAAGAAGGGCCTCCCAAGGATGAGTGGTGGCTTCTCCCTCTCTCCCATCTCGAGTACCACAAAGTCGATGGGGATGAAGTGGTGTCCGACCTTCACGGGCACATCTTCGGTGATACCCAAGGGATAGCGAATGGAGTTATCACCTAACTCCAAGCACATGCCCGTAGGCTCTAATCGTAGGCATAGCTTCTCGAATACATCTCTTGGCATGATGCTCACACTTGCTCCAAGGTCGCATAATGCCTTCTCAAACTTGAATGAACCAACAAAACATGGAATCGTCGGGCATCCGAGGTCTTTTTGCTTCTCTAGTCCATTTGCAATAGCGGCACTACATTGCTCGGACATCTTGACATGATCTACCCCGAGTATTGCTATCTCATACTTGTTTGCAAGAATATCTTTGAAGTAACGAGAATATGTAGGAACTTTAAGGGCATCCAATAACGGCATGTTGATGCTTAACCTACGCACAACCTCCACAAACTTCTCGAAATGATTATCAAGTTTACCTCGGAAGTAGCGTGGCTTGAGTTGTAGTATCTTTGTGTCTTCTTCCGGCATCTCAAACTCAGGCTCTTCGGTAACGATCTCGGTAACCTCCTCCTTGGCAAATCCCTAAGTCTCGGCCGTTGGTTTAGGCTTCCTTGCTCCCGTGGAACGTTCCGAATCTTCGGTCTCGTTCCCCGAACGAGTTTGAATAGCCTTCGCCGTTTAGGGACCTTGAGGTTGTCCCGGAAGCTTCCCTTCATTAGCAGATATGCGCCCAGCAAGTTGTCCCACTTGCATCTCGAGCATCTTCATCATGCTGAGCACTTGATGATTGGAGATTACGACCTCCGTCACTTTGCTATCGATGCTCTCCAACACCTTGTCTATGGCTTTGAACTTGGTGACAGTGTCCTTGTTGATCTTAGCTTGCTCGTCCATGAAGTCCTTCAATTGTATACGAAGCAGAACCGAATTCGGATTGGATGAGCTTGCATTAAATTGAGGTCTACCTTGCCCGTAGTGGAAGTTCGGCAAATCTCCTACTCATGTAGTCGAGCACCTTGGCTTCCTCTGGACAATCCTTGTGGACATGGCCATATTTTTCGCACTCTTCACATGTGAATCTTGCTTCGGCAGCCTTTAAGTCTTGAGCCTCTTTCTTTTTTATCTCCATCTTATCCAACCTCCGCATAACCGAATAGATCTTGCATTCAAGTATGTCATCCTTCTCCACTTGCAAGACTCCTTTGATGTTCCCCGTGGGTTGAACTGGAAGTAAGCGTCCGGATGACGCCCACGTGTCATTGTCCGCGACCTTCTTGAATAGAGTGAAAGCTTCGGTCGGCGTAAGCTCGATGATGGATCCTCCCGCCGATGCATCGATGATCGTACTTGACGCCATGGTGAGTCCTTGGTTGTCACACCCTGAAATTTTCAATTTCAGGATGTGAATAGAGAGAATAATTAAATAACACTTTTCCCATAATCTTAAAATTTTTCCAACATTTATTTTTCTTTATAGGAAATATAGTATAGGAAAAATCCTTGTTTGATTTTCTTAAGCAAATAAAAAGTTGTGAGTGTTGCATTCATGCCGATACATCTTGGTGCTTCCTGAGTGCTTAAGGTTTCAAAAATGCGTTTAGGAGCTGCCCAAATCCTTCCGAGAATTTTCCGGATTTTTCTGGAATTAATTCTCATTTTTCTTGAGCTAATTGTATTTATTAGAAGGCTATAAAATCTTTTTTCATGAGCTCCAAATACTTTATTTGGATTGATCATGTCCAAATCTGTCTCTGGGAATTTTCCTAGGATTTTTTGAGATTATTCGAGTATTTTTCGTGCTTTAAAACATTTTCTAGAAATTTCCTGGAATTGTTTTCGCACTTAAAATATTTTCAGAAAGAAAAAATAATAACAAACGAAATCTATTCCGAGCCATTTGGCCCAGCCACCAAAGTCTGGTTAAGGTCCCTTAACTCCTCTAGCATCACCTGCATCGCCTCAACCAGCAGCCCATCTCCTCTTCGTGGCCCAACATCCGGAAGTTCCTTTTTGCTCCCTTGACTCTTGCGCTCGGCCGCAGTTGCTCCTCAGGCCGCAGCCCACCAGGCCCGACCCGTACCCCCACCGACCCGCACTCGCCCTAGCCCGCTACGGCCCGCGCGGAGCCCATCCGGGTCGCGCGAGACCGTGCGCCGCCGAGACTCTACGGAGTCCGGCGCCCCCCCCCCCCCCGTCTTTGGCGTCCGTGCCGCTCACGGCACGTACTCCCACGCCGCGCCCTATTTAGCCGTGTGCTTGGGCTCCTGCGTGCCCTAGCGCGCCGCCCTCTCGCCACCCTCCCTGCGTTCCGCCGCCGCTGGACAATACCGAGCCCGCCGCCTCCTCGATCCGTCGCCGCGGACGCTCGCCGGAACCAACCAAGGGCACCGTGAAGTTCGCAACACCGAGCTGGATCTCCGCCGCCCCTCCCCGTAGCCGGAACGTCACCTGTGTGCCGTCGCTGCTTGGGGCCAAGTCGGCCGCCTCTGAGCTCTTCCTTGAAGTCCCCTAGACCTCCTCTTTTCTTCCCCCAACTCAATCGAGCCCCTGGGTCTCCAGGTCGCCGGCGCCACCCCCCTAGAGCCGCCGGCCTCCCCTGTCCTCTGTTGTGGCCTAAGGAAGAAGAAGGTGTCTTTTTTTCGCAAAAGCCCCTGCAAGATCCTGTAAGGATTAGATCTAAATATTGTGTCTTGCAGATCTTGCGAGTAACCCCCTGAAAAGATTAGATCCTTCACACCCAGATCCAACCCAAGCCTTTTATCAGATCTAACCTCGATCTTTAACCTTTTTGCGAGCACTATTCAGTGTGTCTTGCATATCTTCTCCGCTAGCCCCTGAAGACTATGGTTAATCTCGTTCAGGCCCCTGCAATCTTGTTTTCTGCATAGAATCTTTGTTTTAGATCCGTTTTGATCCATTCAAATTGCGTCAGGTCCATAATAATGTAAAGCACGCGTCAGTGGTGTGTTTTCACCATGTTTTGTTTTCTGAAAATAAAATGAATATTAATTTTGATAAATGTCTAGTTATACACGCCTTTTATAAATAAAAGCTATATAGATCTATACACCGCTTTTCATAATCAAATTTAATTTGATTAATGTTTCTCTCACATGCTTTTGTAAATAAAATCTAATTAGATCCTTTACCCGGTTTTCCATAAGTCAAATATTAATTTGCCTAATGATTAATTAACTTTTATAATTGAAAGTTGATTAGGCTTTTACATCGGCTTTTATAATAAATATCAATTTGATTAATGCCAATACCACAATGTTTTTAATAATGATATGATCTACTCGAAGTACAAAGTTTCGTTTAGATTGTTCATATAGTTTAGTTTTTCTAAATTAAGTGTTTAATCGGTTTAATCAATATATGAATCTTTATTAATAAAACTTGACTAGTTCTTTACACCGGTTTTGTAAATAAAGTTCAATTTGCTTTAATTCCAACAAAGGGTATTTTATCTCTGAAATATCTTTTATATTTGTTTTGTTAATTAAAATGAACCTAGCTCATAGTCTTGTTCTCTCACATATGCAAATCAATCGTTAGACGTTCTTTACCTCAGTGTCTCTTTTAATCAAATTTATCAGAAGCTCTACACCTTTCTAGTGTTAGCCCGAGCTAAATCATGTGCATCCAATCAAGCCTTAGAGTTTCTACTTAACTTAGTAGCTTTATCTGTGTGAGTAGTTTGCACTGCTCATTTGCCTATCAAGTAATCTTACCACCCTTGTTTCATGTTTATCTTAGAATCTTGTTTATCAGCATCTAGCTAGTTGATGTCTATTCCATCTCAGTTTGGTTGTTTCTTTTTGATTCAAATTCGTGTTCTTGTACCTAATCTATCGTAGCTATCTTTCTTTAGAGTTTACCCCCGTTATCCGCTTCACCGTCGATCGCTCACCCTTGGTTAGTGTGTCAGCTGTTCATCCAAGTTCTCTTTGTAGACTAGTTCTCCTAAACCCTAGCCTAAGGTTTGTGTGCATGTTATAGTTCGCTTCTACCGTTCTCATTCGTTTCACCTTAACTTGTACGTTAGCATGTGTATCACCTGTTACTTGTTTTAACACTAAATATGCATGTTAATCTTGACTAATTCTTATTCCAATGCTTTTATAAATAAAAAGTGATTAGGTTCTAATCCGGTTTTCTTTAATCGTGATGTAATTGGTTAATCCCTAATCATAACTAGTTTTCTAAATAAAAGATGTGTTAAACATCGGTTTTCATAATAAAGTTAATATGCCTAATGACATCATAAATGCCTTTTCAATATTAAATATGTTTAGTTGAACACGTGACATAAAGTTACTCGCCTAGATGTCTTATACTTGCTTTATCTTTTTAAAGTAATTGTTAATTTGACATAATTTCTACTCGAATGTTATAAATAAAATATGATTAGATTTACCGTGATTTCTTTAATTAAATGTAACTTGTTTAATGGTAACATAGAGTATTTCTCTGAAATATTCTTTCACATGATTTCTTAATTAAAATATGCCAAGTGTAGTCTCTTGTTGTTTGATAATGATCTCACGATAGTTTCAAGCTTAGTTCTGTTTTCAACGTTTCTTGCATTTGCGTAACCAATAGAATCGAGCTCTATCCCAGTGCGATCTTTCTGGTCCTTGCTCAATCTTACGCGACCTTCTCTTCAAAGTTAACCAAGCCTTTCCCTTCCAAGCATACTTTGTGTTCTTTAGAGATCTATCCAATCGAGCCTGTCCTTTAGCGCGTTCTTTTAAAGTTTCCCTTTTGATTGGTGCATTGTTATTAGTTGTTTGTTTGTTTGCTTTGTATGCTTGTGCCCGATGATTGATGCGAGTAGAATGAACGTGGTTCGAGAGCTTGGAAGAGTGTGAAGGTGAAGATATTCTGAGCAACTACTTTGGTTAAAGGCAAGTGTGTCCTTGAACTTTTGTCCCAATTATTTTATTAATCACAGTTGCATTGCTTTGCATTAATTTTGATGGGTTCCTATTAAGGATGACTAGCCTCATTTGACCATTATCTTAAACCCGGTTTGAATTAATTCTGATGGTAGATATTTCTTAGTTTGCTCAACTTTGTTGGTGTTAATCAACATGGTTATCATTTTATGCTCTATATTCCTTTATGATAATTTTAATACAAGATCACTGTGCACTAATTGGAACATGGAGAACCACCCAGGAAAACAGTACAACCACAAGAACTAACGGGCACTGGTCTTGGCTGAATAATTAGGAACTTTAGCTTGGGGTGATCTTACCTGATAAGGACAAGGGATCGGCGGTACTGCGGGGTATGGACTCACTCTAGCAGGGGGTTGGGTGAGTTATTCTTTTTATGGTGGGGTATCGACCTGCTAGGGGACTTTATACCTTGCTAACTGATGCGGACCTTTTGGGTCACAACTTGTTGGAGAACCTTTGTAAAGGCCATGTAGCGTCCCTATGCAATCACACCTCGGTAGTGTGGTATGGTGCCTGATTAGCATCGCGTGGTTGGGTTCAAAGTTCTTCGAAGCTTTTACACTGCTTGTGGTGAAAGTGTACAACCTCTGCAGAGTGTAAAACTAATCGATTAGCCGTGCTCACGGTCAAGAGCGGCCTGGACCCTCACATGATAACTGAACTTGAAGATGGACTTAAATTGTGATATTCTTGCCATGTGCTCATGGTGTATCTCTTATCTTTATGCTTAATTGTGGGTTGGTATAAACTTATACTTTTATTAGTAATCAGGTGCTAATAAAATTTGACCAACTAAAATGCTAAATGCTTATAGCCCAGTCCACTATAAAGCCTTTGCATCATTCTTTCCCCACACTTGCTGAGTACGACAAGTGCTCACCCTTGCTATAAACCATGTTGCTCAGAAGGAGGAAGCTACTCTGAAGTCTTGTGAAGATGTTGCTGGTTCTAGGCGTACGCAACCCCCAGTCGAATGCTTGTGGAGTTTGGTGCCTTCGTTTCCAGGATTAAGCGTAAACTCTAATAATCTCCCTTTTTCTTACGTGATATTGTTTCTGTTATTCACTTATGTCAACTTTATGCATGAAAATTGATCCTGACATGCATATAGGTTTGCACTTGGTTTTCTTTGGAAAAACAGGTGTGACATTGGTAGAACTTTTGAACGAGATACTCCTTCGGGAACGTGTTATGTGGAACCGCCCGAGTGTACTCATTGAAGTGCTCGAATGCCTCCGATATAGTCTCTGTAGGATATTGAGCAAAAGTAGCAATCTTATTATGCAAGATTTGAGTTTTACCCGGTGAGTAGTATTCCTTCATGAAGGCCCTCATCAATGTGTCCCAATTTTGCATCGTCTCCGCCGGTTGAGAGTAGAACCATTGCAAAGCCTTCCCGAGTAGCGAGAACGGAAAGAGCCTTGCCCTCATTTGATCTTGAGTCACCCCGTCCATGTTGAATGTTTGACAAAGTTGAATGAACGCTTGGAGGTGAAGGTTCGGATCTTCTTTACCGGTGAAGGGCGAATGTTGCACCATGCTTGTTGAGGTCTTGATCTCGAACGGCCTCCCGATCTCCGCGAGGTTCAATATTGCTAGGTCAACGATGTCCGGGGTGCATAGCTCCCCGACCTTGCACTCCGGCTACGGTTTTTCTCCCATCGGTGGAAGTCGATTCTCCCTAGGACTTTGAGGTGGTGATTCCTTCGGAAATTCCAACGATCCTTCGTCTTCCGCTTTCGAATATACAAAATCCAGCTTTTTAGCTTGTGCTTCGCATCTCCTTAGCCTATAAAGTTTTTCTGGATCATCCACAAAATTATCGGGTTTTTTGGAGAGGTAGCCGTCCATCTCCTGTTAGGGTTAGCAATAAACAAAGCATACACAAAACGAAAAATAAAAACAAATCTAAGAAAACTAGGGTTAGCAAACTAGATTAGATTGATTTTGAGGATGATCAAAAGTTAGTAGATGCAATAAAGAAAAACTAAAAGAAAACTGAAAATTATACAAAAAGCAATAGAAGATCGAATCTTGATCACTTGTTCCCCGGCAACGGCGCCAAAAAAGGGGCTTGCTGACGGTGTATATTCATATTAAAGTTCAACTGGACTTGCAAGTGGACAAGTCCTTCGTCATAGTCAAGGGACCCTTCTCCCTCAAGTGTGAACCCAAGGTATCGAATCCATGGAACAAATGTGTGATGCAAGAATCAATCTAATAAAGCCAAGAACTTTGATCTTCAAAGGGGAATCTTATGCATCTAATCTAGAGAACATCATGAAAATGAATCTAATCTATGAAACCCGTAGGTAGCAAGAGATAGAGGGAGATAGATAAAATCTAGAGAGATTGGATCAAGCCTTCATTGAAGTTCCGAGAAAAGAAGAAGTAAACAAGTTCAATCTCATAAAAAGCATCTTTAAATCACGGTTTCCCGTCCTACTCCGAAAACGCCCGCCTTTTGGAGCCACCGTTCTATCACAACACACCCCTATTCGTGTGGGTTAGTCTAGGGCGAGTCCAAAGACAAGTTGAAATCTCTCGGAAGGTCAAGCATGCACCTCTTGCCACCACGGCTACAAGAACACCCTCGATGATCTATCTCGAGAATAGATTTTACGATACGAAAAGCCGATTGAAATCAAAGTCGTAGGAGAAACACTCGATAGCTAGAAATCGGATTGCAACTTGATAATTCAACATAATACATGATACATGAATAAAGCTCACCACCGGGATCCTACCTTGATCTTGCTTCTAGCTCTGGGAACTCCGACATTGTCTTCCTTGTAAGGTTCCCACGCCGTCTAGGGGGATCCTAGTCAACTAGCTCGACCCTCTCCTCTCCGAGATGGTGTCCCTCTCTTCTCTGCTCCTCAGTGGCGGATGGTGAATGAATTGATGCGTGCGTCTGGCCTTGGGGCTATAAATAGCCTAAATGGCGGCTAGGTGAAAGGGGGGACCGATTGGGCCTCTAAGTGGACTAGGCCGGCCGGCCTGGGCCCACTTTGGCCCAGCCCGCGACCTCCTTTGCCCGGTGTTGCTTCCCGAGTCTTCTAGAGTCTTCCCCCAACTGCATGTGGGCCCTTGTCGCAATTTTCTCTTCGGATTAGATGAAGCTCCTTTTCCTGCAAGATTCGACAATTTTCTGACTGGGTCCTCAGAGTTTTCCATCTTCATGGGTTTGGTCCTTGGGCATCTTGGAGTCATGTTCACTCCATTACTTGACTTGTACCGGGCTTCAAGGTCTTGTCATGAGGTGCTTAATGAACTTATCCCGGAAGT
This sequence comes from Cenchrus americanus, assembly GCA_947561735.1. Lineage (NCBI taxonomy): Eukaryota > Viridiplantae > Streptophyta > Magnoliopsida > Poales > Poaceae > Cenchrus > Cenchrus americanus. The sequence goes on from OX387241.1 coordinate 253,235,819, forward strand.
TTTGCTTTCAACACTAAAATCCTACATAAGCACTAAACTCCAAATCCTGCATAAACTTCTTCTTTGCTCGGAACTTCAACAAAGGCTTGATCCAATCTCTCTAGATTGGTTAGGGATGGTTTCGGATCGGATATGCACGGATACGAATTCGGATGCCACTATTTACCACATTTTATTTCGAATTAGGATACGAATACGAATACAAAACGGATATTCGAATTCGAATTCTTATTCGAATACTTACTCGATTTATAGCATAGAGTAATAATGAGTATCAATTTTATTTGTCGATGATTTTATAATTGATCAAATCATGTTACAAGTAGAGAGTAAATTATGATCATTATACATAATAGATATCTTATTGCAAATAACATATTAAATAATAAATTAATTAATTAATATATCACAATAAATATAGATAAGTAATTTTGTAAATATATAAACATATTTTATTAGTAAAAATAAGTGCATAAATACATTTAAATATATTTTTTATTTATTTGCTAAATAATATAATGTATTTAAAATTACTATGATTATACACATCAAAATTAATTAAAATATCATAATATAATTTAGTAATATTAGGTTAGCATATTTAGTTAGTTGTCATATATATATTTTTAGTAGTTAAAATGGTGTAAGTAATTATTTTACTAGCAATATTAAAATTAACATTATTTGTCATTAATATTTATTAATATAAATAAATTTTAGATGGTTTCTATGGGTACTTTATTTTTGCGTATACGAATAATGTCGGATATGTCAGATTTTTGTCGAATAATTCGGATAATGTCGAGTTCGGATAATATTGAAAATCGGATTCGAATACATCCATCTGACATCCATATTAAAAACGGATACGAATACGAATATCCATATTAACATTTTTAGCGGATATGAATACGGATAATTCGGATTTCCAGACATCCGAATCCATCCCTTAAGATTGGTTTATCTATCCCTCTCTACCTCTTGCTACCTCCGGTTTTCATAGATTAGATTCATTTTCATGATGTTCTTTAGAATAGATGCATAAGATTCCCCTTTGAAGATCAAAGTTCTCGGCTTTATTAGATTGATTCTTGCATCACACATTTGTTCCGCGGATTTGATACCTTGGGTTCACACTTGAGGGAAGAAGGGTCCCTTGACTACGACGGAGGACTTGTCTGCTTGCATGTCCAATTGAAGTTTGATACAAATATACACCGTCACCAAACAACGTCTCCGATGTCTCGACGAAATGAGACGCGTCTATTTTACGCATGTCTCAGCACAACTAGGATACGTAACAGGCATCAAACAACAACCGTTACCACAACTAGTCATCGGTCACGTGAAAATTACTGTTTCTCTAGGCCCACAAGGAACTTTGGTAACGGGCACCAAAACAAAGCCCGTTACTGTGAAATCAATATCGGAGACACATGTTGTGAACCTGCGTCTCCTCTATCTTGACGAATGGGCCAAGTTTTGGGACCCACCGATCAGTAATGGTAACGGACTTTTACGCTGCCCGTTACATTGTTGGCATGTTTGTAATGGGTGTTCCGAATGAAGCCTATTACTCAGTGATCAGTGTTTGTAACGAGTTTTAATTTACGCGCGTTACAGATACATAGGCCACCCCTACAGTAACCTGTTGCCTGCTTGCCAGCTGCATCCTAGAACCAGCCAGGATTTGGCAGCCATCAGGGGCTGCATCCTGGAACCAGCCAGGATATGACTAAATTCACAGAAATTAGATCCAGGATCCAAATTCACAAAAATCCACATAATTCACATGCATCATATGACAAAATTCAGCATCATCATCTCACAAGTAAAGAAGCATCACTGGCTTGACAAAAATATCATAGCCATAGATAACTAGCTTGACAACAATATCACAGAATTCATGGGACAAGGAGGAATGCAAAAATTCCTAGTCACCATGTATAATATGAGCCCACACAGTTTCATCAGCATGAAATTTACCTCCGACTGTGATCACCTGTTCCATGAGGAATGTGGCAATTCTTTCATGAACATAGACTAACGTAGATTTGTGGAGAGGATGCTCATCTAGCCCTAATCTCTGGATATAACAATGTCACCAGTCAGCACACATATATATGTGATTACCAAACATGTGCAGTGCTAATAAGCAAGAACTGTGCTCAGTTGCAGGTTTTACAAATGAAGATCCCAATAAAGTACCTCCATATCTGGGCCTCTATCTTTTAATTTAAGCATGTGATAGGCACAATAGAATCCACAAAGTTTGGATTCAACAGGTTGTTGGTGGTACTGCAATAAATTTACAAAGAAAAATAGTGGTGATCGAGAAGAAATAAACTCAAGCTTTAGTACAAGCTTCCACATGATGGAAATAAGTGATATGTAAATTAACATCTTTGACATGTTCCAAAGTTGCCGTAGTAACATTCACAAGCCCTACAACGAAACATACAACAATGGATTGGGAACTATTAATTAATATACTCTGCACAGTTTGTTGAGGAACGTCCGCAGGTTAAGAAAGAAATAACTTACTCATTAATGATTTGTTCAAAAGGGGTAGTATTAGTCTTAACTCTCTTCAATGAATCAAGATAGTAGACCTTCTGCTGCTTCGGAACGATCACCACTACAATCCAGTGGTTCGTACTGAGATAAGCGGTAAGGATGAGTTTCTTTTTAGCATATAGTCTGAAGGCACTGTGCATATAGGACAAAAAGAAAGCAAGAGTGTCATCCGTGCTGGTCAACGTTGTCGAGCAAAGGCATTCATGATCAAGGAAGCCAACCGCAGTGCCCGTCTTCTCAACTTCTACCGCCATATTCCTATTTGTAAGAAAAAACAAAGTGGAAGGAGGCAAATATATGGTAAATATGATGTGAGTCAAAAAGCACATTTCGATAGAGAATGATTAGTTAGAAGAAGATTAAATTTTTAAGCAACTTATTACATGATGAAGTAGCGGAGAAGTGTTAGATCCAAAGCATCCAAGTTGAAGAGATCGTACAAATCACTGAGTTGCACAGGTATCTGCTCGAGTCCATTTGACGATTCGTTTCCTCTCTTAGGCCATGTATTTTTCCCAGGCCGAAGTGCGACCATAATCAAAGAATTATCATCTGACTTACCACGTTGCATGTAGAATGTGTGGAGCTCTCTGGTACAAGGAGCGGTCTTTTTGAGATCATCATCACTGAGAAGGTTCTTTCCGAATTTGTAATTTGGGTTAACCATAGCCAAGGATTCTTCTCGGTGTTTCTCTCAAATCGCTTTGGGTTAGTCATAGACCAAGGATTCTTCTTGGTGTTTCTCTCAAATCGCTTTCTAGTAGGCATCTTAGAGGTTTTATTTACAACAATTTTTTTCCTGCTGCTTTGAGATGGCTGAAGAAGATTTCTTAAGGGCTTGCTTGCCTGCTGTAGGTGGTGTAGAGCTTTTATTTTTGGTAAGTTTCTCTTCTTACAGCTTTGAAATGGCTAAAGGTTTCTCAAGGGATTTCTTGCCTGTTGTACATGGTGTGGAGATTTTATTTTCGGCAAGTTTCTTTCCTTGCTGATTTCAAATGGTTGAAGGTTTCTCAAGGGCTTTCTTGCCTAGTGGTGTCTCACCAGGAGCTATTACAGAGGTATTGGGCCCAGATGTACCTACAACTTTCTTGGAAATGTCGTCGACAGATTTATCGGCACCACCCAACACGTCACTCTGGTTTCCTAGTAATAGTGGTGTCTTACCAGGAGCTATTACAGAGGTATTTGGCCTAGATGTACCTGCATGATTGTTTTGAGCACTTTTGTTTGGGGGTGTAGGTTTTGTTGTTTCATGAGGAGGAGGTGGTGGTGGTGGTGGGGATGGAATATTTAGTGTCTCTTACTGATGTGGGGATGCAAGTTCTTCCGTTTTTTTCAGGACTAGTAGTAGGTGGGGATGGAATATTTGGTGTATCTTGCAGATGTGGGGATGCAAGTTTTCTGTGTTTACGAGGAGGTGGGGATGCAAGTTTTTCAGGACAAGGAGGAGGAGGTCCGAATGGAACGTCTTGCGGATGTGGGGATTGAGGAGGAGGATGTAGGGAACCATGTGAGGAGGGAACTTGTCCCATGCTTTGTGAACTACAAGGAATCTATACTGTAGCCTGTGAAGGATATTTATATGTTGGTGGTCCCTTGATGTGAATCCAACACCTTCTACATTGTAACCTCTGTCCTTTAGCTTGTCCGAGTGTCATCACCTCGTCATTAGGAGGGTATTCCACCAGTTCATCCGCGTAGATATCATATACAAAGCACACTTCAAACACAACACAGTCTTCATGAATCAGGACTATATGTAGCGTGGTCTGCTCTGGATGAACAAGACCAATTGCAGCCTCACATCGAAGACCATTCCACGTGATCCATAGGCCACAGTATGTGGGATCAATCAACATGCCTATAAGGTCTTGCTATGTACGATCGTCACAACGCACCTCCATCGTCAACTCTGCAATGCCATCGATCAAACCTATATTATCTGCGGATGCACAACTGCTCTTTAGTGTGGCGGGTGAAGGGCTTGCGCGATTGGACACTGGTGAAAACATCACCTGGTGACAACACAACCTCTTTAGTAATCTGTTCTGCATCTGAATGTTCTGCATCTGCATCTCAACCACCAATTCTTGCTTGATTTGTTCCTTTAACTTTTCCATATGAACTAATGTGTCGGTCTTCGTCCTCTTCCTCTTCCTGTACATGGAAGCGTGCTGAGGCCATCCATACTTCCAACCTTGGTAGCTGGAGACACCACACACGCGACCTGGTTGTTCAGGGCGGCCCAAGAGCCAATCTTTCATTGCTTACAAAGAGGTTGCAAAAAGAGCCAATCTTGATGGGGCATGATCTAGTTCAAACTTGTTGATGTGCATGGTCAGTAGCCATACTTTTGTGGATGTTCAAGGGGCATGCCTTTGTTGATGTGTATAGTCAGATAGCACGACCATAGTAAATAATGTGATGGACAAGTTAAGTCCTAGCCTGATCGAAAAGTTAACCTTTTGTAATAATTATCTTTATTCCTGTGGACAAGTTATCTTCATCTTTGTGGACAAGTTATCTCTCTTATCATGTCTGTTTTGTCTCAAAAGATATGTGTGTTGATTGTGCGTGTATGTCGAATGGAAGCAATGTGAGATCGAGCTGACCTGTCAATGAAGACAGACTCAAAGGAGACGAGGATTCACAAACCTCCGTCTCCTTTCTTCACAAAGGAGACACGGATTAAGGGGGTGTTTGGGATCGCTCTACTCCCGTTTTTCCGGCCTCCGCTCCACGAACTCCACCATGGAGCAGCTCCACCGTGGAGTTCGTGGAGCGTGTGCTACTCCATAAAAAACGTGGAGTTGGTGGAGTACCCCTTGAGGTACTCCAAGAAAAACGTGGAGTTGGCCTCCGGCTCCACGTTTTTCTTGGAGCGGAGTTCGTGGAGCTAGATGTGTTTGGCACCGTGGAGTTGGAGCGGAGCCGGAAAAACGGGAGCAGAGCGGGCCCCAAACACCCCCTAACAAACCTCCATCTCATTTGTTCACTGCCGACACGCTCCTGCTTCACGGCAGTGAAGAGTGCTATTAGACTTTAATTATTGAGCTCTCAGTCTAGTAACGAGCGTCAAATGCTCATCGGTAACGGACTTTATAGCCCATTACCAATACGGTAGTGATGAGTAACAGACTTAAATAGCCCGTTACCGGTAGGGCATTGATCGGTAACGGACTTTACGAGCTCGTTACCGATAGGTTAAACTTATGTAACAGACTCGATTTAACGTCCGTTACAAAGAATTCATGGAACGGGCGTTTAAGAAGACCGTTACCAGAAGTCCACATTGATAACGGGCGTTGCGGAGGCCAACCTCGGGGTCGGCCTGCCGCGCTTACACCACAAGAAACTATTTAATCTGTGACATAACCATTCTGTCATGGATTAAATAAAATTCGTCGCAAATCAGCATCCGCGATGATTTACATTTTCGTGGTGGAATGAGTGTCATTGATTAAATCTCTCGGCGTTCCTTTAATAAACGTCGCGATCCGTGATGTATCTGAATCGCCACGGAGCAGCCCGAGGCCCATGCAGCCCAACCCATGGCTCACTATCTGTGACAAAAAAATCGTCACGGATTGCTACTGACATGGCAGCTGACACGGATGATGATGTGGCATCCTACGTGGACAATGACATGGCATCCTACATGGACGATGACATGGCATCCTGCGTGGATGATGACGTGGCATCCTACTTGGATGATGACGTGGCATCCTACGTGGATGATGACGTGGCATCCTACGTGGACGATGACGTGGCATCCTACGTGGACGATGACGTGGAATTCTACGTGGATGATGACATGGCAATTAACACACCAAATTTCAATCATTTTTCCATCCCAATTCATTCAACAGTAAGCAATCGGGGAGACAAATTTATTGCAACAGTAACATCCCAATTTTAACATTTAATAGTAAGTAATCCCACCTCACAAGTAACGACATCACATGTTTTACAATTCAGAATAATAAAAGATCACATGCATTTGTTAATCACTAGTAGTGCCGCATAGAAAATCAAGTCTCCTCTTTCCTTCAACTGCTTGTTACTGGATGCAACTGATCCTCATCCAATCACTTCTAGTGGCTTTCTCCTTGCTGATCTGATCCTCGCCCTGAAATAGCACATTACCAAATACTAATAGTTAGAGGGTAATGTTAAAGTTCTCAAATATTAAGTGTCAAAGCTTTTAGTACTCAACTAGATTCTTGCTTTAGATGAATTAAATCGGACAGGGACCAAACTGATCTACTATGACAGGTAACAAACACCAATATTCCAATCATTAAATAATTGAGTATCACCATGAGACAGTTGTGTGTAATTTACCAAAGAAAGTACAGGTGGCAAGCATATACTGAAAGTTGAAAATAAAAGAGTAGTGAACAATATAATGTGTTGACATCTGACAATAGAGGAATAGAGCTAGACAGTACCAACTTGAGTACATAATCACTATTGTTGGTACTGAATGGCATAAATAAAGTGAAATCACTATTGCATTTCTCACTATCAAAGTACATAATCACTCTTTTAGCAGTTAATTGGACATGTGTAGCTAGATGAACCAATCAGGTCATAACGAGTTCGGGTCCATACAATTACATCTACTTAACAAGGTAAAAACCCACAGGTTCAGACATTCAGTTGGCATTTGGTCACATTCAGTTGACTTCATTTGCCTTTGGCTGAGCCATCTGTCGTATGGACCTCCCTGGGCCCACTACCTCGGTGGGTACCAGGACCGACTACTCGGTGGGCCCCTGGGACTACCCGGCTTGCGCTACACGGCATCTGAAGGCGTGGAGCACAAGGACTACACAAGAGTAGTACTCGGTTAGGAAGCTGTGCATGTTCCGCACTGTACAGAGGACTCCTAGACGTACTCAACTAGTACTCTCTTCCTACTCCGACTTGTAACCCTGCCTCCCGGACTATATAAGGTGAGGCGAGGACCGATCCCTTCATCCAATCTCATCTCATACAACCCACGGCGCACAATTGCACCATCTTGTAATCGTGCCCTATCAATCCGAGCTACGCAAAGCATACGGGACGTAGGGTATTACGCACCTCGCGGCCCGAACCTCGTCTAAATTGTGTGCCACGTGTCTCTTCCTTCGAGTTACCGATCTCGGCGAGTCACATTCATCTACTTCGGGTACTCCCCGTAGTAGGTTGCCGGTCTAAAACACCGACACCGGCGCGCCGGGTAGGGGCTCTCGCTCGAGATCACATGGCGAACTCGACGGCTTCCGTTCACATCAAGCCAACCGTCGCCTTCAACCGTGGCGACACCTTCGTCTTCGGCGCTCGGGTCCGCACGGTCCGATGGCGCGGGCTCCTTCCAGCGCCGCCTGACCATGCAGCCCAACCCGAGGACAGGCCTCGTGACGCTTCCCGAGGTCGTCACAGGCGAACTCGCCGGCAAGTTCGGCGAAATTTCGCTCTTCAACCATCACGCTGACTTCGAGCTCGAGTCCGTCTCCAACTCGAACCCGACGTCGCCATGGGCCGTCGCATGCGAGCCGGCTGCCCAGCCATCGCAGGCGGCCCCTTCACCACGCCAGCGCTCCGCGCGTGGCCCCCCGCGTCCTCAGCCGGGCCCGCACGGGGGCTCCTACACCACGCCGGGCCGGCAAGGAGCCCGTATCCGAGTGCAACTCGGACTCCGACGCCGTCCCCGACCACATCTCAGACTCCAGCCCTCTCTCCGAGTTCTACTCGAACCCGGATTACGAGTTCGACTTCGGGTCGGACCCTGAGGAGCCCGAGTCCGAAGATGACTCCGCTGAGCTTCCCCTTGTCGAGCCGGCCTCTCGGGCTGGTTATAAGATCGACGCCGACCGGAAGATACGTCTACTGGCCAGACCGCAAGCCCGCTGACCTGGCAAAGGAGGACTCACGCTACGTCGCCTACATCGACTCACTACCGTTCCAGGAGGGAACACCATTGGCCCAGGCCGACTCGAACACACCAACCGAGGTGGCACCCTCTCGAGTCCGGCTTGGGTACCCCCCGACCGCCAAGTCTTCATGGCCGCCGGCGAAACTCCAGACCCTCGAGGCACGGCCGAAGACAGTACCGGAGGACATCTCCGCGTACGAGCCGTCCGCCAACACACCCCGCGGACGAGACCGCCGCCAACCGGGGACGCTCGACGCGAACGCAACAGAAGCGTAGTGAACGACGCCGGCGGCTCGCAGACAACCTCCCCATCCGCAACCTTGCGGGAAGCTCTCGAGGCGGTCGAGAGCGAGTACACACCACCCCCCGAGCAATGCATCATGTCGATCACAACGATCGCACGTCGAGCTCGGGGCATACGCGCCGGAGAGGTCATCGCCAAGCTCGCCGAAGAAGCCTACTTCATGTGGGTCGACAACGAGTCAACCAACCTCTCCCCGGCTAAACCCCGCGACAATGAAGCTACTAGTCGCAGCGGCCGACCCCGGCCCCAACCGTACTCGAGCCGACCTCCCGGGCCGATCCAAACCGCCGCCGCTCCAACGCCGGCGGACCTTCACGACAGACCAAGGCAACCGAGAAGTCGTTCCCCACCACGCTCCGGCCGGTGGCGGCGGCGACGACCCCGACGGCGGCGGCGGCCGACGGCGGCGGCCTCCAACCACGGGGCCAACAGAGAGCCGGAGGCGGCGGCGCCCGTGGCGGCCGTGGCCACGCGCATAGCCACGCCTCCGTGCCTCTCACGGCGGGTACGATGCTCGCCGAAGATCGAGGAGCCGCGGCGGAAGAAGTCGACCACCGCCGCCGAAGGCGACGGCTTCCCCGCCTTCTCACCCCGGCTCGCAACCTCGCTCCTCCCCGACAAGTTCAAGCCTTTGGGGATCACCAAGTACGACGCGAAGCGAGATCCCATCCGGTGGCTCCGATGCTACGCCCTCTCCATCGAGAACGCCGGCGGCAACAACGACACCAAGTGCCTCTACTTCCCCTTCTGTCTGGACCAAGCTCCACTCACATGGCTCGAGTCGCTGGACAAGCACTCGATCGGCAAGTGGGACCAGCTGAAGGAGCAGTTCACGAGCAACTTCGCGGGCGCCATGGGCCGTTCGGGTACTCGCATGGACCTTGCCATGATCAAGCAGGAACAAGGCGAGACCCTCCGCAAGTACATGCGCCGCTTCTTCGACAAGCGCGCTACCGTCGTCGACGTCACCGACAAGGAGGTCATCGACCACTTCCGGACGGCCTCTACCATCGCCGCACCTTCGAGGACTTCGGTCGTCGCCGCCCCGTGTCCATTCCCCACCTCAAGGACATGATCACGTCCCGGGAGGATGAAGAGGACAAGGCCAACGCCAAGTACGACGCCATCCGCGGCAAGTCCAAGCGAACCGGGCGGCGGCGGCGCAGCAATGCAAACCAAGGCGGCCGCAACAACAACAACAACAACAACAACTACTCGGGTTCCAACCGCAAGCGCAAGCCGTACAACACCGTCGCGGCTATCCAGCGCCCTCCGAAAGGGAACTCAAAGAAGAATTCCGGCGGGTTCAAGGACCTGCTGAAGGAGAAGTGCCCGTGGCATCCAAACGGCAACCACACTACGGAGCGGTGCTACCGGCTTAGGCATGCACTCAAGGATACGCCGAGCCACCGCACCCTCACGACCAAAAGGGCAAGAAGAAGGACGGCGACGACAACGACTTCCAAGAACCCGAGAAGACCGTCAACGTCCTCTTCGGCGGACGCCCCGAAGGCGGGAGCAGAAGGCTACCCGTCGGGAAGTAATGTCCATCGAGCCAGCGGTCCCGACCCCTCTCAGGTGGTCGGAGGTACCCATCACCTTCTCCCGCGCAGACCAATGGACCAGCTTCTCCGAACCAGGACGGTTCCCTCTCGTCCTGAAGCCAACGATGGCGGGTTCCAAGCTCCACAAGGTGCTCATTGACGGTGGAAGCAGGCTCAACGTCCTCTTCACCAAAACCTTGAAGAAGATGAACCTCGACGTCACCCCCATGCTCACCAAGAGCAGCACGCCTTTCTACGGCATCGTCCCGTGGCAACGCGGCTATTCCATTGGGTTCGGTGGTACGCCGCTTACCTTCGGGGCGTCTCGGGATAACTACCGCACCGAGTACATCAAGTTCGAGGTCGCGGATTTCGAGACTTCTTATCACGCCATCCTCGGCGGACCGGCCATCGCCAAGTTCATGGCGGTGCCCCACTACACCTACTTGGTACTCAAGATGCCAAGTCCAGTCGGCGTACTCTCCCTCCAAGGGGACTTGAAGATCTCCCACGACTGCGATACAGAAGCCGTGGTGATCGCCTCCACGAACCAAGTACCCAATGCAATGATGGAGGTCTACGCCGCGTCGAAGAAGCTCGCCACGAGCGAACTCGACATCCCGCAGAAGTCCGACGGCACCAACAAGCCTCGCCCACCCGAGGAGGTACTCGTCGGGACGGTCGACCTTGGAACAAAGCGACCCCGCAAGACCACCACCATCGGGGCCGGCCTCGACCCCAAATAGGAAGACGCGCTCATCAGCTTCCTTCGGGCTAACCGCGACATCTTCGCGTGGAAGCCAGCGGACATGCCAGGAGTGCCCAGGGAGCTGATTGAGCACTGCCTCAACGTTGATCCAAAGGCCACCCCCAAGCGACAACACCTCCGACGTTTTGCCGACGACAGACGGGACGCCATCAAGAAGGAGCTTGCCAAGCTACTAGCAGCTGGCTTCATCAGAGAAGTCTTCCATCCTGAGTGGCTCGCCAACCCCGTCCTCGTCCGCAAGAAGAACTCGAACGAGTGGAGGATGTGCGTCGACTACACCGACCTCAACAAGCACTGCCCCAAGGACCCCTTCGGGTTGCCGCGGATTGACCAAGTCATCGACTCCACGGCGGGCCGCGACTCGCTCGCTTCCTCGATCGCTACTCGGGTACCACCGCATCGCAATCAAGGAAGAAGACCAGGAGAAGACCGCGTTCATCACCCCGTTTGGCGCGTATCGCTACACGACCATGTCATTCGGGTTGAAGAACGCCGCGCTACCTACCAACGGGCCATCCGAGCTCGCTTCAAGCGGCAACTCAACAAGAACGTCGAGGCCTACGTGGATGACGTGGTTGTCAAAACCAGGGACTCCAGTACCCTCATCGACGACCTTGAGGAGACCTTCGCATCGCTACGCGAGTACCGCTGGAAGCTCAACCCGAACAAGTGCGTCTTCGGCGTCCCTTCGGGCAAACTACTCGGCTTCATCATCAGCCAGCGCGCCAATGGGATGGTGCTCGACGCCCTCAAGAAGCGGCTACACGACGCTGCTAACTCCAAAGGGGGCAAGTGGATCAAGGAACTACCCAACGCACTCGGGGCCTGCGGACTCAACCATCCAAGCCAACGGGGCAATCCCCCCTACTTCCCCGGTCTACGGCTCCGAAGCCATCCTCCCCGCCGACGTCATATGGAACTCGCCAGCGGTGGAGCACTACGACGAAGGCGTCTCGAAGACAACGCGACGAGTTGACATCGACGACCTCGAAGAAGCTCGGCCGCGCCGCCCTCGTCCAATCGGCCAAGGTACCTAGAGGGTATCCGACGCTACCACGATCGCAACGTCAAGAAACGCTCCTTCAACGTTGGAGATCTTGTCCTCCGCCGTATCCGAACACGGAAGGACTTCACAAGCTTATCTCCCCCCCGGGAAGGCCCCTTCACCGTGGCCAAGGTGACCGGGTCGGGCTCCTACCGCCTCCAAACACTTGAAGGCGAAGACGTCAACAACTCGTGGAACGTCGACCAACTCCGTCGATTCTACGCCTAGTCCGCACGACTACTCCGGGTTCAAGTCCAATCGACTAAATCAGCGCCCCTTGCCGCAAGCGACCCTCCGGTCCCGGCTCCCGGTCTCCGGGACTACTCTCCTCCGGTGTCCGGCCCCGTGCGGCTACCTACGGACCCTGGGCTGCGACGAGCGTCAAGGACTCTAGCAGCGGTCTACCAAGAGACCACACTCCAAGATCCAGCCTCGCGCGTCTACCTACGGATCCGCGATCCGACCCTACACGGCTACCTACGGATCACTCGCTGCAAGCGGCTACCCGCTCCAGCGCTACTTAGCTGTAAGCGGCCTCCGGTCCGGCGACTACTTGTAACTACGGCCCCCGGCCACCCGTGTGTACTTCTTCGCAATGAAGTTTGATTTTCCATCAACTTACTTACATCGTCTACTCCCTACGACGGGACCACTGAAGTCGAGTACCACTACTCGCACCTACTCCACGATGGGCGCTCCGCACTCGAGATCGCGACTACGAGTACTCATTGCCGGAAAATTTCATATCATTGATACATGAACAATTCATTACAAGTGTTTCTCGTACAACTACGGCTACTAGCTATCTATGCGGGGCTACCGGAGGTTCGGCTTTTCGGCTACCGCTCCGCGATGGGAGCCATCTCGCTCCGAAGGCTCGCGCATCGCTCATCCGAGCGCTGGCGGCTACCCCCGCCGGCGACCACCTCCACCGGAGCCTTCGGGAAGTACGACTTCATGAAGGCCAGGACTTGCTTCGGGATCGACTTGGCCATGTGCTTGACGTAGGCGGCCAGCCGGCTTGGCGCTTCACGAAGTCGATCCGCCAGAGGAGCGATCTTGGGGCCGCCCGGGTGCGGCACCAGGAGCCTCGCGATCGGGAGAGCAGCTTCTTCAAGGTCCTTCAGCTGGGCCCGGAGCGCCTCGCAATCTTCATTCAACTTCTGCAAAGATTTGTAGCAGTTGACGAGATCTCTGTCAGAGGCAATCCGCAGCTCCATGTGCTTCTCGCACTCGAAGGCGAGCTCCTTGTAGTCGAGCTAAAGTACCGGCGGGCTTCTTGCTCCCGGTAGAAGAGGTTCTTCATGCCGACCTCCGAGGCCTTCGGTGCTCCACCTGGCCCTCGAGTTCTGCAACATGGAAACACAACAACGGGTCAGAGGCTTGACGACTTCCAACAAGTACTCGACAAGTCAAGGGACATACCTTTATTCTTGTTGCGGAGGCCTTTGTTCTTCCGCACCAACTCGTCGCCCTTCGCCTGCAACCCCATCACGTCGTTGTGGTACTTGGCGAAGGCGGCGTCGAGTTTCGACTGCATGGCAGCCGCGTGCTTCCGCGACTTCACGAGTCGCTCCTCCGTGGCCTCGGCTCGGAGCACGCGTGTCGCCGTAACCTTGCAGCAGGTTCGACTTCTCGCGGGATCGCTCCGCGACGTCCTGCACGTGACAAGCTCAAGTCAAGAAGAGTACTCAACGGCCAAAGGATTGACTACTCGGGAGGCTACGGCTACGTACCTTCATCCACTGTTCGGCTCGCCGCATCGCTTCCAGGTGCTGCGCCACCATCGCCGGCTCGACGAGGTCGTCGGCCAGAAGTTCAATCCCGCCGCGGCTACTCGGCGTAGCCTCCGTCATCAGCGCAGACCGGATGGGCTACGCGTCTTGGATCTCATAGAAGCGGATAGCCACCTCCAGGGCAACCCCTGGCGACGTGGTGACCGCCTCTCCCCCGGTGGACTTCTCGACGACTTCCACCACGGGCTCGGAGGCTCCTTCTGCAGCCTCTGGGGCCTCTGGTGTCAACTCTTGCACGGGCACCCCTGCAGGGATGTCACCTCCTTCAGCGCCCGCCAACAAACGACACGCGCATCAGTGCCTACGACTACTCACCCTGGAGCTCTACAGCTTCAAGAAGGGTACTCACCTTCGACTACGACCGCCTCCGCGGCGGCGGCGCTTCGCAGGGCGGGGCTCGGTCGCGGCTTGGGCTTCGGGAGCGGCCTCCTCGACGGGCGGCGCAGCTTCCTCCGCCTCCGCTGTCGAGGGCTCTTCCCCATCCCAGCTTAGATCTGTGGATTTTCTGCAGAAGTGTTCACAGAAGATCGTCAGGCAATTATCGACTACTGCAGCTAGTACTACTCGTAAGGACATGGTACTTACAAGCTCGACCGGACGATGGTCACGGCCGGAGCACCGAGGATGCTGGCAATATCAACCAGTCCACCCTCGGCGGGCGTTTCCTCCTCCGCCTCTTCGGCTACTGCCTCCTCCACGGCGGCGGCGGCAGTAGCACCCTCACCTACCGCTCCAGGGGTCACCTCCTTCCCAACGGTGGCGGCCACGGGTCCTCTGCTCTCGCTGGAGCAGGGGGCTGGCGCTCCACCGCGCAAGGAGTTCCTCGACAGTGGGGGCTGGACTTCGGCTTCCAGCCGGTTCCCCCACCGTGTCCCACACGCCCTCGTCGCCTTCTTCGACGGGCTCCGCTGGCGGCACCTCCCCGCACACAAAGGAAGACTACTCGTCGACAACGTACTCGGACGGCGGGTACTCGACTACTCGCTCAAGATAACTTACCTCCGAGGCGTGGTCTCCGAGACCTTCATCTTCTTCGCCACCCGCTTCTTGGCGGGGTTGCGCGGCTTCCTTGGCGGCGCGGCAAGGGGGCTAGCCTCCGGGCTAGCCGGAGGGTCTTGAACAAGTGGTACATGAGGCAAGCCCGGACGGCTAAACCTCGACCGCACCCGGAAGCGGTCCCCGCGCCGTCTCTTCGTCTTCATCGTCGTCATCGGAGGTATCCTCCACGATGACGGTGTCGTCGCCTTCACCGACTTCGCGGCGCTCCTTCACCTTCCCCAACGCCGGGATCTCGATCCCGCTCGGTGGCGGGCCGCGGCTCGGAGACGAACCGCTTCACATCATCCTCGCGCAAAGACACAAGGCGTCGAAACTTCACCGCGAGTACTCGGCACTTGACGAGGGGGGTACAACTACTCACCTCGTTGGGCGGGCGCGCGGCGGAGTACTCCTCGACCGGACACGCGGTGTACGGAGGCATGTCCTTGAAGATCCTCGACAACCTTTCGACGATGTCGTTGTCGTCCGGCTCGCCCCCCGCATCCGCGACGTGTCGTCGTCGCCGTGTACTCGAAGCCCATCGTATCCCGCGCCATCGGCGGGCCGGATCTGCGCTTCATGAAACCGAAGGCCACGTGCTCGGCCCTCGGTCCCGCATCCTTGAGAGTCTTGATGCGTGCTAGCGGCTCGGGAGCCGGATCCCCTCTTGCATGGTGGGCTCCGTGTTCCACCAATCTTGGTGCTCGGGCCGCCGTCCGCTCGGCTTCGGTAGTTCGGGATGGTGGTTCGTGATGTAGAACCATCTCGTCTTCCGCTCGGTGTTGGAGTCCACGAGTTTGTACGCCGTGTCCCGCTCCGCGGCGTCCTCCCTCGGCCGGATTCCGGCCCCTCCGACTACTCTAGGGTTGGAGGCGCCGGGCCGCGGCTTGACGCGGAAGAACTTCCGAAGAGCACCCGGTGCGGCTTGATTCCCGGGGAAGGCTTCGCCGAAGTGGACGAAGACGGACGTATGGAAGATGCCGTTGGGGTTCGGATTGAGGTACTCGATGCCGTAGTACCCGAGCGGCCCCTTGAAGAAGTCGCTTGCCGGGAGCGCAAGCCCGCGCTCCACGAAGCGCGAGAACATTGGGATCTCGTCTTCGGCTTTCTCCATCGGATAAGAATCTCTGCGGCGGATCTCCACATGTCGATTTCCTTCTCTCCTCGATGAACCCGCCGTTCAACGGGGTCGCGAGTCCTCCGTCTTGACCTTCGATTTTTTCCACTCGCGGCTTGGATCAGCGCGCGGTGGAGACAGAGGCGGCGCCGCACTGGTGGCGGCCGCGGCGGCCTCTCGCACGGCCCCTCTTCTTCCCCGCCGGTCTTCGACGTCTTCGACGGCGACGGCTTCATTCTCCAAGTGCAAGGAGTTTTCACTCGCATCCGCTCGGGGGCTACCCTAAAGGCTTCGGGTGGCGATGCGCTCGGATCTACTACGGCGGCGGCGGCGCGCCGGAGTGGATCTACTTCAAGATTCAAATGGAAATGACTGCGGCTCACTTGGGTGAAAAACCCTAAGGGGTTTGGCTCTTATTTATAAGCCAAATCGCCTCCGCAACGGGCGGCTGGATAAGTCCACGCGCGGCTGACTCAGCGGCTGCGCGTGACTCTTCGTATTCTACTAGTCGACGCGCCTCACCTCGGGGGCTCGGCTACTTCTACTCGACTACCTGGGAAGCGGCTAGTCTCAAGAGCATCTCAGGACACATTCTCCAAGAAGACCCTTCAATTCGAGAGGAAGTACTCGACTCAAGGCTCGGGGGCTCCGTGCCACGTGTCCTTCGGTTTTTCTCTCCGGATTTTTCGGGATTATCTTGCCAAGATTCCAGGTAG
The DNA here is from genome assembly GCA_947561735.1 of Cenchrus americanus. Classification (NCBI taxonomy): domain Eukaryota; kingdom Viridiplantae; phylum Streptophyta; class Magnoliopsida; order Poales; family Poaceae; genus Cenchrus; species Cenchrus americanus. Next base: position 253,252,648 of record OX387241.1, read on the forward strand.
ACCCTGAGCCAGAGCCCGCGGCTCGAGGCTCGGGGGCTATTTCATGTGGAGTGCGGTTCTGCAAGTCGCACCTCCATGACGGCTCCGGCTTCAAGACAAGACTGGCATTTCTTGAAGACCTTCGAAGGCAGATTTCAAGGACGCTTGGGACTACTCGAGAAGACTTCAAGATTGCTCAAACATCATCTGGAGTACATTCCAGCCTCGGGATGCTTCGACTACTCTTGAGGGCTTTTGACTTGTAGCGCTCAGGGACGCTTGAGGACTACTCGTTAAGGCCGTCAAGACTACTTGAAGCTATCCTTCTCGACTACAAAGTACTCGGGGGCTTGTCGTATGGACCTCCCTGGGCCCACTACCTCGGTGGGTACCGGGACCGACTACTCGGTGGGCCCCCGGGACTACCGGCTTGCGCTACACGGCATCTGAAGGCGTGGAGCAGAAGGACTACACAGGAGTAGTACTCGGTTAGGAAGCTGTGCATGTTCCGCACTGTACAGAGGACTCCTAGACGTACTCAACTAGTACTCTCTTCCTACTCCGACTTGTAACCCTGCCTCCCGGACTATATAAGGCGAGGCAGGGACCGATCCATTCGTCCAATCTCATCTCATACAACCCACGACGCACTATTGCACCATCTTGTAATCGTGCCCTATCAATCCAGAGCTACGCAGCATACAGGACGTAGGGTATTACGCACCTCGCGGCCCGAACCTGTCTAAATTGTGTGCCGCGTGTCTCTTCCTTCGAGTTACTGATCTCGGCGAGTCACATTCATCTACTTCGGGTACTCCCCGTAGTAGGTTGCCGGTCTAAAACACCGACACCATCATTACCATCAACAGAAAGTCAAAGAAATAATTAGAATTCAAAAGTGTGGAATTAAGTATATACCATAGTGTGCCATAGCATTGCTCTTGAAAATAGCACCATCGGGGGTCTCTGGAACAGGAACCTGAAAGAAATTGGTAGTTCCTGAATATCAATACATAAGTGCTCGGAGTTGTGTGCACATGAACAAGCAATCAAAAAGCCTCCTACATAAGTGATACAGGTGACATAGTAGTGTCATTTAGCCCTAATAGTGCAGAAGGTGAAATCTAGCATAAGGTAGATCAGTTTCTAAGCATTCATAAGCATTAACCATGCTACTACTTGTGGAACCATGCAATATAGGATTGCTTCACATGCATACTTCTTAAACCCGTTAACAAAGAAACAAAACAGGACAAAATGACACTTATGTTCGTCAACATCAAGAGTCAGTCTTAGTCATGCAACCTAGCAGAAATTGTTTGGGAATTTAAGAGGTTGGCACTTATTTGTAGCTAGAGCAACTCCTCTTGCTGCTCCTGCAGCTGCTGCTCCTGCTCCTGATTATTTTTTAACAAAAGGGAAAGACCATTATTTGTCAGTCCAAGCAGCTAGCACAAACTAGCTAGAGTTAAGCACAAGCATATATATCATGGCATTATTATGCATCAAATAGATAGGAGAGGATAGAGAGAGAGAGTTTCTACATAAGTGTGTAAGCACATACCAAGCTAACAGCCAACATAAGCAAATAGATATTACTTAAATTCTATTCTGAATCAAAGTGCACATAAATCTGAGTGACTTAGAATGGTTTTAGTGCAAAGGGAAAATTTTATACACAGAATAATTTAACTACATAGGAGATAAGAATAATTTCAAACATGGAAGTGTCACAACAGCTTAAACAAGCATTGAACTCCAGTGCTTAGTGAGCTATGCGGTAATACACCAAGCAACTATCCACTGAGTTGTTTTCTTTTATTAAAATATCAACACTATAAAAACATGTGATGGAGTCAGTGCAAGTTCAACAATGATGCCAAATCCATCAGCGAGTTGGTCATAGCTAACACGAGCTTTTAATTGCTGATTTCAGCACTGTAGGAATTATATCCTAAAATCAGAGAAGTAGCACCCAAAAAAATAGAGAAGTAGCATTTAAATCATGCAAGCAGCCACTGACTCTTCTATTTTTCTCAATTTTACAAGCATGTTAGACTAACCATGACCAAATCTGACAACCGAATAAGCATCAAAATCATGAGAGCATGACAGATCCGCGAACTAATCTAGATCAGAGCACAATAACAAAGAGTGGAAGCGAAAAGTAAGGGGCAGGAGACTGACCGCCTTGCGCAGCTTCTTGATGAGTGCCATGGGCTTCCTCTTCCGACCCCTCCGGAACCTATCCAACCAGAAACAAGCATCACATCAGATCCAAGCAAACCAAAAATCCCATGGAAACAAACAAACAACGGCACAAATGGTACCTTCTCCTGGCCCTCGCGGGGAAGAGCTGGACGAGGTCGTCGGCGGACATGTCGAGCAGCGCGTCGAGGTCGACACCGCGGTAGCTGTACTTGCGAAACGTCCTCTTCTTGGGCGCGCTGGCGGCGACCTCGGGCTCGACATCGACATCCGCCTGCGAGACACAAATTAGTCCTCGAGTGAGTCGTACGGGCGGGCCAGATCCGAGAGATAGCTGGGGTTTCATCGGGCAACTCACCATGGTTGAAGTTGGTCGGTGCTCCCGGCGGCGACTGCAGCTAACGATGTGAGTAGGCGGCGACGGAACGCTGCGCCGCGCGACATCACTCACCAGGTCGTGCGTCTGGGCTCGGAGAGGTGCTTGTTGGTGGTGAGTGCGGGAGGGGGCGGCGTTGTGCAGGAGGCTAGGGAAAGAGGGAAGGGAGAGGCGTGGTAGGGATCTGAGGAGGAGTTTGAGAGAGAGGAGGGAGGCGACGGATCTGAGGTGAACGGGGTTAGGAGGTAGGGTTTTGGGAGGTAGGTTTTTATACATTCGAGTGTCGATATCAACCGTTGATTTGGAATGTGGACGGATAGGATGAGTCGGGCTTCTGATGGAAACGGCCCAGACTAAAATTTTGGCCCATTTAACTAATTGATTAATTATTTTTATTAGTTATTTAGGTTCAAAGTTGAACTACATGTATACTACTTATAAGATTCAAAAAAATTAAGAAAAAAATATATTGAAGCTCATAGGTTTCAATGTGGTCTATGTACAAAAGATAGATGGGGAATTCATTTGTTTGTTACAGTTATATCAATCATTGAAATCCAAATTATAATAAAATAATTATAATAATATATTAAATATCACAAATACATTTTCCACATGTATAATACAACATATAAGTTGCAAACTAGGAGTTTCAAAATTTTTGGAGTAGAGTTTCCATTTTCTATTCTCACCCACATCTATGAGATTGACGAAAACTTCAATTGACTTGTAGGGAAAACATGAACTTCTACCGGTCACCTTGTTATAAAATAATGATAATAATATTTAAATTTGTTAAAAACATTCTACAAATTGACATGGAACCATAGTTTAAGCATATAATGCTTCTATAAAAAATTCAGATGGTTTTAATAAAGTGAGATTATAGATGTTCACAAATAGTACACAAGTCTCACATAGTTTCCTACAATTGAAAACAAACTTTGAGATTTGAAAAACTAATAACATGACCGAACTAGTATGCACCACAATTTTTGACACCATGTCATGTTGACCATAACATTAGAGAATATTAAGTTATGTTAGCAATTATAATGAAAAACATATTTTTTATTTTCTCTTTTTTGTTGGAAAAGATGTGTTGTATGAAAAGCAATCAAGAAATAGTAATTAAGATACAAACAAATGGCAATGAGTAAAACATCTCGATTTTAGAAAAAATTAGGAAAGATAATCAACCGATTTGGAGTTCGTATGAGAAAGAAAAACAGTTTACAAGTTTTATTCGAAGATTAAAAACAGAAATTGCATTTGCTATGAACTGAGATGAACAAGTGTGTTTTCTCTTTTTAATCTTTGACTAAAACTTGTAACTAGTTTTTCTGCCTCATACTAACTCCAAATTGGATGATTCTTTTTTCTAAAATTTTCTAAAATGATGCTCTACCAAGATCTACAACTTTAACAAATGAAAAAATGATTTCGCCAGGAGTTTATTAGGGATAATTCAAACTTACATCTCGAATTTTACACTATCATAATTCAAATAATATCATAAAATGCTCTAATGGTTCTACGAATTGACGTGGTAACATAATTTGAGTCCATGAACTTGCGATCAAAATTTCAAATGATTTCGGTAACAGCGGAACCTACATTGTTTAGAAATGGATATATGTCTCACATAGTTTCTTGAAACATTACTTAAACATTGAAGTGTACCGGACCTTTCGAAATTTTCGAATTCATATGCACTTCAAACTTTACCATAACCCTGCGTTTAGCTTATTATTGCAAAATATGAAGTTACATTAGCAATATTTGTTCAAAATGCATTTATTTATATTCTCTACATAAATGCATGAAAAGAAGCCATGTGAATAAGATTAAAGAAATAGAAATTAATATGCAAACGAACGATATTACTTGAAATATCGTGATTTTACAAAAAAAATCAGAAAAAAGAATTAATGAATTTGGATTTATTATGACCGAGAAACACTAGTTTCAAATTTGAACCGTAGATTAAAAAGAAAGACGACGGGGAAAACATGCTCAGCGTGCGCCACGTGGTCCCAGTGAAGCAACTCGACCAACCCAGTGGTGCCACGTCGTTCCGAGGACCCATCGCTCGGTATATGAAACAAACTATTATAGATATTTACTTCCTTTCCAAATCACCAAAGTGAGCGTAGCGCAGTGGTAAGGTGTTGCAATCTTGTCTCTGCAACCTGGCTTCGAATCCCGCCCTCATCCCATTTTTTGCGTCCCAAGTTATATTCCAGAGGCCCCTGCAGCTGGGCCATGGCACTGGCGGCTCGGACTAGTGTGGTGTGTGGCCGGGCCATTGTTAGGCCAACGTGGTGTCGGCGGCCCAGATGTTAGGCAGCGGTGATATCTTGGGTTAATTTCAGTTACAAAAGAATAAAAGTGCTCTACGAAATCAAAAGCCTTGAAGTAGATCGGTGGTATGGCGCTGGGATTGTGAACTGAGTGGTCGCGGGTTCGATCCTAGCCTCCCACTTATTGCTCTGTTTTTTCTTTTTTCGTTTTGGTTTTCTTTTTTAATCGATGAATAGCGGGTGCGCCCAGGTAAGATGACAGTGGTGAGATGGCAATGATGTGACGTTCCAGGGATGACATGGTGGGTGTGGCCAGGTGAGATGGCCATGAGGTGGCACGTGCGGCCCGCTGAGGTAGCAATAATGTGAAAGAAATATATGTAAATAATTTAAGATCATAGAATTTGATAAGAAAATTTGTAGCTCCATGGTAATAGTTTGTGTGGTATAAGGTGGCCTCGAGGTCTTGGGTTCAATTCTCAACTTCCTCTTTTTTATATTTTTTCAATTTATCAATTTGTCCTATCTATAACATGATTTTTTTTCATTTCTTGATCGCAACGAATCTGCTCAAACGTTGCAGCGTTGTGGGCCGAATTGTGACGAATTTAACAAATCGTCGCAGTGTTCTGGGCTTCAATATCCATCAATGCACATCCGTGAAGAAAAATAGGAAACGTCGTAGAATTGCGACGAATTTAACAAATCGTCGCAGTGTTTTGGGCTTCAATGCACATCCGTGACGAAAAATAGGAATATGTCATAGAATCGCGACGAATTTAACAAATCGTCACAGTGTTCTGGGCTGCAATGCACATTCGTGATGTTTTCTGAAAACGTCGCGGAGAATGCGTCACAAATTAAATAGTTTCTTGTAGTGTTATTTGTAACGGGCGCCAAACAACAACTGTTACAGATGTGGGTGCATGTAACGGGTGTTAAGGACTCGTTACAAATGTTGCGTGATTTATTTGAGGTTTTCACGTGTGAATACTACCATACTACAACTGAAAAATTGGTGGCATAGAAATAATCTTAGCCATCTGATGCTTACATATAGGTCTTTTGCTATTACATACGAGTCCGTTTTCGATCGGTAGTACACATTGTATCGTGCGCCATACAAAACCTCTATTTGTAACCACTCAAGTGCCTTTATTCATCGTCGTCGCCCTCATCACACATCTTCGTCGTCAACACGTACGGGAGTATCTGGATTGGAGTAGTTGGAACGCGTAGGCAACGGTGCTACAACGACATTTCCTTGAACGGTGGATGGATATATTACATAAATATATGCAACATCACGCTTGTCACATGATGTGTCTCTATTTCCTATCCGCTTGTGTGAATTTGTATGAATGAATAGTGCATTAGGTGAAAAGTTGTGAAAAAAGTGCGTGTTACGTGCTCCGTGAGAGATGTGACTTGATAGGAATATGATGAGTGAATATAGTGAATTAAACTGCAAATTTGCACAACAAAATAGTACCTTATTTCACGCTCAACCCGTAATTTGGAGCTGTCCGAAAGTTGCGTTCTTGCACAAAGCAACCAAAAGACATTAAGGCACCATGTCCACGTCGTCCTGGGCAAGATAGCGAAGGAACTTTGCCTGCAGCGCGCCAGCGGCATGACTGACACCAGACGCACGTTTCGGGTGGGTCAGCTGACTATGATGTGGTGTGGGAGATGCCCGTGGAGCACAGTTACAATTCTATAAACGCGGGGCGGCATCTCCTTTAATTTGCTAGATTTATGGGAATATATAATACTTTAAAAAAGGTTGAAAGATCCGTTTGTGTTGGGGAATCGTTAGGGCACACCATCTTTTTTCTTTTGTCTCGTATATTTCTTAATAAGATGGAGAGGTGAAGGGTTTTTCTTCCAGCTTATAGTATACATATTGATCAATCCTCCCATAGAAATGCAAGATATCATGGGAGCACCTGACTTAGAGTCATAGCTCTATTTCTCCCAATATGCAGGCATTCTACATCATATCCCACTATATGCTATGTCACCGTCCACTATACACCATATCACCATCCGCTGGACCATCTATTTATGACTTCAGTTGATTTTCTGTGACTTGTAGCATATCTTACTGAGTAGCACACTACAAAATTCCCGCATTAGAAATACATGTAGGATGTGCACCACTTGTACTCAAAAGCTCGGCGTGATGCGGTGCGCACAACCAAGATCATGGTGACAGGAGAAATTTGTATTCAGGGAGGAGCTCTGAACCTCGACGGCTTTGTCCGCGAGTAGTCAGCATGCAATCGATCATGCGCTAGCTGTCTCCTTTGGATTGTTAATCAGTGATGTAATAAACGTCTAAAGTGAATTCTTTGCGTGGGCGATGTGGAATAGCGCGTTGTTGTAATTCTTACTCTTCCACCTTAATGCAAAGATGCACACTTCTTTTGTGTATTCATTAAAAAATATATGTAGGTTTAAAAATGATTCCCTCTCAAATTAAGATGATTTCAATGTATAATGTTGTTTTAAAAATTTTTGTTATGCACTCAGTTTGATGTTTCTACTTTCACATTTCATCTTAAAATTTTGTTTACAAATTTTCCGCAACAATGCACGGAGTATCACTTAGTATATCGATATAGGATCACCCCACTGGAAGATTTCTCTAAATTTTTATGAAGCCACGTCAGTATTCACATTAGCACCTTCTCTCTCTTCTTTACAACAGTCTCAAAGTCTCTCCGCTGAAGCTATTAACACTAAGCAAAGCATTAAATCATCCTTTAATTTAATCTTCCACTCTCAGAAATTTGCATGGAAGCACACCGCATTAGGAAGATCAGCACAGCCTCCCAAGCTTCGTGACGATCTATTCCATCATGGCACTAAATATTAAATCTACTTGCCTTCTTCACCATCAATCCTGCGTCCTCAAGAGTCACAACATGCAGCACGACATATAATCTTATGTTATTTACTCCAACATCTGAACAAGCTCAAGCACTTCAAGGGTTAGCATGGCATTTAAAGTCTGAACAAGCTCACTAATATAATGGAAAGATGAAGAGACTTCGCACACAATAAACTAACAGACAGCTCCTACATCAATATAAAATCAATAGCATTAGGTAGCAAAGTAGCAGGCAGAGATGAGCCGGATGAGCCTGCACGCCGAGCGTGCAGGGTGCACAAGGATCTGAACTAGAGCGCCCTGGGGCAGCAGGTGACACCATGTGACGTGATAGTCAGCGATAGAGGAAGAGGAGGGCGCAACAATAGGTCAGCAGTATGGCCGGTAAGGGCGGTGTGTGTGTATTGACGGCTGTTAAGGACCTCTTTTAGCTGTCAAAATTCTCATGAATAAAGGAGCAAAGTGCATCTCTTACACGTATTTTAGTTAAGAATAATGTAGTTCCACTTGTCCTTAAAAGATTTGTGATTGCGGGAAAATACCCATAAAAAGAGTAAGAATTGTGTATTCTATGAGCCATGTCATGCCACCTCAGCTGAGGAGTGGATGCCACATGGGATCCATGTGTCCATGCCACGTCACCGATTCAAGGGAGGCAAGCTCCGACGAATCAGACGGCGACACATGAACTGCACAAGGATAGGAGGGCACACTTGGGGAGCAAACTGACTCAAAAACTTACACACACCAAGAATGTACCCAAGGGCCCACATGTCAGCTAGATGGAGGAAGAAGTGGATGAGCCGGCCCCATAGGGGTTCGGCCGAACTGTGGGTTCAACAGAACCTACCTTGGGTCGGCTGATCTTGGCCTTCCACGTGATGCCTCTTCATTGTTTCAACTCTTCTTTCCCGGGGTGATTTTGCTGCTTCTCAGTGAACCTCTCAGCCTATAAATAGAAGACGCTCTTCAAGTTTAGGGAGTAGGATAGAGTAGTTCTATTTCAAGTTCCAAGTCTTCTTTGGGATCTGTGTATGAGCTCTCTTGTATCTTTATTTTTTGTATGACTTTGATCTACTTCATTTATTTATCTATTCCATGTGATTGCATGTGTGCTTGGATGATATGTCCATATTTTATTCATATGTTCATCATTTAGAGGCTAAGAACACAACCTTTTGATCCAGTTGATAGGTGATCTAAATATGTTTTCCGTGTTTGTTCATAAGTTAGAGGCTCGTGTTCTTCACAAACACAACCCTTACCAAAACCCTTTAGTCCTAGTTGGCTAGTGGAGCTGAGGTATGGTCGCAACCACCCAGGTTTGATTCCTCACTGGAGCGAATTATGGGGTTGATTTTCAACAAAATTCCCTTGCCGGTGAAACCGGGGTTCAGGGGTTTTCTAAGCCGGGAGAAGGTTTCTTCTTCTTAATAAAAACCGTGGGGGAGGTCTTACCCCCACTAGCTTAGTTTTTACGAACACAACCCTTTGATCCTTTAGCATAGACGTAGGAAATCATGTATCTGTTTGTGTGCATAGCCTCAGTTAGATTTTGCCAGTTTGCACAATCTTGTTGTATGATGTTCGAGTCCAAGCTACGGTTCACGATCAAGTGACCAGTTATCTTGTGGCCTCTGACATGGGTCACAATAGTCTAGGCCAGTCAGGGTCCAGTTGACAATGCAAGCATGGTGCTTGGGTTGGACAGCTACGCTGGTTACGAGCTCATCCCACGTTTAGATAGAGGTAGGTCGTGGTAGTAACAACCGTTGGACCCTTTGTGTTCTTCCACATTCATATGTTGTTGTAGGAGTTCTGAAAGTAGCAAGCGATTTGCCGTATAAAATCGTCATAGGGGCTATCTCCCGTAGTACTTGGGTGCTGGACCGATATTTCATTCAACATTTGTGTAGACTCTTTTGTATTGCTGACCTTTGTATGTATAGTACATTAGAATCTAGAACTAACTCGTATGTTGCTGCCTATGTTGTAGTGTTCCTTGAGAGTAAGCATTGTGTGTCACACTACCCCCTTTTCATATTTATCCTTACCCATGTATTTGAGTGTTACATCTACTTCTATCTATGATCTATATTCATTGCAACAGTATAATTCTTGTTATCTGTCATTGTCTTCCTTGGATGTGACACCCTTTGGAATATAATACTCCGATGGAGAAATGGTATATTGGTTTATTCGTGTGCTTGCGAATTTATTTGTGATCGTTATGATTACCACTATCAATTATGGCGTCGTTTCTAGGAACACATAAACTTAGCAGTGACGTTAAGAAATACCAACAATGTGTCCACTCTTCTGCGAGTTCAACGACGCCTTCTTGCATGTGTGAGCGCACCATCCTTTCATGTGTCATTGGGACCATGGGGGGACCTCCAACGCCAGGCGTTTCTTTTCATTTTGTCTTATATACTAAAATCATCTCTTTGAGATGCCTTCATCGGTTTTGAAATCAGACCTCTCCCTTTGTATCAGTCAACTTATATATTCTTATGTTGTAACAAGTTACTTTATTCTGGTCTCATTGCCAAAGCTATTGTACCATCTACATCACTCTCAGCCGTTGGATCCTTTCATACTGGTCCTTTTCCAACAGTGGTATAGGGTGGTATATACATGTGGTATTGGTATCATTGGAACTTTATCTGTGTGACATAAACGAAATATATGATTTCTTTATTTCAATTTTTTTTTCATTTCCCTCTGGTTGTATGGTCAATTTGTTTTTCAAATTTCAAACAGGTATTTTCATTCCAAATTTCAAAAATGAAAATTTTGAATTGTTTTAATTTCAAATTTCCATGGCATATTTCAATTTTTAAATTTCCCTCTAGTGGCATGGCCAATTTTTTTCAAATTTCAAAATCATTTTTTCAATTTTTTCCATTTCCCTCTAGTGGTATGGCCAATTTTTTCAAAATTCAAATTTCAAAAACGAGTTTCTTTTTCAAATTTTCCTAGTGGCATAAACGAAAATTTTTTCACGGCCTCAGGTTGCCAAAATTATTAAAAGATAACAAAAATTAACTATTTATCGTTAGAAAAAATAGTGGTATGGTCCACCATAAAAGAGCCAATCAAAAAATAACTCAAACAATCTATAATTTTGTATGAAGATGTCTCTCAAATGGCTCTAACTGTAATCTCTACAAGTGCATAATTTATACAAGAAATAAACAACCACATCAGTTCATAATTTATCGAAGGACTCTCTCAAATCCTGCAACAACACGCGTGGAGTCACGCTCACGCGTCACCAATTATACGAGGACCTCTAGGTTTAGTAGGCCATAGAGCGCAAGAGGCTATCCGCCAAGGATTCATTGGGCTTGCAATTTAAAATCATTTTTATATCGCGACAGGACAGTTGCTTCCTATGAATTGAATTATGCATGATCATGTGATGGTGTTGATCCAATTTTGTATCTAAAAATGGCAAGAGAAACTAATATGAAATGTGTTGACGCTTTTTCGGGTCGAACACACGAGTGCGCTGGATCGCGCGGTAGTCGATATCACCTCGTCGAGATTCCCAGCACGAGCCGGTCTAACCGCCTGGGGGCCGGTCTAACCACCTTGAACAGGAATGTCGCTGAAAACCTAAGATCGCTGCCCCGGGAAGGACCCCGTCAGGGACAACACACCTAGGGTTGTTCTAAGGTTGGCATGGCACTTAGAACGCACTAAATCGCCGTAGAGATGAAGAAGGAAGCAAAGAGGCTGGAAAAGTAGGGTTTAGAAATAAAAAGGTAAAATTGATATGTTCGATTGGGTGATAGGTCTCAATCGGCCACGACCCTTTATATTTTATAGTGTGGGAGGACTTGCCCTGCAAATAGCATTTTACAACTCGGAATCAAGCTAAACTCCTAATTCTATCCGAAATCGGGGAGACCCGGTTAGACCGCCCTCGGGGGGCGGTTAGACCGCCTGGCACCTTCGTATCGGACTGGCTACAGGACACCCGGTCAGACCGCCCCTGAGACCCGGTCTAACCGGCCTTCCTGACCTGAGTCGGCTCTTGCCAAATTTGGGTGTCAACAAAATGAATGAACATGTGGCTTTTAATTTGTTGTTGGATTGTAAAAAATCTTCTTTATTGAGCATCTTAAAAGAAATTATGCACAATTGGAAATTTCTGGAAAAGCATAACAAGAAACAAAACTGGTCTCTTAGCTTATTATTCAAGAAAATCCCATCATTTAGTTTGCTCACTCAACTCAACTCAACTCACGCACTTCATTTATTTCGAGAAAAGAACAAGATCACTACTTGAAACGGCACAAAGCACATGCGGCGGCGCGTATATATGAGATGCTACCATTATTTCCCATAACAGGACGCTTATTTCTGCAGGAATTTCCTGAACCAATGAGCGGAATTCTTGGGGTATCGCTTCAATCCATCATTGTAGTCCACGATCCCAAATCGGACCGTGAAGGCATCCCTCCACTCGAAGTTATCGAGCAACAACCATGCAAAGTGCCCTTTCACATTTGCTCCATCTCTGTCAATTAACCAGAAGCGAAGGTCAAGTCTTACAACAGGCTATGAATATTCAGCGTGACAATAGATTATGCTTTGCTCTGCCTCTGACCTTATAGCACTTAGCAGCGCAAGAAGGTGCTTGTGGTAGTACTCTATACTGATGTCATCCTTCAGGGCTTCCTGTAGTGGCAGGCTATTGTTGGTGGCTTCATCAACCCCTAAAGACAGGGATGGGAAGGATATCTTTAATTAGACAATCCTGAGTTGAATGCAAAAGGAGATGGTGCTAATAAACGGCATGGCAGTATGTATTACCATTTTCAGTGATGTAGATGGTAGGATTTCCATAGGTTTCCTTCACATAGAGCAGTAGCTCACGGAAGCCTTGAGGGTAGATGTAGAGTGAAGGTGAGGCAGCCTGCAATTCACTTCTTGAAATGAATCATCATACACAAAATGGGCAGGGAAGTTACCGGTGAAGCGTTTTGTTTGGAGACATGACTAGTTACCTGACGACCAATAAGGAAACCATTCAGAACGCCTATATATATAACGGATGCTGTCAGTATATATATCTCAGAAGAAACTGAACAAGGAATGCATGTGCAGTTCCAAACCGAATCTAAAACCTTGCTAAAGATAATATAATGCCAGAGGCTGTACTCTTGATCGAATCCAAAGACTCTTCATTAACATTAGATTAAGAAGAACATGAGATTATTGTCAACACCAGGGGCGGATCTAGGAATAGAGAGCACCGGGGTCAGCTTCATTAGGAGATGGGGTCATCAGTGCTAATGAACAGTGATTTCTTTGGAGTCTACGAGAAGTTATCGGGTCAGCTGACCCTGATGGCATAGGCTGGATCCGCCCCTGGTCAACACTTTGTTGCCTCACCAGTAGTATTAGTTTGAGAGTCTGTGTTATAGCTCTTGTTCAGGGATGGAAGAACGTCTTTAGTGTAGTATCCAGTGAGTAGTTGAGCCCGATGAAGTCGAATGCGCCCTTGACCAACTCAGACTGTTCTTTTGTGAACCGCGGAAGGCGACCTTGCACCAACCTTCTCATGCTTAGTGGGTAGTCTCCTCTAATGAGGGGGTCCATCGACCTTCAACAGTATTCCAGTAAAATATGTATCTTGTTAAAATTGTTTCGATAAAATTTGCAAGGGTCACTGAGGATATACCATCCAAGCATGAAGTCTACTTGACGTATTGCTGCTGCAACATCGGATTTGGAATTGGAGAAGGGCGTACACCAATGCGAGACTAGAGTTATTCCAATCTTACCCTTTTGTACACCCTGCATTGAATATGTATGCAATTGTGAGAGATGGACCAAGATCATTGTCAAAAATGGAGTTCATTTGTCTAAGGGAGCATATCCTCCAAATCTTACTCATTTAAATGAAACATACTCCATATATTCTCCTACTAAATGCTTGCATCACACTTGGGGCAGGATTTATTGTCGAGAGCATAGAAGATGCTTCCATACAAACACAACTAACTACTACTAGCTATATACACGACACACCTTGTAGATTCAAGTTTTCGATGTGCATGTTCTGAATATACCCATATACTAGAAGATGACTGGTCTAACCTGAATAACTAGGCCATTAAAAACTGAAATATAGCTAATTTCTGTTAGTATGGTCCATCTATCCACTTTTCTATAGAACTCAAGTTGGTCCTGGTGAAGGCACGAAGTAACTATGAACATTGATTTGGCATACTCAAAAAATTTATAATCCAAGAAGGGACCCTTGTGTGCTAGAGCTCTTCGCAAAGAAAATTTCAGTTAGTAAATTAGATGACTCAACTTCCCCACTTTTACACTAAACCTAATTGAAACTAAACTCAGAAGATAAATTAAATATCAAATTCAAATTTGGACATTCCAAATTTATGTATTATTCATTCAACAGTTCCAACTGTGTTGAGAGTTCATTTATTTCTGACCTGGTATTTTTCTTTATACAAACTGTTCGGGCTTCCCCTGTATGACATGCATGATGCTCATCGCTGTCAACCAATACGTAACCCTTTGCTTCCAACGCTTGTAATTTGAACCATCGAAAACATTTGGTTTGAGCGTTGCAGCGAAACTAGTTACCGAAAGCCTATCAACAATATAAGGTTTTTGGATTGTTAGAAAACTAGGCAATTTTCGGTACATTTTAATTCCAGAAATTATTAACATGTTCATGACAATTATGAGTGATCCCGTGAAAGCAAAGCATGTGCTTGTGTTCAAGTTAAATCTCAAATAAAACTCGAACAAAAATACACAGAAAAGGTTTAGTTGGTACCCAAAGGCGGGACGGTTGACGGAGTCAACCGGTGCGCCGTTATCCCCTGGAATAGACATGCTACTCGTGGAGGGACCTTGTTCGATGTAGTCGTACAGAGGTGATGCAGTGGCGAGTCGTTGCAGTGAAGTCCCACAAACGGCCTTCGGGAAGTAGTCGTTTACGCTGATGTAGTCGTTCTCGTGGAGGACGTAGTCGTACTGGAAGTAGTCGTTCTCGCGGAGGACGTAGTCGTACTGGAAGTAGTCGTTCTCGCGGACAGGGACGTAGACGTACAGAAGAGCGAGCAGGCGCGTACGGGTACGCTCCCCAAAAACCTTATCGCCCGCCTATCCCGAGCAGGATCGCTAGGTGGACGAGGTTCGGAGGCAACTGCTCACGCAAACAGTGTGCGCGCAAAGCTTGCGTTGGGAATGGCAGAGAGCAAAGAACACGGAGGGAGAAGAGAGAGCTCTCCCTAAGCGGAGTACCGAGTGTGAGAATGTGTGTCCGTGCCGCAGGAAGGAGTCCTCTTATATAGGCGCAGGAGGAGAGGAGGAGAGAATGAACCCGGACGCTTCGACCACCATAATTCTCATTAAACGACGAAGCACCGAATTGCCGTATTCAACGTCATCAGTTACCAGTAACGTCCATTTTAATACGAGAGGATTATGGCTGACATGAATGACCGACATGAATGACAAAAACTGTGCATACGCGTCACGGTCACGGTCACGACTCGACACGACTCGACACGACACGACACGCCACGCCCACGCCCACGCCCACGCCCACGGCCCGCCCCGGCCCCGCGCGGCGAGGCGAGCGAGCGCGCGCGCGCGTGTGGCACGCCCTTCTCCTTTTACCAACTTCACAAGTGGTCCACCATTGGTCCACCCTTTAAGTTAGTTAAGATTCTCATTGGCTTTCAATACGGGATTGGATACCTAGCATTTATTTTGTGGACCTTTTAATTCTTAAGATTAATTGAGATTAAATGGCCCAAGGACCAATTAATCCAACAATCCCCACCAAGAATTTCAAGGTACACAAAGAAATGTCCTCTTCTCAACTCTTGTTTTGATATACCGACTTTATGGTGGAGACTCGTTAAGTTGAACATCCACCCGAGACAAAAGCTACACTCATTCACAACCGACCAATGGACTATGCCTTGAATTGACAGCTTTCGTGCAAACAAGTTTGACTAGAGCCCCTTGCCGTACTAGGCCGCTATAAGCATCCCCTCAAAGTTGGAGCGTATAAGTCATACTCCGTGCCTTTCATGGGTATCTAGAGATCACCCTATCTCATAGATTGTGACTAGCAATCAGACCCATATAGGTGCAATCCTTTAAGATGTTCTCGTAGGCCAACATCTTTGCTCCTCTTTGAGCCACTCGGATCACATTAAGGTTTTTCACCAACCCGCCATACGGATTTTAGAAGAGAAATGCATCTCTACCGGAATGAGCCCTTTACAAAGGTTCTCTTCTCTCTTCGTTAAACAAGTAGTTTGTTGCACTATCCTAATTCACGGGATCTCCGATCACATAGGACAGTTACCACTACCGAATAACGCCGACGGTCTCAAGCCCAATTCCCTGGATGCATTGTCTATCACATTACGTGAAAGACCCTTTGTGAATTGATCTGCCAGATTCTTAGCCGTTTGGATGTAGTTCAAGGTTATCACTCCGGAGTTTCTCATTTTCCTGACAGATGTTAGCCGCCTCTTTACATGCCTAGATGACTTCATGTTGTCCTTTGAACTGTTCACCTTGACAATCACCGTTTGATTATCACAGTTCATGAGGACTGCCGGTATCGGTTTTTCAACTACCGGTAAATCCATAAGGAGTTCACGAAGCCATTCAGCCTCAACTGTGGCGGTGTCCAATGCAGTGAGTTCTGCCTCCATAGTTGACCTCGTTAAGATGGTCTGCTTGCAAGACTTCCAGAGACACGCCACCTCCAAGTGTAAACACATATCCACTTGCGGCTTTAATCTCATCTCGCATCGTAGATCCAATTCAAATCACTATAACCCTCTAGTACCCTAGGATACCCAAGATAGTGAATCGCGTAGTTCGTTGTTCCTTTCGTATAGCGCATTACCCGTTCAAGAGCTTCCCAATGAGCATCTCCCGGTTAGACACGAATCGACTCGGCTTGCTCACAAGATATGCGATGTCGGGTCTAGTAGCGCTAGCTAGGTACATTAGTGAACCAATGATTTGGGAGTATCTCAACTGATCTCTCATTATTCTTATGTTTTTCCTTAACATTTTACTAGCATCATAAGGTGTTGGAATCGGCTTGCGCCGTTGTAACCAAAACGACTCAAGATTTTCTCCACATAATGAGATTGTGTAAGAACAACCCCACCATCACCTTCTCTCACTAGTTTAATGTTTAGAATCACATCGACCTCCCCCAAATCTTTCATCTCGAAGCTTTGAGACGAGAATTCTTTCACTTCCTTAATCGCATTAAGGCTTGTCCCAAATATCGCATGTCATCTACATACAAACATAGGATCACTCCTTCGCCCCCACCATAGCGATAGTACACACATTTGTCAGCTTCGTTCACAACAAAGCCAACTGACGTTAAAGTTTTGTCAAACTTCTCATGCCATTGCTTAGGAGCTTGCTTAAGACCATACAAAGATTTTTACCAATTTACACACCATCCCTTCTTGACCTTTTACTACGAATCCATCTGGCTGATCCATATAGATCTCCTCCTCCAACTCTCCATTTAGGAAAGCTGTCTTAACGTCCATATGGTGAACGATAAGACCATGGGAAGCCGCTAAGGAAAGTAGTACTCGAATAGTGGTCAATCGGGCAACCGGTGAGTAGGTATCGAAAAAGTCTTCTCCTTCTTTCCGAGTATAGCCTTTAGCCACCAACCTTGCCTTGTACTTATCAATAGTACCATCAGGCCTAAGCTTTTTCTTGAACACCCACTTGCATCCTACGGTTTGCACCCATAGGGACGCTCCACAACCTCCCAAGTACCATTAGACATAATAGAGTCCATCTCACTTCGAACTCGCTTCCTTCCAATAGTCGCATCCGGAGACGAATATGCCTCTTCAATGGTTCTAGGAGTGTCATCCATGAGGTACACAATGAAATCATCACCAAAGGACTTTGCAATCCTCTCGTCTCTTGCTCTTTCTAAGAGCTTCATTGCCATCCTCCTCGGATTTTTCTCATGTGGTTGTTCATTGTGTTCTATCAAAACAAAGAAGGTTCTTTGAGTTCATTATTAATAGACAATTCATGACTAAATGTGCTATCTATCTCTTTCATAGGAAAAATGTCCTCAAAAAATGTAGCGTCTCTCGTATTCCATGATGGTGCCGACATGCATATCGGGTACTCCGTACTTCAATATTAAAAACCTATAACCCACACCGTGTAGAGCATAACCAAGAAAGATACAATCGACAGCTTTTAGGTCCTAGTTTACGTTTCTTGGTTATAGGCACATTCACTTTGGCCAAACATCCCCAAGTCCGTAAGTATGAAAGTGTTAGCCTTTTCTTTTCCCATTCCTCGAATGGTGTTATCTCTTTGTTCTTTACAGAACACGATTCAGGACATGACATGCGAAATCAATATAGCCTCACCCCACCATTCCTTGGAAAGTCCCGCCGTGTCTAACATGGTGTTAACCAAATCGCTTAGAGTGCGGTTCTTTCTTTCGGCTACCCCGTTTGATTGAGGTGAATAGGGAGGCGTCCTCTCATGAATTATTCCGTGTTCCTCACGTAACGCAATGAAAACATTAGAAAAGTACTCTCCACCACGATCGGACCTAATTCTTTTGATCTTTCTCTCAAGTTGGTTTTCCACTTCAGCTTTATAGATTTTAAAGTATTGTAATGCTTCATCTTTAGACTTCAACAAATAGATATAGCAAAATCTAGTACAATCATCTATAAGAGTCATGAAAAACTTTTTACCACCTTTTGTCAACACACCATTCATCTCGCATAAATCAGAATGAATTAGTTCTAGAGGAGCCAAGTCTCTCGCCTCAGCCGAAAAATGAGGCTTGCGAGGTTGTTTTGATTCAACGCACACATGGCACTTAGAATTTTTGACTAAGGTAAATTTCGGAATTAAACTCAAGTTTGCAAGACGCATCATACAACCAAAATTAACATGACAAAGTCGCGAATGCCAAACATTTAATTCATCATTAACATTCGAGACATGGTTCACAACTTTATTACAATCATATGACAAAGAAAAGCGGAACAGGCCTCCGCTATCATAACCTTTTCCAATAAAACTTCCAAACTTAGAAATTACACATTTATTGGATTCAAAGACTAATTTAAAACCATCTCTACACAGTAGAGACCCGCTGACTAAGTTCTTCTTGATAGTAGGGACATGCCGCACGTTCTTCAATCGAACGGTCTTTCCCGAAGTAAGCTTCGCATCGACCGAACCAACACCAAGAACACGCGCATGTGATCCGTTTCCCATCAACAAGGAGGAAATTCCGCCCCGCCCGGTAAGAGGAAAACAAGGAAATGTCAAGGCACAAACATGAATATTAGCACCCGTATCAATCCACCAATCGGTGACCGACATACCGAAAGAACCGTAGGTAAAAGATTACCGTACCCGTACGTTCCACCCGCTTTCACTAATAACCATGTTGGCACTTTTGCCATCTTTCTTATCCTTGCGATCCGGACACTTTGCGGCAAAGTGTTCCGTGCCGCCACAAGCAGTAGCACTTTCCGGTTGGCGGCTTTTTCTCGCTTGAACCGAGCCGTCTCGCTTAGCCTTTGTTTGGTTTTGATGTCGCTTGTTTTTCTTTTTGAATGCATTGTTGTTCTTCTTCTCGTACCAAATTAGCACTAGAAGACCCAACAATCCCTTTACCATGTGTCTTGTCCTTTGCTCTCGCCTTCTCTTCAACATCAAGAGTGCCGATAAGATCGACAACAACAAACTCTTGCCTCTTGTGTTTTAGAGAGGTTCCAAAGTCCTTCCAAGAAGGTGGTAACTTGGAGATAATACCTCCAGCCACAAACTTGTCGGGCAACTTACATGGTGCATCCTTGCTATAATTCTCAAGATCTCTAGCTAGCGCCTGAATCTCATGGGCCTGCTCTACCACGTAACGGTCTTCAACCATTTTGTAGTCATAGAGCCGTTCCATGACATACACTCACCACAAAGATCGAAACCTCAAATTTAGCCTCAAGCGCATCCCAAATATCTTTGCCACTTGGCGACAGAAGGTACGTGTCCACAAGGTTTTCGGCGAGAACACTCAAGATGGCACCACGAAACAAAGTTATCGGGCCGCCTCGAAAGCCTTCTCCTCCTCTCGGAGAAAACTGTTCGGGCTTCCCCCGTATGACATGCATGATGCTCATCGCTCGTCAACCAATACGTAACCCTTTGCTTCCAACGCTTGTAATTTGAACCATCGAAAACATTTGGTTTGAGCGTTGCAACGAAACTAGTTACCGAAAGCCTATCAACAATATAAGGTTTTTGGATTGTTAGAAAACTAGGCAATTTCGGTACAATTTAATTCCAGAAATTATTAACATGTTCATGACAAATATGAGTGATCCCGCGAAAGCAAAGCATGTGCTTGTGTTCAAGTTAAATCTCAAATAAAACTCGAACAAAAAAAACACAGAAAAGGTTTAGTTGGTACCCAAAGGCGGGACGGTTGACGGAGTCGACCGGTGCGCCGTTATCCCCCCGGAATAGACATGCTACTCGTGGAGGGACCTTGTTCGATGTAGTCGTACGGAGGTGATGCGGTGGCGAGTCGTTGCGGTGAAGTCCCACAAACGGCCTTCGGGAAGTAGTCGTTCACGCCGATGTAGTCGTTCTCGTGGAGGACGTAGTCGTACGGAAGTAGTCGTTCTCGCGGAGGACGTAGTCGTACCGGGAAGTAGTCGTTCTCGCGGACGGGGACGTAGACGTACGAAGAGCGAGCGGGCGCGTACGGGTACGCTCCCCAAAAACCTTATCGCCCGCCTATCCCGAGCAGGATCGCTAGGTGGACGAGGTTCGGAGGCAATCGCTCACGCAAACAAGCAGTGCGCGCAAAGCTTGCGTTGGGAATGGCAAGAGAGCAAGAACACGAGGAAGAAGAGAGAGGTCTCCTAGCAAGGGAGTACCCGAGTGTGAGAATGTGTGTCCGTGCCGCAGGAAGGAGTCCTCTTATATAGGCGCGAGGGAGAGGAGGAGGGAATGAACCCGGACGCTTCGACCACCATAATTCTCATTAAACAACAAGCACAAGAATCGCCGTATTCAACGTCATCGCTACCGCAACGTCCGTTTTAATACAGAGGATTATGGCTGACATGAATGACCGACATGAATGACAAAAACTGTGCATACGCATCATGGTCACGGTCACGGTCACGTGATTACCAGTAACTGCTGTATTCAACGTCATCAGTTACCAGTAACGTCCGTTTTAATACAGAGGATTATGGCTGACATGAATGACCGATATGAATGACAAAAATTGTGCATACGCGTCACGGTCACGACTCGACACGCCACGCCCACCCGCCCGGCGCGGCGCGGCGAGCGAGCGCGCGCGCGCGTGTGGCACGCCCTTCTCCTTTTACCAACTTCACAAGTGGTCCACCATTGGTCCACCCTTTAAGTTAGTTAAGATTCTCATTGGCTTTCAATACGGGATTGGATCCCTAGCATTTATTTTGTGAACCTTTTAATTCTTAAGATTAATTGAGATTAAATGGCCCAAGGCCCAATTAATCCAACATACCCATATACTAGAAGATGACTGGTCTAACCTGAATAACTAGGCCATTAAAAACTAAAATATAGCTAATTTCTGTTAGTATGGTCCATCTATCCACTTTTCTATAGAACTCAAGTTGGTCCTGGTGAAGGCACGAAGTAACTATGAACATTGATTTGGCATACTCAAAAAATTTATAATCCAAGAAGGGACCCTTGTGTGCTAGAGCTCTTCGCAAAGAAAATTTCAGTTAGTAAATTAGATGACTCAACTTCCCCACTTTTACACTAAACCTAATTGAAACTAAACTCAGAAGATAAATTAAATATCAAATTCAAATTTGGACATTCCAAATTTATGTATTATTCATTCAACAGTTCCAACTGTGTTGAGAGTTCATTTATTTCTGACCTGGTATTTTTCTTTATACAAACGAACTGCTTCTGCATGGGCAAGCAGCTGATAATGGCATGCAGTGTAAGGTTCCCTTCCTGAATCCCCAACGCTGCACTTGCCGTCCTCCCATGATGAGCACCGGGTTGGCGGAAATGTGCCGGATGCATAACTCACAGAGCAGACGGTCCACGGCTCATTGAACTGTTGGATTGATCTCTCCACCAATGAGCCCAACGGCCCATTGGGCCCTTGACTCGCGTCCGGATCGGTGACGCCCAGCCCATTAGAAGGCTGGTGGGCCCCTGTCGCGCAGCACTATAAGAGGGAGTGGGGACCACGGGCTCAGACAACAAGGTTCGCCGCCGCCACAGTAAACCCCCTCACTCCTAACCCTAGCCGACCGAGAGGGTGTGCTGAAGTGTCGGGAAGCACCACCGCGCTACCAAAGGATCTCGCCACCGCCGTCCGTGTCTGCACCGCGCATCGCTGCCTAGTGCAGAACATCACCGACAGAACCATAGGCGCATACAGGACTTCGAGGTATGTCATTCACAGGATAATCCCACTCAATCTACTCCTAGTCGATCCGGCGCATCTATCAATGGTACTAGAGCCGTGCTAGGTTGTGGATCTTGTTTGGGAAAAGAAAGGAACGAAAAGATTCGATGCGAATAAAAAAGAAACAGAAAAGCTCAAACCCTAACCCTAGATCCACAGAGAGAAAAGGGTGGCTGGGGGTATGGATCCTACCTGGATTTTACCTCGCGTTGCCATCACCGTCGGCGCGCCGCATGGACGCCGAGCGGCCAAGACACCCGACCCGATGCGAGGCCACGCTGTCGCGCGACCTCACTCCGGACCCGAGCCAAAGGCACTGACGCAGGGCCATTCGACGGCAGCACGCTCACCCATGGGTGGACACGCGCACCGGCGAAGGGGCCTGCGACGGCGCACCTACTCATCTTCCTTAGGCCGCCATGGCCGTCTGTCCCACTGCTCTGGCTCATGATTTTTGGGGAGAAGAAGGGGAGGGAGATAAGAGGAAAGAAAGAACAGGGGAGGAGAAGGGAGAGCTGGTTGCGGCCGAGCGCCGGGCCGGCGGTAACTCCTCACCGTCACCGGCGAGTACGCCGGCCATGGACCCAATCCACACTGCATGTGACAGACGCGGGGACGGAAAACAGAGAGAGGAGGTGGAGATGGGGGTCGGATTCATGCTGGTGATGCCCGTCCTCACCGACGCCGCCGAGCGCGCCGGCCATGGGCCGCACCGCCGAGCGCGCCAGCCAAGGGCTGTGCCGCCGCTGCTCGTTGGGGAGAGAGGAAAGAGAAGGAATGGGGCTAGGGTTTCAAGGGGTAGCGGTCGCCGCAGTTTTGTTCGCCCGATCCGCCCGGACAGCCGTCCGATGCCTGTCAACCGGCGATCGACGGCTCTCGGCGTAGGGCACTGAACGGGCCATTTTTGGCCCAAGAGGGCGAGGCGCGCGGGCCGGTTCGGCGGCCTCCCGGTTAGCTGCTAGGCCGCGGGCCCATGCGGGTGTGCGGAGGACGGTCATGCGCCGTTTTCTCTTTTGGGCCGAAGGCACGGTTGTGTACAGTGGTTTTTTAATGTTTTGTTCTATTAATTTCAGAAGCATATTTGTATGAAATTTGAATGAATTTTGTATAGTTTTAATCTCTATTCAATTGGAACCAATGAGAAGATTGTTTAGGGATTAGAAAAGTGATAGAATGCTTCTGAATAGTATGTTTTTTCATGAATTTTATTCATGTTTATCCTCTGCAAAGTTTAAATTGTTGTTCCTTTTAGTTTAATTTGAAGATTAAATTAAAGGGAAAAGATAAGTAGAGAAAATTTATGGTAAAAGGAAAGATTATTCTGTTTGAATATTGATTCAAATCAAAGTTGTGACAAATTTGTCAAGGTTTTAACCTCTACTCAATTTTGAACCAACGGGATAAATTGTTTAGAGTGCTGACCGGTGTAAAGAAAAGTTTAGAAGTGTGATTGCTTCTGAAAGAAATAAAAGTTTTCCGCTGCAAAGTAAAAGTTTTACCCTCTAATTAAATTGGAACCAACGGGAAAATTTAATTAGTGGAGTAGAAACATATTCATTTAAAGTTAATTATGGTATTGTTATTTTCTGACCAACGTTGATGATAACAATATTTAAATTAAAATGCGTCTTATATTTAAAGTTAAGGTCTCTGATATTTGCATCAAAGTGATCAATGTTAAGAGAACTTAGAGATCAAGAAACGTAGTTTTTTATTTCTTGTTTTCTGCTATACAGTGATACTTATCTCTCAATTAAATTGGAACCAACGAGAAGATTTAATTGAAAGAACAATTTGAAAAGTTTTCCTGTGGGTTGTATCCACGTTAAAGTTAAAGTCAGCTTCCGCTGTATAAAGTTCAGATAAAGTTGCATTGGTTTTGATTGCCAATTTACCGTTCAAAGTTTATGTCTCTACTCAACTATGCACACAGAGGATATTTTTAGAAATACTTTTGATAAGTATTAATTCTAATTATAAAGTTTCATGCTGTTGTCATTTTCTGACCAACGTTGATGATGGCAATATTATGATATGATGGATTAATTCTAATTCAGTCGATGATGACTTGGAATTAATATAGATGAATGATGTTTTATCCTATTTTCTGCCCAACGGTGATATATAATAGAACATAAAGTTTTAAAAGCTTCATAAGCTTAAATTTTGGATTATTATTGAATATTTTCTCAAAGAAAAGATCCTTCTGCTTTCATTCATGAAAGCATTAAGAAAAGTGAGCTGAGCACTTGTGGCTCAGGAGATGACAAAGAAAGGACATAATGTGAGGGACTATGTTCTCTTTAAAGGAATGTCTTTCAAAAGTAAAGTTTCTCGGATATTAATCCAAGAAAAGAGATAGATCATTGAGAGTCTTGAGAAATGTTTTCATGTACTCTCTATGACAAGGAATTTATTTTCAATTCAGTCATCATGATAAAAGTTGCACTAATTCATATGCATGTTTAATTTGACTAATGTTGCATTAAGCATGTATGTGTTACAGTTTATTCAGATTTATTTTCTGAATTGTAAATTTGATGATTGAATGCAAGCCAATCTTGGCATGCATGTTCCTTTCAGGTTATTACCTGAATGGAGAGGAAAGTTTGTGATACTCTCGCACAATGAGAAAAGTACATAATAATACCCACATGGCAGGAAAGACTATGAGAAAATAATCGCATGATTGGCTAAAGTTGGCATAATACTTATGTTAGACAATCCAATATGTCGGGAAAAGTTTTGTGAAAGGACTCCTCCTGCAGGGCGGGAGAAAGATATAATGACTCATGTGCTTATTGTGTATCCCACACTGGGAAAGAGAATTTTTTGGAGTAGCTCCTGTGTTATTCTAATACTGTTTGTACATATCGTACTATAGTCATTAAGCACTTATGAGGTTAAAGAGAATCAAAAGTAATATGCGAACCTAGAGATAAAGAACGATACACAAGCTAGAGTTGCTTGAGTTTTCAAAAGCATTGAAATAAAGAACTCCGTTGAGTTCTTAAAATGAAATGAGGAAAAATGTACTCCCATACATGAGTTAAGTAATAGCCTTGTTTTTATATGATATAATCATGTAGATAAAGGAAGTAATTGAAAGTGTTCTCAAAGTTTCCTCACTGATATTAGTTTTGAATGGTTTCAATATTGTGTCAAGAAAGTTCTACCACATTTTTGTGACAACAGTTTTGCCACATTTCGAGGGGGAGAAAGGAGAGAAAGGAGAAAATCCCCTATACTTCAGGAAAGTAATGCATTGTATGCATTTAGAGTGTGATCTAAATGTGATTGTCTGGGGGGAGTACGACAGTCATAAATGTGATACCCCTAAAGAAAAGGAATAGCTAAAATCTTGGACTTTTATAAAGTTGGATAGGATGATAGCGATGTTACCAAAATGGTGAAAGAACAAACCCAAAATGAGAAAGTTTAAAGATACTCTATTATTCATAATAGATGGTAAGATCTGGGGGAGCCATTTAGTTGGCCATCCGGATGAAAAAAAAGGTTGATCTGGGGAGCCATTTTGTTGGCAATTCAGATAAAAGAAAAGGTTCTTTTATTTCTAATGAGACACATTGTCTTCTTGGAATACGAAAGCAATTAAGGGGAGCATGGTGAACTGAGAGATTGACTTCGAGGAGAAGTGGGTATATATGCCCACTTTGATGATTCGATAGCTATTCCTTTAGGAGCCATTGAAACTCACTGTTGCACATGGGAGAGCTACTGCAGCCCCATATGGTAGACATACCAAAATTTGAGGCACACAATGTGCAAGAGGTTGAGATCTCTAGTAGGTCTCAAAGAGTTAAAAGTCTGATGGCTGCAAAGTTTGCAATATAGAAAAGTTCACATTGAGGTTTATTCAATCTCATGTGTTAAAAGAAGCACTTGTTTATTGAAAGTGGAACTGATGAATCCCGAGGAAACTTGGGACTTGTAAGTGATTCTCAATGGAGCCAAAACAGTAGGCTGTAATGGGTCTACAAGTCGTGACGTGACTCCAAGGAGAATATGTGAACACACAAAGTGCATCTTAAACCAAGAGTTTTTGTGCAAAGAGAATGAAAGGACTACAATGAGTTTTGTGGCACATCATGATTTGAGTTACATCAGATGAAAGTATTTCATGGAACAACCTAAGGGTTTTGTCATGTAAATAAAAGAGGAAAAGAAAAGTTGCTTAAAGAAATCATTTACGAATGATAACATTCAAAGATAAAGGATTTGTTTTCGGGTTTAAAAGTGAATAAGAGAACAACATTTGAACCATGTTATAGAATGGGAATTCATTTCCTAATCGTGCATATGTGATTGACATCTTGCGTAGTAGCAGTAATGTCAATCTATTGTAAAAGGAGAAGAGGTTCTTGTCATCAATGTTCAAAGAAAATTATCGATGAATGTCTCTCAATTATAAGGATCGAGATTCACCGAGATAAAAGAAAAGGGGTATTAGGACTATCGCAAGAGGCATACTTAGAAAAGTTGCAAAAAAATATAGTATGCATGCGAGTGAACCTTCGCCTGTTCTCATTGTCAAGGTTAATGGTTTTGGGAACTTTTATGTTCCAAGATTCAATATGGAATGGATTAAGAGAATATGGTACCATATGCTTCAGCTGTTGGAAGCCTAATGAATGGAAAAGATAGAACTTACCTTGACATAATTCGTAAATACGGGTTGTTTTGGCAATGTCCAATTCAGCTATAGATCACTAGAATGGAATTAAGTGTATCAGCCTCATGCTAAGTTGAAAAGATCAAGTGCTCTCAAAAGGTTGTGGGTACAAATATATTTTGTGAAATGTGTAGCGAAATCCACAATTGTCGCTGACTTTCACACTTGGAGTTTTTTTGTGTGGAAATGCTCCAAAGGGTTTAACAAAATTGTCATCAATGTGATGCAAAGATGTGATATAACATAATACAGTGGTATAGCATGATACGAGACTGAGGGACAGGCAAAATAGTTAATGGAACATGTACCCAGAGTTGATAATGGTTGTCAACAGTAATCACCATTAAGGTAGTTCACTCCTATGACAACAAGTCAAGTGTGCAGCCAAACATTGACACAAAAGTTATATGTTGTAAAGGAGTAAGTCCGGAATCATATAAAGATATTGCGCATATAAGAGACAAGCGAGTGGTTGAGGATCCTCTTAAGAAAAGTATATAACCAGTGCGCTTAGAGAGCACATGTGCAACATGGGTTTATGTCATAGTTTAAGATTTCGGATGATAAAGGGCCCAAGTCTAAAGAATTTGTTTCAGTACAGAGATGTGTATTGTAGCTGTTGAGTCTATCGGAGATTGACAGAAATGAGATTGACCGTGACGATAAAAAATGCTCTATACACTAATCTGTAATGGAATAAGAAAAGAAGTTAAAAGTATATGGTGAGATCAAGGGGGAGAATGTTGGATTGATCCCTCCACCAATGAGCCCAACGGCCCATTGGGTCCTTGACTCGCGTCCGGATCGGGGATGCCCAGCCCATTAGAAGGCTGTTGGCCCCTGTCGCGCAACACTATAAGAGGGAGTGGGGACCACGGGCTCAGACAACGAGGTTCGCCGCCGCCACAATAAACCCCCTCACTCCTAACCCTAGCCGACCGAGAGGGTGTGCTGAAGAGTCAGGAAGCACCACCGCGCTACCACAAGATCTCGCCGCCGCTGTCCGTGTCTGCACTGCGCGTCGATGCCTAGTGCAGAACATCACCGACAGAACCAGAGGCGTGTACAGGATTTCGAGGTATGTCATTCACAGGATAATCCCACTCGATCTACTCCTAGTCGATCCGGCGAATCTATCATGAACGTGATCCAATGCTTCACTCGGTCCCCAAACGCTCTGAAGCAGACCTCGGCATAGTCCTTATAGTCATTGCTGCAATAGTTACAGTTTTGTTTAGTGGGTGACATATATGTGCCAGCAACATCAACCCATAA
This sequence comes from Cenchrus americanus, assembly GCA_947561735.1. Classification (NCBI taxonomy): domain Eukaryota; kingdom Viridiplantae; phylum Streptophyta; class Magnoliopsida; order Poales; family Poaceae; genus Cenchrus; species Cenchrus americanus. The sequence continues at coordinate 253,280,914 of OX387241.1, forward strand.
ATGGTCAAAGTGCTACATTGAATTATTTGGGATGCTAGTGTTAATATGGATAAGAGTTCATTTGTATATATGCTTGCTGAATGAGGCTATCTTAATTGGTTCAGTTCATGATGTTAATGATTGAAGCAAGTTGTTAGTTTAATGCTTGCACTCATATTATTATGTTATTCAAAAATAAGGCAGGTCAAGTACAATGAAACAATTTTTTTAGTGTAAATGAAACAATCTTATTGTACTCAACAAGGGTCTGTTAATGCTTTTACTAACGAGCAATTATATTGTCTCTCAAATCGTCTCGTCACTTGGATGTGACTTAACATGACACTGGAATTAATAATATTTAAGGTTTTTTACGGTACACAATAAGACCTATTTGGCCGGTTGAAAAAGGACTCGTATGTAATATAAAAGGACTTATATATAAGGATCCGACAGTTGAGATTAATTCTATACGACTAATTTTTGTAGCTGCCATACGGTAGTATTCAAAGGTCGTATGGGTAGTATAAGGGTATTATCGAAAATGTAAAATAATATTGTTGTAATATAGGAAATTAAATACATGAAATGTTTTAGATAATATAAGGGGCAACGGGGAATTTTTTCCAAATAATATATAACCACTTTACCTATAGAGAAAAATCGATAATATAACCGTACGATCGTTAATATTTTGTCTGAAAAAGTACTAAACAATGGTTACTCACATGATATTGGGACTAAGAAATCCTCCGTATTTATCTTCTAATGCCTGTGGCGAGTCCCAGTGAAAAAGGTCACAAATGGTTGCACCCCTGCAGAAATATGCACATATGCATGCACGTTTATTCAAAAAGCTTCAAGAGGCTACAAATCTATGTGGTGAGATAAGGAACGCTGTTATGGACTTATGGCCCTTCTGTATACCTTTCAACAGAAGCTCATCAATCAAATTGTTGTAGTATGTGACGCCTTCTTTGTTGACTCCACCGCTCAGACTTCCATCTGTCAAGATATTCAGACGTTTAAGTTAGAAATTATCTACATAGACACCGGAAAATATAAAACACGATGCAGTAGATCATCTGAACAAATATGTCAAACTGACTTGGAAGTATTCTTGTCCATGATATTTTTTTTAATAATGGAATTAACATTCCGGCCTCTGAGGTGACGCACACAACCTAAAGCCTCTCCATGACCACACACAGCCAAACTTATTAAAAAACTAAGAAAAAATAAAAAAACTTTAGTACATGATATATGTACGAAAGATCTACTACATCCAAAAAAGAATTGAGTTTACTTCTCAAGATAGTGCTAAAGATATCGATGTCGCTTCATGACGGTCTTCAAAACAACCACCATGACTTAAACAACGTGCACCAAAATGAACTTGAAAGAAACTCATTGGATGTAGACAACCCTCCCTGCAGCTAGCAAATCGGCTCATGCTTGAAATCATGTGTCGTCACCGTTGCCCCTCCACCTTGATGTATCGGTGGCGTTCGGAATAGCCACCTTCGATCCATGCGCCGACTCTGTGCGTTGCTGGCTCGCCGGGTTGCATCGCGGCGCGAAATATTGTCGCCAATGAAAATGTATATGCCCTCGTCAAAAGAGAGGTCGTTCCTCACTGTTAGAATGCGTGAGAAACTGCTGCCATCGTCGTGGCAATGAAGATTGGTAGTCGCCATTGATTTGCGACCCCATCATCTCCTCTTCGACCCTTCCTTGGGCACCCCCGCCCGCCTCTTATGCGCGAGCGGCTTGAGGTGCTGCAGCAAGGGCATGGTATGCAATGCAAGAACACCTCCGCAATGCCTTCATGAAGGGACATGACGCCCATAGGCGTCATCGTTGCAAGCTTTCGCCGATGATCTTGCACGCTATGACAGCACCATCTCCGGCAGCCAAGGAAGGCGATGACATGCAGGGGCAGCACCATCTGCGCACACACGCCGGGGAGGCCGGGACAAAGGAAGGTGCTGTCGTCGAACCGGACGGGTCCTGTCGTGCAGATCCGGGCTCCGGATGGCCGGATCCGGCGAGGACGGGATGAGCGGGTGGCCGTCGACCACCACAAGCACAATAGAAAGTGGACTAGGGTGGCGGCGGCTAGGGTTTCGGAGATACCCGAGCCGCCCCATCTCGTCCAATGGCACCGACGACCACGCTACACGACGAACCGAGCAACGGGCCGACGATCTGGGGTGGGAGCTGAGCCGAAATTCTCAGTCGCGGCCAGCGCCGGGAGCCATGGGCGCTGCCTCCTCCGTCGATATGGAGGAGTCGCACGCCGGTGGTCGGGGATCCCGCATCGCGCGCATGACAGGGCTCCACGGCTGCCGCCTCCATGGGAGCCACCCTGTGCAGATCGCGATTTGGGGCAAGGAACATGGGAAAGGTGGGGAGGTTCGACGAGCTGCGAGCAGGCGCCGGTTGTGTGGCTCCGCCGCCGACCGCCGCCGCCGCCGGCCGGCGACGACGATGGCGGCCTCGCCGGGCTAGGGTTTGGGGGAGCTAGGCGGCGGCGGCTGTGTCGCCCCCTAGTACAGGGAGACCGAAAGCAACCGGATCGTCCATGAGATGAGAACCTGTATGGATCCATTCCCATATCCTTCATGAGACGCACATCTTCCTGCAAATTTTTTCCCAGCGAGACCTTTGGATGAGTGACAATTTTTCATAATATGTTTTTATATAATTTTGTATCATAAGTATAAATTTTATTATTTAATATCTTACCCTATCAAAATAGTGATGAAAAATTCATGATCTATTTTTTAATGATATTATGTTGTCTGCTATAAACTTGCAAAATTTAAACTTAAAACTCCACTTGTGCATGGAGTAATAAAAAAGACAAATTGTGTTAAGGGGTAAATTAAACCAAATGACATAGTTTATAAAGTAAACTGAACATAAATAATTTACAGAGTTATCTAGACTTTGGTTATATTTGAGGGGAGTAATTTGGAATTTTTCCTAATATTTTTTATAACTATCTGACAGAACATAAAGACCTAAATGAATTAGAGTGTATAATCAGCAAATTGAAAAGGCAGCATCTGTTTTCTTTTTTCAGAAAACATCAAACTAAATTCCTAGTAGAGGTGGTAGGAATTCACAGCCACATCCCCATTGCTTCTGTTAGCGATTCTATCTGCCAAACCAGAACTTTGTTATAGATTCAAAGATGGATCTTTGTGTACTGTTTCATGCCACTTAAAATTCAAGGAATTCTCCATTGGACTACTGTTTCATATTCATGTTCAATAAACTATACTATGGAAAAAATAGAGATGAACAGGCAGTGGCCAGTTGACTAATCCATGACTGAATATCAGAGTACAGGACACTGTTTTCCATTATGAAAGCATGGTCAGATCTGGGAGTTTTCCTTCATGTAAAGTATTTTTCTTTGACGGTACCCAGTTTTCTTGTGTAAACCAATGACACACAAATGCTTTCCAGTTCCTCAGGTTTTCCCCTACGTGACGGAACAAATCTAGCGTTCATGATCGGCAGGCACACACTTAGTTTCCTAATAGGACTCTAGGCCTTGCCTCCACAGCTCCATATAAAAAGGGTCATCAGGCAAGCCTCCAACACATCAATCAAGTCCAAAGCTTTAGCCTAAGACCAAAAACACCGATTGATAAGGGAGCTGGAGGAGGTAGAAGCTCTAGCTCATCCACACCCAGGTCAGTGTCGTTGGCGTCTAGTAGGGAGACATTTTCCGGCGAGATCATCAACAAGTTGCTGATCAAGGACATCACTTGTTCTTGAGTCGGTGCTCTTCATCGACTCTGCTACTTCTACACCGACAACTACATCGACTACATCGACTCAGGAGGCCATGGCATCTACTGACGCTGGTATAAGATCCAAACCGCCCAATTCCGCATCAAGTAGATCAACATATACAAGGCTATGAGATTATGTGTGTTTATGTACTACTTATGTCAATTAGCAGTTTCAACACTAACTGACTAAACTGAGGCAAGATTTCTAAGCCATACATGGTTGCAGACGGCATTAGGTTTCAATTTAGCCTTCATGTTTTGTCCACAGACACTCCTAAAGTCCCTGCTTCCTACAGAAACGAAACATGCCTGCGTGCTGGTGAGTGAAGGTGTCCCAGATGCTTGGTCCTCTGCCCCCCTCCGCTGCACCGCCTTCGTACTGCGTGTGGACATCAGAGACCAACTCGTTAGGCGACAATGTGTAAATGTCCAATGACTGCTATGTGCCAAAAGCAAAGAAGTTCCTTTCTTGCCTGATAGGCCTGATAGGCCGACGAGGCTGGCCGGCGCTATCGTAGTAGGCGGCGCCGGAGGCGACTGCCAGGAGAAGAAACGTAGGTAGAAGAGGACAAAGAAGCATTGTTGGCTTGTTGCAGCCACCCCCTCGCAACCTGCGATGGGTCAACTGTAGAATCTATTCACATAGAAGGGGTTGAAGATGAGACTTCTTTTTCAAGCTCTAGGAAAAGCGAGAAACCTTAACCTATCAACTAGTGTTGCTCATTCTAAAACAGTTCTTTCCTACTACTAAAGCACACTAACAAAAGTTTCCTTAGCAAATAACACACTAGGAGGGAGGCAACCTAGGCAAGATATGAAGCACACAAACGAAAGACAATAGCAAGGACAAGGAAACTTAAATGCGGAAATTAGGTGCTGAAATTAAGTGCTAGAAAGTAAATGAGAAGCACAAGAGACGACCGAATTTTTTCCCGTGCTATCGAGAAGTTGACGCTTCCCCCTAGTCCACGTTGGAGCATTCACTTAGAATATTGCTCCCCCTTGAGTCACCAAGACACAAGTGCTCACTAAGAGTACCCGTTCTCTATCTCCGGAACGGTGGGTCTCGAACCGTGTACACCAAGCTTGTCTTGAGGCTCCCACACTCTCCAAGAGCTCACCAAGAACCCCCAAGTCACCTAGACCGTCTAGGAGCCGTCAAACTCCAAGAGTAACAAGCCCGCACACCTTCACTTGACCTGAGCACTCAGCCAGCTCTAAGCTAAGTCTAGCACTAAGCACATACACAAAGCATATGCAAGTCTAAGGATGAGCAATTAAGCACTTGGATGGATTGGATATGATCTTCTACGCGCCTTGAACTCTTGTGCACTTCCACACAATCCAGCAACCTCAAATGGGTGAGTGGAGGAGGTATTAATAGCCCAAGGCATCCAAAGAGCCGTTGGCTAACAGTCACTGAAAAATGTAGCGTCAAATGAACTGATGCTATGCTTTTCCAGGGCGTCGGTTCATCCGGTGCCCTCCACGTCACTTAGCTGTTGTAGCTCTGCTGACACAACTGTTTCGACGCTATACACCGACGCACCGTCGGTTCATCCGGTGCAGAAGACCCCGCGGCCAAACCGTCTATGTTAGCTTTCACGCGACCGTCAGATGAACTGCTGCTGACCCGTCGGTTCATCTGATGCTTAAGGCTTCGTCTTGGCGCGTCTCTGTCTTGTTCAAACTTGGCCACCGGATAGTCCGACGGTTCCCTCCAATGGACCGTCGGTTCATCCGACGCTACTGTCTTCGCGGCTTCTCTTCTCCAATTCATCCGACGCAACTAGGAAAGGGACTGTTGGGTCATCCGACGGTATCAAGTTAATTCCAGTCGTTGCGCAGTGTACCAAGTGCTCCGACGCTATTGCACCGATAGTACCGTCGGTTCATCCGACAGTGTCTTTTTCTTCTTTTTCTTCGCGTCTTCAACTTGGATCTTTGCTTCAACTTAACATACTTAACATACTTAACATGTCATTACTTATAGCCTCAAAATATATACTAAGTTCTCAAAATTGCTATAAGTAACCTAACATGTCCATGGTATGTTAACTTGTGGTATGAAATGTTAGCTTGGGCATGGTATGTTAACTTGTGGTAACATCCATGGGACCTAGAAATGCCTACAAAGACATGCTCGACAAAGTGGTTAGTCCCATTTCTTGTGTTAACATGAATCACCAAAATCAACTCGAACAAATGGCAAATGGGGCCATGCTCGCTACAATCTCCCCCCTTTTTGGTGATTTATGACAACACAAGCAAAGCAAGCATAAATTTGCAAAAATTGACAAAATTAGAACCACTTACACTTGCTTCGATGCTTACCATCATCCAAACTCCCCCTAAATCAAACTTCCCTCTTTTTGATCTTCTCTTCCTATGTTCACACATAGCTTGCCTCTTCCCACTTTGGAACCACTAGCTTGCTTTGGTCTCACATTCTCCCCCTTTGGAATAAAATCTCCAAAAAGTCCAAAACAAAAGGGCTCCAAGGAAGCTAGCAAGTCCTAGCAAACATAGCTCAAAGAGAAATGTTAAATACAAGGGAGAAAGTCGTATAAACCATGAACCATATGTATGATATCAATGAAGATACCACATGTAAGAACAACTAAGGTGGATCACAAGCTCATGAGACTAGCATGATACAAACTTAGCTCCCCCTAAGTGTGTGAACAAAAAGATAATGTGAAAAACAAGTGCACAACTACAAACTTGTAAGGCAAGGAAGCTTAGAGCATATCATGCAAGGAGGTAGCTTAAAGGACAAGAGATAAGACAAATGTGTTCTTGTTACATTACCACTTGTAGATATCACTTGTAGTCTTTTGATCATTGCATACCTCCGGGGTTTTGATCCTCTTTACCTTGTTGACAGCCATTGAGATGAGTCACTTGGAAATGATATCACTAGGTGACACCACTTGAAAGAAGCTTGCATATAAGACACTTGGGGTACCATAAGGATTAGGAATGTATGAGTACATTTCCTTGGAACTTATATAGAGGCATAAGCTCGCAAGGACAAGACTCAATAGCATTAAGCTCATATTGCTATATTCACTCTTTTAGAGATGTTAGATCACATTGAGAGTGAAATAGCATTCTCTTAGAATGAACACTACAAGAAATCCTTTGATCCATGACGAAATTCCCATGACGTTTTTCGATTTCGTCACAGATCACACTACATCCATGACAAATAGTCAAATTTCGTCATAGATTCGCAGTGCTGGATATGAAGCCCAATATGAAGTCCAAACACTATGACGTTGTGCCAGTTTCGTCACAGATTTCGTCATAGATCACATTACATCCATGACAACAGTCAGATTTTGTCATAGATTAGCAGTGTTGGATATGAAGTCCGATATGAAGTCCAAACACTATGACGTTGCGCCAATTTCGTCATAATGTGACCACATTGCATTTCAACATTTCCTCATGATCAATGTCGGGGACAGCCCTAGGGGTCCCCTTAAACAACTGGGGAATCCCCACATTAAAACCCGCAACAAGCCAAAGCCAAACACGCCTCGCTTAACCATGCAGGACACGGCCCACGCCGCGGAGGCCCCAACGGCCCACCAAGGCGGCCCACTCGAAGATCCCCTCAAGCAGGCTTCGCCTCTCTCGAGGATGCGCGCCTTCCTTGGGCGGGCTCCGCCCCGTTCGAGGGGGTGCGCTTACCTCGAGCGGGCTGCGCCTCGCTCGAGGGTCCACTCTGCCCTCGAACGGGGTCCGCCTTGCTCGAGGGCGCTCCGCACGCGCGCGCCTGCTCCCGTACGCGAGCATTTAATGCCCTGACAACGGCGGGGCGGCGCCATCATGCGCCTGGGGCTCGCGCCCCGGTGCCGTCACACCAACTCCCCAGGAGGGAACCCATCCCCGCCACTGTGGGGGACTGTGCGACGTGGCCAGCGCCAGTCCCGTGACGCTGCGCCACCTACTCCAGTACGGCTAACGCGCCGAGCCCTCGAAGGGGGGGCCGGCCGCACCCTCGATCTGCTTTCTCGTGACTTTGCAGGGTTAGGTGGAGGCGCTAGGCCGGCGGGGCGCCATCCCTGCCACTGTTAACGGCATGGCTGCCGCCCCCGTGCGTACGAACCCACGCCGGGCGCTGTGGCAACAGCTCCAGCGCTGTGGAGCGTGCGGGAACAGAACGCCACCTTACTCGCCGCCGTGCCCCGCATGTGCCGACGTCGGCCAGCTCCCTCGAGCCCGTCTGAAGACATCACAGCCGTCCGCTGCCCTTCTACCCTCGAAGCCGCCACTGTTCGGGTACAAGATACGCCATGATGGCCGGATCGCTGCAAGGATCGACCGGGCGGCCGCCTACTCTGACAAGATAGCACACCGCACTCCCTCACGTAGCAAAATAGCGCGGCACGCATGTGATTCGCTCTCTCCTTGGCCTATAAAAAGGAGGACGAACCCCCCTGCCGCGGGGGAGAACGGACGGAGAACAACACGAAACAACACAACACGAGACAGTCGCATTGCGTACTTGCTCTACAATTCTCCCACAACATCTTCGGCCACTACACCGGGGACTTGGAAGCCACGCTACCTCTCCCGCCTTGCTTGTAGCAGCCCCACTACGAGCACCCCGTGCCGAGCAATATAGTGCCTTGAGCACACCCGCGTCGGGACGTACGGCCCCTCGGCGGGAACCAGGATAAACTCTGTATCTTTTATTGCTCAAGATCGACCATTGAGGGAGAGACCTCGGCGCTTATTACCGGTTAGTGTCGGGACCACATTCCGCACCGACGCTTGGCGCCCACCGTGGGGCAATCGAGCGCCTAAGGTCAATTCACCATCAACTCCCTCCATGGTGATCCGCACCGAGTACCGCGGTACGCGTTCTGCGCATGGGCAGCTCGGACCCCCTCCCCGCCGGGCTTGAAATCCGGTTCGGGGGGCACCGAACTTTCGGGCCACGGGGAACGGCTACCGATGCGCCTCACCAACCGTGAGGAGCTCCGTGCGCGGCGCCGGGCCGAGTCCGCTCCGGTCTCGCGCGCGCGCACCACCACGGCGCGGACGCCCGCCGGCACGGATGCCGCGGGACCGTCGGCACCACGACGCCACCGCCGCTCCGGCCGGCGCTCACGCCGGGCGCGGCTCGAGCGACAACAGAGCCGAACGCGCCGCCTCTCAACGCGGCGCACCCGTCGGCACAACAACCACCGCCCCGGCGGGCGGCGCACGGTCTCGGGCCGCGCTTCCCCATCGGCCTTCGCGGTGCCACGGCGGCTTACAACGCCAACGTCAACACGACGATGCGCCGGGTTCCCCCCCGGCCGTCACGTCTTCGTCGCCGGGGACCCCGGCGCCTCCGCGGCGATGAGTCGTCACCGGGTTCCCTTGACGCATTGCCACCCGCCAACCTCCATGGGTACGCGGAATGGGACTTCTCCGGCGTGCCGGACCCGGTCACGTTCGGGCGCTTCCTTGACGCTACGGACTACGGGTTCGGGCCGCTCCGACGACTCCAGACCGGGAGCTACGACCTGCGCGGGAATGCTTTGCGTCGTCATCTCCAACGACCCGGCCAAACGCCACCGGCGCCGTGGGCGCTCGGAGACGGGGAGGTCACTCCCCGCCCCGGGGATCGCCCGCGCGCCTAGGCGCGGGGCCAAGCACCCCCCGCCGGGGCCGACGTCGACGCACAACTAGCCCGAGGCTCGTGAGCTTGAGGCCAAGCTCGCGGAGGAATATCGAACGGTGCGGCCGCTCCGCACCTCGATGGCCGGGGAAGCCTCCGCGCGCGGCGAGCGCGCGCGGAGCCGGGCAAACAGGCCCGCGACCGCATCAACGCCGACTTTAACGTCGACAACCCGACGCGCCTCCGCGGGCAAGTCGAAGCTCATTGCCGCCGCGACACCGCTACGGGCTATGCGGCACCCTCGACCCCCGAGGCGCGGAACCCGCACCGCGAGGTGCGAGGCTCTCATCGAGCAAGCGGCCGTCCGGCGGGCCGAAAGCTCGGCGTCGCGTATCCGCCGGCGGGGGGGGATGCACAAGGGGACGGGGCCGCACGGGGGGGGCGAACCCTCGGTCCATGCGGGCGATGCGCGGGACGACCCTCTAACCCAGGACACGCGCCGGCCAAGGAGCGGCTCCTTGACACGCGCGGGGGCACCGGACGGTGACGCCCGCAACGTCATCAATGCCCGGCGCACGAGCAAAGCGGATGTGCGAGCGGCGGTAGGCTACCACCCTCGACGGGGTGGACGCTACGACGCCGATGAGGACCGCTCTCCCCGACGCCGGGCCCCGGGGACCCGTGTATTCGCCGGGAGATCCGTGCGGCGGCCTTCCCCCAACGCTTTCGCCGGCCCTCGACCATCGTCAAGTACAACGGGGACACGGATCCCCGCGTGTGGCTCAACGACTACCTCTCGACGTGCCGCTGGGCGGGGCCACCGGCGACGAGGTCATCATCCGTTTCTTGCCCCTACACCTCGGCGATTCGGCTCGGACGTGGCTCGAGCACCCGCCCGCCGCCCGGATCCACAACCGGGACGATGCGGTCCGCACGTTCGTGGGCAACTTCCGGGGCACATACGTGCGCCCCCGGGAATTCTCGGGACCCGCGCTCCCCGCACCCGAAGCCCGGCGAGTCGGCGCGGGACTTCATACGGCGCTTCTCCAAGCGCCGTACGAGCTCCCAAGTGTGGCGCAATCCGAGATTGTGCACGCCTTCCTCGAGGGCACCACGTGCGGGACCTCGTGCGAGAGCCGGGACGCGGCCCACTCGCGGACTCCAACGAGTCGTTAGACATCGCCACCGCCTTCGCCTTAGGAGAGAAGGCCGTGGGGGCGATCTTCGACGGCAAGAAGGGCAAGCGCCGGACGATGCGCCCGCGGAGGGCGGCAAGTCCGAGAGAGCCCCACCGAAGGACAAGCGGGGCAAGAAAGGGAAGAAGCCGCGCCGCGAGGCGCGCGAGCGGGGCGCGACGGCGATGATGCCGAGGCCCTTGCCGTTGACCCGGCTCGACGAGGCCCTCGACCGGCCCCTCGAGGTGCGGGGGTGTTTGACGACATGTTCGAAAAAGCCATGTCCTTACCACAAGACCCCGATGAAAAACCACACCCTTGAGCGGTGCGACATGCTCAAGAAGTTCTACGGCCGCGCCGCCACAAAGGACGCGGAGGCCAAGAAGGATGGGGGAGACGGCGACGCCGGCGGCTTCCCCGCCGTGGAGAACGTGTTCCTCATCTTCGGGGGACCCACCGTCGACATGTCGACCCGCCAGCGCAAGCGGGAGCGGCACGAGGTCCTAGCCGCGGAGAAGGCGCCTCCCTCCTTCCTCGGCCGGTCGGAGGACGCCATCACCTTCGGTGGGAAGACCACCCGAACCGCATCCCCAACCCGGGCCGGTACTCGGCGGTGGTCGACCCCATCATTGGGAACGCGCGGTTCTCAAAAGTCTTGATGGACGGGGGCGGCGGCCTTAACATCCTCTACGCGCATACGGCCGCGCTTGCCGGGGATCGGGTTGGACCGAGTGCCGGCCTAGCACGACGCCGTTCCATGGCGTCGCGCCCGGCAAGCGTGTCCAGCCCCTCGGGCAGATCGACCTGCCGGTTTGGTTCGGCACCGCGAAGAATTTCCGCAAAGAAACGCCCACCTTCGAGGTAGTGGGGTTCAAGGGCGCCTATCATGCCATACTTGGGCGGCCGTGCTACGCCAAGTTCATGGCGGTTCCCAACTACACCTACTTGAAGATGAAGATGCCGGGACCGAACGGCATCATCACCGTGGGCTCGTCCATCGAGCACGCATTCGACTGCGACGTCGAGCGCGTAGAGCATGCGGAAGCACCGGCGCCGGACGAAGCGCCGGTGACCACCTTGGAGAAGATGGTCAACGAGGACCTCGACTCCACCGCCAAGCACACCGGCAACTTCAAGGCCGCGGAGCGGACCAAGGAGGTGCCCCTCGACCCCCGCGGCCCCCGAGGGCAAGACGTTGAGGGTCGGCTCCACCCTCGATCCCAAATAGGAAGTAGTGCTCGTCGACTTCCCTCCGTGCCAACGCCGACATCTTCGCGTGGAGCCCCTCGGATATGCCACACATCCCGAGGGAGGTCGCCGAGCACTCCCTTGACATCTGCCTCATGCCGCGCGCCGTGCGGCAACGGCTCCGCCGCTTCGACGAGGAGCGGCGACGGCCTATCGGAGCGGAGGCTGCGGAAGCTTCTCGAGGCGGGTTCATCAAGGAGGTGTTCCACCCAACGTGGCTAGCAAACCCTGTACTTGTAAAGAAAAAGAACGGGAAGTGGCGGATGTGTATAGACTACACTAGTCTTAATAAAGCATGTCCTAAAGTTCCCTTTCCTTTGCCACGCATTGATCAAATTGTTGATTCAACGGCTGGGTGTGAGTTGCTTTGCTTCCTTGATGCCTACTCCGGGTATCATCAAATAAAGATGAAGGAGTCCGACCAGCTCGCGACTTCGTTCATCACGCCGTTCGGGATGTTCTGTTATGTCACGATGCCGTTCGGCCTCCGAAACGCGGGTGCAACGTATCAACGCTGCATGCAACACGTTTTCGGAGATCACATCGGGCGAACGGTCGAGGCGTATGTGGACGACATCGTCGTAAAAACCAGGAAGGCGGACGACCTAGTTGGCGACCTTGGCATCGCGTTCGGCTGCCTACGGGCCAATGGGGTGAAAATAAACCCCGAAAAATGTGTCTTTGGAGTGCCACGAGGCATGCTCCTAGGATACATCGTCTCCCAATGGGGCATCGAGGCCAACCCCGAGAAGGTTGCGGCCCTCGAGCGAATGGGCCCAATCCGGGACCTCAAAAGGGTGCAAAAGGTGCCGGGGTGCCTCGCCGCCTTGAGCCGCTTCATCTCGCGGCTCGGCAAGAAGGGCTGCCCCTCTATCGCCTCCTCAAGAAGCACGAGCGCTTCTCACGGACCGCCGAGGCCCAGGATGCGCTCGACAAGCTGAAGGCGTCCTTGACCGCGCCCCGATCCTCACGCGCGCGGGGCGGCGAGCCCCTGCGGCTCTACGTGGCCGCGACCACCCGGGTGGTCGGCGCGCGTAATCGTGGTGGAGCGCGCGAGAGGAAGGGGCACGCCCTCGCCGGTCCGGCGGCCGATCTACTACATCGGCGAGGTCTTGTCGACACCAAGACGCGCTACCCCCCGTGTCCGAGAAGGCTGCCGTATGCGGTGGTCCTTGCGCGGCGCAAGCTCCGCCACTACTTCGAGGCCCACCCCGTCACGGTGGTCTCCTCCTTCCCGCTAGGGGAGATCATCCGCAATCCTGACGCGGCGGGCAGGATCACCAAGTGGTCCGTGGAGCTGATGGGCGAGACACTTGCCTCGCCCGCGCAAGGCCATCAAGTCCCAGATCCTAGCGGATTTTGTCGGCCCGAATGGACGGATACACGGCTACGCCGCGCGGATCCAAGCGAGTGGCCGGACTGCGTATTTCGACGGCTCGGTGATGAAAACGAGGGGGCGGGCGCGGGCCCTGCTCTTTGTGTCACCGTCGTATGGACCTCCCGAAACACCGACGGTGGCCCGAACCCTTGTCTAAATTGTGTGCCACGGTTAAGGCGCGCTCATCGGCTTCCTTCGGGCTAACCGCGACATCTTCGCGTGGAAGCCGACGGACATGCCGGGAGTGCCCGGGGGGCGATCGAGCACGCGCCTTAACGTCGACCCAAAGGCTACCCCCAAGCGACAACATCTCCGAGCGCTTCGCCGACGACGGACGGGACGCCATCAAGAAGGAGCTCGCCAAGCTACTCGCTGCGGCTTCATCGAGAGAAGTCTTCCATCTCGAGTGGCTCGCCAACCCCGTCCTCGTCCGCAAGAAGAACTCGAACGAGTGGAGGATGTGCGTCGACTACACCGAGGCCTCAACAAGCACGCCCCAAGGACCCCTTCGGGCTGGCCGCGGATTGATCAAGTCATCGACTCCACGGCGAGGCTGCGACCTGCTCTGCTTCCTCGGCGCTACTCCGGGTACCACCAGATCGCAATCAAGGAGGAAGACCAGGAGAAGACCGCGTTCATCACCCCGTTTGGCGCGTATTGCTACACGACCATGTCTTTCGGGTTGAAGAACGCCGGCGCTACCTACCAACGGGCCATCCAGGCCTGCTTCAAGCGGCAACTCAACAAGAACGTCGAGGCCTACGTGGACGACGTGGTTGTCAAAACCGGGGACTCCAGTACCCTCATCGACGACCTTGAAGAGACCTTCGCATCGCTACGCGAGTACCGTGGAAGCTTAACCCGAACAAGTGCGTCTTCGGCGTCCCTTCGGGCAAACTACTCGGCTTCATCATCGGCCCGGCGCGGCATCGAAGCCAACCCCGAGAAGATCTCCGCCATCACCGGCATGAAAGCTCCCACGAGCATCAAGGACGTCCAGAAGCTGACGGGGTGCATGGCGGCATTGAACGATTCATCTCGAAGCTAGGAGAACGGGGTCTCCCCTTCTTCAAACTACTCAAGCACCACGAGAAGTTCGTGTGGACTGCAGAGGCGGACCAAGCCCTTGCCCAGCTCAAGGACTTCCTGTCGAAGCCGCCAGTCCTCACGGCTCCCTACAAGGGCGAGCAGCTACTGCTCTACCTCGCTGCGACTACTCACGTGGTCAGTACTGCCATCGTTGTCGAGCGGCAGGAAGACGGCCACGCCTACCCGGTCCAGCGCCCAGTCTACTTCGTCAGCGAGGTTCTATCAGAGTCCAAGGCTCGCTACCCGGCCCCGTGCGAGCTTCGTACGCTCTACTCATCACCTCGCGGAAGCTACGACACTACTTCCCGGGAGTACTCGGTCTCCGTCGTCACCGACTACCCGCTCGGCGACATCCCCGAGGAACCCGGACGCCACGGAAGGATCTCCAAATGGGGCGTCGAGCTCGGCGCCCTCACCATCGACTTCAAGCCACACACGGCCATCAAGTCGCAAGCTCTAGTCGACTTCATGGCGAGTGGCGGGAGAACCGGCTACCTACTCCCACCGTGCGACCGAGCATTGGGTGATGTACTTCGACGGCTCACTCAACCTCGAGGGCGCGGGCGCGGGGGGTACTCCGATCTCTCCAACGGGCGAACAACTCAAGTACGTCCTGCGATCTTACGGAAGGTCTCAAACAACGAAGCCGAGTACGAAGCTCTCCTACACGGGCTCCGCCTCGCGGCTTCACTTGGCATCAAGCGGCTACTAGTCTACGGCGACTCCGCGAAGTGGTCATCAACCAAGTCAACAAGTCCCGGGACCGCAACAAGGAGAACATGGACGCCATCGCCTAGAAGTCCGCAAGCTCGAGAACAAATTCTATGGTCTTGAGTTCCACCACATCGTTCGCGACAACAACGTTGCGGCGGACGTCCTTTCGAAGCTCGGATCCACCCGCGCCCAAGTACCGCGCGGCGTCTTCGTCCATGAGCTTCACGCGCCATCCATCCGGAGCGGCGCCACCGACCTTGCCCGGCCCATCAACCGGCTGGGCGGGGAGGTCATGATGATCGACGTGGACGGAGGCAACCCTTCATCGACTACCTCGGCGAGCGAAGGTCCCCTCCCGACAAGAACGCGGCCGAACAACTCGTCCGCCGCGCCAAGTCTTACGTCCTCGTCGGCGACAAGCTTTACAAGCGAGGCGCATCTTCCGGAGTACTCATGAAATGCGTCCCTCGCGAAGAAGGCAAGGACATCTTGGAGGAGATCCACAAGGGTGTCCGCGGCAACCACGCGTCCTCCCGCACGCCGGTCGGCAAGGCCTTCGGCGAGCCTTCTTCGGCCCCACGGCCACGGGCGATGCCGAAGAACTCGTCGAAGGTGCCAAGGATGTCGCGTTCTTCGCCAAGCAACAACACGTCCCTCGCCTACAAGCTAGTCACCATACCGCCAACCCCGGCCCTTTGCCTCGCCGGGGGCTCGACATGATTGGGCCCCCGCCAACCTGCGCCGGGAGGATTCAACGAGTGCGGTGGCTATTGACAAGTTCACCAAGTGGATCGAGGTCAAGCCGGTCACATGCCCCAAGGGCCGACGAGTACTCGACTTCTGGATGAACTCGTGCACCGCTACGGGCTACCCCACCGCATCATCACGGACACCGGGGTCCAACTTCAACAACCACCGGTTCGGGAGTACGCGAGAACGACGGGAATCGACGTCGGATACGTCTCCGTCGCCCACCCACGGGCCAACGGACAAGTCGAGCGCGCCAACGGGATGGTGCTCGACGCCCTCAAGAAGCGGCTACACGACGCCGCTAACTCAAAAGGGGGCAAGTGGATCAAGGAACTACCCAACGCACTGCGGGGGGCGCGGACTCAACCATCCAAGCCAACGGGGCAATCCCCCTACTTCTCGGTCTACGGCTGCGAAGCCATCCTCCCTGCCGATGTCATATGGAACTCGCCGGCGGTGGAGCACTACGACGAAGGCGTCTCGGAAGACGACGGACGAGTTGATATCGACGACCTCGAAGAAGCTCGGCCGTGCCGCCCTAGTCCAATCGACAAGGTACCCGGAGGGTATCCGACGCTACCACGATCGCAACGTCAAGGAACACTCCTTCAACGTTGGAGATCTTGTCCTCCGCCGTATCCCGAACACGGAAGGACTTCACAAGCTCGGCTCCCCACAGGGAAGGCCCCTTCACCGTGGCTAAGGTGACCGGGCCGGGCTCCTACCGCCTCCAAACACTTGAAGGCGAAGAAGTCAACAACTCGTGGAACGTCGACCGGCTCTCGTCGATTCTACGCCTAGTCTACTCGACTACTCGGGGTTCAAGTCTACACGATTACATCAACACCCCCTTGCCGCAAGCGACCCTCGGGTCACCGGCTTCAAGTCTCGGACTACTCTCCTCCGAGTCCCGGCCCCGTGTGGCTACCTACGGACCACGGGGCGCAACGAGCGTCAAGGACTCTAGCAGCGGTCTACCAAGAAGACCACACTCCAAGATCCGGCTGCGCGGCTACTTACGGATGCGCGATCCGGCCTACACGCGCTACCTACGGATCACTCACTGTAAGCGGCTACCCGCTCCAGTACTACTCAGCTGTAAGCGGCCTTCGGGTCCAGGCGACTACTTGTAACTACGGCCCTGGCCACCCAGGTGTACTTCCTCAGTAATAAAGTTTGATTGTTCATCAACTTCTTTACTGCCTACTCCCTGCGACGGGACTACTAAGCCGAGTTCTACTACTCGCACCTACTCCACGATGGACGCTCCGCACTCTGAGATCGCGGTTACGAGTACTCATTGATGGAACATCACATTTCATTGATACATGAAATAGTTCATTACAACTGTTTCCTATACAACTACGGCTACTAGCTATCTATGCAGGGCTACGGAGGTTCAACTTATCGGCTACACTCCGCGATGGGAGCCATCTGCTCCCGAGCAACTGCGCGCCTTCGCTCATCCGGCCGGGTTGGCGGCTACTCCGCCGGCGACTACCTCCACGGGGCCTTCGGGAAGTACGACTTCATGAAGGCCGGCCCCTGCTTCGGGATTGACTTGGCCATGTGCTTCACGTAGGCGGCCGGCCGGCTTGGCGCCTCACGAAGTCGATCCGCCAACGGAGCGATCTTGGGGCCGCCCGGTGCGGCACCGGGAGCCTCGCGATCGGGAGGGCGACCTCTTCCCGGGTCCTTCGGCCGGGCCCGGAGCGCCTCGCGGTCTTCGTTCAACATGCAAAGATTTGTAGCAGTTGACGAGATCCCGGTCAGATGCAATTCTCAACTCCATGTGCTTCTCGCACTCGAAGGCCAGCTCCTTGTAGTCGAGTTCAAGTACCTGGCGGGCTTCTTGCTCCCGGTAGAAGAGATTCTTCATGCTGATCTCCGAGCCCTTCAGTCGCTCCACCTGGCCTTCGAGTTCTGCAACACCGGAACACAACAACGGGTCAGAGCTTGATGACTCCCAACAAGTACCCGACAAGTCAAGAGACATACCTTTATTCTTGTTGCGAGGCCTTTGTTCTTCCGCACCGGCTCGTCGCTCTTCGCACGCAAGTCCATCACATCGTTGTGGTACTTGGCGAAGGCGGCGTCAAGCTTCGACTGCATGGCGGCCGCGTGCTTCCTCGACTTCATGAGCTGCTCCTCCAAGGCCTCGGCTCGCGATGCCGGTGTCGCCACGGCCTTGCGGCCGATTGGACTTCTCGCGGGATCGCTCCGCGACGTCCTGCACAAGACAAATTCAAGTCAAGCAGAGTACTCAACTGAATGATTGACTACTCGGGAGGCAACGGCTACGTACCTTCATCCACTGTTCGGCTCGTCGCATCGCCTCCGGATCTTTGCGCCAACACCGCCGGCTCGACGAGATCGTCGGCAAAGCGGCTCGGTCCCGCCACGGCTACTCGACGTGGCCTCGGTCATTGGCGCCGAGCGGATAGGCTCCGCGTCTTGGATCTCGGGAGATCGGATCGCCACCTCCGGGGCAACCCCCGCGCGACGTAGCAGCCGCCTCCTCCTCGGCGGACTTCTCGACGGCTTCCTCCACGGGCTCGGGGGCTCCATTGCGGCCTGCGGGGCCTGCGGTGCCAACTCTGCACGGGCACCCCTGCGGGGATGTCACCCCCCTTCGGCGCTTTGTCACCCAGGAACACGCACATTAGCATTCTCGACTACTCTTTTTGGGCTCTACAGCTTCAGGAAGAGTACTCACCTTCGACTATGACCGCCTCTGGCAGCGCCGCCGCTTCGGTAGCTGGGGGCTCGGTCGTGGCTTGGGCTTCTGGAGCGGGTTCCTCGACGGGCGGCGCGACTTCTTCTGCCTCTCGCTGCCGTGGGCTCCTCTCCCGTCCCGGCTCAAGCCGGTGGATTTTCTCGCACAAAGTATCCACGAGAGGTTCATCGGACAAGATCGACTACTACAATGAGTACCACTCATGAAGGCGTGATACTTACAAGTTCGGCCGGACGATAGTCACGGCCGGCGCACCGAGGATGCGGCGATGTCAACCCGTCCACCCTCGGCGGGCGTTTCTTCTTGCGCCTCCTCGACTACCGCTTCCTCCACGGTGGCGGCGGGCCGGCGCGACGTTTTCCGCGCTCTGCGGCTTCCACCTCCTCGGCGGCGGCGGTCGCGGATACTCTCGCTCCCCTCGGGGCGGGGGGGGTGGCGCTCCAGCTGCGCCAAAAGTTCTTCGACAGTGGGAGCTGGACTTCGGCTTCCAGCCGGTTCCCCCACTGTGGGCCATTCGCCCTCATCGCCCTCCTCCACGGGCTCTGCTGGCGGCCTCTCCTGCACACAAGAACGACTACTCGTCAGCACCGTACTCGATCACTGGGTACTCGACTACTTTGCTCAAGATGACTTACCTCTGGAGGCGTGGTCTGCGAGACCTTCATCTTCTTGGCTACCCGTTTCTTGGCGGGGGTTGCGCGGCTTCCTCGGCGGCGCAGCAAGGCTAGCCTCCAGGCTAGCCGGTGGGTCTTGGATAAGAGGTACATGAGGCAAGCCGGACGGCTAAACCTCGACCGCGGCTGGAAGCGGTCTGCCGCAGCGTCTCCTCGTCTTCTTCGTCATCGGAGGTATCCTCCACGATGACGGGATCGTCGTCGTCTCCGACTACTCGGCGCTCCTTCACCTTCTCCACCATCGGGACCTCAATTCCGCTCGGTGGTGGCTGCGGCTCGGAGACAAACCGCTTCACATCATCCTACGCAAAAGGACACAAAAGCGTCAGCAACTCTGCTACAAGCACCTACTACTCGACGAGGCGGGTACGGCTACTTACCTCGTTGGGTGGGCGCGCGGCGGAGTACTCCTCGACAGGGCACGCCGTGTACTCCGGCATGTCCTTGAAGATCCTTGACAACCTCTCGACGATGTCGTTGTCCTCAATTTCGCCCCCCGGCATCCGCGACGTGTCGTCGTCGCCGGTGTACTCGAAGCCCATCGTATCCCGCGCGGCAGGCGGGCCGGATCCGGCGCTTCATGAAACGAAGGCCACATGCTCGGCCCTCGCTCCCGCATCCGCGGGGTCTTGATCCGTGCCGGCAACTCGGGAGCCTGGATCCCCTCTTGCATGGTGGGTTCCGTGTTCCACCACTCTTGGTGCTTGGGCGCCGTCCGCTCGGCTTCGGCGGCTCGGGATGGTGGTTCGTGGTGTAGAACCACCTCGTCTTCCAATCCGTGTTGGAGTCCACGAGCTTGTACGCCGAGTGTACGCTCGGCGGCATCTTCCCCTCAGCGGATCCCGGCCCCCGAGCTACTCGGGGTTGGAGGCGCTGGGCTGCGGCTTCACGCGGAAGAATTTTCGGAAGAGAATCCAATGCGGCTTGATTCCCAAAAATGCTTCGCAGAAATGGACGAAGACAGAAGTGTGGAATATTCCGTTGGGATTCAAGTTGAGGTACTCAATGCCATAGTACCTGAGAAGTCCCTTGAAGAAGTCACTCGCTGGGAGCGCAAGACCGCGCTCCACGAAGCGCGAGAACATCGGGATCTCGTCTTGTGCCTTCTCCATTGGATAGGGATCTCCTGCGGCGGATCTCCACATATCGATCTCCTTCTCCCTGATGAACCCGCTGTTCAACAGGGTCAGCAAGTCTTCGGTCTTCACCTTCGACTTTTTCCACTCGCGGCTAGGGTCAGCGCGCGGTGGAGACGTGGGCGGCGCTGCTCCGGTGCCGGCCGCGGTAGCCTCTGCATGGCTCCTCTTCTTCCCGCCGGCCTTCGACGTCTTCGACGGGGACGGCTTCATCCTCCAAGAACAGGGAGTCTTCACTCGCATTCGCTCGGGGGCTACCCTACAGCTTTCGGGTGGCGATGCGCTCGGATCTACTACGGCGGCAGTGCTCGGCCGGGTGGATCTACTTCAAGATTCAAGTGACGAACAACTGCAGCTCACTTGGGTGACAAACCCTAAGGGTTTCGGCTTGTATTTATAAGCCAAAACGCCTCCGTAACGGGCGGCGGGATAAGTTTACGCGCGGCGACTCAGCGGCTGCGTGTGACTCTTCGTATTCTACTAGTCGACGCGCCTCACCTCGGGGGCTTGGCTACTTCTACTCGACTACCTGGGACGCGGCTAGTCTCAAGAGCATCTCAGGACACATTCTCCAAGAAGACCCTTCAATTCGAGAGGAAGTACTCGACTCAAGGCTCGGGGGCTCCGTGCCACGTGTCCTTCGGTTTTTTCTCTCCGGATTTTTCGGGATTTTCTCGCCAAGACTTCGGATAGATCTTCAGCCAGAGCCCGCGGCTCGAGGCTCGGGGGCTACTCCGCGTGGACTGCGGTTCTGCAAATCGCATCTTACGGACGGCTCGGTTTCAAGACAAGGCGGACTTTTTTTGAAGACCTTCGAAGGCAGATTTCAAGGACGCTTGGGACTACTCGAGAAGACTTCAAGATTGCTCAAACATCAGCTGGAGTACATTCCAGCCTCGGGATGCTTCGACTACTCTTGAGGACTTTTGACTTGTAGTACTCAGGGACGCTTGAGGACTACTTGTTAAGGCCTTCAAGACTACTTGAAGCTATCCTTCTCGACTACAAAGTACTCGGGGGCTTGTCGTATGGACCTCCCTGGGCCCACTACCTCGGTGGGTACCAGGACCGACTACTCGGTGGGCCCCTGGGACTACCGGCTTGCGCTACACGGCACCGAAGGCGTGGAGCACAAGGACGACACGGGAGTAGTACTCGGTTAGGACTCGTACATGTTCCGCAATCGTGTAGAGGTCTCCTAGGACGTACTCGACTAGTACTCCTTCCCTACTCCGACTTGTAACCACCGCCTCCCGACTATATAAGGCGAGGTAGGGACCGATCTCGGGATCATCTCATCCAAATACAACCCACGGCGCACTATTGCACCATCTCGTAATCGTGCCCCATCAATCCCGAGCTACGCGGCATACGGGACGTAGGGTATTACGCACCTCGCGGCCGGAACTGTCTAAATTGTGTGCCACGTGTCTCTTCCTTCGAGTTACCGATCTCGGCGAGTCACATTCATCTACTTCGGGTACTCCCCGTAGTAGGTTGCCCTAACCCCACCAACCCCAGCACACAGTCCCACCAACACCCCCTCGGGGAGCACATGCGGTACGCGGTGCGCCTCCACTTCCCCGCATCAAACAACATGGCTGAATACGAGGCCCTCCTCTGCGGCCTCAAGATCGCCATCGAGTTAGGCGTCAAGCGCCTCGACGTGTGGGGGGATTCGCAGCTCGTGATTGACCAAGTCATGAAGAACGCGAGCGCCATGACGACAAGATGGAAGCGTGCGCAAGGCCGTGCGAGCCCTCGAGGACAAGTTCTATGGCATCGAGCTCAACCACGTGCCCCGCCGGTACAACGAGGAGGCGGACGAGCTGGCCAAGATCGCGTCCAGGCGGATCACCGTCCCCCCGAACGTTTTTGCCTGTGATATCGCCCAACCCTCGGTTGTCCTCGAGCCTCACCCCTCGAGCCACGCGGAACCCTCGGGGGCTCCCTCGAATCCAGCGGGCGCGGAACCCATGGATGAGGACCCCTCGAACGAGGCGTACGTGCTCTCCCTCCTCGAGGGGTACGGCGCCTACGGCGCTGATGTGATGGACATCGAGCCGGCCCGTCAAGGCCGCCGGCGCGACAAGTATATCGTCCGGATGGCTCGAGGGAGAACTCCCCTTGGACCGGGCCACGGCCAGGCGCATCGCCGGGGATGGCCAAGTCCTTTACCCTCGTCGACGGCGAGCCGGACAAGCGCGCGCCTCTCCGCATCTTGCGGCGGTGCGTGCCCATCCCCGAGGGGCGCGAGCTCTGCGGGGACATCCACGCGGGGATGCGTGGCCATCACGCCGCGCCTCGTACCCCTCGTGGCAATGCTTTCCGCCAAGGCTTTTGCGCGCATACGCGGTCGCGGACGCCGCCGAGATTGTACGCACCCGTGAGGGTGCCGGGTTACGCCCCCGCAAGTCCAACCTTCCCGCTCATGTCCCGCGACCATCCCCATAACATGGCCGTTCGCTATGTGGGGGGCCGGACATCGTCGGGCCTCGCGAAAGGCGCCGGGGGCTTCACCCACTTGTTGGTCGCAATCGACAAGTTTTCCAAGTGGGTAGAAGTGCGCCCCATTATGAACCTCGTGGGCGAGCAAGCGGTGACGTTCTTCAACGATATCATCCATCGCTTTGGAGTGCCAAACTCCATTATCACCGACAACGGGTCCTAGTTCACGGGCGGGGAAATTCTTGGAGTTCTCCGTGACAAGTTCCACATCCGTGTGGATTGGGCACCGTGGCACACCCGCGACTAACCGCCAAGTAGAGCGTGCCAATGGCATGATCCTACAAGGCCTTAAGCCCGTGAATTTTCGTCCGGCTAAACAAATCCGGCCGAAATGGCTCCAAGAGTTACCAACGGTCGTGTGGAGCCTAAGGACCACCCCCGAGCAGAGCCACCGGGTTCACCCCGTTTTTCCTAGTCCATGGCGCGGAGGCCGTCCTCCCCCACGGACCTAGAATACGGATCGCCCGCAGTTCGAGGCTACGACGAGGACGCCAACCCGACGAGCCCGCGAGGACTCACCGGACCGACTCGGACGAAGCACGTCTCGTGGCCTTGATGCACTCCGCGAGGTATCAACAGTCCCTCAGGCGCTACCAAGCACGCAAGATACGCCGACGGGACTTTAGTGAAGGGGATTTGGTCCTAAGGCTACGCCAGGACAACCGAGGACGCCACAAGCTATCACCTCCGTGGGAGGGACCCTACGTCGTGGTAAAGGTGCTTAAGCCCGGCACGTACAAGCTGGCCAACGAAGACGGCGAAGAACTCACCAACGCTTGGAACATCCAACAGCTACGTCGCTTCTATCCCTAGCTAGGATTTCCAAGTTTTGTTTGTTGTAAAATCACGAAACCAAAGACCCCGCTTGGTGACAACTATGTAAACATCATAAGTATAATGAAAAGGGCAACTCGGCTTTTCCCCCTAAAACCCAAGTTACCCTCGGGGGCTACTACGGGGGGCATCCCCCCCAAAATGGTACCATTTTCGCGCGAAAACGAAACAACTCATGCGCGCTAAGTTTGTTTTCTACTTCGGCCTCGAGCAAAGATTCGAACGGGCGCGGTGCAGCCTAGCGGAAGGAGCGCGCGAGCCAGAGATAGCCTACGCCTCCGTGAGGATACGACCCTTCTCTCTCGCCTCCAACCCAGCAGGCCACCCGCGAAAATCGAACTCCCCTAACTAGAATCTACTCAGGAAGAAGGAGAAACAAAAAACATAATAAACAAAAGACATCACTCCACATTGGCAAATGCTTATGGCAAAGATAATCTGTTTATTTACAAGGGCCGCACGGCCAGCGTACTGATACATAAACAAAAACGGGCCTAGCGCCCGGCTGTCTTCAGGCGGGAGGAGCGGCGGCATCAGCAACATCCGGGAAGAGGAACTCCTCGAAGGCCTCGGCGAGCGTCCCGGCGGCATCGGCGGCGAGCGCGTCCACGCGCTCCATCGCTACCTCGTCCTCAATACCCTCGGGAACGACGTAGCCCTCCGCGCGCCGAAGTTGACCTCGTAGTGGGATCACACCACCCCCGAGGGCCCCGGACGCCAAGATGCGGCGCACGGCGCATGCGCCCGGTGACATGGCCGCTAAGGGCGCGCGGGGCGGGCCGGCGGCCGAGCTTCGCCCTCGCGCCTCGCCCTCCTCCACGGCCCCCCAGGGTCTCGAGGGCCGCATTGCGCAACTCCCCGCGGCCTCTGCCGCGAGGAGTTGTAGGAGGTGCGGCGCCTCGGCCGCCGACCGCGTGCCCCGAGCGCGGTGCGCAAGCCCCGGAGTTGCCGCACGAGAAAGAAATCGAAAAAAGAGTGCGAACCCCTCTAAGGGAAACCGGCCGAAACAGAGTCGAACAACGACTTACCTTCGACTTGCTTCCTCTCCATCTCGAAGGCGTGGCGCCCGGCCTCGACCGCCCCGCCGAGGCCCTCGACGGTCTCGCCCTCGCTCCCCGGAGGGCCGCTCTCGGCTCGCGCTCATGATGCCGAGCACCATCGGCCTCGCCCTCGACCTTGGAGAACTCGACGTTCGGTCCTCCGGCGACATCCCCGCGCCGCCCTCGCGAGCAACACGCTCCTCGCTCCGTGGCCGACCAAGCGGCGCAAGGGCGGCCCTCGCTCCGCCGGAGCCGCCCCCTCGGCCCCTTGACGGGCGGTGCGCTCCTCGCAAGAGCCGGCCCTCGGTGGCGGCGAGCGCCGCGACCTTGGCGTCGGGGCGGCCCCCCCGTCGTCGCCCTCCTTGGCCTTCCCCGCTCGAGCGCGCGCGCCCGCTCCCTCCGGCCCGGCGCTGCGCCGAACCTCGCTCCTCCCGGAGCGACGAGTGGAGCCCCGGCTTCTTTGCCGCGGACGCCGGCCACCTCCGCCTCCCGCTTGGCCGCCGTGGTGCGCGTGTTCTCCGTGTCCGCCCTCGCCGCGCCGCGCCGCCTCATCCCGATCGATGAGGGCCGCGCGGACCCGCCGAGGCCGGAGGGGTGCGCCGGTCCCGCCTTGCGCTCTCGTGGAGTTGATCACGCAAGGCCACGGCCGCACGGCGGCCGGCCGTCCGGGGTCCGAGGGCGTCGGCGAGCGCGTCGAAGGCGTCGCACCGCTCCCGGAGGGCCGATGGAGCTCGGCGGCCACCGATCAAAGGCGTCGTACTTATTGCGGGCGCGGTGCTCGAGCTCCCCGTCACCAACAAGCCAAGACCCGTAAGCATCACGCCACGAAGACCGCACGGCAAAACGAGGAAAAAGAGAAGCAAGCAAATACACCTCACTTGAAAGACGCGCCACGCGGGGCCACCGTGGATCCTCGCCGCCTCGTTCAACGCTCGCTGAGCGCGGCGCCGCCATGGCTACGGAGCTCTCCTCAAAGCTCTCGCTCCCCCCCCCCGGGCGTCGGCAAACGCGGCGGGTCGCCAACGATCCCCTCTACCGGGGCGGAGTGGCCGGCGCGGAAGACGAGGCCTCGGCGCCGGTGCCCCTCGACTCCCGCCACCATGTGGCCCTCGCACCGCCTCACGAGGGCCCCCTCCCCGGGACTCGGGGGGAGAGCGTGGGGACGCTCGCCCACCGGTCCCACCCGGCGGCGGGGAGTCGTCGTCCCGGATCTCCCACCACCACCGCCCGGGAGCCGCGGCGGCACCGCCCTTGCGCCGCCCCTCCGCCGCGCCTCCGCCGTGCCTCTCCGTAGCCGCGGCCCCCCGACGCGCGCCACCGCCACCGCTTCCCAGCAGCCTCGCCACGACCGCGGCGCCGACCACCCTCCCCGCCCGCGCCCTGCCCGCCGCGCCTCCACCACCGCCGCCACCGCGGCCGCGCTTCCACCATGGCCATCGCCGCGGCCGCGCCTCCGCCAAGACCGCGCCCCCGCTCCTCGACGACCACCTGCGCCGCGGCAGGCGGACCGCCGGGCCGAGGCCTCGACGCCTCGCCGCGCCGCCTCGCGGGCTCTCGCCCGCCGCCGCCACCGTGCTCGCCCCCGCCCGCCGCCGCCCTCGACGAGCGCCGCCGGTGGGAACGGACGCGTCCGCCCTCAAC
The DNA here is from genome assembly GCA_947561735.1 of Cenchrus americanus. Classification (NCBI taxonomy): domain Eukaryota; kingdom Viridiplantae; phylum Streptophyta; class Magnoliopsida; order Poales; family Poaceae; genus Cenchrus; species Cenchrus americanus. The sequence goes on from OX387241.1 coordinate 253,307,246, forward strand.
ACCTTGGGCGGTGCGAGGGGAGGCACGGTTGGCACCACCCCGCACAAGCACAAACAAAAAATCGAACGCCCGGTGGCCAAAAAACCGAACCCCGCAGAAGAGCAAGCCCCTTACCTCAAAGAGGAGAAGGCGCGCTTCCTCTTCCTCGAGGCCCTCGGCGGATGGCGCCGGGCCGCGGCCGGCGCGCCCCCCCGTCGCCGCGCCTCCCCGACATTTCCCCGCCGCGCGCGCGGCCCCCGCCCCCCGCGCGCGCGGCGCGCTGGCGCGCGCGCCCTCCCGCGGCGCGCACCGGGCACCTCTCGCGGCTCGCGCCGCTCCCGTTGTTGATTGCACGGCGGCGGGCGCCGCCGCGCCCGCCCCGGCGATGTCGCCCTTGCCGCCCGGAGGGCCGGCTCGGCGGCGGGTGCAAGCTCCCACCCATCGCAGGGGCCCCCGCCCCCCCGCTTCTTCCTCCTCGTCCTCCTCCGAGGACGTCCTCGTCCCCGAAGAGGAGAGCCTCTGCTGCTCGCGCAGCCGGTACTCCTCGTTCGCCGCTCGCGCGTGCGCGTCTCGCGCGCTCCCTCTTGCGCGCCGCCCGCTCCCCGCTCCCGTTGTTGCACCGCCCGCCGAGCGCGCGGGAGTCGGGGGGTGGACGGAACGGACTTCGCGCGCTCGGGCTCACCATGCGGGCGAGAACGTCAAAGGCGTGTCGGGAGCCGGGGAGCATCATCAAGAACAAAAACGGGGCCAAGAATCCTACTTACCGGCGGGCCGGTGGGGAGCATCTCGAAGTCCCACGGGGACCTGTCTTGGCGCGGCATCCGAGTATCGACGCGTGCTCCGCGCCCGTGTGTGAGCGCGTACCCCCGCTCGAGGGGGGTCGGGGAGTATCCGCGACCTCGCCGCCGCGACGGGGTCCGCCTCCCTCCGTCATCTCGAAGATGCGAGCGGCCTCTCCATCGGAGGCATGATCCGCCGGTGGTGGAGGAAGTCAAGGACGGTCGCCGCGGTCGGCCCCGCGCGTCGCCGGGTTCTTCGGCCGTGGCCGGGGAGCGAGTCCGGCCGCCTCCGATGCCGGGCCGTGGACACCCCCGTGGCCCCGGGAGTTGGGCTTCTCCCGAGCACCGGTCCGGTGTAGGGGGGGGGGCCGGGCTCGGCGTTGCGAAGGTAGAACCACCCCCGCTCCCCGCCGGCGTTGTTGGTCGTCATGGTACAAGGGATGTAGTCGTCCTTGTCTTGCGCCGCGGGCGAGCGACATCCCCGCCGCGCGCACCGCGCGGCGGTCCTCTCGCTCCGTCGTCGGGCCGCGTGAACGGCTCCGCGCGGAAGAGGTGTATCCGAGTTCCCAATTCACGCGGGATCCCAATATACCCCTCGCGGACGCCCACGAACGTGGCCGCTCGCGAGATCGCGTTCGGCGAGAAGTTGTGCAACTCCACGCGCGTAGCGGTGGCGCAGCGCCCGCATGAAGCGGCGGGCGGCGCGGCGAGCCGCGCTCATGGAAGCGAGTGAAGCTCACCACGTAGCCTTCCCGTGGGTTGGGCGCGTGGTCCCCGCCGGCGGCACGATCCACTCCGCCGGCCGCCCTCCTCGTTCGCCGCCGGTGGCCGGCGGCGGAGACCGAGTCATTGAGGGCCGGCCGGTTCCGCACCGACGACCGCTCCCATGCGTACGGATCGAGGATCGTGAGGGGCGGAAGCGGCGCCATGAGAAAAAGACAGGTGATCCGAGAGCGGAGGACGGGAAGAAGAAGAAGAGCTCTAATGGCGAAGGGGCGCGGTGGCAAGAGCAAAACGAAGGTGAGAGCGTAGGGGGCAAGAATGGCGGAACGCTAGGTAAAACCGTCGTCCCCCCCCCCCCCCCCCTCGCATTTATAAGCCGTGGGCGTGCCCTCCGGGCGCACGTCCCACGCGCGCATTAACCGGCAGGGGGAATCTTTTTCTCGCCGACGGGCGGGCCCCACCACGACCACGGCGCCCACGCCACCGCAAACGAGGCCATCATCACGGCGAAAAACGGGAGGGGCCGTGGCGGCGGTCACATCCGCCCGCCCACGCCGCCCACTACGCGCGCGCGCCGCGGCGCCTAAAAAGGCGCGCCCGCGACGCGAAACCGCGGCCTCGACGCGGCGGGCATTAATGGCCGGCTCCTTACCAAGTAAGGAGAACCCTTGAGCGGCACGGGCTCCTCGGCTCGGGGAAATTTCAACCCTCGAAAGGGTACGGGGTGTGAGAAGGTCGCCTCGGGGCCCGTTTGAAACAAAACGAGCACCGCAAAGCACCCATGTCGCGCCGTGTGCGATCGGCGCCGAGGGCCGGCTCCGCCCGAGCCCCTCGAAGGTTCGCGGATGCCGGGCCGGGAGCGCTTACCGCCACCCCCGCACCACTTTACCGATCGGCGCCTCGAGGGCCGGCTCGCCCGTGCCCCTCGAAGGTTCGCGGATGCCGGGCCGGGAGCGCTTAGCCGCCACCCCGCACCACTTTCGATCGGCCGCCTCGAGGGCCGGCTCGCCCGTGCCCCTCGAAGGTTCGCGGATGCCGGTCGGGAGCGCTTGCCGCCGGCCCCGCACCACTTTACCGATCGGCGCCTCGAGGGCCGGCTCGCCCGTGCCCCTCGAAGGTTCGCGGATGCCGTGCGGGAGCGCTTAGCCGCCACCCCGCACGGCCCTACGATCGAGAGGTTCGAAGCCCGACCCTCGACGGGTTTGAACGGGCGCCCCGGATCACCGAGTCGGGGACGACGAGGGCACGCGCATTTGAGCCGTTCCTCGAGCCCGCCGGGCTCGAGGGTGCCACACATGTCGTGTTCGAGAGCCGGCGAGGGCGGGTGGCCGGGGGATCCCACCGAGGGAGAGCTTCCGCGCCCTCGGTCCCCTAGCGAACGGACCGAGCCCCACCTAGCAAACCCACGCAAGCGCTTCAATGGACGTGTCCCCGGACCACACGGCCTACCCTTATCGAACGGGGAATGGGCGTCCACTCGTACCACCCACTAACAGCTCAACGAGGAATCCGCAATCCGCGACCCGACCGATGGGGGTTGTGGAAACCTCACCCTCCGGTCCCGCGAGGGACGGCGAGGGCACGTTAAAAAACAAGTCGTAAAGCTCTACCCGATCGCCTTGAACGGGCCCGGAGCTCGGGGGCTTGACACACGGCTACACCTCCTGGATTGCACCCGCCGGAGATAGTGCCAGCAGCGCGTGCGTCACCGAAGCCGCCCGAGACATTGCGCGACGCCGGTTGAAACATGTACCATGCCCTTCCGGCCAAGTCTCGCGGTCCAACCCCTACGGGGAGCACCCACGCTCTCGTAGGGGCTTCGCGGGCTGGACCGCGGGTCCGCCGACGCGGCCCCACGGAAAGCGTTCGCAAGACCAGGAGGGAAGAACGTCCTATCGCAAGCTCCCGGCACCGCGGGAGCCTCAATGGCAAACCCACGGATGCTTGGGGGCTGCGCGTCGGGGACGGCCCCTAGGGGTCCCCTAAACAACCGGGGAATCCCCACATTAAAACCCGCAACAAGCCAAAGCCAAACACGCCTCGCTTAACCATGCAGGACACGGCCCACGCCGCGGAGGCCCCAACGGCCCACCAAGGCGGCCCAATCGAAGATCCCCTCGAAGCAAGGGCTTCGCCTCGCTCGAGGATGCGCGCCTCCCTCGGGCGGGCTCCGCCCGTTCGAGGGGGGTGCGCTTACCTCGAGCGGGCTCCGCCTCGCTCGAGGGTCCGCTCTCGCCCTCGAACGGGGTCCGCCTCGCTCGAGGGCACTCGCACGCGCGCGCGCCTCCCCCGTACGCGGGCATTTAATGCCCCGACAACGGCGGGGCGGCGCCATCATGCGCCCGGGGCTCGCGCCGCGCCGTCACACCAACTCCCCGGGGAGGGAACCCATCCCCGCCACGGTGGGGGAGCGTGCGACGTGGCCGGCGCCGGTCCGTGACGCCGCGCCACCTACTCCGGTGCGGCTAACGCGCCGAGCCCTCGAAGGGGGCGGGCCGCACCCTCGATCCGCTTTCTCGTGACTTTGCGGGGGTTAGGTGGAGGCGCTAGGCGGCGGGGCGCCATCCCCGCCTCTCGCTAACGGCATGGCCGCCGCCCCCGTGCGTACGAACCCACGCCGGGCGGCGCGGCGCGGCTCCCGGCGGCCGTGGAGCGTGCGGGAACAGAACGCCACCTTACCTGCCACTGTGCCCCGTACAGGCCGACGTCAGCAGCTCCCTCGAGCCCGTCTGAAGACATCACAGCCGTCCGCTTCCCTTCTATCCTCGAAGCCGCCACTGTTCGGGTACAAGATGCGCCATGATGGCCGGATCGCTGCAAGGATCGACCGGGCGGCCGCCTACTCTACGGCATAGCACACCGCACTCCCTCACGTAGCTAAATACACACATGTGATTCGCTCTCTCCTTGGCCTATAAAAGGAGGACGAACCCCCCTGCCGTAGGGGAGAACGGACAGAGAACAACACGAAACAACACAACACGAGACAGGTCGCATCATGTACTTGCTCTCCAATTCTCCCACAACATCTTCAGCCACTACACCAGGGACTTGGAAGCCACGCTTCCTCTCCCGCCTTTCTTGTAGCAGCCCCACTACAGGCACCCCCGGTGTTGAGCAATATAGTGCCTTGAGCACACCACTGCTGGACGTACGGCCCCTCGGCCGGAACCAGGATAAACTCTGTGTCTTTTATTGCTCAGCATCGACCATTGAGGGAGAGACCTCGGCGCTTATTACTGGTTAGTGTCGGGACCACATTCCGCACCGACAATCAATAAATTCAAAAAATTCATATAATGGGTGAAAAGAATTAGGGATAATCACAGTCAAAATTTAAAAAAAATCTAAATTTTAATTTTTTTTCTAAAGCATATAATATTATATATTCAGTATATATAGATGTACCTATATAAATGCAAAAAAAGAAAAAGAAAAACGATAAGCAAATAAGCCCATGTCAGCCCAAATAGACCATCTCATCCGGACCATCCACTTTTGATTCAACGGTCCAGATCGCGTCATGGTTCTATAAAAAGCCTGAAACCCTAGCTCTGCTCCACCGTACCACACCTCCCCCTTCCTCCCTTCCGTTCACTCGTAGAGGACCGAGGTCGCCTCCTCCTCAGATCTGCTGCCAACCACCTGCCCTCCGCCGCTCGTTCGCTCGTAGAGGACCGAGGTCGCCTCCTCCTCAGATCCGCTGCCAACCACCTGCCCTCCGCCGCTCGCTCCTCCTCTCCCTTCCTCACCTTCCCGTACCCGAAATCCAGCAGTCGTGACGCCCTCCTCGCCTCCCCCCGAAGCCACTGCTGCTATGCGGATCTTGAGTCTCGAAAGCGCGCTGGTGGTGCTCGCGGCGGCCATGCATGGAGCCGGCGCCCGACCATGGCTTGCCGGTGCTGGATCCGACCGCAGTGGTTCTAGGCCCAGCCATCACGGACCCAGATCTAGTGACACTGGCCCTCCGCCGGCCGGTGAGTCCGTCAACGCCACTGTCGGCATGAGCTCTGAGTGGGTCGAGTGGAGGCGGCTGTCAAGCAAGTCCCAACGAAGCTGCAAGGCGCTATGGACAATGATGCGACCGCCGGAAACTCGAGTGCTGTCGAGACATTCGATCTGGTGAGTTCATCTGCCCCCAGACCAGAACCGGACCCTCCTTCCTTTTTCCCCTTTCCACTGCTGAGAGTTGTAACCAATTTTTTGGGGATTTGAGTAGGATCTGATTCACGCCATAATCAAGCTGGCTGGTGTGGAGGTGGCGGGCAGAGAAGGGTGTTGGTAGCAATGAGGATGTTGATGTCGAGGTGATTCATGGGTCCAGCCGAACCTAGGTGTCTAGAAAACTTTTCTGAACCGATCATTCTTCCCCTTCTAATAAGCATGTGCTTTGTTTTCTAATTTGCAGCCTACTCTGGGACAGCAGCACATGAGTTTACTCGTGAGTATTCTATGACATGCATGTATGTTTTTCAATATATGCATTAGGTCACCCAGGTGTTGCCTACCATCATGTAGCTTTTGCTGAAATGATTCCACTTCCACTGAAATGATTCATGCTTGCATTCTATATTTTTCAATCTATTTATGGAACATACATATTATGTATTGCTCTATAAAAAAATCAGCATTAGTGTCCATCTGTGGTGCTTTGCTTGTAATTAATATAGTTACAGACAATTATTGAATAAAATTAATGGGCATAGAGTTCGTTCCTGAGGTTACTTACATCATAATTAGTAGATTTATCAGTAGCAGAATTTTACGTCTAATTTCTTTGGCATCAATTGCTAATTATGACCCGCCTGCCTGCATAATTGTCGAATGTTCTCTCCTCTACATCATAATTGAAGAATTGAAGAGACATTTTTATTCATCTGTATGTGTATGTTACATAGCTTATCTAATAAACATCTGATTGGACCATTACTTTTTGAAGAACAATGATGGATATAGGATATATTGCGAAATTCATGGCTGGGATGTTTTTAGGACAATCTGCCTAGAAACCTGACTTAAAGCTACTACTTGAACACATCCTGATGCAGCATTGTGTGACACATTTATTTGTATATAGTGAAAATATCTTCAATGCCACATCCTCTTGTCAGTATCATATAAACATAGGTGCTCAGTAACTAAGAGATCTCACATTGTAAATTTAATTATGCAATACTTGGCCTTGTTTTGTTGGCTAATCACATGTATTATGATTGGTCATTTTCATATGCAGCGGCAAGTCTTTCTTCCTCCTCTACTCTGCTTGCGGTGCTCATTCCAGGCCATTCCTCCATTGCCTGGTGCGCCTTGCTCTGCCTTTCCTCTTTATCAATCATTTGCTACCTCTTGGATAAAAGAAATTGACCCCTCTTGAAAATTTATGGATCAATAGATAAATCAATGTATGCTTTGTTCCCTGCTATTGAATTGGTGTACTGTAGTTAGCTGTACATCCTTTGTTGTAAAACAGAACTTGTATTTTGTTCACTTAAAACCTATTAAATTATACTTGCTTGACTTGTTATTTAGTGCTTGCTTGCTTGACTTGTTATTTAGTGCTTGCTTGCTTGACTTGTTCCTTGGTTATTTTTTATATCAATTTCCCACTGACAAGTGTTTGGCAATGTTCTATTTTCAGGTTGAGGATTGGATGCATCAAGAAGCAAGCCGTTATAAGTGATTAGATCAGCAAACAAATGACTTGATACTGCTAGCGATGCTACAAGAATATGTTTGATTTGTCTGTTGTTTCCATGTCATGTTATGGTGTTCTTGTCCGGAATTGCTTGTGATTTCTGTGCTTTTCCTGCAGTTTGATAAGTCTAGTTGAAAACTAAGCTTGTTGGATTGAATAAATATGGGCAGTGTATTTGTTGTGGAATTGCTTTGTTTTAAAAATTGATCCTTTTGGACTGAATTTTATATGCGCTTGGTGTATATTTCTGAATGACGCGAATTGTGAAATGGGCTGTGTTGGGCCGGAATCTTATGAGCCATGTAGATCTAGGTCATTATATTAAATTTGGCCATGTCGTCGTCCACGTAGGCTGCCACATCAGCGCCACGTGGCTGCTACGTTAGCGCCACGTGGCTACCATGTTAGCGCCACGTGGCTGCCACATCAGCGCCACGTTTTTAAAACACCATCGCCACGTCATCTGCTACATAATTGCCACATTATCTGCCACACCATCCCTACAAGTGATGTGGCAAGTTAATCCATGACGATCACTTTCGTCACAGATTTTGGGCTTCGGGCTGGGTTCAATGGGCTTTACACCAATCTATGACGGCTTAAGAACGTCATGGATCACGCTAATCTATGACGAAAATTTAAGGACGTCACGAGAAGGGATCCGTGACGCTTAATACATGTCGTTCTCAAATTTCATCATAGATGTCATTTTATGACGAATTTTTGATGATCCATGACGAAAATTGACCGTCATAGACCAAAAGATTTTTTGTAGTGGAAGTACCGCACCGGAACGCGTCGTCAAGGGACTACACAAAATAAGCTTAAAACAATGTTAGTCCCATAATCAAACCATAGGATGAACTCCCCCTAAATGTGTGCATTTAGTGTTTGAATCACCAACCAAATGTATGCACATTGTTTATTACAACAAAAGGGAAGCTAACCCTATAGCTTGCTCATGATGCAAAGAGAGATATATGAAAACATGCACCATGAAAGAACAAGTGTAGCTTTCCTACACACTAATCAAACCATGTAAGTTGCTCATGGGTTAGCACATGACACAAGCAACCTATCATATGTAAATATTGCAACAAATGCAACCTAAACAAGGCAATGGAGCTACAATGATACATGAGATGGGTTCTAGTTTCCATTACCTCAACGGGGGAACTTGGGAAACACATGTCCAACTTGCAAGCTTGGCTTCTAGGCTTGAATCTTCACAACTTCTTTGTGCCAAGCCTCCCAAGTCCCTGCTCTCAAGGCCTTCAAGTGGCCACTTCCTTGGGCACCCAAATGGGATGGTTCCAACCCCGCTCCTCCTTCATCTTCCCAACTTTGTGTGCAACCACCTTGCCATTAGCCTTCTTTTTGATGAAAGTAGGTGTTGCTCTTGGTCTTGTTCTTGCGGTTGGGTTTGGTGTAGATGAGGGAGCTTTTGATGGTGGGGTTCAACTTCTTCTTTGTGCCCTTGTCCATCTTCTTGACAAATTGAGGGCATTTGTAGAACTTGTGCCCTTCTCCATGACACTTGTAGCAAGTCATAGTTGCACCCTTCTCAAGCTTCTTCACCATGGGATCACAGTTATCTTGAGAAGGTTGGACTATGATCTTCATGTCTTGAGAGATGTCCACTTGTTCCTCATCGTTCTTGCCCTTGCCCATCAAGTTTGCCAACCTCTCTCGGAGCCATTTCACTTCTTACTTAAGCTCATCATTTTTCTTGGCTATGAGACAATCACATGTTTCTACAACAACATTCTCATTGCAATTAAATCAATGCAAGAAGTTGAAGCATCTACCTTGGAGATAGGAATTGCACAAGGGATAGATGATTCATCAAGCTCAAAGGAATTACTTGTTTTAGTCTCTTTGCTCTCAAGCTTAGATTTTAGCTCATCACACTCCTTGCTAAGCAATTTGAATTTGCACAACAAATGTTCATAATTTCTAGCAAGGGTTGCACTAAGATCATTGAGAGCATTGAGTTCTTTAATTTCATTAGCTTGTTTCTTAAGCATTCCTTTTTGCTCATGGACTAGCTCAACAAGATCATCGAGAGAGGTAGTGTCGGATTCATCATCACTTACATTGCTCTCCATACCTTGGGCCATAAGGCACATGTGACGTGATGATGAAGGACCTTGCATGAAGCGGGTGGTGAAGTTCTTTCTTGATTCATCACTTGAGCTAGAATAACTTGATTCTCCACCCCTTGTCCACTCACGGACGGCGATAGTTGCTTCTTGCCTTGGTCTCCTCTCCTTAACCACCTTCTTCTTGGGCTTGTGCTCGATCTTGGTGAACTTGATGTGTTGATGATGACGCCCTTCTCTCAAGTGGACGTTGTAGCCGTACATGTTGACTTTCTTTACATACTTAAAGATTGTCTTCACGTACTCGGCCACCACTGTTTCAACCTCTTCATCACTTGAGGAATATTCATCATCACCATCATCCTCGCTTGAGCTTCCATGAGTAGCCATCCTACTCAACATCTTCTCTTGTTGGCTTGAGAGAGCATGGCTTGTAGTTGGAGAGGATGGTTCTCAGGGCTTTTCTTGGGGCACCTTCTTTGACTTGGGCATGATTTGAAGCTCATGTGCCATTGTTAACACCAAAAATTGGTACAGGGAAGAGACTGACATGTGGGCTGAATTTGGCAGAAGAACACCATTCGGCAGAAGGTTTTCCTCAAAGCATTCGGTAGAGGCGTCTGCGGTCAGGAGTACATCATCATTCGGCAGAAGAATTGTTCCACGGTAAAAGCGGAAAGCATTCAGGAATGTGTGATGATGTGGATTGAATATAAATAAGGGGATGAATTGATGACGGGTACAAGATGAACATGACGCTATGGTATTAATTTTAGGCAATAAATGATTGTAATCGTGGTCGACTAGGAGTCATGTTAGAGCCAGGGTATAAATATAAACCCTTAGTGTTTGTAATAGGGATCGAACAATTTCACAACAAACTGGCCCCGTGCCAACTTTCGAGTCCTTCTAGTCGTGTCGTCGAATTCTTCGAGAGGAGCCATCGATCCATCGACCTCCGTAAGTACCGGCAACCTTGTATCATGTCTAGTATCATGCGGTGGATTTAGATCGTGATGCAAGTAGTCTTGTTACCATGCTTAGTATCATGCAGTGGAATTAAGCTTGGTTCAAGAAGGTTCCCTTGTTAGATCATGAGTCATGCGGTAGGCTAAGATCTAGCTTGGAGCTAGTTATCGGCTCTATTAGATTTGGCAAGATCTAATAGATTCATTAAGTTACCATGTGTTGCTTTGAATTTTACTTTATGTTTAGTTCATGTAACACTCCTATTGCTCAATTTAGATTGACTAGATTCGGCTTTATCTTGTTTGCGGCAAGCGAGTCATGCGTTCTCTAATAGCCGAATTCGAATTAATCTAGATTGTCACGTGTTGCGGGTTCAAGTTTGTTAATCTTGCATAGCTTGTTCCTTCTCCGCGGAATCCGATTCGGCTGTACAGCTGTGTTCGGCAATTCCATCACGAGTGAAACATGTTCATGAGCTTGCTTTAAATAATGTATTGCTTTTCACCTTCAATGTTTAGATTGTATCATGCGGTGGATTGATCTATTCTTGGTTGGTGGTGTGATTTCAAACAAGTTGTATCATGTGGTGGATTAACTTGTTTGTTGTCATGCTTGACGGGTTTGAAAGTACCTAGACACGCGGTAGACTAGTGCTTTTGATCTATGCATGCTTGTTTACTGCAAATTCATGATCATGCTTTGCCTTTTTATTTATTTTATCATGATTTATCCTTGATAATCGGTCATGGTTACGTGCTGCAACATTGTTTAAATAAAGACCGATTTTTCATCATGCTTACATTATACATTCAGCTGCGCCCTATGTTCGAATTACTGACAGATAGCTTGTTTGTAGCTATATGTCATTCTAATTGGCTTTATAGCCGTAAATACGGAACTGTTTGGTACCACCCAGCAAGTTCCAGGTTTTATCTAACCGTTTTCATCCTTTGTCAATTTCAGGGAAAATTGACTGGCACGCTTCTGGATTCTAACGCCTGGGCCACGTGTGTCGTATGGACCTCCCTGGGCCCACTATCTCGGTGGGTACCAGGACCGACTACTCGGTGGGCCCCTGGGACTACCCGACTTGCTCTGCACGGCACCTGATGGCGTGGAGCACAAGGACTACTGAGGAGAAGTACTCGGTTAGGAAGTTGTACATGTCCCGCACTGTATGGAGGACTCCTAGACGTACTCGACTAGTACTCTCTCCCTGAACCGACTTGTAACCCTGCCTCCCGGACTATATAAGGTGAGGCAGGGACCTCTCTCTCTCGATCATCTCATCTCACGGCGTAAGGTTGCATCATCTTGTAATCATACCCAATCAATTCAGAGCTACGCAACATATAGGACGTAGGGTATTACGCACCTCGCGGCCCGAACCTGACTAAATTGTGTGCCACGTGTCTCTTCCTTCGAGTTACCGATCTCGGCGAGGCCACATTCATCTACTTAGGGTACTCCCCTTAGTAGGTTGCCAGTCTAAAACACTGACAGATGGCGCGTCAGGTAGGGGATCTCGCCCGAGATCACATGGCGAACTCGATGGCTCCCGTCTACATCAAGCCAACCGTCGCCTTCAACCGCGGCGACTCCTTCGTCTTCGGCGCCTGGGTCTGCACTGCTGACGGCGCTGAATCTTTCCAACGCCGCCTCACCATGCCGCCCAACCCGGAGACTAGCCTCGTGACGCTTCCCGAAGTAGTCACGGGCGAACTCGCCGGCAAGTTCGGCGAAATTTCGCTTTTCGACCAACACGCCGACTTCGAGCTCGGATCCGCCTCCAACTCGAACTTGACGTCCCCGTGGGCTATCGTATGCGAGCCGGCTACTCAGCCATCGCAAGTGGTTTCCCCACCCCGCGAGCGCTTCACGCGTGGCCCCCGCTACCTCAGCAGGGCCCGCTCGGAGGCTCCCTCTACACGCCGGGCCGGCAAGGAGCCCGTACCCGAGTACAACTCGGACTCCGATACCGCCCCCGGCCACACTCGGACTCCAACCCCCTCTTCGGCTTCTACTCGGACTCCGCATACGAGTTCGACTTCGGGTCGGACCCTAAGGATCCCGAGTCTGAGGACAACTCTACTGAGCAACCCTTATCAGGGCCGGCTTCTGGGCTGGTTATAACGTCCACACCCGCCGAGAGATTCATCTACTGGCCAGATCGCAAGCCCGCCGACCTGATAAGCGGGGACTCACGCTACATCGCCTACCTCGGCTCGCTTCCCTTCCAGGAGGGAACACCACTCGCTCGGGCTGAGGAGTACACTCCAACTGAGGTGGCGAGCTCCGACCCCAGTCTTGGCAACCCGACCGCCAAGTCTTCATGGCTGCCGGCGACATGCTAGGACCCTTAGGGACGGCAGATGACCGATACCTTGAGGACATCTCCGTAGACGAGTTGTCTGCTAAAGCACCCGCGGATGAGACTGACGCCAACAGTGACGCTCGACACGAGCGTAACAGAAAGCGGAACGAACGAAGCCGGCATCTTCGAGACTCCCTCCCCATCCGCAACCTTGCGGAAGCACTCGACCAAGTCGAGAGCCGGGTACACACCACCCCAGAGAAATGCCTCATGTCTATAACCACGATAGCACGTCAGGCCCAGGGAATGCGCGCGGGACAAGTCATCGCCAAGCTCGCGGAAGATGCTTACTTCATGCGAGTCGACAACAGGGTCGCTCAGCCGCCTCCCGCCAGGAACCGCGACAACGAAGCCACAAGTCGCAGCGCGGACCTCGGTCGTAACCGTACTCGAGGCGAGCTGCCGGCCCAGCCCAACCGTACTCGTGCAAACACCTGCGGACCCTCTCAAGCTGGCAACAGCGCCGCAGCTGCTGGCGGTGATCGCGAGATCGTCCCCCATCGCGACCCTGGCGGCGACAGCAACAACGGCGGAAGCTCCAACCATGGGGCCAACAGGAGGGCCGGTGGCGGAGGCGATCGCGGCGGCCGAGGCCATGCGAATAGCCACGCCTCCGAGCCTCACGGGGGCGGCTTCGACGCCCGCCGTAATATTGAAGAACTGCGGCGGAAGAAGTCCGCCACAAGATGGCGACAACGACGGCTTCCCCCACCTTTTCTACTCGGCTTCACAACTTACTCCTCCCGGACAAGTTCAAACCTCTGGGAATCACCAAGTACGACGCAAAGCAAGACCCCCATCCAATGGCTCGTGTGCTACGCCCTCTCCATCGAGAATGCCGGTGGCAACAACGACACCAAGTGCCTCTACTTTCCCTCTCGCTCGGACCAAGCCCCGCTCACATGGCTTGAGTCACCGGACAAGCACTCGATCGACAAGTGGGACCACCGAAGGAGCGAGCTTCACCAAAGCAACTTCGGGGGCGCTATGGGCCGCTCGGGTACTCGCATGGACCTAGCTATGGTGAAGCAGGAACAAGGCGAGACCCTCTGCAAGTACATGAGGCGCTTCTTCGACAAGCGCGCCACCGTAGTCGACGTCACCGACAAGGAGGTCATCGACCTCTTCCAAGACGGTCTCTACCACCGTCGCACCTTCGAAGACTTCGGTAGACACCGCCCCAGGTCCATCGCCCATCTCAAGCATATGATGACGTCCTGGGCCGACGAAGAAGACAAAGCTAACGTCAAGTACGATGCCATCCGTGGCAAGAGGAAACAGAACACGGGCGGTGGCAGCAGCAATAACGGGAACCAAGGCGGTCGCAACAACAACAACTACTCGGGTCCCAACCGCAAGCGCAAGCCAGACAACACTGTCGCGGCGATCCAACACCCTGCGAAGGAGAACTCGAAGAAGACCTCCGGCGGCTTCAAAGACTTGCTGAAAGAGAAGTGCCCGTGGCATCTGGACGCCAACCACACCACCGAGCAGTGCTACTAACTCAGGCGAGCACTCAAGGGTACTCCAGAGCCACCGCATCCTCATGACAAGAAGGGCAAAAAGAAGAATGACGACGGCAATGGCGACTTCCAGGAACCCGACAAGACGGTCAACGTCCCCTTCGGTGGACTACCCAGCAGACGAGAACAAAAGGCTACCCGTCGAGAAGTCATGAGCATTGAGCCAGCGGTACCAACCCCGCTCAGGTGGTCGGAGGTACCCATTACCTTCTCCCGCGCGGATCAATGGACTAGCTTCTCCGAACCAGGGCGGTTCCCTCTCGTCCTGAAGTCGGTGGTCGCGGGCTCCAGGCTCAACAAGGTCCTCATCGACGGTGGAAGCGGGCTCAACGTCCTTTTCACCAAGACCTTGAAGAAGATGAAGCTCGACATCACCCACATGCTCACCAAGAGCACCTCGCCCTTCTACGGCATCGTCCCCGGGAACGCGGCTATCCCACTGGGCTCAGTGGTCCTGCCAGTTACCTTTCGGGAATCTCGGGACAACTATCGTATCAAGTACATCGAAGTCGCGGACTTCGAGACCTCCTACCATGCCATCCTCGGCAGACCGGCTATCACCAAGTTCATGGCGGTACCCCACTACACCTACTTGGTACTCAAGATGCCGAGCCCAGTAGGTGTACTCTCACTGCAAGGGGACTTCAAGATCTCGCACGACTGCGACACGGAAGCTATGGAGATTGCCTCCACAAATCAAGTACCCAATGCAATGATGGAGATCTACGCTGCGTCGAAGAAGCTTGCCCCAAGTGAACTCGATATCCCAGAGAAGTCGGACAAAGCGAACAAGCCTCAGCCAGCTGAGGAGGTTCTGGTCAAGACAATCGACCTCGGGACAGGCGACAGCAGCAAGACCACCACCATCGGGGCGGGTCTCGACCCGAAATAGGAAGACGCGCTCATCAACTTCCTCTGGGCTAACTGCGACATCTTCGCGTGGAAGCCAGCGGACATGCCAGGGGTGCCCAGAGAGTTGATTGAGCATTCCCTCAACGTCGATCCTAAAGCTACCCCGAAACGACAACACCTCCGCCGCTTCGCCGACGACAGACGGGACGCCATCAAGAAGGAACTCGCCAAACTACTCGCGGCTGGCTTCATCAAAGAAGTCTTCCATCCTGAGAGGCTCGCCAACCCCGTCCTCATCCGCAAGAAGAGCTCGAACGAGTGGAGGATGTGCGTCGACTACACCGACCTCAATAAGCACTACCCCAAGGACCCCTTTGGGTTGCCGCGGTTGACCAAGCCAGCTAATCCGGCTTGCTGTGTGCTTGGCGTGAGGTACAGATTTTACGTCAACACACTTTTTGGCACGCCTGGTGGGACCACTCAACTTGATCAAGATGCCTGACATCCAAGCTGTCCTGGATGCCACCTTCAATGAACTGTCTTCAGAACATCAACTACTACTGAAAGAAGCTATGGAGCGATTCCAGCAGAAATGTCTGATGTATTTTCCAAGAATAGGAGTGGTGTGCCATTCCTCAAGACAGATATGCCAGGAGTTTTGATGCCAGGAGAGACTAATGCCACAGTTGCTGCAGAGAAACAAGAAGCTTTTGGTATGATACAGCAAGCTATGGAAGAAATAATGGCTAGACACAACACTGCCTTTTTAAATAGCTTCCGACAAATGATGATTGGTGTCTTCGTCCCAAATGTGGACAAACATTTTGAGCAGGGTGAATCAAGTGCTGCTGCTAATGGCCAACCACCTCGTCAAGATGCAAGTGCTCAGCTGCCTCAGCAAAGCATGAGTGTTCAGCCAACTCAACATGTGGGTAGTCAACCGATCCAGTAGAACCCTCATCAAGCAATACCTAATCCATGCACATATGGTGAGATGGCATTCGGTACTTCTGGAGTTCAACCTATTTTTGCCTACATGATAGCCCCAACAAGTAACAGGTTGCAAAGGAACATGTACGGGAACGGGTATTCAGAGTTCATGGACTACAGTGCTATCGATGCTCTCCTGAATCCTGGGTATGGTGGTGCTACAGGGATGCTTGCTGGGGGGCCAGGGAATCAAGACACCAATGTTGATCTCCTGGTGTAGAGAATGACTGATGTGCTTCAAAATCAATTCGGTCTAAAGCCTAAGAACCAAGGACACGTGTATACACCTCCCTTCCCAGAATCGTACCACAGGGTGGCATTACCAAATAGGGTTAAAGTTCCCACGGAGTTCACTAAGTTTTCAGGACAAGATGATACTAGTACTGTGGAACACATAGCCCTGTACCTAATGCAGCTTGGGGAAGCTTCTGCTGATGAGCCTTCAGAATTAGATATTTCCCTCTGTCATTGACAGGCCCAGCATTTACATGGTTCACTTCTCTACCTGCTCATTCAATCTGCTCTTGGAAAGATTTGGAGCAAAAGTTCCATGCTCATTATTACACTGGCAGTAATGAGAAAAAGCTAATTGATCTGACTACCTTGAAGCAGAGGAACAATGAAACACCAATGGAGTTCCTCAGGAGATTCAGAGAGACAAAAAGAATGTGCTTCTCTTTGAACATACCGGATGATCAATTGGCTGCTATGGCTATAGCAGGGATGTTGCCAGCCATTCGGGAGAAGCTATTGATGGAATTCGACGACCTTGGCCAGCTGTCACACCGGCTGTCATTGATGAGCAATCAAGCATACGGCTTCAAGAAAGACTCCAGATTTGTCAAGCATAGTGATGTAGCTGACATCTACAATCAATTCCTCGAAAGGGCAGATCAAGGAGATGAATATGATGATGAAGAGGAAATAGCTGCAGCAGAGATTGTGTGGGGCAAGGAGCCATTGACAGTAAATCAGAGATGGATCAAGCAAGCTAAAGGCACCTATGATTTTGATGTAACCAAGGCAGATAAGCTCTTCGATTTCCTTGAGAAAGAAGGCCGGATCAAGTTGCCAGAAGGGCATTCTATGCTTTGGCCTGATGGAGTGAAAGATAAGAAGTACTGTGGGTTTCATGACAGGAATTCTCATTCCATCAATGAATGCAGGGTCTTTAGAGTGAGGATCCAGAAAGCTATCCAAGAAGGTCATCTGAAGTTTGATAATAAGATGAAATTGGATGGTAATCCATTCCCTCAGAACATGATCGGGTTCTCAATGTGAACGCTGTTGAAGGGAAGGAAAAGGTGAAAGTTTTGACTTCGGCAAAGGCAAAGAAGGATGGCTCAGTTGATCCCACTCGACAAGTCACATTTGAACAGATTCACAAGGAAGAGCCTCGCTTCCTGAAAAGTCAAATTGAAGTAGGTGAATCCTCTAAACCCAGAGTGACTTCGCGTATTCTCCTCAACAAGTGGCAGCGTCAGCAAGAAAAAGAGCGCTACCAGAGGCATAAGTACGAAGAGGAGAAGCGGAGATATGAAGAAGAGATGTGCAGGAAGGAACAAGAGGAATATATGCGAGAACAAGAGCGTGCACATTGGGGATGTGCCTTCTTCAGACACTGTTGGAATGAGGGTTTAAAGGTTCCCACGCAGAATAACTGTCCCGAATGCAGCGACAAGTATACCGAATACAGGCAAGACATTGCCAATCGCCGATCCGTACATGAAAGAATTGGAAGGATGCAACCTAGTGATGGTCGGCGCCTAAAAATAAATAAGATTGATGATCAACCGAGGAAAAGGTATGCTGATCACAGGTGGGTGGATCATGAAGAAGAAGAAGATCATGGGTATGTCTGGCAAAAGGGACAGTGGTGCCCACCTGGTTTAAGGAAAAGCCAGAAGAGAAGGGTACATCGCTTGAGGAATCAGGAACTGAAACATGCAGGGATCAAGAGGAAACAAGTGTGGCACCCAAAAGACAAACCTAATGAATCTGGTCATTCGGCTCATACATGCATGGTATGTTTCTTGCCGAATGAATTCATGGCTCCAGCTAATCAAATTGTGCAGGAGGAGGTATTGCCAGATATGGATGAGGCCGAGCAATTTGGACTGATGGCACAGTTAATGTTGGCCAAGCAAGCTACTTTTGATAAGCCAGCCAAGAATCGGCACATGAGACCGCTGTACTTAAGCGGATATGTCAACGGGAAGCCATTGACCAAGATGTTTGTTGATGGTGGAGCTGCTGTCAATGTGATGCCATATACTACATTTAGAAAGCTTGGCATGGGCCCTGGAGATTTGATGCCAACAAGCATAGTTCTTAATGATTTTGCTGGGAATCTGTTGACGGTTCAAAACCATGCTCAAGTTCACCGCAAGCCTACGGGTGACTTGGTGCCTTTTTCACCAAGGAGGGTCCTCCCTAGATTTGTCAATCCAAGGATCGGAAGCAAACTCCTAGGATTCTCCATCTAACCTATTGATCTAGCCTAACATGAAGCATTGATTGCATAAGAAGATAAACCTTAAAGATGTATGAATTATAGCATAAGGTTGATCGCATCCATGAACGTAGACAAGGTAAAGAGCAAACAAGGGAAACTAATGCCTATCATCTTCTAGTCATAGTTCCAGCCAAAAGAGCAAGCGCGACATACATCTCATCCAAAGCCATCTTTAAACTACTATCCTCCAGTCCGAATCCGAAAACGCCCGCCTTTCGGAACCCTCGTTCTGTCACAACGTATTCCTATTTATGCGGGTAGTCTAGGGAGAGTTCGATAAGAACAAGTTGAAATCACTTGGTCGGTCCGATATGCACCTCTAGCCACCGCGGCTAAAAGAGCACCCTATGCAATCTAGCTATAGACTAGATTGGGGAAGAAGCATAACCAAGAAGAAAACAAAATCATCGATGGAGGAATTGAGTCGCTAAAAGATTGGATGACATGAAGTACTTAACTCACATAATAAATGTGTTTAGATCATCTCCACCAAGTACATACCATTGATGACCTCAATTAGCTTCGGAACTCCGCCATGGCTCAACCGTGCAAGGCGGCCATGGCGGCTAGGGTAGGCCTAGGCCATCTCCTAGATGACTTCGAGGACTCACTGCGGCCGTCGTCGCTCTCTCCTAGGTTTCACTGAGTTCCTGTGGATGGATGGATGTGGCGGCCGGCGGAGGCAGAGACAATTTATAGACAAGCACCTAGGGCAAAAGGGGGACGCGAACCGGGCCCGGAGTGGGCTGGGCCGGTCGGCCTAGGCCGGCCGGTCCAGGCCCATTTCGGCCCGGTTCATCCCCGGTTTGCTCCCCGGTTGCTTCTCGCGTGATCCCTTATTTGTGTGCACTTGCATGTGGGACTTTGACGTCGTTCCCTTCACAGTTTAGGCTTGAATCCTTGCCATGCAAGCTTCGCTGTTTTCTGGTTGAGTTCCTGAAGACTTGCACGTTGACGCTTCGGTCCTCGGGTCATTTGGAGTCATATTCATCAAGTGTCTTGACTTATGACGGGCTTCATGATCTTCTCTTGAAGTGCTTGGTGAATTTATCCCGAAAGTCTCCTCTTTAACATTAACTTCCTGCGTAAACAACAAACTCCAAAATCGACATGCAAGTGTGAACTTGTTACATCATTAGTATGCCTAGTGGCGGGTTAGTTGCAAATCATAATCGAAACCAATGTATAACAAGTACTCTAGGTTGACGGAAATTCACCGTCAACATCTCCCCCATGCTTAAACCTTGCTCGTCCTCGAGTAAGTTTTCAATGGATATCAGCATTGCCTTTTATTGTTCATACCCTGCACTTGATCACACATGATAAAGCATAATGCTCTCCAAGTTTATATTTGTTAAAATTCCATAATGTAACTAGCTTTCATCTCTATGGAGGGTAGATATAATTTAAGCTCTTTCCACAAGTAATCAATCATGCTCCACAAAATTCGAATAGGTCTTTGAAACTTTTGAAGTGAAGAACGAGGTGAAGAAAAGAGCTAAACCAAGTACAAAAATTTAAACCTTCTTGCATATTGCTCATGAACTCTCATCTTACAACACTCTCAAGCCTACTTGATCTATATCCTTTCCCTCTCATGTTTGTAGGTGAAGGGTTTTATTTGGAGCTCATAGGAAAGTTTTTATCCTACCAAGATGCTAAAGTTGAGACTATTATCTAAACAAGGCAAGCTTCTCATGGACTTATCATGACTCGTCAAAAAGGTCATTGGAAAAATAATGTTCGCAAGAAGGGGGAAGAGAAAGAACTCACACTTTTAGATAGGTGGACATGTGCAAATGGCAAAGAATGATCCCGAGGTCCCAACGAAGTCCTCATTATCGGATTGCACATGGTTGGAAAAAATGAGTATGGGTCTTGATCTTGAAGTCCTTGGAAAATCCTTAAGCAACTAGAGAACCGGGAGAGATTATTATTACTCTATTTTTTCCTTTTTTCTTTTTCTTATTTTCCTCCTTTTTTCCTTCTTTTTTCTTTTTGACATGTGAGGTACTTTGAATTTTTTGTTTCGTTCTCTTATCTTATTCATTTTTTATTTCTTTTGTTGCTAGCCTCGTCATGCATATATCCATCTTTCGTCTTTTATCTCCGCTAGAACTCTAATTTGCATAGTACCTACCTCCTCCCCCATGCTTAGACGTTTGCTCGTCCCCGAGCAAAGAGGAAGTGGTGTTGAGGTAGGTACTGGATGTCTTGATGAGAGGGAACTTGAATCTTCCCTTTGAAGCACCTTCTTGTGACGTGTCGTCTCCATACTCAAGTGATAGGTAGGTAGGTCAAGGAGGTTAAAGCAAAAGATGATGTTGGTTTAAAGGGTGGATATCCGGCGAGATTTGCAAAGCTTCCGATGTGGGAGCTCACAATGCACGGATAGAATAGGCTAGAAAAAGATAAGTTATGCAAAAAATGGAATGACCAGCTTCTTAGTCACGAGCCAAAGAATCGAGCCTTGAATCAATTCACCCAACAATAACTCTTGTAATCTATGGTTGCACTCAATATATAAGGCTTTGGATAGGTAGAGCAAAATGCAAGAGGTATTAACGACAAGGTTAGCATGACTTTTTAAAAGCAAAAAGTAATATGTTCTTCGACCCATCCAAAGTTGAGAGCATAAAGAAACCATGGGTCTTTATTTTTATCATGACCTCCACAAAAGATTAAGCTAGTATTTAATTAATTTCAGATTTGTATTAGAGAGAGCAATAAATTAATCATACATAAACAAGCACAAAGTTTAAACAAAGTGGAAACGGTCATCATATATCAACGAGCAAGATCAAGCCAAAATTATTTCATCATGGTGAGCACAAGGTGATGACAATAAACAAAAACTAAAACTAGGTTGTACTCCTAGAAGCCATGTTATTTAACAAGAGAGACATACAAAAGTTGCATCTAAGGTTGTTGAAGGCATATACATATATACAAACATTTAGAAAGACAAGGACAAAGAGATGGTTGATGAATTGTTACCGTCCTTTGATGTTTGTGATGTAGCGCACCCTCCCCCATGCTTAAGCGTTGTGCCTAGCATGGAAGAAGGAAGATCGGCATCCGTAGCAACCGTGATCCTTGAACTCCATGCGGTCTTCTTTCATCCGCCAAGTCTTCCCCCATGCTTAGCATGTTGCTAGGCACGGAAGATGATGAACCATCTTAAAATTCTTGAAGTCTCACTGCCATGCGTGGAGATCATCATCACATTGTTGCCTTTGTTCGTCCTTCAATATCCGCCCTTTGCCACGAGCCTTGCTCCCAAATGTTTCTCATCTCATCTTCTCCTCATTCCATGTTGTCCCTTATTGCTGGTTCATCTTCCACGAGTTTTTCTTCTACTTCCAGAACTGAGTATGAAGGATCGGATGGCGACTAGAGAGGGGGGGGGAGTGAATAGGAGCCGGATAAAAATTCTTCTCAAAGAACCCGGCCTATACCCTAGTCAAAAACCCGGTCACACACAAGCGTTGGAACGAAGCACACACCAATCGCCAAAACAACGAGTCCTTGAAGCACATGCGGAAGCACGAATGAAGGAGGGAGGAATCGAACCAAAGAGCAAAGCGCCTGTGCTCGGCGGACCGTCCGACCGGCAGGCGGACCGTCCGCGATGGCCGCGCGGACCGTCCGACAGGTACCGCGGACCGTCCGCACCCTTGCCGCGGACCGTCCGCCCGAGCCGCGACCGTCCGTTAAAGCGACCAGAACCACCAGAACCGACCCAAGAAAAACGGACCGTCCGCGAAGACCGGGCGGACCGTCCGCGTGGGCCACGGACCGTCCGCTACTGGAGCTCGGACCGTCCGCAAAACGGCTGCAACGAAAAACCAAAACCAAATCAGATCAAAAGCAAAGCCGAGCAAGAACACGAAGAACACGCAAAGAACACTGTACACGCGGACCGTCCGCCTCGCCCTCGCGGACCGTCCGCCAGGCACGAACAGAACTGAAAACTGCTCGACCCCGAAAGTCAACACTCCCAATCCATCACCGGATCTCCCTAACGATAGAAGCTGTTGAGACAAGAGTTTGGGGACATGTAAAGCGTCAACCAAGGATGCTATACCCCAAAAATTTTGTCTCCTAACTCCCTAAATCATCGGGAATCGCGGATCCTTTGAACACCACCAAAAGCTAGAGCACCGAACGAAAATCCTTGAATCGAAGTGGTTTCCGGCGTTTGAGGGCACAAGATCAATCACAAAGATGCACTAGACATCCATCCATGTTTCCCTCAAAGAAATCCGGGGAGAAACCCACTCAAATCCGCGGAATCACACCAAGAACAAAGGCACCAAAAACAAGCACGAAAATAGCACAAAAAGAGCTCCGAAAAAGCAATAAAAGAAATTCGGGAATAGAAAGATTGGCACAAGATTTAGAGGATGAAATCACTATGAATATCTTGTCCAATCGATTACTAGCCACTCCCAGAAATCAAATCTAAGATGGCAAAAAGCTCCAATCAAAGAGCCACTCTCCCCTCTCTCCCTCTCTCCCAAAGCACTCCAAAATGAAAGAGTACCACAGCCTCTAGCCCAAGAGTTAGCTGAAAATTCAGCCCCCTCCTCCTATATATAGGCCCTCCGGAAAAGACCGAAGTGCCCCTACACTAGGAGTACAACACAAGCCCTCACAGGGGCATTTTGGTCAACACATGAAGTTCACCATCGGACGGCCGCGCATCCATCAGGCCTTCACGTCCTCCCGACGCAAGCACCTCGATCATGCCGCGTGTCGCCCGCCTCGAAGCTTCCCGACGCACCCGGATACCGTCTCCGTCACGTCAGGCCCTCGGGCTCGGTTTTGAGGCCCAAACCGAGAAACCCTCCTCCGATGGTTTTGTGGCCAAACCACCAAACCCCGCGTACACGGCCCGGCCTCACCACGCCAAGCGTCGAGCCCGCCAAGCCTTTCACCTCCGGCGCCCGACGGTCTACTCGCTCTTGCCTCGTTCCTTGACTTGGCCACCACCGATGCACCGGCTCCATGTCCACGACTTCGTCTTGCTCTTCTTGCACCATGCGGCTCGCACTTGATCCCATCGGCCACCGGGTCCCTCGAACCAAGCCTACTTGTCTCTCCATTCCTCGGAGGCCCCTCAAGGCTAAGACCTTTCGCGCCCGTTCTTCACCCGCACCAACGCAAACCAAGCCGCAACCAACACCCGCAATACTAGGCCAAGAGTCGGTCCACACAACGTTGTCAACCACTCCTCACGAGTGCATTGACAACACACCACATAAACAATAAGGTAAATACACAAAATAAAACACACACAACACAACTAACCACTACACACACAAAGCTTCAAACCATCCGGTCAATCACTCATCACACACGAACCAAGGTACTTCTCAACTTGGTTCCTCAATCTCCCCCTTGATGAGTGCATTGTCAAAAGAAGGTCAAAAAGCAAATAAGAACTCATTCAAGCGCCACAAAGCCAATAAAAAGCAAACAAAAGGCCACTTGAAGTGAGAAGGGATAAAAACAACTCCGAAAAAATTCCTCTCGAAACCAAAGCAAGCATAAGGGCTAAGTGCAAACGAAGAGACACACTACCAACATGCAATCCCTAAAAGCCATCAAACCAAAAAGCTCAACCCAAAGTGCCATAAAACTCTTACCAAAACACTTGTCAACCGCTCATCACCATCAAATCAAGGTTCATATTAACTTGATTTTCCAAATTTCTCCCCCTTGAGGAGCGGATTGACAACATGTGAGCACAAAGAAATGGTTTGAGAGGGCAAAGACCGAACACCTCATCCAAGTGAAAGAAAACCACACAAGAGCAAAGAACAAGGTCACTTGGCATGAGAGAAACCACAAAGGCCAACTCAATGTCTCGGTCCCCAAAGACATGGGCAACGGCTCGACACAACCGAGACAAGAATGCATGATCCCTCAAGAAGAGGCACAAAGGGCTCAACACCGATCATGTGATAATCGAAAACATAAGTCAACTGCCGGCTCCTCAAGAAGAGGCAAAGGGGCTCAACACCACCGGCACAAAAGCACAAAAATCACAATCTCCCCCTAAACACATGAACTAGGACCAAAGAGCATACAAAGCTCACCCTAAACTCATGAGATAGAGAAAAGAGCACACCAAGCCCACAAGCTCCCCCTAAACACATGCACTAGGGACAAAGAGCATACAAAGCTCACCCTAAACACACGTGATAGAGCAAAAAGCAACCACCAAAGCACAACTCAGCAAACAAAGGAGACTCACCAAAGCTCCCCCTACACAAATGCAAGCTCCCCCCGAACATGTGGAGCAAACTCCCAAATTTTAAATGCGAGTTTTCGAATTTTTCATTAAGCTCACCTCTTCTCCCCCTTGTTGACAATGTATGAATCAAGGTGAAAATGCAGAAATGCAAAACAAAGCATATAAACATCTACATGAGCTTCTCAAATAGGCCAAATTTAGTGACAAAGGCTAGAAATGAGACAAAGAGCACATATATGGATCATAACATGGTCAAAGAATTGCCACAAGTAATATATGGAAATATAGGCATGTGATAAAGCAAATTTTCAGATTTGAATAATTATATCAAAAGATGGCTCACTTCAAATGTAAAAGCCTATCCATGTCACACTTGAGCCACAAACATGCATACCATTCAAAGATCATACAAGGATATCCAATTCTCAACAAAAGATCATTGCAAACACCCATAAAGCAAAGCATGTCATGTTAAAGCTCATGAGCCATGTGTCCACTTCGGGGAGACTTCTCCACTGGTGAACATCATGCAACATGTTTTGCACCCATGTGTGAAAGATAAGACATTTTAAGCATCAACATGATGGAGAGAGCATTTTTCAAGCATACACACTTCTTTTCAAGATTAATTCATTTCATGGTACATGAAGTGCCTTTGCGGCAAAAAGAAGCTTATGCTCCTCCATGAATGCAACATAGGCTAAACATTCACAATGATATCGGCCTTTGGCCCAAATGCAAGAAAGAGACATCCAAGCACAATCTAAGCATGAAAGGCACATTTAGACCAAAAAGTGACATGGATATACTACTACACATTAGTGGAGCACATTTCATCAAATTTAGTCAAGATTAGCATTTGATTCAAAAAGGCTATCTCACAACACATATATCTCAAATATTCCAAGAGCATAGCCTCACATAGCCATTTCTCCACACACATGACCAATATCTCACAAGTAGCCAAAGAAACTCAAATGAGGCATATGGAAGAAGCTCATCATCCTAAAATGCAATATGATACAAATGCAACACAGGTAGATATGTACATCAAAAGGAACATGATATATGACAGAATGCAAGACACAAATGTCAAACCTACCAAAGTCTATACATCATGATATATGATACAAATGCAATATAGAATGCATAGGGAGACAAGGAACTTGACTTAACACCAATAAAGCTCACGAGGGAACACACCAACCAAGAATCGCTCCAAGCAAGAGAAGAGCCACCAAAGGTCCCAATTGAGTACCATAGAAAAAGTACCAATTGCAAAACCTCAAAGATCCCAATTGAATACCATTGAAGGAATACCAATTGAAGGATCACAAAGACTGCCCAAAAAGCCACAACCCTTCTTGGAATCAAATTCCCTATCAAAAGAAGCCAATCTCCCCCTCAACCAAAGGCAACTAACAAAGCAAAAGCTAGGAAAAGGAAGAGCAAGGAAAAACTCTAAAACCAACCGAAAAGAGGAACAACAACACAACTCGAAGACAAGACAAGCCCAAAACTCCAAGGAAAGCTCACAACATGCTACACAATGCATTGATAATATCAATTAACATAAATAGAGCATTGTAACATGATTCCACAAATATGAATAAGCATGGGCAAGCAAGTATGTCAACAAGGTATAACACTAAACCAACATGATACCAAAGAACAACATGCCAAACAATATACAAGAACTAAACAAAGGCATGATACAAGATCACATGGATCATCCACCAACATATATTACAAAGCTAGCAGAACAAGATATACATGGGGGACAAACATGCTAACAAAAAGGTACCATCGAGCTAGACAAAAAATGATATGGATGAACAACATGACATAACCGAGCAATCAACCATAAAGCATGACATGATGTTCATAAATATCACCCACCATAAAATCATACAAAGATAGCAAGATAGATATTCAAGATCACAAAGCTATCATGAACAAGGTGGCTAGCCTACCATGGTTTTCACACAAGCAAGACACAAGTATATACAAGAGAGTACAAGGGGAAAAGAAAACTCACTATACATGTGTACAAAGGCTTTCAAGAGCCATCCAAAACGGTGTGGAGAACCATCATGTCTCCATTGAGCTCATGTTCTCCAACCGCGTCTCCATACCTACACACAAGGAGACGAGAAAGACCGAGCCTTGGATCCCAAAGGGTTAGCAAGCACGTACTTGGGAATCCAAGATTTGGTCACACGGGTAAGTGGTGCACACAACCTATCATGTGGGTTAGCATGATGCAATTGCCGGTTGGAATGAAAAGTCTTTCGAACACCCTTGGAACCATGCCTCAAAGAAGTCACTCGCGAAGAAAGTCGAGTGCTACCACAAGCAAAAAGGCAAAGATCCTTCGGGGTTGTAGGAGAAGAACCAACACAAGCACCACGGGAAGCATGTCGCGGACCAACACAAGAAACACTAGAAGCATGTCCACGAGCATGGCCTAACTCACTAGAAAGAGTGTCATAAAACCCGTCCACAAATCGCGCCTTCTTAGGCTCACAAGTGTTCATGCCATGAGAAGGGCTATGAACAACCAAAGGCCTAGAGGCACCTCCTCGCCGTATTCTCCTTGCCCGGCGGTAGCAAAAACTCTCTTGACGCCCATCCTTCCCACAGTGAGAGCAATGGTACAAAGGCCTATCGAGAGGCATGGTCTGAGTGGATGAATCACCATTCTCTTGTAAGTGGGAAGTCCCTTGGGACTTAGAGCATGAAGCATCAACCCCAACATCCAACTTGGTGCCCACATTAGAATCACACGTGCCATGAGAAAGGCTACGTGGCTTCTCAAAAGCTTTAGCACGCACACGTCGCTCGTGCTTGACACGGCGAAAGCAAAACTCAACGGTATGCCCATCCTTCTTGCAAAAAGTGCATTGGAACCTCGGCTTGGGAATATGAGTTCCAAATATGTGGGAGGCACCCTTTCCATTCAAATCACCTTGGGCAACACCGGAAGAAGCAACAAGCTTAGGAGTAGCTATGAGAGAGCTATTTAAAGCACTAGCACACTTACCACCATCCAAAGACTCACACTCAAGAGAAGACGTCGACTCCGGTTTAGAAGAAGCAAATTTAGAAGCATCAACATCGAAGTGACACGGGAAGCATGAATCCAAACCCTTGGCACAAAGACTCTTGCACCTTGTGCGCAAAACCTCATTTTGAGACTTGAGGCGCTCACAAGTACCACATGTCATATTTCTCAAATTATTGATTTCTTCTTCAATGCATTTAGCATATGTGGTACGCAAGAGTTCATTTTCTTTCTCAAGGTTGGCACTCATCTCATCATGCTCAACCAACTTGGCACTCATATCATCGCGCATTTTCTTTAAAGCCAAAACTTCACTTTCCAATTCAATGCATGAAGTGCAAATGAGACCACATGAACAAGTATCATCATTTACACCCATCAAAGCATCATCATCATCATCATCATCATCATCATCATCATCATCATCATCATCATCATCATCATCATCATCATCATCATCACAAGAAGTATGGCAAGCATCCTCTACAAGAAACAAAGAGCACTTGCTACAAGGCATGGATTTTATATCACAAATTTCAGCCCTAGCATGCTTAAGATCATCTACACATGTGGTGTGAGTCAATTTTAATTCATTAATTTCAGCATGCAAAGACTCACAAGAAACACATGGTAAAGAAGCACTTGTCTCTAACAAAGCAATCTTACTCCTAGCCATATCAAGCTCATCATTCAAAACAACACAAGAGTTGCAAGGCATAGAAGCATTGGATTTCAACAAGTCAATTTCAGATTGCAGGTTAGCAAGAGATGATCTCAATTCATCATTCTCTAAATCAAGATTGTCGCATGCTCTTCTAAAAGCTTCAACATGCATTTTGCGCCAACTAACTTCATCTTTTAATTTCTCATTTTCAGCACACAAGGCATCGCAAGATTTGCAAGGCAAAGAAGCTTTGAAGTTTAACACCTTAATTTCAGATTTCAAGCATGCAATGGAAGCAATCAAAGCATCATTTTTAGCATGCATGGTGTTACAAGAAGTGCAAGAATTCAAAGCACGAGACCTCCAATGAGCCATACCACATTTCAACCTAGTAAGAGAGCATTTCATCTTCTCATTCTTCCTACGCAAGGCATCACACAAATCTATGTTTCTCCTATGCAAGTCTCCACAATCACACTCACAATCATCCAACCTATTGCATAGGATCAAGATAACTTTGGCAAGTGTACCTTGGTTCATGCCTCCTAGCTTGTGGTAGAGCTCACCTTTCTTGATGTCAGCATCTCGATAGTCCTCGATGAGAGATATCATCTCCTCCATTCCGGCTTCCGCCTCAACCTCCATACTCCTCCAGCTCAAAGAACCACAAGGAGAAGAACTTGGTGCCATAATAAAAGTACCGGTTAGGATTAGCCGAAAGCAAACTCGAGGAACAAGCAACGATGCAGAGAAAGCACTCAAAAAGCCTCAATTCTCTAACAAGTACTCACGAGTTCAATAGCAAAGGATCTTATCTTTTTCCCAAAATTTTACCACTGAACAAGGAGCACCAAAGATAAAGGCACAAAAATTTCCAGCTCAAAATAAGGTGAAATGAAGCCTAGAGAAAATCCAGAAGAAACAAGACAAAGCCGCAAGAGACTTAAATGAGGATTTTTCAATTATCTTCTTGATTTTTTCTGAATTTTTGAAGACCCCAAAATGATCTTTAGATGATTTTGGATCACCTACAAATGGAGTCACGAAACCGCTGTAAAAATTTGAGCCAAAACGGAGCACCGAGCGAAAAGTTATGCCCGTTTTACTGAAGGTATCTCGAGTTATGGTTTTCCAAGGGCACAACTCCAAATCGTCGGACTCAAAACGTGCAAACCAAGGTCGCAAGCAAAAGCACCTCTTTCCTCTAGTCACCCTATGGATTCAAGACTTGTTAGAGCCAAAAGAATCCACAACCGGCTCTGATACCAATTGAAGGATCGGATGGCGACTAGAGAGGGGGGGAAGAGTGAATAGGAGCCGGATAAAAATTCTTCTCAAAGAACCCGGCCTATACCCTAGTCAAAAACCCGGTCACACACAAGCGTTGGAACGAAGCACACACCAATCGCCAAAACAACGAGTCCTTGAAGCACATGCGGAAGCACGAATGAAGGAGGGAGGAATCGAACCAAAGAGCAAAGCAGCCAGGCTCTGGCGGACCGTCCGGCCGGGCAGGGCGGACTGTCCGCGATGGCCGCGCGGACCGTCCGGCGAGGTACCGCGGACCGTCCGCACCCTTGCCGCGGACCGTCCGCCCGAGCCGCGGACCGTCCGTTAAAGCGACCGGAACCACCGGAACCGACCCGAGAAAAACGGACCGTCCGCGAAGACCGGCGGACCGTCCGCGCGGGCCACGAACCGTCCGCTACCGGAGCTCGGACCGTCCGCAAACCCGCCGCAACGAAAAACCAAAACCAAATCGGATCGAAAGCAAAGCCGAGCAAGAACACGAAGAACACGCGAAGAACACCGTACACGCGGACCGTCCGCCCGGCCCTCGCGGACCGTCCGCCGTGCACGAACGAATTGAAAACCGCTCGACCCCCGAAAGTCAACACTCCCAATCCATCACCGGATCTCCCTAACGATAGAAGCTGTTGAGACAAGAGTTTGGGGACATGTAAAGCGTCAACCAAGGATGCTATACCCCAAAAATTTTGTCTCCTAACTCCCTAAATCATCGGGAATCGCGGATCCTTTGAACACCACCAAAAGCTAGAGCACCGAACGAAAATCCTTGAATCGAAGTGGTTTCCCGGCGTTTGAGGGCACAAGATCAATCACAAAGATGCACTAGACATCCATCCATGTTTTCCTCAAAGAAATCCGGGGAGAAACCCACTCAAATCCGCGGAATCACACCAAGAACAAAGGCACCAAAAACAAGCACGAAAATAGCACAAAAAGAGCTCCGAAAAAGCAATAAAAGAAATTCGGGAATAGAAAGATTGGCACAAGATTTAGAGGATGAAATCACTATGAATATCTTATCCAATCGATTACCAGCCACTCCTAGAAATCAAATCTAAGATGGCAAAAAGCTCCAATCAAAGAGCCACTCTCCCCTCTCTCCCTCTCTCCCAAAGCACTCCAAAATGAAAGAGTACCATAGCCTCTAGCCCAAGAGTTAGCTGAAAATTCAGTTCCCTCCTCCTATATATAGGCCCTCCGGAAAAGAGCGAAGTGCCCCTACACTAGGAGTACAACACAAGCCCTCACAGGGGCATTTTGGTCAACACATGAAGTTCACCATCGGACGGCCACACATCCATCAGGCCTTCACGTCCTCCCGACGCAAGCACCTCGATCATGCCGCGTGTCGCCCGTCTCGAAGCTTCCCGACGCACCCGGATACCGTCTCCGTCACGTCAGGCCCTCGGGCTCGATTTTGAGGCCCAAACCGAGAAACCCTCCGATGGTTTTGTGGCCAAACCACCAAACCCCACGTACACGGCCCGGCCTCACCACGCCAAGCGTCGAGCCCGCCAAACCTTTCACCTCCGGCGCCGGACGGCCTACTCGCTCTTGCCTCGTTCCTTGTCTTGGCCACCACCGATGCACCGGCTCCATGTCCACGACTTTGTCTTCCTCTTCTTGCACCATGCGGCTCGCACTTGATCCCATCGGCCACCGTGTCCCTCGAACCAAGCCTACTTGTCTCTCCACTCCTCGGAGGCCCCGCAAGGCTAAGACCTTTCGCGCCCCGTTCTTCACCCGCACCAACGCAAACCAAGCCCCAACCAACACCTGCAATACTAGGCCAAGCGTTAGTCCACACAACGTTGTCAACCACTCCTCACGAGTGCATTGACAACACACCACATAAACAATAAGGTAAATACACAAAATAAAACACACACAACACAACTCAACACTACACACACAAAGCTTCAAACCATCCGGTCAATCACTCATCACACACGAACCAAGGTACTTCTCAACTTGGTTCCTCATGTACTGAATAATAGCTCCATTGCAAAGTGCTTGAAATTATCTTTCCAATGAGTGGTCATTCATCCCGATCGGACTCCGAACAAGAGAGTTATGCTCTTTTTACTTTGTTGGTGCAAGCTGTCCCAGACTGATTTCAGAATGTGTGACGCCCAAAGATTTGGTTGTAACTTTTTGCACAGGTCTCCAAAAATGTTGATTCTTGATGCATTAGAAAGTAGACTTAATGGAGCACTTGAATATCCTATTTTCTCCTTTTGTACATCTCTGAACATGTGCTTAATCTTGATGAAAACAACAGTGCTCCCTTTGGGATTTTGGAGGTGTTGATGATCTTGATTTCAGCTTTTATCACGAACTCATGGGAGTGATTCACCATGCTTGCAAAATAACTATAATGCACAAAGTACCCCCGAGGTGACGGTCGGGAATACTCACCCTATGCCAACAAACCAGGACATCCCTACGATCTTCACTTGTGGCATAGTTAATCTAGCGAAAATCCTAATGGGTGTACGTGAGTGCAAGTGTGTATGCAAATGAGAGGATGGTATAAAAACAAAATAATGTCTACACCAAATTCTAAGCTCCATGCTTACAAAGTGGTTGCCAAACTTTCTATTTCCATAGAGATTTGTTAACCAAGGTCAAAACAGCATGTTCATCCCAAGATCAATAATTTTTTATAGTGCAAGAAAAGTATGGCGCATTGCTAAGTTTATAAACCAACTAATGCAATATGATAGCTCAGGATATAAGACTAAATGATGGTGGTCTCCAATCATGTCTAAACACCATGTTTACACAAGATTGCAAAGTAGTAACGCATGCCGGCAAGCATTAACATGGATATGAAAGCATTCATCATAAAGTTTCACAAAAGGTCCCAAGCTAACATAAAGTGGATGATGACAAAGAGATGGATGTAAAATACAAATGCAAAAAGTTAGCACAAACAAACATTAGCAAGGTTTGAAAAACACTTTCGATGTGGTCTATAGGAAGTAACCCATAGAAAAGAATCAATCCACCAAACTAACAAGGTTTAAGGGTAGGTTATAGGTACCCTATATTTTTGGCTCAAACAAGGATTTTGAAGAGAGGAAGTCAAGTGTAGAAATTCTAACTAAGGTGGTCTTTCTACAAAAAATTTCTACAAACCTATAACCTATTCATGCGGGTAGTCTAGGGCGAGTTCGATAAGAACAAGTTGAAATCAGTCGGTCGGTCCGGTATGCACCTCTAGCCACCGCGGCTACAAGAGCACCCTATGCAATCTAGCTATAGACTAGATTGGGGAAGAAGCATAACCAAGAAGAAAACAAAATCATCGAGGGAGGAATTGAGTTGCTAAAAGATCGGATGACATGAAGTACTTAACTCACATAATAAATGCGTTTAGATCATCTCCACCGAGTACATACCATTGATGACCTCAACTGGCTTCGGAACTCCGCCATGTCTCAACCGTGCAAGGTGGACATGGTGGCTAGGGTAGGCCTAGGCCATCTCCTAGACGACTTCGAGGACTCGCGGCAGTCGTCGTCGCTCTCTCCTAGGTTTCACTGAGTTCCTGTGGATGGATGGATGTGGCGGTCGGCGGAGGCAGAGACAATTTGTAGACAAGCACCTAGGGCAAAAGGGGGAAACGAACCGGGCCCAGAGTGGGCTGGGCCGGTCGGCCCAGGCCGGCCAGCCCAGGCCCATTTCGGCCCGGTTCAGCCCCGGTTTGCTCCCCGGTTGTTTCTCGCGTGATCCCTTATTTGTGTCATTTGCATGTGGGCCTTTGACGTCGTTTCCTTCACGGTTTAAGCTTGAATCCTTGCCATGCAAGCTTCGCTGTTTTCTGGTTGAGTTCCTGAAGACTTGCACGTTGACGCTTCGGTCCTCAGGTCATTTGGAGTCATGTTCATCACGTGTCTTGACTTGTGACGGGCTTCATGATCTTCTCTTGAAGTGCTTGGTGAACTTATCCCGAAAGTCTCCTCTTTAACGTTAATTTCCTGCGTAAACAACAAACTCCAAAATCGACATGCAAGTGTGAACTTGTTACATCATTAGTATGCCTAGTGGCGGGTTAGTTGCAAATCATAATTGAAACCAATGTATAACAAGTACTCTAGGTTGATGGAAATTCACCGTCAATAGAATCCTTTGGACACCAAGGGCTGTGTACATGTAGATTTCATGATCGGATCTAAGACTTTGCTCACAACCTTCTTTGTCATTGAAGGCAAAGGGGCATATAGCTTGCTGCTTGGAAGGGATTGGATCCATGCGAACTGTTGTATTCCATCTACTATGCATCGACAGCTTATTCAATGGGTAGATGATGACGTGGAAGTTGTCCAAGCAGATGATTCGGTAAGCGTGGCTAATGTGGAACCAGCCTTCTGGGGTCAGCAAGGAATAGATTGCTTCTCAAGCAAGGACTTGGGTGAAGGTCCTGTTGAACTCGTCAGTAGTGATCAACAGCCGATTCAAGCAGTCGACTCTTATAGTAATTTTTAATGGAGAATCCAATTGATGGAACTGATGGGAAGTTAGGACATGGATTTATGTCGGCCGATAAATTGGAAGAAATAGACATTGGAGATGGTGACAAGCCAAGGCCGACATTCATTAGTACTAACTTGAATTCAGATTTCAGAGAAGAGTTGATTAAGCTACTAAAAGAATATAAAGATTGCTTCGCTTGGGATTATTCGGAGATGCCTGGTTTGGATCGTTCCATTGTTGAGCATCGGTTGCCAATTAAGCCTGGTTTTAGACCTTACAAGCAACCGCCCCGGAAAATTTGCAAGGATAAAGTATTGGCCGATGTGAAAAAAGAGGTTGAGAGATTAATAGAAGCAAATTTCATTCGGCCATGCAGATATGTAGAATGGATCTCTAATATTGTTCCCGTTTACAAGAAAAACGGAAAGATGAGGGTTTGCATAGACTTTAGAGATCTAAACAAGGCTACACCCATCGATGGATATCCGATGCCTGTTGCTGACTTGTTGGTTGATGCTGCTGCTAGACATAAAGTTATTAGCTTCATGGATGGCAATGCATGGTACAATCAGATTTTTATGGAAGTGGAAGATGTAGCAAAGACATCCCTCAGATGTCCCGGACATATAGGATTATTTGAGTGGATTGTCATGACATTTGGGTTGAAGAATGCTGGTGCAACTTATCAAAGAGCCATGAATTATATTTTTCACGAGTTGATCGGCAAAATTGTAGAGATATATATTGATGATGTCGTGATCAAGTCATTGAATCATGAATCACATTTGGCTGATGTGAGGAAAACTCTAGAATGCACTAGAAAACATGGACCTAAGATGAACCCGAACAAATGTGCTTTTGGAGTTTCAGCTGGAGAGTTCTTGGGATTTTTGGTGCATGAGGGAGGAATAGAAATTGGCAAGAAAAGCATGAAAGCTATTGATGAAGTTGTTCCTCCAACCAATCTTAAGGAATTGCAGTCACTGCTTGGCAAGATTAATTTTGTGAAAAGATTCATATCAAATTTGTCACAAAAGGTGTTGCCTTTCTCTCCACTATTAAGGATTAAAAAGGATCAGAAGTTTGTATGGGGTGACGAACAACAGAAGGCTTTCAATGAAATCAAGGAATACATGAAGGAACCACCAGTATTGGTACCTCCACAATTCAACAAGCCTTTTAAGTTGTACGTGGCGGCCGATACCCAAACCA
This sequence comes from Cenchrus americanus, assembly GCA_947561735.1. NCBI lineage: Eukaryota > Viridiplantae > Streptophyta > Magnoliopsida > Poales > Poaceae > Cenchrus > Cenchrus americanus. The sequence goes on from OX387241.1 coordinate 253,342,739, forward strand.
TTGGATCGGCCCTCATACAAGAATTTGAGGGAAAGGAAAGAGTAGTTGCATACCTTATCCGAAAATTGCTTGATCCCAAAACAAGATATTCGACTGCGGAGAAGCTTTGCTTGTGTGTTTATTACTCATGTACAAAGTTTCGGCACTATTTGTTGAATGCCGAATGCATTGTATATTCAAAATTTGATGTAATTAAACACATGCTGTCTATGCCAATTTTGAATGGAAGGATTGGCAAATGGATTTTAGCCTTTTCTGAGTTTGAATTGAGGTTTGAGTCGGTAAAAGCTGTTAAAGGACAAATTATTGCTGACTTCATTATCGAACATCGTGGTTCATCAATTAATTTACTTGAGATTACTCCTTGGGATTTATTTTTTGATGGATCTTCATGTGGTAAAGGTGGTGGAGTAGGTATTTTATTGATTTCACCCAAGGGAGAAATGTTTGAATTTGCTATTTCTATTCGACCTACTGTCACAAATAACCAAGCTGAGTATGAAGCATTGCTCAGAGGGCTTCAATACTTGAGAGATGCAAAGGCCATTTCAGTTGAGAGTTTTGGAGATTCAGAGCTAGTTATAAAACAATTGAATGGCCAATATGAATGCAGAAATGATATCCTGAGGAATTACTACGAGGAGTGCAAAGAAATCTTGAAAAGTTTTCAATTAGTGATTCTATAACATATTCCTAGAGAAAACAATGGAGAGACAAATAGGCTAGCTCAAAGTGCTTCGGGTTATAGAGAGAATCAAGAAGTGTTTGTCATCGATGTATATTCTTTTGGGAGTGATCTAGCAGAAGATGATTGGAGAAAAGAGATTGCTGATTATTTGGAGAATCCATCCCGAAAGGTCTCTAGGAAGCTCAGGTACAAGGCCATAAAGTTTGTTCTTCTTGATGGACGTTTGTATTACAAATCCTTGGATGGGGTGTTGCTACAATGCCTGGGTCAAGAAGAAGCGAAGAGGATGATGAGTGAAGTGCATGATGGGCTGTGTGGAGCACATCAGTCGGCTTACCGAATGAAGTGGGTTATTAGGAAAACTGGATGTTATTGGCCGACAATGCTGGAAGATTGCTTTGAATATTACAAGGGATGTAAAGATTGTCAGAAGTTTGGAAATATTCAGAGAGTTCTGGCATCAGCTCTAAATCCTATTATCAAGCCATGGCCATTCAAAGAATGTGGAATAGATTTGATTGGCCAAATAAATCCTCCATCTAGCAAAGGGCATAAGTTTGTGCTTTTAGCAACAGATTATTTCACTACATGGGTTGAGGCAATTCCATTGAAGAAGGTGACATCAGAAAATATGGTTGAGTTTGCAAAGAGCATATCATTTACAGATTTGGAATTCCTCAAACAATTACAACAAATCAAGTAACTCAATTTACATCTTCAGAGTTCAGAGATTTTGCTGAAAGTATGGGGATCAAATTATTAAAGTCTTCTCCTTATTATGCCCAAGCTAATGGTCTGGCAGAAGCTTCTAACAAGATCATGATCAAGATTATATATAAGAAGATTGATCAAAAGCCAAGAAGATGGCATTTGGTACTCAATGAAGCCTTATGAGTTAGTTTACGGACATCATGTATCTTGCCATGGGAGATGCAGTCAGACTCGAGGAGAGTAATATTGCAAAAGGATTTAAGTTCCAAGGATTACAATGTCTTAATGATGGACGAATTAGAGGACTTGCATATGATTCGTCTTAGGGCCTTGGAGAATATTGAGAAAAACAAAATGCGAGTTGCTAAGTACTATAACAAGAAGCTAAAGGTTAAGCAATTTGCAGAAGGAGATTTGGTTTGGAAAGCATTATTGCTGATTGGGACTAAGTACAGTGCATTCGGCAAGTGGTCTCCGAATTGGGAAAGTCCCTTTCGGGTGGTTAGGTGCACGCCTGGAAATGCATACATCTTCAAAACTTTGCTAGGAGAAGAATTCACTGCTGCTATAAACAAGAGATACTTGAAGAAATATTATCCTAGTATTGAAGTAGATCGTTGGTTGTTGTTACAAGCATCAGAGACACAGAAATAGCCGGCATTCGGGAGGAAGCCGTCTTTAGAACAAAAATTCCGACAAAAGGAAAATGGCCAATACTAAAGTATGTTGCCCTTAGCACAAAAATTTTTTTTGCATCACAAACGTTCTTGCAGGTTCTTCTATTAACAATGCAACTGCCTAAGATTACAAAGGGAGGCATGCAAGAAGCAGAAGGCCTGGAGGAAGAAGCGAAAGTAGCTTCATTTCTTTGGCTCAGCGCTTTTCCTCTTGAGCTCGTCCCTCTTCAGCTGCTCCAAGACCACCGTGACGGCGACGCGGAAACCTTGGGGGCTGGCGTGTTCTGCAGCTTCCATCAAACTATCCCAAGCAGCTTTCAGGTTGTTGTACCTGTCAGACACGTCTAAAGAAGAAGAACAGATTATCATCAAACACAGGATCTGAACTTGAACATAAGATTCAAATGAGGATAAAGATCTCACCGCCTATCACCACCTCGAAGTTCATGCGGCGTTCGTGTTCGGCACAACAACAGACGGTGATGTCCCACAGATCGTGCTCTAGATGCCGAATGCGACGACGCAGTTGATGGTTGGTCCTCTGCTCGTGCGTGGCGTCTTCTTCTTCAGCCGAGGAGTCGGAAAGGATGTGTTCAGGAATTTCTTCGGTGCCGAAAATATCCTCCGGTAGCTGGTTGAAGCTGAAATCAAAGAAAGATGAATCACAAAATTGCAATCAAGATCAAGAGAAAGGAAAGGGAAGAAAAGATTACTCTCGGATGAATCTCTTCTTTGGTAGGAGGTTGTTCTCCTCGCGTGGTGTTTTCCCCTTGTCCGCCATGGCTTTGGGGGGTTTTTTCTGGTGGAGAAGGAGTGAAATGATGAAAGTGTGTACGAGTGGATTTGCTGAGCGCCGGAGAGCTATTTTATTAGCAGTGGAGATGCATCGGGAGTGATGACTGGCCAGCGTGCATTGATGGGAATACCAAACGGCGGTGGTTTTTTCTTGGATGTGAAGGGTTTTTTCAACGAAACAGTGTTCATGGTTCCCGAATGAGGATTCTTTGTAGATTCTACACTAAGGGGCAAGAGTTTGTGCGTATTCGGCTAGAGGAAAGGTTCCTGAATGCTTTCAAAACAATGAAGATTCATATGCATGAATTAAGAAAGTCATCACAAAACAAGTGCAAAAGATAAGTTTTTATTTCATTACCGAAATTCCATAGCCCCTAGTACAAACTAATCAAACAGCCTGTTCAGAACAGACTGGGGGTGGATGGAATCGGCAATGGCGATGCCATGGCCATCGAGGCGCTCCACAGTGGCCTTGATGTCGTCGAGGTCCTCCGGCGCGCCACCGTCGAAGCCGAGCAGCCGCGTGGAGTAGTCGACGCCGGTGCACGTCAACATGGCAGCTAGGCCCAAGGCGGTGCCCAGGTGGACGCCATGCAGGGCCACCTCGTCGACGCGGCCTACCACCGCGCCAAGGCGAGCTTCCGGCATGTCTCCGAAAGCGTTCACCTTGTTCGGCAGCTTCTCAACCAGCGCCTTTAGCCGATTGAGCTCGGCATCATGATCTGCGGGGGTCACAGGGCAACGACAGTTAGTTCAAGATTAAGTTGAGATTGAGAAAGTTGCAGGACTCACCATCGATGGCCTCAAGCAACTGCTTGCGTTGATGCTGCCACTCGAACTCGGCAATCCCGGCCTGTTTGGAGATGATCTCCAACTCGTGCCGAGTTGCGTCGTGTTCTTCCTTGAATCTGCGGGCGTCGCTGTCAGAATAGCGCGAGTCCCCACCAGAAGACCTGGAAGAGTAAGAGCGGCTGGACGACCCCGAGGAGTCACTCGCCATGGCCGGAGTTGTAGCTGGAGCAGGGGCAGGGTTCCATTGGATGAGCCTGGAAACGCAGAGAAAATCGTCAGGGATGAAACAAGATCTAAAAGAAGGTTGTGAAGAAGCCGACGATCACCAGCTCCGACGAGCGCCGGCGCGGCTCCCTTCAGCCTCGTCGCTGGCCGGACGTCTGTTGCCGTTGTTGGCCATGGAGTTCTTGGGAGTACTAGTACTTGAAGAGAAAGAGCTCGGGTTAGCAGAAGCTTGGAAAGCAGGGGATTTGGTGAAAGGCTAGGGGTACCCGAGATCCTTATTTATGGAACTGACGAAGAGATCGTGGCCGGAGATCGTGGCACATATCCCAAGAAATTTGGGAAGTGGAGAGACTCCTTCGGCCGAACCGTTGCTGAGTCGTTTGGGATTCATGCTGAGTCATATTTGGTTTGACTGGTTACGATTCGGCTGTGTTGCGGTTGGGTCGTTTTTCGGATCTGACACTGTTATGGTCAGAATTGCCGAATGAGTCATCCAGAAGCTACCCGTCAAGATAAGGCAAGGCAAATATGGAAAATAAATATTAACAGAGAGCAAAACTACAGAGTTGATGGAACATTCGGCTACAAATTGTTTGTTACAATTATACACCCAAGTATTTTGAGATTACATTGGTGGCATCTGATATGATCTTGTTGATATCCTCCAACAATTTATGATTAGCTTCTTGGGTTTTAGACAGAGCAGAGAGCTTTGTCTTGAACTGCCTTTCGGCATTCAGGGCTACTGAAGCTTCCTTTCGTATTTTCTCTGTTGACTCAGGAAGTTCAGCCATCTTCTTCCCATCAGCTTCAATTTCAGCTGTCAAAGTTCTCAGCTCGGCCTCCAATGCAGCTTTTCTGGTTTTCTTCAACTCGAGTGCAGGCTGCAATTTGGCTAGCAATTCCTTATTATTCTGAATTTGAGCATGCAAATCTTTCACGGTTTCTTGGTCGTAGCTCTCCTTTGTTCCAGAGCTGGTTGGGAGGATAGGTTCTTCAAAGCCTGTTTTACTGCTGCAAAGTGATTATCCAGTTGGGAAACAGGTTCTAAGGAAGCCTTGATATCAGCAGGGAGATCTTGATCGATAAATTCAAGTGCTTCTCTTAGAAGATCAGCATCCCTGACTTGGTCTTGAACATCCATTTGCAGCAAGGAGAGGATTTCCTTCAGCTTTTGCTTGATTTTCGTCTGATAAAGCTTGGCTAGAAGATGCTTCATCTCCTTTTTCGGCAACAAAATCATCCACAGCAAAGGAGTAACTGGGTGATGATACATTCTCCTCCTGAAAAGAAGTGTTTGCCGAATTAGTGATGATCTATTAGATGAAAATAGAAAAGATGGATGTTCATGCTTACATCATTCCTAGCTTCCCGAATGGGGAAAGGAAGCTTTTCAAGCTCAAGGGAAGGCTCTTGTATGTCGGGCTGAGGAGAAACTAGATGATTTCTTGGTGAAGCTGAGACTTCTCGTTGAGGAGAAGATGGTTGAATCCTTGGTGAGGCTGGAATTGAATCATGGCGAGGAGAAGAACTCCCCGCAGTTTGACTCACCAAAGTTTTCTCTGCAACTAACAAGTAGGGGATAAATGCCAATGAAGAAAATGATTGAAGAATAAGATGGTGAAACTTTTACCAGTAGATGAAGCATTGGCAGAATCTGTAATGTCCACTAGTTGTTGAGTTCTAGTTTGGAATCATGCAAAGATAAATATGATCAGAATGAAGAATGGCATTATGTTCAGGAAGGGAAGGTTCTGACCTGAATAAGTAGCTTTTTGCTTGTTCTTTTCTTCTTAACAGCTGGAGAAGCAATCAGAGATAGAGCTTTCCTTTTGTCAGAGGCTGGCCTGATGAGAATTGGATCTAGCGTGGCATATCTAGACATCAGTTGAGCCAGAGTAGGAGATCGACATCCCAAAGCAGAGATTGGGCCTTCGATCTTATAGGGGATTGTCCTGGCAAGTGGGGCAGGTACTATATCCTGCAAAAATGACAGAATCATGATTAGTAAAGAGGAGTATGATTGAAAAAAGATGTAAGAAAGGGAGATGAACATATTACCTTTGAAGTTGGTTGAAAGTCAGGCATTAATTCAAGACAGAGAGGGTGTACTGGCATGTTGAAAATGTGATCATGATGTTCTTTCCACCAAGGAATGAAAGAAGGGTGAGCAAATGTTATTGGCACAAAAGACTTGGGTGCATAGAAGGTCGTGTTGCACTTATACTCAAAAATCCTTCTTGCTTCTATGGATTCCTTGATATCCTCTCTGGGCTTGAGAAATTCATGGAGAAATAGCCTTGGGGGAACTTGTCCACATCTTAACTGCCTGGCCATCATGTTTGGCGGTAGTACTCAAAGGTACTCTGGACCAGCCTTCCTCCACAGAATTCTGTTGGTAGAATACAGGGATGAATGAAAGCATTGAAGATTGCTATAGAATGTACATCATTACATCCAGTGTCAAAACTAAACTCACAAGGAAGAGTCAAGTTGTCATTGTCCAGATATGGGAACCAAAGAGGGTTGGAAAAACCTCTGAAGAAGAGCTCAAATAATTGGCTAATGTTTTTGTTGATAGACACAGTGGAAGCAGCTTCTCCATAGGTTTGGCAACCTTTGGTGCTCTGGGTTTCTCCTTCCTTGTAGTTGGTTGAAGGGAAGTGCCGATTGTTGAGGTCAATGACAACAATCTGGTGCATGTATAATTGCAGCCACATCTGAACAAACCACCAAGGGCCATTGACACAGGGGATCTTTTTGTTGGTGTGCATCAGATACGTGGTTTGATGAAGCATATGATAGACACTTCCTAGAAGGTACTTCCCAAGGGGAATAGGTGTACCAGCAGCTAGGTCTTCGGCCATCACAATATGGTTCAAGGTTGGCTCATTAGCTTTGCCACAAAAGATAAATCTGCATAACCACATGTTCAGGAAAGCTCTGTATTCAACATCAGTCAGGGGGCCATCAGACATATAGTTTTGGATATATCTCTTGTATCCAACTCCTGTTTTCACTCCTATTTGGTTGGAGGAGCCCCTGTACTTGTATGGATACACAGTTCCTGTGACTCTCAGGCCGGTTATCATGTACACATCGGCCAAAGTGGGGGACATTGGCCCATGGCCAAAAAGGAAGGCATTTGCACCATTAGACCAAAAGTGGGAGGCTGCAATTAAAAGGCTCTCATTTTTGGGTGTTTCGGCTAGGGACAATTCTAAGCAGTGAGAAATACAAAGGTTGTCCCAATTTTTTGTCTTGGGACTGTCATCATTGAGGACCATGTGTGGTTCGAGGAGCGGTGGATGGTCGCTTCCTTGTGTGATGAGTGATTGACAACGTTGTGTGGACTGATTCTTGGCTAAGTATTGCAGGTGCAGGTTGCGGCTTGACTCATGTTGGTGCAGGTGAAGAACAAGCGCAAAAGGTCATTGCCGGTGAGGCCTCCAGGTGTGGACAAGACAAGTAGGCTTCGTTCGAGGGACCCGGTGGCCAGCGGGGTCAAGTGCGGGCCGCATGGTGGCATGAACAGCAAGATGAAGTCATTGACGGTTTCTTGGTTGAGCCTGAAAACCAAGGTCGAGCTGGGACTACGTGGGAGCCAAGTCTTGAGTGGAGATTGGCGGAGGCTACACCGAGTTCGCAGGGTTTCCGGTGGTTCACCAGAAAACCACTGGGTTCCTTGGTTGATCCACAAAGCCAAGACCGAAGAACCGATGACGGTCTTTGCAAGAAGGCTGCCGGACCAGTCGACCGATGGGTCTGATCGGTCTGACCGGTGGGTACCGGTCTAACTGGTGAGGAGCACCGGTCTGACCGGTGTGCGATGACACAGTCCGGAATCTTTTAAGCGGAGGACACGCATTAGGATCGCAAGGCTTGCGTCGAGGCTAAGCAGGTTGCGGTCGCCGGGCATCCGTCCGATGGAGAAAGCTTGAAGACTTCCGACACCGCCCTTGAGGGGCTTGTATCCCTAGTTATTAGTAAAGGGTATTTTAGACTTTCGGTTGCCTCCATAAAACCCATGAGGTGAGAGGATGGCAGCCAAGCTCTAGGAACCCTAGTTCATTTGCTTTCCTATTTTCCCTACCTATTTTCTTAGGATTTCCATAGGACTAGCTTGAGAGCTTCATGGTGAGATCTTGTGAGAGGGTTGGATGATCAGGCGGCAAGCTAGACCTTGTATGAACCATTGTGGTATGTATAGATGATTCGGCGTGGTTCCTCAAGGCCTTGTTGTGTTGTTCCCGGTTGTTCTTGGTGGTGATTTTCGGAGCCCTTTCTTGGTGTTTTTCTTGGGTTGTTTTCGGGACCCTTCTCTTGGGGATTTGATGGGGGAAATTTGTGGGAACTCTTCGTGGTTCTTTGGGCTGTGATTCCCCTCCCAAATCCGTGAGTAAAGGGGCTCAATTTTGGGGTTTTCCGAGTTCTAGGGTTAGAGGTGTTCTTGGAGGGATTTCTTCGATTCCTCCTTTTTGGACAAGTTTTGGTGGGATTAAACTTGGCTATGGACTCCTCATGAGGTGTTCCTATTACCCCCAAAGTCTTGTTCAAGTCCATGGAGCGATTCGGGAGATCGAAGTTTGGATTTGGAGGAGTTGACTCGCGGGTGTTGTTCATCCCGAGCTGCCCAGGCTACACCGGTCTGACCGGTGCTCGTGACCGGTCTGACCGGTGCAACCCTTGCTGGGTTTTTGCTCAGGTGAACATCTGGGTGTGTTCGCTGTTGTCCTATGTTGCAGCTGTTTCCAGTTTGGGTCAGTTTGGAGGTCGGTAGGCCTGGTTAGTGATTTGGGGGCTTTCAGGCTTAGACCGGTCTGACCGGTGTGTTGCACCGGCCTGACCGGTGTGAAGCCACTTCGTGGAAGTTATCAACTCTCACCAGCAGGGACCGGTCTGACTGGTGGTGCTCACCGGTCTGACCGGTGTTGGTTAGTGGACTCGAGATTTGGTGTTCCATTGTGTTCTCGGGGTCGGAAGGTTGCGTGTTGGTTCCTAGGTCTAGTGGCACTCCAGTGGCTACGTGGGCTTGGCCAACTTGGGTAGGGAGTCAGAGATGTGTGTTGGAAGCCGTGTTCATCTTGTTGGAGTTTCCATCTCCTTCGAGAAGAATTTTTATCGGCTCCCATTCACTCCCCCCTGTCTGGTTCGCTGTATCAGTCCTTCAAGTGGTATCAGAGCTGGTTCGGGTCTTTATTGACTCTAACCAGTATAAGATCCAAGGATGGCGTACCAGGAATGGGGTTCGGGTCCTCCACACTTCGATGGCAAGAACTACCAGATGTGGAGTAAGCGGATGGCGGCGTTCCTCCGCGGAAAGGGTTAGATCCTTTGGGATGTCACGGTGGACACAGGCTATGTCCAGCCGATGGACTTCCTCGCTCCAGGATCGAGGGACATGTTCGATGCCAACAACAAGGCGGTTGACTACTTGTTTCGTGTTCTGTGTCAGTTTGAGTTCGATTGGGTGCACACCGAGCACTTGGCTTGTAGAATTTGGACGGTGCTGAAGGAGGCTCATGTTGGGAATGCCCAGGTTCAGGCACGGATGTATGCGACTTACCGGAGAGAGTACGAGAACTTCACTCATCTCCCCGGTGAGTCCATCGATGCCTTGTTTCAGAGGTTCACGGTGGTTGTGAACAACATGAGGGCCAATGTGGACGTGCTCCCGTACGATGATCATGATAGAGCTGTCAAGCTCTTACACTCTTTGGATCGTACAATATGGGGTGGAAAGTTTGAGGCCATTGTGGAGTCAGAGAAGTATGACACTCTGACAGTGAATGAGCTGTTCTCGAAGCTCAAGTCGGCTGAGGTGGATAGGGGCATGACTACCAAGCTCGAGGGTCCGACTGACTCCCATAGTCTCGCCCTCGTTGGTTTTTCAATAGGAAAGGATAATGCTAACCCATCCACCAGGATGTTCTCTTTGTCCTCCTTGATGTCTATGCCAGATGAGAAGTTTGACGTGCTTGGAGAGGACGAGCTGGCGCTCCTGACGAGGCGGTTCGAGAGGCTGCACGAGAACCGAGTGAACATGAGGAGGAAAACAAGGACATGCTTCCAGTGTGACAAGCCGGGACACTTCGTCGCCAATTGCCCAGAGAAGGTCGAGAACAAGGACGGCTACAAGCACAAGTCGAGGATGGATGGCAAGTACCGGTTGAGGCGCGACCACAAGAGCCAGTACAAGAACAAGCATAAGGACGAGCGACGATCGAGGAAGAAGGAGAGCCGAGGCAAGGCCCGAGCAATGGTGGGAGCAAGCGACGTCGACTCCAGTTACGCGTACTCCACCTCGAGCTCGAGCAGCAGTGAAGACGAAGGTGATCGTCGCAAGAGCAGGAAGTCGTCCAAGAATCTGAGCGGGCTGAGCTGCTTCGCTAGCGACGGCTTCTGCACCATGGCTCTGAGCTCCGGCAGCAAGAAGAGCCACCAGAGTGACTCGGACTCGGACTCCGACGACGAGGTGTGTGATGAGCTTCCCTTCTTGCGCCAGGAGAATGAACAGCTTGGTACTTTGCTTGATAATCGTGATGACATGCTTAGAGAAGCAAATAAAATGAGAAAAGAGCTTAGGGCTTTGTCGTATGGACCTCCCTGGGCCCACTACCTCGGTGGGTACCAAGACCGACTACTCGGTGGGCCCCTGGGACTACCCGACTTGCGCTGCACGACACCTGATGGCGTGAAGCACAAGGACTACAGAGGAGAAGTACTCGGTTAGGAAGTTGTACATGTCTCGCACTGTATAGAGGACTCCTAGACGTACTCGACTAGTACTCTCTCCCTGAACCGACTTGTAACCCTGCCTCCCGGACTATATAAGGCGAGGCAGGGACCCCTCTCTCTCTCACGTCTTAAGATTGCATCATCTTGTAATCGCACCCAATCAATCCAGAGCCACGCAGCATACAGGACATAGGGTATTACGCACCTCGCGGCCCGAACCTGTCTAAATTGTGTGCCACATGTCTCTTCCTTCAAGTTACCGATCTCGGCGAGGCCACATTCATCTACTTCGGGTACTCCCCTTAGTAGGTTGCCGGTCTAAAACACCGACAGCTGGCGCGCCAGGTAGGGGCTCTCGCCCGAGATCACATGGCGAACTCGACGGCTTCCGTCTACATCAAGCCAACCATCGCCTTCAACAGCGGCAACACCTTCATCTTCGGCGCCTGGGTCTGCACTGCTGACGGTGCTGGATCCTTCCAACGCCGCCTCACCATGCTGCCCAACCCGGAGACCGGCCTCGTGACGCTTCCCGAAGTAGTCACGGGCGAACTCGCCGGCAAGTTCGGCGAAATTTCGCGTTTTGACCAACATGCCGACTTCGAGCTTGGATCCGCCTCCAACTCGAACTCAACGTCCCCGTGGGCTATCGTATGCGAGCCGACTACTCAGCCATCGCATGTGGATTCCCCACCCCGCGAGCGCTTCACACGTGGCCCCCGCAACGTCAGCAGGGCCCGCACGGAGGCTCCCCCTACACGCCGGGCCGGCAAGGAGCCCGTACCCGAGTACAACTCAGACTCCGACACCGCCCCCGGCCACGCCTCGGACTCCAACCCCCTCTTCGGCTTCTACTCGGACTGCGCGTACAAGTTCGACTTCGGGTCGGACCCTGAGGATCCCGAGTCCAAGGACAACTCTACTGAGCAACCCTTATCAGGACTGGCTTCTGGGCTGGTTATAATGTCCACACCCGCTGGGAGATTCGTCTACTGGCCAGACCGCAAGCCTGCCGACCTGGTAGACGGGAACTCACGCTACATCGCCTACCTCGACTCGCTTCCCTTCCAGGAGGGAACACCACTCGCTCGAGCTGAGGAGTACACCCCAACAGAGGTGGCGAGCTCTGACTCCAGTCTTGGCAACCCCGACTGCCAAGTCTTCATGGCCGCCGGCGACACGCCAGGACTCTCAGGAATAGCAGACGACCGATACCTCGAAGACATATCTGCAGATGAGCTGTCTGCTGAAGCACCCACGGATGAGACTGACGCCAACAGGGACGCTCGACGTGAGCGTAACAGAAAGCGGAACGAACGACGCCGGCGTCTTCGAGACTCCCTCCCCGTCCGCAACCTCGCGGAAGCACTCGACCAAGTCGAGAGCCGGGTACACACTACCCCAGAGCAATGTCTCATGTCTATCACTATGATAGCACGTCAGGCACAGGGGATGCGTGCGGGACAAGTCATCGCCAAGCTCGTGGAAGACGCTTACTTCATGCGAGTCGACAACAGGGTCGTTCAGCCGCCCCCCCCCCGCCAGGAAACGTGACAACGAAGCCACAAGTCGCAGCGTGGACCTCGGCCGTAACCGTACTCGAGCCGAGCTGCCGGCCCAGCCCAACCGTACTCGTGCAACAGCCGGCGGACCCTCTCAAGGTGGCAACAGCGCTGCAGCTGCTGGCGGCGATCGCGAGATCGTCCCTCACCGCGACCGTGGCGGCGGAGGCAGCGACAGCGGAAGCTCCAACCATGGGGCCAACAGGAGGGCCGGTGGTGGAGGCGATCATGGCGTCCGAGGCCACACGAACAGCCACGCCTCCGGAGCCTCACAAGGCGGCTTCGACGCCCGCCAGAAGATTGAAGAACTGCGGCGGAAGAAGTCCGCCACCATAGGCGACAACGACGGCTTCCCCGCCTTCTCTCCTCGGCTTCGCAACTTACTCCTCCCAGACAAGTTCAAACCTCTGGGAATCACCAAGTACAATGCGAAGAAAGATCCCATCCAGTGGCTCAGGTGCTACGCCCTCTCCATCGAGAACGCTGGTGGCAACAACGACACCAAGTGCCTCTACTTCCCCTTCTGCCTGGACCAAGCCCCGCTCACATGGCTCGAGTCACTGGAAAAGCACTTGATCGACAACTTCGCGGGCGCTATGGGCCGCTCGGGTACTTGCATGGACCTGGCTATGGTGAAGCAGGAACAAGGCGAGACCCTTCGCAAGTACATGCAGCGTTTCTTCGACAAGCGCGCCACCGTAGTCGACGTCACCGACAAGGAGGTCATCGACCTCTTCCAAGACGGTCTCTACCACCGCCGCACCTTCAAAGACTTCGGTCGACGCTGCCCCAGGTCCAACACCCATCTCAAGGATATGATCACCTCCTGGGCGGATGAAGAAGACAAAGCCACCGCCAAGTACGATGCCATTCGTGGCAAGAGCAAACAGAACACGGGCGGCGGCAGCAGTAACAATGGGAACCAAAGCGGTCGCAACAACAACTACTACTCGGGTCCCAACCGCAAGCGCAAGATAGAAAACACTGTCGCGGCTATCCAGCGCCCTGCGAAGGAGAACTCTAAGAAGACCTCCGACGGCTTCAAAGACTTGCTGAAAGAGAAGTGTCCGTGGCATCTGGACGACATCCACACCACCGAGCAGTGCTACCAACTTAGGCGAGCACTCAAGGATACTCCAGAGCCACGACACCCTCATGACAAGAAAGGCAAGAAGAAGAACGACGAAGGCAATGACGACTTCCAGGAACCCGACAAGACGGTCAACGTCCTCTTCGGCGGACTACCGAGCAGATGGGAACAAAAGGCTACCGTCGAGAAGTCATGAGCATTGAACCAGCGGTTCCGACCCCTCTCAGGTGGTCGGAGGTACCCATTACTTTCTCCCGCGTGGATCAATGGACTAGCTTCTCCGAACCAGGATGGTCCCCTCTCGTCCTGAAGCTGGTAATCGCGGGCTCCAGGCTCAACAAGGTCCTCATCGACGGTGAAAGCGGGCTTAACGTCCTTTTCACCAAGACCTTGAAGAAGATGAAGCTCGACATCACCCACATGCTCACCAAGAGCACCTCGCCCTTCTACGGCATCGTCCCCGGGAACGCGGCTATCCCACTAGGCTCAGTGGTCCTGCCAGTTACCTTTGGGGAATCTCGGGACAACTATCGTACCGAGTACATCAAGTTTGAAGTCGCGGACTTCGAGACGTCCTACCATGCCATCCTCGGCAGACCGGCTATCGCCAAGTTCATGGCGGTACCCCACTACACCTACTTGGTACTCAAGATGCCAAGTCCAGCAGGTGTACTCTCACTGCAAGGGGACTTGAAGATATCGCACGACTGCGACACGGAAGCTGTGGACATTGCCTCCACAAATCAAGTACCCAATGCAATGATGGAGATCTACGCTGCGTCGAAGAAGCTTGCTCCAAGTGAACTCGACATCCCAGAGAAGTCGGACAAAGCTAACAAGCCTCAGCCAGCTGTGGAGGTTCTGGTCAAGACAATCGACCTCGGGACAGGCGATAGCAGCAAGACCACCACCATTGGGGCGGGTCTCGACCCCAAATAGGAAGACACGCTCATCAACTTCCTCTGGGCTAACCGCGACATCTTCGTGTGGAAGCCAGCGGACATGCCGAGAGTGCCCGGGGAACCGATCGAGCACCGCCTCAACGTCGACCCAAAGGCCACCCCCAAGCGACAACACCTCCGACGCTTCGCCGACGACAGACGGGACGCCATCAAGAAGGAGCTCGCCAAGCTACTCGCTGCTGGCTTCATCAGAGAAGTCTTCCATCCTGAGTGGCTCGCCAACCCCGTCCTCGTCCGCAAGAAGAACTCGAACGAGTGGAGGATGTGTGTCGACTACACCGACCTCAACAAGCACTGCCCCAAGGACCCCTTCGGGTTGCTCGCGGATTGACCAAGTCATCGACTCCACGTCGGGATGCGACTGCTTCGCTTCCTCGACGCTACTCCGGTACCACCAGGTCGCGATCAAGGAAGAAGACCAGGAGAAGACCGCGTTCATCACCCCGTTTGGCACGTACTGCTACACGACCATGTCCTTCGGGCTGAAGAACGCTGGAGCTACATACCAACGAGCTATCCAGGCCTGCTTCAAGAGGCAACTCAACAAGAACGTCGAAGCCTACGTGGATGACGTGGTCGTCAAGACCAAAAACTCCAGCACGCTCATCGACGATCTTGAACAGACTTTCGCATCCCTGCACGAGTACCGCTGGAAGGTCAACCCGAACAAGTGCGTCTTCGGCGTACCTTCGGGCAAACTACTCGGCTTCATCATCAGCCATCGCGGCATCGAAGCCAATCCCAAGAAGATCTCCGCCATCACCAGCATGAAATCTCCCACGTGCATCAAAGACGTCCAGAAGCTGACCGGGTGCATGGCGGACTTGAACAGATTTATCTCGAAGCTTGGAGAACGGGGGCTCCCCTTCTTCAAATTACTCAAGCACCAAGAGAAGTTCGTGTGGACTCCGGAGGCGGACCAAGCCCTTGCCCAGCTCAAGGACTTCCTATCGAAGCCACCAGTCCTCACAGCTCCTCGTAAAGGCGAGCAGCTACTACTCCACCTCGCTGCGACTACCAACGTGGTCAGTACTGCCATCATCGTCGAGCGGCAGGAAGACGGCCACACCTATCCAGTCCAGCGCCCAGTCTACTTCGTTAGCAAGGACCTGTCAGAATCCAAGGCACGATATCAGCCAGTACAGAAGCTTCTGTACGCAGTGCTCATCACCTCGCGGAAGCTACGACATTACTTCCAGGAGTACTCGATCTCCGTCGTCACCGACTACCCGCTCGACGACATCCTGCGGAACCAAGATGCTACTGGAAGAATCTCCAAGTGGGCAGTTGAACTCGGAGCCCTCAACATCGACTTCAAGCCATGCACAGCCATCAAGTGCAGGCACTAGTCGACTTCATGGCGGAGTGGCGGGAGAATCAGCTACCTACTCCAACCGAGCGCCCAGAGCAATGGATGATGTACTTCGACGGCTCACTCAACCTCGAGGGTGCAGGTGCAGGAGTACTCTTGATCTCTCCAACGGGCGAACAACTCAAGTATGTCCTGTAGATCTTTTGGAAGGTCTCAAACAACAAAGCCGAGTACGAAGCTTTTCTACACGGGCTCTGCCTCGCGGCTTCACTAGGCATTAAGCGGCTACTAGTCTACGGCGACTCCGCAGTGGTCATCAACCAAGTCAACAAGTCCTGGGACCGCAACAAGGAGAATATGGACACCTACTGTCTAGAAGTTTGCAAGCTTGAGAACAAGTTCTATGGTCTCGAGTTCCACCACGTCGTCCGCGACAACAACATTGCAGCGGATGTCCTGTCGAAGCTTGGTTCTACTCGCGCTCAAGTACCAGCGGGTGTCTTCGTCCACGAGCTTCACGCGCCATCCATCCCGGAGCCGGCGCCACCGACCACTGTCCCAGCGCATCCTTCGGCTAGCCAGGAGGTCATGATGTTCGACGTGGACTGGAGGCAGCCCTTCATCGACTACCTCAGCGAGCAGAAGGTTCCCTCGGACAAGAACTTGGCCGAGCAGCTCATCCGCCGCGCCAAGTCCTTCGTCCTCATCGGAGACAAGCTCTACAGGCAGGGCTCATCTTCCGGAGTACTCATGAAGTGCGTTCCCAGACAAGAAGGCAAGGACATCTTGGAGGAGATCCACAAAGGCGTTTGCGGCAACCACGCGTCCTCTCGCACGCTGGTCAGGAAGGCCTTCTGACGAGCTTTCTATTGGCCCACAACTCTGGGCGACGCCGAAGAACTCATCAGAAGGTGCCAAGGGTGCCAATACTTCGCCAAGCAACAACATGTCCTAGCCTACAAGCTAGTCACTATACCGCCAACCTGGCCTTTCGCTTGCTGGGGGCTCGACATGATTGGGCCACTACCAACTGCGCCAGGTGGATTCAACAAAGTATTGGTGGCCATCAACAAGTTCACCAAGTGGATCGAGGTCAAGACGGTTACATGCCCCAAGGCTGACAGAGTACTCGACTTCCTGGATGAACTCGTACATCGCTACGGACTACCCCATCGCATCATCACAGACCTGGGCTCCAACTTCAACAACCACCAGTTCTGGAAGTACTGCGAGAACATCGAGATCGTCGTCCGATATGTCTCAGTTGCCCATCCTCGGGCCAATGGACAAGTCGAGCACGCCAATGGGATGGTGCTCGACGCTCTCAAAAAGCGGCTACACGACGCTGTCAACTCCAAAGGAGGCAAGTGGATCAAGGAACTACCCAATGCTCTCTGGGGGCTATGTACTCAACCCTCCAAGCCAACGGGACAATCTCCATACTTCCTGGTCTACGGCTCTGAAGCAATCCTCCCTGCTGATGTCATGTGGGATTCACCAGCAGTGGAGCAATACGACGAAGGCGTCTCCGAAGACAGCAGACGAGTTGACATCGACGGACTCGAAGAAGCTCGCCGTGTCGCCCTCGTCCAATCGCAAGGTACCTAGAGGGTATCCGACACTACCACGATCGCAAAGTCAAGGAACGCTCCTTCAACGTTGGTGATCTTGTCCTCCGTCGCATCCGTAACACCGAAGGACTACACAAGCTCGGCCTCGCCCCGGGAAGGTCCCTTCACAATTGCAAAGGTGACCAGACCGGGCTCCTACCGCCTCCAGACGTTTGAAGGCGAAGACGTCAACAACTCGTGGAACATCGACCAACTCTGTTGATTCTACGCCTAGTCTACACGACTGCCCTGGGGGCTCAAGTCTATACGACTACATCAAGACCCCTACGCTGTAAGCGGCCTCCGGGTCCAGGCACCAGTCTCCGGACTACTCCTCTCCAAGATCCAGCCCATGCGACTACTAACGGATCCTGGGCTGCGACGAGCAACAAAGGACTCCAGCAGCGGTTAAGAGACCAAGCACTCCTAGATCCAGCCCACGCGGCTACTAACGGATCTACTGCTGTAAGCGGCTATACGCCCTAGCACTACTTAGCCGTAAGCGACCTCCGGGTCCTGGCGACTACTCTGTAACAACGTCCCTGGCCATCCAGGTGTACTCCTTCAGTAATAAAGTTTGATTATCTATCAACTACTTTACTACCTCTTTCCCTCAACGGGACTACCGGCGAGTACGACTACTCGCGACAACTCCATGATGGGACTCCGTACTCACAGATCACGATAACGAGTACTCATTTTATGGAAGTTTCCTTCATTTATACTTAAGCAAGTTCATTACAACTGTTTATGTACAACTACTGCTACGAGCTAACTTTACAGGACTACTGGAGATTGAGCTTCTCGGCGACTTGTTCCGCAATAGGCGCCATCTGCTCCAGCAGCTCCGCATACTGCTCGTCCGGGCAGTTGGCGGCTAGCCCGTCGGTGACTACGTCCACAGGAGCCTTCGGGAAGTACGACTTCATGAAGGCCAGAACCTGGTTGGGGATCGACTTCGCCAAGTGCTTGACGTAGGTCGCCAAGCGGCTGGGGGCTTCCCTCAGTCGATCCACCAAAGGAGCAATCTTTGGACCGCCAGGGTGAGGCACCAGCAGCCTCGCGATGGGGAGCGCGGCTTCCTCGAGTTCCTTGAGTTGAGCCCGCAGCTTCTCGCAGTCCTCGTTCAACTTCTGCAAGGATTTGTAGCAGTTGACGAGGTCACGATCTGACACAATACGGAGCTCCATGTGCTTGTCGCACTCGTAAGAAGCTCCTTATAATCATACTCCAGTACCTGGTGGGCCTCTTGCTCCCGGTAGAAGAGGTTCTTCATGTCGGTCTCTGAAGCCTTCAGCTAATCGACGTGGGTCTCAAGCTCTGCAATCAACAAGGGCAAAGTGGGTCAGACTACCTCAAGCTACTGTCAACAAGTACCCGACAAGGCGGTCACGTACCTTTATTCTTGTTGCGGAGAGACTTGTTCTTTCGCACCAGATCGTCGCTCTTCGCCTGCATATCTTGGATGTCATTGTGATACTGGGCGAAGGCGGTGTCCAGCTTCGACTGCATCGCGGCAGCGTGCTTCCGGGCCTTCACAAGCTGCTCCTACAAGGCTTCTGCCCGGAGTACTGCGTTTTCGTATCCTTGAAGGATGTCGGACTTCTGGCGGGACCTCTCCGCGACGTTCTGCACAGACAACACATGTCAAATGGGTACTCAACACTAAAGGATTGACTACTCAAGGGTGTCGACTACTCACCTTCATCCATTGCTCGGCCTAGCGCACCGCCTCCAGGTGCTGAGCCACTGTCGCCGGGTCGACAAGGTCTTCCGCCAACAACTCGATCCCGCCACGACTACTCGTCGCGGCTCCGGACATTGGCGCCGAGCGGATTGGCTCCGCGTCCTAGATCTCTGGCGAGCGGACGACTACCTCCAGAGCGGGTTCTGGCAGCGCGTCGTCGCCCTCTCCTCCAGTCATCGCGGCGGCTTCTCCGACGGCCACATCCATCAGCTCGGGGGCTCCTCCGGCAGCTCCCTGAGTCTCCGGTGCCACATCTTCAACGGGCACCGCCGACGGGATATCGCTTCCCTCGGCTTCAGCACCTGTCGACAAAAGGACAAGTGGATCAGTCTTACCTGTCGGCTACGACTACTCTTCGAGGCTAATTGCACCTGAACAAGTACTCACCTTCTACGACGCGGGCCTCAGGCGATGTAGCCTCCGTGGCCGGCGCCTCGGATTCTGCCTGAGGGGCGGGAGCGGACTCCTCAGCGGGCGACGCGGTCTCTTCTCCCGCCACCTCTGTAGCAGGTTCATCCCCCTCCCAGGACATGTCCGTCGATTTCCTGCAGAGTACACAAACTGGTTGTCAACCTATTACGACTACCACATCTAATGTACTACTCGGGAAGGATCAATACTTACAAGCTCGACCGGACCACCGTCACGGTTGGGGCGCCGAGGATACTGGCAATGTCGACCAGTCCTGCCTCGGCAGGCGCCTCCTCCTGCGCCTCAGTAGCCGCTGCCTCTTCAGTGGCAGCAGCGGCCGGTTCTGTGCTCCCCTCAGCAACAGGGGGCTGGCGCGTCATCTGCGCCAAAAGCTCCTCCACTGTGGGGCCTGGGCTACGACTACCCCCAGCTGGCTCCCCCACTGTGTCCCAATCATCTTCATCACCTTGCTCAACAGGGTCGGAAGGCGGCATCTCCTGCAAGCAAGGGAATCTCGTCGTCAATGCACAACGTCTAGACATAAGTACTCGACTACCCTATTCAAGACGGGTTACCTCCTGGGACGTGGTCTCCGAGACCTTCAACTTCTTGGCCACGCGCTTGCGGGCCACGTTGTGCGGCTTCCTTGGCGGCGCGGGCAGACTAGCCTCCAGGCTAGTCGGAAGATCCTGAACGAGAGGAACGTGCGGCAATCCAGGGCGGCTAAACCTTGACCGCAGCTGGAAGCGCTCCTGCAGCGTTTCTTCATCATCATCCTCCTCGGACGTGTCTTCAACGACAACTGTGTCGTCTCCTTCGCCAACTTCGCGCCGCTCCTTGGCCTTGTCCTTCCCTTCCTCTGGGACCTCGACAAGTTGAGGAGGCGACGTCAGCTCGGAGACGAACTTCACCAAGTCATCCTGCAAGATGCACAATATGTCAGTACGACTACTCTTCCGTAATGAGTACTCGACAAGACCGAAGGCTACCGACCTTGTTTGGTGGGCGCGCGGCGGAGTACTCGGGCACCGGGCACAGCGTGTACGCCGGCATATCCTTGAAGATTCTGCCCAGCCTGTCGACGATGTCGTTGTCGTCCACTTCGTCATCGGGCATCCGCGATGTGTCGTCGTCGCCGGTGTACTCGTACCCTAGGGTGTCGCGGGCCATCAGTGGCTGCACCCTTCGCTTCATGAAGCTGAAGGCCACATGTTCAGCCCTCAGCCCGGCTTCTCTCAGCGCCTTGATCTTCGCCAGCAGCTCGGGTAGCTGGATACCCTCCTGCATTGTTGGCTCCGAGTTCCACCACGGCCGGTGCTTGGGCTAGTTCCCACTTGGCTTCGGCAGCTCTGGGTGGTGGTTGGTCACGTAGAACCACTTCGCCTTCCAATCCTGATTGGAATCAATCAGCTTGTAGGAGAGGTACTTCTCCGCGGCGTCCTCCCTCATCTGGATCCCGGCTCCCCCACTACCCGGGGATTGTTGGCGCTGGGCTGGGGCTTCACCCGGAAGAATTTCCAGAACAGGATCCAATGGGGCTTGATCCCCAAGAAAGCCTCGCAGAAATGTACGAAGACTGAGGCGTGGAAGTGAAGGACCGATACGGCGAACCAGAGAGGGGGGGGGGGGGTGAATGGGAGCCGATAAAAATTCTTCTCAAAGGAGATGGAAACTCCTACAAGATGAACACGGCTTCCAACACACGCCTCCGACTCACTACCCAAATTGGCCAAGCCCACGTAGCCACTGAAGTGCCACTGGACCTAGGAACCAACACACATGACCTTCCGACCCGAGAACGCAGCGGAACACAAAACCTCGAGTCTACAGACCCACACCGGCCGACCGGTGAGCACCACCGGCCGACCGGTCCCCGCCGGTGAAACCGAGCAACTTTCACTAAGTGGCTCTACAACGGTCGGACCGGTGAGACACACCGGTCGGACCGATGGCAGCCGAAAGCCCCCAAGGCACCAAACAAAGCCAACCGACCACCAAACCGACCCAAACTCGAAACAGCAGAACCACGGGACAACAACGAACACACCAAGTACGCTCACCCGAGCAAAATCCCACAAGGGCTCGCACCGCCGACCGGTCAAGAGCACCGTAAGACCGGTGTAGCTCCGGGCAGCTCGGGATGAACAACACCCTAGGGTCAACTCCCCCAAATCCAAAACACGATCTCCCGAATCACTCCACGCACTTGAACAAGACTTTGGGGATATCGGGAACACCTCATGAGGAGTCCATAGCCAAGTTTAATCCCACCAAAACTCGTCCAAAAAGGAGGAATCGAAGAAATCCCGCCGAAAGCACTTCCAACCCAAGAACTCAAGAAACCCCAAAATCGAGCACTTTTACTCACGGATTTGGGAGGGGAATCACACCCAAAGAACCACGAAGGGTTCCTACAAATTTCCCCCATCAAATCTCCAAGAGAAAAGTCCCGAAAACAACCCAAAGAAATCACCGAGAGAGGGCTCCGAAAATCACCACCAAGAACAACCGGGAAAACACATCCAAACCTTGAGGAACCACGCCGAATCATCTATACATGAAACAAAGGTTCGTACAAGGTCTAGCAAGCCGCCCGATCATCCATCCCTCTCTACAAGATCTCTCCGTGAAGCTCTCTTGCTAGTCCTAGAGAAAACCTAAGGAAAATAGGTGGAAAATAGGAAAACTAATGAGCTAGGGTTCCAAGAGTTGCTGCCATCCTCTCACCTCTTGGGTTATATGGAGGCAACCGAATGTCTAAAATGCCCTTCTCTACTAACTAGGGATACAAGCCCCTCAAGGGCGGATTTGGAATTCTTGATGTCTTCACCATCGGACGGATGCCCGGCGACCGCACCCTGCGTAGCCTCGACGCAAGCCATGCGATCCCGACGCGTGTCCTCCGCTTCGAAGATTCCGGACTGCGTCGTCGCACACCGGTCAGACCGGTGCTCCTCACCGGTCAGACCGGTCCCCACCGGTCAGACCTCCATCTTCGGTTCTCCGGTCTTGGCTTTGTGGATCAACCAAGGAACCAAGTGGTTTTCTGGTGAACCACCAGAAACCCCGCGAACTCGGTGTAGCCTCCGCCAATCTCCACTCATGACTTGGCTCCCACGTAGTCCCGGCTCGACCTTGGTTTTGAGGCTCAACCAAGAAACCGTCCACGACTTCATCTTGCTGTTCATGCCACCATGCGGCCCGCACTTGACCCCCGCCGGCCACCGGGTCCCTCGAACGAAGCCAACTTGTCTTCTCCACACCCGGAGGCCTCACCGGCGACGACCTTTCATGCTTGTTCTTCACCCGCACCAACACGAGTCAAGCCGCAACCTGCACCTGCAATACTTAGCCAAGAATCGGCCCACACAACATTGTCAATCACTCATCACACAAGGAAGCGACCATCCACCGGTCCTCGAACCACACATGGTCCTCAATCTCCCCCTTGATGAGTGCATTGACAACACCCACACGAGAGTAACAAGAGAGAAAAGAAAAAGAAAAGAAACGAACAAAAAGAAACTCCAACAAGCGATCGAAAGCCAAACAAAGGCAAAGAGGAAGATCACTTGAAGGAAACAAGTCTCGGACCCCTTAGGCAAGGGCAACGGCTCGACACAACCGAGAAAAAGCAAAGCTCAAGCAAAGAGCGCAAACCACCAAAACAAAGCTCGAACACCACAAAGAGCTCCCCCTGCACACATGCAAGCTCCCCCTGAACGAATGCATGCAAACCACTTGAAAACAGACAGCCGCAAAGACTTTCGGCTCACACCGGTCGACCGGTCATCACCACCCGGCCGACCGGTGCCTAACATGTGTACAGGACCAAAGACTCACACCGGTCGGACCGGTGTACAACAGAGCCCAGAAATGGCTCGAAACCACCTGAAAACCTTCTAAACACGTCCAACAAGCCATTTCAAGCTCAAACTTCTCCCCCTTGTTGGCAATGCATGAATCAAGCCAAAAATGCAAATCTTTCAACCTAGAGCTTCTCAAATAGACAAAATTCAACAAAGAATGCTACACATGTCCAAATGAGCAAGTTAGGTACTCTACGGCTTCGTATCGATCTCAACTACACGATCACCAAGTTTCACAACCATTGGACGAAGCTAAGATAGATTTTGGCAATTTTGCGAAAAACTTGCCTCTCATGAGCAAAGTCCTAAACATGATCAAAGCATATCAAAATGGCAAAGCCACACAAACTTCGTGCTAGGACAGCCATTCTAATCATAAGACCATCACGAACACCCACAAGCACCTCATGTCATGTCAAAGCCACGAGCCATGTGCCTACTTCTATGTATGAGACTTCTCATTGGTAGGCATCATGCAACGGTTTAGCACCCAAAGCAAATTAAATTCAGCACATATGACATGGGAGCACATTTCCAAGCATTTTTCATTTCATTTTCAGATTTGTAAATGGTACATGAAATGTCTTTGCGACAAAAAGGAACTTATGCTCCTCCACAAGATAAATCAAGAGGGCTAAACATTCATGATGGCAAATGAGCCTTTGGCCCCATATGATCAATAAAATAGCTATCCAACCACAAATTAAGCATAGCAAGGCCACAAAAACATGTCAAGAGCATGTAAAGGCATTTACACATGAGAGAGCATACATGACATTTTTCAAAAGCATAGCTATCAACCATGGATTATTCATCAAGATCATCAAGAGCTAAGCCAACCTAACCGTAGCATACCAAACAAGCTCACAAAGACATATATCTCATTCCATGGTGAACAATGTATATGAGAGAAGCTTTTCCTAACCAATGCATATGATACAAAATGCATGTAATCTAAGATACAAGGATGCCTATACATCATGTTACATATGCCATGCCAAATGCAAGAAATGCACAAAGGAAAGCTATACATATGCTACAAACCGGCTCCTCGAGGGGAGGCAAAACGGGCTCGACACCACCGGCAAAAGAGAGCTCCCACACACCCAACTCAAGAAATCAAACACACACCAAGTTCCTCCCGCAAATGAGTGAAAGTTGCTTGATCTAGGGGTTTGGTGAAAATATCGGCTAGTTTGTCATGTGTGGGTACATGGATCAAAGCTATCTTTCCTTTCTCGACGTTGTCTCTCGTAAAATGGTACCTCACTTGTATGTGCTTGGTCTTGGAATGGAGCACCGGATTCTTTGCAATGCTTATGGCACTCGGTGCTATCACATTGAAGTGGGACATGGGTAAACTCTTCACCAAAGTCACTCATGGTGTAGGTGATCCAAAGGAGCCGAGAGCAACAACTAGCAACGGCAACATACTCGGCCTCGGTCGTGGATTGAGCAACACTCGACCGCTATGAAGACCAAGACACCAAAGAAGAACCCAAAAACCGGCAAGTCCCGGTGAGTGGACTTCCTATCCAACCGACACCCGCAAAATCCGCGTCCGAAAAACCATGAAGCGCCAAAGAAGAGGACGCAGAGTACCAAAGGCCGAAGTCGGGAGTGTGACGCAAGTACCTAAAAATTCGTTTCACCGCTTGCCGATGCGAAGTCCTCGAGAGACGCTTGAAAACGAGCGCACGGACACACCGAGAATCGTATGTCCGGCCTCGTCGCCGTCAAGTAGAGGAGTGACCCGATCATGCTTCGATACTCCTTTTGGTCCACGTGTTCACCTTTCTCGTCCGCATCAAGAGCTGTAGTCGTACTCATCGGCGTCGTCATAGCCTTGGAGTCCTCCATCTTGAACTTCCGCACAATGTCCTTGGTGTACTTAGCTCGGTGCACAAATGTTCCTTCCTTTGATTGCTTGATCCGTAGCCCAAGGAAGAACCGCAACTCGCCCATCATGCTCATCTCAAACTCCCTCGCTCATATCATCCGCAAACCTCGCAACAAGAGAGTTAGACGAGCCACCAAAGACAATATCATCCACGTACACCCGCACAATCGGGATATCTCTCGCCCGCCCTCGAAAAAAACAAGGTCCGATCGACCTTCCCCATCTCAAAACCTCTCTCAAACAAGAACCCCCTCAACCTTCCATACCAAGCTCTAGGCGCCCGCTTCAACCCATACAAGCCGCCTTCCTCAACTTGTACACCCGGTGGGGGTACTTCACGCTCTCAAACCCCGAGGTCGTCTCACATACACTTCTTCCTCCAACACTCCATTCGTAAAAGCACTCTTCACATCCATTTGGTGCAACTTGAACCCTTTAGCCACGAAAAGGCTAGAAGGATCCTAATCGCCTCCAAACGGGCTACGGGAGAAAAAGTCTCCTCGTAGTCGATCCCCTCCTTCTGACTGAACCCTTGAGCAACAAGTCTCGACTTGTTCATTACAACCTCACCCTTCTCTCCCTCTTTGTTTTTCCACACCCACTTTGTACCAATCGGCTTACACCCCGGGGGAGGGTCAACCAACTCCCACACCCGATTCCTCTCAAAGTTCTCCAACTCCTCATGCATCGAGTTAACCCAATTGTGATCGGATAGTGCGTGTCCAATGTCTTTGGGCTCAAAAGAAGCAACAAACGCAGCATGAGCAAAATGGGAATTGTTTCGAAACCTCGACCGTGTAGTGTGTTCATTCATGTCGCCGATGATCCTCGAAGCCGGGTGATCCATCCGTACTCACCGGGGAGGTTCTCGCCTCGATGCTACCTCCCCCTCAACATCGCCTTCTCCTCGTTCTTGATTTGTCGTCGTAGGTGTAGTAGAGGGTCCATCCATCACCGTAGTCGAAGTAGTGGGTACATGTTCGGCGGGGGCACCACACCGCCATCTTCATCATCACCATGTTCATGCTCCTCCTCCCCGAAAGATGTCCTCGCCAAGCTCATCATCACCCGCACACTCAAAGACAAGCCGACTACGTGGCTCTGTCTCGTCGAAGGTTACCTCGCAAGTCTCCACGATTTGGTTAGTTTCAAGATTGAGCACACGATATGCTCTAGAATTAGATGCATAACCAAAGAAAATACCATCAACGACCTAGCCTCAAACTTATCTAACTTCCTCGCTCTCTTCATAATGAAACACTTGCAACCAAAGACATGGAAGTGACTCACCTTGGGTGTGCGGCCATGCATCAACTCATAGCATGTCTTCTTCTTGTGCACTACGAGGTATATCCCGTTCGACACATAGCACGCGGTATTCACCGCCTCAGCCCCAATACCTCCTCGGAGTCCTATGCTCATCAAGCATCATCCGAGCCATCTCGCACAAGGTTCTCCGTTCTTACTTTCCACAACACCATTCCGGGGAGGCGTATACGGACTCGAAAACCGGTGCTCAAGACCCAAGTCATGGCAAAAGGTTTCAAAATGAGAGTTCTTGAATTCGGAACCATTATCACTATGGATAGCACGTATGGCATCTCTCGTGCCTCTCGTTCCTCAACCTCAAGACTAGATCTCGAACAAAACCAAACGTCTCCCCCCTTATCCTCCGTAAAGAACACCCACGCATACCGAGAATAGTCGTCCACCACAACAAGGACATACCACTTCCCACCCGCAGATCGCACACGAGCTGGGCCAACAAGGTCCATATGGAGCAGCTCGCATGGACGCTCGCTTATCACATCGGTGAGAGGCGGGTGAGAAGAGGCCACCATCTTGGCATGCCTACACGGAGCACAAACCAACTCTTTCTCAAGCATCAACCGTGGCAATCCTCGGACCAAATTGAGTTTACTCAAGCGAGATAAAAGGTCAAAGCTCAAGTGACCCAACTTCCTATGCCACTTCCACAACTCACTCGAAGAACCAGCCAAGAAACAACGCTCCACACCCGAAGACTGAGAAAAATCAGCACGAAACACCTGACCCTCGGGAACGACCATACGTACAAGGTCCCCTCGAGAGTCCACAATCCGAGAACCACCGGCCGAAACAACACCACAAAGCCCTCATCCAACAACCGGGACACGAAAGCAAATTGTACCCCGCCGATTGAACCGCAGCAACACGCCTCGTAGTGATCTTGTCACTCACTTTTATCTCACCTTCCGAAAGCACACGCCCACACCCATTGTCCCCAAAAGTGATGTACCTCTTCGTCACCACGGGACGAGACTTGAGAACCACCCCCCCGTCTCCGTCATATGCCTCGAGCAACCGAGTCAATCAACCAAATGTTCTTCAAGTCTCCCACCCGAAATTCAAAAAAAGCACGTGAGCGAACAAACGACTCATCACCGGGGTTAGTACCAAGGGAGGAAAACCGATGCCGAGCCATTTGCTCGAAAGTGGGGTTAGCACCAACCAAAGCATCTCTCCTACCAAAGCTACCTCCACGAACACCACCACGGTAACCACCCCGAGGGAACCACCCCTCTCGCCTCGAGGAGGACCAAATCCACGCAAGAAAGCCCGTGGAACGTCCTTCCTCTCCAACTCATAGCCACGACTCCTCCAATCCCCGTATTGAGCACGAGGGGAGAACGCCTAGCAACCGACCACCCGCACCCTTTCCACCCCAACCACCGAACCACGACCACCCGAAACAACCCTCGTACCCGTACGAGCTCGAAACCCAAACAGCTTGTCTGTCTGTGCCCGCACCGGTCCGACCGTGCCCCACACCGGTCCGACCGGTGTGACTGGGCAGAAGCACCACCTGCGGCCTTCTTCTCTCCCCAAGCTCGAACTCGTCCTCACACTCGCCTTGCCCCCGGGCATCCGCATACGAAGCTCAAGTACACCATCGGAAGGGTGGTACTTGTCCTTGTTAGCCCACTCCTTTGCCATTCTCTCCTCACACTTCCTTTTGAAGCAAAACTCCTCCTTATGGCCATCTTTGGATCTTAGACTAGTTAGAGTCAACAAAGACCCGAACCGGCTCGATACCACTTGAAGGACCGATACGGCGAACCGCAGAGGGGGGGGGAGTGAATGGGAGCCGATAAAAATTCTTCTCAAAGGAGATGGAAACTCCTACAAGATGAACACGGCTTCCAACACACGTCTCCGACTCACTACCCAAATTGGCCAAGCCCACGTAGCCACTGAAGTGCCACTGGACCTAGGAACCAACACACATGACCTTCCGACCCGAGAACGCAGCCGGAACACCAAACCTCGAGTCTACGGACCCACACCCGGTCCGGACCGGTGAGCACCACCGGTCGGACCGGTCCCCGCCGGTGAAACCGAGCAACTTTTACTAAGTGGCTCTACACCGGTCGGGACCGGTGAGACACACCGGTCGGACCGATGGCGACCGAAAGCCCCCAAGGCACCGAACAGGCCAACCGACCACCTAACTGACCCAAACTCGAAACAGCAGCACCACGGGACAACAACGAACACACCAAGACGCTCACCCGAGCAAAATCCCACAAGGGCTCGCACCGGTCAGACCGGTCAAGAGCACCGGTCAGACCGGTGTAGCCTCGGCAGCTCGGGATGAACAGCACCCGCGTGTCAACTCCCCCAAATCCAAAACACGATCTCCCGAATCACTCCACGGACATGAACAAGACTTTGGGGATATCAGGAACACCTCATGAGGAGTCTCGTCGTATGGACCTCCCCCGGGCCCACTACCTCGGTGGGTACCGGGACCGACTACTCGGTGGGCCCCCGGGACTACCGGCTTGCGCTACACGGCACCCGAAGGCGTGGAGCACAAGGACAACACAGGAGTAGTACTCGGTTAGGACTCGTACACGTTCCACACCGTGTAGAGGTCTCCTAGACGTACTCGACTAGTACTCCTTCCCTACTCCGACTTGTAACCCCGCCTCCCGGACTATATAGGGCGAGGCAGGGACCGATCTCGGGATCACCTCATCCAATCTCAACTCACGGCGCACCGTTGCACCATCCCGTAACCGTGCCCTATCAATCCGTAGCTACGCAACATACAGACGTAGGGTATTACGCACCTCGCGGCCCGAACCTCGTCTAAATTGTGTGCCACGTGTCTCTTCCTTCGAGTTACCGATCTCGGCGAGTCACATTCATCCGCTCGGGTACTCCCCCGTAGTAGGTTGCCGGTCTAAAACCCCGACACCGGCGCGCCGGTAGGGGCTCTCGCTCGAGATCACATGGCGAACTCGGCGGCTTCCGTTCACATCAAGCCAACCGTCGCCTTCAACCGCGGCGACACCTTCGTCTTCGGCGCCCGGGTCCGCACCGCCGATGGAGCGGGCTCCTTCCGCCGCCGCTTGATCATGCAACCCGACTCGAGGACGGGCCTTGTGACGCTTCCCGAAGTTGTCACGGGCAAGCTCGCCGGCAAGTTCGGCGAAATTTCGCTTTCCAACCTCCACGCTGACTTCGAGCTCGAGTCCATCTCCAACTCGAACCCGACGTCGCCATGGGCCATCGCATGCGAGCCGGCTCCTCAGCCATCGCAGGCGGTCCCCTCTCCATGCCAGCGCTCTGCGCGTGGCCCTCGCGTTCCCAGCCGGGCCCGCACGGAGGCTTCTACACCACGCCGGCCGGCAAGGAGCCCGTAGCCGAGTACAACTCGGTCTCCGACGCCGTCCCCAACCGCGTCTCGGACTCCCGCCCTCTCTCCGAGTTCTACTCGAACCCGGACTACGAGTTCGACTTTGGGTCGGACCCCCGAGGAGCTCGAGTCCGAAGATGACTCATCCGAGCTTCCCTTGTCGGGGCCGGCCCTGCGGGCCGGTTATAAGATCGACGCCGGCCGGAAGATACGTCTACCATCGCCGGACCGCAAGCCCGCCGAGCCGACAAAGGAGGACTCACGCTACGTCGCCTACATCGACTCGCTACCGTTCCAGGAGGGAACACCACTAGCCCAGCCGACTCAAACACACCAACCGAGGTGGCACCTTACGAGCCAAGCTTGGGTACCCCCGATCGTCAAGTCTTCATGGCTGCCGGCGACACCCCGGAACCTCGAGCACGGCAGCGGACAAGTACTTGGAGGACATCTCCGCGGACGAGCCGTCCGCCCGATGCCCCCCGCGACGAGACCGACGCCAACGAGGGACGCCCGCGCGAACGTAACAGAAGCGCAACGAACGACGCCGGCGGCTCGGAGACAACCTTCCCATCCGCAACCTTGCGGAAGCTCTCGGCAGCTTGAGAGCAGAGTCCACACCACTCCCGAGCAATGCCTCATGTCGATCACAACGATCGCACGCCGAGCTCGGGCATACGAGCCGGCGAGGTCATCGCCAAGCTCGCCGAAGAAGCCTACTTCATGCGGGTAGACAAGAGAGTCGCCCAACCTCTCCCGGCCTAAGCCTCGCGACAACGAAGCTACTAGTCGCAAGGTGTTGACCCCGGTCCCTAACCGTACTCGGGCGACATCCCGGGTCGACCCAAACCGCCGACGCTCCACCGCCGGCGGACCCTCACGGCAAGACAACGGCAACCGGGAAGTCGTCCCCCACCGTGCCCCGGCCGGTGGCGGCGGCAACGACCCCGACGGCGGTGGCGGCCGACGGCGGCGCCTCCAACCACGGGGCCAACAAGAAAGCCGGGAGGCGGCGGCGGCCGCGGCGGCCGCGGCCACGCGCACGGCCACGCCTCCGGCGCCTCTCGTGGCGGGTACGATGCTCGCCGAGAATCGAGGAATTACGGCAAAAGAAGTCGACGACCGCCGCCGAAGGCGACGGCTTCCCCTTTCTCACCCCGCTTCGCAACCTCGCTCCTCCCCGACAAGTTCAAGCCTTTGGGGATCACCAAGTACGACGCGAAGCGGATCCTATCCGGTGGCTCCGATGCTACGCTCTCTCCATCGAGAACGCCGGCGGCAACAGCGACACCAAGTGCCTCTACTTCCCCTTCCGCTCGGACCAAGCCCCACTCACGTGGCTCGAGTCGCCGGACAAGCACTCAATCGACAAGTGGGACCAGGTCGAAGGAACGAGCTTCACGAGCAACTTCGCGGCGCCATGGGCCGTTCGGGTACTCGCATGGACCTCGCCATGATCAAGCAGGAACAAGGCGAGACCCTCCGCAAGTACATGCGCCGCTTTTTCGACAAGCGCGCTACCGTCGTGGACGTCACCGACAAGGAGGTCATCGACCTCTTCCAGGACGGGCTCTACCATCGCCGCACCTTCGAGGACTTCGGTCGACGCCGCCCTAGGTCCATTCCCCACCTCAAGGACATGATCACGTCCTGGGCGGATGAAGAGGACAAGGCCAACGCCAAGTACGACGCCATCCGCGGCAAGTCCAAGCAGAACCAAGGTGGCGGCAGCGGCAGCAATCCAAACCAAGGCGGCCGCAACAACAACAACAACAACAACAACAACAACTTCTCGGGTTCTAATCGCAAGCGCAAGCCAGACAATACCGTCGCGGCTATCCAGCCGTCCTCCGAAAGGGAACTCGAAGAAGAACTCCGGCGGGTTCAAAGACCCGCCGAAGGAGAAGTGCCCGTGGCATCCAAACGGCAACCACACTACCGAGCGAGTGCTACCGGCTGGCATGCACTCAAGGATACGCCGGAGCCACCGCACCCTCACGATCGAAGAACAAGAAGAAGGACGGCGACGACTTCCAAGAACCCGAGAAGACCGTCAACGTCCTCTTCGGCGGACTACCCAACGGGCGGGAGCGAAGGCTACTCGCCGTGAAGTGATGTCCATTGAACCAACGGTTATGACCCCTCTCGGTGGTCGAGACACCCATCACCTTCTCCCGCGCGGACCAATGGACCAGCTTCTCCGAACCGGACGTTTCCCTCTCGTCCCGAAACCAACAAAGGCGGGCTCTAAGCTCAACAAGGTACTCATCGACGGCGGAAGCGGGCTCAACGTCCTCTTCACCAAGACTCGAAGAAGATGAACCTTGACGTCACCCCCATGCTCGACAAGAGCAAGATGCCTTTCTACGGCATCGTCCCGAGCAACGCGGCCATCCCACTAGGCTCGGTGGTACCGCCGCTTACCTTCGGGGCGTCTCGCGACAACTACCGCACCGAGTACATCAAGTTCGAGGTCGCGGATATCGAGACTTCCTACCATGCCATCCTCGGCGACCGGCCATCGCCAAGTTCATGGCGGTGCCCCACTACACATACTTGGTACTCAAAATGCCAAGTCCAACCGGCGTACTCTCCCTCCAAGGGGACTTGAACATCTCTCACGACCGCGATACGAGAGGCCGTGGTGATCGCTTCAACAAATCAAGTACCCACCCCAATGATGGAGGTCTACGCCGCGTCGAAGAAGCTTGCCACAAGCGAACTCGACATCCCAGAGAAGTCTGACAGCGCCAACAAGCCTCGGCCACCTGAGGAGGTGCTCGTCAAGTCGGTCGACCTCGGAACAGGCGACCCCACCAAGACCACCACCATCGGGGCCGGCCTCGACCCCAAATAGGAAGACGCGCTCATCAGCTTCCTTCGGGCTAACCGCGACATCTTCGCGTGGAAGCCAGCGGACATGCCGAGTGCCCGGGGGCCGATCGAGCACCGCCTCAACGTCGACCCAAAGGCCACCCCCCAAGCGACAACACCTCCGACGCTTCGCCGACGACGGACGGGACGCCATCAAGAAGGAGCTCGCCAAGCTACTCGGCTCGCCGGCTTCATCGGAGAGGTCTTCCATCCCGAGTGGCTCGCCAACCCCGTCCTCGTCCGCAAGAAGAACTCGAACGAGTGGAGGATGTGTGTCGACTACACCGACCTCAACAAGCACTCGCCCCAAGGACCCCTTCGGGTTGCCGCGGATTGATCAAGTCATCGACTCCACGGCGGGGCCGCGACCTGCTCGCTTCCTCGACCGCTACTCCGGTACCACCGGATCGCAATCAAGGAAGAGGACCGAGGAGAAGACCGCGTTCATTACCCCGTTTGGCGCGTCTTGCTACACGACCATGTCATTCGGGCCGAAGAACGCCGGCGCCACCTATCAACGGGCCATCCGGGCTGCTTCAAGCGGCAACTCAACAAGAACGTCGAGGCCTACGTGGATGACGTGGTTGTCAAAACCGGGGACTCCGCACCCTCATCGACGATCTTGAACGTACCTTCGCATCACTACGCGAGTACCGCCGAAGCTCAACCCGAACAAGTGCGTCTTCGGCGTACCTTCGGGTAAACTACTCGGCTTCATCATCAGCCAGCACGGCATCGAAGCCAACCCCGAGAAGATCTCCGCCATCACCAGCATGAAAGCTCCCACGAGCATCAAGGACGTCCGTAAGCCGACGGGGTGCATGGCGGCATTGAACGATTCATCTCGAAGCTAGGAGAACGGGGTCTCCCCTTCTTCAAACTACTCAAGCACCACGAGAAGTTCGTGTGGACTGCAGAGCGGACCAAGCCCTTGCCCGGCTCAAGGACTTCTGTCAAAGCCGCCGATCCTCACGG
The DNA here is from genome assembly GCA_947561735.1 of Cenchrus americanus. NCBI lineage: Eukaryota > Viridiplantae > Streptophyta > Magnoliopsida > Poales > Poaceae > Cenchrus > Cenchrus americanus. The sequence goes on from OX387241.1 coordinate 253,376,361, forward strand.
TTCCCTACAAGGGCGAGCGCCCATCGCTCTACCTTGCCGCGACTACTCACGTGGTCGATCATCGCCATCGTTGTCGAGCGGCGGGAAGACGGCCACGCCTACCCGGTCCGGCGCCCGGTCTACTTCGTCGGCGAGGTTCTATCGAGTCCAAGGCTCGCTACCGGCCCGTGCGAGAAGCTTCGTACGCTCTACTCATCACCTCGCGGAAGCTACGACACTACTTCCCGGGAGTACTCGGTCTCCGTCGTCACCGACTACCCGCTCGGCGACATCCCGAGGAACCCGCACGCCACCGGAAGGATCTCCAAATGGGGCGTCGAGCTCGGCGCCCTCACCATCGACTTCAAGCCACGCACCGCCATCAAGTCGCAAGCTCTAGTCGACTTCATGGCGAGTGGCGGGAGAACCGGCCTACCCGCTCCCACCGTGCGACCGAGCATTGGGTGATGTACTTTGACGGCTCACTCAACCTCGAGGGCGCGAGCGCGGGGAGTGCTCCCCGATCTCTCCAACGGGCGAACAACTAAAGTACGTCCTGCGCAGATCTTCCGGAAGGTCTCGAACAATGAAGCCGAGTACGAAGCTCTCCTACACGGGCTCCGCCTCGCGGCTTCACTTGGCATCAAGCGGCTACTAGTCTACGGCGACTCCGCGGTGGTCATCAACCAAGTCAACAAGTCCCGGGACCGCAACAAGGAGAACATGGACGCCTATCGCCTAGAAGTCCGCAAGCTCGAGAACAAATTCTATGGTCTCGAGTTCCATCACATCGTCCGCGACAACAACGTTGCGGCGGACGTCCTCTCGAAGCTCGGATCCACCCGCGCCCAAGTACCCGCGGGCGTCTTCGTCCATGAGCTTCACGCGCCATCCATCCCGGAGCGGCGCCACCGACCACCGCCCCCGCCCATCAACCACTCGGGCAGGAGGTCATGATGATCGACGTGGACCGGAGGCAACCCTTCATCGACTACCTCGGCGAGCGAAGGTCCCCTCCGACAAGAACGCGGCCGAACAACTCGTCCGCCGCGCCAAGTCTTACGTCCTCGTCGGCGACAAGCTTTACAAGCGAGGCGCGTCGTCCGGAGTACTCATGAAGTGCGTCCCTCGCGGAGAAGGCAAGGACATCTTGGTGGAGATCCACAAGGGCGTCGCGGCAACCACGCGTCCTCCCGCACGCCGGTCGGCCAGGGCCTTCCGGCGAGCCTTCTACCGGCCCACGCCCCGGGCGACGCCGAAGAACTCGTCGAAGGTGCCAAGGATGTCGGTTCTTCGCCAAGCGACAACACGTCCCTCGCCTACAAGCTAGTCACCATACCGCCAACCCGGCCCTTTGCCCGCCGGGGGCTCGACATGATTGGGCCCACCGCCAACCGCGCCAGGGAGGATTCAACGGTGGCACCGGTGGCTATCGACAAGTTCACCAAGTGGATCGAGGTCAAGCCGGTCACATGCCCCAAAGCCGACGAGTACACGACTTCTCGGATGAACTCGTGCACCGCTACGGGCTACCCCCACCGCATCATCACGGACACCGGGGTCCAACTTCAACAACCACCGCCTTCGGGAGTACCGCGAGAACGGCGGGATCGACGTCGATACGTCTCCGTCGCCCATCCACGGGCCACCGGACAAGTCGAGCGCGCCAATGGGATGGTGCTCGACGCCCTCAAGAAGCGGCTACACGACGCCGCTAACTCAAAAGGGGGCAAGTGGATCAAGGAACTACCCAACGCACTCGGGGGCCGCGGACTCAACCATCCAAGCCAACGGGGCAATCCCCCCTACTTCCCCGGTCTATGGCTGCGAAGCCATCCTCCCCGCCCGACGTCATATGGAACTCGCCGGCGGTGGAGCACTACGACGAAGGCGTCTCGGAGGACGAGAGACGAGTTGATATCGACGGCCTCGAAGAAGCTCGCCGTGCCGCCCTCGTCCAATCAGCAAGGTACCGGAGGGTATCCGACGCTACCACGATCGCAACGTCAAGGAACGCTCCTTCAACGTTGGAGATCTTGTCCTCCGCCGTATCCGGAACACGGAAGGACTTCACAAGCTCGGCCTCCCCACGGGAAGGCCCCTTCACCGTGGCTAAGGTGACCGGGCCAGGCTCCTACCGCCTCCAAACACTTGAAGGCGAAGAAGTCAACAACTCGTGGAACGTCGACCAACTCTGTCGATTCTACGCCTAGTCTAAACGACTACTCCGGGGTTCAAGTCCACGCGACTACGTCAACACCCCCTTGCGCGGCAGGCGACCCTCCGGTCCCGGCTTCAAGTCTCCGGACTACTCTCCTCCCGAGTCCAGCCCCGTGCGGCTACCTACGGACCCTGGGCTGCAACGAGCATCAAGGACTCTAGCAGCGGTCTACCAAGAGACCATACTCCAAGATCCGGCCCCGCACGGCTACCTACGGATGCGCGATCCGGCCTACACGGCTACCTACGGATCACTCACCTTGTAAGCGGCTACCCGCTCCGGTACTACTCAGTGTAAGCGGCCTTCGGTCCAGGCGACTCCTTGTAACTACGGCCCTGGCCACCCAGTGTGTACTTCTTCGCTAATAAAGTTTGATTGTTCATCAACTTCTTTCTTGTCTACTCCCCGCGACGGGACTACTAAGCCGAGTACTACTACTCGCACCTACTCCACGATGGGCGCTCCGCACTCTGAGATCGCGGTTACGAGTACTCATTGATGGAACATCACATTTCATTGATATATGAAAAAGTTCATTACAAGCTGTTTCCTATACAACTACGGCTACTAGCTATCTATGCGGGGCTACCGGAGGTTCAACTTATCGGCTACCTACTCCGCGATGGGAGCCATCTCGCTCCAAAGAACTCGCGTCATCGCTCATCCGAGCGGTTGGCGGCTACCCCCGCCGGCGACTACCTCCACCGGGGCCTTCGGGAAGTACGACTTCATGAAGGCCGGCACCTCGCTTCGGGATTGACTTGGCCATGTGCTTCACGTAGGCGGCCAGCCGGCTTGGCGCCTCACGAAGTCGATCCGCCAACGGAGCGATCTTGGGGCTGCCCGGTGTGGCACCGGGAGCCTCGCAATCGGGAGGGCGACCTCTTCAAGGTCCTTCGGGGCTCGGGCCGGAGCGCCTCGCAGTCTTCGTTCAACTTCTGCAAAGATTTGTAGCAGTTGACGAGGTCTCTATCAGATGCAATTCGCAACTCCATGTGCTTCTCGCACTCGAAGGCCAGCTCCTTGTAGTCGAGTTCAAGTACCTGGCGGGCTTCTTGCTCCCGGTAGAAGAGATTCTTCATGCTGATCTCCGAGCCTTTCAGCCGCTCTACCTGGCCTTCGAGTTCTGCAACACCGGAACACAACAACGGGTCAGAGCTTGATGACTCCCGGCTAGTACCCGACAAGTCAAGAGCCATACCTTTATTCTTGTTGCGGAGGCCTTTGTTCTTCCGCACCGGCTCGTCGCTCTTCGCCCGCAAGTCCATCACATCGTTGTGGTACTTGGCGAAGGCGGCGTCAAGCTTCGACCGCATGGCGGCCGCGTGCTTCCTCGACTTCATGAGCTGCTCCTCCGGGGCTTCGGCTCGCGATGCACCGTGTCGCCGTAGCCTTGCGGTAGATTCGACTTCTCGCGGGATCGCTCCGCGACGTCCCGCACAAGACAAGTTCAAGTCAAGCGAGTACTCAACGCAAAGGGGTCGACTACTAGGGAGGCAACGGCCACGTACCTTCATCCTTTGTTCGGCTCGTCGCATCGCCTCCGCATGTCGCGCCAACACCGCCGGCTCGACGAGATCGTCGGTAGCGCCTCAATCCCGCCGCGGCTACTCGGCGTAGCCTCCGTCATTGGCGCCGAGCGGATAGGCTCCGCGTCTTGGATCTCGGGGGATCGGATTGCCACCTCCAGGGCAACCCCTGGTGACGTGGTAGCCGCCTCCCCCCTCGGCGGACTTCTCGACGGTTTCCCCCATGGGCTCGGGGGCTCCCTACCGCGGCCCTCCGGGGCTTACGGTGTCAACTCCTCGCATGGGCACCCCTGCGGGGATGTCACCTCCTTCGGCGCCCTGTCACCAAGGAACACGCGCATCGGTATCTACGACTACTCTTTTTGGGGCTCTACGGCTTCGGGGAGGAGTACTCACCTTCGACTACGACCGCCTCCGGCGGCGGCGCTCGGCGCTTGGGGGGCTCGGTCGCGGCTTGGGCTTCTGGAGCGGGCTCCTCGACGGGCGGCGCGGCCTTTTCTCGCCTCTGCTCGCCGTGGGCTCCTCTCCGTCCCGGCTCAAGTCCGTGGATTTTCTGCACAAGTATCCACAGAGGGTCGTCAGATAAAATCGACTACTACAATGAGTACTACTCATGAAGGCGTGGTACTTACAAGTTCGACCGGACGATAGTCACGGCCGAGCACCGAGGATGCCGGCGATATCAACCGGTCCACCCTCGGCGGGCGTTTCTTCCTCCGCCTCTCCGACTACCGCCTCCTCCACGGCGGCGGCGGCCGGCGCGCGGGGGTTTTCGCGCCCCTGCGGCTTCCACCTCTTCAGCGGCGGCGGTCGCGGGTACTCTGCTCCCCTCTGGGGCAGGGGGCTGGCGCTCCGCGCGCGCGGAGTTCTTCGACAGTGGGGGCTGGACTTCGGCTTCCAGCCGGTTCCCCCACTGTGGGCCACATGCCCTCATCGCCCTCCTCCACGGGCTCTGCTGGCGGCCTCTCCTGCACACAAGGACGACTACTCGTCAGCACCGTACTCGATCACTGGGTACTCGACTACTTTGCTCAAGATGACTTACCTCTGGAGGCGTGGTCTCTGAGACCTTCATCTTCTTTGCTACCCGCTTCTTGGCGGGGTTGCGCGGCTTCCTCGGCGGCGCAGGCAAGGCTAGCCTCCGGTGCTAGCGGAGGGTCCCGGATGAGAGGTACATGAGGCAAGCCCGGACGGCTAAACCTCGACCGCAGCTGGAAGCGGTCCTGCAGCGTCTCCTCGTCTTCTTCGTCATCGGAGGTATCCTCCACAATGACGGGATCGTCGCCGTCTCCAACTACTCGGCGCTCCTTCACCTTCTCCACCGTTGGGATCTCAATTCCGCTCGGTGGTGGCTGCGGCTCGGAGACAAACCGCTCCACATCATCCTGCGCAAAAAACACAAAAGCGTCAGCAACTCTGCTACAAGTGCCTACTACTCGACGAGGCGGGTACGGCTACTTACCTCATTAGGCGGCGCGCGCGGCGGAGTACTCCTCGACAGGCACGTCGTGTACTCCGCATGTCCTTGAAGATCCTCGACAACCTCTCGATGATGTCGTTGTCCTCAATTTCGCCCCCGGCATCCGCGACGTGTCGTCGTCGCCGATGTACTCGAAGCCCATCGTATCCCTCGCCATCGGCGGCCGGATCCGGCGCTTCATGAAGCCGAAGGCCACGTGTTCGGCCCTCGGCCCCGCATCCCGCGAGCCTTGATGCGTGCTAGCAACTCCGGGAGCCGGAGCCCCTCCCCGCATGGTGGGCTCCGTGTTCCACCACTCTTGGTGCCTGGGCCGCCGCCCGCTCGGCTTCGGTAGCTCCGGGATGGTGGTTCGTGATGTAGAACCACCTCGTCTTCCGCTCGGTGTTGGAGTCCACGAGCTTGTACGTCGAGTGCGCTCCGCGGCATCCTCCCTCGACCCGGATCCCGGCCCCCTCCGACTACTCGGGGTTGGAGGCGCCGGGGCCGCGGCTTCACGCGGAAAAACTTCCGAAGAGAATCCGAGTGCGGTTTGATTCCCAAGAAAGCTTCGCGAAGTGGACGAAGACGGAAGTGTGGAAGATACCGTTCGGGTTCAAGTTGAGGTACTCGATGCCATAGTACCCGAGAAGCCCCTTGAAGAAGTCACTCGCCGGGAGCGCAAGACCGCGCTCCACGAAGCGCGAGAACATCGGGATCTCGTCTTGTGCCTTTTCCATTGGATAGGGATCTCTCGCGGCGGATCTCCACATGTCGATCCGCTTCTCCCCGATGAACCCGCCTGTTCAACGGGGTCGCAAGTCTTCGGTCTTCACCTTCGATTTTTTCCACTCGCGGCTTGGGTCGGCGCGCGGTGGAGACGTGGGCGGCGCCGCTCCGGTGCCGGCCGCGGCGCCCTCTCGCATGGCTCCTCTTCTTCCCGCCGGCTTTCGACGTCTTCGACAGGGACGGCTTCATCCTCCAAGAACGAGGGAGTCTTCACTCGCATCCGCTCGGGGGCTACCCTACAGCTTTCGGGTGGCGATGCGCTCGGATCTACTACGGCGGCAGTGCTCGCTGGAGTGGATTTACTTCACGATTCAAGTGGTGAATGACTGCGGCTCACTTGGGTGAAAAACCCTAAGGGTTTCGGCTTGTATTTATAAGCCAAAACGCCTCTGTAACGGGCGGCTGAATAAGTCCACGCGCGGCCGACTCGGCGGGCCGCGCGTGACTCTTCGTATTCTACTAGTCGACGCGCCTCATCTCGGGGGCTCGGCTAGTTCTACTCGGCTACCTGGGACGCGGCTAGTCTCAAGAGCATCTCAGGACACATTTTTCAAGAAGACCCTTCAATTCGAGAGGAAGTACTCGACTCAAGGCTCGGGGGCTCCGTGCCACGTGTCCTTCGGTTTTTTCTCTCCGGATTTTTCGGGATTTTCTCGCCGAGACTTCGGATAGATCCTCGGCCGAGCCCGCGGCTCGAGGCTCGGGGGCTACTTCACGTGGATGGCGGTTCGCGAATCGCATCTTCTTGACGGCTCCGGCTTCAAGACAAGGCAAGCATTTTTGAAGACCTTCGAAGGCGATTTCAAGGATGCTTGGGACTACTCGAGAAGACTTCAAGATTGCTCAAACATCAGCTGGAGTACATTCCAGCCTCGGGATGCTTCGACTACTCTTGAGGACTTTTGACTTGTAGCACTCAGGGACGCTTGAGGACTACTAGTTAAGGCCTTCAAGACTACTTGAAGCTATCCTTCTCGACTACAAAGTACTCGGGGGCTTGTCGTATGGACCTCCCTGGGCCCACTACCTCGGTGGGTACCAGGACCGACTACTCGGTGGGCCCCTGGGACTACCCGGCTTGCGCTACACGGCACCTGAAGGCGTGGAGCACAAGGACAACACAGGAGTAGTACTCGGTTAGGACTCGTACACGTTCCGCACCGTGTAGAGGTCTCCCTAGACGTACTCGACTAGTACTCCTTCCCTACTCCGACTTGTAACCCCGCCTCCCGGACTATATAGGGCGAGGCGGGGACCGATCTCGGGATCACCTCATCCAATCTCAACTCACGGCGCACCGTTGCACCATCCCGTAACCGTGCCCTATCAATCCGAGCTACACAACATACGGACATAGGGTATTACGCACCTCGCGGCCCGAACCCGTCTAAATTGTGTGCCACGTGTCTCTTCCTTCGAGTTACCGATCTCGGCGAGTCACATTCATCCGCTTCGGGTACTCCCCGTAGTAGGTTGCCGGTCTAAAACACCGACAGAGTCCATAGCCAAGTTTAATCCCACCAAAACTCGTCCAAAAAGGAGGAATCGAAGAAATCCCGCCGAAAGCACTTCCAACCCAAGAACTCAAGAAACCCCAAAATCGAGCACTTTTACTCACGGATTTGGGAGGGGAATCACAGCCCAAAGAACCACGAAGGGTTCCCACAAATTTCCCCCATCAAATCCCCAAGAGAAAAGTCCCGAAAACAACCCAAAGAAATCACCGAGAGAGGGCTCCGAAAATCACCACCAAGAACAACCGGGGAAAACACATCCAAACCTTGAGGAACCACGCCAAATCATCTTTACATGAAACAAAGGTTCGTACAAGGTCTAGCAAGCCGCCCGATCATCCATCCCTCTCTACAAGATCTCTCCGTGAAGCTCTCTTGCTAGTCCTAGAGAAAACCTAAGGAAAATAGGTGGAAAATAGGAAAACTAATGAGCTAGGGTTCCTAGAGTTGGCTGCCATCCTCTCACCTCTTGGGTTACATGGAGGCAACCAAATGTCTAAAATGCCCTTCTCTACTAACTAGGGATACAAGCCCCTCAAGGGTGGATTTGGAATTCTTGATGTCTTCACCATCGGACGGATGCCCGGCGACCGCACCCTGCGTAGCCTCGACGCAAGCCATGCGATCCCGACGCGTGTCCTCCGCTTCGAAGATTCCGGACTGCATCGTCGCACACCGGTCGACCGGTGCTCCTCACAGTCGACCGGTCCCCACCGGCCGACCGGCCGGACCCACCGGTCGGACCCGGCTCCGGCCGCCGCACCTCCGTCTTCGGTTCTCCGGTCTTGGCTTTGTGGATCAACCAAGGAACCCGGTGGTTTTCCGGTGAACCACCGTAAACCCCGCGAACTCGGTGTAGCCTCCGCCAATCTCCACTCATGACTTGGCTCCCACGTAGTCCCGGCTCGACCTTGGTTTTGAGGCTCAACCAAGAAACCGTCCATGACTTCATCTTGCTTGTTCATGCCACCATGCAGCCCGCACTTGACCCCCGCCGGCCACCGGGTCCCTCGAACGAAGCCTACTTGTCTTCTCCACACCCGGAGGCCTCACCGGCGACGACCTTTCATGCTTGTTCTTCACCCGCACCAACACGAGTCAAGCCGCAACCCGCACCCGCCATACTTAGCCAAGAATCAGTCCACACAACATTGTCAATCACTCATCACACAAGGAAGCGACCATCCACCGATCCTCGAACCACACATGGTCCTCAGGAAGATACTGTTGGGGTTGAGGTTGAGGTACTCGATGTCGTAGTACCCCAGCAGCCCCTTGAAGAAGTCGCTGGCCGGAAGAGACAGACCCCGCTCCGCGAACCGGGTGAACATCGGGATCTCGTCCGGGTTCTTCTCCATGGGGTACAGATCCCCTGCAGCGGCTCTCCACATGTCCACCTCCTTCTCCCGCCAGAATCCGCTGTTGAGCAGCACCAGCAGATCTTCGGTCTTGGCCTTGGACTTCTTCCACTCTCGATTTGAATCTGGCCGCGGCGGAGACACCGGCGGCAATGTCCCCGCAGCAGATCCGACGGCCTCCTCACGAGCCCTCTTCTTCCCACCGGCGGTCTTCAGGGCCTTCGATGGCGAGGGGTTCATTCTCCAAGTGCAAGGTGTCTTCACTCGCATTCGCTCGGGGGCTACGGTGGTGGTCTCCTACGGCGGCGCGTTTGGATCTACAATCCTCTCAACGGCGGCAGTGCGCACTGGTGGCGATTTCTAGCCCGATCTGCTGGGAATGGCTGCGAATGCGTGGGGTGAAAAACCCTAAGGGTTTTGGCTTCTATTTATAAGTCAACAGCGGCCCCTCCAACGGCCGGATGGATAAGTCTGCGCTCGGCTGAGTCAGCGGCGGCGCTTGACTCTTCAACTTCTACCAGTCGACGCACCTCATCTCGGGGGCTCGGCTACTTTTATTCAACTTCCTGGGTAGCGACAAGACTCAAGAGCAACTCAGGACACATTCTACAAGATGACCCTTCAATTCGAGAGGAAGTACTCGACTCAAGGCTTGGGGTCTCCGTGCCACGTGTCCTTCGGTTTTTTCTCTGGATTTTTCGGGATATTCTTGCCAAAACTTCAGATGGACCCTCAGCCAGAGTCTGCGACTCAACCTAAGGCTCGGGGGCTACTCCATATGGAGTTTGATTTTGCAATCGCACTTCCATATCAGTTTCGGCTTCAAGACAACACGGGCATTGTTGAAGACCTTCAAGGGTAGCACTCGAGGATGCTTGGGACTACTCGAAAAGACTTCAGGATTGCTCAAACATCAGCTGGAGTACATTCCAGCCTCGGGATGCTTCAACTATTCTTGAAGACCTTTGACTTGTAGTACTCGGGGACGCTTGAGGACTACTCGTTAGGGCCGTCAAGACTACTCGAAGCTATCCTTCTCGACTACAAAACTCGGGGGCTTGTCGTATGGACCTCCCTAGGCCCACTACCTCGGTGGGTACCAGGACCGACTACTCGGTGGGCCCCTGCGACTACCCGACTTGCGCTGCACGACACTTGATGGCGTGAAGCACAGGGACTACAGAGGAGAAGTACTCGGTTAGGAAGCTGTACATGTCCCCACTGTATAGAGGACTCCTAGACGTACTCGACTAGTACTCTCTCCCTGAACCGACTTGTAACCCTGCCTCCCGGACTATATAACGCAAGGCAGGGACCCCTCTCTCTCTCACGGCTTAAGATTGCATCATCTTGTAATCGCACCCAATCAATCCAGAGCCACGCAACATACAGGACATAGGGTATTACGCACCTCGCGGCCCGAACCTATCTAAATTTTGTGCCATGTGTCTCTTCCTTCGAGTTACCGATCTCGGTGAGGCCACATTCATCTACTTCGGGTACTCCCTTTAGTAGGTTGCCGGTCTAAAACACCGACAGGCTTCACTCGAGGATGCTAGGACTAGAGTGGCTGAGCTAGGAACACAGGTTCTTGATAGCAAGCTTGAGATTGATTCCCTTAAGGCTAGCCCTGTTGTTTCTGATGAGGTTGATTGTGCTGATTGCTCCATTTTTCTTGCTGATCTTGCTTTGTTCAAGGAGAAGCATGCCTCCAAGTGTGAGGAACCAGATGTGCTTAGGGTTGAAGTGGCTGAGCTTAAGTCTAGATCTGCTTTGCTAGGTGCTTGCACTTCTTGCCCTGTTTTGCATGCTAAAATTGATGAGATGCATGCTTACACTAGTTCTCTTGAGGCTAAGCTGAAAGAACCCATTCCTACATCATGCTCTACCTATGAAATGCATGCTTTGAAGAATTTGGAACTTGCACATTATGTTGATCGTTTGCAGGATGAGAATGATGAGCTGAGAAAATTGATGGGTTGGTTGTCTGGTCATGAGCCTCAGTTGAGGATGATGACCGAGGCATTTAAGAGGCAGGATGGTGAGGGACTTGGGGCAAACAAGATTGGTGAGGGAAGTGGAGAGAATATCCTAGAGCCACCTAAAACCCACCACAAAAATGATTTCCCACCTAAACCTAACCAACTTAGGAACCAACTAGACACAACCCCAGCTCCACCCGTGTTTCCTATACCAACAAATGATCTCCAAAAGCCTATCAAGTTTGTGAGCACTTCGGGGAAAGTGTTCCTTGGGAAAGAAAGTGGGAAGGCTAGTGAGGAGAAACCAGTGGAGAAGTTGAGTGGAGAGAAACCAAGTGAGCAGCCACAGCCCAAACCTAAGCCTAAGCTTGTGAGGTTCCATTGTGGCTATTGTGGGAGAGATGGTCATAAGGATGAGTTTTGCTTGAAGAGGAAGCGAGAGGAGAGAATGGCGAAGGAGTGGGCTAACAAGGACAAGTACCACCCTTCCGATGGTGTACTTGAGCCTCGTGTGCAGATGCCCAGGGCCAAGGCGAGTGTGAGGACAGTTCGGGGTTGGGGAGAGCGGAAGACTGTTGGAGGTGCTGCTGCCTAGGCTACACCGGTCAGACCGGTGTGGGGCACCGGTCAGACCAGTGCAGGCCTGGACAGGCAGCAGGTTGGGTTTCGTGCTCATGCAGGTGCGAGGGTTGTTTCTGGAGGTTGTGGTTCTGGTGGTTGGGCTGGAGAGTTTGCAGGAGGTCTGGTTGCTAGGCATTCCCCCCCCCCGAGTTCACTACGGGGATGGAGGAGTCGTAGCTTTGAGAAGGAGAGGAGGGACGGTCCACGGGCTTTCTTTCGTGGTTTTGGTCCTCCTCCAGGCAGAGAGGGTTGGTTCCCTCAGGGTGGTTACCGTGGTGGTGTTCGTGGAGGTAGCTTTGGTAGGAGAGATGGTTTGGTTTGTGCTAACCCCACTTTCGAGCAAATGGCTCGGCACTGGTTTTACTCTTTTGGTACTAACCCCAGTGCTGAGTCATTTGTTCGCTCACGTGCTCATTTTTGAATTTCAGGTGGGAGACTTGAAGAACATTTGGTTGATTGACTCCGGTTGCTCGAGGCATATGACCGGAGACAGGGGGTGGTTCTCAAGTCTAATCCCGGTGGTGACAAGGAGGTACATCACTTTTGGGGACAATGGGCATGGGCGTGTGTTTTCAGAAGGTGAGATTAAGGTGAGTACCAAGATCACTCTCAGGCGTGTGGCTCTTGTTCAATCGCTGGGGTACAATCTGCTTTCTATGTCCCAGTTGTTGGATGAGGATTTTGAGGTGTTGTTTCGGCCTGGTGGTTCTCGGATTTTGGACTCTCGAGGGGACCTTGTCTGTATGGTCGTTCCCGAGGGTCAGGTGTTTCGTGCTGATTTTTCTCAGTCGTCAGGTGTGGAGCGTTGTTTCTTGGCTGGTTCTTCGAGTGAGTTGTGGAAGTGGCATAGGAAGTTGGGTCACTTGAGCTTTGACCTTTTGTCTCGCTTGAGTAAACTCAACTTGGTCCGAGGATTGCCACGGTTGCTGCTTGAGAAAGAGTTGGTTTGTGCGCCTTGTAGGCATGCCAAGATGGTAGCCTCTTCTCACCCGCCTCTCACCGATGTGATGACTGAGCGTCCATGCGAGCTGCTCCATATGGACCTTGTTGGCCCAGCTCGTGTGCGATCTGCGGGTGGGAAGTGGTATATCCTTGTTGTGGTGGACGACTATTCTCGGTATGTGTGGGTGTTCTTTCTCGAGGATAAGGGGAAGATGTTTGGTTTTGTTCGAGATCTAGTCTTGAGGTTGAGGAACGAGAGGCACGGAGATGCCATACGAGCAATCCGTAGTGACAATGGCTCGGAATTCAGAAACTCTCGTTTTGAAACCTTTTGCCATGACTTGGGTCTTGAACACCAGTTTTCGAGTCCGTATACGCCTCCCCAGAATGGTGTTGTGGAAAGGAAGAACAGGACCTTGTGCGAGATGGCTCGGACGATGCTTGATGAGCATAGGACTCCGAGAAGGTACTGGGCTGAGGCGGTGAATACCGCGTGCTATGTGTCGAACAGGATCTACCTCAGAGTGCATAAGAAGAAAACATGCTATGAGTTGATGCACGGCCGCACACCCAAGGTGAGTCACTTCCATGTCTTTGGTTGCAAGTGCTTTATTCTGAAGAAAGGGAAGAAGCTGGATAAGTTTGAGGCTAGGTCTGTCGATGGCATTTTCTTTGGTTATGCATCTCATTCTAGAGCATATCGTATGCTCAATCTTGAAACTAACCAAATCGTGGAAACTTGTGAGGTAACATTCGACGAGACAAAGCCACGTAGTCAGCTTGTCTTTGAGTGTGCAGGTGATGATGAGCTTGGCGAGGAGATCTTTCAGGAGGAGGAGCATGAACATGGAGACGATGAAGATGGCGGTGCGGTGCCCCCGACTGAACATGTACCCACTACTTCGACTACGGTGGTGGACGGACCCTCTCCTACACCTACGACGACAAATCAAGATCGAGGAGAAGCTGTTGTTGAGGGGGATGTAGCATCAAGGAGAGAACCTCCCTGACGAGTACAAGTGGATCACCCAGCTTCGAGGATCATCAGTGACATGAGTGAACGCACTACACGGTCGAGGGTTCGGAACAATTCTCCTTTTGCTCATGCTGCGTTTGTTACTACTTTTGAGCCCAAAGACATTGGACACGCACTATCTGATCACAATTGGGTTAATTCGATGCATGAGGAGTTAGAGAACTTTGAGAGGAATCAGGTTTGGGAGTTGGTTGACCCTCCTCCAGGGTGTAAGCCGATTGGTACAAAGTGGGTGTGGAAGAACAAAGAGGGAGAGAAAGGTGAGGTTGTGAGAAACAAGTCGAGGCTTGTTGCTCAGGGGTTCAGTCAGAAGGAGGGGATCGACTATGAGGAGACCTTTGCTCCCGTAGCCCGTTTGGAGGCGATAAGGATCATTCTAGCCTTTTCCGTGGCTAAAGGGTTCAAGTTGCACCAAATGGATGTGAAGAGTGCTTTCCTGAATAGTGTGTTGGAGGAAGAAGTGTATGTGAGGCAACCTCTGGGGTTTGAGAGTGAGAAGTACCCCCACCGGGTGTACAAGTTGAGGAAGGCGCTGTATGGGTTGAAGTAGGCGCCTAGAGCTTGGTATGGTAGGTTGAGGGGGTTCTTGTTTGAGAGAGGTTTTGAGATGGGGAAGGTCGATCAGACCTTGTTTTTACTGAGGCAGGGCAGAGATATCCTGATTGTGCAGGTGTACGTGGATGATACTGTCTTTGGTGGCTCGTCTAACTCTCTTGTTGCGAGGTTTGCAGAGGATATGAGCAGGGAATTTGAAATGAGCATGATGGGCGAGTTGCAGTTCTAGCTTGGGCTACAAATCAAACAATCAAAGGAAGGAACATTTGTGCACCAAGCTAAGTACACCAAGGACATTGTGCGGAAGTTCAAGATGGAGGATTCCAAGGCTATGACGACGCCGATAAGTACGACTACAGCTCTTGATGCGGACGAGGAAGGTGAACATGTGGACCAGAAGGAGTACCGAAGCATGATCGGGTCACTCCTCTACTTGACGGCGACGAGGCCGGACATCCAGTTCTCGGTATGTCTGTGCGCTCGTTTTCAAGCGTCTCCGAGGACTTCGCATCGGCAAGCGGTGAAGCGAATTTTCAGGTACTTGCGTCACACTCCCGACTTCGGCCTTTGGTACTCCGCATCCTCTTCTTTGGCGCTTCATGGTTTTTCAGACGCGGATTTTGCCCGGTGTCGGTTGCATAGGAAGTCCACTTCTGGGACTTGCCAGTTTTTGGGTTCCTCTTTGATGTCTTGGTCTTCCCGCAAACAGTCAAGTGTTGCACAATCCACTACCGAGGCCGAGTACGTTGTCGCTGCAAGTTGTTGCTCTCACCTCCTTTGGATTTCATACACCATTAGTGACTTTGGTGAGGAGTATACCCATGTCCCACTTCAATATGATAGCACCAGTGCCATAAGCGTTGCAAAGAATCCAGTGCTCCATTCCAAAACCAAGCACATAGAAGTGAGGTATCATTTTCTGAGAGACAACATAGAGAAAGGAAAGATAGCTTTGATCCATGTACCCACACATGACCAACTAGCCGATATTTTCACCAAACCCCTAGAGAAAGCAACTTTCACTCGTTTGCGGGGGGAGCTTGGTGTGTGCTTGATTTCTTGAGTTTGGGTGTGTGGGAGCTCCTTTATAGCATATGTATAGTTTCCTTTGTGCATTTCTTGCATTTGGCATGGCATATGTAACATGATGTATAGGCATCCTTGTATCTTAGATTGCATGCATTTTGTATCATATGCATTGGTTAGGAAAATCTTCTCTCATATACATTGTTCACCATGGAATGCTATTTATGTCTTTGTGATCTTGTTTGGTATGCTATGGTTAGTTTGGCTTAGCTCTTGATGATCTTGATGAATAATCCTTGGTTGATGGCTATGATTTTGAAAATTGTCACATGTATGCTCTCTCATGTGTAAATGCCTTTATATGATTTTGACATGTGTTGACGCAAAATCAGCACCCCGCGCCAAGCACACAGCAAGCCGAAAGAAGCTGGCTTAAAACACGTGCCCGATCCGAGAGCGTGCCAGTCAATTTTCCCGAAACTGACAAAGGATGAAAATAGTTAGGTAAAACATGGAACTTGCCGGGTGGTACTAGACAGTTCTGTATTTACGGCTAGAAAGCCAATTAAAAAGACATATAGCTACAACAAGCTATCTGCCAGCAGTTTAAATATCATTCGGGAGCTTTAAAACAAGAGAACAGGACATAGCCGAATGTATGACGTAAGCATGACAAAAGATCGGTCTTTGTTTAGACAATGTTGCTTGCACACGACCGTGACCGATTTTTGAGGATAAATAACAATTAAAACAAATAAAGTAAAAGTATGATTATAAATATGAAGTAAACAAGCATGCATAGGCTAAAAGCACTAGTCTACCGCATGTCTAGGTACTTTCAAACCCGTCAAGCATGATAACAAACAAGTTAATCCACCGCATGATACGACTTGTTTGAAACCACGCCACCAACCATAAAGAGAATAATCCACCCCATGATACAATCTAAATATGGAAGGCTAAAAGCACACGTTATTTAAAACAAACTTATGAGCACGTTTTACTCATGAGAGCATTGCCGAATACAGCTGTACAGCCGAATCGGGGTCCGTGGAGAAGAAACAAGCATTATCAAAGATGATAAACCTATCAGGTTGAATCGAAATCTAATCCACCGGATGATTAGCTCTAAAACAACCCAAAAACTTGCATCTACCGCATGATACTCAGTTCTTTCAAGATTTACACAAAATCAATAAGCTTGAACCCGCAACACGTGACAATCTAGATTGATCTAAATTCGGCTATTGAGAGCACTTGATCCTTTATAATAAATAAAGACTTGAGAATGCATCACACAGATCTCAAAGAAGGTAAAGCCGAGACCAATCAATCTAGATTGGGCAAAAAGGTGTTACATGAATTTAAACATAAATAAAAATTCAAAGCAACACGGGGTAACTTAATGAATCTATTAGATCTTGCCAAATCTAATAGAGCCGATAACTAGCTTCGAGCTAGATCTTAGCCCACCGCATGGCTCATGATCCAACAAGAAACCCTCTTGAACCAAGCTTAAATCCACCGCATGATACTAAGCATGGTAACAAGACTACTTGCATCACGGTCTAAATCCACCGCATGATACTAGACATGATACAAGGTTGCCGGTACTTACGGAGGTCGACGGATCGATGGCTCCTCTCGAAGAACTCGAGGACTCGACTAAAAGGACTCATAGGTTGGCGTAAGGCCGGTTTGTTGTGAAATTGTTCGATCCCTATTACAGACATCAAGGGTTTATATTTATACCCTTGTCCTAACATGACTCCTGGTCGACTACGAGTACAACATTTAATGTCTAAATTAATGCTCCGACGCCAATGTCCATCCCGTATATGCCATCAACTCGTTCCTTCCTTATATCGGGCCACGTCACCACGCATTCCCGAAAACTTCCCTTTAAAAGAGCAAATAGTCCCTTTGCCGAATGATGGCGCACTGCCGACCGCAAGCTCCTTTTACCGAATCCCCTGAGAAGATCTAGCCAAATGGTATTTCATCACCAAGCTCGGCCCACAAGTCAGTTCATTTCCTGTACCATTTTTTGGTGTTAACATATGCCCCTTCAATTACGGGATAAAAGTGATTTTATTTCAGAATTGACCATAAATGCCCAACACCTCTGAGCTAAATCCATTTAACACCCATTCCTTCCTCTTGCAATCTGTTGGAGTCTCCGCTCAGATCCAAACCCTAGGTCATCAATCTTCAAGCTCAAACCTTCAATGGCGGACCAAAATCAAGCTGTTCAGGTAAATCTCATCCCCTTAAGGTTCATTCGGTATCACTTTTTTCGATCCCCATCTCAGATTTCTTCCTCTGCCTTTTCCTGACAGGCTCCATCCACTGAGCTTTTGATTCCCATTGAGGATAAATCATCATCCTATTTCCTCGGTCCTATGGGAATCTCCGACCCCCATGAGTTTATCGAAGCCAAATCCAACAGCGTACCCTTCAAATCGACTTTGTCAAGACCTTATGCGTGGCAAGACGCCTTCAAATATTGGCCCCTGCCCCCAATTGCAGGTTGGAGAAACTGGTACAAGAGAATACTTGAAGATAAAAGTGTAAAAACCAGCAATTGGGACAACCTTCGCATTGCTCAGTGTTTGGAGTTATCTCTGGCCGAAACCCCCAAGAATGATAGTCTTCTAATTGCAGCCTATCATTTCTGGTCAAACGGCGTCAATGCTTTCCCTTTTGGTCACGGACCAATGTCCCCCACTCTGGCCGATGTTTACATGATGACCGGCCTTGATGTCACAAGATCCATGTACCCTAACAGGTACAAAAACTCCATCAGGAAAAGAGGAGTAAAAACAGGATCTGGATATAAACAATATATCGAGAACCATATGTCTGATGGTCCTCTGACTGATGTTGAATACAGGGCTTTCCTGAACATGTGGCTATGCAGATTTATCTTTTGTAGCAAAGGCAATGAGCCAACCTTGAATCATATTACAATGGCTGAAGACTTGGCTACTGGTCATCCCATTCCCCTCGGGAAGTACCTCCTATGAAGTGTATACCATATGCTCCATCAAACCACTCATCTGATGCACACCAGCCAGAAGATCTCTTGTGTCAACGGCCCCTGGTGGTTTGTACAAATGTGGCTGCAACTATATATGCACCAGATTGTTGGTGTTAATCTCAAGAATCGGCACTTTCCTTCATCTGGCTATAGGGAAGGAGAAATCCAGATCACAAAAGGATGCCAAACCTATGGTGAAGCTGCCTCAACCATAATCATTGACCAAAACATCAATCAACTCTTTGAGCTCTTCTTCAAAGGTTTCACCAATCCCCTTTGGATCCCTTATTTGCACAATGACAATTTGACCCTTCCTTATGAATTCTCTTTTGAGAATGGATGCAATGATGCAAGATCCATAGAAATTTTTAATATCTTCATCCATCCATGCATCCTTCCAGCAAAATTTTGTGGAGGAAGGCAAAATCACAGTACTTATGAATATTACCAGCCAAACAAGATGGCTCGGCAACTAGGATGTGGCCAAGTGCCTACAAGGCTATTTCTTCACGAATACCTCAAGCTCAGAGAGGAAATAAAAGAAAGCCTACAAGCAAAAAGGGTCTTTGAATATCAATGCAGTCCAACTATTTATCCCTGGTCCTTTGTACCAACATCAATAGTTCACCCTCTCTTCATCTCCTGGTGGCAAGAACTCCATGACCATATCTTCAGTGAGCCAGTGTACTCCTTTTGTCTTGAGTTAATGCCTGACTTCCAGCCAAATTCAGAGGTAATGCACTTATCTTTTCTTTTATCAAGCATGCCCTCCTTCACTGATCATGATTTTTGTCACTTCTGCAGAATACAGTGCCTGCCCCTCGAGCTAGGACAATTGCTTACAACACAACAGGCCCAATTTCTGCTTTGGGATTTAAATCCACAACTCTGGCTCAGCTGATGTCCAGATATGCTACAATGGACCCATCTCTCATCAGTTCAACTTCTGATAAGAGAAAAGCTCCATCTATGGTTGCTCCTCCAGCTGTCAAGAAGAAAGGAACCACCAAAAGAATTCTCATTGAGGTAATATCTCTTCCTTCCTGAACACAAGACCATTCCTCATTCTGACAAATTTATCTTATGTAATTTCAGACCAGAATTCAGCAACCATCAACAACTTCAGAACCTGCAAATGCCCCATCTGCTGGAATGATCCTTACCATTTTACTTTCTTTCAAAGATCATTACTTACATTGGCATTTACCCTTCATTTGTCATCTGCAGAAGAAACATTGGTGAATCAACCCGTGGAGATTTCTTCACCTCAACATGCTTCAAATCCAAATTCACCAAGGGTTCAAACATCTTCCCCTCAAGCAGAAACTTCAGCTTCACCAAGGATTCAATCACCCCCCTCTCAAGCAGAAGCTCCAGTTTCACCAGGGATGAATCCATCTTCACCTCAGCCAGAAGCTTCAAATCTACCAGGATCTGCACCAGTTTCCCCTCAATTAGAAGCTTCAGCTTTACCAGGAACTCCTCAAGCTCCTCCTCAGCTGATCATCCAAGAAATCCCTCTTGAGGCCTGAACAAACCTCTCCTCCAATTCAGGAGACCAGAAATGAGGTAAGTGTAAACACCTGCACTTTCATTTCCATTTAATAAATTATCCCTAATTCAGCAATTCCTCCTTTCAAAACCAGGCTATATCAACATCAAGCCCTTTATTTATTGTGGATGACCCTACTGCCGAAAAAGGAGATGAGGCTTCTTCAAATCAAGCTTTATCAGAGGATAATCAAGCAAAACTGAGAGAAGTCTTTTCTTTGTTGCAAAGGGATATCCAGGATCAAGTTAGGGACGTTGATCGTTTAGAAGAAATACTTGAATCCATTGACCAAAAACTTCCCAGTAATATCAAAGCCTCCCTGGAGCCCATCTCTCATCTGGACAATCACTATGCAGCAGTGAGGCGAGCTCTAAAGAACCAATCCTCACGACCAGTCCTTGAACAAAAGAGAGACAAAGTCAAGCAGTTCGTGGAAGAATCCCAGGCTCAAATCCAGAGGAACAAGGAGCTGATAGCTGAACTGCCACCTGCACTTGAGTTGAAGATTGCCAAGAAAACTGCACTAGAAGCTGAGTTGAAGACTTTGATAGCTAAAATTGAGGCCGACGGGAAGAAGATAGCTGAACTCCCTGGATTAACAGAGAAAATCCAAAAGGGAACTTCAGCAGCCATGATTGAATCAAACCAGCTCACGTCAAAGATTTCCGTCCTGTCCAACACTCAAGAAGCTGATCAAAACCTGTTAGAAAATATCAGCAAAATGATATCAGATGCTTCTAGTGTAATTGCAAAGTATCTAAACATTTGATTGTGCCAAACAATTTGTAACTGAATGATTGATCGTCCTTGTAACTTTGTTTATCACAAACTTCATTTTCCATTCTCTGTCTTTTCCTGTTTGCAATTTTTAGACGATCCATTCAGTAACTCCGGCCAAACAGTGCCATACCCGAATAGCACTCCGACCGCAACTCAGCCGAGCCAGTCAACCGAATATGACTCACCTTGAATTCCAAACAACCCGACGGCGATTCGGTTAAGGAAACCTCTCCACCTTCCAAAGTTCTCAGGATATGCACCACGATCCAGGGCCACGATCTCTTTGCCAACCCCATAAATAAAACCGTAGGTGCCCCCAGCCTCTCACCAAGTCTTTTGCCTTCAAGCCTTTGCCAAACTAAGCTTTCCTTCTCCATCACTAGCGCACCCAAAAAAACCTGATGGCGGGTAGCGGCAGCAGGCGCCGTGCCAGCGACGAGGCGGAAGGAAGCCGCGCCGGCACTCGTCGGAGGCAGAGATCGTCAACTTCCTTTACGATTCCTTCCAGATTTCTTTCTGTTTCTGACGATCCTCTTTATTTCAGGCTCATCCAGTGGAATCTGGCCCCTGCGCCGGCCACGAATCCAGCCCTACCGAACGACTCCTCGGAGTCGTACAACTACTCCCCCTTGCCCTACAGCGAGCGCGACGCCCTCCGCTTTAAGGCGGAACGTGACGAATCCCGGCACGAGCTGGGAGAAGTTTCCAAGAAAGCCGGCATCGCTGAGCTCGAATGGGAGCATCAGCACAAACAGCTGCTGGAGACCATTGACGGTAAGTCTCTTGATTGACTCTGATCCAATCCAACTTTTGAACTAACCGCCATTGCCTTGCAACTTTGCAGCCCATGACGCTGAGCTTAACCAGCTGAAGACGCTGGTGGAGCAACTGGCGGACAAGGTGAACGCCCCCGGGAACACGCCGGCGGACCGCATTGCCGCGGTGGAAAACCGCGTAGATGAAGTGGCCCTCCACGACATCCGCCTAGGAACCACCTTGGGCCTGACCGCCATGGCAACGCACACCGGTGTCGACTACTCCATCCAGCCGCGCGGCTTCCAGGGCGGTGCACCAGAGGACGTCGACGAGATCGAAGTCATCCTGGAGCGCCTCGATGGGCACAGTGACGCCATTGCCGAAATCATCCATCCCCAGTCTGTGCTAAACAGGCTTTTTGATTAGTTTGTACTAGGGATGTTTGAATTTTCGGCAATACATAATGAAATTTTAACTTCTGTGTTCGTATTGTGATGATTCCCCTCTGCTCGTGAATGCGAACTTTACTGTCTTTGAACGAATTCGGGAACTTTTCTTTAGCCGAACATGCAAAAATTCCTTCCCCTTGGCACAAATTCCGCAGAAAATCTTCAATTCGGGAACCATAAACACTGTTCAATGAAAACCCTTCGCATTCGGGAAGAAAACCCTGCGCTTGGTATTCCAATAACGCACGCCAACCAGTCATCATTCCCAATGCGCTCTCACAGTCAATAAAATAGCCTCTTGGGTGCCCTGCAAATCCACTCGCACACACTTCCATCACCTCACATCCTCTCCCCCTGCTCCAAAGGAGAAAACCCCAAGGCCATGGCAGACAAGGGAAAGTAACCCATCAAGGAGGACAACACTCCACCAAAGAAGCATACCATTCGAGAGTGAGTTTTCTGTCAATCTGTTTCTTGCTCTCGTTTGCAATCTCATGGTCTACCCCTCTCCGTTTTTTAGCCTTAACCTGCTTCCTGAAGAGATCTTTGGGACTGAAGAGGTTCCTGAGTACATCCTCTCTGATTCCTCCGAAGAAGAAGAAGACGCCACGCCGGAACAGAGGGTCAACCACCAACTGTGCCGCCGTATTCGGCACCTAGAGCACAACTTGTGGGACATCACCGCTCGCTGCAATGTCGAACGCGAATGCCGCATGAGCCTTGAGGCGTTAATAGGGGGTAAGATCTTTATCTTTATTTGACTCCCATGCTTAATCTCAAATCTTCACATTTGACAACTGTTCCCTCTTTCAGATGTCTCTGACAGATACAGTAACTTGAAGGCTTCTTGGGACAGCCTGATGGAAGCTGCAAGTCATGGAAACCCCCGAAGCTTCCAGGTTGCTGTTACGGTGGTCCTGGAATATTTGAAGAGGGAGGAGCTGAAGAGGAAAAACATGGAATCAAAGGAATGAAGCATACTTTCGCTTCTTTCTCCAGGCCTTCTGCTTCCCACCCTCTTGTAATCTTAAGTAGCTGGGTTGTCAAATAAAAGCCTGCAAGAAACATCTGTAATGTGGACTATTTTTGTGCTAAGGGCAATACATTCCAGCATTGGCCATTTCCTGTTAGGAATTTTTGTTCTAGAGGCGGCTTCTTTCCCGAACGCCGGCTATTTCTGTGTATCAGATGCCTGTAATCCTGGTGCTTGTAATCAACGATTAATTTCAATACTAGGATAATATTTCTTCAAATATCTTCCATTTATAACAGCAGTAAATTCCTCTCCCAGTAAAGTTTCCAATATGTAAGCATTACCAGGTGTACATCTGACTACCCGAAAAGGACCCTCCCAATTCGGGGACCATTTGCCGAACGTACTGTACTTAGTCCCGATCGGCAGTAACGCTTTCGAAACCAAATGTCCTTCTGCGAATTGCCTAACCGTTACATTCTTGTTTTAATATCTAGCAACTCGCATCTTGTTCTTCTCAATATTTTCCAGGGCCTTAAGACGAATCATATGCAAATCCTCTAACTCGTCCATCATTAAGCCACTGTAATTTTTGGAACTTAAGTCCTTTTGCAAACTCTCCTCGAATCTGATTGTATCTCCTAGGGAAAAACAGCATGATGCCCATAAACCAATTCATAAGGAGAAGTTTTTGTAGCTCCATGAGGAGCCATTCGGTAAGCCCACAAAGCCTCATTGAGTACCGAATGCCACCTCTTTGGCTTCTGATCAATTTTCTTTTGTATAAGCTTGATCATGATCTTGTTAAAAGCCTCTGCTTGACCATTAGCTTGGGCATAATAAGGAGAAGAATTCAATAATTTGATTCCCATGCTTTCAGCAAATTCTCTGAACTCTAAAGATACAAATTGAGCTCCTTGATCAGTTGTAATTGTTTGAGGAATCCCAAATCGATAGATGATGTGTTCTTTAACAAACTCAACCATGTTTTCTGATGTCACTTTCTTCAATGGAATTGCCTCAACCCATTTGGTGAAATAATCTGTTGCCAAAAGCACAAATTTATGCCCCTTGCTAGATGGAGGATTTATTTGGCCAATCAAATCTATACCCCATCCTCTGAATGGCCATGTCTTGATAATTGGATTCAGTGCTGATGCTGGGACCCTTTGAATATTCCCAAACTTCTGACAATCTTGACAACCTTTGTAATACTCAAAGCAATCCTCCAGCATCGTCGGCCAAAAACATCCAGTGTGCCTGATAACCCATTTCATGCGGTAGGCCGATTGATGCGCTCCACATAGCCCATCGTGCACTTCACTCATCATTTTCTTTGCTTCTTCTGGACCCAGGCATTGCAGTAACACCCCATCTAATGATTTGTAAAACAAACGCCCATCAAGAAGAACAAATTGTATAGCTTTATACCTGAGTTTCCTAGAAACCTTTCGGGATGGATTTTCCAGATAATCAACAATCTCTTTTCTCCAGTCATCCTCTGCTAGGTCACTCCCAAAAGCACACACCTCCATGGCAAACACCTCTTGATTTTCTCTATAACCCGAAGCGCTTTGAGCCAACCTGTTTGCCTCTTCATTATGTTCTCTAGGAATATGTTATAGAATTACTAACTAAAACTTTTCAAGATTTCCCTGCACTCTTCGTAGTAATTCCTTAGTATATCACTTCTACATTCATATTGGCCATTCAATTGTTTTATAACTAGCTCTGAATCTCCATAAATTTTAACTGAAACAGCCTTGGCTTCTTTCAAATATTGAAGCCCTCTAAGCAGTGCTTCGTATTCAGCTTGATTGTTTGTGACAGTAGGCTGAATAGGGATAGCAAACTCAAACATCTCACCTCTGGGTGAAATTAATAAAATCCCTACTCCACCACCTTTGCCACACGAGGATCCATCAAAGAATAAAGCCCAAGTAGTAATTTCAAGTAAATCAATTGATGGATCACGGTGTTCAGTAATGAAATCAGCAATAATCTGACCTTTAATAGCTTTTGCCGATTCAAACTTTAACTCAAACTCAGATAAAGCCAAAATCCATTTGTCAATCCTTCCATTCAAAACTGGCATAGATAACATGTGTTTAATTACATCGAACTTTGAATATACAACGCATTCAGCATTCAATAAGTAGTGCCGAAACTTCGTACATGAGTAGTAAACACAGAGGCAAAGCTTCTCCGCAGCCGAATACCTGGTCTTAGGATCAAGCAATTTTCGGCTAAGGTACGCTACTATCCGTTCCTTTCCTTCAAATTCTTGTATAAGGGCCGATCCAATAGTTTGGGTATCGGCCGCCACGTACAATTTGAAAGGCTTGTTCAACTGTGGAGGCACCAACACTGGTGGTTCCTTCATGTACCGCTTGATCTCATCAAAAGCCTTTTATTGTTAGTCACCCCATATAAACTTCTGATCTTTCTTGATCCTCAGAAGTGGAGAAAAAGGCAAAACCTTTTGTGACAATTTTGAAATGAATCTTCTCACAAAATTGATCTTGCCAAGTAGTGATTGCAACTCCTTGAGATTGGTTGGAGGAACAACTTCATCGATAGCTTTCATGCTTTTCTTGCCAACTTCTATTCCCCCTTCATGTACCAGAAATCCCAACAATTCTCCAGCTGAAACTCCAAAAGCACATTTGTTTGGATTCATCTTCAGCCCATGCCTCCGGGTGCACTCTAGAGTTTTCCGCACATCATCCAAGTGTGAGTCATGATTCAAAGACTTAATCACGACATCGTCAATGTAAATCTCAACAGTTTTGCCGATCAACTCATGAAAAATATAATTCATGGCTCTTTGATAAGTTGCACCGGCATTTTTCAACCCAAATGTCATGACAATCCACTCAAAAAGGCCTATATGCCTAGGACATCTGAAGGCTGTTTTTGATATGTCCTCTATTGCCATAAAAATTTGATTGTACCCTGCATTTCCATCCATGAAACTAATAACCTTATGTCCAGCAGCGGCATCAACCAACAAATCAGGAACAGGCATTGGGTATCCATCCATGGGAGTAGCTCTGTTAAAATCTCTAAAGTCTATGCACACCCTCATCTTCCCATTTTTCTTGTAAACAGGGACGATGTTAGAGATCCACTCCGCATATCTGCATGGCCGAATGAAATTTGCATGAAGCAATCTTTCAATCTCCTTTTTCACGTCGGCCAATACTTCATCCTTGTAGATTTTTCGGGGAGGTTGCTTGTAAGGTCTAAAACCAGGCTTGATTGGCAACCGATGCTCAACGATGGAACGATCCAAACCAGGCATCTCCGAATAATCCCAAGTGAAGCAATCTTTGTATTCCTTTAATAGCTTGATTAATCCTTCCCTGAAACTTGAATCCAAGTTAGCGATGATAAATGTCGGCCTTGGCTTGTCACCATCACTAATGTCAATTTTTTCCAATTTGTCAGCCGACATGAATCCACGCCCTAACTTCCCATCAGTTCCATCAACTCCATTATCCATTAAAAATTACTATAAGAGTCGACTGCTTGAATCGGCTGTTCATCACTACTGACTGGTTCAACAGGACCTTCACCCCAGTCCTTTCCTGAGAAGCAATCTATGCCTTGATATTCCCAGAAGGCTGGTTCTACGTTAGCCACGCTCACTGAATCGTCTGCTTGGACTACTTCTATATCATCATCTACCCATTGAACAAGTTGTTGGTGCATGGTAGATGGGATGCAGCAGTTTGCATAGATCCAGTCTCGTCCGAGCAGCAAGCTATAGGCCCCTTTGCCCTCACTAACAAAGAAGGTTGTGAGCAAAGTCTTGGACCCGATCATCAAGTCCACGTGCACGCAGCTCTTGGTGTCTGAAGTATTCCCAGTAAAATCATTCGGAACTATGCTTGTTGGCGTTAAATCTCCAGGGCCCATGCCAAGCTTCCTGAACATGGTGTACGGCATCATGTTGACTGCAGCTCCACCATCAACAAACATCTTGGTCAATGGCTTGCCATTGACGTATCCTTTCAAGTACAACGGCCTCATGTGTCGATTTTTAGCCGGTTTGTCGAAGGTTGCCTGCTTAACCAACACCAATTGTGCCACTAACCCAAGTTGCTCATCCTCATTGATATCTGGGGACGCTTCTTCCTGCACAACTTGGTTAGCTGGAGCCATGAACTCATTCGGCAAAAAGTATACCATGCATGCTGGAGCCGAACGACCCGATCCATCAGGCCTATCCTTTGGACGCCACACCTGCTTCCTCTTGATTACTGCTTGTTTCAACTCTTGATTCCTCAAGCGCTGAACCCTTCTCTTTTGGCTTCTTCTCAAGCCAGGCGGGCACCATTGTCCTTTTTGCCAGATGTATTCACGCTCCTGTTCTTCTTGATCAGCCCACCTTTGATCAGCATACCTCTTTCTTGGGTGATCATTGACTTCATTTATTTTTAAGCGCTGACCGTCACTGGGACGTATCCTTCCAATTCTTTCGTGGAC
Source organism: Cenchrus americanus (assembly GCA_947561735.1). Taxonomy (NCBI): domain Eukaryota; kingdom Viridiplantae; phylum Streptophyta; class Magnoliopsida; order Poales; family Poaceae; genus Cenchrus; species Cenchrus americanus. The sequence continues at coordinate 253,403,410 of OX387241.1, forward strand.
GGATCGGCGATTGACAGTTTCCTGCCTATATTCAGTGTACTTGTCACTGCATTCAGGGCAATCCTTCAATGTGGGGAGCTTCAAACCCTCGTTCCAGCAATGCCTGAAGAACGCACATCCCCAATGTGCACGCTCATGTTCTTGTGCGTGCTCCTCAAGTTCTCTTCTGTGCGCTTCTTCTTCAAATCTCCGCTTCTCCTCTTCGTATTTCTGCTTCTGATAGCGTTCTTTTCTTGTTGACGCTACCACTTGTTAAGGAGAATGCGTGTGGTCACCCTGGGCTTGGACCTGGAAGACTCCCCCACTTCAATCTGGATTCTCAGGATGCGAGGAGCTTCTTTGTGGACTTGCTCCACTGTCACATGTCGTGTAGGATCAACTGATCCATCCTGCTTTGCTCTTGCTGAATTTAAGACCTTTACTTTCCCAGTCACCATGTTAACAGAAAAACCGACCATGTTTTGAGGGAAAGGGTGACCATCCAGCTTCATTTTATTATCAAATTTCAAGTGACCCTCCTGGATAGCCCTCTGGATCCTCATCCTGAAAACCCTGCAATCATTAATGGAGTGAGAGTTCCTATCATGAAATCCACAGTAACATTTCTCTTTAACTCCATCGGGCCGAAGCATAGAATGCCCTTCCGGCAGCTTGATTCGGCCTTCCTTCACCGGGAACTCAAAGAGTTTGTCAGCCTTGGTCACATCGAAGTCATATGTGCCCTTGGCTTGCTTTATCCACCGCTGGTTCACAGTTAGCGGTTCCTTACCCCACACCATCTCAGCTGCTGCTATCTCCTCCTCATTGTCAAACTCTTCCCCTTGATCAGCTCTCTCGAGGAATTGATTATAGATATCAGCTATATCATTGTGCTTGGCAAACCTGGAGTCTTTCTTCAATCCGTAAGCTTGATTGCTCATTAATGACAACCTTTGGGACAACTGTCCAAGATTGTCAAACTCCATACCGAACAGCTTCTCCTGAATAGCTGGCAACATCCCCGCAACGGCCATGTCAGCCAACTGATCATCTGGCAGATTCAAAGAGAAGCACATGCCTTTGACCTCTCTAAACCTTCTGAGAAATTCCATGGGTGTTTCATTGTGCCTCTGTCTCAAAGTAGCCAGATCAATTAGCTTTTTCTCAGTACTGCCACTGAAGTAATGAGCATGGAACTTCTGTTCCAAATCTTTCCAAGTATTGATCGATTTAGGAGGCAAAGAAGCAAACCATGTAAAGGCTGGGCCTGTCAACGACAAAGGAAAGTATCTGACCCTGAACGCCTCATCAGCTGAAGCTTCCCCAAGTTGCATCAAGTATCGTGCAATGTGTTCCATAGTACTTGTATCATATTGCCCAGAGAACTTTGTGAAATCTGTAGGAGGTTTCACCCTTGGTGGCAACACCACCCTGTGGTACCACTCTAGGAAAGGGAGTGTATAAGCTTGTCCCTGCATTTTAGGTTTAAGGCCGAATTGATTTTGCAAAACATCGGCCATCTTCTGCACCATGAGATCAACATTAGCATCTTGGTCCCCTGGTCTTCCAATAGGTCCATTAAACATTCCTGCAGCTACACCATACCCAGGGTTTGGGAAAGCATCAATGGCGCTATAGTCCATGATTTCTGAATAACCCTCGCCATACATATTCTTCTGTAGCCTGTTGTTGGCTGGGGCTATCCTGTAAGTGGAGTTGGGTAGAACTCCAGAAGAACCGAACGCCAGATCTCCATAAGTAGGCCTATTGGGCTGATAAGGGTTCGACTGTTGAACTGGGCGACCTCCATTGCTTTGTAGAGGTGGCTGGATCGGTTGACTCCCCACGCTTTGCAGAGGTGGTTGGATTGGTTGACTTTGTAGAGGCGGTTGAGCACTCGCATCTCGGACTGGTTGAGCAGTACTGGTTTCTCCAACCTCCACGGTAGATGTTTGAGGGGATACTCGATTGAGCGTCCTCTCCATGCCAGGGCCAACGACTCCAATCATCATCTGCTTGAACATATTTAAGAAAGCAGTATGATGTTTGACCATCACGGTTTCAATAGTCTCCCGAAAAGCGTTCAAGGCCTCCTGTTTCTCTTGAGCAGAGGTGGTGTCAAGCTCCCCCGGTAGCAGAACCCTTGGCATGTCAGATTTGAGGTACGACACACCACTTCTATTCTTGCCAAATGACATCAAGCACTTCTGTTGAAACTGGTCAATGGCATCCTTCAACTGCACCTGATGCTCCGGAGACAGTTCATCAAAGAAGACATCCATGACGTCGTGAATGTCAGGCATCTTGAATCAGCTAGAATGGGTCCCACCAGGCGTGCCAAAAAGTGTGTTGACGCAAAATCAGCACCCCGCGCCAAGCACACAGCAAGCCGAAAGAAGCTGGCTTAAAACACGTGCCCGATACGAGAGCGTGCCAGTCAATTTTCCTGAAACTCACAAAGTATGAAAATAGTTAGATAAAACATGGAACTTGCCGGGTGGTACCAGACAGTTCCGTATTTATGGCTAGAAAGCCAATTAAAAAGACATATAGCTACAACAAGCTATCTGCCAGCAGTTTAAATATCATTCGGGAGCTTTAAAACATGAGAACAGGACATAGCCGAATGGATGACGTAAGCACGACAAAAGATCAGTCTTTGTTTAGACAATGTTTCTTGCACACGACCGTGACCGATTTTTGAGGATAAATAAAAATTAAAACAAATAAAGTAAAAGCATGATTATAAATATGAAGTAAACAAGCATGCATAGGCTAAAAAAGCGCTAGTCTACCGCATGTCTAGGTACTTTCAAACCCGTCAAGCATGATAACAAACAAGTTAATCCACCGCATGATACGACTTGTTTGAAACCACGCCACCAACCATAAAGAGAATAATCCACCGCATTATACAATCTAAATATGGAAGGCTAAAAGCACGCATTATTTAAAACAAACATATGAGCACGTTTTACTCATGGGAGCATTGCCGAATACAACTGTACAGTCGAATCGGGGTCCGTGGAGAAGAACAAGCATTATCAAAGATGATAAACCTATCAGGTTGAATCGAAATCTAATCCACCGGATGATTAGCTCTAAAACAACCCAAAAACCTGCATCTACCGCATGATACTCAGTTCTTTCAAGATTTCACAAAATCAATAATCTTGAACCCGCAACACGTGACAATCTAGATTGATCTAAATTCGGCTATTGAGAGCATTTGATCCTTTATAATAAACAAAGACTTGGGAGTGCATCACACGGATCTCAAAGATGGTAAAGCCGAGACCAATCAATCTAGATTGGGCAAAAAGGTGTTACATGAATTTAAACATAAATAAAAATTCAAAGCAACACGGGGTAACTTAATGAATCTATTAGATCTTGCCAAATCTAATAGAGCCGATAACTAGCTTCGAGCTAGATCTTAGCCCACCGCATGGCTCATGATCCAACAAGAAACCCTCTTGAACCAAGCTTAAATTCACCGCATGATACTAAGCATGGTAACAAGACTACTTGCATCACGGTCTAAATCCACCGCATGATACTAGACATGATACAAGGTTGCCGGTACTTACGGAGGTCGACGGATCGATGGCTCCTCTTGGAGAACTCGACGACTCGACTAAAAGGACTCAAAGGTTGGCGTAAGGCCGGTTTGTTGTGAAATTGTTCGATCCCTATTACAGACATCAAGGGTTTATATTTATACCCTTGTCCTAACACGACTCCTGGTCGACTACGAGTACAACATTTAATGTCTATATTAATGCTCTGACGCCAATGTCCATCTCGTATATTCCATCAACTCGTTCCTTCCTTATATCAGGCCACGTCACCACGCATTCCCGAAAACTTACCTTTAAAAGTGCAAATAGTCCCTTTGCCGAATGATGGCGCACTGCCGATCGCAAGCTCCTTTTACCGAATCCCCTGAGAAGATCTTTTCTAGCCGAATGGTATTTCATCACCAAGCTCGCCCACAAGTCAGTTCCTTTCCTGTGCCATTTTTTGGTGTTAACAACATGCTTTAGTGGCTTGGTTATGCATGATTTGTGGTTGGATAGCTAGTTTATTGATCATAGGGGGCCAAAGGCTCATTTGCCATCATGAATGTTTAGCCCTCTTTCTTTATCTTGTGGAGGAGCCTAAGTTCCTTTTTGTCGCAAAGACATTTCATGTACCAAATATGAATCTGAAAATGAAATGTAAAATGCTTGGAAAATTTGCTCCCATGTCATATGTGCTGAATTTATTTTGCTTTGGGTGCTAAACCGTTGCATGATGCCTACCAATGAGAAGTCTCATACATAGAAGTAGGCAATGGCTGAGTGGCTTTGACATGACATGAGGTGCTTGTGGGTGTTTGTGATGGTCTTATGATTAGAATGGTGTCGGTGCGGAATATGGTCCCGACACTAACCGGTAGATAGCGCCTAAGTTTATCCCTCTATGGTCGATGCCAAGCAACAAATGACACAAGGATTATTCGGTTCCGGCCGAGGGGGCCGTACGTCCGGCGGTGGCGTGCTCGCGGCACTATATTGCTCGGCACGGGGTGCTTGTAGTGGGGCAAGTACAAGCGGGTGGGAGAAGAAGCGTGGCTTCCAAGTCCCTGGTGAGTGGCTGGAGATGTTATCGGAGAATAAGAGAGTGAGTGCACAATGCGCTGAGTTACTGCGGATTCGTCCCCCCGCGGCTGGGGGCTCGCTTCCCCTTTTATAGGCCAAGGGGGCGGCGAGTTACATGCACGCCGCGCTGCCTAGCTACGTGAGGGAGCACGTCGCGCTATGGTGTAGAGTGGGCGGCCGTCCGGTCGATCTTCGCTGCGATCCGGCCATGATGGCCTACCTTGTACCCGAACGGTGGCGGTTCGAGGGTAGGAGGCGGCGGATGGCGATGGCGCCCCACGATAGGCTTCGAGGGAGATGCGATGATGGGCGGTACGGGGCACGGGAGCGGGCGAACGGCGTTCCTTCCCAATGAGCTCGCGGTGGTGGAGTGGTTGCTGCGGTGTTCGGGCGTGCGCTGCGGAGTCGAGCGTGCGCCCGCGCGCGTGGGTACGGCGGCCGCGTCGTTACGGTGGCGGGATGGCCGCCCACCGGCCTAGCGCCCTTCACCTAACCTGCAGGGTCACGGGAAAGTGGGATCGAGGGTGCGCCGGCCCCCTCGTCGAGGGTCGGGCGCGTCGGTCGTACGGTAGCGTGCGCGCGGTGTTATGGGACTGACACCGGCCGTACCGCACAGTCCACCCCACAGTGGCGGGGATGGGCTCCTCCCTGGGGAGTTGGTGCGGCGGCACCGGGGCGTGAGCCCCGGGCGCATGATGGCGCCGTCCGCGGCGTCAGGGCGTTAAATGCCCAAGTACGGGGCCGGCGCACGCGTGCGGGGCGCCCGTGAGCGTGGCGGGCCCCGGCCGAGGGTGGAGCGAACCCTCGAGCGAGGCGAGGCCTGCTCGAGGGGGAGCGGGTGTTGACGGTGTATTTTGGTGCACCTAGCATGTTCATTACACTTTGGTTTGGATTTGATTATTGAACTAACCCGCCACTAGGCATGCTAATCATATAACAAGTTCATCTTTGTGCATGCATTTGGAAGTGTTGTGTTTATGTAGGAAATCATGGACATAAAGGACGGATTCGCAATAAGTTCAAAGGAGCATTCATGGAGTCTTGTTCGTGTTCATGAGCTCGCTGAAATTACTTCCAATGGTGGTGAGGACCAAAGTGCTACGAGGAACACCCCCGGGGATTGAAGCGTAAAAGATCAACTTCATGCAAAGGGAGTCTCCATCTTGATCGCAAGGATAACGGCGTCAAAATCATCCAAGTGGAGGGGGCGAAGTAGATAAGTGCACGAGGACCCACGGAGCAAAAAGGGCGACCGAACCGGGCCGCACGGGCTCGGGCCGGCCGGCCCGGTCGGATCGGCCCGGCCCACTTCGGGCACCGGTTCGGTCCCGTTTTCCTTGCCCTAGAAGGATCTTCGACCCTAAAACCCCCGACGCGCCGCCAACGGACGGGGAGGAGTTTATTCGCACCGAGAAGGCCATCTACAAGCTAGAGAGAGAGGAGGAGGATCTCCGGCTGGAGATCAACCACCTCGAAGGAAGCACCCTCTCGTGGAGAAGGAGGAAGACACCGGCGGAAGGGAAACCATGATCAACGGTGCCATGATCAGCATCTTGATGGGGTAATCTTCTCATTCGTCCATGGGTTGTAATCGATCGTGAGATGTAATCGCACTTTGTCGGATTTTCTATCTATCATCTTGTGTTGAATATACTTTAATGCTTAAAGGTTAGCTACCGTGCCGTAGAGGGAGTACGAGCTCCAATGCTTCCTTGGATCCATTCAATACGCCGTGGCCATCAAAGGTCTAGTCATGAATACCTTCGCGTAGTGACAGTACGAGAGGAGGGAAAGGGCGAAACCGTGGTCACAACCCCGATAGATTAGATTGGTTTTTCATGTCTTTAAGCGATTGCATGCTCTAGTATCGTAGACCCGTGGGCGAGTGTCTTCTCTCTTGATCGTTTATCATTCTCTCTAGTGAGTTTAGTTGTTTTTCTAGTATAATAGTAGTTAGGGTTTTAGTAGCTAAGTGTGTCATAGTAGATCGAACGCTTGTAATCCCCTTGCTCCGCGGATTGACAAGAACCTTGGGAATCCCGTGGTGAAGAAGGTGTGGGGTCCGTACGCTTGCGGATCGTAGAGGGATACGTCTTTTATCCGTCAACAAGCCCCTTTTTCCGGCGCCGTTCGTTGCCGGGGAGCAAGTTAGTTTACATCGTTTGATTTGCATCTAACTTAGTTTTATATTTTAGTTTATCTTTTATTTGCTATATCTAACATATATTATCGGAAAAACACTTGTTTCTTTTTTTTGTTTTTGTTTTTGTTTTTTTATCTTATTGTCTAGATGGAGTTCATTAATCAACCCGTGGAAGAACCGGAGAAATCATTAAGGGATTACGCTAGCCCTCGATGTGAAGACATAAAGGTACAAGAGTCGGATTCGAAGCTCGAAGCGACCAAGTATGAAATTAAACCCAAGATCATGAAGATGGTGGCGGAAAACCCATTTGAAGGGATGGTTGAGGAGAACCCATATAGACACATAAGGGATTTCACGACAATATGCAACACGGTGCGTCAAGAAGGAGTTCCCGATGAATGGTTCAAATGGAATCTCTTTCCCTACTCACTTGCCGGCAAAGCAAAGACATGGTATTCGGTTGCGTCCTTTGAAGTTGAAGGCAATTGGAACAAGTTGACAAAGAAGTTTTGCGAGAAGTTCTTTCCAATGAGCAAGGTTCAACATCTAAGGAGGCAAGTGATCACTTTTATGCAAGGAGAAGAGGAAGGGATAGACCAAGCCTGGGATAGGTTTAATGAATTAATCGAACAAGGACCAAAACTCGGCTTCACCGGTGACGTACTCTTGCATACATTTTTCTTTTCCCTAACCCCTAGTTGCATGCGACACGTCGAAATGTGTGCGGTGGGGATCTCATGGAGAAAACACTCACGGAAGCCGCCCAACTTCTACAAAAAGTTAGTAAAGCGGCTGCCATGCGAAGAGATTGGGAAACAAGACTTGCGGAAGAGCCGGAATTTAATTCAAGGAAGAAAAAGCTTGCTGAATTTTCTAAAGAGGCAACCCGGAAGTCACAAAAGAGGAGCCAATCATGGAGAAGCTTGAACAAGAACACATCAAGTCAAGAACTACACCAAACGTCGACTTCGCCACACCAAATGAGACGAACAAGAGAAGCATGTCAAGCGCGAAGCCACTAAGGGAGTTCGAGCCAATGGATTGGGTTCCTATTGATTACGGAGAAGTATTCGACAAGAGAAGACCGTTCCCTAACCAAAAGGGGATGGCAAGAGCATTGGAAGTGGATTTCCCACCGGAGAGGAAAGCTGAAAATTCATACGACCTCGAAACCACCGGTGAGATTTTTGAGAAGCTCTTTGGAGATGATGTGGTGGATCCGGAACATATTGCCGAGGTGAAGAGGATCATGGGGATCAAGCCCGAAGCATCACCATACGCTCGCCTTGCTGAAATTTATTCGATCGGATCCGAAGAAGAAGAGAAGATGACGCCGCACTTGAGTTGCGAGATCAACGGAGTTCAATGCAAAGCTTTATGCGACATCGGAGCCCAAGTAAGTGTCCTATCTTCTAAAATTTACGATAAAGTTCAATACCACAACCTAGACTTAGCTCCAACATCAACGAAATTAATTATGGGAGATGGTAGAACTATCAAACCTCTAGGTATTGCTTGCAACATGAAAGTAAAAATCTCTAGAAACTATATACCAACCGATTTCTTTGTTATTGATGCTTACCATGGTAATTCTGATCATATAATCTTAGGTAGGCCTTTTCTTAAGTTGGTTGATGCCGTGTTAGATGCCGGAGAAGGCAAAGTAACAATGAACCTCAATGGAACAAAGTACACATATAACTTTCTTCGTGCTTCTAAACACCTTACTCCTTTTCCTCCCGGAGATGAAGAAATAGAAGAGATAGATAGTCTTTGTTTTGTTGAAACCCTTAGAGACCCGCTGCAAAGAGCGATGGAAAATCAAATTAGTAATCAACAAGATGAAGAACTAGAGGAAGCAACAAAAGGCTTAGAGCCGCATGATGGTAGCGTGGAGGAAGAAAAGTTCGAAGACATAGGAGAAATCAAACCCGAGGAGCCACAAGTGCACGAAGTAGACCTTAAACCTTTGCCCAAGGGATTAAAATATGAATTTTTGGGCCCCGGACAAAACCTATCCGATCATTGTGAGCGACGAGTTGAGTCCCGAAGAAAATGAAGCGTTGCTGATTTTATTAAAAAAACATAGGAAGGTGATTGGATATTCAATTAACGATCTCAAAGGTATTAGCCCAGCCTTTTGCACTCATCGTATACCAATGGAAGACCAATGTAAGCCTGTAGTGGACCACCAAAGGAGGCTAACCCATGCCATGCGAGAGGTAGTAAAGAAAGAGGTTATCAAGTTACTTGATGCCGGAATCATCTACCCGGTTCCACATAGCGAATGGGTGAGCCGGTACATTGTGTACCGAAGAAAGGAGGTTTGACCGTGGTGAAGAATGAGAAGAACGAATTGATACCGCAAAGAACCGTGACCGGGTGGCGGATGTGTATTGATTACCGTAAGCTTAACAAAGCGACGAAGAAAGATCACTTCCCCCTACCGTTCATAGACGAGATGCTCGAGAGGTTAGCAAACCACGCTTATTTTTGCTTTCTCGATGGATACTCGGGGTTCATGCAAATTCCCATTCACCGGAAGATCAACATAAGACAACATTTACGTGTCCTTACGGAACGTTTGCATATAGGAGGATGCCCTTCGGCCTATGCAACGCTCCGGCCTCTTTTCAACGTTGCATGATGGCCGTGTTTTCGGAATTCATCGAAGAAATTGTTGAAGTGTTTATGGATGATTTTTCCGTTTACGGGAAGACGTTCATGGATTGCTTAGCAAACTTAGAAAAGGTCCTTACAAGGTGTGCGGAGGTAGATTTGGTTTTAAATTGGGAAAAGTGCCACTTCATGGTTAAGCAAGGCATAGTGCTCGGACATGTTATATCCGAGAGAGGAATTGAAGTGGACAAGGCAAAGGTAGAGACGGTTGAGCAACTCCCACCTCCTACGGATATTAAGTCCTTAAGGAGCTTTCTAGGCCATGCCGGATTCTATAGAAGATTTATAAAGGACTTCTCAAAGATCACCAAGCCTTTAACACACCTTCTTCAAAAGGATGTGGCTTTCGACTTTGATGAGAAGTGTCTAGCGGCATTCGGACCTTGAAAAATGCGTTGGTGAGTGCTCCCATCATCCAACCTCCGGATTGGAGCCAACCTTTCGAGATCATGTGTGACGCAAGTGACTACGCCGTAGGCGCGGTCTTGGGACAAAGAAAGGAAGGCCGAGTTCACGCCGTTTACTACGCTAGCAAAACTCTTAGTGGGGCACAATTAAATTACGCTACTACGGAAAAAGAATTGCTAGCGGTGGTATTCGCTTTCGAAAAATTCAGATCCTACATCGTGAACTCGAAAGTCATTGTTTACACCGATCACGCAGCTATAAAGTATCTCTTGGCTAAGAAGGAAGCTAAACCTCGTTTGATTCGTTGGATCCTTCTTCTCCAAGAGTTCGATGTTGAAATTCGTGATAAAAAGGGGTGGAGAATGTTGTGGCCGATCATTTGTCTAGGATGAATCGTGGGCAAGATGATAAAGAGCCCATAGAAGACAAGATGAGAGATGACCACCTCTATAGAGTGCTTGATAAAGATACTTGGATGATCGACATCATTCGAGCGATTCGAAAGATGCCCCTCGATCATCTAGACAAAAACACTCAAAGGAAGATAATTTCGAAAGTAAGAAATATTTTTGGGATGCACCATACCTCTTCAAGCTTGGCAATGATGGAGTGATGAGAAGATGCGTGCCAAGGGAAGAGAGGCTTGAGATTCTAAGGAAGTGCCACTCGGCGGAGTACGGTGGGCACTATAGCCATTTTCGAACCGAAGCCAAAGTATGGTCGAGCGGATTCTATTGGCCGGAGATGCATGAAGATACTAAAAGATATGTTGCGTCATGCCCCGAATGCCAAAGAACCGGAAACATCTCTCAAAGAAATTCTATGCCTTTGAAATACAACTTGCAAGTCGACATATTCGATGTATGGGGCATAGACTTCATGGGGCCTTTTAAAAACTCATTTGGATTCGAGTATATACTTGTTATGGTCGATTACGTATCCAAGTGGGTAGAGGCTATACCATGTCGTAAAGCTTCCACGGAGGAGTCCATCACTATGATCAAGAACGTGATTTTTCCCCGTTTCGGTACACCGAGAATCTTGATAAGTGATGGAGGAACTCATTTCACCGGAAGAACTTCAAAAAGTGCTTGTCCAAGTTGGGAATTGAGCATAGGGTCTCCACGGCCTATCACCCACAAACCAACGGACAAGCGGAGACGTCAAATAGGCAATTAAAAAGCATACTTAACAAGACCATAGAGAAGGGAGGCAAGGATTGGTCAAAGAAATTAGACGGCGCTTTATGGGCTTATCGAACGGCGTTTAAAACACCGATAGGTATGACCCCCTATCAATTCGTCTATGGAAAAGCTTGCCACCTTCCGGTTGAGTTAGAACATAAAGCCTATTGGGCGATTAAAGAGATGAACCTTGATCTCGATGCCGCGGTGGTGAAACGGAGAATTCAAATAAGCGAGCTAGAGGAGTTGAGGTTGAAAGCTTATGAAAACGCAAGCATATACAAAGAGAGAATCAAAAGGTGGTATGATAAAAGATTGAAGAAAAAAGAATTCAAAGAAGGAGATAAGGTCCTCCTCTACAATTCGAGGTTTAAAACCTTCGGAAAGGGGAAATTGCAAAGCAAGTGGGACGGACCTTATGTCGTGCATTCGGTGTTCTCCAACGGAGCGGTAACCATTATGGATATAAACGGCGATCAATTTGTGGTGAATGGACAGCGGCTTAAGGTTTACTACGAACCCGACATCGTGCCCATTCATCATGTTGACGTCTTTACCATGGAGGAAGAGCCCGAACGTCCCGCCTAGGACGAAAAACAAGGCACCAACTTCGTAAATAATTTTTCTTTTAGCTTTCCGGAGTTTTTCGCGAAGATTAACCGGGCCAACTTTTTCCCATGGGCCGAGGACGAAAAAAAAAAGGGCGGTGTGCAAAAAACCGGACCGGCCGGCCCCCGGCGGGGTGGGCCGGCCGGCCCGCAGGGATCGGCCCGGGCGGGGCCCGACGCCCGATGTCCCCGAATTTCGCCGAATTGCTCCTTTTTGACTTCCTTGTTTGGTCGAGAAAATTTTAAGGGAAGTGTAAAAAAGGAAAATAAGGTTCCCGAGGCTTTTCTCTCGGGACTATATATTTGGCCGAATTGGGAGCTCGAGAATCAAACCTTTCAAGCAATGTGTTGCACCCTTGTAGCGACCATTGAGCCTCCAAAAAGCTTAGAGTTGAAGGTAGAAGCCAAGAAGCCATCGATGGAGGAGGCGATGCGATGCGAGGTCAAGCTACTGTCAAGAGGACCGCACGTATCCGTTGCGGAGGACGTGTCCCGACCGGAGCTCTTGCATCTCGCAACCCCGTCAAAGGAGAGAAGGTCCCTACACCCGTTCGAAGGTCGGCACGCCTCCAAGGCATCAAGCGAAAGGATTACAAGGAGATGTCGCCGGAGCCTAAGGATTATGGGGATAGCGACTACTCCGATGATCGTAGCCCGAGCTCGTGGGCGGCTGCCGGTAGAGACGATGACGATTGGGGCGAACGGCCCTATGAAAGGACTCCCGAAGGCCCCGATGGCGACGGCAACGGCGGTGGTGAAGGCGACAACAATGGAGGTGGCGACGACGGTGGTGACAACGGTGGAGATTATGGCGATGACGACCCCTTCGGATTGCATCCGGTGTGTTGTCAATTTTGCCGTCAATCCATTGCGGCTCTCTACGCGTCGGCCGACGAATGTCTTCAAACCATGGAAGCGATGAAGCGGCGTATGGAGGACTTGGAGCGCGTAGTTGAAGATAACTACAAGTTCCTTAACCGTAACGTGCGCAAACTTTTCGGCATGGTTGGAAACATGAGAGGCAAGTGGTGCAAGGCTTGCTCGAAATGCCATTAGATCTAGTTTTCCCCTTTGGTTTTTGTAAGATACGACGAGGACGTCGTATGTTTTAAGTGTGGGGGAGAGCTAGCTCGTTAGCCTTAGCTTTTGAACTTCAAATTTAGGTTCGGTTTAATCTTCGTGTGAGAGTCTTAGCGTTTTAATGAGTTTTTAGTTTTCGAGTCTGTTTTTAAATTTTTGCAAGTATCTTAAATTAGTGTTGAGTCAAGAAAACCAAATAAAAAGAGTCTTTATATACATCTTTGTGTTTTATGTATTGTTTATCTTTATTTACTTGTTTGTCTAATCTTCGATTCTTGATATATGAACACAAGTATGTGGTTTGAAAATCGTTTACCGTGGTGCTTAGTGGAATCGCTACTACTTAAAGTACCCATACCGCACTTCGATCTTGAGCTTCACATGCTAGTTGTGCTATGTTCGATGCTAAAAATTGGAGGATTTCAGTTCTGAAAATTATATTAAAACCCTTGTAATAAAGGTTAGCAAAATATCTTTTTCCAAGTTGAGAGTATAAAAAATTCCTATCCAAAGCCAAGTTTGTTTTTTTCGCTCCACCATAAGTGTGATTAGCACGATGAGTTAGGCTAGGACCCTTCTCTCTTGGTGAGTTTTAATTTCGAGCAATGATCATGTCCTTGTACTTATCTTTTGTTGCTAGCCTCGTCATATATTCGGTTCATGACTTTCGCAACGAAAGTCATGCATATCACTGAATTCCATACCTAACCTTATACATCTCTTTTGAACATCGTATTCCTTGAACACAACCTATTTTCAAAGTTTCGTCTCGTCTCTAGCATGGTTTATTTAAAAATTTCAGATTGTGTGCATGCGAGAAAAGGGAGAATTGAAAGCTTTGAAAAGATGTCAAGAGAGAGAAAAATAAAGAGAAAAAGTATGTGTATGGAAAAGAAAAAAAAAAAGAGGAAAAAGAAAAAAAAATCATCATATGTGAATGAAGGAAGAAAAAGAAAAGAGAAAGATGAGTTAGCAATGAAGATATGAGAGGGATGGATCAAGTGAAAGAAAAGAAAAATAATAAAGTGTAAGGAAGGATGTCACGTTGATTGTGAGACGAAACTTTTACTCTATTTCCAACCATGTGCAATCCGACAACGAGGACATCATTGGTGCCTTGAAGTCACAATTTTCTTTTGCCCTTGCACATGTCCACCATTCTAAATCTTCTCATCCTTGATATCCCTACATATGGTTGATTCTCATGATCATTGGCTTTGAAAGGTAGACAACCATTAGAGGAAGTTCTTAGTTTGACAATACTTGTGTTGATTGCGCTAGCCCTACCTATAGCTCCACTTTTACATGATATATGAGAGATTAATGGGAGGTGAGAGTTTTATAAAATTTGGTTAGGATAGACACTTCATATGAGTGACTTGAGAGAGCTTGGAGAAAGGTTTTTGTCTAATACTTGTTGCAGGAATTTTTGTTTTGAAAATCACAAAAACCCTCCGATGGAAGCAAAGAAGTAAGTGTGGCTGAAAATGAAAGCTTCGAGTGAAGAGTTTGAGTTGTGGGGTAAATCTTGACGTGGTAAAAGTTCTAAACGCCCATGTTTATGTTTGATTATCATTACTTTGTGTTTATGTATTAATGATGAAGGGATTGACTAACTTGTGAAGAAGGATAAGTGGTACACGATTACACGCCTTGGACGAAGTTCTTTTACGAGTACTTGCTCGAGGACGAGCAAAAGCTAAGTGTGGGGGAGATGTTGACGGTGTATTTTGGTGCACCTAGCATGTTCATTACACTTTGGTTTGGATTTGATTATTGAACTAACCCGCCACTAGGCATGCTAATCATATAACAAGTTCATCTTTGTGCATGCATTTGGAAGTGTTGTGTTTATGTAGGAAATCATGGACATAAAGGACGGATTCGCAATAAGTTCAAAGGAGCATTCATGGAGTCTTGTTCGTGTTCATGAGCTCGCCGAAATTACTTCCAATGGTGGTGAGGACCAAAGTGCTACGAGGAACACCCCGGGGGGATTGAAGCGTAAAAGATCAACTTCATGCAAAGGGAGTCTCCATCTTGATCGCAAGGATAACGGCGTCAAAATCATCCAAGTGGAGGGGGCGAAGTAGATAAGTGCACGAGGACCCACGGAGCAAAAAGGGCGACCGAACCGGGCCGAAATCGGGCCCCGGCCGGCCGGCCCGATCGGATCGGCCCGGCCCACTTCGGGCACCGGTTCGGTCCCGTTTTCCTTGCCCTAGAAGGATCTTCGACCCTAAAACCCCCGACGCGCCGCCAACGGACGGGGAGGAGTTTATTCGCACCGAAGGCCATCTACAAGCTAGAGAGAGAGGAGGAGGATCTCGGTCGGAGATCAACCACCTCGAAGGAAGCACCCTCTCGTGGAGAAGGAGGAAGACACCGGCGGAAGGGAAACCATGATCAACGGTGCCATGATCAGCATCTTGATGGGGTAATCTTCTCATTCGTCCATGGGTTGTAATCGATCGTGAGATGTAATCGCACTTTGTCGGATTTTCTATCTATCATCTTGTGTTGAATATACTTTAATGCTTAAAGGTTAGCTACCGTGCCGTAGAGGGAGTACGAGCTCCAATGCTTCCTTGGATCCATTCAATACGCCGTGGCCATCAAAGGTCTAGTCATGAATACCTTCGCGTAGTGACGATACGAGAGGAGGGAAAGGGCGAAACCGTGGTCACAACCCCGATAGATTAGATTGGTTTTTCATGTCTTTAAGCGATTGCATGCTCTAGTATCGTAGACCCGTGGGCGAGTGTCTTCTCTCTTGATCGTTTATCATTCTCTCTAGTGAGTTTAGTTGTTTTTCTAGTATAATAGTAGTTAGGGTTTTAGTAGCTAAGTGTGTCATAGTAGATCGAACGCTTGTAATCCCCTTGCTCCGCGGATTGACAAGAACCTTGGGAATCCCGTGGTGAAGAAGGTGTGGGGTCCGTACGCTTGCGGATCGTAGAGGGATACGTCTTTTATCCGTCAACGGCGGGCCCCCGAGCGGGGCGGGACCGCTCGAGGGAAGGGTCGCCCCTCGAACGGGGCGGAACCCGTTCGAGGAGGGGGTTGCCCCTCGAGCGGGGCGGAGCCCGTTCGAGGAGGAGCGCACCCTCGGGCGAGGCGGAGCCCTCGCTCGAGGGGTCTCGTGGTCGGGCTTATCTTGGCGGGGCCTCCGAAGTCTCGCCGCATGGGCCACGTCTCGCATGGTTAGTTCCCCGCATGGTTAGGCCTAGTTCATTTGATGCGGGAATTTAAGTGAGGGTTCCCCCATCGTTTGAGGGGACCCCTAGGGCGGTCCCCGACGCAGCCCTCGAGCATCCGCGGGTTTGCCATTGAGGCTCCCGCGGATGCCGGAACCTACCGATAGGACGTTCTTCCCTCCTTGTTTGCGAACGCTTTCCGTGGGGCCGCGCTAGCGGACCCGCGGGTCTAGCCTCGAAGCCCTGCAGGAGTGTGGGCTCTCCTGCAGGGGTTAACCGCGAGCAATTCGGTCAGAAAGGCGTGGCACATATGCCAACCGGCTTCGGCGGTGTTTCAGCCGGCATCGGGGGTGCACGCTCCCCTGTCACTGTCTCGGGCGGGTGCAATTCCAAGGAGGTGTAGCCGTGCGTCAAGCCCCCGAGCCTTGGCCTGTTCGAGGCGATCGGGTCGAGCCTGACGACTTGTCTTTTATCGCGCCCTCGCCGTCCCTCCGCGGGTCGGGAGGTGAGGTTTCCACGACTCCCATCGAGCGGGTCGCGAATCGCGGATTCCTCTTCGAGCTGCTAGCGGGTAGTTCAAGTGGACGTCCATGCCCCGTTCGATAAGGGTAGGCTGCGCGGTCCGGAGACACGTCCATGGAAGCGCTTGCGTGGGTTTGCTAGGTGGGGCTCGGTCCCATTCGCTAGGGACCGAGGGCGCGGAAGCTCTCCCTCGGTGGGATCCCCCCGGCTAGCTGCCCTCGCTGGCTCTCGAACACGACATGTGGGGCACCCTCGAGCCGACGGGCTCGAGGTACGGCTCGAATGCGCGTGCCCTCGTCGTCCCTAACTGCGAGATGCGGGGGCGCTGTTCGAACCCGTCGAGGGTCGGGCTTCGAACCCACCGATCGGTAAGGCCGTGCGGGGGCCGTGCATGGGCAGCCCCGTCTTTTCACGTTTGCGGCCGTCGAGGGGTCCGGGCGTACCCGGTCCTCGAGGTGCTTGTTGGCGGCGTGGCGCGGTACGAGTGCTTTCGGTGTCGCTCTATTTCAAGCGTGACCCGCGGGCGATCCTCTTACGCGCGTGCACTGCTTTAGGGGGTTGACGTCGTCTCGAGTTGGGGGTCATGCCGCTCGAGGGTCCCACGTGGCATGGGTGCCCGCGGTGGCTCGCTCTACGTCGAGCGGGTCCCGGCGACCTTCTCACGCCGATATCCCATCGAGGGTCGCCTTGTTTCGAGTTGAGGGTCATGCCGCTCGAGGGCTTCACGTGGCATGGGTGCCGCGCGCCGCCCGCTCTACACCGAGGAGTCCCGGCGACCTTCTCACGCCGTCACCCATCGAGGGTCACCTTTGTCTCGAGCCGAGGATTCGCCTCGCTCGAGGGCTCTCCTTGCTTGGCAAGGGGCCGGGCATTTGGTGCCCCGCGGGCGTGGCCGCGGGTTTTGCGGCGCGGGCGCGCCTTTTTGGCGCCGCGCGCGCGCGCGCGCGTAGTGGGCGACGTGGCCGGCGGACGTGACGGTTTTGCCTCGGTCGCCGCCGGTCTTGCCGTAATGATGACCCGCCTGCAGTGTTAGAGTTGCTGCAGTCGTGGTGGGGCCCGCCCGTCGACGCGATGGAAAGATTCCTGCCGATTCTTGTTGGCGAGGCGTGCGCTCGGAGAACTCGCCGGTTGCCTATAAACCTGCGGTGAGGAAGGAACGGTGGTTTTTTACCTTGGTTCCTCACCGTTCTCAGTCTTCCGTCCCTTCGCCTTCGTTCTCGCTCTCGCCACCGCGCGGTTTCGCTGCTTAGAGCTTTTCTTCTCGCTTCCTTGTCCTCCGCCCCCGCGCTCGTTCGTCCTTCCTTATGGCGCCGCCTCAGCTTCCGATCCGGGTCCTGGAGCCGTACGCTTGGGAGAGGTCGACCGTGACCCGGCTCGCCCTGGGCGAGCTGGTCGCCGCCGGCCAGCTGTCAGCCAATGAAGAAGGGCGCCCGGCGGAGTGGATCGTGCCGCCGGCGACGCATCTTGAGCCCAACCCGCCGGAGGGATACGTGGTGAGCTTCCTCCGCTACCACGAGCGCGGCTTCAATGCGCCGGCGAGCACGTTCATGCGGGCGTTGTGCTACCACTATGGAGTGGAGCTGCACAATTTCGCCCCCAACGCTATCTCGCAGGCGGCCACGTTCGTGGGCGTCTGCGAAGGGTACCTGGGGATCCCGCGTCAATTGGGAGCTGCGGGTACACCTCTTCCGTGGGGAGCTCATTACGCAGCCCACTACAGAGCCGAGGACCCGCCGCGCGGTGCGTGCCGGCGGGATGTCGCTTGCTGTGCGGGGGCAGCTCAAGAACTCCTACATCCCCTGCACCATGACGACGAACAACGCCGGCTGGGAGCGGGGATGGTTTTACCTGCGCAACGCCGAGCCCGGCCTCCCCCCCTACACCGGCCGGGTGTTCAAGAATAGGCCGGACTCCTGGGGCTACGGGCTGCCCACGGCCAATCATCGGGCGCGGCAAGAGTCCGTCCTTCGCGCCCTGCAGCGGCTGGCGAAGGAGGGGCTCAACGCGATGGGCGTCCTCGCCTTCCTCCACCACCGGCGGATCGTGCCGTTGATGGAGAGGCCCCTCTGCATCTTCGAGATGACGGAGGCGGCCAACCCCGTCGACCTGGCGAGGTCGCGGATGCTCCCGGCGCCGCCGGAGCGGCCGTACGCGCTCACCCGGCGCGGAGTGCCGTCGACACCGGGACGCCACCGCCGCGGGTCGGACCCCGTGGGATATCGAGATGCTCCCCACGGGCCCGCCCGGTGAGTAGAGTCCCCGATTTTGCTTCCATCCTTGGTCTTGTTTTTGACTTACGACGTGCCATTGTTACTCTTGCGTGCGGTGGGTGCGGTTCAACGCCGCCAAGTCCGTTCCGCCAACTCCGGACTCCCGTGCGCTCGGCGGGCGGCGCGGCGGGAGCGGCGAGGAGCGGGCGGCGCGCGGGCGGGAACACGCAAAGCGGCGCCAAGCGCGCCGCGACGCGCGGGCCGCGAGAATACGGCGGCGGGAGGAGGCGGGGCTCTCCTCCCCCGACATCGAGGAGCCCTCGTCCTCGGACCGGGACGAGGAGGAAGAGTCCGAGGGGGAGGGCCCCCTCGGACGGTGGCGGCCCGCGCCCCGTCGCCGGATCTCGCGCGGCGTCGGGGGCGGATTTACCCCGGGGCGGGCGCGCGCGCGCCGCCGCCGCGGCGCGTCATCGTCGGGGGCGGCACGCGCCGCGGAGGTGCGCGCGCGCGCCGCGGAGGCGCGCGCGCGCGCGGGCGTGCGCGCGCGCGCGCGCGCGTGCCCGCGCGTGGCGGGAGCGCGTCCGCGCGCGCGGCGTCCCTCGTCGAGGGGCGCGTCGGTGGGCGCGCCCGCGCGCGGGGCGCTAGCGTGTCCCCGCGCGCGGTGGCGGCGTCGGGCGTGCCTACGCGTGAGGTGGGCGTGCCCGCACGGGCGGCGGCGGCCGTCGGGGGGCGCCGCGGCGGCGCGGCCCCTGCGCCGGCCTCGTCGGAGGCCTCGAGGAAAAGGAAGCGGGCCTTTTCCTCCGCGAGGTAAGGAATCTGTTCTTCCTTTGCTTGGCCTTAATTTGCTTGGTTATTAGACGCTCTAATCCTCCGTTCGCGTTTCCGCGGGCGGTGCCCACCGTCCCTCCTCTTGCACCGGCCAAGGTGCGAGGACGGATGCGTCGATCCCCACCCGGCGGCGTTCGTCGAGGGGGTCGCGCCCGAGGGGACGGGCGCGGCGGCGGGCACGAGCGCGCAAGGCCGGCCGGGGCTTCGAGGCCCCGGCCGGTGGATCAACCCGCCGCGCCGCGGCCGGAGGTCGCCGGGGGCGGGCGGCGCCGGTCGCCACGGAGGCGCGGGCCGCGGCGGCGGCTACGGTGGAGGTGCCGCCCGCGGTGGCGGCCCCCGCGGAGGAGGCGGAGCGGGCGCAACCTCGCGAGAGCGCCCGCGGACGTGGCGGCGCGGACGGAGGTGGCGGCAACGGCGCCACAACGGGCGCCGCGGCCGCGGAGGCGCGGGTGGAGGCGCCGGCGGAGGCGGAGCGAGCGGCTCCGCCCGCCAGCGGTCCCCAGGCGGAGGTGGTGGAGCTCTCGGATGACTCCTCGCCGCCTGGGTGGAACCGGTGGGCCGGGCGGCCCACGAACTCTCCCCGAGCCCCGGGAGAGGGGGCCCTCGTGAGGCGTCACGAGGGTCGCATGATAGTGGGGGGCCGAGGGCACGACGCCGAGGCCTCGTCCTCCCACGCCGGTCGCCCCGCCCAGGTGGGGGGGGGCCGTGGAGGATCCTCCGGCGTTCGGCGACGCCCCGAGGGAGCGGGGAGCTCGGGGCGAGCTCTCGAGCCACGGCGCCACGCTCAACCGCGCGTTGAACGAGGCGGCGCGGGTTCACGGCGGCCCGGCCCGGATCGTCTTCCGGGTGAGCCACGGTTGCTCTTCTTCTTTCTCTTTTTCGCTTTCGCGCGCCGTATTCAAGACTTGGCGGCGACGAGGCTCGATGTGTGGATGCCGGGAGCTTGAGCGCCGCGCCCGCGAGAAGTACGGCGCGTTCGACCGAGTGAACGCCGAGGCCCGCCGGCCTCGGGAGCGATGCGGCGCTTTCGACGCGCTTGCGGAGGCTCTTAGGACGCGGACGGTGGGCTGGTCTACGGGCGATGGCGTGGTGCGATGTGCTCCCCGAGAGCTCGGGCGGGGACGCGGCGCGTGACTCGAGTCTCGGGCGGATCCGCGCAGCCCTCGTCGATCGTGACGAGGCGCCGTGGAATGCGCGCGAGGACCCGGAGAAGACGCGGACGCCGGCCGCCACCCGGGAGGCGGAGGTGGCCACCGCTCGCGCCGAGGGCCGGGAGCTCCGCACGTCGCTCGAGGGAGCGCGAGCGCGGCGGCGCCGGCCGAGGAGCGGGCGCGCGCGGGCTGGAGCGGCGCGCCAAGGAGGCCGATGACCCGAAGGCCGCCCTCGACGTCAAGGCTGCGGCTCTCGTCGCCGGCGAGGGGCGGCTCCGGCGGGGAGCGCATCGCCCGCCGTGGGGGGCGAGGGGCGGCTCCGGCGGAGCGAGGGCGCCCTTGGCGACGCCCGGACGGCGGCCCGGAGCGGGAGCGCGTTGCTCGCGAGGCGGCGGAGAAGTCGCTGGAGGAGCGGAACGCCGCATTCTCTGAGGTTGAGGATGAGGCGTTGACGCTCAGCATCAGCAACGCCGCCCAAGAGATGGCCCTCGTCGAGCAAGGCGAGACCGTCCGAGGCCTCGAGGCGCGCTGAGTCCGTGCGCCGCGACCTCGATCTGGGGAGGAGACAAATCGAAGGTAAGCTATTGTCTGATCCCGCTCGTTAGTTTTTGCTTTAGAGGGTTCGTCTTCCCCTTTTCTGATTTCTTGTCGCCTTGTCGCTTCCAGGCTTGCGCACGCCCGGGACACGGCGCCGGGCGGCCGAGGCCCCGCAAGCCTCCTACAACTCCTCCGAGCGGGAGGCCGCAGGAGGCGCGGGACGCGGCCCTCGAGACCCGTCGCGTCGTCGAGGAAGGCGATGCCCAGGCCGGCAGTTCGCTGGCCAGCCGTCTACGCGCCCTCGGCGGCCACGTCACGGGGCGGGTGCGTCGGGCGTTGCACCCCGGGCGTGCGAAGGCCCTCGGAGTGGTGCGATCCCACTACGAGGTCAACCTCGAGGCGGTGGCGGAAGGCTACATCGTGCCCGTGGGCGTCGAGGACGAGGTGGCCATGGAGCGTGCGGACGCGCTTGCTGCTGACGCCGCCGAGTCGCTTGCCGAGGCCTTCGAGGAGTTCCTCTTCCGGACGCCGCTGACGCTGCCGCTCCACCCGCCCTCGAAATCACCTGGGCGCTAGGCCCGTTTTTTTGTTTGTGTGTATCAGAACTCTGGCCTCGTGGCCTCTTGTAAATAAACAAGTAGTTTCATGAACATGGTCAGTTTGTAAATGAAATCGTTTGCTTATTGCGCTTTTTGCTTCTTCTTCTTCCTGAGTAGATTCTAGTTAGGGAAGTCCGCCTTTCGCGAGGGGGCCCGCTGGGTTGGAGGCGAGAGAGACGGGCCATAGCCACGCGGCGTAGGCTGTCTCTGGCTCGCGCGCTCCTTCCGCTGTGCCGCCTACGCCTCGTTCGAATCGTGGCTCGTGGTTGAAGTAGGAGACAAACTTAGCGCGTGTTATTACGTTTTTTGCGCGAAAAAATGGGACCATTTGGGGGGGGGTGCCCCCCGCAGTAGCCCCCGAGGGTAACTTGGGTTTCAGGGGAAAGCCGAGTTGCCCTTTTATTATACTTGGAGTATTTACATAGGTGACACCAGCCGGGGGCGTTGGCCGTACGTTTTTACAACGGAAAATACTTGGAAATCCTAGCTAAGGGTAGAAGCGACGTAGGCCGTTGGATGTTCCAAGCGTTGGTGAGTTCTTCGCCGTCCTCGTTGGCAAGCTTGTACGTGCCCGGTTTGAGCACCTTCACCACGACGTAGGGTCCCTCCCATGGGGGCGATAGCTTGTGGCGCCCTCGGTTGTCTTGGCGTAGCCTTAGGACCGAGTCCCCCTCGCCGAAATCCCTTCGACGTATCTTGCGTGCTTGGTAGCGCCGTAGGGACCGTTGATACCTTGCGGAGTGCATCAACGCCACGAGGCGTACTTCGTCCTAGGCGATCCGGTGAGTCCTCGCGGGCTTGCCGGTTAGCGTCCTCGTTGTAGCCTCGAACCTTGGGCGACCCGTATTCCAGATCCGTGGGGAGGACGGCCTCCGCGCCATGGACTAGGAAAAACGGGGTGAACCCGGTGGCTCGCTTGGGGTAGTCCTTAGGCTCCACACGGCTGGCGGCGCTTCTTGGAGCCATTTTCGGCGATTTGTTGAGCTGGTCGAAAATTCTCGGGTTTGAGGCCCCGTAGGATCATGCCGTTGGCACGTTCCACTTGGCCGTTAGTACGTGGGTGCGCCACGGCTGCCCGATCCACTCGGATGTGGAACTTGTCGCGAGAACTCCAAGAACTTCCGGCCCGTGAACCGGGACCCGTTGTCCGTGATGATGGAGTTTGGCACTCCAAAGCGGTAGACGATGTCGGTGAAGAACGTGACCGCCCGCTCGGCCTTCAAATTCGTAATGGGGCGCACCTCCACCCACTTGGAGAACTTGTCAATTGCAACCGGCAGGTGGGTGAAGCCCCCGGCGCCTTCCGCGAGGGCCGACGATGTCCAATCCCCACACGGCGAACGGCCATGTTACGGGGATTGTTTGCGAGCGTGAGTCGGCAAGTTGGTTTTGCGGGCGTAGAGCCGGCACCCTTCGCAAGTGCGCACGATTTCGTTGGCGTCTGCGCGACCGCGGTAGGCCGGTAGAAGCCTTGGCGGAACGCGTTGCCGACGAGGGTGCGCGGCGCGGCGTGGTGGCCACAGATCCCCGCGTGGATGTCCCGTAGGAGCTCGCGCCCCTCGGGGATGGGTATGCATCGGCCGGAGGATGCCTGACGCGGCGCGCTTGTACAGCTCACCGTCGACCAGGGTGAACGACTTGGCCATCCTGGCGATGCGCCTGGCTGCGGCCCGGTCTGCGGGGAGCTCCCCTCGAGCAATCCAGGCGATGTACTTCTCCCGCCAGTCCGCCTGGGCGGGGCCGGCTCGATGTCCATCGCGACAGCTTCGTGGGAGCCGTACCCCTCGAGAAGGGAGAGCACGTACGCCTCGTTCGAGGGGTCCTCTTCCATGGGTTCCGCACCCGGCCGGATTCGAGGGAGCCCCCCGAGGGTCCGCTGTCGCTCGAGGGGTAGGGCTCGAAGGTGACCGATGGCTGCGCGATGTCGCGCGCGAAAACGTTCGGGGGGAACGGTGATCCGCCGGACGCGATCTTGGCAAGTTCGTCGCCTCCTCGTTGTACCGGCGGGGTACATGATTGAGCTCGATGCCGTAGAATTTGTCTTCGAGGGCCCGCACGGCCTTGCAGTAGGCCTCCATCTTGTCGTCGTGGCAGCTCGCGTTCTTCATGACTTGGTCGATCACGAGCCGCGAATCCCCTCGCACGTCGAGGCGCTTGATGCCCAACTCAATAGCGATCTTGAGGCCGCGAGAGGAGGGCCTCGTATTCCGCCATATTGTTAGACGCGGGGAAGTGGAGGCGCACGGCGTAGCGCATGTGCTCCCCGAGGGGTGACACGAAGAGCGAGCCCGCACCCGCTCCCGTCTTCATCACCGAGCCGTCGAAGAACGAGTCCGACGTGCACGCTGAATTTGGGGCGGCGGCGGTGTGTGTCCGTCCACTCGGCGACGAAGTCGGCGCTAAGATTTGCGATTTGATGGCCTTGCGCGGAGCATAGGCGAGCGTCTCGCCCATCAACTCCACGGACCACTTGGCAATTCGCCCCGCCCGCCGCGTCGGGGTTGCGAATGATCTCTCCTAGCGGGAAGGAAGAGACCACCGTGGCCCGGGTGGGCCTCGAAGTAGTGGCGGAGCTTGCGCCGCGCGAGGACCACCGCGTACAACGGCCTTCCGGACACCGAGGGTAGCGCGTCTTTGTGTCCGACGGGACTTCGCCGATGTAATAGGCGGCCTCTCGCACAGGCGGGGGCATGCCCTTCCTCCGTGCGCTCCACGACGATCACGGCGGCCGACCACCCGGGTGGTTGCGGCCACGTAGAGTTGGAGGGGTTCGCCGTCTCGTGGCGGCGTAAGGATTGGGGGCGTGCGTCGGAGATGCTTTTAGCTTGTCGAGCGCTTCCCGGGCCTCGGCGGTCCAAGAGAAGCGCTCGTGCTTCTTGAGCAGCCGGTAGAGGGGCGGAGCCCTTCTCACCGAGCCTCGAGACGAAGCGGCTCGGGGCGGCAAGGCACCCCAACACCTTCGCACCCCTTTGAGGTCCCGAATTGGACCCATTCGCTCGAGGGCCGCGACCTTTTCGGGATTGGCCTCGATTCCCCGGCGGGAGACGATGTATCCCGGGAGCATGCCCCGCGGCACTCCAAAGACACATTTTTCGGGGTTGAGCTTGACCCCGTTGGCCCGCGAGCAACCGAATGCGATGCCAAGATCGGCGACCGGGTCGTCCGCCTTCTCGGTTTTGACGACGATGTCGTCTACGTAAGCCTCGACCGTTCGCCCGATATGGTCCCCAAAAACGTGCCGCATGCGGCGCCGATATGTTGCGCCCGCGTTTCGAGGCCAAAAGGCATCGTGACGTAACGAACGTCCCGAACGGTGTGATGAACGAAGTCGCGAGCTGGTCGGACTCCTTCATTTTTATTTGATGATATCCCGAATAGGCATCAAGGAAACGAGTAGTTCACACCCGGCGGTGGAATCAACGATCCGATCTATGCGTGGTAAAGGAAAGGGAACTTTTGGACATGCTTTATTGAGGCCGGTGTAGTCAATACACATCCTCCACTTCCCATTTTTCTTTTTTACAAGCACGGGATTAGCTAACCATGTCGGGTGGAACACTTCCTTGATGAATCCGCCTCGAGGAGCTTCCGCGGCTCCACTCCGATCGCCCGTCGCCGTTCCTCGTCGAAGCGGCGCGGCCGCCGCCGAACGGCCGCGAGCGTTAGGCGAGATATCAAGGGAGTGCTCGGCGACCTCCCTCGGGATGCCCGGCATGTCCGAGGGGTTCCACGCAAAAACGTCGGCGTTGGCGCGGAGGAAGTCGACGAGCACCGGCTTCCTATTTAGGATCGAGGGTCGAGCTGACCCTCAAAGCCTTGCCCTCGGGGGCCGACGGGTCGAGGGGGACCCCTTTGGTTTGCTCGGCGGCCTCGAACGTGCCGACGTGCTTGGTGGCGGAGCTGAGGTCGTCATTGACCATCTTCTCCAGTGTGTTTACCAGCGCTTCATCCAGCGCTAGCGCCTCCGCATGCTCCACGCACTCGACATCGCAGTCGAATGCATGCTCGATCGACGACCCGACGGTGATGACGCCGTTTGGACCCGGCATCTTCATCTTCGGTACGTGTAGTTGGGAACCGCCATGAACTTGGCATAGCATGGTCGCCCGAGGATGGCGTGGTAGGCCCCTTTGAATCCCACCACTTCGAATGTGAGGGTTTCCTTGCGGAAATTCTTGGGGGTCCCGAACCGGACGGGCGGATCGATGCGCCCGAGGGGTTGAACCTCTGCTTTCCGGGCGCGATGCCGTGAAACGGCTTTGTCCGGGGCCGCGGTGGTCCAGGCCCAATCCCCATTAGGCGCAATGTATGCGCGAAGAGGATATTGAGGCTACCGCCTCCGTCCATAAGGACCTTCGAAAACCGGGCGTTCCCAATGATGGGATCGACCACCGGAGGGTCCGGCCGGGTTCGGGATGCGGTTTGGGTGATCGTCCCGGCTAAAGGTGATGGCATCCTTCGACCGGTTGAGAAAGGCCGGAGGTGCCCTCTCTCGCGGCGAGGACTTCGTGCCGCTCCTTCTTGCGCCGCCGGGTTGACATGTCAACGGTGGGTCCCCCAAAAATGAGGAACACATTTTCGACAAGCGGGGAAGCCACTGCGTCGCCGTCGCCCCCATCCTTCTTGGCCTCTGCCTCCTTCGCGGCGGCACGGCCGTAGAACTTCTTGAGCATATCGCACTGCTCAAGAGTGTGATTCACGGGGGTCTTGTGGTAGGGGCATGGCTTCTTCATCATGTCATCGAACACCCCCGGGCCTCGAGGAGCCGGTCGAGGGCCCCGTCGGGCCGGGTCAACAGCGAGGGCCTCGGCGTTGCCGCCGTTGCGCCCCTGCTCGCGCGCCTCGCGCGCGGCTTCTTCCCCCTTCTTGCCCCGCTTGTCGTTGCGGCGCGGCTCCTTGGACCCGCCGCCCTCCGCGGGCGTGTCCTCGGAGCGCTTGCCCTTCTTGCCATCGAAAATTGCCCCCACGGCCTCCTCTCCGAGGCGAAGCCGGTGGCAATGTCGAATAGCTCGTTCGAGTCCGTGGGCGGGCTGCGTCCCGGCTCGCGCACAAGGTCCCGCACGTGGTGCCCTCGAGGAACGCGTGCACGATCTCGGATTGTGCCACGGCGGGGAGCTACGTGCAACGCTTGGAGAAGCGCCGTATGAAGTCCCGCGGCGACTCGCCCGGCTTCGCGTGCGGGGAGCGCGAGATCCCGGAGTTCCCGGGCGCACGTATGTGCCCCGGAAGTTGCCCACGAAAGTGTGGACTAGATCGTCCCGAGTTGTGGATCCGGGCCGGCGGGCAAATGCTCGAGCCATGTCGGGCCGCGTCGCCCGGATGCAGGGGCAAGTTGCGGATGATTACTTCGTCGTTGGTGGCCCCGCCCAGCTGACAGGCCAGGCGGTAGTCGTTTAGCCAGACACGAGGGTCCGTCTCCCCGTTGTATTTGATGATCGTCGAGGGTTGACGGAAGCGGCGGGGGAACGCCGCCGTGCGGATCTCCCGGCCGAACACGCGGGTGCCGGGGGCTCCGGCGTTGGGGAGCGATCCTCACCGCTGTCGTAGCGTCCACCCCTTCGAGGGTGGTAGCCCCCCGGCCGCTCGCGCGTCCGCCTTGCCGGTGCGCCCGGCGTTGATGACGTTGCGGGCGTCACCATCCGGCGCCTGCGTGTGTCGAGGAGCCGTTCCTTGGCCGGCGTGCGTCCCTGGTCAGCAGGTCGACCCGCGTGCACCGAGGGTTCGCCCCCTGGTGCCGGATCATCACCCCGCGCGTCCCCCCCCCGTTGACGGATGCGTGAGGCCGAGCTCTCGGCCTGCTGGACGGCCGCTTGCTCAAGGAGGGTCTGCACCTCGCGGTGCATTTCTCGAGCCTCGGGGGTCGAGGGTGCGGCATGGCGCGCGCGCGGTGTTGCGGCGGCGATGAGCTTTTGGCTCGCTCGCGGTGGGGTATCCGCGTTGTCGACGTTGGGGACGGGGTTGAGGCGGTCGCGTACTTGTCGGCCTAGCTCCCGCGCGCGTTCGCCGCGCGCGGAGGCCTCTCCGCCATCGAGGCGCGGAGTAGCCGCACGGTCCGTACTCCTCTGCTAGCTTGGCCTCGAGCTCGCGAGCTTGGGCCGCCGCGCGTCGACGTCGGCCCCGGCGGGAGCACTCGGTCCCGCGGCCGGGCGCGTGGCAACCCCCGGGGCCGGCGTGACCTCCCCATCTCCCGGCGCTGCCGCACCGGCGGCGTTGGCGGGTCGTTGGTGATGACGGCGCGGCATTCCCGCGTGGGGTCGTAGCTCCCGATCGTCGGAGTCGTCGGAGCAGCCGAACCGGTAGTCCGTGGCGTCGAGGAAGCGCCCGAACGCGGCCGGGTCCGGTACACGGAGAAGTCCCACTCCGCGTACCCATGACGGTTGGCGGGTGGCATCGTGTCGACGGAGCCCGGGGACGACTCGTCCGTCGCCGAAGTGCCGGGATCCCCGGCGACGAGGACGTGCCGACCGGGCGGAACCCTCGCGCATCGTCGTGTTGACGTTGGCGTTGTAGGCCGTAGTGGCGCCACGCGGCCCCGATGGGGACGCGTGGTCGGAGACCGCGCGCGGTCCCGCCGGGGCGGTGGCGGCCGTCGTGACGGTGGGCGCACCGCGCCGGGCGGCGGCGCGCTCGGCCGCCGCCGCTCGGACCGCGCCCCCGACGCGAGCGCGGTCCCGCAGCGGCGACGGCGTCGCGGCGTCGACGGACCCGCGGCATCCGTGCCTGCAGGTGCCTGCGCCGGTGTCGTGCGTGCGGCGGAGACCAGAGCGGACCTGGCCTCCCGCTGCGCGCGTAGCTCCTCACGGTTGGTGAGGCGCATGAGATAGCCATTCCCCGTGGCCTGGAAGTTCAAGTCCCCGAAGCGGATCTCGAGCCCGGCCGGAAGGGGGTCTGAGCTACCCATGTTGTAGAGGGTGCTTTGCGCGTACTCGGTGCGAATCACCATGGAGGGAGTCAGCGAAATGACCTTAGGCGCTCGGATGCCCCACGGTGGGCGCCAACTGTCGGTGCGGAATATGGTCCCGACACTAACCAGTAGATAGCGCCTAAGTTTATCCCTCTATGGTCGATGCCAAGCAACAAATGACACAAGGATTATCCTGGTTCCGGCCGAGGGGGCCGTACGTCCAGCAGTGGCGTGCTCGCGGCACTATATTGCTCAGCACCGGGGGTGCTTGTAGTGGGGCAAGTACAAGCGGGTGGGAGAAGAAGCGTGGCTTCCAAGTCCCCGGTGAGTGGCCGGAGAGGTTATCGGAGAATAAGAGAGTGAGTGCACAATGCGCTGAGTTACTCTGGATTCGTCCCCCCGCGGCTGGGGGCTCGCTTCCCCTTTTATAGGCCAAGGGGGCGGCGAGTTACATGCACGCCGCGCTGCCTAGCTACGTGAGGGAGCACGTCGCGCTATGGTGTAGAGTGGGCGGCCGTCCGGTCGATCTTCGCTGCGATCCGGCCATGATGGCCTACCTTGTACCCGAACAGTGGCGGTTCGAGGGTAGGAGGCGGCAGATGGCGATGGCGCCCCCTGATAGGCTTCGAGGGAGATACTGATGATGGCTGGTACGGGGCACAGGAGCGGGCAGAACGGCGTTCCTTCCCAATGAGCTCTGCGGTGGTGGAGTGGTTGCTGCAGTGTTCGGGCGTGCGCCTGCGGAGTCAGGCGTGCGCCTGCGCGCGTGGGTACGGCGGCCGCGTCGTTACAGTGGCCGGGATGGCCGCCCACCGGCCTAGCGCCCTTCACCTAACCTGCAGGGTCACGGGAAAGTGGGATCGAGGGTGCGCCGGCCCCCCGTCGAGGGTCGGGCGCGTCGGTCCGTACGGTAGCGTGCGCGCGGTGTTATGGGACCGACACCGGCCGTACCGCACAGTCCACCCCACAGTGGCGGGGATGGGCTCCTCCCCGGGGAGTTGGTGCGGCGGCACGGGCGTGAGCCCCGGCGCATGATGGCGCCGTCCCGCGGCGTCGGGGCGTTAAATGCCCAAGTACGGGGCCGGCGCACGCGTGCGGGGCGCCCGTGAGCGTGGCGGGCCCCGCCGAGGGTGGAGCGAACCCTCGAGCGAGGCGAGGCCTCGCTCGAGGGGGAGCGGGCCCCCGAGCGGGGCGGGACCGCTCGAGGGAAGGGTCGCCCCTCGAACGGGGCGGAACCCGTTCGAGGAGGGGGTTGCCCCTCGAGCGGGGCGGAGCCCGTTCGAGGAGGAGCGCACCCTCGGGCGAGGCGGAGCCTGCTCGAGGGGTCTCGTGGTCGGGCTTATCTTGGCGGGGCCTCCGAAGTCCTGCTGCATGGGCCACGTCCTGCATGGTTAGTTCCCTGCATGGTTAGGCCTAGTTCATTTGATGCAGGAATTTAAGTGAGGGTTCCCCCATCGTTTGAGGGGACCCCTAGGGCGGTCCCCGACAAATGGTTGTACTAGCATGAAGTTTGTGTGGCTTTTCCATTTTGATATGTTTTGATCATGTTTAGGACTTTGCTCATGAGAGGCAAAATTTTCGCAAAATTGCCCAAATCCATCTTAGCTTCGTCCAATGGTTGTAAAACTTGATAATCATGTAGTTGAGATCGATACAAAGCTATAGAGTATCTAACTTGCTCATTTGGACATGTGTAGCTTCCTTTGTTGAATTTTGTCTATTTGAGAAGCTTTAGGTTGAAAGTTTTGCATTTTTGGCTTGATTCATGCATTGCCAACAAGAGGGAGAAGTTTGAGCTTGAAATGGCTTGCCGGATGCATTTAGAAGGTTTTCAGGTGGTTTCGAGCCATTTCTGGGCTCTGTTGTGCACCAGTCTGACCGGTCGAGGTCACCGGTCCGACCGGTCGAGTCTTTGGTTGGGCACCGGTCTGACCGGTGGCGGTGACCGGTCTGACCGGTGTGAGCTGAAGTTGTTGCAGCTGCCCTGTCCAGGGGGAGGTGCATTCGTTCAGGGGGAGCTTGCATGTGTGCAGGGGGAGCTCTTTGTGGTTGTTCGAGCTTTGTTTTGGTGGTTTGCGCTCTTTGCTTGAGCTTTGCTTTGTCTCGGATGTGTCGAGTCGTTGCCCTTGCCTAAGGGGTCCGAGACTTGTCTTCTTCAAGTGATCTTGCTCTTTGCCTTTGTTTGGCTTTCGATCGCTTGTTGGAGTTTCTTTTTGTTTGTTTCTTTTCTTTTCCTTTTCTCTCTTGTTACTTTGTGTGGGTGTTGTCAATGCACTCATCAAGGGGGAGATTGAGGACCATGTGTGGTTCGAGGACCAGTGGATGGTCGCTTCCTTGTGTGATGAGTGATTGACAACGTTGTGTGGACTAATTCTTGGCTAAGTATTGCAGGTGCAGGTTGCGGCTTGACTCGTGTCGGTGCAGGTGAAGAACAAGTGCGAAAGGTCGTTGCCGGTGAGGCCTCCAGGTGTGGAGAAGACAAGTAGGCTTCGTTCGAGGGACCTGGTGGCCAGCGGGGTCAAGTGCGGGCCGCATGGTGGCATGAACAGCAAGATGAAGTCATGGACGGTTTCTTGGTTGAGCCTGAAAACCAAGGTCGAGCCAGGACTACGTGGGAGCCAAGTCATGACTGTAGATTGGCGGAGGCTACACCGAGTTCACGGGGTTTCCAGTGGTTAACCAGAAAACCACTGGGTTCCTTAGTTGATCCTCAAACCCAAGACCCAAGAACTGAAGACGGTGCTGCAGCAGTGCCAGACCGGTCTGACCGGTGGATCTGACCGGTCTGACCGGTGGGTACCGGTGTAACCGGTGAGGAGCACCGGTCTGACCGGTGTGCGACGACGCAGTCCGGAATCTTCGAAGCGGAGGACACGCGTCGGGACCGCAAGGCTTGCGTCGAGGCTAAGAAGGTTGAGGTCGCCGGGCATCCGTCCGATGGAGAAAGCTTGAAGACTTCTAAAACCTCCCTTGAGGAGCTTGTATCCCTAGTTATTAGGAAAGGGTATTTTAGACTTTTGGTTGCCTCCATATAACCCATGAGGTGAGAGGATGGCAGCCAAGCTCTAGGAACCCTAGTTCATTTTCTTTCCTATTTTCCCTACCTATTTCTTTAGGATTTCCATAGGACTAGCTTGAGAGCTTCATGGTGAGATCTTGTGAGAGGGTTGGATGATCGGGCGGCAAGCTAGACCTTGTATGAACCTTTGTGGTATGTATAGATGATTCGGCGTGGTTCCTCAAGGCCTTGTTGTGTTATCCCCGGTTGTTCTTGGTGGTGATTTTCGGAGCCCTTTCTTGGTGTTTTTCTTGGGTTGTTTTCAGGACCTTTCTCTTGGGGATTTGATGGGGGAAATTTGTGGGAACCCCTCGTGGTTCTTTGGGCCGTGATTCCCCTCCCAAATCCGTGAGTAAAGGGGCTCGATTTTGGGGTTTTCCGAGTTCTAGGGTTAGAGGTATTCTTGGCAGGATTTCTTCGATTCCTCCTTTTTGACAAGTTTTGGTGGGATTAAACTTGGATATGGACTCCTCATGAGGTGTTCCTATTATCCCCAAAGTCTTGTTCAAGTCCGTGGAGCGATTCGGGAGATCGAAGTTTGGATTTGGAGGAGTTGACCCACGGGTGTTGTTCATCCCGAGCTTCCCAGGCTACACCGGTCTGACCGGTGCTCGTGACCGGTCTGACCGGTGCAACCCTTGGTGGGTTTTTGCTCAGGTGAACGTCTGGGTGTGTTCGCTGTTGTCCTGTGTTGCAGCTGTTTCGAGTTTGGGTCAGTTTGGAGGTCGGTAGGCCTGGTTGGTGATTTGGGGGCTTTCAGGCTTAGACCGGTCTGACCGGTGTGTTGCACCGGCCTGACCGGTGTGAAGCCACTTAGTGGAAGTTGTCAACTCTCACCAGCAGGGACCGGTCTAACCGGTGGTGCTCACCGGTCTGACTGGTGTTGGTCAATGGACGCGAGGTTTGGTGTTCCGCTGTGTTCTCGGGTCGGAAGGTTGCGTGTTGGTTCCTAGGTCTAGTGGCACTCCAGTGGCTACGTGTGCTTGGCCAACTTGGGTAGTGAGTCGGAGACGTGTGTTGGAAGCCGTGTTCATCTTGTTGGAGTTTCCATCTCCTTCGAGAAGAATTTTTATCGGCTCCCATTCACTCCCCCCCCCCTCTCTGGTTCGCCGTATCGGTCCTTCAATCATCAAGTATCCTCTTATACCAATTTCTCCAGCCTGCAATTGGGGGCAGAGGCCAGTTCTTGAAAGTGTCCTGCCACTCGTGGGGTTTCGACAGTGATGTCTTGAAGGGAATCCTCTGGGATTCGGCTGCAATGAACTCAGAAGGATCGGAAATCCCTACGGGCCCGAGGAAATAAGAAGCTCATTGATCCTCGACGGGAATCAAGATTTCGGCAGCTAGAGCCTAACAAAAACAAAAGAGGGCAAAAGGAATATTTGAGATGGGATTCGAGAAAAGTAATACCAAATGAGCTTGAGGAGAATAAGATTTACCTGAAGAGCTTGGTCTTGGTTCGCCATTTGAGGATTGAAGCTTGAAAAGTTGATGAGCTAGGGATTGGATCTGGACGAAGGTTCCAACGGTTTGAAGGAGGAAAGAACGGGTGTTGAACAGAATCGGCCTGGGGACGTTGAGTATTTATGGTCAATTCCGGAATAAAATCACCTTTTATCCCATAATTGAAGGGGCATATGTTAACACCAAAAATTGGTACAGGGAAGAAACTGACATGTGTGCCGAATTTGGCAGAAGAGTACCATTCGGCAGAAGGTTTTCCTCAAAGCATTCGGTAGAGGTGTCTGCGGTCGGGAGTACATCATCATTCGGCAGAAGAATTGTCCCACAGGTAAAAGCGGAAAGCATTCAAGAATGCGTGATGACGTGGATTGAATATAAAAAAGGGGATGAGTTGATGACGGGTACGAGATGAACATGACGCCATGGTATTAATTTTAGGCAATAAATGATTGTAATCGTGGTCGACTAGGAGTCGTGTTAGAGCCAGGGTATAAATATAAACCCTTTGTGTTTGTAATAGGTTTCGAACAATTTCACAACAAACCGGCCCCGTGCCAACTTTCGAGTCCTTCAAGTCGTGTCGTCAAGTTCTTCGAGAGGAGCCATCGCGACCTCCGTAAGTACCGGCAACCTTGTATCATGTCTAGTATCATGCGGTGGATTTAGACCGTGATGCAAGTAGTCTTGTTACCATGCTTAGTATCATGCGGTGGATTTAAGCTTGGTTCAAGAATGTTCCCTTGTTGGATCTTGAGTCATGCGGTAGGCTAAGATCTATCTTGGAGCTAGTTATCAGCTCTATTAGATTTGGCAAGATCTAATAGATTCATTAAGTTACCATGTGTTGCTTTGAATTTTACTTTATGATTAATTCATGTAACACTCTTATTGCTCAATTTAGATTGACTAGATTCGGCTTTATCTTGTTTGCCGCAAGCGAGTCATGCGTTCTCTAATAGCCGAATTCGAATTAATCTAGATTGTCACGTGTTGCGGGTTCAAGCTTGTTAATCTTGCATAACTTGTTCCTTCTCTGTGGAACCCGATTCGGCTGTACAGCTGTATTCGGCAATTCCATCACGAGTGAAACATGTTCATGAGCTTGCTTTAAATAATGCATTGCTTTTAACCTTCCATGTTTAGATTGTATCATGCGGTGGATTGATCTATTCTTGGTTGGTGGTGTGATTTCAAACAAGTTGTATCATGCGATGGATTAACTTGTTCGATGTCATGCTTGACGGGTTTGAAAGTACCTAGACACGCGGTAGACTAGTGCTTTTGATCAATGCATGCTTGTTTACTGCAAATTCATGATCATGCTTCGCCTTTTTATTTATTTTATCATAATTTTATCCTTGATAATCAGTCATGGTTACGTGCTGCAATGTTGTTTAAATAAAGACCAATTTTTCATCATCCTTACGTCATACATTCGGCTGTGCCCTGTTTACATGTTTTATCAGTTCCCGAATGATGTTCGAATTACTGACGGATAGCTTGTTAGTAGCTATATGTCGTTCTAATTTGCTTTATAGTCGTAAATACGGAACTGTCTGGTACCACCCGGCAAGTTCCAGGTTTTATCTAATTGTTTTCATCCTTTGTCAGTTTCAAGAAAAATTGACTGGCACGCTTCCGGATTCTAACGCCCGAGCCACGTGTGTGAAGCCAGCTAATCCGGCTTGTTGTGTGCTTGGCGTGAGGTACTGATTTTACGTCAACAGCCATGATCTTGCTCAAGATATGAGATGTCTTCAAATATTCGAGCTTCTTCTCGTAGATGATTGCCTTCACCAAGTCATAATCGGGCTTCCGGAGACTTTGAAGGATCTTGCGGTTGATGTTCAAGTCCGTGATGTTCTTCACACCTAAAGCATTAATTTCATTGACAAGCACATTTAGGCGTGAGTATATGGATTCGGCATTTTCATTTGCAAGTTACTTAAAGCTATTGAATTCCTCAAGGAGACAACCGTAGCGTTCATTAGCAACTTCTTTTGAACCCTCATTTTGCTCCTTGATGGTTTTCTATAGCTCATGAGCATTTTCACAATTAAAAACTCTATTGAAAACGCCTACATCTAGTGAGGACAAAATGATACTCTTAGCAATCACATCAAATTGCTTTTCCTTTTCAGTACCATTTTTCATGCCCTCATCTGTGACTCTCCAAACATCAAAGTCCTTTGCTTGGAGATAGGCCTCCATGAGAACCTTCCACCGAGATAGCCCGTGCCATCGAAATGTGGAGCCAAACCTAAGGTATTCACCCCTTTCATTCCTCTATAGAGCAACTCACTAGGCGGTGAAGCCTAACCGTTCCAATGAGCCGGTTTTCACAATTTACCAATTGAATTGGTGTTTCCTTGTGAATGAAGTGAGTCCCGGCTTTGATACCACTTGTAGGATCCATTCACATAGAGGGGGGTTGAATATGGGACTTCTTTTTCAAGCTCTAGGAAAAGCGAGAAACCTTAGCCTATCAACTAGTGTTGCCCATTCTAAAACAGTTCTTTCCTACTACTAGATCACACTAACAAAAGTTTCCTTAGCAAATAACACACTAGGAGGTAAGAGACAACCTAGGTAAGATATGAAGCACACAAGCGAAAGGCAATAGCAAGGACAAGAAACTTAAGTGCGGAAATTAGGTGCTGAAATTAAGTGCTAGAAAGTAAATGAGAAGCACAAGAGACGATCGAATTTTTTCCCGTGGTATCGAGAAGTTGACGCTCCTCCCTAGTCCACGTTGGAGCACTCACTTAGAGTATTGCTCCCCTTGAGTCACCAAGACACAAGTGCTCACTAAGAGTACCCGTTCTCCATCTCCGGAACGGTGGGTCTCGAACCGTGTACACCAAGCTTGTCTTGAGGCTCCCACACTCTCCAAGAGCTCACCAAGAACCCCCAAGTCACCTAGACCGTCTAAGAGCCATCAAACTCCAAGAATAACAAGCCTGCACACCTTCACTTGACCTGAGCACTCAGCCAGCTCTAAGCTAAGCCTAGCACTAAGCACATACACAAAGCATATGCAAGTCTAAGGATGAGCAATTAAGCATTTGGATGGATTGGATATGATCTTCTAGGTGTCTTGAACTCCTATGCACTTCCACACAATCTAGCAACCTCAAATGGGTGAGTGGAGGGGTATAAATAGCCCAAGGCATCCAAAGAGCCGTTGGCTAACGGTCACTGAAAAATGTAGCGTCAGATGAACCGATGCTATGCTTTTGCAGGGCGCCGGTTCATCCGGTGCCCTCCACATCACTTAGCCGTTGCAGCTCTGCCGACACAACTGTTCCGACGCTATACACCGACGCACCGTCGGTTCGTCCGGTGCAGAAGACCCCACGGCCAAACCGTCTCTGTTAGATTTTACGCGGCCGTCGAATGAACGGCTGCTGACCCGTCGGTTCATCCGGTGCTTAAGGCTTCGTCTTGGCGCGTCTCTGTCTTGTTCAAACTTGACCACCGGATAGTCCGACGGTTCCCTCCAATGGACCGTCGGTTCATCCGACGCTGCTGTCTTCGCGGCTTCTCTTCTCCAATTCATTCGACGCAACTAGGAAAGGGACCGTCGGTTCATCTGATGGTATCAAGTTAATTCCAGTCGTTGCGCAGTGTACCAAGTGCTCCGACGCTATTGCACCGATGGTACCGTCGGTTCATCCGGTGGTGTCTTTTTCCTTCTTTTTCTTCGCGTCTTCAACTTGGATCTCTGCTTCAACTTAACATACTTAACATACCATTACTTATAGCCTCAAAATATATACTAAGTTCTCAAAATTGCTATAAGTAACCTAACATGTCCATGGTATGTTAACTTGTGGTATGACATGTTAGCTTGGGCATGGTATGTTAACTTGTGGTAACATCCATGGGACCTAGAAATGCCTACAAAGACATGCTCGACAAAGTGGTTAGTCCCATTGCTTGTGTTAACATGAATCACCAAAATCAACTCGAACAAATGGCGAATGGGGCCATGTTCGCTACATCAATATGTGACGACAAAGATTACACGAGAGTGTGTGAGCTTGCGGAAAGGCTTCCGTTAGCACCCGTTATTTGTAGGCAACTAGGCATGCATAATTAAAAGCTAAGCTAAGCACGTCCATAATGTAACGTTTTTTTAAAAAATCTCTGCCTCACCAAGTCACGAGGACTGCGGGTACATGTGCAACTTTGGCAAGATATGTCGGCTAGCTCGTGCACGGCCAATTGGCCAAATCCAGACAAGATTCTTTTTTTTAACGAACGGGCCCAACATAGTGCCTATTTCATTGATAAAGAAGGAGGATAACAAGTCGCTAGCTGGTTAGCGGACAAAAAATAATTACAAACTCGTGCTAAGACTTGCCAGACAACTGGCGCCCGCCCGCACCCACAGCACGAACTCACCCTTGATCTTACTTACAAGAGAAGGAATAGGTAGCTCAGCACAGTCGAAAACTCTATTCTTGCACTCCTTCCAAATCTCCCAGATGATTAGCAGCGCTATTGAGCCGGCGGCTTTCCGAGGGACATTCAAGAGGAGGGTGAAGGTGTTCCACCAATCCAACAACGACGAGGAGGAAGGCCAAGTCTCCGGCCTTAGCTCAGGTAGACCCAACTAGGTTGCAATTTCCGACCAAACCCGGCGTGTGTAACGGCACTCCGCGAGGAGGTGGTGGGCAGTCTCAAAAATCTGCCTACAAAGTGGACAGGTTGTGCAGTGATCCTATTCCCTACGCGCGAGACAGACAGAGGTCCAAACACGATTCTACAGAATGAGCAAGGCAAAGAATTTGCATTTGGGAGGCGCCCAGGCTTTCCATAGTGAGGCAAGTTCCGGAGCCGGGGAGTAATCTGTAAATTGTGCTATATATGTTGAGGCCGTGGTGTAATCCCCATGCTTTGTCAGAGTCCAACTTATCTTGTCCTCTTGATGTGGTGTCAGAGGCGTCCGCACGATGAGTGCCCAGAGCGTGGTGAATTGGAGGATGTGTTCTGTCATAAAGCCGGTGCGATAGTTGATGTCCCGAATCTAATTATTGTTGTGGATGGCTGAAGCGACCGACCGTTTTTTCTTTTTGGTCTGGGCAAAAATGAGCAGCGCCACATCTTTAGGATGTGTGCCTTGAAGCCAGCTGGAGTTCCAAAAGTCCGCTTTGTTACCATCCCCCAAGGTGATGTGTGTGCAGTTGGCGAAAAGGAGTCGATCAGCATCGTCACAAGGCACATCTGTTCCTGCCCAGGCCTTCTCAAGAGTCGTCCACTCTAGCCACCGAAGCCGTAGGGCTCGTGCGAATTTGTCGAGATTCAAAACTCCCAAGCCGCCAAGGTTCTTGGGGAGGGTAGTTCGTGCCCAGTTAACCTTGCACTTGCCTCCCGTGATGGCTTTGTCTCCTGCCCAAAGGAATCTTCTTCTTAACTTGTCGAGATCTTGGAGAACCTCCTTTGTGGACTTGATGACCGTTAAAAGGTAGACCGGTTGAGAGGAGAGCACTGATTTGACAAGGCTTGCGCGCCCCGCTTGCGTAAGGTTTCTAGCATTCCAAGTGGAAAGTTTTCCAACAGCCTTGTCGAAAAGGGGTTGGAAGTCGAGCTTCTTTAGCCGCCAGTATGTCAGAGGTAGCCCAAGATACTTGATGGGAAAGGAGGCTCGGGCTAGCGGAAGATTCGCCAGGTTGGTGTCAAAGTCGATGTTGATGCAGCTGATGGGCGTGACACTTGTTTTTTGCAGATTTGTCTGAAGGCTCGTGACCTTACTGAACCATAGGAGTATTCTCTTGAGGCTGTTCACATCGTTGGGCGTAGGTTTAAGGAAAATAACGGCATCATCCGCATACAGTGAAGCTCGAAATATTGCGGCGCGTCCATTTAGCTTTGATAGCAGTCTCCTCTCTGTTGCGAGCTGTAGAATCCTTTAGAGGGGGTCTATGGCCAAGATAAATAGGAGAGGGGACAACGGGTCGCCTTGTCGCAGACCTCTATCGTGCGGGATTGGCTCCAGGGGGATCCCATTGAGTAGGACGCTCGAAGTGGAGGAGGTGAGTAGGGCTGATTACCAATCCCGCCATCGCGTCGGGAACCCCCTGCGCTCCATAATGGAAATGAGGTAGTCCCAATGAACCGAGTCGAAGGCTTTGGAAATGTCAAGTTTTAATAGCAACGTTGGTGTCTTCGTTCTATGGAACCTTCTTGTGAGGTTGTGCAGGTAGAGGAAGTTGTCGTGGATGCTTCACTTTTTAATAAAGGCGCTCTGGCAGGGGGAGATTAGGGCATCCATAAGCGGAGCAAGTCGCAAAGCCAGAAGCTTGGTAATGATTTTGGCGAACATATGGATTAGACTAATCGGTCGGAAATCCGAGATGTCATCAGCGCCATCTTTCTTCGGAAGGAGAACGATGTTCGCCTTATTGAGCAGATTCAAGTCCCGACATCTATTGTTAAAGAAGGAATTTATCGCTATGGAAACATCAGCCCGTATTGTGCGCCAGCATTTCTTGAAGAAAAAACTTTGTAAAGCCATCAGGGCTCGGTGCCTTGTCATGAGGCAGTTGACAGATCGCGTGCCAGATTTCGTCGTCACTAAAAGGTCTGTCGAGTGAGGAAAGATCAGGCGCAGGGAGGTCTAAGTCCGGCCAGGAGAAGTCGCCGGAGCGTGGTAACGGGGTGGCCATGGCACTCTCAAAATGCTCCTGCACCACCTGCTTTTGTCGTCGTGACTGAAAAGGTAACCCCCCCGGTGGCGAACACGTTGAATGAAGTTCTTCCTCCGCTTTCCGTTAGCCCTTAAGTAAAAAAAGCGGGTGTTTGTGTCGCCTTCACGGGTGGTAGATATTCTAGCAGATTGTTTCTTGCGAGCCTTTTCAATGATCAGCCAACTGAGTATACGCTTCTTTAATTTCGCTCGGAGGTTGTGCTCGGCGTCCGATAGATCTCAGAAGTCCCGAGCCTCATCTAAGCGTAAGATGACTTCTTGTGCCATCTGAAGTTTTTGTCGTGCATCAGAGAGAAGTGATTTGCTCCACTTTTTGAGTGCGGTAGCTGTCATAAAGAGCTTGTGTCCGAGGCGGTGAAAAGGTTCCGTATGCGAAGAAGGGGCGGTCCAAGCTTGAGCCACAATTTCTTGGAAAGCTGGAAGACATGTGCAAAAATTTTCGAATTTGAAGGGCGATGGACGGCGGGGACCCACATGATTTGCTAGAAGCAACGAGAAATGATCAGAGAGGGTGGAGGATAGGGCGTGTAGGGAGTAGCCATCAAGGGTCAAGTCCCAACTTTGATTACAGAAGACTCTGTCGAGCTGAACAAGGGTAGGGCGACGCCTTTCATTGCTCCAAGTGTACTTCCGGTTCTGCAAGCGAAGCTCCTTGATCTGACAATAGTCAATGGTCCTCCAGAAACACGACATGAGGCGAAAGTTGAGGTTACTATTATTTTTGTCTCGTGCTTTGTAGATCAAGTTGAAATCGCCCAAGATGAGCCAGCGAGAACCGTCTGGCGGTTTCAGCTGTCATAAGTGCTGGAGAAAGGACTCCTTTTTAGATCTTTTGGACGGCCCGTATACTACGGAGATGGTAAAAGGTGTCAAGTAATGGTGAAGTGTGACCTCCGCCGTGATGGAGTAGCGTCCGACGTGCACGTTGGTGACAGCAACCTCCACGTCCTTCCAGAGCAGTAAAATGCCTCCTTTTGTGCCGGTCGTTGGCTTGAAAACAAAGTTATCAAGCTTATAAGCACCGAGAAAGGAAGCGAGAGAAGAGTCGATATTTTGGAGTTTCATTTCCTGAAGGCAGGCTATCTGACATGGAGTGGTTGCAAGGATTTCGTGCACAGCGAGGCACCTCTCCGCCGCATTGAGACCTCTGACGTTCCAAGAAATAATTTCAACATTTGAAACATTCATTAAGGGAAATGTTGGTGCTGCAAAAATTGAAGTCTTTGGAACCCGAAGGTCGAAGCCAGTAGGGCTCGCAGATCACAAGCAAGATTCGCCAGTTCCAGAGGCAAAAGTAGTAAGGCATAAGGTTGTCCAAAGGTCGCAGCCAGCAGGACGCCTGAGTTCGAAAGTACAATGAAGCAGGATACATAGAGAAAGCCAGTTCTCTAAATTGCTGCCGAGATGAAGCATCAACTCTCTGCAACCTGAATGGGGAGCTCAGCTATTGCCGGGCCTGCATGCTGGAGCAGGGCGTTGTCCAGCATCTCCGTGTCGTCATCGTCCAGACTGAAGATTGCGGTGAGGGCCTCCACAATGTGTGACGGGACAGGACTCTGGAACATGC
The DNA here is from genome assembly GCA_947561735.1 of Cenchrus americanus. NCBI lineage: Eukaryota > Viridiplantae > Streptophyta > Magnoliopsida > Poales > Poaceae > Cenchrus > Cenchrus americanus. The sequence continues at coordinate 253,444,886 of OX387241.1, forward strand.
CGATGAAGTCTCGAAGCACCTCGTCGATCGGGTCGAGCTTGGCCGCCGGGAGCCCGAGCTTGCGGCACAGGTTGCTGAAGGACCGGATTGGCAGCCAGAGAGGGGGGGAGTGAATGGGAGCTGATAAAAATTCTTTCTCAAAATAACTCGTCCTATATCCCAATCGCAACTCCGAGGGTCACACACGAACAAGCGGAAGCACACACAAACCTCTCTCGAGACCTTAGACACAAAGCTTGAAAAACTAGGAAGCAAAGCGGAAACAACCTCGAACAGAATAGAGCAAAACAGGGTCTAGCTGTGCCCAACCAGATCATCCGCCCTCAAGGTCGGATCATCCGAAACGAGACCAAGATTGTCAGGTGTGAGAGGACTAATGGGCCGGCTCAATAGGCCCATTACGGTTAGGTTTAGGGATAAGATCAAGTCCTTACTTAGGGGTCAAGTAATCCTCTCTATTTAAAGAGAGGAGATGTATCAATTAAATCAAGCAAGAGATTAGAAGGAAAACCCTTCTATCTTGCCGGTCGTGGGCGGAGCCCCGCGGCCGGCGTTCCTAGCGCCTCTGCAACCCTAGCCCCTCTTTCTCTCAGCCTCTCCATGTGAACAGTACCGGCCGGTACTGTAGCACCGCGGGTACTGTAGCACACAACCCTAATTCTCCACAAATCAGCCACAAATCCTCCAATCACCTTCCCCTCGCATCGCAGTTCATAACAATCTGGTATCAGATTGCTTTGGTTTGAATCCAATCCATGGCGTCTACTGTGGCGCAGGGCTAGCCACCGGAGCTGTTCTCCGAATGGATGGTTTCAATCCGGGCGTCGCGGACACCTCTATCACCCGCGCTCTCGGCATTGCTGACGGCGTACACCGCCGTTTCGCTGTCGGTGTCCCTGGCCTCGGCTGCATGGCCGCCGTCATCGACCGTGTGGACGGAGGGTGCCAACTCCACGAGGGGGTCGGTCTCCACGAGGGTGAGCACCCGAGTGGCCGCGATGGGGGTGGTTCCAGCGCCCGCCACCGGCGTTGTTGTCCTCCAACACCCATTCGTCGACGGGATATTCTACAAGGGCACCTGCGTCTAGCAGGTTCGGGTGTCAGCAGTCGTGTGACTGCAGGCTGCAGCGCGCGGCCTCCTCGCGCGGCGGCGGCTCCGCGAGATGCAACAAGATCGAGCAGCCGGCGATCTCCGTGATGGAGATGACGCGTACCTGTCCAAGGGCCGCGGTCATGCGTCTGCCGGCGGTAGTACGCGGCCTTCTAGCGCGGCGACGTCTTCGAGAGGTCCGCCACCATCCAAAGCCAATCAGTGGGCTGCAGATCTTCTCAGGCCACGACAATGCTCGTGAGGCCCATTCACAGCTTCTGCCAAGGGATCCAGACCGCTCCATGTTGGCTGGTGTGCTGCGTGTGTACATGCAGCTCATCCTCGGGTTGTTCCCACGGGATCCAGGTGGTTCTACACATGCAGATCGTCATGCGAGTGGCGCCCATCATTCGGGAGTCACCGAAATAAAAAAAAAGTCGTAGCATTTTTCAGATTAAGAATATTCAAATAAGCCGAGATGTAAAAGGCTTATTTTCTGGTCATAGGTTTGCGTGGAGTCGAGTCATGTCAAGGTGCCTATGCTGCAGCTCGAGGACGAGCTGCTCGGAAAAGGGCGGGGTAATGTCAGGTGTCAGGGGACTAATGGGCCTGGTCCAATGGGCCGGCTCAATAGGCCCATTAGGGTTAGGTTTAGGGATAAGATCAAGTCCTTACTTAGGGGTCAAGTAAACCTCCCTATTTAAAGAGAGGAGAGGTATCAATTAAATGAAGCAAGAGATTAGAAGGAAAACCCTTCTCTCTTGTCGGTTGTGGGTGGAGCCCCGCGGCCGGCGTTCCTAGCGCATCTGCAACCCTAGCCCCTCTTTCTCTCAGCCTCTCCACGTGAACAGTACCCGCGGGTACTGTAGCACCACGGGTACTGCAGCACGCAGCCCTAATTCTCCACAAATCAGCCACAAATCCTCCAATCACCTTCCCCCCACATCGCAGTTCATAACAAAGACTCACCGGGACACACTATCGGATCATTCAGCCCCTACCGGATCATCCGCCCTCAAGGTCGGTCATCCAAAACAGCCTAAAAAAATCACCCGCGGGTCAACTCCAAACTTTCGATCGATGGATCTCCCAAACCACTTGGAGCTTTGAGACGAAACTTTGGGGAGATGATGAACACCCCAAGAAGAGGTTATTCCCCAAAAATTACGGCCTCAAACTCCCTACAACTCCCAAAATCGCAAATCTTGGCCAAGAACACTATGAACTAGGGTTCATCTGAAAATCAACGAATCGAAGGCCAAATCCGGTGTTTGAGGGGTCAAGATCATCCACAAAGAGGCACAAGGCACTCACCCATGATCCCCTCAAAGAAATCCAGAGAAAACACCCTCAAATCAATGAATCGAGCGATGAACGAAAATAACACAAAAAGAGCTCCGAAAATCGCCAAAAAGGAAAACCGGCAAGAACTCAAACAAGCCTTGAGGAACCACGCCGAATTATCTATACATACCATGAAGGTTCATACAAGGTCTAGCTTCCGCCCGATCATCCTACCCTCTCACAAGATCTCGCCATGAAGCTCTCAAGCTAGTCCTAGAAATTCCAAGGGAAAAAGAAGAGGAAAATAGCAAAACAAAATGAGCTAGGGTTTCAAGATATGGCTACCATCCTCTCACCACTTGGCTTATATGGAGGCAACCGAAAGTCTAAATACCCTTACTAGCTAACTAGGGATACATGCCCCTCAAGGGCGAATTCAGAAGTCTTTGTCATCACTCCATCGGATGGATGCCCAGCGACCGCAAACTTGCTTAGCCTCGACGCAAGCCTTGCGATCCCGACGCGTGTCCTCTGCTTCGAAGTCTCTGGACTGCGTCGTCGCAGACCGGTCAGACCCAGACCGGTCAGACCCACCGGTCAGACCGGTCCGATGCTGCTGCACCTCCGTCTTTGGTTCTTCGGCCTTGGCTTTATAGATCAACCAAGGAACCTATTGTTTTTCTAGTGAACCACTAGAAACCCCGCGAACTCGGTGTAGCCTCCGCCAATCGCCACTCATGACTTGGCTCCCACGTAGTCCCGGTTTTGAGGCTTAACGAAGAAACCGTCCATGACTTTATCTTGCCATTCTTGCCACCATGCGGCCCGCACTTGACTCCCCTGGCCATCGGGTCCCTCTAACGAAGCCTACTAGTCTTCTCCACACCTGGAGGCCTCACCTGCAACGACCTTTCGCACTTGTTCTTCACCTGCACCAACACCAGTCAAGCCGCAACCTGCACCTACAATACTTAGTCAAGAATCAGTCCACACAATGTTGTCAATCATTCACCACACTAGGAAGCGACCATCCACTAGTCCTTGAACCACACATGGTCCTCAATCTCCCCCTTGATGAGTGCATTGACAACACACACAAATAGTAACCTGAGAGAAAATAAAAAGAAAATAAATGAATAAAAAGAAACTCCAACAAGTGATCGAAAGCCAAAGAAAGGCAAAGAGCAAGATCACTTGAAGAAGACAAGTCTCGAACCCCTTAGGCAAGGGAAACGACTTGACACATCCGAGACAAAACTATGCTCAAGCAAAGAGCGCAAACCACCTAACCAAAACTCGAAAACCACAAAGAGCTCCCCCTGCACACATGCAAGCTCCCCCTGAACCAATGCAACTCCCCCTGGACGAATGCATGCAAACCACTTGACAAAAACAGAGCAGCTACGACCGGTCAGACCGGTGCGCAACATGTGAACAGGGCCAACACTTTGACCGGTCAGACCGGTGACCTAAACCGGTCAGACCGGTGCACAACAGAGCCCAGAAATGGCTCGAAACCACCTGAAAACCTTCTAAATGCATTCAGTAGCCCAGAATATTCCCAAACTTCTCCCCCTTGTTGACAATGCATGAATCAAGCCAAAAATGCAAAAAAAATCAACCTAGAGCTTCTCAAATAGACAAAATTCAACATAGGATGCTACATATGTCCAAATGAGCAAGTTAGATACTCTATAGCTTCGTAATGACATCAACTTCATGATCACCAAGTTTCACAACCATTGGACGAGGCTAAGATGAAATTGAGCAATTTTGTGAAAATTTACCCTCTCATGAGCAAAGTCCTAAACATGAGCAAAACATGTCAAAATGGCAAAGCCACACAAACTTCATGCTAGGACAACCATTCTAATCATAAGACCATCACAAACACCCACACGCACCTCATGTCATGTCAAAGCCACCGAGCCATGTGCCTGCTTCTATATATGAGACTTCTCATTGGTAGGCATCATGCAACGGTTTAGCACCCAAAGCAAATTAAATTTAGCACATATGACATGGGAGCACATTTTCCAAGCAATTTACATTTCATTTTCAGATTCATATTTGGTACATGAAATGTCTTTGTGACAAAAAGGAACTTATGTCCTTCCGCAAGATAAAGCATGAGGGCTAAATATTCATGATGGCAAATGAGCCTTCGGACCCATATGATCAAAATAAGCTATCCAACCACAAATTAAGCATAGTCAAACCACTAAAACATGTTAAGATCATATAAAAGCATTTACTCACAAGAGAGCATACATATGACATTTTTCAAAAACATAGCCATCAACCATGGATATAAACCAAGATTATCAAGAGCTAAGACAAACTAACCATAGCTTACCAAACAAGCTCACAAAGACATACATATCATTCCATGGTGAACAATGTATATAGGAGAAGCTTTTCCTAGCTAACCAATGCATATGATACAAAATGCATACAATCTAAGATACAAGGATGCCTATACATCATGTTACATATGCCATGCCAAATGCAAGAAATGCAGAAAGGAAAGCTATACATATGCTACAAAGGAGCTCCCACACACCCAACTCAAGAAATCAAACACACACCAAGCTCCCCCCGCAAATGAGTGAAAGTTGCTTGATCTAGGGGTTTGGTGAAAATATCGGCTAGTTGGTCATGTGTGGATACCTTGATCAAAGCTATCTTCCCTTTCTCTACGTTGTCTCTCAGAAAATGATACCTCACTTATATGTGCTTGGTTTTGGAATGGAGAACTGGGTTTTTGCTACACTTATGGCACTAGTGCTGTCACATTGAAGTGGAACATGGGTATACTCTTCACCAAAGTCACTCATGGTGTATGTGATCCAAAGGAGCTGAGAGCAACAACTAGCTGCGGCAACATACTCTGCCTCGGTAGTGGATTGAGCAACACTCGACTGTTTGCGGGAAGACCAAGACACCAAAGAAGATCCCAAAAACTAGCAAGTCCCAGAAGTGGACTTCCTATCCAGCTGACACCCGGCAAAATCTGCGTCTGAAAAACCATGAAGCACCAAAGAAGAAGACGCGGAGTACCAAAGGCCGAAGTTGGGAGTGTGACGCAAGTACCTGAATATGTGCTTGATCGCTTGCCGATGCGAAGTCCTTGGAGACGCTTGAAAACAAGTGCACAGACATACCGAGAACTGGATGTCCGACCTCGTCGTCGTCAAGTAGAGGAGTGACCCGATCATGCATCGGTACTCCTTCTGCTCCATGTGTTCACCTTCCTCATCCGCATCAAGAGCTGTAGTCGTACTCATAGGAGTCACCATGGCCTTGGAGTCCTCCATCTTGAACTTCCTCACAATGTCCTTGGTGTACTTAGCTTGATGCACAAATGTTCCTGTAACATCCCTGATGTTTAATTGTGCTAATGACATTAATTAGATGTGTTAATCAAGGTTAATTAGCTTCTAAGCATGTTTGACATGTTTTGACACAAATTTGCACAAAAGACCTTGGTCAAAGCCCCAAATCCCGGTCAAACCCTAGATCTCACTAAAGGCTGATTTAGTTTTCTTGCGCGTTCTCCAAATTTTACTATAGAAGTTCAAAATCGGCCAATACGAAAGTGGCTCGTTATTTCCGGGAACACATTTTTTGTAATTGGCGGACATTCCGATTTTGAGTGCAAATTGGCCAAAAATCGAGTTGAACGCATTGTGAACAGTAATTCGAGCCGTGGAAAAACTGCAACTTTGGCCGACGTTCCCGGGCAAACGGTTGATCAAAACATATGTCGCCCTTTGGGAAAGTTGTAGGTCTATATCTCCTCTACAACTTTGCTTTTTGGAGATTTTGAAGTTAGTTTACACTTTAGGGAGTTATGCATTTTTGAAGCAGCGCAAATGAAATAAAAACGAGCACCCTGGCGTCTGGCGCGCTCTCGCGCCATGCACGTCGTGGCCGGGCGCGCCACGCGTCGCCCGCCGATCCCTCCGGTGTACGGGCCTTGGACGATCCGTGGTGGGCCGAGCGTCCCGGAGTACTCCACACGACCCAACGACCGTACACCGCGCCTAGGGGTCAACCGCGGTCCGTCGATGCCACGTGCCGCGCGGTGTCCGTGCCACAGCGGCCGTGCATGCAGCGAGGGCCAGATGGCCGCCCCGAGGGTGCCACGCGACTTGCCATCGCCTCGACCTCGTCGTGCCCGTCCTACTGGACAGCTAAAGTCGAGCCACGCTCTGTTTCTCTCGTTATTCATCCTTCAGCCGCCAACGCCGTTCCGTCGGCCGCCATAGCCGCCGCCCTCGCGGAACCCCGCCTTCCGCGCCAAACCACCGCCGCCCTTCCACTCCTGCACCTCTGGCACAACCTAGGGAAGCTTTCCCTTCCGCTCTTTGCCCCACATTGGGCCAAACCGAGCCGGAATTCCACCTCCGGCGGCCGGCCGGCGGCCAACCCGCCGCGGGCACACGCCGGCGCCCCCTCCGGCCCGATCCCCACCTCCAATCGACCCAGGCGAGTCCCTCACGCCGCCTTGGGGCGCTCCCCGTCCGGTCCCGGCCGGAACCCGCCGCCGACGAGGTCTCCAGGCCAGCCAGGGACCCGATTGCATCTTCTTCAATCTTTCTACGGTTGCTTCCGTAAACCAGGGACCCCTGCGTAATTTCAGAAAATAAGTTCGAGGGCCCCCCTGCAAATGTGTTTTAGGGTTACAGCAGCAACTTCGAAAAATCATTAAAAATCGTAGAAAAATCAGAAAAATGCAAAACCAATTTTGTTGGATTCGTGGTGAATAAATCTATCTTTTCTGGAAAACATGTATAAGGTTTCTCTGTACAGTTTTTGAATTAAAAATTCAAACTCAGTTTGGAGTATTTTTAGTGTGGTTTAAAATATACACATGCTATGAACTTGAATTTTGGATATGTTGCTCTTTATAACATGTCTAGATCTGTGGCAAAGGTTTGCATGAATTTGATGTATATATTTTAAGTTATGATTTATTTAAGCTTTATGCTAGAATAAGTTTGATGCTTTTTATAGCCCCTTTCATGAACTTTTCTTTGAGCACAAGTGCACCCTAGGTCTTTGACTTGATGATTAGTACCCCTGGTGTGATGTATGTGATTTTAGGGAATTGTTTAATAGATGTTTTGGATTTAATCTTGTGTAGGAGTTTAAATTCAAAATCTAAATAATTTGAATCAGCAACCATGCTTTGGTCAGAAACTCATTGTTGACATACATGACCTGTAGGAGAAAGTTGAGATCAAAAATCTTATTAAATCTTTTTATATGAATTAATGGTGATTTGCTAGGCTAAAATTTGTCTTTTTCGTTTAAATTAATTTATAAATGATCTTAAGCTATATTTTGGTTTGAGAGCTTAAATTAAGCATATGTTGTTGTGTGCAAAAGATTAGGCTCATTTGAAGTGTTTTTGATTTAATTTGGATTTATGGTTGAAACGCTTGTTTTAAGTAATTAAAGAAAGTAATGGAAATTAAAGTGTTAAAATTTTGAAATCATGTTTGTTTCTGTTTTTATTAATTTAAACACACCTCCTTGCTGTTTGGTGAAGCTAAATAAGTTAATTTGCTTATATGTACACAGTCACCATCAAGATTAACTTTAATTAATGCATATGCATGTATACGTGTAGATTTACCGGACGGTACGTACACACTCGCCCAGGAGGGAGACAGGACCGTTGATGGTGAGCTGAACCAGCTTGGTGTGCAGCAAGACCTGGACCAAAGTCCAGAAGAGCCCAAGGCTTGTGTTGGTGTTGAGTCTGAGGAAGGCAAGCACCGGTTTCATCTAATCCATTTTATAAATAAAAATCATGTCCTTTACTTTTCAGCACTTTATGATTTACTTTGTGCATTTAAGTTTCAGGAGTTGTTTTGAAACCTAGTTGCATGATCCTTAGGACTCCTATGCTCTTTTACTAGTATGTTAGGAACGCTAGTGCCATGCTCTAAGGATACGGTAGAAGTCGAGTAATGACTCATTGCTCGCGAGATATAGGATGCTTATGTTGGAATCATAAGTTGGTTAAATTCACTCGCTCATGTGGTAAGGGCAATGGGTTCGGTCTCGACCGAGTAGCATGGTGCTGGTCCTAAGCTACTGAACGTACCAAGTACTTGTCGGGAATGGGACCGGTAAGCCTAGTACCTTCAGAACCGGGGCGGGATCTTTCTAGCTACCCGCTTGGGATGTGTCTCCGGGCTAGCTACCCGTGGTATAGGGTGTGAGTCCGGACTGGTCAGGATAGACCCTCCGGATAACCGCATCCGATCCCAAAGCCGTGGGATGTTGGGAACCGCCCGGTCGGGGTAGACCCCGCATTTGCTTTTATTTGAATTCTTGGGGTCTACTTCTTTCGTGTATCTTGGGTTTACCTTGCAAGGATATAAATCGATCGATCGTCGGTCACTCGCCGTTATCCGAGTCGGCTTGACCACTGGCTACCCCATGTTTATTTATGGAACATTTTGGTTTAATATTGTTACTGTTTAATATTGTTTGCAAAACATGCTTGTTTAGTACGGTGCTCACCTAGACGATTAACATACTAGAATATGAGCTAAAACTTGAAAATAAGGATCCACTCTTAGTCGCTTTTGGCAAAACAAACCCAGCAGCCAAAAAGCCTTGCATGTCTAGCTGTACTTTATTTTTGTCGGGTAAGTCTTGCTGAGTATTAGTACTCAGCCTTGCTTAATTTGTGGTTTTCAGGTAATCCCATCTGGCCTGGTTCTATCCCAGATGGTTGGGAGCTTGAATGGGAGAACGATGATGTGGAATGATATGCATGGATGGCCTCCCGTGTGTATCATGCGCTAGTTTTATTTCTGCTGTTTAAACTCTGATCATGTTTACTTTTATGTATGAAAAACCTGGTTTGTAATAATGTTGAACTTGGGAACCTTTTTGTAATTTAATGTTGTACTCTGGTCCCGCCTTCGTGTGGGCTTGGCGCATATCAGCGATCCTGTTGTATGTGATTTACCGAGCTTTACCCGGCGGAAGCGACTTAATAATTATTTATTATTGCTTAATGGCCATGTGGACCGGTTTAGGCGATAATACGAAATTATTTTGGGCGGTTCTGCCAGAGCTGGTACCAGAGCGATGATATGCACCAGAGTAATTAAAATACCTTAACAAACTTGTTTTTGGAATAAAAATTGCCAAGACTAATAATCTTGCTAAAAGAGTAGGACGTTAAGGTTTAATCTAGTCCGAGAGGCCCTAGAAGGAATTTTTGGGTTCTTTCAGGTGGCTAGTATTCTATGGTGTATTTAATCTGACTTCCAGCACATTTATTTATGTCAAAACTTACTTTCTTGCACAACCAAACTAGATGAGCCACGTGTTTTATACGTGTGTTGTTCCGCATCACGGGAATTGCGAGGGTTGATGGAGTGATCCATTCCACGGATCCCATCTTCGCGTCTGTTTATGAGTTGTGTGTCGCCACGTGTTTCATACGTGTGCGTTCCGCATGTCCCTCATGCGAGGCAAGGGTACACTCCATTCAAACGGAGGGTGTCCGAGGTTGGACGCTGTCCATGCAGCGGTTTGATGCATGGATACCGTTTCTATAGTGAACGGTAATGAATGTGCACGCTTTTGTGAGTGCTAGCACAAAAGGTCTTGAATATCTGTGATTTTCTGCAGGTACACTAACCACGGTTGTTAGGCACGGTAATTAAGAAACGAATAGCTTCTGACTAGTTATTATAGGGAGAGACGTTTATATATGCCCTGCCACCGGCACTAACTTCGTTTTTAAGCTTAAAGGCTTTGTGAGGAAGTTTAGGACGCTTTCTACATCATGTAAAAGCTATTAAACCAAAAAAATGAACTTAAATCATGTGTCATTTGGTCTTTAGTTAAATTGTGTTTCTTAAGGATCAATCGTGCTAGTTTGATGCTTTGATGTGTGGTTAAGCAAAAATTTAACTAGCTGCTGTCCAAATCTTCCTAAGGATTATCTAGAAAATTTCTGGCTAGGTGATCTTTAGGGAAATTGTTCATCACCTAGTTAAGTTTGCTCCCTGAATTTCTCATGATTTTAGGAGGTTTAAAACTGATGTTAGGATCAAAATGGCTAGCCTACGTCTTGCTGAATTGTTGTCAAAATTCTGAGTTAGGCAAAAAACTCGAATCTTTACTTATAGTTCCAAACAGAATTTGACCTGAGAATCTACAGCAAAAATGTTCATTATCTAGCATAGATCGTGCTGTACAAATTTCATGGTAATTGGGTACTCATGTATGGAGTTATGGTCTTTTTAGTGAAGCTCTGCCCTGCTGAATTTCAGGGCAACAGCACTCTGAAAATGGACCTTTTGCACCCCTTTCCAATCTGAATTAGTTCGACCTTTGAATACCAAAAATGTGAGTTATAACATTGTCGAGTTGCTCACAAAAATTTGGAATTTTTGGGGTACTGGTTTTTCAGTTATGAATTTTTGTTCAGAACTGCCATTTTGCCATATTGCAGGTTAAACTCATATTTTTGGGTTCTAACATGTGTTTGTAATTATTTTTCAGATGGTTGCCCCTGGGTTTGTTGCGGTGGGTGCTGATGGCACGTTTTCCACCACTGGCTTGCAGTGGGAGGGTTTCACACGCATTGCCTGGAGAGCCTTGTGTGCTGCGGCTACACCACCCCTCCCTTCTACGAGGGGGTGGAGTACGAGGAGTTGGGCGTACCGAGCTGCAGAGTTCGAGTGACTGTGCTCCCCCACTCGGGCCACCCCGAGTGGGCAGACTTGAGCATGGAGCTCCTCTCGCTTCCCGTCTTTGTCGAGGCAGTGGAGTCGGCAGCCTTGATGGTGCTCCACGCTCTCTCCATCCACAGACCGCAGGAGATGCTTCAGACACCGTTGGGGTTGGTTCTAGCTTTGGACCCCAACGATCCTTTGTGGCTAGGCAGGATGGCCAATATAGCCACACTTCTCGAGACTGTGCCACCCTACGACACCGTACAGACTTTGGGCACGTGCTTGAGGGCCTTGTACGCTCTACAGGACCTTCGTCGAGTTATCGCAGATGACTTGGTTGGTCGTCTCACTGGAGCTACTTGGTACATCTAGGTTGTCGGTCTCTTCACAGAGCAGTATGTTAAGTACACCCAGGCTGTGCAGACTATTGCTGACCTTCAGGATTAGATACAGCAGCTCTAGGGGCAGGCACACCAGTTTCTGTTTGAGCGAGGTGACCACTTGCAGCAGATTCTGGACTTACAGGCTGGGCAGCAGGGTCTACAGGCCCAGCTGGTTGATAGGGATGCTGAGAGGCTTGTGCACCTTGAGCACATCCAGGATTTGCAGGAGCAGGTTGGGGACCTCGAGCTCGATATATAGGCCTTGGAGGGTGTTGTGGTTATGCTCCAGCAGGTGCACCACCCACCGGCTATTGTTGACGATGAGCAGATGGAGATCCAGCTAGACCCAGAGGAGGTTCAGGACGTTCTCGGACTCGACTAGAGGAGCTTGGTTCTCTATTCTTACATGTCGCGGGGAACTCTCCATAGTTTGTACATAGGACCTAGATCCCAGATGTTGTAGTAGGAAAACTTGACATGTACTCTTGTTAGCCCTTTTGGTTCGATTTTGGTACTAGGCTGACTTAGAGTATTCTTTTGTGTAGCTAGAAGCTACATAGTGACCCCCTATGTAATGGTGATCCACCAAATTTTGTAATCTGTAATTATGGTGGAAAGACACCTTTCCGGCAGCAATCTGCCTAAGAAATGAAATGAAGAAAGTTATGGTCATTTCTGGATTTTGAAATGACTACCAAAGTTGTTTGAAATTTTATAATGATCATTCTCACCAAAATTCAGCATTTTTGCATGTGTAGTTTAAGAAATATCGAATTTTTGGTAAGCTGCTGGCTGCTGTCCAAACTGCTAGACAGAACTTTGGAAACTGAATTTTTCGACCCCTTTAAAAGATGATTCTGATCTGGAGTTGAATACCAAAGTTAAAGCTTATAAAATTCTACACATGCTGACCAAATTTTAGAAATTTTTGACTTCTGTACAGAGAGTTATGATTTATTTACCCAGAACTGTGATGCTGTCTGAATTCTGAAAATTTCAATAAGTCTGAATTTTCGTATGCATATTCTTCTTGTATTCTTTTAAGCAAGCTTTGAATATGTATCCAATGAAAGTTCCAACTTTTCAGATGTCTGATAACACACAGAATGACTCTCGGGGTGCGGGAGGCAGTGGGGATGTTCCTCTTCCTCCACCTCCACCCATGACCCCCGCAGAAGCGTTCATTGCTGCGCAGACCGAAGTGTTGCGCCAAATACTTCAAACTCAGCAGCAGATTGCTCAAAGATTGCAGCAACCTGTGCACAATCAAGGCCATAATCAGGATGGGCCTAATGCAGTCATGTCCTATGAAAAATTCAGGGCAATGAGGCCACCCCTCTTCACCTGTTGAATTAGTCCCACATCAGAAATTGATGGTGGGGGAACACAACATAAAGGTGGGGGCAGTCCTCACCCATCAGGCTAGTCTTTTGGGTTGAGTTAGGCCCATATTTTTGTTGTTGTGGACTCCGTTGGACCTAGGCCTGTTGAGACACCGGCACATGGGTATAAACTCCCGGGCCGGATTCCGCTACGCTCTCTAACAAGTGGTATCAGAGCCGAAGGTCGGAAAAATATGTGAAAATATCTCTGGGTCACACATTGACGGGGGAGCCCGTTAATGTCTCCGTGAGGTCACGAAAATCCTTGTGACAGGAGAATTGTACTCTGAGCCTGTAATAACCTTCCAAGTTGTGCACGTGGGTTGTCATGTGATGGAAGAGTTGGGTTTGATGTGTGATGGGGGAGATTGTTGAATTAGTCCCACATCAGAAATTGATGGTGGGGGAGCACAACATAAAGGTGGGGGCAGTCCTCACCCATCAGGCTAGTCTTTTGGGTTGAGTTAGGCCCATATTCTTGTTGTTGTGGACTCCTTTGGACCTAAGCCTGTTGAGACACCGGCACATGGGTATAAACTCCTGGGCCGGATTCTGCTGCGCTCTCTAACATCACCAAGGCAGAGGAGCCCCTAGAGGCTGATGCTTTCATCAGGGCCCTAGAGGCCATGTTTTCCATCTTCACACTGCCTTGCTCAGAAGAACATAAGGCGGTACGTGTCTGCTCGGCAGAATCGAGGGGTGAAGCATGAATCTGGTGGGAGCATTTCAAATCCATGCAGCCACAGGGTCACCAGATTACTTGGGCAGAATTCAAGAAAGCCTTTAAAGAGCATTATATTCCTAAGGGTCTTGTTGATAGGAATATGAGAGAGCTAATGAATCTCAAGCAAGGCTCTGACTCAGTTTATCAGTATGCTCAAAAGTTTAATAGTCTCTGTCAGTATGGGGACTATCATGTTGATACTGATAAGAAAAAGATGGAGCTATTCCGTGAGGGGCTTGATGGAGAGCTCTATGAAAGGTTGAACTTAATCAAAATTGATAGCTATCCTGAGCTAGTGAATTTGGCCATCTCTAAGTAGGACGCCATGAAGAGAGCTCAACAAGATAGAAAGAGGAAGTTCAATCAAGCTTCAGGCAGTGGCCAAGGCAAGAAATTTAAATTTGTGAAGAAGAATGTGCAGGGTGCCCCCCAGCCATCTTTAGCTGGACGCTGGGTGATGAGGCAATCTCAGTCTAAGCCGTCTGGCAGCTTTGGCTATCGCAACACTCAGCAGACCGCTCCGAGGCCTAGTGCACCCCCACCTGCCCACAACAATGATGATCGTTGTTGCTACAACTGCGGACAGCTGGGGCACTATGCTAACAAGTGCACACGCCCTCGACAGCAGCATCAGCAAAGTCAGGGGCAAGGCTCTAAGGCTAGAAATCAGGGAAAGAAACAAACTGTGCAAGTGAAGCAAGGCCGTTTAAACTTCACCACAGTGGTTGATCTGCCAGAGGGAGCACCAGTCTTGACGGGTACATTTTCTATCCGTGGTCGTCTAGTTACTATATTATTTGATTCTGGTGCTACTCATAGCTTTATTAATGTGAAAACCGTGGGAAATTTGGACTTGAAGTGGTGTCATACTAAGCAGGCCTATATGATTGCCACACTGGGTGGAAAGGTTGCTTCAAATCAAGTAGCCTTAAGCGTACCACTTGAGATAGGTAGCAAAACTTTTCCAACTAATCTGGTCACTATGTACCTAGAAGGGGTAGATGTTATCTTAGGCATGAATTGGATGACTCAGCACAAAGTTGTCCTGGATATTTCTGAAAGAATGTTAGAAATCAACTCACCTTTGGTCGGAAATTCAATTCTTTACCTTCCCCCAACAGGCCATAAAGGCTCATGTGTGTATGCAGCCATAACTACTCAACTTGAGGACATTCCAGTAGTATGTGAGTACATGGATGTCTTTCCTGATGAATTGCCTGGCTTGCCACCAGACAGAGATGTTGAGTTTGTCATTGAGCTACAGCCTGGCACTGCTCCTATTTCTAAGCGATCTTATAGAATGCCACCCAAGGAACTTGCTGAATTAAAGAAACAACTTCAAGAGTTGCTTGATAAGGGCTATATCCGCCCAAGCTCGTCTCCTTGGGGCTATCCCGCCCTATTTGTGAAAAAGAAAGATGGTAGCCTGAGGTTGTGTGTGGACTACCGACCTCTCAATGCGGTGACTATCAAAAACAAATATCTGTTGCCCCGTATTGACGTGCTATTTGACCAGTTGGCTGGAGCTAAGGTCTTCTCTAAGATCGATCTTCGGTCTGGTTATCATCAAATTAAAATCCGGCCTAGTGATATTCCCAAGACAGCTTTCTCTACTCGCTATGGCCTATATGAATTCTTGGTTATGTCTTTCGGTCTCACAAATGCACCAGCCTACTTCAAGTACCTTATGAATTCTGTATTTATGACGGAGTTGGATAAATTCGTCGTGGTTTTCATTGACGACATCCTTATTTATTCCAAGAATGAGGAAGAACATGCGGAACATCTTCGCATTGTCCTACAACGCTTGCGAGAACATAAACTCTATGCTAAGTTCTCCAAGTGCGAGTTTTGGCTGGATAGTGTTAAATTTCTGGGGCACACTATTTCCAGTGAAGGAATATCTGTCGATCCAAGCAAAGTGCAAGAAGTTATGGATTGGCAACCTCCTAAATCAGCTCATCAAATCCGCAGCTTTCTAGGCTTGGCTGGTTATTATCGCCGTTTTATTCCGGATTTCTCTAGAATTGCTAAGCCTATGCCTGAGTTGCTAAAGAAAGGCGTGAAATTTGTGTGGAGTGAGTCTTGTGATAAAGCTTTCCAAAAATTAAGAGAACATTTAACTTCAGCCCTAGTGCTAGCGCAACTGGGACAATTCAAAGCCATATGAAGTTTATTGTGATGCTTCAGGCACGGGTCTTGGCTGTGTTCTTATGCAAGAAAATTGGGTTATTGCCTATGCCTCACGAGCGCTTCGCCCTCATGAAAAGAATTATCCCACACATGACTTAGAGCTAGCAGCGGTTGTTCATGCATTGAAACTGTGGAGGCATTATCTTATGGGAACGCGCTGCAATATCTTTACTGACCACAAAAGCCTCAAATACATCTTCACCCAATCTGATTTAAATATGAGGCAAAGGAGATGGTTAGAGTTATTCAAAGATTATGATCTTGAGGTTCATTACCATCCTGGAAAGGCGAATGTAGTTGCATATGCTCTTAGCCGCAAGGCTCACTGCAATTGCCTATCAATGGAACCTTACAGTGACACTCTATGTGAGGATTTGAGAAGGCTAAACTTGGAAATTGTTGAACAAGGAAGCCTAAATGCTCTTTCCGCAGAATCTAACCTCTTTGATAGAATTGTTAAGGCTCAACTTCAAGATGAGGGTATTCTTTTAATTAAACAAAAATTGCTAGAAAAGGATCCTAAGCATGATTGCTTCCGGAAGGATGAGAAAGATATAATCTGGTTTGGGCAACGCCTTGTTGTTCCAGATAATTGGGAATTGAAAAAGGAAATCTTTGATGAAGGACATCTCTCTAAATTCTCTATCCATCCGGGGAGTAGTAAAATGTATCAAGATTTAAAGGAGAATTTTTGGTGGTCCAATATGAAGGTGGACATTGCCAAATATGTGTCGGAATGCGATACTTGTCAAATAATTAAAGCAAGTCATTTGAAACCTTCCGGTACTCTTCAACCCCTACCCATACCTTCATGGAAGTGGGATGACATAAGTATGGACTTTTGTGTCCGGATTGCCACTCACATCTAGGAAACATGATCCCATCTGGGTTATCGTGGATAGACTGACAAAAACAGCTCACTTTATTCCAGTCCGCACTACATATGATGCCAAAGATTATGCAAGTCTTTATATTGAGCACATTGTTCTCTTGCATGGTGTTCCTAAAACCATCATTTCTGATAGGGGATCTCTCTTTGTGGCACGTTTTTGGGAACAATTACATAAGTCACTTGGCACGAAAATCATACGCAGTTCAGCTTATCGTCCTCAGACCGATGGTCAAACCGAAAGGGTAAACCGCATTCTAGAGGACATGTTGCGAGCATGCGTGATTCATTTTGATAAGAGTTGGGACAAGTGTCTCGCCCCGGCGGAATTTTCTTACAATAACGGTTATCAAGCCGGCTTGAAAATGGCACCTTTTGAGGCTCTTTACGGACGGAGATGTCGTACTCCCTTGAACTGGTCACGGACCGGGAGAGGAAATTTTTTGGTCCGGCCCTAGTTGAGGATGCCGAAGAAAAAGTAAGGGTAATCAAGGAAAACTTGAGAATTGCACAAGAAAGACAAAAGAGTCATTATGACAAGGGAAAGGCACCTAGAGAATACAAAGTTGGTGACTTTGTGTACTTAAAAGTTTCGCCAACCAAGGGTGTCCAAAGATTCAGTGTGAAAGGGAAGTTAGCTCCTCGCTACATTGGCCCTTATGAGATCATTCAAGTATGTGGACTAGTGGCATACCGTATTCGGCTGCCCGAACGATTCTCTGCCGTGCACAATGTGTTTCATGTATCACAATTGAGGAAATGTGCACATGAACCAGCTAGAGAAGTGATTGAAGAAGCTTATGCTTGGATTGAACCGGATCTCTCTGTTGTGGAACATCCTTTGAGAATTCTTGATGTAAAAGAAAGAAAAACTCGAAGGCAATCTGTAAAGATGTATAAAATCTAATGGAGTCATCATACCGTAGAAGAAGCTACATGGGAAACTGAACATTATCTCAATGAGAATTATACGGATTTTCTTGAATCAAGGCAACATAAGTTCCTTCCCCCTACTTCCATCTTTTAAATCCTAAATCTCGGGACGAGATTTCTTTTAAGGGGGGTAGGCTGTAACATCCTTGATGTTTAATTGTGCTAATGACATTAATTAGATGTGTTAATCAAGGTTAATTAGCTTCTAAGCATGCTTGACATGTTTTGACACAAATTTGCACAAAAGACCTTGGTCAAAGCCCCAAATCCCGGTCAAACCCTAGATCTCACTAAAGGCTGATTTAGTTTTCTTGCACGTTCTCCAAATTTCACTATAGAAGTTCAAAATCGGCCAATACGAAAGTTGTTCGTTATTTCCGGGAACACATTTTTCATAATTGGCGGACATTCCAATTTTGAGTGCAAATTGGCCAAAAATCAAGTTGAACGCGCTGTGAACAGTAATTCAAGTCGTGGAAAAACTGCAACTTTGGCCGACGTTCCCGGGCAAACGGTTGATCAAAACATATGTCGCTCTTTGGGAAAGTTGTAGGTCTATAGCTCATCTACAACTTTGTTTTTTGAAGATTTTGAAGTTAGTTTACACTTTAGGGAGTTATGCATTTTTGAAGCAGCGCAAATGAAATAAAAACGAGCACCCTGGCGTCTCGCGCGCTCTCGCGCCATGGACGTCGTGGCCGGGCGCGCCACGCGTCGCCCGCCGATCCCTCAGGCGTACGGACCTTGGACGATCCGTGGTGGGCCGAGCGTCCTGGAGTACTCCGCACGACCCAACGACCGTACACCGCGCCTAGGGGTCAACCGCAGTCCGTTGACGCCACGCGTCGCGCTGTGTCCGTGCCACCGCAGCCGTGCATGCAGCGAAGGCCAGATGGCCGCCCCAAGAGTGCCATGCGACTTGCCATCGCCTCGACCTCATCGTGCCCGTCCTACTGGACAGCTAAAGCCGAGCCACGCTCTGTTTCTCTCGTTGTTCGTCCACCAGCCGCCAACGCCGTTCCGCGGGCCGCCATAGCCGCCGCCATCGCGGAACCCCACCTTCCGTGCCAAACCACCGCCGCCCTTCCACTCCTGCACCTCTGGCACAACCTAGGGAAGCTTTCCCTTCCGCTCTTTGCCCCACATTGTGCCAAACCGAGCCGGAATTCCAGCTCCGGCGGCCGGCCGGCGGCCAACCCGCCGCGGGCGCACGCCGGCGCCCCCTCCCGCCCGATCCCCACCTCCAATCGACCCGTGCGAGTCCCTCACGCCGCCTTGGGGGCGCTCCCCGTCCGGTCCCGGCCGGAACCCGCCGCCGGCGAGGTCTCCAGGCCGGAAAGGGACCCTATTGCATCTTCTTCGATCTTTCTAGGGTTGCTTCCGTAAACCAGGGACCCCTGCGTAATTTTAGAAACTAAGTTCGAGGGCCCCCCTGCAAATGTGTTTTTAGGGTTACAGCAACAACTTCGAAAAATCATTAAACATCGTACAAAAATCAGAAAAATGCAAAACCAATTTTGTTGGATTCGTGGTGAATAAATCTATCTTTTCTAGAAAACATGTATAGGGTTTATCTGTACAGTTTTTGAATTAAAAATTCAAACTCAGTTTGGAGTGTTTTTAGTGTGATTTAAAACATACACATGCTATGAACTTGAATTTTGGATATGTTGCTCTTTATAACATGTCTAGATCTGTGGCAAAAGTTTGCATGAATTTGATGAATATATTTTCAGTTATGATTTATTTAATCTTTATGCTAGAATAAGTTTTATGCTTTTTATAGCCCCTTTAATGAACTTTTCTTTGAGCACAAGTGCACCCTAGGGCTTTGACTTGATGATTAGTACCCCTGGTGTGATGTATGTGATTTTAGGGAATTGTTTAATAGATGTTTTGGATTTAATCTTGTGTAGGAGTTTAAATTCAAAATCTGAAAAATAATTTGAATCTGCAACCATGCTTTTGTCAGAAACTCATTGTTGGCATACATGACCTGTAGGAGAAAGTTGAGATCAAAAAGCTTATTAAATCGTTTTATATGAATTAATGGTGATTTGCTAGGCTGAAATTTGTCTTTTTCGTTTAAATTAATTTATAAATGATCTTAAGCTATATTTTGGTTTGAGAGCTTAAATTAAGCATATGTTGTTCTGTGCAAAAGATTAGGCTCATTTGAAGTGTTTTTTATTTAATTTGGATTTATGGTTGAAAGGCTTGTTTTAAGTAATTAAAGAAAGTAATGGAAATTAAAGTGTTAAAATTTTGAAATCGTGTTTGTTTCTGTTTTTATTAATTTAAACACACCCCTTGCTGTTTGGTGAAGCTAAATAAGTTAATTTGCTTATATGTACACAGTCACCATCAAGATTAACTTTAATTAATGCATATGCATGTATACGTGTAGATTTACCGGACGGTACGTACACACTCGCCCAGGAGGGAGACGGGACCGTTGATGGTGAGCTGAACCAGCTTGGTGTGCAGCAAGACCTGGACCAAAGTCCAGAAGAGCCCAAGGCTTGTGTTGGTGTTGAGTCGGAGGAAGGCAAGCACCGGTTTCATTTAACCCATTTTATAAATAAAAATCATGTCCTTTACTTTTCAGCACTTTATGCTTTACTTTGTGCATTTAAGTTTCAGGAGTTGTTTTGAAACCTAGTTGCGTGATCCTTAGGACTCCTATGCTCTTTTACTAGTATGTTAGGAACGCTAGTGCCATGCTCTAAGGATACGGTAGAAGTCGAGTAATGACTCATTGCTCGCGAGATATAGGATACTTATGTTGGAATCATAAGTTGGTTAAATTGACTCGCTCATGTGGTAAGAGCAATGGGTTCGGTCTCGACCGAGGAGCATGGTGCTGGTCCTAAGCTATTGAACGTACAAAGTTCTTGTCGGGAATGGGACCGGTAAGCCTAGTACCTTCTGAACCGGGGCGGGATCTTTCTAGCTACCCGCTTGGGATGTGTCTCCGGGCTAGCTACCCGTGGTATAGTGTGTGAGTCGGACTGGTCGGGTTAGACCCTCCGGATAACCGTGTACCAGAGTTTGTAGCGTCTGATCCCAAACTATGGGATGTTGGGAACCGCCTGGTCGGGGTAGACCCTGCATTTGCTTTTATTTGAATTCTTGGGGTCTACTTCTTCCGTGTATCTTGGGTTTACCTTGCAAGGATATAAATCGATCGATCGTCGGTCACACGCCGTTATCTGAGTCGGCTTGACCACTGGCTACCCCATGTTTATTTATGGAACATTTTGGTTTTAATATTGTTACTCGTTTAATATTGTTTGCACAACATGCTTGTTTAGTACATGTGCTCACCTAGACTGATTAACATACTAGAATATGAGCTAAAACTTGAAAATAAGGATCCACTCTTAGTCGCTTTTGGCAAAACAAACCCGGCGGCCCAAAAAGCCTTGCATGTCTAGCTGTACTTTATTTTTGTTAGGTAAGTCTTGCTGAGTATTAGTACTTAGCCTTGCTTAATTTGTGGTTTTCAGGTAATCCCATCTGGCCTGGTTCTATCCCAGATGGTTGGGAGCTTGAATGGGAGAACGATGATGAGGAATGATATGCATGGATGGCCTCCCGTGTGTATCATGCGCTAGTTTTATTTCCGTTGTTTAAACTCTGATCATGTTTACTTTTATGTATTAAAAACCAGGTTTGTAATAATGTTGAACTTGGGAACCTTTTTGTAATGTAATGTTGTACTCTGGTCCCGCCTTCGTGTGGGCTTAGCGCATATCAGCGATCCTGTTGTATGTGATTTACCGGGCTTTACCCGGCGGAAGAGACTTAATAATTCTTTATTGTTGCTTAATGGCCATGTGGACCGGCTTAGGCGATAATACGGAATTATTTTGGGCGGTTCTGTCACAGTTCCTTCCTTTGATTGCTTGATTTGTAGCCCAAGGAAGAACTGCAACTCACCCATCATACTCATCTCAAATTGCATGCTCATATCATTTGCAAACCTTGCAACAAGAGAGTTAGATGAGCCACCAGAGACAATATCATCCACATACACCTGCACAATCAGGATATCTCTACCCTGCCTGAGAAGAAACAAGGTCTGATCGACCTTCCCCATCTCAAACCCTCTCTCAAACAGGAACCCCCTCAACCCACCGTACCAAGCTCTAGGTGCCTGCTTCAACCCATACAACGCCTTCCTCAACTTGTACACCTGGTGGGGGTACTTCTCACTCTCAAACCCCGATGGCTGCCTCACATACACTTCTTTCTCCAACACACCATTTAAGAAAGCGCTCTTCACATCCATCTAGTGTAACTTGAACCCTTTAGCCACGAAAAAGGCTAGAAGGATCCTGATCGCCTCCAAACGAGCTACGGGAGCAAAGGTCTCCTCGTAGTCGATCCCCTCTTTGTGACTGAACTCCTGAGCAACAAGCCTGGGGGAGGGTCAACCAATTCCCAAACTTGGTTCCTCTCAAAGTTCTCCAACTCCTCATTCATCGAATTAACCCAATTAGGATCAGATAGTGCGTGTCCGATGTCCTTGGGCTCAAAGGTGGCAACAAAAGCGGCATGAGAGAAATGAGAATTGTTCCGAACCCTCGACCGTGTAGTACGTTCATTCATGTCGCCGATGATCCTTGAAGCTAGGTGATCCACTTGTACTCGTTGGGGAGGTTCTCGCCTTGAAGCTACCTCCCCCTCAACAGCAGCTTCGCCTTGTACCTGGTTTGTCGTTCTAGGTGTGGGAGAGGGCCCGTCCTCAATCGTCGTCGAAGTAGTAGGTACATGTTCAGCCGTGGGCACCACACCGCCATCTTCATCATCTCCATGTTCATGCTCCTCCTCCTGAAAGATCTCCTCGCCAAGTTCATCATCACCTGCACACTCAAAACAAGCTGACTACGTGGCTGTGTCTCATCAAAAGTTACCTCGCAAGTCTCCACGATTTGGTTAGTTTCAAGATTGAGGACACGATATGCTCTAGAGTGAGATGCATAACCAAAGAAAATACCATCGACCGACCTAGCCTCAAACTTGTCCAACTTCTTCCCTTTCTTAAGGATAAAGCACTTGCAACCAAAGACATGAAAATGACTCACCTTGGGTGTGCGACCGTGCATCAACTCATAACAGGTTTTCTTCTTGTGCACTCTGAGGTAGATCCTGTTCGAAACATAGCACGCGGTATTCACCGCCTCAGCCCAGAACCTTCTTGGAGTCTTATGCTCATCAAGCATCGTCCGAGCCATCTCACACAAGGTTTTATTTTTCCTTTCCACGAAACCATTCTGAGGAGGCATATACGGACTCGAAAACTGATGTTCAAGCCCAAGTCATGGCAAAAGGTTTCGAAGCGAGAGTTTCTGAATTCTGAGCCATTGTCACTGCAGATCGCTCGTATGGCATCTCCGTGCCTCTCGTTTCTCAACCTCAAGACAAGATCTCGAACAAAAGCAAACGTCTCCCCTTTCTCCTCAAGAAAGAACACCCACGCATACCGAGAGTAGTCGTCCACCACGACAAGGACATACCACTTCCCACCCGCAGATTGCACACGAGCTAGGCCAACAAGGTCCATATGGAGCAGCTCGCATGGATGCCCAGTCATCACATCGGTGAGAGGTGGGTGAGAAGAGGCTACCATATTGGCATGCCTACACGGCGCAAAAACCCACTCTTTTTCAAGCCTCAACCGTGGCAATCCTCAAGCCAAATTGAGTTTACTCAAGCGAGACAAAAGGTCAAAGCTCAAGTGACCCAACTTCCTATGCCACTTCCACAACTCACTCGAAGAACCAGCCAAGAAACAACGCTCAACACCAGAAGACTGAGAAAAATCAGCTCAAAACACCTGACCCTCGGGAACGACCATACAGACAAGGTCCCCTCGAGAATCCAAAATCCGAGAACCACCAGGCTGAAACAACACCTCAAAATCCTCATCCAATAGCTGGGACATGGAAAGCAAGTTGTATCCAAGTGATTGAACAAGAGCAACACGTGTGAGAGTGATCTTGTCACTCACCTTAATCTCACCTTCTGACAGCACACGCCCTCGCCCATTGTCCCCAAAGGTGATGTACCTCTTTGTCACCACCGGGATGAGACTTGAGAACCACCCCTTTTCTCCGGTCATATGCCTCAAGCAACCGGAGTCAATCAACCAAATGTTCTTCAAGTCTCTCACCTGAAATTAAAAAATGAGCATGTGAGCGAACAAACGACTCGGCACTGGGGTTAGTACAAAAAGAGTAAAACCAGTGTCGAGCCATTTGCTCTAAAGTGGGGTTAGCACAATCCAAAACATCTCTCCTATCAAAGCTACCTCCACGAAGACCACCATGGTAACCACTATGAGGGAACCAACCCTCTCCAATTGGAGGAGGACCAAAACCATGAAAGGAAGACCATGGACCGTTCCTCCTCTCCATCTCAAAGCTACGACTCCTCCCATCCCCGTATTGAGCACGAGGGGGAGAATGCCTAGCAAACTGACCACCTGCAAACTCTCTAGACCAACCACTAGAACCACAACCTCCTGAGCTAAACCTAGTCTCATCACGGGCACGAAAACCAGCCCCTGTCTACCCAGACCAGCACCGGTCTGACCGGTGTGGCGCACCGGTCTGACCGGTGTAGCCCGACCAGCAACACCTCCTGCAGCCTTTCGCTCTCCCCAAGCCGGAACTGTCCTCACACTCACCTTGGCCCTGGACATCTGCACACGAGGCTCAAGTACACCATTGGAAGGGTGGTACTTGTCCTTGTTAGTCCACTCCTTCGCCATTCTCTTCTCACGCCTCCCCTTGAAGCAAAACTCATCTTTGTGGCCATCTCTCCCATAATAGCCACAATGAAACCTTATGGGCTTAGGCTTGGGATGGGGCTGTTCATTTGGTTTCTCTCCACTCGGCTTCTCAACCAGTTTCTCCTCACTAGGCTTCTCACCCTCTTTCCCAAAGAACACATTCCCCAAGTCACTCTTGAATTTGATGGACTTTTGGAAATCATTTGTGGGGTGAGGAACTATGGGTGGATCTGGATTTGTGTTGAGTTTGTTTCGTAGTGGGTTGGGCTTAGGAGCATAGGCATTTTTATGGTAGGTTTTTGGTGGAGCTATGATATCACCAATCTTCTCTCCTATCTCACCACTAGACTCTCCAACCTTCTCCGACCCAAGTGCTTTGCCATCTTGGTGCGTATAGGTCTCTATCATGATCCTCAGGTGGGGTTCATGCCCCGACAACCAACCCATCATTTTTCTCAACTCATCATTTTCATCCTGCAAACGATCAACATAATGTGCAAGTTCCAGATTCTTCAAAGCATGCAATTCACAGGTAGAGCAAGAAGTGGGAACAGGTTCTTTCAACTTAGCCTCAAGCGAAACAGTATAAGCATGCATCTCATCAATTTTTCCATGCAAAACAGGGCAAGAAGTGCAAGCACCTAGCAAGTAGGCCTAGACTTAAGCTCAGCCACTTCAATCCTAAGCATATCTAGTTCCTCACACTTGGATGCATACTTATCTTTGAATATGGTGAGGTCAGCTAGGAAAACAGAGCAATCAGCACAATCAACCTCGTCAGAAACATTAGGTGAAGCTTTCAGTGAATCAATTTCAAACTTAGCATCTAGGTTCTGTGTTTCTAGCTCAGCTACTCTAGTCCTAGCATCCTCAAGCGAAGCTCTAAGCTCTTTCCTCATCTTCTTCGCCTCTCTAAGCATGTCATCACGATTATCAAGCAACAAGCTAAGCCGTTCATTCTCCTGACGCAAGAAGGGAAGCTCGTCATGTACCTCATCCTCGAAATCGGACTCTGAGTCGCTCTGGTTGCTCTTCTTGCTGCCGGAGCTAAGCGCCATGGTGCAGAAGCCGTCTCTAGTGAAGCAGCTCAGCCCACTCAGGATCTTGGACGACTTCCTTCCCTTCCGCCGATCACCTTCATCTTCACTACTGCTTGAGCTCGAGGTGGAGTACGCAGAACTGGAGTCGACGTCGCTCGCTCCAACCATCGCTCGGGCCTTGCCTCGGCTCTCCTTCTTCCTCGATCGTCGCTCGTCCTTGTGCTTGTTCTTGTGCTTGCTCTTATGGTCGTGCCTTGATTGGTACTTTCCATCCATCTCCGACTTGTGCTTGTATCTATCCTTGTTCTCGACCTTCTCGGGGCAGTCGGCGACGAAGTGTCCCGGCTTGCCGCACTAGAAGTATGTCCTTGTGTTCCTCCTCGTGTTCACCCAATTCTCGTGCATCCTCTCGAACCGCCTGGTCTGCAGCGCCAGCTCGTCCTCTCCAAGCACGTCGAACTCCTCATCTGGCAAAGACATCAAAGAGGACAAGGAGAACATCCTGGTGGATGGGTTAGAGTTAGACTTTTCTTTCGAGCCACTGATGAGGGCGAGACTATGAGAGTCAGACGGGCCCTCGATCTTGGCTGTCATACCCCGATCCACCTCAGTCGACTTGAGCTTCGAGAACAGCTCGTTCACGGTCAGAGTGTCATACTTCTTAGACTCTACGATGGCCTCAAACTTTCTGCACCAAACCGTACGATCCAACGAGTGTAAGAGCTTGACGGCTCTATCATGATCATTGTACGGGAGCACGTCCACATTGCCCCTCATGTTGTTTACCACCATCGTAAACCTCTGAAACAAGAAATCGATGGACTCACCAGGGAGATAAGTGAAGTTCTCGTACTCTCTCTAGTAAGTCGCATACATATGAGCCTGAACCTAGGCATTTCCAACATGAGCTTCCTTCAACACCGTCCAAATTCTACAAGCCATGTTCTCCGTGTGCACCCTATCGAATTCGGATTGACACAGAGCAGAAACAAGTAGTCGACTGCCTTCTTATTGGCGTTGAACATGTCCCTCAATCCTGGAGCAATGAAGTTCATCAGTTGGACATAGCCTGTGTCCACCGTGACGTCCCAAAGGATCTGACCCTTTCCGCGGAGGAACGCCGCCATCCTCTTACTCCACATCTGGTAGTTCTTCCCATCGAAGTGTGGAGGACCCGAACCCCGTTCCTGGTACGCCATCTTTGGATCTTAGACTGGCTAGAGTCAATAAGGACTCAAACCGGCTCTGATACCACTTGAAGGACCGGATTGGCGACCAGAGAGGGGGGAGTGAATGGGAGCCGATTAAAATTCTTTCTCAAAAGAACTCGGCCTATATCCCAATCGCAACTCCGAGGGTCACACACGAACAAGCAGAAGCACACACAAACCTCTCTCGAGACATTAGGAACAAGCTTGAATAACTAGGAAGCAAAGCGGAAGCAACCTCGAACAAAACAGAGCAAAATAGGGTCTAGCTATGCCCAACCGGATCATCCGCCCTCAAGGTCGTATCAACCAAAACGAGACCGAGACTCGTCGGGACACACTACCGGATCATTCAGCTCCTACCGGATCATCCGCCCTCAAGGTCGGATCATCCGAAAAGCCCAGAAAAATCGCCCGTGGGTCAACTCCAAACTTTCGATCGATGGATCTCCCAAACCACTTGGAACTTTAAGACGAAACTTTGGGGAGATGATGAACACCCCAAGGAGAGGTTATGCCCCCAAAAATTATGGCCTCAAACTCCCTACAACTCCCGAAAATGCAAATCTTGGACAATAACACTATGAACTAGGGTTCATCCGAAAATCAACGAATCGAAAGCTAAATCCAATGTTTGAGGGGTCAAGATCATCCACAAAGAGGCACAAGACACTCACCCATGATCCCCTCAAAGAAATCCGAAGAGAAACACCCTCAAATCGAAGAATCGAGCGATGAATGAAAATAGCACAAAAGGAGCTCTGAAAATCACCAAAAAGGAAAACCGGGAAGAACTCAAACAAGCCTTGAGGAACCACGCCGAATCATCTATACATACCATGAAGGTTCATACAAGGTCTAGCTTCTGCCCGATCATCCTACCCTCTCAAAAGATCTCACCATAAAGCTCTCAAGCTAGTCCTAGAAATTCCAAGGAAAAAGAAGACGAAAATAGCAAAACAAAATGAGCTAGGGTTTCAAGAGATGGCTGCCATCCTCTCACCACTTGGGTTATATGGAGGCAACTGAAACTCTAAAATACCCATACTAGCTAACTAGGGATACACGCCCCTCAAGGGCGGATTCGGAAGTCTTTGTCATCGCTCCATCAGACGGATGCCCAGCGATCGCAAACTTGCTTAGCCTCGACACAAGCCTTGCGACCCCGATGCATGTCCTCCGCTTCGAAGTCTTCGGACTGCGTCATCACACACTGGTCAGACTAGTCAGACCCACCTGTCAAACCGGTCCGATGCTGCTGCACCTCCGTCTTCGATTCTTTGGTCTTGGCTTTATGGATCAACCAAGGAACCGAGTGGTTTTTTGGTGAACCACTAGAAACCCCGCGAACTCGGTGTAGCCTCCGCCAATCACCACTCAGGACTTAGCTCCCACGTAGTCCCGACTCGACCTTGGTTTTGAGGCTCAACCAAGAAACCGTCCATGACTTCATCTTGCCGTTCTTACCACCATGCGGCCCGCACTTGACTCTGCTAGCCACTGGGTCCCTTGAACGAAGCCTACTTGTCTTCTCCACACCTGGAGGCCTCAGCAGCAACGACCTTTCACACTTGTTCTTCACCTGCACCAACACCAGTCAAGCCGCAATCTGCACCTACAATACTTAGCCAAGAATCAGTCCACACAACGTTGTCAATCACTCATCACACCAGGAAGCGACCATCCACTGGTCCTCGAACCACACATGGTCCTCAGTTTCGTTGCGCGTGCTCCACCGCCGGCATCACCGGTTTCTTTGCCAGATGTGCACTACAATGCACGGCCGACATGTCGAAGACGCTCCGCTGCCATGGACGTCAGAGTGCCGGAAGCTGCAGGACCGCCGACTCGATGTTGGTGAAGAAGGCATCCACGCCTGTGATGTTCGGTGTGTCCTTGCTGATGGCATGGTGGACGTCGTCGTCGCAAGCACCCTGGGCATCGTTGCTGCTCACAAGTTGGGCAACACCATCAGGGGTGTCTTGGATGTTGATGCTGTTGGCGTGGTGGCCATTGACGGTGCCAGCTTGGTTGTCGTCCCCATCAGCACAAGTGAGCAGGAGCTGGGCCTCCAGGTTGTCGAGCGCCCCCTGCACCTCCTCCAGAGTCGGTGTAGGGGTCAGGGAGGGCCGCAGAAACGCCCTGAGTGTGCCAAACACCTGGGGCACAGGCACCAGTGCAGCACTAGACCAGACTGCTTCCCCGTCGGAGGTGTTCAACTACAGCTTGTCCACCAGCGTGCAGGCCTTGCTGACGAGCTGAGAGCAATCTGCACCAGAGTCAAGCTGCAAAAAAGGTGAGTCTTGGCGAGTGGGAACAGCGGACAACGTCACAGCGAAAAGGGCTTTGATGGGTTGCTAGCGCCGAGTTGTTGTTGTGGTGTCTGCCGCCGTGGTTGTCGTAGGTGCGTCGTGGGGGGAGTGAGTTCGCTCGTGAGGGAAGCCCCTGCCAACACCCCAGTAGGTGTCTCCCATCAGGCTCCCATGTCCTGGGTGCTCATAGTCGCCATCTTCGTCGTTGTCGCCTCCCGCCGACCAGGAGAAGGCCGCACTCTTGCAGGTCGAGGGGGGAGGCCGGTTCTTGGGGCGGTACTTGTCCCTCGTGTGCGTGTCCCGCATGCCGTGCGTGCTCAGCAGCGCCGCACTCCGAGTTGCGGTCGTCACTCCCACGGCCTGGACGTGCCGCCAGGCTGCTGTCTCGACGTTCGCCACTGCCCATGTTGTCGCGCGAACGTTGCCGGCCATCGCCGTCCCTGGCGACACGTTCCTCTTGTCGCCCTGTTCGGGTGTTGCTGTCATTCGGAGGACGTGGGAGACGGGCTGGGTAGCGTGCCTGTGCCGTCGGTGGCGCGCCATCCACCAGCCCATACCTCCAATCGAAGCGCCTGTAGATCGGCTTGATGCTTGACGGGTCATCGATGGCGCGCTAGAGATCGTGCTTGGCCGCAGTGTAGTCCTCCAGCATTGGCATATGCAGGAAGACCTCGTAGCAGGCCCCTTGGTGCCACGGTTTCCGGCGGCTCGGTGGAGACGAAAACCGCTGACGAGGCGTCGGAGGGGTGATGCGTGAAGGCAAGCCAGACCCTTTTGGGGATCTCGCTGGGTTCTGGCATCCAGGCCCAGATGGAGCTGGAACTTGGGCCGTGCTATTTATGGGCCGCACGAAGCACGACATTTTAGCACGACACGAAGCACGTCACGATAAATTTGTCGTGCCGGCACAACACGAATGCGAGGGCCGTGCCGTGCCTAGGATCTCGGCACGATGATGAGCAGCACAGCACGACACGTATTTTGGGTCGTGCTTGGGCCGGCACGGCACAAAAATGGCCAATTTGCAAATCTGTAGGTTATTCCTTCCTAATAGCATGCGTTATATGCATTATATAGCCTAATATAACTAAAAACATAAAAATAGATCACAAAATCTACCTTACATGTATGAAATTGTGTTAATCATCATTCATATCATAATAAAATTGTGTTCTCGTATGGTCAGAAGTAGTCACATCGTGAGGGCCATGCTTGGGCCGGCACGGCACGAAGACGTGTCGTCGTGCCATGGGTCGTGCTTGGGCCTAGTAAAAACTTTGTTGTGCCATGCCGGCACGGCACGACGTGCCTCGCGTGCCTAGAAGTCTAAGCACGGGGTGTCACGAGAGTGCAGGGCCAGGCCGGCACGGCCTGGCCCAAGTCCCAGCTCTAGGCCCAGAGCTCGATGTGCCTAGTGTCCCCTGGCCGCACCAGGTCGGTGATGATGGTTTGTAGAGCACACCGGTGGCCGATAATGCGCTCCACGATTGCCCTGGTCGGTGACGATGGTTTGTAGAGCACACTGGTGGCCGATAACGCGCTCCACGATTACCGGCATCCAAGCATGCTCCGGGATGCCATCGAGGCACAGTTTCACCCTGTAGAAAATGCGGAAGCCCAGAGCATGGGTGAGACTACGCCAGCGCCTCAAGCAGATGTCAATGTCGCACCCCCTGAACCGTCCTTGTTTCCTTGCTGCCACAGCGTGCTCCGGGTGCTGGAACCGTATCAGGTACGCCTCCGGCTAGTGCAGCGTGACAGAGATATCCCGCCTGTCGATGCGAAGGACGCCGGTTATGAGCTCTGCAATATCCGGTGCCGGCGTCCCGCGGCAGATGCATGGCCCAAGGGACGAGCGTGCAGGCCTCCCAATCCCGAGCTTCGCAAACGAGGTCAAAGGAGTTGGCGACAAAACCGTCTCCACATCCGGACACTCCTGCGGGTCACCGACGGCCATGGTTGGTAGCGGTGGCGGCGGGGGAGGCGGCGGTGGAGGGGGCGGAGGTGGGGGTGGGGGAGGAGGAGGTGGAGGTGGAGGCGGTGGTGGAGGTGGTGGTGAGGAAGCACTGCCAGCTGAGGATTGTGGACACTCCTGCTCCCTGTGCCCGTTGCGGCGGCACCTGAAGCAGCGTAATGGGTCCCTGCACTCTGCGGCCTTGTGCCCCTGGCCGTGACACTTGAAGCACCTGCCCCAGGTCAGGCGATTGAAGGCGAGGAGGGCCGCGGTGGGTGGCCGGCTTGAAGGAGGAGCTTTGTGTTGCCATGAATTGCCGTCACGTCGAGGGTCTTGTTGCCGAAAGCCATCCGGCGCGGCACGGCGCCGCCTGCGGTAGCTGACGTAGTGCCAGCCCGGCTCCCGCGCAGTGTCCGGCGGTCCGTTGCCGGTAGTGGCAGTGAAGCGCGGTCGATCGGCGGAGTTACTGCCCCGGGTCTTGAATGCGCCCTTCAGCTGGTAGGAAGGGGGCGGACGGCCGCGAGCCGCGTTGACGTGGCCGATGCGAATGATCTCCGCGTAGGAGAGGCGACCGGATGCGCCAGGCGTCCCGGCGGTGCCGCTCAAGCCCGCGGGGCGGCGGCGTTGACCTGCCGCAACGGCCTCAGATCCGCCGACGGGAGGGCCTTCCCGGAAAAACCGGTCCCATGACGAGGAGGCGGGGATGGAGCAGCACGCTGGGGAGGAGTGGCGGTGGAGGAGGTGGACGGGCTTGGCCGGATCTACAGCGTCGCCGCCGCGGCGGCGCGGGGACGGGGGCAGGGGGTCGGGGGGCATACGCCCCGTTCGTTTGGCTTATCGGCCACCGGCCCGGCGTACTTTTCTCTTAGAACAAACCAGCCACCGAAGCAACCGGTCGGCGGTACTTTTCTCTCCGAACAAATCGGCACCGGCCATCGGCCACCAGCCAAACGAACAGCTGATAGCTTACCTCTGTATTGAAAAAATATTTTTCCACAGAAGATTCTGATCCATGAGCGATAACCACCACGACAGGGACGTGTGCATATGTCAAGTAGGCAGCTGTTAGATAATGTGTTAGTTCCCAAAAAAAGGCTGTCAGATAGTGGACACATGCAGAAAAATTTGTTCCTGTTGCAGCGCTACGGCCACTAACTGCTTTTAGTGTGAAAAAATGGCTGCTAAAGCACATCTCGACGAGATAATTAAGATCAGTTAGGTGCCTAAGTAATCTACAAACCTCAGCTCTTAGATAGGTTATTTTAAGAGAAATACTCCCTCCCACTACGGAAAACCAGGGGTTTCTTGAGTGTTCGAAACACTCGGCAAAGAGTTTGCTAAGTGCAACACTCGGCAAAGAGCTCATGACAAACTTTGGTTGGCAACCTCTTTGCCGAGAGCCATTTGTCGGGCACAACTAACACTCGGTAAAGCTTTATTTCAGAAAATGATCAAAATAAATAGCAAAAAAACTAGGTGAGGACCCCATTGACCAGCCACGTGTCCGTCCCCATCATCAAGTTGCAAGTCGCGCCATTTTTTCGCGTAAAGTTGCGCGCTAAGCAGCGCCCGCGACCTCCCCTTCGCATGCATCCTCCTTTACCACTACACCACACACTCATGCATTCATATACCGTTTTGATTCTACTCATATTATATTACACCAAGTGTAAATTGCTTCTTTGCGGCTCTAAACTTATTCTTAATAAAAAGTTGCAAACTACAAAGTTTCATAACTTTCTAAGATCTACGACTTTTATTTTGTTAGTTGCTCCATTCAAGGTCATTTACAAATTTTGAATTTCAAATTTGAAAGATTCAACTTAGTTTTTCGTTGATAATAAAATTTCAAATGAAATAGTTGTAAACTATAAAGTTTCATAACCTTTTAAGATCTACAACTTTTATTTTAAATGTTTCTCCATTCAGAGTCGTTAGAAAAACTCAAATTTCAAATTTGAGAAATTCAAACATACTTTTTGTTGATAAAAGTAATTCAAATTAAAATTGATTCAACTACAAAGTTGTATAGCTTTGGAAGATCTACAACTTTTATTTTGGTCATTTATTTATCTGGTACAGTAGTAGTAATATTATTCACAAATCTTCTATATCTGTCATATACTTTTATGAAACTACTCCCTCAGTCTGAAAATAAGTACTCATCTCATATTTTGAGAAGTCTACAAGTTTTAAGTTTGACTAGATATATCGAAAAATAATATTAACATTTGTGTCTCTATATAAGGTTGTAATGAAAATATATGATGTGATTAATCTAATGATGCTTATTTTGTAACATAGTTATTAAAAAATTTTAATATATATTTTTGGTCAAACTTTAAATTGTTTGACTCCTCAAAGTGCAAGATGTGCACTTATTTTGGGATAGAGGGGCTATACAAGTCATGAGAGATATAGATTTTGTGAACAAAATTACTACCACTTTGTCAAATGAATAAATGATCTAAATAAAATATGTACAACTTGAGAAGTTATGAAACTTTATAGTTGAAAGTTTTTTTAAAATTTGATTAATCTACTGGTTCAAAATGTGATTTGAATTTCTCTTTGCAGAGTCTTTTTGCAAAGACATACAACAAAATAGCTGGCCTAAAGCACGCAGCAAAAAAAAAGTTTTTGCCTAAAGCTGGCCTCCAAGCTCACGACAAACACCTATTTGCCCTAAGCCCTGATTTTTGCCGTGAGTTTTCATTGTGGCTGTCGGGAAATGGTATTTTGCCGTGAGCCCGACAAAAAACTCACGACAAAAACCAAAGTCACGACAAATTTCGATTTTCCGTAGTGTCATACACACATTTGTTCATATCTTAATGTAACACTCACCGTATTTTCTTATGTTTATCAGTGTGGCTACTTTTTTATCAATTTCTTTTTATATATTAGTATAATTCATTGCCTTTCCTTTTGCAATTCACCTCCACATGGGTTTGAGATGTGTTTAGGTTGGAACCACATAGTTTGAGTTATATATTTGACATGCTGGAAATGTCACTTAGCATGCAATGCAACGTTGATCAGCATGCTGACCCTATTAATCGACATATCATTAGGCAGTCATGCTCATGCATAGACATGTTTTTGCTTCAGGTAAGTCAGTGACGGATCGACTGAGGATCGCCTGAGGCGACTCTAGTCTCACCGGAGCCCTTCAGCGCGCTGCCGGCGGCAGCCCTCTCGCCGTCGGCCCGCGCCCCACTCCTCCCCATCACCGGTTTGCATCAGAACCGCTACTCCTCATCCCCGTCCATGGAGCATGCCCTGTTCACTTGCGCCTTCGATCCGAAACAGGCTACGATCGGTCACCGCGAGGGAATCAATCCACCCGCCTGACCTTCGCCGAATGAAGAAACTAAACGAGGAGCTCATCCACTAGCCGCTGCCACACCTGCAAGGCCGGTTTTGGGAGCCGGACTCTGACTCCAAGTGTGAAGATCATCGGGATGTGTAGGCATGCGCTGTGGTGCATCCTGGCCCTACCCCATCGTTGTCGAGACAGTCTGGGGCTTCCCCGGTGCCGGGTCCGGAGCTGCCGTCGGCGAGCCAGTCGTCCTCGCCTTCGATCTTGAAGACCACACCATCTCCGAGGCGTATTCGCGCGCCCTTGAGGTCTTGCTGGAAAGGACCACTGCCTCTAAGGCGCATCACGCCGGCGGCGACCATCGAAGACTTCCTCGTCCCGGCCCTCTCCGGATCGCGATCCCACCGACACCGCGATCCACTTTCTGCGCAGTTTCAATTTCGTCTGTCCAAGTGGGTCCGGGACCAATTCGGGTCGATGTGGTGCCTATTGTCTCGCAACCGGGTGGAACTCCAACCAACGATCAGTTGCGGGCTGGACATCCAAAACGTCGGCTCGTCAACCCTAGCCTCTTCCTCACACCGCCGCTGTTGACAGTCGATTTTGGTACACCTAGCTATAAGTTTACCGTCAACATTTGCACGTATTTGATATTCTAACCAATGGTACTAACCCCCCGGAGGTATCAAGTTCACTCTCGCATGTCGATTTTGGAGTTTGTTGTTTACGTAGGAAACTAGCGCTTAAAGGGAGACTTTCGGGATAAGTTCATCAAGCACTTCAAGAGACGATCATGAAGCCCGACACAAGTCAAGACACATCATGAACATGACTCCAAAGGGTCCAGGGACCGAAGCATGAAGCCGTGAAACTCCAGGGACCTGGACAGAAGATGCTGAAGCTTGCGCGACAAGGAGCTCTGTCCAAACCGTGGAGAAGACGACGTCAAGGGCCCACATGCATAAGGGAGCAAGTCAACAATTGATCGAGAAGCATCGGGGAGTGAGACGGGGCCGAACCAGGCCAAAATGGGCCTGGGCCGGACGGCCCAGGCCGGCTGGCCCAGCCTGATCCGAGCCCGGTTCACGCCCCCTTTTTCCCTAGGTGCTTGTCTATTTATTGTCTCTGCCTCCGCCGACCGCCACATCCATCCATTCATCAGAGAGCCGCCGAGACGAAGGAGAAGCACTGGGAGGAAACCGACGGCCGCCGCAAGTCCTCGAGTTGCCTAGGAGATGGCTTAGGCCATGCCCTAGCCACCATGGTTGGCCCTGCGTGGTTAAGCCATGGTGGAGTTCCAGAGCCGCGACTTCAATTCGTCAAGTCGTTTGTACCTTCAACATTCGGTGATGTAATTATATCTTGTCATACTTTGATCTACTACGAGTTATACTTATTCATATGTGTAGCTACCATATGCCTTTAGTAGGACTAGATCGAATCATGGTGATTAGTCTTGTCTTGGAGATACACCGTAGTAGTGCACGGACCGAGGTTTATCGCTCGGTGATGATTATCCTCGCGTAGTGACAGTACGAGAGGGGAGAAAGTGGCGAGTGAACGTGCATCGGACCACTCCATATTGGGTTACTCCATATCGAGTGTAACCCTTATCATAGTATAGGTTTAGATTGGTTTATCACATTGGCCGGAACGGCAACAAGAAGACAATAGGCTAGGTTTACCTTTGGTTTGCTTACCTTTATGGCCAGGTGGATGTGATCCATACATACCTTCGTGTTTGTATGTTACCTTTATGCAATCAATGCTTCACATAGGGTTAGACCGGTAGGTTAGATAGAGAACCTTGGTGGTTTGCTTCTGATCCTTGGATTGACAAATCTAGGGAGAACCCTCCTTGGTGAAAAAGGCACCAAGCCACCCGTAGCGCTGTGATGGTGGGATCACGCGAAAGATTTCGAGGTCGCCATGGTCTTGGCCGCGGCTCACCGGCGGACCACCGTGGGCGGGGTGGAAACGCAACCGGCTCTGGTCGTGGCGCCCCCATCGCTGCTGATCGCAGTGGGGCATCTCAGGCTGGAGGATGCGGGGGGTCGCCCCCTGCCGGTGTTGCTGCTGGTCACCGAGGCCACCCCCTGCTGTGGCTGCAGATGGCCGTGGTGCAGCTAATGCTCGCGGCTGGAGTTCTGAACCGGGGGCACAAGGTGCAGGAGGCAGTCAGCGACACCATGGTAGAGGCCGCGGTCGACCTACCATAGACCCGACCTTTGTTGCGGATCCCTCGGGGGTAATAGACGATGATGATCAAGGCAAGCAGAAAAGGAAGCGAAAGGACAAGGAGAAGCTGGAGTGCACCATTTGCATCGAGGACCACTACACAAACCAGTGCTCTCTACTCCGGGGTCCAAAACCGATAGTGTCTTTATGTGGTGCTGCAGAGGATGGGATGGGTTTCTTCCAGATTCAGGCCGCGAGGAGTAACCAAATTGTTAACCCTGCTCAAGCTTCGTTTGCTGCCCTAATCACTGTAGAAATGGGCGAGGTTAATGATCAGCTGATCAGCTCAGAGCTGGCGAGGATTATTCCTATTCGTTGGAACTGGGAGGTACAGGAACTTGGGAATAAATCTTTTATGGTACCGTTTCCGAGAAAGGAAGAACTGAAATGATGATTGCAATCCATACAATCACCACAAGGAATAAGGAGGGCACAATAACTTTTCAGGAATTTGTTGATGATGTCCAACCCATCAAAGTGTTGGAGCAAGTCTGGGTGACTATCACCAAAGTGCCTCGTGCCCTTCGTTCTTTTCTTCCATTGTGGGCAGTTGGGTCCATCATAGGGGACACTCAAAAGGTTGACATGATAAATCTGCGTGCAACTAGCCAAGTCAGAATTTTGGTGGCGGTTTATGAGGTCAAAAAAATCCCTAAGTTCGCTGATGTTTGTGTCGGCTGCAACGTTTATCGCCTCTATTTTAAGGCTGATGAAGTAGCTCAGCATGACGGCTCCGATCCTGAGGAGGATGATTTGTTGAGTGATGAGGATGGTAATAGCAAAGAGAAAGATCTTCATAACCCGGACTATGAGATGGGGGAGGTGAATCCGGAGAAGGAGTTGGGCAATCCCTCAGCGGATCAGTCACAGCCACCCCCTCAGCACCCCCAGAACTTAAATCAGAAGCAAGCCTCGCTGTTCCGAGAAGCGCTCGATTTATCCTGTGACAAACGGTTCAATGAGATCAGTATCAAAGTTATGCTTGAGCCTGATGACAGGACATCCAGGAAGATTTTTACCCCTCTGACTGAGGAAGAGTTGGGGTCTTATAATGCTCTGGTGGATTCTCTTGTTAAAATCCACCCCTCTTTGGTGTTCTTCCCACCGTTGCCGAAACCTCAGGTTGATGTTTTTTCAGCTAACTCCTTTCAGCAGAGCAGGGACGATGTCGTGAAGCTTCAGCGGTGTGTAGGGGGTTCTACCTCACCTGGGGACTCTTTTCGGCCGGGGGTTCCTTGCCGGTGTCCTCAGCTACAGGGACTCCCACGACCGACCAACTAGAGTTCGGCGAGGCTCTCTTGTCCCCCGGTCTGATGACACTTGCGGTGAGCCCTGTTTCGACTTCTGCTCCCCCGCCTTCTTCGTCTTTGCCAACTCCACCAACGTTAGAGACCGGGGGAGAGGCTGCGAGGGCGCCTCCGCCCACACCGTCGGGCGTCCTGCCTGTATCGACGGAGTCTGTGGGGACCACAGTGGGGGCCCCTTCGCCCACTCCAGCAGAGGATATGACCCTGCTGGACCACTCGGTGGTGGAGGAGCGCAACGCTACTGAACCGACGGGGGGAGAAGAACCTTGCTCCTGATCCAACAGCTCTTGAGGGGGCGGTGGTACCTTCAACACGCCTACGTCGCAGCAAAAGAGTAGCGGTGGTTGCAGACTTGCACACCCTACACAAGGTGGAGTTAATTGTGGCAAAGAAGAACCTCGAATCCAAAGGTATTTCTTTTACCAGCTTTTCAGATTCTCAAGTTCTGTCAAACCTTGGTAGGATAGGCATCAACCTAGGTTCCTCAGATGTAGCTGTTATTAAGAATCTAGAGGTAGACAGGCTGGTGCTTTGTGCAAAGCAAAAAAAGTTAATTGATAATACCACAACTGTAGACTCTGATGATGAGCAGGAGGAAAGGCTTGAAGCCGTTCTCCACCACACCTGTGGAGATCTAAATGAGAACGTGCTCGATATGAAGAATGGTCATACTGTGGACCTTTCTCCTGTCCGCCGCAAGAAAAAATATAATAATGCCAAAATCCGAAAAATGGCAAACTCCCCAAGAAGCCAAAAACCCCATCTAAAATAAATCTAAAAGAAAGGGGTTTTCTTGAATGGCAGAGATCTGGGAGACTTTACTAAACATAGGTTTTTGGTTGAACTAGTTAAGGAGGAGCAAATAAATTTTATAGCTATCTCTGAAACTGGTAGAGATTCTTTCCCAGATCATGTCCTCAAAAATCTATGTGCGAGACATGATTTCCTGTGGCATACTATGGCACCACATGGGAGATCAGGTGGCATCCTCTCCTAGGTGTCGACCTCAGTGTTTTTGACATTGGAGCCATTGATGAGGGAGATTTCTATGTGAAATTCACCCTGAGATACAAAACTAATGGTTTCAAATTTGTACTTTACTCAGTTTATGGGCCTGCACAAGTACAAAACAAAAATGTTTTCCTCTCAGAATTGGCTAACACTTGCTCAAAGGAATCACCCCCATATATTATAGGGGGGATTTTAATGTAATCAGACGACTAGAGGATAAAAGCTCAGGGAATTTTGATCCCAAATGGCCCAGTCTTTTTAATGCTGTCATTGAATCTCTTAATCTTAGAGAGATTGTTATGACGGGACGCCAATATACTTGGGCAGGTCCAGGGGATAATCCCACTTTCGAGAAAGTCGATAGAGTACTGGTCAGTACGGATTGGGAGATTCAATTTCCATTGACTTTGGTCGAATCCAGGGATAGAAAAATCTCTGACCATACCCCCTGGTTATTAACACAGGAGCCTCCACTTACCTAGCCGGAAACAGACCTTTCAAATTCGAGAGAGGCTGGTTAGTACAAGATGGATTTTATGACATGGTTGCTAATATATGGCAATCAGAAAGCTTTGGTTCCAACCCTCTTGAACGTTGGCAGTTCAAAATTTGTAGACTCAGACAACATTTAAGGGGTTGGGCTAGACATACAGTAGGGTCTTACAGGAAAGAGAAGAAGACCTTATTGTCTCTTTTAGATAATCTTGATAAGAAGGCAGAGAATGACCAATTGTCGGATCCAGAAGTTAATCTTAAACAATATCTAAAGGAACGTCTAGTTTCCCTTTTGAGGGAAGAGGAATTAAAGTGGTACGAGAGAGCCAAAGTTAAAACTCTCTTGGCAGGGGATTATAACACTAGATTCTTCCATCTAGCCGCAAATGGCAAACATCAAAAACAACGTATCTTTAAACTTGAGGATGATCAAGGCATCGTTGTTGGAGATGATTGCCTTAAACGCCATATTACTAATTACTATAAAAACCTTTTTGGACAACCAGAGGCTTCCGGGGTCTCCCTGTTCGAAGATCAAATTATGGATATCCCTCAGGTATCACAGGAGGAAAATGAATCTCTTATTGCTACCTTCACTGAATCTGAAGTGAGAAACGTAGTCTTCCAAATGGAGCATAATAAAGCTCAAGCCCGGATGGATTTTCTGTGGAATTTTATCAGGTCTTTTGGGGGTTCATCAAAGTGGATCTTCTACCGTTCTTTACTGATCTTCATAGGGAGGCTCTAGATCTGTACAGCCTGAACTTTGGAATCATTACATTAATTCCCAAAATTCATAATGCAACCAAAATTCAGCAATATAGACCGATTTGTCCTAAATGTTAGCTTCAAGATCTTAACTAAAGTGGGAACAAACAGGCTTAATCTTGTAGCAAAGAAGGTCGTGAGTCCGACACAATCCGCCTTTATGCCAGGTAGGAACATCATGGAAGGAGTAGTTATACTACACGAAACTATCCATGAGCTTCATACCAAGAAGAGGGACAGTGTCATTTTTAAAATTGATTTTGAAAAGGCTTATGACAAGGTTAAATGGTCCTTTCTACAACAAACTCTTCGTATGAAAGGTTTCTCACCTAAATGGTGTAAGTGGATTCAAAGTATGGTCACTAGTGGAAGTGTGGGGATTAAAATAAAAGATGAAATTGGGCCTTACTTCCAAACCAAAAGAGGACTCAGACAGGGAGATCCTATGTCACCAATCTTATTCAACATCGTTTCCGACATGCTAGCTCTTCTTATTAATAGAGCAAAAGCCGATGGTCAAATAAGAGGAGTCCTTCCCCATCTCGTTGATGATGGTTTGTCAATCCTGCAATATGCAGATGACACATCATCTTCATTGACCATGATCCTGAGCAAGCAAAAAATCTAAAACTTTTGCTTTGCGCTTTTGAGCAATTATCTGGGCTTAAGATCCATTTCCATAAGAGTGAAATTTTTTGCTATGGAGCAGCTAAAGAGATGGAGGAATTCTATACTTCTCTCTTCGGTTGTAATACAGGGGAATACCCTTTCAGATACTTAGGGATCCCAATGCACCATAGACAGCTCTTGAATTCTGAGTGGAAGAAGGTTGAAGAACGCTTTGAACAAAAACTTTCTTGCTAGAAGGCAAAATACCTATCTTATGGGGGGAAGCTTGTCTTACTCAACTCAGTCTGAAGAAGCCTACCCATGTTTACGATGTCCTTTTTCGAAATACCGAAAGGGGTCATTAAAAACTTAGAGGATTATAGATCAAGATTTTTTTGGCAAGGATCTTCACAAAAACACAGGTATAGACTTGTCAAATGGGACATCTTATGTCGTCCTAAGGAACAAGGTGGTCTAGGTATTCTTGACTTACAGCTACAAAATAAATGCCTGCTCCCCAAGTGGTTAGTTAATTTACTAAACACAGATGGTATTTGGCAAACGTTGCTCCAGAACAAATACTTAAGATCAAAATCTTTAAGTCAAGTGGAAGCCAAACCTTATGATTTTCATTTTTGGAGAGGCCTCATGCATATAAAAGATGAGGTACTGTCTAAAGGGTCCTTCGATATCAAAGATGTGACAAATGTGAGGTTCTGGGATGACACTTGGATACGTGACAAGCCTCTCAAAGCTCAATACCCAAACTTATATAATATAGCGAGGGATCCACATGCTACAGTATCCAAAATAATGGCCACAAGCCGTCTTAATATCTCCTCCATGAGGGCTTTGGTGGATA
This sequence comes from Cenchrus americanus, assembly GCA_947561735.1. Lineage (NCBI taxonomy): Eukaryota > Viridiplantae > Streptophyta > Magnoliopsida > Poales > Poaceae > Cenchrus > Cenchrus americanus. The sequence goes on from OX387241.1 coordinate 253,486,406, forward strand.
ACAAAGTTAGAGAGTGGCTTGGTTTAGTGGCACAGATCTCACATGTACAACTCACAGAAGGTTCAGATTATTTTGAATGGAGCCTAACCAAGTCTGGCTTGTACACCGTCCGGTCCTTGTATCACCATCTTATTGATACACAACCACCGTTTCATCATAAAAAGATCTGGAAGATGAGGATTCCACTAAAAATAAAGATTTTTCTCTGGTTTGTACAAAGGGGGGTCATTCTAACCAAAGACAATCTGGCTAGGAAAAATTGGAAAGGTAGTGAGAAGTGCATCAGCTGTAACAGGAATGAGAATATCCAACACCTCTTCCTTGACTGCCTCTTTGCTAAAACGATTTGGATAATCATCTTTTTTTCGCTACTAATCTGAACCAACCTAGATCTATCAACCATTTGTTTGGTACTTGGCTAAATAATCAAGCTAAAAACATGAAAGGTTTGATTTGGGTAGGTACAACTGCGTTGTGTTGGGCTATCTGGCGCTGCCAAAATTATGTAATTTTCAAGAAAATGAAAACTAACTCTATTATGCAGGTTATTTTCAGGGGAGCATACTGGTTACGCTCCTGGGTCTAGCTTCAGCGTGATGAGCAAGCCAAGGACACCCTCACCCTGTTGAGCAAGAAATTGGAGATTATTTCTTTAGAGATATCAAATAGAGGGTGGAAGCACTTATATTGTTTGCTTTAGTCCTTATATGTTTTCAAGACTATGGTTTGCTTTTTTCACCAAGTTTGGTTTGTAATAATTGGTTGTGCACGTCCATGGATGTAGAGGCCGTATTTTGTAATCCCTTATCTAAAAAATGCATAGACATGTTTTGAACTCCCCTCCCAACACCTTCACCACATTCATAGAAGCATGCAGCAACCAACAGGTAGGTAATTCAGGAACTGGGACCTTGACATGCAGCAGAGATATGCAGTGGTATGTGCCGGCCCATGCATGGCTACAAGCTACCAGGGGACATTGAAACCTACAAACACGGGACATTGTCTGGTCTCTCTCTGAAATCTGAATCGACTCCAAACACGGGACTTGTTCTTTAACAGTACCAGGTGATTCCCCGTGCGTTGCTGCGGGATTTTGAAAAAGCATTTTGATAAAATATTAACTAATGTGATGGCTACTTGGGATGATGGAATACTATATGTTGGAATGGCGATTTCGTGATAATTAAGAAAACTGGAAAAAATGTGAAATAATCTCTTATATGGATTTAATAATTGTGTTTGATTAACTAACTTCCCAACAATCCGAACACAATTACTTAAGTCAAGAACAAAAACCGGTAAGCGGCAAACAACAGAAATCATGCTTTCTTCTTCCTCACCAAGAAACTGTGGCAGGTGTTCATACACAGTTGGAGGAGTCCATGAAATGAGTGTTGCTGATGCTCAGGACAGTGAGGAGCCTTCTCAGCAATGGCAGCCATTGCATCATGTCGATGGCAGCCTCATCAGTCATCAGGTATGGCGTCAGTCGTGCAGTTTGCTCATGGCAACATCCGCAAGTACGCTCACCCGCTTGCCGCTGCTCCACCATCGTCACCACCATCTTTTGGATCTCCGGACTGGCATAAGGGTAGAACATCATGTCCTGCACATACACACAAAGCCAATGCGCTTCATCAGTCATCACATTCTACGAGGCTGCAATTATCCCTTATTGTATTCCATGTAACAAAGTAACAATGCATTCAAAGGGGAAAATTTTGACACAGATCAGCAAGGCACTCAAACCATGAGCCACCAACAATCACACGTGTCGGGGAGAGCCATAGGGGTCCCCTAACTATGGGGAAAATCACCCTCTCCTAAAAAGAATTAACGCGTAGCCACAAAATCATTCCCCGAACCGGCCGCAGCGCAAACTCAAATAAAGCCCACGACCCAATAGCCCCAATGGCCCACCAAACCAACCATACCCGCAGCACCCGAGGAACCTCCACCTCGCTCGAGGCCTGGGCGTCGCGTTGCAAAAAACTCCCGCCTTGCTCGAGGGCACGACGCCCCTTGCGCGAGCCTCCGCCTTGTTTGAGGGCCACACTACGTGAAAAATTGGCTTTGGTAACGAGCGTAGATCGCCTTTGGTAACGGGCAATGCGCCCGTTACCGATCAAGTGTTACAAATAAGCCAAGAAAGGTAACAGGCAGATGCCCGTTACTGATAAGACATATTCATGATGGGCATTAAACAACGACCGTTGCCACAACTAGCCACCGGTCACGTGAAATAGCTGTTTCTCTGGGCCCACAGGGACCTTTCGTAACGAGCACCAAAGCAAAGCCCGTTACAGAAGCTCAATATCAGAGACGCCTGATGTGCACCTGCGTCTCCACTATCTTGACGAAATGAGACGCGTCTATTTCATGCGCATCTCAACACAACTAGTATTCGTAATGGGCATCAAACAACGGCCGTTACCACAACTAGTCACCGGTCACGTGAAATGGCTGTTCCTCTGGGCCCACATTGAACTTTGGTAACGGGCATGAAACAGAGCCCATTACTGTGAAATTAACACCAGAGACGCATTCTGTGAACCGGCGTCTCCACTGTCTTGACGAAATGAGACGCATCTGTTTCTACGAGCGCCTGCTTTCTCTCTATTAAAGGAGACGCTTGCTTTCAACCTGCGTCTCCTATATCTCGATGAACGGCCAGGTCCTGGAGCCCGCCAGTCAGGATTGGTAGCGGGCTTTTACACTACCCATTACATTGTGGGCATTTTTGTAACGAGCTTTACGAATGAAGCCCGTTACTCACTGATTAGTGTTTGTAACGAGCTTTAATTAAGGCCCGTTACAGATACGGCGGCCACCCCTACAGTAACCTGCCCGGTTGCCGGCGGCATCCTAGAACCAGCCAGGATTTGGCAGCCACCAGGGGCTGCATCCTGGAACCAGCTAGGATATGGCAACCACCACAGCAAGGAGACATCACAAACACATTCTCACATCACAGATATAAGCAAAGTAAGATCACATTTATAGACAAGCTAGGATCACATCAAGTTTCAAGTTACTATCATCAAGGCTTGTATGGATGGAGTCATGAGAAACTGCTTGAACCAGGCAGTATCTGACCCCAACCAAGCAAGCCAAGCAGGTTTCTCAGGCAACAACACCTGACTAAAGAAGATTGAATGAGTTTCAAGTATCTGGTCACAATAAACTCACGGTGCACCATTGTAGAACTTGCCTTTTCGGTCGATGGTCTCCTTAAGAATGTACTCGCACAACATCTCCCGGACACGCTTTACATCTTCTGTGGAAACATCTACAGGAGGTTTGAAATCCTGCAAAATACAATCATTTATGAGAATACAAGTAGAAATCATTTTCTAAAATCAGATGGATAATATGAGCAGAGGCAAGGTTGAGCATTATGATCTACTTACATCAGCCTTCTTGATGTCAGGTATGTCATTGAGTAGTCTTAACATATGGAATGTCACATGGAATCCACACAAAGAGGACCCCGTGGCTGATGAGCACACTGCATCGAGGTACCAAAATGACAAGTTAATGCAGTACCAAATAGGTAAGAAGGGACCATAAAAAACCTTGGTCTTACAGCGAGATTTGTTTTGTGCTTGAGTGTGGCTTTTGGCTTTTTTTCTTTCCTTTTGTCACTCTGTCCTGTGCATCACCAAAGGCCCTGCATGATCAGCAATACCAATTAGAAACACTAAGAGATTGATTTTTTGTGAACAAAAATATTGTACCAAAGGCCCTGCATGGTCAGCAATACCAATTAGAAACACTAAGAGATTGAATTTTTGTGAACAAAACCTACAGGAAACTGACCAGTTCAAAACATTTTGGAGGTCTGGGAACTTTAGCGGGGGATGTTGTTTAGCAGAATCTAGATACCAAACCTCTTTGAACTTGATACAGATGATCACTGTTACCCAGTGGCTGGTGCAGTAGGCACCCACCATGTAGTAGTTGTTCATCATTGCATTTGAGATTGCTTTGCCAACTTGCTGAGAACGTTGAAAAATATTTGTTGAAGTAAACAAATCTGGATCTAAAAACCCAACAGTGATATGCTTCTCCGCTGCCTTGTCCATCATTTTCCTACAAAAAATCGAATTGTTAGCATGCATGAACTTTGCAGTCAAAATTAAAGAAATATCTTTTTAGGTTTTAAAGGACTTACAATGTCCACAACCTCATGAAGGTAACATCTAGAGAAGCCAGGGTTATAAGGTTAAACACGCTACTGAATTCAATGTTTAACATTAAAGCACCACAACCACCTTTAAAGTAGTCTTGATCCACCTTTGCTGGAAATGCAAGTTTATCCCTACTGTGTTCCATGACATAAGCATGCAACTTGGCACAATTTGGTCTAGCAGCCTTTACATTTGCTTCTGACAACATAGGTGCACCAGGCTTGTATTTGGTCGGTCCTGTTCTATCCCATTAACACAGTTAAGAATCTCATCTTTAGACAGAGGTTTCCTGACCTGTTTACCCTTCTATAGTGGAGATTGCCTGGGCTCCTCCTATTGCAGAGGCTGCTGTACTTGTTGCATCTGCTGCTTAGGGGGGAGATTGCTTGCGCTCCACCTCCTACTGGAGCGGTTGTTGTTTCATCTGTTGCTTATCCTCATGTTGCAGCTGCTGCTTAGGCGTAGTTTGCCTAGGCTCCTCCTGCTGTTGTCGATGCTCCTGCTGCTGGAGAGGCTGCTGTTTCGTCTGTTGATTATCCTCAAGTTGCAGCTGCTGCTTAGGCAAAGTTTGCCTAGGCTCCTCGTCCGGTTGTTGTCGATGCTCCTGCTGTGTAGTTTTGCGGATCTGCTGCTGCTGCTATTGTTAAGCCTTCTCTTGCTAACACTGAGCTGCAGCACCTCCATTTGATGTTGTACCCCTGCTACTTGTTGAGGCTTCAGGGTTGGGATGTCTCGTCATGGGTGGTATAGATCCTGTCCTTTGGCCATTGGATCCTTTAAACGAGAGCCACAGGTAGGGTTGCTACGTCACCCCCATCAATTGGTACAAGCAGAGGGTATTAACTCGTATTGGCCCACACATAAGTAGGTTGCACCACAACATACCCATCCTGCATCGGTACTGAATGGCAAGCCTTTTGAGATGGAAAGGCTTTCGCTAGTGCGAGCTCCACGGTGCCATCCAAAAGGCTGCACACGGTTGGCTCTATTAGCTTATTTATTGTGTCCAGCATAGGTGATCGACTATCACTATGCACTTCATTCACTTCGTCACCGTTGGCATTCCAATGATCTTCCTCTCTGCCATCTTCCTCCCTGACATGCGCATGTTCTTCCTCGCTGTCATTCCCATCTTCTTCCTCAATGTCATCCATATCTTCTTCCTCGCTGCTACTGATAGGCGCTGGTAATTAGGAAGGCAGAAGTGCATTTTTGGGTATGTTGATGCCTGGTAGTCTTAGAGCATGGACAATTGATTTAAATGTTTTGCCTGCCATCACATCATGAGCATCAGACCTCTTGTTCCTCTTCTTCCTGTACATTCCAGCAAACTTTTCACCAAACCCTTTACCCCAGCCAAGTGAACTAGACACGCCTCGGACCCAACCTCGATGCTCTGGAGTCTCAAGTGCTGCGGTGAGGATATCATCCTCCCTAACCCCAGAGAAAGAACCATCGCTACCCTGAGCTGCAAGTGTTTTCACCCTATCTGCTACCCCCACCACTGCAGGGTTACTGAATGTTATGCCCCCGCTTCCTTCACTAGTATTCTTTTTCTTCTTCCCTACCCTTGCTCGCAGATAAAGTCTCGAACGTCCAGGAAATTGGTCCCAAGGGTTCTGTTTTCCTTCGGCAGCGAGCTTTGCATCCTCCTCCTCCCACTCTTTCCTTTTACCACGATAACCTTTTCTGCACGTCTTGTATCACTTATTATGCAATGCTCTCTTTTGTTTCATCTCCTGGCTCAATTGCTGAAATGAAGGAGAACAGGTTCAAAGCATAAGTGGCGATCTGGTACATTCAAAGCATAGCAGAATTAAAGTATTCTAACATTCTTTATGCTTTTCATTAATTTACAGTGCAAAAATTATAGCACCAGGAACATGAAAATGAATTTCAACATTTTATATAACTTCATCTGTTAGCAACAATTTATTCAAAACAGACTTAAAGCAACAAAATCCATCCATCAAATCCACAGTCAATCAATTGAAGATGAACTATTCTCCTTAATCCACCTTGACATGAATATATAGCAGATTGGGTGGACTACATTATGAACCACTGCGATGCAATTTCCAATGACATTATGTGGCCATCAGAATTAAAATATGCTAACAGGTCCAAAGCATAATTGTCAATCTAAGCATAACAGAATTAAAGTATATGCTAACAGGTCCAAAGCATAATTGTTGATCTGGTACATTCAAAGCATAGCAGAATTAAAATATGCTAACATCCTCGATGCTTTTCATGAATTTACAGTGCAAAAATTGTAGCACCAGGAACATGAAACTAAATTTCAAAAGTTCATATAACTACATCTGTTAGCAACAATTTATTCACACAGACTTGGGGTAACAAAATCCATCAATCAAAACCACAGTCAATCAATTAAAGATGAACTATCTAGGCATGTCTCCCTAATTAATCCACATTGACATGAATATATAGCAGATCGATTTTGGTGGCCGATGAGAGAGAGGGTGTTGGGGGTTCAAGCAGGACTAACCTCTGTCGCGAATGAAGTCGTTGTTCTTGTGATGGTCGGAGGGGCCGGATCCACGGCGGCTCGTGGCCTGAGGCGGCTGGCTCGTCGTCATGGCCGGGGACGACGTCGACGGATCCACGTCAACCGTCTTTAGGTTGGCCGGACGTACATCCTCACGCCAGTAACTGCGTCCTCATCACCGTCGTCACGCAGGGAGCGGTGGGGCTATAGAAGAGCAGGGCTGCCGCGGGGAGAGAGCGGCGAAGGCGAGCAGGGTGACTGGCGGCAGCGGTGGGGAGAATGCAGGTGTTGTGGATCTGTCTAGTGAGGAGCCGAATATGAACGACGCACGTAACAGTGTTTAATGAAACTACTGACGTGCCCCTGACGGCTCTGTGCAGCAATTGGAATTTCATGGGCAGTATAGTGAACCCGGATCGCCTTTGTTGGGAGTTGGGTCAACGGTTATCTTTTTTATATTGGCTGCTGACGCTGACGCGTGGGCCTGTCACAATTTTTTTGGAATGAAACTTGCTTCCTTGATTTATTAGAGCCCATAAAACAACACCTAAAAATCATCAAAATATAAACAATTCTTATTTGTACATTCAATATTTGAATAAAATATCAACAATCACACTTGTTTGCCCAAAATTCATATATTTCATTTTTACACCCCATGGTAATTATATAATAATTCTAATAACATCAAATTTGCTCTAAAAAATCTACAAATTGACTTGGCAACATAATTTGGGTACCTAAACTTGTCTTCGAAATTTCAAGTGGTATCGATGAAGGAATAATTTATTTGTGTACAAATGTGTTCATTTCTAAAGTTTCCTAGAATGTTTGCTTGAACATTGAAGTTTTCCACACTTTGCAACATGTTCAAACTCATATGCATTTGAAAACTTAACAAAACCTTGTGTTCACCATAAGCTTACGAAATGTAAAGTTCCATCACTAATGGTTGTGTAAAACAAATATTATTTGTATGTTGTACTTACAAAGAACAAAATAAGGCATATAAATATCACTCAACAAACAGAATGTACACTAAACAATAAAATTAATGAATAGATGGTGATTTTACAAAAAATTAGAAAAATATCAAATTTGGACTAATAATGACAAAGAAATACTTGTTACAACATTTGATTGCAGATTAAAAGAAGAAATGGGATTATTCTTCATTTGAATAGAACTGGCCCCCACAGTCACTCGAATAGAACAAAGGAGGAAGCAGAGGGCACCGCCGCCTGCCGCTGCCGCCACCGTGCCCACTTCGGCAGTTTTGACACCCAAGAGGGCATCCCAGGCCTCGTCGGCGGCAAATGAGACCACCGCAACCTTCGATTTGACTCACAAACGTGACAAATTAAATATTATCTATCAAAAACTGATTAAAAACCGACATCCTGATAAAATCAAATCCACGTTTAGTAATATATCTAATATTTTACATTCAAGATAGATAATGTTCATTGATGCTTGCGCCTACATCCTGATGTTCATCCTGCTGATGGCATACTCCATGGCGGGGCCGCCGAAGCTACGCGCCCAGAGGTCGAACTCATGACGGATGCGACACTCGGCGCTGCAGTAGTGGATGATCTCTTTGGTATCCGACCCATAGCGCCAACATCCCGCTTCCCAAATGCAGATGTGGGGATTCTGGACGGGCAGCAACGGAATGTCATCGTTGTCGCCGTCATCAAGTCAGTACCACCATGCAATGTTGTCGAGATCCTGCTTGACGAGGTAGCGCAGCCGCCGCAGGTTGGGGTTCTTCCACCGGCCGTCAGGGGGCGATGGGCCACCACTGATTTCCTGGAGTAGTGCCATGGCTTCGGGGTCCGCCAGGTTGCAACGGTACTTCAGCATCGCTAAGAAGTACTTAGCACCAAAGTCTTCAGCAGCGGCATCTCCGATGAGCTTCACACCCTTATCGGGGTTCCGCCGCCTCATCAACCTCTGCATCCCCTCGAAGCACAATGCCTCCGGATGATTGGCCTCGCGGAAGTCTTTGTCACACCCGATTTTCCGTAGAAAACCGAATGCATCTCATATGTGTGCCAGGATCACAATTTCACACATATGATAGACTCATGAGTGTAATATCACAAGACATTGCTCAAAACGTACAGAAAAGGTTTATTAACTTTTATTACACTCACGATGGTAGACACAAAGGTCTTTACACGAACAACGATAACTATGAAGACGCGACTCCATCTTCATCTTCCACAGGCATCTGACTGGTTGATCGCATCCTCAGAACTCCTCATAGTCGGTGAAGTACTCCACTCCGGGATTCTTCTCTGAACAGCGTAAGCAAGGATGAGTACACTTATGGTTGGTACTCAGCAAGGCCACAGAAATAACCGGAAAGCAATATTAATCCATCTTTAAGTTCAATTAATCATGTGAGGGTCCAGGCCGCTCTTGACCGTGAGCACGGCTGATCGATCGCTTTAACACTCGCGAGAGGTTGCACACTTTTCCCACAGTTCGCGTAAAAGTTCCAAAGAACTTTGAACCCAACCACGCATGTGCTGATCAGGCACAATACCACACTTCCGAGGTGTGATTGCATAGGGACGCTACGAAGCCTTTACAAAGGTATACAATAGACTAACGACCCGCATAGTTACAGATCAGGGCGGACCATAACCCTCCCTAGTGGTCAGCACCTTAGCAAAGGCTGCTACCCCAAAAGGACCGGGCTATACCCCTGCAACCCGGATCCCCCTCTGCTCCTTTCGGAAAAGGGCCATCAGATCAATCGCACACCTAATTAATTGGCTAAGCCAGAGCCATATGGACTGTGGTTGCACTGTTTTCCTGGGTGGTTCTCCATGTTCCGATTAACTTATAGTGTTCTTGATTAAAGCATAGGTAGAAGGGTGGTTCGGGTCACTTGCCTTTCTCCAACGATAAGCTACTTTCCTTATACGCAAAGCTCGTACTTGAACTTCCTCGAACGGCGCGTCGGCTACGATCATGCAAGAAAACATACAATAAATAAAACAATACATCAAACATTACCAAAAGGCTAAAACAAGCTTTTAGAAATGACGGGCTCGGGGAGACGATCGCGTGGACATCAAGAACGCGTAAAACGGAGCTAGGATGGAAAAGTTATGGGTGAAACAAGGTTCGGGGACTAAATTGTAAAAGAACCGGAAGTTTAGGGGGTTTTTACGGAAGATTTCGGGGACCTAAACATAAATATGTGTGAAACTAGGAGGTCTAACATGTAAAAGGTTAAGGATAGGCTATTAAACATGAAATCTAAGGATTGCGGGGGCCTAAGTGTAAGGAAAAGGACCCGATTGAAAGGCTTTTATATAGGTGGAAGGGTTTATTTGTAAATTCTGAAACATCGGGGTTCTTTCTGCAAAACAGCCAAGCAGCCGGCGGGTGAGCCAAGGGAGCGACACGTGGCGGCTTTCTGCGGCCGTGCGACGCGGGTGGTGACGTCGGCGTGACGCAAGCGCGTGGACCGCGCCCGGTGGACCTGGTCCATGGTCCACCGTGGACCGGGCGAAGGGGTATGGACTGGTTTTAATCTGGGCCGTGGATTTTGATCGGACGGTTGTGGTGGCTTGTAGGCGACGGCGGCGGCGGGCAGACGGCCGCGGCGGCTAGCGGCGGCGCCGGGCGGCGCGCGCGCGCGGCGCGGGCGGCGGGGCTCGCGGAGAAAGCCAAAATGCGCTGCGGTGAACCAAAACGCGCGAGAAAATACCGAACGAAGAGGAGAGCAAGGGGAAGACTACCGGGGGCTCGGAGGGAAGGGAAAATGCGCCGGTGAAGCGGATCGGGCGGCGGATCCGGCGGCGGCGGCGGTGCTCCGGCGGTGGCACGGTGGGGGGAGTGGAGGAGGGAGGAGGAGTGGCGCGGGGTGTAGAGGGGGCCTTGGGGCACCTTTTATAGCCGGAGGAGGAAGAGGAGACGGCGCGGTGAGGCGGTGGCGAAGCTCGGTGGGCGGCCGCCATTAATGGCGTGCGGCGTTCGGTGGTGGAGGGAGGGGAAGAGATAGGGCCGCGGTGGGTGAGTGCGCGGGGAGGTGGAGCGGCGCCCGGTGGGGAGGTGGAGCGGCGCGGGGAAAAGGAAGGGGCGGCGCCGGGGTGCGGCGGTGGCCGGCGGCCGGCTCGGGGAGGATGGGGGTGCGCCGTAGGTTGAAGATGGCCCGACGTGTGGGCCCCACACGTCGGCGGTCGAGAGAGAGAGGGAGGGAGGCGGGAGGAGCGGGCGGGTTGGGGGTGAAAGAGGGATGGGCCGCGGGTGTTGGGTTAGATTGGTAGGTTAGTTTTCTCTTCTTTTTTTTTTCTTTTTCTTTTCTTTTCTTTTCAAATCCAAATTCAAATTCAAATCTTTTTCAAATCAAATTTTAACACAAATTCACCAACTATTTTAAGACTTTTTAGAGAACTTTTTAAACAAGTTTTCAAACACATTTTTTTTTAATTCAAACTTTTATTTATTTTTTTTTCAAACTTTTACACAAATTTCACAATTATTTTTAAGGACTTTTCACAATAGTTTTTAAGACTTTTTCACAAGTGTTTTTTTTTTAAGACCTTTTTTTAAAACCACACCACAACCAAAACTCATGCATTTCAACATGATGCACAATCACTTGTTTGATTCTAATTATTAAATGATGTTTTAATTTAATTAAAGGCAAATTTATTTATTCAAATTTATTAAATCCTTAGAAAAATAAAACTAAACCATGTTGCTAACAATATTTTATTGTGATGGAATTTTCGGGTGTTACAAATCCTACCCCCTTAAAAAGAATCTCGTCCCGAGATTCGGAGGGATCGGGAAACAAGAGGAGATACAAGATGTTCTTGATAGATGATGGTTTACTATTACAGAGCTTGCTCACTTCTCCTTCTTCTTCGGGCTTGCAGCGGCAAACTCAATCCTATCTCCTTGCGGGGTAGTTAAGAGCACCGACTTCTTGGCACACAAAATGATTCCATCATGCTTGCTTAACCAATCCATACCAAGGATCACATCTATTCCACTGGATGTTAGAATCACTAAGTCTGCTTCAAAATCTATCTCTCCGATCTTAAGATTGACCTGTGGGCATACATATGTGGATTTCATTTCACCGTTTGGAGAACTGATTAGCAAATGTGTCTTCATGGAACTCTTGGGTACATCATGCTTTGTCACGAATCGTTCAGTAATAAATGAATGCGATGCCCCGGAATCAAATAAAACTGTTGCGGTACAGAGTTGATAAGAAACGTACCAAGCACAACATCTTTGTCTCCTTGAGCTTCTTCGGTACCGTCACATGGTTCACCCTACCATGCATATTGTTCTGTTGTCCTCTGTTATCTCTCTGGGGTGTCGGCATATTGCGCTGAGGGCAAATACTGGCATAGTGTCCTAATTCTCCGCAGTTGAAGCATCCACTGGGGTGAACTGGAGTAGTGTTCCTTACTGGTGCACCTGAGCGATTCTGATGAGGATTTGGAGCCTGAGGTGTCATTGGGTTGGATTCTTCGGGTTCATCAAACGAACGATACTGCTGACTCTGTCCATGGCCTCTGCCTGGTGTGCTAGAACGAAACTGAGAGTCTTGCGATGAGTTGTAACGAGGGCGGGTGTTACTGCTGGATTGACCTTGAGGTTGAAACTTGCGCTTCTGTTCACGAAGTTCCTTGCGTTTATTTTCCAAGCCTATAGCCTTATTGAGCAACATCTGAAAGTTAAGAAATGTGTGGCTCTGCAACTGATAGTTAAGTGGACCTATCAAACCATCGAGAAAGCGTTCCTGTCTCTTTGCATCCGTGTTGACTTCATCTGGTGCATAGCGGGACAAATGAGTAAACTGATCCAGATACTCACTAACTGTCATGTTGCCTTGCTTTAGAGCTAGAAATTCCTTCTTCTTCAGCTTCTTCACACCAAATGCGGGATGTGATGTGTACGAAAACTCTCCCGGAACTCCTCCGCCGGTGTAATGGTGTCGGCGGCAAGCATGTGCGACGGTGTAAGCATCCCACCAATCGGCGGCCGCACCTTCCGGACGTCCCGAGGCATACAAAACCTTCTCACGATCATTGCATTGGGTGATATTCGGCATCTTGTTGATGGTCTTGAGCCAATCATCGGCATCGAGGGGATCTACAGAATGAGAGTAAGTGGGCGGGTTGTGGCTCATGAATTCTCTATGCTTGTTCACTGGTGGTGGAGGTGGTGGAGGTCCTTGTGGTGGTGGCTGGTTCTGCTGTGCTTGTAGATTCTGGACAGTGGCGGTGAGGTTCTGAATCAACTGCATCTGTTCCGTAAAGAACTGCTGCATCGCGGGATCCATCGCTAATTCTTGTGGTGGAGGAGGGAACTTGATTCAGCTGATTGATGACGAACGGAATATCCTGTCCAGCTCCTGACCTGATGTTTACCATTTGATTGTTAGAGAGAAGTTTTCCGATAGGATGTTGAATTGATAAAGGTGAATCAGAGAAAAAAAAAGGGGGGGCTAAGATTCAAATTTCAACTTTAATTATTTTATTGATGTATTTGTGGCCATCACTCCACAAAAACATTTCAATCATGTCAAAGATCCAAATCATGCATGTTTACAATCAACAAGCATTAACATCGCACGTCCTCACAAGAACGGCTCTATCGAAACGAAACCGGTAGAAGGGTAGGCAACCTAAGAATCTATCTCGTAAAACACGTGTGGTAGTTCAAGGTGGAAGAACAAGAATCGGACTTAGCATAGAAGAAAACAAAAGATTTGATTTTGTTAAAGAATAAAGAATAAAATATTTTTTTAAGCGTAAATAAGATATTTTGAATGTTAGAAGGGCTTCCTAGAAAGAGAGACCTTTAATATCGACCATTTCTATCCGAGGCCGCGTCCTACGATCGGCAATGCTACGATACCACTCTGTCACACCCGATTTTCCGTAGAAAACCGAATGCATCTCATATGTGTGCCGGGATCACAATTTCACACATATGATAGACTCATGAGTGTAATATCACAAGACATTGCTCAAAACGTACGTAAAAGGTTTATTAACTTTTATTACACTCACGATGGTAGACACAAAGGTCTTTACACGAACAACGATAACTATGAAGACGCGACTCCATCTTCATCTTCCACAGCATCCGACGGTTGATCGCATCCTCGAACTCCTCATAGTCGGTGAAGTACTCCACTCCGGGATTCTTCTCCGAACGGCGTAAGCAAGGATGAGTACACTTATGGTTGGTACTCGGCAAGGCCACGAAATAACCGGAAAGCAATATTAATCCATCTTTAAGTTCAATTAATCATGTGAGGGTCCGTGCCGCTCTTGACCGTGAGCACGGCCGATCGATCGCCTTTAACACTGCGCGAGGTTGCACACTTTTCCCACAGTTCGCGTAAAAGTTCCAAAGAACTTTGAACCCAACCACGCATGTGCTGATCAGGCACAATACCACACTTCCGAGGTGTGATTGCATAGGGACGCTACGAAGCCTTTACAAAGGTATACAATAGACTAACGACCCGCATAGTTACAGATCAGGGCGGACCATAACCCTCCCTAGTGGTCGGCACCTTAGCAAAGGTTGCTACCCCAAAAGGACCGGGCTATACCCCCGCAACCCGGATCCCCCTCTCGCTCCTTTCGGAAAAGGGCCATCGGATCAATCGCACACCTAATTAATTGGCTAAGCCGCAGCCATATGGACCGTGGTTGCCTTTGTTTTCCCGGGTGGTTCTCCATGTTCCGATTAACTTATAGTGTTCTTGATTAAAGCATAGGTAGAAGGGTGGTTCGGGTCACTTGCCTTTCTCCAACGATAAGCTACTTTCCTTATCCGCAAAGCTACGTACTTGAACTTCCTCGAACGGCGCGTCGGCTACGATCATGCAAGAAAACATACAATAAATAAAACAATACATCAAACATTACCAAAAGGCTAAAACAAGCTTTTAGAAATGACGGGCTCGAGGAGACGATCGCGTGGACATCAAGAACGCGTAAAACGGAGCTAGGATGGAAAAGTTATGGCTGAAACAAGGTTCAGGGACTAAATTGTAAAAGAACTGGAAGTTTAGGGGGTTTTACGGAAGATTTCGGGGACCTAAACATAAATATGTGTGAAACTAGGAGGTCTAACATGTAAAAGGTTAAGGATAGGCTATTAAACATGAAATCTAAGGATTTGCAGGGGCCTAAGTGTAAGGAAAAGGACCCGATTGAAAGGCTTTTATATAGGTGGAAGGGTTTATTTGTAAATTCCGAAACATCGGGGTTCTTTCGCAAAACAGCCAAGCGGCCGGCGGGTGAGCCAAGGGAGCGACACGTGGCGGCTTTCTGCGGCCGTGCGACGCGGTGGTGACGTCGGCGTGACGCAAGCGCGTGGACCGCGCCGGTGGACTGGTCCATGGTCCACCGTGGACCGGCGAAGGGGTATGGACCGGTTTTAATCCGGGCCGTGGATTTTGATCGGACGGTTGTGGTGGCTTGTAGGCGACGGCGGCGGCGGGCGGACGGCCGCGGCGGCTAGCGGCGGCGCCGGCGGCGGCGCGGCGGCGCGGGCGGCGGGGCTCGCGGAGAAAGCCAAAATGCGCTGCGGTGAACCAAAACGCGCGAGAAAATACCGTAACGAAGAGGAGAGCAAGGGGAAGACTACCGGGGGCTCGGAGGGAAGGGAAAATGCGCCGGTGAAGCGGATCGGGCGGCGGATCCGGCGGCGGCGGCGGTGCTCGGCGGTGGCACGGTGGGGGAGTGGAGGAGGGAGGAGGAGTGGCGCGGGGGTGTAGAGGGGGCCTTGGGGCACCTTTTATAGCCGGAGGAGGAAGAGGAGACGGCGCGGTGAGGCGGTGGCGAAGCTCGGTGGGCGGCCGCCATTAATGGCGTGCGGCGTTCGGTGGTGGAGGGAGGGGAAGAGATAGGGCCGCGGTGGGTGAGTGCGCGGGGAGGTGGAGCGGCGCCGGTGGGGAGGTGGAGCGGCGCGGGGAAAAGGAAGGGGCGGCGCGGGGGTGCGGCGGTGGCGGCGGCGGCTCGGGGAGGATGGGGGGTGCGGCCGTAGGTTGAAGATGGCCCCGACGTGTGGGCCCCACACGTCGGCGGTCGGAGAGAGAGGGAGGGAGGCGGGAGGAGCGGGCGGGTTGGGTGAAAGAGGGATGGGCCGCGGGTGTTGGGTTAGATTGGTAGGTTAGTTTTCTCTTCTTTTTTTTTCTTTTTCTTTTCTTTTCTTTTCAAATCCAAATTCAAATTCAAATCTTTTTCAAATCAAATTTTAACACAAATTCACCAACTATTTTAAGACTTTTTAGAGAACTTTTTAAACAAGTTTTCAAACACATTTTTTTTTAATTCAAACTTTTATTTATTTTTTTTCAAACTTTTACACCAATTTCACAATTATTTTTAAGGACTTTTCACAATAGTTTTTAAGACTTTTTCACAAGTGTTTTTTTTTAAGACCTTTTTTTAAAACCACACCACAACCAAAACTCATGCATTTCAACATGATGCACAATCACTTGTTTGATTCTAATTATTAAATGATGTTTTAATTTAATTAAAGGCAAATTTATTTATTCAAATTTATTAAATCCTTAGAAAAATAAAACTAAACCATGTTGCTAACAATATTTTATTGTGATGGAATTTTCGGGTGTTACAAGTGCCGCTCAAAGCACGACCTGATGTACTGATTCTTGCACGCCTCATGAAGATCACGCAACGACACATGCAGTAGTACCTCATCGGAGTTGCAAATGCGCCGGAAGGTGCCCCAGATTTTATTGCGAAGGTTCAGAAATGGAAAACGGCCACATCCTTGATGGAGTGGATGATAATCTTGGTGAGAAGTTCATCTGGCAGCAGCAGCATCAAGCACACCACGGCGGCCATCAAGGAGAAGGGAGGAAATAGCACAGTGACGGGGTTTAGAATTTGAATGGCGACGAGGGTTGAAGTTGGCGGCGGCGAGGGATAAAGTTGGCAAGGAGGATTGAAGTTGAAGAGGGATGAAGTTGGCGACGAGGATTGAAGTTGAAGGAGCGAGGCGACGAGCTCGAGGGTTGAAGGTTGAAGATGGCTCCTCGGCCATGTCGTAGTAAAACAAGAAATGGAAATTGAAAAGGTGCCACAGTTTGGTTGCTGCCGTTGACAAGTGGGCCCGACATCATTGCCCCGCCCCTTCTTCTTCCCACGTAAGTGAAAGGCTACGCGTGGCTTCACGCCCGAGACGGAACCCGATGCGCAATCGAGTGGCACGTACTGGCAGTAATGGAGTAGTGGGTGGGGGTAGAGGCGCCTGACGGTTCCGCGTCTTGTCAATATAACTCCCTCGCCCAGTCGCCCTCCCCTGCTTTCCCCTGCTTCTTCCATAAGCTTATTATCTTTTTCTTCACCTCTTCTTCCTCCTCGCGACTCACCACAATAAATCTTCGGTCACCGAGAGAAGGAGGAGATGGCATCGAGGAGCCCACCGCCGTCGAAGCGGGGACGAAGGGAGGACGACGACGAAAAAAGCCGTCGTCGGAAGAAGTTAGAGAAGGGGAAGGAGCCGGTGGCCAAGGACGCCGACGAGGAACCTCTCTTCGATGACAATAAGTTCGCTGCCGAGCTGCTCAGGAGCGCCTTCAGAAAGCTTGAAGGCGTTGGCAAGGCCTTCGACATCAAGGCGCATCATGATGTGTACAAGGACCCGACCGTGAAGGGTCTCGCCTTCAGGATCCACGGGTTGGCTGAGAAGCTCGAGAACCTCTATGTGGTCAAGCGGGCTGCCCGCCGCCACTTCTTCTTCGATGACGACGGCTCTGACGGCGACGACGGCAGCCACGACAATGACGGCGGCGACGACGGCAGCCACAACGGCGATGGCGGGACTCCGACTAATTGATAGACTCCTCTGCCAATTAGTAACAATAATGTATGTGTGCTTTTGTGTCTTCGTTCGGTTCTTGGACATGAACTGCTTAGTTTGTCTGTCGATCATGAACTGCTTAGTTAATTAGTTTGGTTGTTAGATTTTGTATGTCAGGAACTCGATCTAATATACGCGAGTAGATCCAACCGCGTCGTGATGAACTGTGTTCTGTTGTGATTAACTGGAGATCTGTAGATTGTTGTGATGAATTCGATTTTATTAGAGTAGTCATTGTCGACGCAGGTTAGCCTGCTGACGCTAACGCTGACGCGTGGGCTAGTGTCATTGGCGACGATGGTTAGTGAACTCGGATCGCATTTGTTGGCAGTTGGGTCCGGGCAAGCAGGCAACGGTTATCTTTTTTATATGGGCTACTGACGCTGACGCGTGGGCGTGTCACAATTTTTTTGGAATGAGACTTGCTTCCCTGATTTATTAGAGCCCATAAAACAGCACCTAAAAATCATAAAAATACGAACAATTCGTATTTGGACATTCAGTATTTGAATAAAATATCAACAGTCACGCTTGTGTGCCCAAAATTTATATATTTCGTTTTTACACCCCGTGGTAATTATATAATAATTCTAATAACATCAAATTTGCTCTAAAAAATCTACAAATTGACTTGGCAACAATAATTTGGGTACCTAAACTTGTCTTCGAAATTTCAAGTGGTATCGATGAAGGAATAATATACTTGTGTACAAATGTCTTCATCTATCACATAGTTTTCTAGAATGTTTGCTTGAACATTGAAGTTTTCCACACTTTGCAACATGTTCGAACTCATATGCATTTGAAAACTTAACAAAACCTTGTGTTCACCTTAAGCTTACGAAATGTAAAGTTCCATCACTAATGGTTGTGTAAAACAAATATTATTTGTATGTTGTACTTACAAAGAACAAAATAAGGCAAATAAACATCACTCAACAAACGGAATGTACACTAAACAATGAGATCAATGAATAGA
Source organism: Cenchrus americanus (assembly GCA_947561735.1). Taxonomy (NCBI): domain Eukaryota; kingdom Viridiplantae; phylum Streptophyta; class Magnoliopsida; order Poales; family Poaceae; genus Cenchrus; species Cenchrus americanus. Next base: position 253,504,989 of record OX387241.1, read on the forward strand.
TGGTGATTTTAGAAAAAATAGAAAAATATCAAATTTGGACTAATAACGACGAAGAAATACTTGTTACAACATTTGATTGCAGATTAAAAGGAGAAATGGGAACTGTTCTTCATTTGAATAGGACTGGGCCCCACAGTCATTAGCGACTCGAGGCTGATAACCTGCGTCGGTTTTGCTGCTCTCCCAAAATTTTACACATATAATTCGAGCATCATAAAAAAGCTAATCTACTACTGATTTCCTATTCTCTGTGCGAACTTCACCATTTCACAGTGCAGCCTACAATATTCGCTGCAAAACGGAGAAATTCGAAGCCATCCTTTTTCCACGCCGCAGCCGCCGCCGGTGCCTGCGCACGGCTGATGCCGCGCACCTGTGCTGGAGGTGGCAGCGGTTCACCCCAAATGCGCCAAGTCGAGTAGTGGAGGGCAAGCGTGGCCTTCCCGCGCAAAGGCAAACACCCCTCGTTGCTCAGCCATCTCGACGACGTCGTACTGCTGCCGCCCACGACCCGCCTCATGTACCCCTTCGCGGTGTCGTCAGCGGCGGCACCGCCATTGTCTCCGTAGAGCAAGATGGCATATAGATAGGCCGCCGCATCGTGCCCACCCTCGGCGGCGCGCCGGAGATCATTGTATCCCCTATGTTCGATGAAGAAGGCTTTGATTTCGGAGAGGAAACAAGCCTCCGGATTCCTGAGACCGCTCAGCATAGCAAGGAATGCTTTGTAAGCGGTGGGGTTCCACACCCAAGAAATCTCATCTCGTATCCCCTCTATCGACAAACACCGACCGACGTCGCCGTGGCCGCACACGCGGCGCATGGTCAAGCAAGTACCGCGTAGGCTGCGGAGGTTAGCCTAGGGCCGCTCCGAGGTCGCACTGACGCGCGCCGCAATCTCAATGCGGAGGTCTTGAGGGAGGCCCAGCAGCAGTGATGACGGCTGGTGCCGCGTGCTTCTTCTCGGCATGCTATCCATTTCCGGCCGGCAAAGGTGACGATGAGGAGTAGGCAGTTACTGTTTTCGCAGGTAGAGATGAAGGGGCAGAGGATCTAATTGTTTTGGAAGGAGAAGTTACAGGAGATTTGTTTCCAAACACGGTTTAAGTATGCCATGGAGACGACGTTTCGTTACCCCGCGTATCATTTAATTCTACATTGGAATCACTACCTCTGCAGCTCTGCTCTCAGCCATTGAATGGCAACAGTTTCACCATTGACCATCTTGGGAACCTCTTCCCGTTTCCTGTGCTCCTGATCTTATCCCTTCCTCTCTTTTTTTGGAGATGATGACTACATTGGATGTTTGGATGGAGGTGTTAGTGTTAGTTTGTAGCAAACTAACACCAAAACTAACACTTTGGAGCCAAACACATGTGTTAATTTGGAGGTGTTGAACTACCACTAACAGTAACACTACCATCTACCATCCAAACACGGCCATTGGAGACGATGTTTGCTTACTCCGCATATCATTTAATTCTACATTGGAATCACTACCTCTGCAGCTCTGCTCTCAACCATTGACTAGCAAAAGTTTCGCCATTGACCGTCTTGTGAACCTTCCTGGTCATTTCTGCGCTTTTGATCTTATCCCTTCCTTGTTTTTTCTATAAAAAGGCACCGACGCCTATCGGTCCTCCTCATTTCAAGTTGCTTCCTTCTTCTCTAGATCTAGATCTAGCTATATAGTTCCTTCTTCTGATACAATAAAGCGAGCCACTTGCTTCCTTATTCTCTAGATCTAGATCTAGCTAGTATATAGTTCCTTCTTCTGATACAATAAAGCGAGGCACTTGCTTCCTTCTTCTCTAGATCTAGATCAGTCCAGAACCTCCTGGCATCAGGATGAAAAATTTCATCCTGTGTCCAATGATCATTGTTTAAGCCATCAACAGAGATGGAGCTTATTCAATGACCATGTGCTGCAAGATCGATGACCTGCCAGCAAAATTGACGACCTGCCAGCAAGATCGATGTGTGTGTGTGATTTTGCATATCTCGTCATGAAGATATGGCCGCATTGTAACCTTGTTCTAATGTATCAATGATGACTGTAATCTGTGTGTGTGTGTGATTTTGCATCTCAAAAGACATGCTTTTGTGATTATCTCTGTGCAGTACAATTTTTTTGTATGATTTACCTACTCATTTGCAAAGCTTGTGATTATCTCAATAGTTTGGCAAATCAACTTGTTTCTCTCAGGATTCCTGATGTAAGTTCGATCTGGGATTGGCAAGTGAAATTATGCCAGATTGTTGGAGATGAACTCTTTTTTTACTTGGCATATTTTTTTAGAAGTTGGCAAAACACAAGATTTGCCAAGTAAAATTTGGCAAACTCTTGGAGATGCTCTAATCCATATCTCTTTTGATGTAATCCGTTCGTGATTTCGCATATCTTCTTGCCCATAACAAAAGCGACGCTGGTTCGTTAGCCCTCGTCTCTTGCCCGTAACAAAGACGACGCTGGTTCGTTAGTCCTCGTCTCTTGCCCGTAGGAATGGCGAAGCGAGTTCGTTAATCCTCGTCTCTTGCCTGTTACTGAACTGAAGCAGAATATAAACAGAGTATATATAGTATCTTTGGCAGAATATATTACAAGTAGGATTCAAATTCCACCACATCCCATATATTTCAAAAAGGATTGAAATTCCACCAATACATCACATCCTTTATATTACAAAACGGATTCCATTTCCACCAATAGACACATCCTCTGGCATTACAAAAAGGATTCAGTAGAAATCAGGCTTGCTTTTTCTTCCTTGATTTTTGTATATGGATTTTTTCACTATGGTCGCTTCGCAAGTACGGTGTTTTCTTAGTTCCGAAGAGTCGGGGCTTGTATGAAGTGTCAAAGGATGGAATTTCGTCAAACTGGTTGTATTCCTCCTCCTCAACAATATTTTCAATCCCCACAATCCTTTTTTTTCCAAGGCATAACCACAAACATGTTCTTCTTTGCAAGGTCCGGTACATAGAACACTTGCTCAACATGTGTCTCCAGTACGAAATTATCGGTAACGGACTTTATAGCCGGTTACCAATACGGCAGCGATCAGTAACGGACTTAAGTAGCCTATTACTGGTAGGGCATTGATCGGTAACGGACTTTACAAGCCCGTTACCGATGGGTTTAACATTTGTAACGGGCTCTTTTAACATCCGTTACAAAGAATTTATGTAACAGGCGTTTAAGAAGCCCGTTACCAGAAGTCCACATTGGTAACGGGCGTTGTGGAGGCCAACCCCGAGGTCGTCCTGTCGCGCTTATAGGTAACAGGCGCCAAACAACAACCGTTACAGATGTGGGTGGATGTAATGGGCGTTAAGGGCCCGTTACAAATGTTGCGTGACCTATTTGAGGTTTTCACGTAGTGCCACTGCCCCTTGAGCGAGCCTCCACCTCGCTCGAGGGCCACAACCCCTCGGGCAAGTCTCCGCCTCGCTCGAGGGTTTTAGCCCCTCGGGCGAGTCTCCACCTCGCTCCAGGCCTCCCTCAACCCGCGACGCCCCACCTGCTCCCTGACCAGGGCATTAAGTGCCCTGACACGCCGCGGACACCCGTGTCAAAGGCGAATCCCCGCCACGCTGATCTCCTGACACAGCCTAGGAATCCGATCCCGGCGTTGTTCGAACAACCCACCGCTGTGCAGCCATCCCCAACACTATACATGTGCTGTGCGGGATGGCTGGTGTCATTCCTTGGCATTGTGCTGCCCGCTCCCGTCCTTTCTCCACACCGCACCCCTCGAAAGAGGACAGTGACACCCTCGAGGAGCGTAAGGCCACCAACCCGGCGCCCATCCAGGACGACACCGTGACATAAGGTGAGCGGAGCACGTCTCTTCCGTCACCTCCAACCCTGCGCGGCCATCCCCGGCGCCGTGCCTCCATCCCGGGCACTGCAGAGCCATCCCCGACACTGTGGGGACTTATGCTGACGGGACGCCGCCACGCCAGCCGCTGTGCAGCCCTAGCTCCCTCATCAGCTAGACCCTCGAATAGGTGTATGGATGGCGACCAGACGCGGGCGCCGACGGACCACCCTCGAAGCCGCCTCTAGACAGGCACAGGAGCCACCACGACGCGTGCAGGGACCAGGATTTGTCAGGACAACCTTCAAATCACAAGTACTGCACACCGGTACCGCGACACAGTACCTAAGGCCACGCGGCACAACTGTAAGCCGCCTCCCCTTGGTCTATAAAAGGAGGAGGTGGCCGCCTAGCCGCGAGCATCGCACAAGAACCCGCTCACTTGCATTTCACGTCTGCATTCCCCTTATATTGGCATTAGCCTCAATCATCCAGTAGGAACTTGGAGGCTTCTCCTTTCCCGCCTCGCTTGTATCCCCCCTCTACGAGCACCACGAGCGCAAACCTGCTGGACGTACGGCCCCACGGCCGGAACCAGGATAAACTCATGTCCCCTCATTGCTAAGCACCGGCCATCGAGAGACCGATCTCAGCGCTCTCAGCGCATCTCACTAGTTAGTGTCGGGACTACTTTCCACACCGACAACACGGTCACCACAAACACACAGTGATCTGTAGCATATCTCCAAAGGCTCCAACAACTGCAAGAGATGGATTCTACATATTAGAAACCCACTGAGCAAAATAAAAAATCACTATTATTTTCTAATGACCATTGACAAATCTCAACCTGCTCAACACTTGTTATCAGTATAGCTTCCTCGGGAACATCAGAGTGACCACTTGATAATGAAAGGGGAAAGAATCAAACGGTCACCACAAACACACAGTGATCTGTAGCATAGCTCCAAAGGCTCCAACAGCTGCAAGAGATGGATTCTACATATTAGAAAGCCACTAAGGAAAATCAAAAATCAATATTATTTTCTGATGACCATGGATAAATCTCAACCTGCTCAACACTTGTCAGTGTAGCTTCCTCGGGAACATCAGAATGTCCACTTGATAAAAGCCCACGTGATCGTTCACATGTGTTGTAAAGTTTATCCCTTACATCACTCAGTATCACCCAATATGGCTCATATGTAGGAACCTTCTTCCAAAACTCGCAACATAATTGGAGAAGGTAAAATCATTAGAACGTTTAAAAAATACCTAACTCAGATCGTCGCTAAAAAGACCTAAATGATATCACTGACACCTACATATGTAGTGCTTGGCATCCTTCTTAGTAGAGGAATTAAATCATTGCATCGCCACATAGACAACTGGGATTATTTGAAGTCGCTATCTTCAATTATCAGATGCAAATGAAGTTATTAACTATATTCATATTACCAAACTAATAGTTACCTTGAACATAAGATCCTCAATCTGTGAGCAGTATAGGTTTGCTGCCATCATTCTGGCAAGCAAGCTGACATCCCTCGTAACCCCTGGCGTGGTTCGGTTTCCTAAATTTTTATAAGCATTACAAATTTAGAATACAAAGATAAATGCTACAACCATCTGAATAAGGGCAGTGGTGCAAACGCAGGGACATGCAGCAGCCATCTTCCCGTGTGAAGCAACAAAGATAATAGGCAATGCAAATATTCACTATGTCATTCTGGGAAAGCAAATAAAGAAGCAACGCATACCAAATCAACTATCTGTTACTCTAACCAAATTTCTTTGCAATATCACCCATCTAGCAGCAGGAAGAAAGAAAAGGGGGAGTATCATTACCTGCAAGGGGTGTCCGGCGGGCAGTTCAGAAAGGGGAAGGTGCAGATAGGAGGTCAGGAGCGCCGTTGGCTCGATTTTCATGGCCGCGGGATCGAAGGGGCTTCGCCAGCGTAGGTCATAGGAGGAGGTGGGATGCCGTAGGCTCGAGGGGAGGCTGATGAGGCAAGTCGCCGGTACCTTGAGGCAGTGGCGGAGCTGGCGAGTTTTGACGCCTAGGGCCAATATCGAAGTGCTTAAATTATCTGAAGCCTCTATCCAAAGCACATAATAGTAGATATAACAATACCAAAGCATAAAATGCATGATTAGCGAGGAATTGATTTTTTCATTGTTGAGTGGGTCAACAATGTTAATTTATTTAAAAATTTGATCAAAATAAACTTTTTGTGGAGACTTGCAAACCATAAGAAGGGCGGTCTAGCGATTGGGCTTGTAGTCCAATGGTAGGACGGTCCAGTGGGACGCTACCCACCAGAGTTCAAATACTTGTGCTCGCACCTTTTCCTGGGTTTTCCAGGATTTACCGGTGTTATGCGTTAGGTGGTAAGCAACGTTATCGTCGACGACGAGACGTCATTGTTGACTTCGGGAATCTCCAGATCTGTCAGTGCTTAGTTCTTCGGAGGTGCTCATAGGGGTAGTGTTTGCGTACGTGTATTTATAGGGGTGAATGTGCGTGCGTGTTGTGAGCGTCTGTGTTGTACAGTGTAAATTTAAAAAAATAAGAAGGGCGGTCTACACCACAGCTATTCATAGGGCCATGTGTACACACGAGCCACATATATACTGTGTTAACTTATTTTTCAAATATATTGTTGTATTGAAATTTCTATAGGGAAACTAGCTAACGCGGGCAATTATACTATGGGTTACTACGGATTCAGTGTTGCTCTCCAAAGGCAATTATATTTTCTTCATCTTTGTACTAATACCACTGGATACTAAGACCATTTTATATTAAAAATTTGCATATACTAATTTTTGTAGCTGCAGCGTCACAACCCTTATACAATTTTTAATTAACATTACATAAGTAAGAGGGCATAAAAAAGCTAGCAAACTACACTTATTTCGCACAAGCGCATTGCGCACAACAGGCACAGGCGGCGACGGCGGGCTCTCTGCAGCCAACCAACCTCCAGAGTCCACCCCACCATCTGCCTCCAATCCAATGTTAATGAGTGTGGGCCGTAATAATAACTCGCACTGGGCCAGCAACTGCTCTTTATCTCACACAAAGGAACATCCAGAGTCCACCCACCATCTCTCTCCAGCTTGCATGCTTCTTTGTCGTTGCTGGGCCATTATCAATTGACAAGCGCCAGTCCACGGTGACAAACTGTGCTAAAAAAACAAAGGGACTAAAGGGGGTGTTGGGCTACGCCTAGGGCCATGGCCCTACTGGCCCTAGGCCCAGCTCCGCCCCTGCCTTGAGGCATGCGTGGAGGGGATGCACGGGCTTGGGCATTTTTATGGAGATGGGCGAGGTGGTAGCGCAGTGGGGAGGAGGCAAGGGGGCGGTGGCGGGCTTCTAGCAGAGGAGGAGCGAGGGGGCGGTGATGGGCAGGTGAGGGGGTGTCGGCGCCGCTTCCGCGCGTGGAGAAGGGGCACCGGGGGAGTGAGGGGGCGGCGGCGTGGAATCCACAAGGGGCGCGGGCTGGTGATGACGACACACAATGTGGGATCTAGGTGGGGGTCGGGGCGGGAGGATTGAGTGCAGGTGACCTCATCGATGACGTGGCTGGCTGAGAGTCCAAAGAATTCCTTAGTGGGGAGCCAAAACATAGTTTTGTATGATTAATTTAGCATGTATGGAAAATGATTTCCTTTTACACTGCAACAAGGGCACATCTTATCCAATCTTCTTGTTACTAATCGACACTAATGCATGCTGCTTATCAATTAGCATCTTCTTGTTCCATTCCTATTTCTTGAGGAACTCCTTGAACCAGTGGGCCGAGCTCTTGGGGTACCTCTTGAGGCCATCTGTGTAGTCGACGAAGTATATCCCGAACCGGACCGTGTAGCCGTCTGCCCACTCGAAGTTGTCCTGCAGCGACCACGCGAAATATCCTTTCACGTTTGCCCCGTCCCTGCATTGCATTGCATGCAGTGATTCACTAGTCAGATGCAGTCATGCACCATCATATCAGGGCTTTGCATGAATGAACTGTACATGGACTACTGGAGCTCTGACCTTATAGCACTTTGCAGAGCGAGGAGGTGCTTGTGGTGGTACTCTATCCTGGTGTCATCCTTCAGGGCTTCCTGGAGTGGTAGACTCTGGTTGTTGACTTCAGCAACTCCTAAACACATAGAGTAAATTATTTTCAGCATCCTTCTCTGCCTGTCATTCCTCCTAGAAGAGCGAAGAAATAATCCAATATAGTGATAGCAAGGTGAAGAAGCAAAATGTGGCAAACAAAAGTTACCGTTTTCAGTGATGTAGATCGGAGGGTTGCCATACTTTTCCTTAACGTAAAGCAGCAGCTTACGTAATCCTTGAGGGTACATGTAGATCCAAGACGGACTAGCCTACACAAACCCCATTTAGATATGGAAATGAATTGTCACACATAAGAGGGAGAGCATTGCTCATTCCGTGCTTACTGTCCCTTACCACCGCCGAAATGTCATGAGAAATCAACAATTTGCTTTAGAAATTACAATGTCCACAAATCAAGTACATAATTGAAAACGAAAATCAAGTCGTGAAGATTTTCTTTTTTTATTGAAAAATTTGGAGAGGTAGGGCCCTTGTTGAACCAATACACTGTTTATTTCTTTTGATAAAGGAAAAATTGTGTTTTGCAATCTTTTAATGGTATGGATCAAAATTTCCCCATAATGGAAAGTTGTTTGCAACTTTATTGTTGGGGGCTGCTGCTTTGCTTTCGGAAGGGCACTATGGAATTGTGCTCAGGGAAGAGAGATGAGATGACTGTTATTTTTATTTGCTCTGTATGTTTACCTGAGGACCTATAGGGACACCATTTCGCACACCTAACAATAAATAGAAGAAAGTTAGTACTTGTATTGTATATCAACAATAGAAAAGGAGGGAGATGCCTCGGTTCGGGGGCATTCTTCCGAAACAATCTCAAATGTTGCTAAAGAAACATTTCAAGAAGTGGATTCAATTAATTTAATGTAGATGACATCTTTAGGTTTTAAAAAATCTCTATTTTGTTCTACAATTCTAACAATAAACTGTCATGTGGATTCAATATGAGATCAGTAATAGGAACTAATGATCCACTAATGATCCTTGGATTGATTGAGGTGACTTACCGGTACGATGAGCCCGAGAATCAGTAGTATAGCTAAGGTTGAGTCCATATGATGGAGGAAGGCTACCAACGTAGCTTGAAGTGTAGTAGTTGAGTCCGATGAAGTCGAATGCACCCTTGACCAACTCAGATTGTTCCTTTGTGAACCGCGGCAAGCGCTTTCTGACCAATCTTCTCATGCTTAGTGGATAGTGTCCTCTAATGAGGGGGTCTATAAACCTAAAGTGCACTCCTATTAAAATCTTGATCCTACTACAAACTTTGACAATGACCTTTTAGAGCAATATGGAATTTACCATCCAAACATGAAGTCTAAGGTACGTTTCGCTGCGTGACCGTCGGATTTAGAGCCGGATAAAGGAACAAACCAATTGGTGTTCAAAGTTATTCCAATCTTTCCCTTTTGCACAGCCTGCATTTGACATTAAATATGTGAGACAAATGATCGTTCATCAAATAGTGACATTCAATCTTCCCCCTCTGCATGACTCTGTTTACCTTGATTTAGAGCGGAAGAAACATCAATAAAATTCTTCTTACCTGATATTTTTCTTTGTACAACCGGACTGTTTCTGCATGGGCGAGTAATAGATGGTGACATGCAGTATAAGGCTCCCTTCCTGAATCCCCAGCGCTACACTTGCCCTCCTCCCATGGCGAGCACCGGCCTGGCGCAAACTTTCCCATTGCGTACCCTGCTGTGCAAAAGACCATGGGTTCGTTGAATGTGATCCAGTGTTTCACTCGGTCACCAAACTCATTGAAGCAGACTTCAGCATAGTTCCTATAGTCATTGCTGCAACAGAAACAGTTCTATTTAGAAGGTGACATCACACTTCAATGTGTGTGGATAAACTACAATTCAAGCATGCATGGAGGAAGTGGTATCGTCAATTTGCAATGGGCATGTTTTCCCTCGTGTTTTGGTTCTTTAATTTTTCTTGTGGATGTGTTTCATTTTTTTTCAAATAATTGGAAGATTTTTACTAGTATAACTAAATTGTCAGCTCGTATTCAGTAAGAGCTTCCTAATCTGGTCATCGCTTCCTAATTCAGCATATATGCATGCTGAGCTAATTAATGGTATGTTTGAGCTGCAAAGGAATAAGAAAACATAACTTACATGATATTAGGACTAAGGAATCCTCGGTATTTATCTTCTAATGGCTGTGGTGAATCCCAGTGAAAGAGGGTCACAAATGGTTGAACCCCTGTAGACAATATATACATTACATCTCATATAGCTTCGTGTGGAGTAAAGAAAAGAGGTAGAAGGGCCGTCGTGTGAGGCACACCTTTCGACTGAAGCTCATCAATCAAATTGTTGTAGTATCTGATGCCTTCTCTATTCGCTGACTTTATTCCACCTCTAAGACTTCCATCTGTCATTAGGTTCCGACGTTCGAATTATTAGATGATGTGCAAAACATGGCATTGAAGCAAGTTCGAACAATTGATCATTCTCACTTGGAAGAATCCGACTCCACGAGATGGAAAACCTGTAGGCATCCATCCCCGTATCCTTCATAATACGCACATCTTCCTTCATTTTTTTAGGGAAAGTCAATATTGATCGGTGTTGTAGTAGTATTTTTGTTATTTTGGCACTTGTTAGTTCTAATTTAAAGATCTTATTGATAAGCTTAAACTGACAGAAATAAAAGTTATGTCGCAACTTAGAATATAAAATCACTACATCTTACAAAAGATTTTTTGTATCAAACACACAAAAATACAATAAAAAGCAGGATACATTTTTCTTGAAAAAAGGACTGAATTCCTACCTTGTAGCGATGGTATGAATCCACTGCCACATCCCCATTGCTCCTGTCTGCTATTCTGTCTGCCAAATGAGGGGTTCCGTAAGTTCCTAGTCATTGACCAGCAAAGTTTTTTACTAATAAAACCTCCTTTCTAACATTATGCAGGTCCTTACATCTTTGCAGCAGTCGGAATATTGATTTTTTGACGTTCATTGGTTAAATATGATTAATATTGCAGTGGGTTGTGTACGCTTCACTAGTTTCAACAGAGAGATACAAGTGCTTATACATGCCTGGGTGCTGATGAGTGAAGGTGTCCCAGATGCTCGGACCTCTTCCTCCCTCCATCGCACCACCTTCATACTTCATGGATGCATTTGAACATCAGGCCAACTCGTTAGCATCAGTTAAACCTTTCTAAGCCCAAAGAACAGCATTCACCTGATAGGCAGACGAGGCCGTCCCGAAGATGAACCCCTTGGGGAAGCTTCTCCGGCTGATCGGCGGCAAGCCGCCACCAGTATGGTTGGTGCAGGAAGCGACGGCTTGCAGGAGGAAAAGGAGCGGGAGTAGAAGACGACCAAGCATTGCAAGAACTCCTCTCACGCCTTCCATGTGAGAGTTCAAGGGGGTGTCTAGATGTGTGTTGACATATTTATAACACAAAATCTGCCAGATTCTCAATCAATATAAAGATACCCCATCATAAAGAAAGATATTAAAAAATTTTAGACAAAATATGTCATATGCTCAACCAATAGATAGTTGTCACATCACAAAAAAATATGATAGATTTATTAGACAAAATCTTTCAGATTATATACAATAGAAAGTTGCCACATCACAAAGAAATAATATAATAGATAAAGCAACAAGAAATTTATCAGATTTTTTTTTGAAATTGTAAGGGGATGGGAAGAGATGAGAAAGATTAATGAAGTCTTTGAAGAGAGACCCACTTGTTAGTTTTTAGCACAAATCATGAAGCATACCCATTGAGCATAAATCTGACAGCTAAATGACATTTCTCATTTTCAAAATCTTTTGGATCTATATCGACTCTCAGTCCCGAAAGGAATATTAATTTATGATGGAAGGAGTATCTATCTATCTGTTTTTTTTTGTCTGTCTCTCTCTAGCTATCTATCTATCTGTCATTGTGTATATCTAATCTATCTATCTATCTATCTCTCTGTCTATCTCTCTCTGTCTATCTAATATGTATCTCTCTGTCTGTCTCTCTCTCTATCTAATATGTCTATCTATCTGTCTATCTATCTTGGCACCTGTTGAGCAGAAAGAAGAGTAAGCTACATGGCCGGACATCATGAGATGTTAAGCAACTTACAATTCGTCTATGCTTAGAGAAATTTTTCTTGACACGCTGAAGGATCGGAACGACTGGCCAGAGTTGAATGAGAACCTTTAAATATTCTTCTCGAGAATAGGGCTTATATCCCGATTGTCACTCTAAACACAACTGACTCTTGATCACTAAGGGGACACAAATCAACTCATGACAATTCTATTCAATTAAAAAAAATCTCTGTTCCAAACGTACATGAGGTTTTCGTCTCTGTTCCAAACTGTGCAGGTGTCCACCGTTTACCTTTCTAACCCGTTTAGACGGTTCCGGTGCTTGGATAGTACCTTGTGTTGATATTTTTCCGCCAGCTAATTTAATTAGACCAGTAAAGTGCACCTGCGACACGCACGTGTTGCGATCAAATTTTTAAAGCATAGTATTATTGCAAAGATGAAACAACCAAGATCGTTGAATTTCATATACAGTAAACTATTAACAATGTATGGACGTGGCCATTACATATTACTACATCAAACCTTTAGGCTTTAGCTATGTGTGTCCCATATTATTATGTATGGAAATGCCCATCACATAGTATTACATGAAATCTTTAGATGCCCACTAATATTATTCACTATATGTGTCCCATATTATTTTAAGAATTGTTTTCAATTTTTGGGGGATTTTCACAATAGATTCATTGGACCTGTATTTCAGCATTTCAATCAAGAACTACTTTCTGAGTTCAAAAGTATCCTATGTGAAAAATGTGAGCCATGATTATTATGAAATTTATGAACCATATGAATTTTGTGGAGTTGAATAGTTATACTTACCATCATTATCCGTGATATGAAGAAATTAATACACCATCCCACAAGTGCATTAAGTTTATCAGTAAACACCCTATTAAATTGCTGTAGAAAACCGAATTGATTAATTATTAAGTGCCTATTTAGATTGGCAAATAGCCAATATCTATTCATCACTTCTAACTATTCACCCGTCACATTGAGTCACACGTTCTCTCTATGCACGCGACTCAATGCAGCAATTTTTAAAAAATTTTCATTCAAAGCACTATTCCAGCACTATTCATACAAAGACTTAGGAAGGTCATCCAGGCCTTTTGTGCAAGTGCAATGAATGTCAACCTGGTAATGTTTCACAATCCATACATCATAATGGAATAAACAAATACTTATATATATGTATATATTATTTACATTACGTCTTTCATAAGGTACAGAGGCATCAACAACCACCTAAGAGATAAGCATACATCAGAAAACACAACATCCTTTATCCTAGCTACAATATGGAATTAATCCCTCAGCTAAGCATGCCTGCAAAGAACTATATATTCTAATGCTAAGTAACTGCTAATCAACCATTTTTTGCAATTGTGTCAAAAATAAAGTGAGAAGTCAGACTACAAGATTTTTCATGAATGAACTTGTAGCCTATCACTGAATGAATACCAGGTCGCGACAACTACCATTATAGCGGCCAGCAGGGTGCTATCCTTTAACGCAAGTGCCAAACTCAGGCTATCCTTATACTCATAGCTTCCATAGGTGTAGAATCTCAAAAAAACCCTGGAGAACAAAGAACACATACATAAATAATTCTTTGTTTACCATGTTTCTTTTGTGTTCAACTCTTACGAGAATTGATGAATTATTATATTTGTGCATCATTCACCTCTTATCGATGTCCAAGGGGACAGCTTTGCCTTGAAGGGAAGGATAAATTTCTAGCAAAGGAGACCTCAAGGCTCAAACTGGTTGTTGTTATGGTATATGACGCAGAACTCAGTACCTTTGATCCTCCAAAAGAATGTTCCATTTCATATTCATTTGGGTTCTTCTTTCCTTAATCAGTAGCAAAATGAATTCACAGGAAGGCAATCTCCAAGTCTGATTTGCAAGCTAAGAGAGATCTTTTTTAAAGATGCCGATTTTCTGCACGGTAGGGTCCAAACAATATCGTAGTACCTGAAAAAAGATAGTACATGAATGTTACACTCTGTCACCTGCTCAAGTCTGTTTTAGCATCAACTTTGCATGTACAAACATATATATAAATACTAATGATCTGAAGGAATAAAGTACGTTTTCAGTTGAGTCAAACTATACAGTTAGCAGCAGTTTATCGAACTAACAAAAAATAGCAAACGAGAATCAGTAAAATGTTGCATACTCATTGTATTGAACATGCAAATCAAAGCGAAGAATGGAGGCTTACACGGATGAGCAGCATGAACTGATTAACTGACAAACACAACAGGAAAGCGCCAGCAGCCTAATGACGTGCAGTGGGGAGGATGTCCGGCGAGGGCCGGGCGAGAGGGGAGCGCAGCGGGAAGGGGTTGTGGCGAGGTGCGAGGCTACAGGGAGCGGCAGTCGCCTTTCGCCAGAACAACGTCTCGGTGATGCGGTGGGGCCGTGAGGGAAGCCGGTGCTGTCCCCGTCGCCGCCGAGCAGCACCTCATTGACCCGAGGCACGGCGAGGGAGGAGGAGCATGGCCGTCACGTTGGACGCGAGCGCGCCGGTCCTTGTCAACCACCATCGTGCAGATTGAGGCCAGTGCCTGCTGTTAGAATTTACGTGGGCATGGCTCAACAATTAAATTCAGAAATTCCTAAATAAATCTCAAAGGCCCATACATATGAGTGCATAAGGGAGCAGTGGAATCCTTTAGTGCCACCTTGCTAGTGGGAGGTGGAGGGAACCAACTTATATATGGAAGTTGTTCTCATCTTCTAAAGACTAGTATGAGGAGGAGTTAGGAAGTCCACACGCGCTCGCCTCGCCTCATCATATTTCAAAGCCGGGAAAGCGTGAATCCTAGTTGGCAATTACGCAAAACGGACCCGGACCACCGTCCATTTGATACGTGCGGACGATGCTTCACGCCTTTTTCAACATGGTGAGGTAGACGAAAGCGTGTACGTTCTTGTAAAAGAAAGTCCGCTGGGGCGAAGGGCGCACACGACACCTGCGTTGGATGGTCCACCGAAATTCGGCTACTCGCCTTGTGCCACCGAAATTCGGCTACTCGCCTTGTGGAAGCGCAGCTCGATCGTTCGCGGAACCGTCGTCTTTGTGATCCTGCACCGAGAGAAGGCGAATAAGGTTTTTGGGAAGCGCTCTCTGCGTGCTTCATCTGCTTCTTGGTGGCCTAATGTACAACTACTTCCTGGCGGTTGTTCGAGGGACTACACTGCGTACATCTACCTACATCGACTGAGGTCCTCCCATGATTAGTATAGCTAATATAGAGGATAACGGCGCATCGGTTGCCTCCGGCAACCGCCCCGCCTTTGGGTATACTCTCATGTTGTTGTGGTTTTATTTGTTCATCATGATCAATCTGCTTTATGTCTAGTGTACGAATCGTGCTTACACTAGTTGCTTTGATCTGTGATATGAGTTTTCTTCACATGCTTAACCTAGTTGCTCAGTTCATCATGATTTATATTCTGGTTTTAATATGGAATTTGCCTAATATTTGAACAATCCAAAAACCTTATAATAGGTCTTTTCCAGTACCTATGGCTAGTTTTGTTGATGCGCTGAGGCCGGAGAAGTTCTCTGGTGCGCACTTCAAGAGGTGGTCTGTCAAGGTCACAGATTGGCTTACTGCCATGGAAGTTTTCTGGGTCAAAGATGGCTTACCTGAGGGAGATATCTCTGATGAGGATCAGAGTAAACTCCAGAAAGCCTATGATATCTTTGTGGGAGTTGTGCGTAATGTGCTTTTGAATCATCTGTTTGATTCAATGATGCATATACGAGACGCAAATCCTTTATGGGATCATAACGTCCACTTTGTCCAGAGAAATTTCAAAGGCAAGAATAAAGGAAAGGGGGATCAACAGCCTTTCAATGCCAAAGCAACTACTACCTTTAAGAAGAACAAGAAAAATATGTCTGAGATGTCTTGTTTCACTTGTGGTGAACTAGAACATTTTGCTAAGGATTGTCCAAAGCATGCAGACTGTAAAGAGAAGAAGGTCAACCTCGTGACTGCAACCAATGCTGATGATGGGTATGGTAGTATTCCTACCGTACTTTCGGTATTTCAATCACCTAGTTGGTGGCTTGATACGGGTGCCAATATTCACGTGTGCGCTGATGCCTCTTTATTTTCTTCTTACCAATTGCTCCAAGGTTCTTCCGTTCTAATGGGGAAAGGGTCACATGCTTCTGTTAGTGGTGTTGGTACGGTAGATCTGAAGTTTACTTCAGGCAAGATCGTGCAGCTGAAGAACGTGTAGCATGTCCCTACTATTCGCAAGAATCTTGTTAGCGTTTCTGTTTTATTAAGAGATGGTTTTAAGGTAGTGTTAGAGTCCAATAAAGTAGTTATGTCTAAGCATGGACAATTTATTGGTAAAGGCTATGATTGCGGAGGCTTGTTCCGCCTAAGTTTAGCAGATTTTTGTAATAAGTCAGCCAATCATATTTGTGGCACAATTAATGATAATTCAAGTGTTTGGCATTCTCGTTTATGTCAAGTGAATTTTGGTTTGATGTCACATTTATCTAGCTTGCGGTTAATACCAGATTTCACCATTGCCAAAGGTTCTAAGTGCCATAGTTGTGTGCAATCTAAGCAACCTCGAAAGCCTCACAAGGTAGAGGAGGAGAGACACTTGGCACCTCTAGAACTCATTCATTCTGATCTATGTGAGATGAATGGTGTGTTGACTAAGGGTGGAAAGAGATATTTCATGACATTAATTGATGATGCTTCTAGATATTGCTATGTTTACTTGCTGAAAACTAAAGATGAGGCTTTACATTACTTTGAAATATTTAAGGCTGAGGCAGAAAATCAACTAGAAAGAAAGATTAAACATCTAAGGTCAGATCGTGGTGGAGGATATTTTCCTATATCATTTGATAAGTTTTGTGCGAACATGGTATTATTCACAAGAGGACACCTCCCTATACTCCTGAATCCAATGGGATTGCCGAGAGGAAAAACCGCACATTGACTGACTTGGTGAACGCCATGTTAGATACTGCTGGTTTATCTAAGGCATGGTGGGGGGGAAGCTATATTGACTGCTAGTCATGTCCTGAGTAGAATTCTGAACAAAAGTAAAGAGACAACACCATATGAGATATGGGTTGGAAGGAAACCATCACTTCCATATTTGCGCACGTGGGGATGCTTGGCAAAAGTCAATGTTCCAATTACTAAGAAGCGTAAGCTTGGACCAAAGACGGTAGATTGTGTCTTTCTAGGATATGCTCACAATAGCATTGCTTATAGATTTTTAATAGTAAAGTCTGAAGTTTATGATATGCATGTTGATACAATTTTTGAATCTCATGATGCTACATTTACATTTTTTGAGAATATTTTTCCAATGAAAGATATGCATAGTAATGCTAAATTTTCCACTGAAATAGCTTCTGATAATACTATACCTATCGAGTCTCCTGTTGAGTCATTTGAGCAAACACTTGAGAAGGATGACAATGAAGTTCCTGTGAGGAACAAGAGACAAAGGATTGCAAAATATTTTGGTGATGATTTCATTGTGTACCTTGTGGATGATACTCCTACTTCTATTATAGAAGCATATGCATCTCCAGATGCAGATGATTGGAAAGAAGCAGTTCATAGTGAGATGGACTCGATTCTTTCTAATGGAACTTGGGAGTTACTGAATTACCATTCAAGTTGTAAACCAATTGGTTGTAAGTGGGTGTTCAAAAAGAAGCTCAGGCCTGACGGTACTATTGACAAGTACAAGGCTCGACTTGTGGCTAAGGGTTATACTCAAAATGAAGGCGAAGATTTCTTTGATACTTACTCACCTGTTGCTAGAATGACCACTATTAGAGTACTACTATCCTTGGCTGCCTCATATGGTCTGATCGTCCATCAGATGGATGTGAAGATAGCTTTTCTTAATGGAGAGTTGGATGAGGAGATTTATATGGATCAGCCTGATGGGTTTGTAATAAAAAGAGAAGAGCAGAAGGTGTGTAAATTATTGAAATCCTTGTATGGATTGAAACAAGCTCCTAAACAATGGCATGAGAAGTTTGACACTACTTTAACTAGTGTGGGCTATGTCGTTAATGAAGCTGATAGGTGTGTGTATTATCGACATGGTGGGGGTCATTTTTGTTATACTATGCTTATATGTAGATGATATTCTAATATTTGGAACAAACATGGATATTATAAATGAAGTCAAGTCATTCTTGTCAAAGAGTTTTGACATAAAGATCTAGGAGAAGCTGGTGTAATTCTAAACATCAAGTTGATTAAGGAAGAGAGTGGGATTACTCTATCACAATCTCAATATGTTGAGAAGGTCTTGAGCCGTTTTGGCTATATGGATAGCAAGCCTTCTCCAACACCTTATGATCCTAGTGTGACATTGCGAAAGAACAAGAATGATACCAGAGATCAATTGAGGTACTCTCAAATTGTTGGTTCACTCATGTATCTTGCTAGCGCAACTAGACCAGATATCTCTTTTGCTGTGAGCATGTTGATTAGGTACATGTCCAACCCGGGTGATGATCATTGACATGCACTAGAAAGGGTCTTGCGTTATCTTAAAGGTACGATGAGCTATGGGATTCACTATTCCGGGCATCCAGCTGTGCTAGAGGGATATAGTGATGCAAACTAGATTTCTGATATTGATCAAATCTAAATCTACGCCACTAGTGGGTATGTCTTTACCCTTGGAGGTGGTGCAGTGTCATGGAGGTCTTGCAAACAGACTATTTTGACTAAATCAACCATGGAAGCTGAACTTACAGCTTTGGATACAAAGATCGCAGAGGCGAGTGGTCGCGTGAGCTCTTGTCGACTTGCCGGTGGTTGAAAAACCAATACCGGCTATCCTTATGAATCGTGATAATCAAACGTTAAAAGACGTTTGAAGATTGTCAGGAAGTTGAGAAACTCTGGAGTTATTACTGTATCTTATATACAAACAGACAAAAACCTGGCAGATTCCCTTACAAAAGGGCTATCACGGAATGTGGTAGAAATTGCATCTAGGGAGATGGGTATGAGACCCATGTGAGTTTACAGTAGTAGTAACCCAACCTTTTTGATCGGAGATCCCGTGACTAAGGACCTGGGAAAAACAAGCTATTGGTAAACTGAGGAGAGTATAATGATAACCCTCTCTATGTGAAGATGCAATACTCTCAGAGCAATGAGGCACTGTGAGGTAGGCTGGCAACTATGCCTTAATATGTTCTATTGACTTTAACAAGTGAAGATACTGTCCTACAGAGTATTCTTGAAAGAACATACCTATATGAGTTTGACTGTTAAACATCGCAGTCTATGAGACTTGGGTGATCTCTAGTAAACTCATGAAGAGACTAAGGAGTATGACGTATATGCTCCACCCACGGGGTAAGGCTACTGGCAGCCAAGTACTAGTTTGGCTTTGAGTAAAGCTTGTTCGCACAAAACTTGCAATTGAAGGCATAGTCCATTGTTCAAGTTGTGGATAAGTGTAGCTTGAAGTTCTAGGCGGAAGTTCAACTAACAGTCTCTGCTGAAACACTGGTATATCAAACAGTAGTAAGCCCTGGCAAATCTCTAAATGGGCATTTGAGATCTGGTGGGGGATTGTTAGAATTTATGTGGGCTTGGCCCAACAATTAAATTCAGAAATTCCTAAATAAATCTCAAAGGCCCATACATATGAGTGCATAAGGGCGTAGTGGAATCCTTTAGTGCCACCTTGCTAGTGGGAGGTGGAGGGAACCAACTTATATATGGAAGTTTTTCTCATCTTCTAAAGACTAGTATGAGGAGGAGAAAGGAAGTCCACACGCGCGCACTCGCTCGCCTTGCGGGGCAGGGCGGGGCGAAGGGCGCGGGCGCACGACACCTGCGTGAATGGTCCGTCGAAATCCGGCTGCTCGCCTTGCGGGAGCGCGGCCTCCTTTTGCAGTTTCAGTTTCAGTTTTTGGATTCTTGGTTTGCTGAGTCCTAAACGGACTCAACTTAGAGTCCTACTCAAGATTGTGTTTCATGAGGTCGGTTTCCCGGAATATATAAGCAGACCACCAGCCACGCTAAAACGTACCGATTCAACAACTAGAGTTTTGCCTCTGCTTACTGCTGCGCCATCACAGCTAAGACTCCAGCCCGATCGTTCGCGTGCACCTGCGACCGGGCGAGCAGGTCTCCGGAACCGTCATCTTTGTGATCCTGCACCGGGAGAAGGCGAATAAGGTTTTTGGGAAGTGCTCTCTGCGTGACTGCTCCCAAACGACTACTTCATCTGCTTCTTAGTGGCCTACTATACAACTACTTCCTGGTGGTTGTACGAGGGACTACACTGTGTACATCTACCTGCATCAACTTTGTACAACTACATTGACTGAGGTCCTCCCATGATTAGTATGGCTAATCTAGAGGATAACGGCGCATCGGTTGCCTCCGGCACCTGCCCCGCCTTTGGGTACACTCTCATCTTGCTGTGGTTTTATTTGTTCA
The DNA here is from genome assembly GCA_947561735.1 of Cenchrus americanus. Classification (NCBI taxonomy): domain Eukaryota; kingdom Viridiplantae; phylum Streptophyta; class Magnoliopsida; order Poales; family Poaceae; genus Cenchrus; species Cenchrus americanus. Next base: position 253,525,523 of record OX387241.1, read on the forward strand.
TCATGATCAATCTACTTTATCTGTCTAGTGTACGAATTGTGCTTACACTAGTTGCTTTGATTTGTGATATGAGTTTTCTTCACATGCTTAACCTAGTTGTTCAATTCATCATGATTTATATTCTGGTTTTAATCTAGAATTTGCCTAATATTTCAACACCCGCTCCCGCCGTGCGTCGCTGCCGGCTGCTTCTCTCGTCGCGAAACTGCGCCACCCCGAGAAGAGGAAGAGAAGCAGGGGACGACGCGCTTGGATCCGCCGCCGCCAGCCGCTCCTCCCTCCGTCCGCTCTATCCTCGAAATCACCTTCTCTCCCAATCACCAGAGCATGGCGCGACGACGCCCCTTCTTGCCCATGTACCTCAACGCGTACCAAGCGGCGGCCAGTGCCACGACGCTCACGGTGCCAGCGGCGGACGGAGGAGGCCACCCCCGCGGGGGGAGCTCCACCGTCCCTACAGGAGGCTGCGCCCGCAGAGGAGACCCGCACCCGGTGAGGCCCATCGTCGGGACCTTGACTGGTCCCTGCGTGGAGGAGCGACACAAGGGGAGGAGCGGAGGGAGGAGGGCGTGGGGGCCTACCGTCGCTGTCCCTGGGAGAGGAGCGGGGCGGTGAGGGCCGGGCGAGGGAGGGGAGCACGGCGGGAGGAGCATCATGCGTTGCTGCGGTCGGGAGGTGGAGGCGGGTACATGCAGGTGGGTACGCGTGGGCGGGTGCGCGAGGGCGGGTACGCGAGGGTTGGGTGAGAAAAATAATTCGTTTTTGGCAGAAACGCTCCCCAAATTGAGTCTTCCTATCCACTCCCCCAAATATATGACGGGTGGGTCCGCCGTGAGGGATATGATGGACCCGAATTGGGTAAGAAAGGTTTTTCAAATTATTCGTTCTTTATAGTATACATAGAGATAGACAGTACCAAATAGTCTGGTACCACCTGATGCTACATGATACTTCCGTTAGATTTCACTAAATGGATGTCTCTCATAATTACAACTACTCTGAAATTTCTCAAGAAATTAGCACAATGGAAAATTCCAGACGGAGCATTACAAGTAACAAACGGGCCTCTTAACTTATCTATCTATACTATAAGGAGCGAAAACAATTGAAAACTTCTCTCACCCAAATCGGACCCACTTTACCCCTCACGTAAAACCCACTTGTCAGATAATTTTGGAAGTGGATAAGGTGGAAGGACTATGAAGTACCAAAAAATCGCAATTTGGAGAGTATTTCTGCCAAAAACGATTTTTTTTCTCACTCACCCCGCGCCTACCCGCCCACCTGTCCCCACGAGGGACCCACACATCAGCGTTATCCCACCCATGCACCCACCCACCCGCACGGCCAGACCGTGTGGAAAAAATCGGGTCTCCTCTCTTCTTTCCCCCTCGGCGACGCGCTCCCACACGACCGCCGGCTGCCACCGTGCTCTCCGCCCCTCCCACCGCCCTCCCCACTGCTGGCCGCCATGGCTATATAGGAATCGGCTGCCGGATCTGTCTCCTTCTTCAATTTCCCTCGTTTTCTCTCTCTCTCCCTCCATGGACCCGCTGCCCTCCGAAGTGCTGGGGCAGCTTCAGTAGCTTCCCTAGCCACGTCGTCCCCGCCTTCACCCCTACGTCGCCCTCCCTGCGTCCACCCTCCAACTGTGGCACCGGAGCGGCAACAAGCATCGCAGCGTCAGCCCACGGAACGACCATGGAGAGCCTAATCATGGCAGCCTGGGCGAAGCTAGCCCTGTCGGCCTGCAGTTCCCGAGGGAGCTCCCGATGGACCCTGGCCAGAGATCAACAAACTCCACCAAGACCCCACCGCCACGACCGCTTCGCACCCTGACCACGCATCGGTGAGTGATCCACTCCCTCTTAATTCAATCGTCTGCAAGATGCTTTGGTCTGCTACTTGAGCAACTCGATTGGATAATTATTGCCCCTTGCGCTGAGAACCTGGCATCTCCAATCTGCACAAGAACACCATAAAATCCTTCTCAGAAATGTAGATTTTGTTTTCTTGTCTACTCATTTTGATTATCCATGTTGTGATTGGATCTGTTAATCTCTATATGTGGGGTGAAGGTTTGCTTGATGTCGCATGGTTGCTACAAGTTTCGTTGATTGCTGCAAAGATGAGTTTGGTATGTTTAAAAGAGGTTACATGCGCTGGACCTTTACAATTTTACATGCTGACCAAAGATATATAATAATCCACCTATCTGATTTCAAGGCAAGGCAAATATAATGGTTGCAGGCTTACAACAAAGGGCTCCTGGTTTGATATTTGGAAACCACAGATAGAAAACTGGAACATCCTATATACTTTATAAGGTATTAAATATAATGCATAAGGACACAATTGTTCATTTCATAAGGATGCAATTGTTCTGCCTCTAAATATTCCATAATTATATCACATATGCAGGTAAAAATCAGAGGTCTAACTCCAAATTAAAAGGTCTGGTATCTGTGTGCATCACAAACCTGACTACCATTGTCATATCCTATTGATTTTCCCAAAGGGATGCAGTTCAGGTTAGCAAGTTCAAAACTCTTACCTGATGATGATTTCATATTTTCATTCTGGGTAATGGAGAGGCTCAGTTTGATTTCCAGTCGTCGATCATTTCATTTTTAGTTCTTACTGGCAAAAAATATTAATTTTGCCTTCCTGTTAATCATACCTATAACTTTATAGGTATTATGACCCCAAATTTGGGTTGATGCCTGCTGTTTTGAACCAAAGGTCAACAAAATTGATATACAATACGGCAAGGTATCAAAACAAGTGGATGTTCGTGCTTTAAAAGAAGTGCTCTGGAATCACATGCAAGGTAACTGATTTCTTTGAGACGATTTTTGTGTTCTTCTTTCAGAAAGTTCTATGAAGAAACATCTTATAATTTCCTATGTTGCGATGTTATGATGGTTATTGGCATTCCACTGGTCAGTTGACTATACCATACACCTTCACCATTATATTGGCCGTCTTGGTTAAACTTATCTCACTCTTATGTCACTTTCTTTCAAGGAAAATGAGGTGGTTATTATTGGTTAGTTTTCTTTTTCAGAGCATTGAATGGAATCTGTAAATTAACCATTAACTTCTGGATTAGTAAAAAATGAGCACATGTCTGACATTGATGACCCCTTATCCTACTTTTACCTTGATTCCTATGATTATGTAGTTTTAAATTTGTGCTTTGCAATGCAGTACTTATCTTTTTTCTTTGTCAGTTACTCTACATATATACTATATATACTTCTATTGGTTTATTGTCAGTTTGAACCTTGGTGAACATGTATTATCACTGTTATAATTTATATTCATATTTTTGTCTTTAGATGAATCACATGAATATATGATCTTGTATGTCTCCCAAGAAATATATGAATAAAACGATCGTATCATGTATCCAACAGATTGTTCAAAGTGGTGTTGACAGGTCATATAGATCAGATGTCAGTTCCTGACTGATAGCCTGCTGCCTCCGTCTGCCTACCACCCACCAGCCATCTCCTGCCACCTCGCCCTGGTGACGTGCTCCGCGGCGCGATGGCCGAGGTTGGACGGGTTGGAGCGACGTCGCAAGCTCCCAGCGAGGAGCTCTGCAGGCAGCACGAGCTGGGCCGAGGACAACGCTCCCTCTCCCTAATGTGGATCTGCACCTAGATGTCGGACCCATAGTGGCTCCTCCGGCTACATCCTGATGGTGGGGAGCCGACGAGCTCTACCGTCGTGGGGTGCGACAGCTTGTCCAGAGCGGATCCTGCCATCCTAGCGCCGGCATCCCACTCGTCCCCGCCTTGGATCGGACTCTGCCTCCCAAATCCCGATCCTCTCACAGCGCCGCTCCACCGCCTTTCCACCAAGCAACAGATGTGCCAACACATTTTCATAGTAAGAGTATAGAAACCAGAATTGGCATTAAAGTTTAATTTTAGTAATGCCATATCAATATATTTGATTTGATAATGCAGTTTCAGTACATTTTCTGACAAAATTCATAAAGAAGCACATTTTTTGGATCATATAAAGCAGCACATTGACTGATAATACTTCATTTTTTCATACCGACAGCATATCATGTAGTAGTTATGTGCATTGCTGATTTTAGGATGTTGTGGGCTCTCTGCCTTCTATAAAGTTTGCTGGAAACAATATAGAAGTAGGAATCCATTAATTCATTGTTAATTACTATGTCGCTGCAGTACAATGTCTGAAAAGAAACTAAACTTTTGATTCATGCAGCAAATCTGGAACTAGACAATGACCTGGAGGTGCCACTTGTGGCAAACCAGAAGGCAAGCGAGAACTTCCTGAACTAGAGCATGGTACAACGAGAAAGCTATGAGATCAATGGTGATCCCAGTGATGTGTGCTTTTGTTGGATGGAATCGGTTTGCTCATTGCCCATTTCACCATTTGGCTGTTGTAGAACTTCATTACTATTGCAATTGAACATTGCTTATTGTAGGATAGGTGTTCTCTTTGACAATTACATTGATTGACACTTGGAGAAATGTTTTGATATTTTCAATTCCCTGTTTCCATTTAAGCAGCAGTAAATCACTATTTGAGGTAGACAGGAAAGTAAGGGCTTCTACAGATGGTTTGTGCATAAATAAAGCTCTGTGCAGTGGCGTGGAGTCCTTGACAAAAGAATCATATAAGAGAAAGGACAACATTGAGCTGAATTATTTGCAATGGATCTGATTGCTACTTTAGTTAGTACATATAAATTGTTGGTCAACCGATGGGTAGTAGGTTGTTGCACGTTGTTTGTCCATTGCGCTTGGTAACAAGTGCTTTCCGAATAATGTACTTTTGGTTGCATATTTGCTTCCATTATCTGGTTTTGACATGCAATTAAGTATATATGCAACTACTGTGGTGGATCAGTGAGCTTGGGCAAGAGATACAATGGCATTCCGAGTAGTAATGATGCTTGATTAATTTTTTGAGCACCGGTTGCATGCACCCAAACTCTTTGGTAAAATTTAGCAAGGAACATCAGCAGGAGCAGGGCAGCAGGTAATCGATGTATAAGTCTGTAGCAGGTTGTGCTCTCAGAACTCTATGAGGCTATCTACTATTTGCTTCATTTGCACCATGCTTAGTCACTTGCGCAGATAGTTAGGAACACTACAAGATTATTTCAAGAAAAACGCTTTGGAATTTTGCCACAACCATTGCAATCCTATATATGAAACAAATGTTTATTATCCATGTACTAATTTGTAAAATATTTCCCTTATTTTCACTAAACTGATAGCATAAAATATTGTTAATAACGATGCAAGTTATATCATTGCAAAGAAGATGACGTATGTTATTCACATTTCACGATCAAGCAATATACTTACATTTTAGCTAAAGATTATAGATTGTTAAAATGGAAGGCGATCCAAGAATTGCTTGTGGTAGTGGGTATATACAACAATTTACACCATGAACAATGTGATAAAGTCTAGATTCAGTCATCAGTTCCCAAACCACCATCAGAGCCTACATGAGTTAAATAATTTTTATAACACGTGCGTGTCGCACGTACACTTTATTAGTATATACTATAAGGAGCGAAGACAATTGAAAACTTTTCTCATCCAATTCGGACCGACCTTATCCCTCACGCCGGACCCACCCGTCAGATTCGTGGACGACCAAAAAAGTGAAACAACCATAAAAACCGCAATTTGGGAAGCGTTTCTGCCAAAAAAAATTATTATTTTCTCAACCTGCGCGCGTACCCGCTGGGCCCACACATCCCTTCCCGGAAAAAATCCCTTCTGCGCTGCCCACCTGCCCGCACAAGCCACCGCCCAGATGCGGAGATTCAGTCATTCAGAGCCCATGGCGGTGAGCGTCCTCCCTTCCGCGCTGCTCACCCGCCCTCAAGCCACCGCCCCAGGATGCGGAGATTTGGAGCACATGGCGGTGAGCATCCTCCTTCTCTCTGTCTCTCGTCCTCCACCACCTCCTCGCAGGCGGCCTCCGCCCGACAGCCCACCAGCGGCACGCGTCGCCGAGCCGTGCATCGGCAGCGTCCTCATAGGGGCCGGCTTGGTTGGAGCCTAGGCGTCACCTGGATGTAGATTCGGACGGCGCCGGATGGTGTGCTGCTGGGTGCTCCCCTCTGTGGACGCCAACAAGCCAACCATACATGGCGCCGTTCAGGTAAGCTACATTGAGAGGTCAACGGTGATGGAGAGGATGGGAGGCTTGGGTTTGTGGGTGGCGCTGCGGTAGTCGATCCATGTCGCAGTGAGGTTGCCGCTCCTGAGATCGATCCCGGACGAGGCGAGGTCTGTCGCTGTAAGAAATTATCCCTCTACGGCGATGAGCCGCCAGCTAATCTCCACACAGCGGAACGACGATTGGATCTACCGAGACGAACTTGCACTGATCACAGACGATAATGGAGACACGATCTTTGGTAACGAGGTTCAGCCGAAGCCTACATCCCCGGGGCATGACTACGGGCGCTCCTCCCCAAACTGCAACACCGGTCGCTCTGGGATCCCGGCAATACGCTACCTTCCCCATGCGAGCCTGTTGCTATGTCGTCATGGTTACAACAGCAGCCCCCTCTCATATTTATGAGGAGGCTCGGGTTACAGAGTATGACACGGACTCTACCCTATACTGCTAAATACAACTCAAGTCTCATCGTAACCGGACTGTACAAATATTCGACACAATATCTAACAAACTCCACCTTGGCGAATATTCCGCCACCTTGAATTTGTCTTGCGCGAACCTCCATGTACACCAGACTTGAGTCATCGTTGCCGCTCTATCAAGAGCTGCCCGAAGAAACACTGCGTCTGCTATCCCTGCAATTCTCGACTCCGTGACTCCACCTGCAACTGTGCACCCTTCTCTTCTATCACCACAATCTCTGCCAAGCAAAATAAGATTCATCTCCGGCTAAATAGCAACCGAATCTAACACCATTCTTCCTCAGACTGCACCCATGATACTGAGAACATCACAATCGCCAACAAGTCACATATCAGAATTGCCACCCTAGCATTGTCCGTCCATTACTGCTGCCATACTAAGCCGGACGTCTCACACCGTAGTCTACTGCAGCCATGTCCAACCAGATCACTCCAGTTGCAAGTACAGACATCACCGTCTATACTTCCTTCCAGTTCAGCCCTTGAAGCTTCTTCGCGCCTTTCGATTCACGCTTCAGTACCCCACACGTGCAACTCGAATCGATCCACGCCTTTGCTGATTTAGAAGCACGCAAACTCCTCCATGCAAACCTGCATCTTGAGCTCACGTCACGTGTCGCCACGCCACAGAGAACAATAACTCCATCAGCCGTCACGCTCATATGTCGTCATCGCTGATCCTGTCATTACCTCTGACTCACGGTCTGACCAGCCTGTTGCCTCCAGTCTCTCCGCCATGCACCACGGTATGTTCACCCTCCAAGTGAACTGTCCGCCAGCCATACTGAACTGTCCGCTATGTGCCCCGCGAACTATTCGGCCCAGTCTATCCATCACAGGCAGACCACCAGTGAGTTGCTCCCCCACCTCGACCTTGTCAGCCTGTCACTTGACTCCGCCGCTCCTGAGCACTCCCTAAACCGCCATCGAACTCCTATCGGTTGCCTTGCATGCCACAACCAAAACATTGTCGATAGCATCCGCTTGTTGCCAACAAGCCCGCAACACCGGCCTGAGGTCTGGTCGCCAACCGCTACCTCTCCTCGTCGCCTGTTGCAATTTTCATCAGCTTTCTGTGACATCCAGTCGTGCCTTGTAACTCCGTTGTGCGCACAACCCTACTAACTCCCTCACGACACACCTCGTCACCATAAACTGATCTGATCGACCTGGCCCATCGACCATCAGATATATCATCGAATCATCTTACCAGGTCGAGCCTCCACCAAACTGTTGTACCCAGCCAGCTACTCGTAGTCACGGTCGGTCGCCCAGCCATAGCCCTAAACACTTTAGAGACCAAAACAAAAGAAACACGCAAGTATCCTGACCAATCAAAAAAAACCACGTACCATAAAGATCCACCCTCCTGCATGTATTTTTTTTACTTCGATCTCAACCATGCATGCCTCTCGGTCTCCACAATTGACAGGGACATCCCACAGGACTTTCCACCCGACGTGCCCAACACACAAGCTGCAGCTACTCTGTCACACCTCAAGACCCTGACATCGTATCCAAGTCGAACTCATCAGCATCCGACTTCCTCACGAGTCCGTAAGTCTCACCGAGGCCTAGCCCAACCTCGTATGGTACTACTCGACGCCTTTATGTGAACCTGCGCCAACACTTGCAGCCTTTCCATAAGCATGTGTTCCTACACCACGCCAAATTGATCCTTCCCGCAGGCCGCAGCTCGCGACGCCAAGTTCTCTTGATTCTTCGACGATAATTCATGACTAAAACTCTAGCCACCGTCGACGTTCACGTCGACCCGCCATGAATGCTGCCGTGACAATGCTCCGCCTTACGCCATTCTGCACCGATCGCATGTTGCATGACGTCTTGTAGATGCATAACCCTCGAATCTCCAGATGATCTTCTGCACAACCTCTAAGATCCAATCGAACCATAGTTCTTGATACCAATTGTAAAAAATTATTAGCCCATAGCCCTCTACGACGACGAGACGCCAGCTAATCTCCACGCAGCGGAACGACGATTGGATCTACCGAGACGAACTTGCACTGATCACAGACGACAATGGAGACACGATCTTTGGTAACGAGGTTTAGCGAAGCCTATCCCCGGGGCATGACTACGGGCGCTTCTCCCCAAACCGCAACACCGGTCGCTCTGGGATCCCGGCAATACGCCACCTTCCCCCTGTGAGTCTGTCGCTATGTCGTCATGGTTACAACAGCAGCCCCCCTCTCATATTTATGAGGAGGCTCGGGTTACAGAGTATGACACGGACTCTACCCTATACTGCTAAATACAACTGTACAAATATTCGACACAATGTGCAACAGCCGCGGCGACGGACACCAGGGAGCCGATTCGAGGCCGATGTGGTTGTTGCTGGTGTTGGCGAACTCCGGGTTGGCCATGGTGTCCAACTCGACGGCGACGATGGCAGACCTGTTCTTGGTGGAGCCGGAGGAGTTGAAGAGGCCGAAGTAGCCGCCAGTAGCGCCGAGCGTAGCGCGGCCGGTGGAGACGAAGAAGGTGATGTCGTCGCCGCCGCGGCACCAGCGTTGGGGTTGCCGATGACGAAGGAAGAACCTCGCCACGAACGACGCGTCGACGGTGGTGTTGGGGGGCCCAGAACGCGACGGGCTGGGTGCAGAGGACGGAGCTGGAGCTGGAGGACGGCACACCGGTCTCGCGCATGAGCCCGATGCAGACGTTGCGGAGGAAGGAGTCCCCAGCAGGGTGAGACGTCGCTGGGCTGCAGTTGCCGACGGCGCCGGCCTGGAGGGGGCAGATTGGCTTGGAGCTGCAGGTCAGAATTCGGTGCTCTCCCGGCGTGCGCATGAAAAAACAATGGTGGAGAGAGACAGACACCAGCCAGGCAGGTCACGACGTGAGACCCCTTTTGCGGCAAGCCGGCAATTGTGGGTGCAAATCGGTGCGTCCGTGCGTGCTAAGAGTGGCAGAGGTAGGAGGAGGCTGCGCCGGTGGCGAACTGACGACCAACAAGGCAACCTGATGCCACGATGGTGGGGATCCCACTCCCTAGCTGGAGAGCCATTCCCTAGCGTTGCGAGCTTGCCCTGTATTGTGCCTCCGTGTTCAGTAGCAATGGCATCGGAGAGCTGCTCCTGTAACAATGAAGTTAGTCCATCTCTTTGTCAGGATCTCCAGTTAGTGTTGTATGACTGGAAGGATGGGCATCTCATATCTGGAGATCCTGTTATTTGGAGTTTTGGACTTTGGTACTTTTAAATGGTTAATATTTTGTACATTTATTGGTATTGTAAAATAGATGAGTTCGTATTGCTGGATACCAGGTTCAGACCATGCACACCGGCACCTGTATCCGGTCCCTGGAGGAGAAAGTAAAGAGAAACCGGCTGCAGCGGCGACTAGGAAAGGCACTGGGAAAAGAAGAGGCCTCCCGTTCACGGCAGATTTGGCGTGATGGAGGGCGTCCCGCAGAAGGCGACGGGCCCACCACGCACCCCAACGACTTCGTGCGCGTCGAGTTGCTACGCCGGAGCCGCTGCTCTGCTCCGTCGGCCGGAGGTCCACCCTGTCGAGTTATGATCCAAATTCTGTCTCCCAATAGAAAGGTCGTCTTCTGACGAAGCGAAGCGGAGGCCCGTTGCCGGTAGGCTTGGGCCGGAGCGAAGCGGCCGGGGGGTGCGGGGGGGGGGGGGCGGCACGGTACGGGTCATAGATACCGTTAGGGTTTTCCATTAGAGGTTGATTCATTCTCTTGTAAGTCGCCACCGTTGGCGTTGTAACCTCGACCGCCGATATAGTGAAGTTCTTGTCGGGCCGGCGCCCGTGGTTTTTCCCGCAAGGGTTTTCCACGTTAAATCTCGTGTCTCCTGTGGTTTGATTCCTTTACTTGTCGTCGTTTATTCGCCATCGTTTATAACACACTCCGCCCCGGCCGCCTCCCTTCTTGCTCCACCGTTGAGGCCGCAGCTCGACTCCGCCGCCGGTGCTCGAGGAGGAGGAGCCGTCATCGTCGTCCAGCTGCTCCGCCCGGCGCCGGGTTCGTGCACCATTGTCCGGGAGGAGGCCCTGCTCCCAACCGCCACCGTCCGCGCTCCACCCCTGCCCCCTGCCTCCGGCTCGAGCGCTGGGGAGCCGGCGTGGGGAGGGAGACACCCCGAGCAGAGGAAGAGTCGCAGGGGAGGGGCTGACACCTTGCTCCGCGCTGGATTTGGCCGCCGCGGGAGCTCCTCTGCCATGCCGACCTCCGCCGTGTCGACCCCCGCGCCAGAGGCTCACAGAACCGTCGCGGGAGGGGAGATCCGCCGCTGCTAGGCCCGCCGGCCGGCGCTGGGGACGAGGGGCGCTGGGAGGGAGGAGAGGCGCGTCGCGGACTCCGTCGACTACCCCTGCTCACGGAGGCAGGGGATTGCCGCTGGCGTGAGGAGGGAGATCTGGATAGTTTATCGATTATTAGACTACGAAGATGACTTCAAATGGAAGAAATTTGAACTACAAAGTTGTAGATCTCGTTGAAAGCTACAATTTTCATATAAAGTGTAGCTCCATCCGAGTTCAAACAAAAAAAATTATAAATTTTTGAAAATAGACTGGAACTCTACTGTCGTGGCCCACGGCGGTAGTAGCAGGTGCTACAGTACCGCGCGGGGACATGTTCTTCATACGTATTGATTTATGGTGCAATGAGAATAATTTTCTATTGCACTGCAACAAGAGCGCATCTTATTCAATCTTTTTGTTTTTTTTTATGTAACAGGAGGATAAGCATCTACTGATTATACATTAATAAAAAGGGAGCTGAGTCTTGCAAGTACAAATTAATAAACAAGCATCTTCTTGTTACCCAGTCGACACTAATTCAGGCTCCTTATCAACTAGCAACTTCTTCCATGCCTATTTCTTGAGAAACTCCTTGAACCAGTGGGCAGAGCTCTTGGGGTACCTCTTGAGACCATCAGCGTAGTCGATGAAGTACATCCCGAACCGGACCGTGTAGCCGGCAGCCCACTCGAAGTTGTCCGGCAGAGACCACGCGAAGTATTCTTTCACGTTTGCCCCGTCCCTGCAGCAACTCACAAGTCAGATGCAGTTGAAGTTTTCCGGCGTTTCCTTGCGTTGCATGAATGTAATGTACATGGACTACTGGAGCTCTGACCTTATAGCGCTTTGTAGGGCAAGGAGGTGCTTGTGGTGGTACTCTATCCTGGTGCCATCCTTCAGGGCTTCCTGGAGTGGTAAACTCTGGTTGTTGACTTCATCAACTCCTAAACACATAGAGAGTAAAGTATTTTCAAGCATTCTTCTCTGTCTGCCATTCCTTGAAGAGTGAAGAAATAGCTCAGTCTCCTGACAGCAGATCAAAGAAGCAAATGTGGCAACGAAAGTTACCGTTTTCAGTGATGTATACCGGAGGATTGCCGTACTTTTCCTTAATGTAAAGCAGCAGCTTACGGAAGCCTTGAGGGTACATGTAGATCCAAGACGAAGGGTACATGTAGATCCAAGACGAACCAGCCTACACAAACCCCATTTAGATATGGAAATGAATTGTCACACATAAGAGGGAGAGCATTGCTCAATCCCAGTGCTTACTGTCCCTTACCACCGCCGAAATGTCATGAGAAATCAACAATTTGCTTTAGAAATTACAATGTCCACAGATCAAGTACATAATTGAAAACGAAAATCAAGTCGTGAAGATTTTCTTTTTTTTATTGAAAATATTGGAGAGGTAGGGCCCTTGTTGAACCAATACACTGTTTCTTTCTTTTGATAAAGGAAAAATTGTGTTTTGCAATCTTTTAATGGCATGGATCAAAATTTCCCGATAATGGAAAGTTGTTTGCAACTTTATTGTTGGGGGCTGCTGCTTTGCTTTCGGAAGGGCACTATGGAATTGTGCTCAGGGAAGAGAGATGAGATGACTGTTATTTTTATTTGCTCTGTATGTTTACCTGAGGACCTATAGGGACCCCATTTCGCACACCTAACAATAAATAGAAGTAAGTTAGTACTTGAAGATCAACATAAAAGGCAGGAAATTCTTGTGCTTCCAAAACAACTCAAATGTTGCTAAAGAAATATTAGAATTGCTTCCAAAACAACTCAAATGTCGCTAAGGAAATATTAGAAGCAGAGGGTTTAATTTAATGTAGATGACATCCTTAGATTTGTTTAAAAAGTTCTCTATTTTGTTCTAGTAGAATTCTAACAATAAAGTATCATGTGGATTCAAACACACTTCTTTACTATGAGATCAGTAATATGTGTCGGGGACATCATTGAGGGTCCCCTAAAGAACCGGAGAATCCTGCTTAAAACCTGCAAAAAAACAAAACAAAATGCACCTCTAACCTAAGCACGCACACACGGCACGGCCCGCGCTGCGGTGGCCCCCGCGGCCCACCAGAGTGGCCCAACCACGTGACCCCCCGAGCAGGTTCCGCCTCGCTCGAGGGTTCACGCCCACTCGAGCGGGTTCCGCCTCGCTCGAGGGTCCCCGCCTCCCTCGAGCAGGCTCCTTCTCGCTCGAGGGCTCACGCCCCCTCGAGCGGCTCCGCCTCGCTCGAGGCTCCCTCACGAGCGCGCCTGCTCCCGCACGAGGGTACGGGCATTTAATGCTCTGACACAGCAGAGCCGCGCCATCACGCGCCTGGGAATCACGCCCCGGCGCTGTTCCGCCAACTCCATAGGGGAAGCCCATCCCCGCCACTGTGGGGGACTGTGCGACGAGGCCGGTGTCAGCTCCGTGACACTGTGCTACCCACTCCCGTACGGCTAACGCGCCGCGCCCTCGAAGGGGGGCCGGTTGCACCCTCGAACCCTCCTCTCGTGACTCTGCAGGGTCAAACCGTGACATCAGGCCGGCGGGAGCGCCATCCCCATCGCCGCCGCCTCGTGCGGCCATCCCCGCCCCTGCAGCGCCACGCCGTGCACTGCTGCAACCACTCCAACGCTGTTGGGCACGCGGGGACGGGACGCCGCCACGCTTGCCACTATAACCCCTACGGATCACTGTCAACAGCTTCCTCGAGCCCGCCTGGAGACGCCCTGGTCAACCACTACGCCTTCACCCTCGAAGCCGCCCTGTTCAAGCACAGGGCATGCCACGACGCTGAGACCGGAGCAAGGTTCGCCAGGACGACCGCCAACTCCCCGGCACTGTACGTCATACCTCCACACGTAGCTAAACAGTGCGGCGTGCCTGTAAATCACCCTCTCCTTGGTCTATAAAAGGAAGGTGATCCCCCTCGCCGTGGGGGGAGAAGACATCAGACACGGGACCTCGGGCTGCGATCGTTCACACGCCTCCCGTCTCCCCCACGATATTGGCACTCGCCTCAATCACTCCACCTGGGACTTGGAGGCCACGCCTCCTCTCCCACCTCGCTTGTAGCCGCCCCACTACAGGCACCCCGGTGCGAAGCAATACAGTGCCTCGAGCACATCCTTGCTGGACGTACGGCCCCTGGCCGTAACCAGGATAAACCAAGTGTCTTCAGGTGCTTAGCACCGACCATCGAGGGACAGATCTCAGCGCTTATTACTAGTTAGTGTCGGGACTACATTCCGCACCGATAGTTGGTGCCCGCCGTGGGGCACGATGCACTGAAGGTCAATCCGTCATCAGCTCTCTCGATGGTGATTCGCACCGAGTACCGCGGTCAGCGTTACTCCATGGGCAGCTCGGACCCCCTCCCCGCCGGATTCGAAATCCGGTTCGGGGGCCTGAACTTTCAGGCCACGGGGAACGGCTACCTGATGCGCCTCACTAACCGTGAGGAACTCCGCGCGCGGCGCCAAGCCGGGTCCGCCCCGGTCGCCGCCGCACGCGTCGCCGCGACACCAACATCCGCCGGCACGGACACTGCGGGTCCATCGGCGCCACGGCGCCACCGCCGCTCCGGCCGGCGCTCACGTCGGGTTTGGTCGGAGCGCCGGCATGCCGCGCGCGTCGCCTCACAACGCGACGCACCCACCGGCGTGACGGTTGCCGCCCCGGTGGGGGAGCGCTCCATCTCCGGACCGCGCTTCCCCATCGGTCTGCGCGGCGCCACGGCGGCCTACGTCGCCAACACCAACGCCAACACCACGATGCGCAGGGTTCCCCCTGGCCGCCACGTCTTGGTTGCCAGGGACCCTAGCGCCTCCGCCGGCGACGAGTCATCTCTAGGCTCCGTCGACGCGCTGCCACCCGCCACCTCACACGGATACGCGGAGTGGGACTTCTCCGGCGTGCCGGACCCAGTAATGTTCAGGCAGTTCCTCGACGCAACGGACTACTGGTTCGGCTACTCCGACGACTCTAGCGCTGAGAGCTACGACCCCGCGCGGGAGTGCTGCGTCGTCATCGCCAACGACCCAGCAAACGCCGCCGACGTGGCGGGCGCCGGCGACGGAGAGGTTCCTCCTGCTCTGGGGACTGGATCGCGTCTGGCTGCGGGGCCAAGTGCCCCTCCCCCCTCACCGCCGAGGGGGCCGACATCAACGCACAGCTGGCCCAAGCACGCGAGCTCGAGGCCAAGCTGGCGGAGGAGTACCGCACGGTGCGGTTGATTCACACCTCTATCGCGGGGGAAGCCCCTGCGCGCGGCGAACGCGCGCGTGAGCTGGGCAGACAAGCCCGTGATCGTATCAACGCCGACTTCAACGTCGACAATCCAGACACACCCCCGCGAGCAAGTCAAAAGCTCATTGCCTGTCGCAACACTACTGCAGGCCATGACCGCCCCCTCAACACCCGAGGCGAGGAACCTGCACCGCGAGGCGCAGGCGCTCATCGAGCAAACGGCCGTCCAGCAGGCCGAAAGCTCGGCGTCCCGCATCCGCCAACAGGGGAGCGCGCGAGACAATGGGGGCACGCAAGGCCCCGAGCCCTCGGTACACGCGGGCGGAGCGGCTGAGCGCCCCACCAACCCGGGGCGCACGCCGGCCAAGGAACGACTCCTCGACACGCGCGGGCAAGCCCGAGATGGCGACGCCCGCAACGTCATCAACGCCCAACGAACAAACAAAGCGGAGGCGCGGGCGGCAGCAGGCTACCACCCTCGACGGGGTGGACGCTACGATAGCGATGAGGACCGCTCATCGACGCCGGAGCCCCCGGGAACCCGCGTGTTCAGCCGGGAGATCCGCATGGCGACCTTCCCCCAGCGCTTCCGCCAGCCCACGACGATCGTCAAATACAACGGGGAGACGGACCCCCGTTTATGGCTCAACGACTACCGCCTGGCGTGTCAGCTGGGTGGAGCCACCAGCGACGAGGCTATCATCCGCAACCTCCCCCTGCACCTCGCCGACTCGGCACGGACGTGGCTCGAGCACCTGCCGACCAGTCAGATCCACAACTGGGACGACCTGGTCCGCACGTTCGTGGGAAATTTCCAGGGCACGTACGTGCACCCTGGGAACTCCTGGGACCTGCTCTCTTGCACCCAGAAGCCCGGCGAATCGCTCCAGGACTTCATACGACGCTTCTCCAAACGCTGCACGGAGGTCCCGAGCGTGGCGCAGTCCGAAATTGTGCACGCCTTCCTCGAAGGCGCCACATGCCGGGACCTCGTGCGCGAGCTTGGGCGCAGCCCGCCGGTCTACTCGAATGAGCTGTTCGACATCGCCACCAGCTTTGCCTTGGGCGAAGAGGCAGTGGGGGCGATCTTCGACGGCAAGAAGGGAAAGCGCGTGGATGACACGCCCGCAGAGGGCAGCAAGTCCAAGGAGCTCCGCCAGAAGAACAAGCGGGGCAAGAAGGGAAAGAAGCCGCGCCGCGAGGCGCGCGAGCAGGGGCGCGACGACGACGGCGGCGAAGCTCTTGTCCGTTGACCCGGCCGGCGGGGCCCTCGAGCGGCCCCTCGAGGCCCGGGAGTATTTGACGACATGCTGAAGAAGCCGTGTACCTACCATAAAACGCCGGTCAACCACACCCTCGAGCAGTGCGACATGCTCAAGCGGTTCTACGGCCGCGCCGCCGCGAAGGACGACAAGGCCAAGAAGGACGGGGGTGATGGCGACGCCGGCGGCTTCCCCGCCGTGGAGAACGTCTTCCTCATCTTCGGGGGGCCGACAATCGACATGTCCAGCCGCCAGCGCAAACGGGAGCGGCACGAGGTTCTCGCCGCGAAGAAGGCGCCTCCCTCCTTCCTCGACTGGTCGGAGGACGCCATCACGTTCAGCCGCGAGGATCACCCGAACCGCACCCCCAACCCGGGTCAGTACCCACTGGTGGTCGACCCCGTCATCAGGAACGCGCGGTTCTCAAAGGTCCTGATGGACGGAGGCAGCAGCCTCAACATCCTCTACGTGCACACGTTGCGCCTGCTGGGGATAGGGTTGGACCAGCTGCGGCCCAGCACGATGCCGTTCCATGGCGTCGCGCAGGGCAAATGCGTCCAGCCCCTCGGGCAGATCGACCTGCCTGTCTGGTTCGGCACGCCGGACAATTACCGCAAGGAGACGCTCACCTTCGAGGTGGTGCGGTTCAAGGGCGCATACCACGCCATACTTGGAGAAGATGGTCAACGAGGACCTCGACTCCACCTCTAAGCATGCCGGCAGCTTCGAGGCTGCCGAGCAAACCAAAGAGGTGCCCCTCGACCCTGCCGCCCCCGAGGGCAAGGCGTTGAGGGTTAGCTCTACCCTTGACCCGAAATAGGAAGTGGTGCTCGTCGACTTCCTCCGCGCCAACGCCGACATCTTCGCGTGGAGCCCCTCGGACATGCCAGGCATCCCGAGGGAGGTCGCCGAGCACTCCCTTGACATCCTACCTCACTCCTGCGCCGTGCAGCAACGGCTGCGCCGCTTTGACGAGGAGCGGCGCCGGGCAATCGGAGCGGAGCTGCGGAAGCTCCTAGAGGCTGGGTTCATCAAGGAAGTGTTCCGCCCTACTTGGCTAGCTAATCCTGTATTAGTGAAGAAAAAGAATGGGAAGTGGCGGATGTGTGTAGACTACACTAGTCTTAATAAAGCATGTCCTAAAGTTCCTTTTCCTTTGCCGCGTATCGATCAGATTGTTGATTCGACCGCTGGGTGCGAACTGCTCTGTTTTCTTGATGCCTATTCCGGGTGCCACCAAATAAAGATGAAACAGTCCGACCAGCTCGCGACTTCATTCATCACGCTGTTCGGGATGTACTGCTAGTCACGATGTCGTTCGGCCTCCGAAACGCGGGCGCGACGTACCAACAGTGTATGCAGCACGTCTTCGGAGACCACATCAGGCGAACCGTTGAGGCATACGTAGATGATATTGTCGTAAAAACCAGGAAGGCGGACGACCTGGTTAACAACCTCAGCATCGCGTTCGACTGCCTACGGGCCAATGGGGTTAAGTTAAACCCAGAAAAATGTGTCTTTAGCGTGCCGCGGGGTATGCTTTTAGGATACATCGTCTCCCAGCAAGGCATCGAGGCCAACCCCGAAAAGGTTGCAGCCCTCGAGCGGATGGGTCCGATTTGGGACCTTAAGGGGGTCCAAAGGCTGCTGGGGTGCCTTGCCGCCTTGAGCCGCTTCATCTCGCGGCTCGGCGAGAAGGGCTTGCCCCTCTACCGGCTCCTTAAGAAGCATGAGCGCTTCTCCTGGACCACTGAGGCCCAGGAGGCACTTGATAAGCTGAAGGCGTCCCTTACCCACGCCCCGATCCTCACACCGCCGCAAGACAGCGAGCCTCTGTACCTCTACGTGCAGCGACCACCCAAGTGGTCAGCGCCGTGATCGTGGTGGAGCGCACGGAGGAGGGTCACGCCTTGCCGGTTCAGCGGCCGGTGTACTACATTAGCGAAGTCTTGTCCGACACCAAGACGCGCTACCCACAAGTCCAGAAGCTGCTTTACGCAGTGGTTCTCGCGCGGCGCAAACTCCGCCACTACTTCGAGGCTCACCCCGTCACGGTGGTTTCCTCCTTTCCATTAGGAGAAATCATCCGTAACCCGGATGCAGCGGGCAGAATTGCCAAGTGGTCGGTGGAGCTGATGGGTGAAACGCTCGCCTACGCCCCGCGCAAGGCCATCAAGTCCCAAATCTTGGCAGATTTCGTCGCCGAGTGGACGGACATGCAATTGCCACCGCCACAGATCCAGGCAGAGTGCTAGACCCTGTACTTCGACGGCTCAGTGATGAAGACAGGGGCGGGCGCGGGCCTCCTCTTCGTCTCGCCCCTCAGGGAGCACATGCGGTACGCCGTGCACCTTCACTTCCCCGCATCAAACAACATGGCCGAGTACGAGGCCCTACTTTGCGGCCTCAAGATCGCCATTGAGATAGGCGTCAAACGCCTCGACGTGCGGGGGGATTCGCAGCTCGTGATCGACCAGGTCATGAAAAACGCGAGCTGCCACGACGATAAGATGGAGGCGTACTGCAAGGCCGTGCGGGCCCTCGAGGACAAGTTCTACGGCATCGAGCTCAACCACGTGCCCCGCCGGTATAATGAGGAGGCGGACGAGCTCGCCAAAATCGCGTCAGGGCGGGTCACGGTCCCCCCAAACGTCTTCGCGCGGGACATCGCCCAACCCTCCGTCACCCTCGAGCCGCAACCCTCGAACTGCACAGAACCCTCGGGGGCTCCCTCGAGCCCAGCGGGCGCAAAGCCCATGGACGAGGACACCTCGAATGAGGCGTTCGTGCTCTCCCTCCTCGAGGGGTATGGCGCCGACGAGGCCGAAGCCATGGATGTCGAGTTAGTCCCCAGCGAGGTGGACTAGAGCGACAAATATATCGCTTGGATGGACCGAGGGGAACTCCCCTCGGACCGGGCCGAGGCTAGGCGCATCGCTAGGATGGCCAAGTCCTTCACCCTCGTCGACGGCGAGCTGTACAAGCGCGCCGCCTCCGGCATCCTGCAGCGATGCGTGTCCATCCCCCAGGGGTGCGAGCTCCTCCGGGACATACACGCGGGCGTGTGCGGCCATCATGATGTGCCCCGCACCCTCGTGGGCAACGCGTTCCGCCAGGGCTTTTACTGGCCCACCGCGTTCGCCGACGCCGACGCCAGCGAGATCGTGCGCACCTGTGAAGGGTGCTAGTTCTATGCTCGCAAGTCCAACCTCCCCGCGCACGTCCTGCAGACCATCCCCATCACATGGCCCTTTGCCGTGTGGGGGCTGGACATCGTCGGGCCCTTGCGAAAGGCGCCCGGGGGCTACACCCACCTGTTGGTCGCAATCGACAAATTCTCCAAGTGGGTGGAGGTGCGCCCCATCACGAACCTCAGGGCGGAGCAGGCGGTGACGTTCTTCACCGACATTGTCTATCGCTTTGGAGTGCCGAACTCCATCATCACCGACAACGGGTCTCAATTCACGGGTAGAAAGTTCCTGGAGTTCTGCAACAAGTTCCACATCCGCATGGACTGGGCACCTATGGCACACCCACAGACCAACAGCCAAGTGGATTGTGCCAACAGCATGATTCTACAAGGCCTCAAGCCCAGAATTTTCGACCAACTGAACAAGTCTGGTTGGAAATGGCTCCAGGAGCTGCCGGCGGTCGTATGGAACCTCAGGACCACCCCAAGCAGAGCCACCGGGTTCACCCCATTTTTTCTAGTCCATGGCGCGGAGGCCGTCCTCCCCACGGACTTGGAATACGGATCACCCAGAGTGCGGGGCTACGACGAAGATGCCAACCAGCGGGCCCGTGAGGATTCGTTGGACCAGTTGGATGAAGCACGCCTCGTGGCCCTGATGCATTCCACAAGGTACCAGCAGTCCCTAAGGCGCTACCAAGCTCGAAAGGTGCGGCGGCGGGACTTCAGCGAGGGGGACTTGGTCCTAAGGCTACGTCAAGATAACCGGGGCTGCCACAAGCTATCACCCCCATGGGAGGGACCCTATGTCGTGGTGAAGGTACTCAAGCCCGGCACGTACAAGCTAGCCAACGAGGACGGCGAGGAACTCACCAACGCTTGGAACATCTAGCAGCTACGTCGCTTCTACCCTTAGCTAGGACTTCCAAGCTTTTTGTTGTAAATTGCATACCCAACACCCCAGTTGGCAATACAAATGTAAATAGCAGCAAGTCAATAAAGTTAAAGGGCAACTCGGCTTTCCCCTGAAAACTAAGTCACCCTCGGGGGCTACTACGGGGGGCATCCCCCCCCCAAAAAAAATGGTCCCATTTTTTCGCAAAAATCTAACTCGCAAGCGCGCTAAGTATGTTCGACCTTAGCCTCGAGCGAACTAAGGCAGAGCGCGGGTGGCCAAGCGGAAAGGATGCGTGAGTCAGAGATAGCCTACGCCTCCGCGAGGATACGACCCTTCTCTCTTGCCTCTGACCCAGCGGACTACTCACGAAATCGAACTCCCCTAACCCGATTTCGCTCAAGCAAAAGGAAAAAATAGAACAACACGACAAATAAAAGGCACCACTTAAATTTACAAGTGCTCAAACATTCCACAAGTTTCACTTGTCTATTTACACGGCCACATGGCCCAGATACTAACATCTAAACAAAAATGGGCCTAGTGCCCAGCGGTCTTCAGGCCCGAGGCTCGTCGGCGTCAGCAGCGTCCGGGAACAAGAACTCCGTGAAGGCCTCGGTGAGCGCCTCGGTAGCATCAGCGGCGAGCGCGTCCGCTTGCTCCATCGCCGCCTCGTCCTCGACGCCCTCCGGAACAACGTAGCTCGACGCCACGGCCTCGAAGTTCACCTCATAGTGGGACCGCTCCACGCCAAGGGCCTTCAGGACGCCCAGGTGAAGCGCGCGACGCATGCGCCTCGAGACGTGCCCGCCAAGGGCGCGCAGACGGCTGGCCAGCGAGCTTCCGGCTTGCGCCTCGCCCTCTTCGACCACCTGGCAGGTCTCAAGGGCTGCAGCGCGCAGCTCCACCAGCTCCCGCTCGGAGGAGTCGTAGGCAGCCTACAGCGTCTCAGCCCGATTGGTCGTGTGCCCCAGCGCGGTGCGCAGGCCTGGATGTCACAAGCAAAAGAAATCAAAAGGGGGAACGGACCCCCGAAGGGAAGATCAACAAAACAAGAAACGAAGTGGCAACTCACCTTCAACCTGCCTCTTTTCCACCTCGAGAGCCCGGCGCTCGGCCTCGACCGCCTGCTGCAAGCTGACGACCGTGGTGCTCTGCTCCTCGAGGGACCGTTGCTGGTCCGCGTTCGAGATGCTGAGAGCAATCAACTCCCCGTCGAGCTTCGAGACATCAGCCTCCCACTCCTTCAGCGACGTCCGCGCCTCCTCGAGAGCAGCATGCTCCCGCTCGAGCGTCGACCGGGCATCAGCGAGAGCGGCCCGCTCCTACCGGAGTTGACCTTCGGCCTTCTGGCGGGCAGCACGCTCCTGCCGGAGCTGCTCCTCCGCTGCGGCAACTGCGGCGACCTTAGCGGCGAGGGCGGCCTTCAATTCTTCGGCCTCCTTGGCCCTCTGCTCGGCCTCCCGCGCCCTCTCCTCGGCCCGGCTCGCGGCGAGACCGCGCCTCCCGGAGCGCCGCGCGGATCCGCCGGTTCGGGTCCGGATGGAGACCACCTCTCGCCTCCCCGGTCCGTCGCCACGGTGCGCGCCCTCTCCGTGTCCCCTCTCGCCGGCCGCAGCCGCCTCATCCCGGCCGATGAGGGCCGTGCGGACCCGCTCGATGGCGGAGGGGCGCGCCGTGGGGCGCCCCTCCACCTCCAAGAGTTGGTCGCGCAAAGCCTCCGCCCGCATGCCGGCCCACCGTCCCGGTCCTCGGGGGCCTCCGCGAGGGCGTCAAGAGCGTCGCGGAGCTGGCGGAGATCGGCGCTCATCTGGTCGAGGGCGCCGTACCTGTTGCGGGCGCGGAGCTCTAGCTCCTGCCGTCAGCAGACGAAACCCATGAGTGCCACACCGCGAAGACAAACACGAAAACAACAAGATCAAAGAAAAAAGCAACGACATCATACCTGGAAGACATGCCACGCAGGGCCGCCGTGGATCCGCAGCGCCTCGTTCAGCGCTCGGTTGAGCGAAGCGCCGTGGCCGCGCAGCTCGTCCCACAGCTGCTGCTCCTCTTGGGCGTCGACGAAGAGGGGGGATGGCGCGTCGACGTGCTCCTGCCCCTGCCCCGGGTCCTCTACTGGACCGCTCGAGCCAAGGGGGGCGGCGTGGGACAAAGAGGCCTCGACGCCGTACCTCGAGCCCTCAGCCACCATGTGGCCGTCCCACCGTCTGACGAGCGCCCCCGCATGAGGCTCGGGGGCTCGTGCGGGAAGGCCTCCCCACTGGTCCCACCCGGGCGGCGGGGTGTCGTCGTCGGGAATCTCCACCGCCGTCGCCCGGGAGCCGCCGCGAGGGCGGGTTCCCCGCGGCGGCGCGGCGACCTCCGCCGCCGGCTGTGCTACCGCGACCGGCGGACTCTTCATCGCGGCGGGCGACCTCCGCCTCCAACCGCCGCCTCGGCCGCCGGCGGGTGCCCCGACACGCCTCCATGGGCGACGATGCCGACGGCCGCCACTACGATTGGCACCACCGGCTATGCCTCCGCCACCGGCCGCGCCTCGCCCACGGCCGGCTCTTGTCGCGCCTCCGCCGCCCCCGCCGCGACTCCGGGGTCGACGTCGCCGGCCGCGACCCCGAGTCCTCGGCCGCGCCCGCGCCGCCCGCGGCGCTCTCGACGAGCGCCGCCTTGTAGGGACGGACGCGTCCGCCCTCAGCACCTTGGCCGGTGCGAGGGGGGGCACGGTTGGCGCCACCCTGCAGACATGGAAACAAATCGTCAGACCCCCGCCCGTCGGGCACGCGACCCCTCGAAAGGCAATTCCTTACCTCAAGGAGGAGAAGGCCCGCTTCCTCTTCCTCGAGGTTCCCGCCGACGTCGTGGGCGCGGCGGCCGCCGCCCCTCCAGCCACCTCCCACGCGCACGCAGGATCCACTGCGCGCGCGGGCTCCGCCGCGCGCACGAGCGCCTCCGCGGCTCTCACCGCCTCTGTCGTAGGCGATGGCTCTCCTGCCACCGGAGCTAGCTCCGATGACGGGGTTGCAGGCTCCCACCTATTGGGTAGAACATGCCCCCTATCTTTTTCCTCCTCTTCCTCCTCTTCCTCGTCCGACGACGAGTACTCTTCTGTCCCCGGCGAGGAGAGTCCCTGCTGCTCGTGCAGCCGGAACTCCTCGCTCCTCTGCTCTTGGCGCTCCCGTCGCCGCGCGTCGCGCTCCCTCTTGCGGTCCGCCCGCTCCCGCTCTCGCCGCTGCGCCGCGCGCGCAAGCCCGTGGGACCGAGGCGTGGGTGGGTCGGACTTCGCGGTGTTCACACGCACCATCTGCGGGGGTCAGGCGAAACCTTAAAGCGCGCTGGCAACCCAAAAAACCGGCAAAACTAGAAAGGAAGTCGAGAGATCCACTCACCAATTAGCCGGCGTGGAGCATCTCGAGCACCCACAGGGATGCGTCATCACAACGCCCCGACCTGAGGTCGATGGCGCGCCGCGCCCGGGTGGCCGCGTATGACCGTGGGAAGGGGTCCCGCAGCAGCCGCGACTCCGTGACGGTGAAAATCCGTCAACCTAGCCATGAGTTTACCTTCGGTGTTGGCATGAGTTTTATACCTTATCCATTGGTACTAACCCCCGTGGTATAACAAGTTCACGTGTGCATGTCGGTTTTGGAGTTTGATGTTTATGCGGGATTTAGTGTTGAATGCAAGACTTTCGGGATTAGTTCATCAAGCACCTCATGACAAGACCTTGAATCCCCGAACAAGTCATGCAATGAAGCAAAATTAACTCCAAGAAGCCGGGGACTTGATCCGAGAAGACGACGGACTCCGGGGACCCGACCGTAAAAGTGCCGAATCTTGCAAGACAAGGAGTTGAGTCCAATTCGGAGAGAAACCGACGACATGGACCTACATGCGAAGGGGGAAACATCCAGAAGCAAGGGAACCGACCTCGGGCAAAGGAGCCCACGGGCCGGGCCTAAATGGGCCCAGGCCGGCCGGCCCCGATCCGGTCGGCCCAAGCCCATTTTGGGCCCAAATTCGTCCTCCTTTGCCCTAGCCGCCAATCGGGCTATTTATAGTCCCCCGACCGAGAGCCACGCGAGAAGATTTCGTCTTCGGCCGCCGAGGAGCAAGAGAAGAGAGGGACACCATGTCGGAGAGGAGAGGGTCGAGCTAGTTGACTAGGGTTTCCCTAGCCGACGTGGGAACCTTGCATGGAAGACCACGTCGGAGTTCCCGAGCTAGAAGCAAGATCAAGGAAGGATCCCGGTGGTGATCTTGTGTATGTATCATTGTCATAGTTGAATTATCAAGTTGAATCTTTTCTTAGCGATCAAGTGTTTACTCGAAGATTTCGTTTTTCGATCGACTTTGCTTATTCCAATTCTATTCGCGCGATAGATTACATAGGGTGTTCTTGTAGCCGCGATGGCTAGAGGTACACGCCGGATCTTCCGAAAGAATATCGACTTGTCTTTTGACTCGCCCTAAGCTCCCCGCATGAATAGGGATACGTTGTGACAGAACGGGGGTCTCGAAAGGCGGATGTTTTCGGATTTGGACGGAAACCACGATTTAAAGAGGCTTCTATTAAGATTCGATTTGCTACTTCTTCTCTCGCTTGGAACTTCAACAAAAGGCTTACCCCGATCCCTCTAGATCGGTTTATCTACCCAATCTTACTTTGTTTTCTCCGGTCTTTAGTAGATTAGATTTATCTTTGATTTGTGCTCTTATCTAGATGCATTAGGGTTTCTCTTTTACCAAAGATTGAAGTTACTTGGCTTTACTAGATCAACTCTTGCGTCACACATTTGTTCCACGGATTCGATACCTTGGGTTCACCACTCGAGGGAAGAAGGGTCCCTTGACTACGACGGGAGACTTGTACGCTTGCGAGTCACAAACGAACTTTGATACAATTATTAACCGTCAACAAGCCCCTTTTTCTGGCGCCGTTGCCGGGGAACAAGTGATCAAGATTTGATTTTTTATTGCCTTTTTTTGTAATTTTCAGTACTGATTTTGTTTTATTTTTGCATCTACTAAATTTTGATCATCCTCAAAATACATCTAATCTAGTTTGTCTAACTCTAGTCTTTATAGATTTGTTTTGTTCTCTAGTTTTTTTGCATACTTTGTTTATTGCTAACCCTAACCGGAGATGGTTGGCTACCTCTCCAAGAAACCCAAACCTTTTTGTGGATGATCCAGGAAAACTTTACAGGCAAAGGTGACATGCAACACAAGCTAAAGGGGTGGAAACCCTAGATTCAAAAGTTGAAGTCGAAGGACCGTCGGAATCTCCAAAGGAATCACCACCTCCAAGTCCAAAGGAAGATCAACCTCAACCACCGGAGCGCTGCGCACCCCGGACATCGTTGATCTACCTATCATAAACCTTCAAGACGCCGGGAGGCCGTTCAAGATCAAAGTCTCAACTATCCGCATGACGATTGCGAGAGCTGAATGCATACGAGTCGGATTCCTTGAGTGGCATATCGGTTTACTTAAGAGGAGGATGGAGAAGATGGAGATGGAGAAAGAAGCTCAACACCTAAAGGCCGCCGAAGCAAGATCCTCATGCAAGGAGTGTGTGGAGTACGACCATGTCCAAGGACGTCGTCACTAAGTTCGAGTCTATGGAGAAAATATTGAAGAATTTAGATGGCAAGGTGACGGAGGTCGGAAGCTCTATACGTGAAGTGTTCATCGTGATGAAGATGCTAGACGCAAGTGGGACAACTTGCCGGGCGCCCGATGGGTAACAAAGAAGAATATCCGAGACAACTCCAAGGTCCCAAGACGGTGAAGGCTACTCAAGCTCATTCGGGAGAGATGAAGGATCACATTAGAGACCATGAAGATCACGACCGAAGGACCGGAGTTCGAGATGCCGAGCCACAGGGAAGTTGTTGCATCCGTCAAGACCAAGGACAAAGCCGACCGTGAAGACCAAAAAAAATTGACTAAGCCAAAGCGGGTACCCAAGATTGCAACGCCCACAAAGAGCGTTGATCCGAAGTAATCAAGTGAAGAAGTCTAGCCATGGACTATAAACGAAGCGCTAGGCGGGGAGGCAACCCGTTTCGTCAAGTCAAGAATAAGCTACGGGAGGACAACCCGATTCCGGGTTTTTCGAGTCTTTTTAATAATTTAGTTTTTGAGTTTTATTACGCAAAGACATTAGACTTAGAAGTGGTTGAACAATATTAGAGACATAATTCTTGATTGAATGTTTGCTTTATCATAAACCCTTTGCATGAACCCTCCTATGTGCTTGTTTGATTCTTTTCTTTTCGAGAAACCTCAACCAAATAATTTCAGAACCTTAACTCAACCTTTCACCCTCATTATGGTGCTGAGGTTGACTTAATTTTCATGCTAAAACCACACGAGTAGAGCCACGATTTATATTCAAGTGTTAATAAAATTCAGCACGTGGTAGGACTCGCGTGAACTTAGAAATCAAAGCTTTTGGTTGGTCTTAAAAATCTTTATCCTTGGTTTATCTAGGATTAGAATTTTTCTAAGCCTATTCTAATTTTGTTTTATTCAAAATCTTTCTTATTTAGCCAAAATTAGAACCTAAACCTATGCCCCCATGATCAAGCCGGGAAAATGTCCGCTCTCAACCAATGAAGGCAAACTATACCGGTGAGACCGAAATCGACGTAAAAAGAAAATATTTTCGACTTGCATTTGTTTTTAATGGTTTAAAAACTTCTCTAAAATTATGTTCGAGCTCTTGCATGGCTCTGAAAAATATTTTAAATTTCGAATTAGAGGAGTGCTTAACCTTAAACACACCTTAATGGAGGCAATCTAGTTTGAATGCATGCACCATTGGATTCCCTTTCATCAACTTTCACCAATTCCACATGCAAAGGATGAGCATGGTGGGCAGCAAGCATCAACTTTGTAGGAATTTCATGGTGGCATGTGAAGCAAGTGGAGCTAGGGAGTATGGACATAACCCAAAACATGAAGCATCAAGTGGAAGGACTAATAAAAGGAGTGGACGAGAGCGTTTGGGCGGTGCAACTCGTGGAGCACGCGGGCGGGAAAGTTGCGAGAGGTGAAATGATCGTCTTGGAAGAAAGACGAGGCGAGGAAGAGCACCGAGGCCGGCCTCACCTACATAAGGAGCCCCCCGGCTCCCGTTTTCTGCAGGCAAGCTTCCCTCTCCTTCCTTTGTTTGTGTGTTCAAGTTTGTGTGCTCAAAACCTCCGTAGACATAGCCAACCTTCCCAAGCTTGATAGCTCAAAAAAAATCCACATCCTTAATCCACTCAAAGTCCACATCCGAAGCAAAAAGTTTAAGTGCCTAGTTACCGGTTGCAACCCGGAATTTTAGTTGAAAAAAGAGTGCAGCAACCATGTGGAAGAAAACCACAAGTCTCTTCTCCAAGAAGAAGAGTTCGTCGTCATCCAAGCCGTCATCAACCACGTCTTCGAGAAGGCACTCGGTTTCCGAGTCTCCCCGAGCATGGAGACGGATACGGCACCACCGAGGAGGAACAATGCTCTCCTCCTTGGTGGTATGAGGGCTGCGAGAAGCACTTCCATGAGGTTCACCGAACCTCGTGGGCACACGGAGGAGCAGCCCGCGCCACCACGACGATCGACTCGCTCAACCGCACCACCTCCTTACACCCCGACACACTCTTCGTACGGCTTCATCATCTTGTCGGCAGAGGAGGAGGAGAGGCTCGCCAATCTTGAGAAGAGGCTTGTGCCGAACGTCGAAAAGCACTCTACACCTTGGGTTTTGGCACCGACATATACTATATGTTGGGGCACCTCGGATGGGTGCAGTTCTCCAACGGAGTATCGGTGGACACCTATTTGGGGTTCGCCTTAGAAATTTTAATGACTATTGCACCCATCGTTGATGATGATGGGGTGCAAAGCTTGTCATTCCGTTTGGAGGGAGTCCAACAAGAGGTTCCCTACGAGCACGTTAGGGAGCTGCTTGGATTCCACAAGGGAGCTCCGGAGAAAGTTGACGTGCCACCCGGCATGTTAGCGGGATTTTGGAATATGATCTCCGGAGAAGCCCATCAACAACGCAATTGCATCCACAACCCCATTATCCGGATATTTCACTCTTGGATTTGCAAGAGGGTATTGGGGAGGATGAAGGAAACAAAGATGACCGACACGGAGTTGAATTGGCTATACTCGGCTTTAATTGCCAGGCAGCCAATAGACCCCTCTTACCTCATGATCAACCGTTGGTGTTGTGAAGCAACATCGGGGGCGGGTAATATTGGTTCGGGGTGTTACCTCTCCATGTTGGCCTTTTCCTTGCGGCCGGGGATCGCAAGAAACCCCGACCACCTTTTGCGTGGTACCTCTCTCGCATTGAGTAATTGCAAGGCAAGTACATTAGTGGAGATGAGAGAGGAGGTTATCGGTTGGCCATTGTGAACCTACCTCTTCCCAACGAGAGGCTTAGGCTTTTCAATGAAGGAAGAGAAGATTGGTTGGAAGAGGGACTACTTGTCCCTGCAAGGAAGAACAAAAGAGGAAGAATCGTAGAGGAGGGAACATCCTCCGCACAAGCGAGTGGAGTACAACCCAATGTGCAACCATTCGGCGGGGTCCCTCCTCCGCCAAGTTATTACGGAGGGCCACAAGAGCAAGCATGGGGGGGTGGTGCACCGGTACCCCCACAAAATTATGTTGTGCCCAATGCTAACTTCGCGGAGTCCTACGCTCATCATCCCCAACCACAACAAAGCATGGCCATTATTGGAGGGTTTGCTGCAAGTAACGCTCAAAACATCGCAGCCATCCAAGCTAACGCAGCTCAACTTGGTGAAGGCAACGCAAATATTGCCTTTGAACTTGGACGCCTTCACCTTGTGGAGCCAAATCAATTCGTCGGAGGAAGTGTCCAACCATATTATGAGCAAGGGTATTATTATCAAGATCATCAACATCAACCACCGGCGGAGGACTAGAAGATTTAGGAACTTTAGTTTTCTTTTCTTTTCTTTTTCTCTCGTAATTTTCAGCTTTTGCTTATGTGTGTTTGCGTAGTATTTTCTGTTTTTATTTAAATTTCAGAAAGCATGTTTGTTTATTTTCAGTGTGTATTTCAACTTGATGTCACCATTAATAAAGACACCACCTTGATTATATCATTGGAAAAGTTACAAAATTCGTGCCATGATGATATATGATTAAAATTGCAGCTTTGTTCATCTTTGTAATTGATTTATGCATGTTTAAGCTAGTGCTCTCTTAAAAATACAAATCTGAATTTATTTAAATGATAGCTTAATTTTCAGCAGAGGTTATGATTAAAATAAAGACCCATAGTGTTTAATGTGCTCTCAAGTTATGAATAGATTAAAGATGTCTTTTATGCTCAAAAATATCGCTAACCTTGTCACAAATATCGCTTGTGTGTTGCTCAACCTATCCAAAGCCTTATATATATTTGAGTGCATAAACCTTAGTGTACAAGTTTTATTTTTGAGTGAATTGCAGGCCATGATTTCTCTGGCCCGAGACTAAGAAGCTGGTCATTCCGTTTTTGCGTATCTATCTTTTTGCTAGCCTTTTATCCGTGCATTGTGTATCCCCGCATCGGTGATCTCACAAACTTCGCCGGGTATCCACCCTTAAACCAAATATCATCTTTTTGTGATTACCTCCTTGACCACAACCTATCGTTGAGAATGGATCATCAATTCAAGGAAGATCGCAAGACGGTGCCAACGTTGAAGATTTGAAGTATCTCTCCAAGGAAAAATATTCCGGTACCTACCTTATTTTTCGCCTCTTTGCTCGAGGACGAGCAACGTCTAAGCATGGGGGAGGAGGTAGGTACGGTGCAGTTTTAGAGTTCAAAGGGGAATATTTTAAAAAAAATGATGAAAGAAAAAAAATCCAGCGATACTCATGACTTTCAAGGTATAAAAAATCAAAACTTCATTGTGGAAGTCATGGGCGAATATATGACGAGGAAAAAAATGAATGAATGAAAGAAAGAAAAGAATGAGAAATATGAGAAAGAAAAAAATGTGCGTAAAGTAAATTCCCTAAGCTCTCTAAAAGTGCATTCAAGGCTTCAAGTTAAAAAGATCCATTCTCATTTTTCCAACCATGTGCAATCCGATAACGAGGACTTCCTTTGTGCCTCGGGATCATTCTTTGCCATTTGCACATGTCCACTCATCTAAAAGTGTGTGTATTTTTCTCTTTCCCCTCCTTGATTTAACATTATTTTCCAATGACCTTTTTGACGAGTCTCGGTAAGACCATGAGAAGCTTGTCTTGTTTTGACAACACCTCATTTATAAAATCTTGTTAGGACTAAACTTTCCCAAAGCTCCATATAAAGCCTACCACATATATATGAGAGGGAAAGGAGTAGAATATATAGGCTTGAGAGACAAGTGAGATGAGAGTTTATGAGCAATACACGAGATGATTTAAATTTGTGAATTTGGTTTAGTTTTTCTTTATCTCGATCTTCATTTCAAAACTTCGAGATCTATTTAAAACTTTGTGAGCATGTTAATACTTGTGGAATGAGCTTAAAAAAAAATCTACCCTCCGTAGAGATGAAGGCTAGTACATTATGGAACTTTAATGAATTATAATTTTGAGAGCATTATGTTTTCTCATGTGTGATCAAGTGCAAAGTTTAAACATTGTTTGGCAATGATGATATCCATCGAAGGCTTACTCGAGGACGAGCAAGGTTTAAGCATGGGGGAGATGTTGACGGTGAAAATCCGTCAACCTAGCCATGAGTTTACCTTCGGTGTTGGCATGAGTTTTATACCTTATCCATTGGTACTAACCCCCGTGGTATAACAAGTTCACGTGTGCATGTCGGTTTTGGAGTTTGATGTTTATGCGGGGATTTAGTGTTGAATGCAAGACTTTCGGGATTAGTTCATCAAGCACCTCATGACAAGACCTTGAAGCCCTGAACAAGTCATGCAATGAAGCAAAATTAACTCCAAGAAGCCGGGGACTTGATCCGAGAAGACGATAGACTCCAGGGACCCGACCGTAAAAGTGTCGAATCTTGCAAGACAAGTAGTTGAGTCCAATTCGGAGAGAAACCGACGACATGGACCTACATGCGAAGGGGGAAACATCCAGAAGCAAGGGAACCGACCTCGGGCAAAGGAGCCCACGGGCTGGGCCTAAATGGGCCCGGGCCGGCCGGCCCGGTCCGGTCGGCCCGGTGCCCATTTTGGGCCCAAATCCGTCCTCCTTTGCCCTAGCCGCCAATCGGGCTATTTACGGTCCCCCGACCGAGAGCCACGCAGAGAAGATTTCGTCTTCGGCCGCCGAGGAGCAGAGAAGAGAGGGACACCATGTCGGAGAGGAGAGGGTCGAGCTAGTTGACTAGGGTTTCCCTAGCCGACGTGGGAACCTTGCATGGAAGACCACGTCGGAGTTCCCGAGCTAGAAGCAAGATCAAGGAAGGATCCCGGCGGTGATCTTGTGTATGTATCATTGTCATAGTTGAATTATCAAGTTGAATCTTTTCTTAGCGATCAAGTGTTTCCTCGAAGATTTCGTTTTTCGATCGGCTTTGCTTATTCCAATTCTATTCGCGCGATAGATTACATAGGGTGTTCTTGTAGCCGCGGTGGCTAGAGGTACACGCCGGATC
Source organism: Cenchrus americanus (assembly GCA_947561735.1). Lineage (NCBI taxonomy): Eukaryota > Viridiplantae > Streptophyta > Magnoliopsida > Poales > Poaceae > Cenchrus > Cenchrus americanus. The sequence goes on from OX387241.1 coordinate 253,557,715, forward strand.
TTCCGAAAGAATCTCGACTTGTCTTTTGACTCGCCCTAAGCTCCCCGCATGAATAGGGATACGTTGTGACAGAACGGGGGTCTCGAAAGGCGGATGTTTTCGGATTTGGACGGGAAACCACGATTTAAAGAGGCTTCTATTAAGATTCGATTTGCTACTTCTTCTCTCGCTTGGAACTTCAACAAAAGGCTTACCCCGATCCCTCTAGATCGGTTTATCTACCCAATCTTACTTTGTTTTCTCCGGTCTTTAGTAGATTAGATTTATCTTTGATTTGTGCTCTTATCTAGATGCATTAGGGTTTCTCTTTTACCAAAGATTGAAGTTACTTGGCTTTACTAGATCAACTCTTGCGTCACACATTTGTTCCACGGATTCGATACCTTGGGTTCACCACTCGAGGGAAGAAGGGTCCCTTGACTACGACGGGAGACTTGTACGCTTGCGAGTCACAAACGAACTTTGATACAATTATTAACCGTCACCGTACTCCGCCAACGAGACGGGGTCCGCATCCTCGCTCATCTCGAAGATGCGGAGCCGCCTCTCCATCAGAGGGACGATCCACCGGTGGTGGAGGTTGGCGAGGACGCATCCCGCGGTCAGCCCACGGTCCGCCAGCTTCTTCAATGCGGCCACGAGTGAGTCCAGCCGCGCCTGGTGCGAGGGCGGAGACACCCTGTGGTACCAGGAGGCGGCCCTCTCCCGGAGCACCTTGCCGGTGTAGGGGGGAGGCCGGGGTCGGCATTGCGTAGGTAGAACCACCCCCGCTCCCAGTCCGTGTTGTTGGAGGTCATCGTGCAGGGGATGTATTCCTCCCTGTGCGAGCTCCACACCGCGAGCGCCAAGCCGCCGGCGCGCGGCGAGTCCTTGGCTCTGACGTCGGCAGCGTATGCAGCTCCGCACGGAAGAGGTGGACCCAGAGATCCCAATTCACTGGGATCACCAGGAAGCCTTCGCAGACGCCGACGAATGTGGCCGCCTGCGAGATCGCGTTCGGCGTGAAGTTTTGCAGCTCCACGCCGTAGTGGTAGCACTGGCCTCGCAGGAAGTGGCTCGCTGGCGCCGCGAAGCCGTGCTCGTGGAAGCACACGGAGCTGACGATGTAGCCGTACGGTGGGTTGAGAACTCGTTCCCTCTCCGATGGCACGATCCACTCCGTGGGCTGCCCATCCACGTTCGCCGCCAGCTGGCCGCCGGACACCAGCAGGCCCAGGGACAGCGTCGTCGCCGTCGAGCGCTCCCACCCCGGCGGGTCGATCATGGTGATGGGTTGCTGGGGAGCCATACGAATGGGTGGGGGGACGAGGAACGGGAGGCAAGAATAGAGGCGCAAAGGCAAAGAAGGCTCGGGGGCTGAAGCGCAAGAGGCAGGGATGTCAAATGCTAAGTGCAAAGGTAATAAACCGCCCCTCTTCCGCCTATCGGATTTATAAACCGCTGGGCGAGCTCTCCGGAGCGCACGCCCCACGCGCATTAGCTGCAGGTGGAATATTCCCTCACTGACAAGAGGGGACCACCACGACCGCGGCGGCCGCACGACTGCACGCGCGCCATCATCATGGCATGGTAACTGGAGGGCAGTGGCAGGCGGTCACATCCGCCCGCCCACTTCGCCCACGCCGTCAGCTATGCGCGCGGCCGCGACGCCTGAAAAGGTACGCCCGCGGCGCATGGCTATAGCCGCGACTGCGGGCATTAAATGGCACGGTCCCTTACCAAGTAAGGAAGACCCTCGAGCGGCCCGGGCCCCGAGCTCAAAATAAGACCGACCCTCGAAGGGTGCGAACGCCGACCAGTGGCCTCGAAGCCCGTTCGAAATAAACGGGCGCCATAGGTGCCCTCGATCTACAGAAATTACGGATCAGCGGCTCGAGGGCTGACGCGGCCAAGGACCCTCGAAACACGCAGATGCGAAAAGACGAGAGCACTCCGCTGCTACCCCGCACGACCCTACTGATCAGGGGTTCGAAGCCTGACCCTCAACGGGTTCGAACAGGTGCCCCAGATCACCAGAGTCAGGGACGACGAGGGCGCGCGCATTTGAGCCTTTCCTCGAGCCCACCGGCTCGAGGGCGCCCCACATGTCGTGTTCGAGAGCCAGCGAGGGCAGCTAGCCGGGGGGATTCCACTGAGGGAGAGCTTTCGCGCCCTCGGTCCCTAGAGAATGGGACCGAGCCCCACCTAGCAAACCCATGCGAGTGCTTTAATGGACGAGTCTCCGGACCACGAGCCTACCCTTATCGAACGGGGCATGGGCGTCCACTTGAACCACCCGCTACCGCCTCGGGCCGAGGAATCCGCAATCCGCGACCCGATCGATGGGGGTGGCGGAAACCTCACCCTCCGCCCCGCGGAGGGACGGCGTGGGCGCGTTTAAAACAAGACGAAGAGCTCGCCCCGATCGCCTCGAATGGGCCCAGGCTCGGGGGCTCGACGCATGGCTACACCTCCTGGGATGCACCGGACGCGAAAGGCGCCAGTCGCGCGTGTGTCACCAAAGTTGGCTGAGACATTGCCGATGCCGGTTGGAACACGTACCACGCCCACTGACGAGATTCCACGATAAAATCCCTGCAGGAGCACCCTCACGAGATCGAGGCTCCTCACGAGCGCGCCTACTCCCGCACGCGGGTACGAGCATTTAATGCTCTGACACAGCAGGGTCGCGCCATCACGCGCCTGGGAATCACGCCCCGGCGCTGTTCCGCCAACTCCCTAGGGGAAGCCCATCCCTGCCACTGTGGGGGACTGTGCGACGAGGCCGGTGTCAGCTCCGTGACACTGTGCTGCCCACTCCCGTACGACTAACGCGTCGCGCCCTCGAAGGGGGGCCGGTTGCACCCTCGAACCCTCCTCTCGTGACTCTGCAGGGTCAAACCGTGACGTCAGGCCGGCGGGAGCGCCATCCCCATCGCTGTCAGTCCTGTGCGGCCATCCTCGCCCCTGCAGCGCCACACCGTGCACTGCTGCAACCACTCCAACGCTGTTGGGCACGCGGGGACGGGACGCCGCCACGCCTGCCACTGTACCCCATACGGATCACCGTAAACGGCTTTCTCGAGCCCGCCTGGAGACGCCCCGGTCAACCACTACGCCTTCACCCTCGAAGCCGCCCCTGTTCAAGTACAGGGCACGCCACGACGCCGAGACCGGAGCAAGGTTCGCCAGGACGACCGCCAACTCCCCGACACTGTACGCCATACCTCCACATGTAGCTAAACAGTGCGACAGCCATACCTCCACACGTAGCTAAACAGTGCGGCGTGCCTGTAAATCACCCTCTCCTTGGTCTATAAAAGGAAGGTGATCCCCCTCGCCGCGGGGGGAGAAGACATCAGACACGGGACCTCGGGCTGCGATCGTTCACACGCCTCCCGTCTCCCCCACGATATTGGCACTCGCCTCAATCACTCCACCTGGGACTTGGAGGCCACGACTCCTCTCCCGCCTCGCTTGTAGCCGCCCCACTACAGGCACCCCGGTGCGAAGCAATACAGTGCCTCGAGCACATCCTTGCTGGACGTACGGCCCCTGGCCGGAACCAGGATAAACCAAGTGTCTTCAGTTGCTTAGCACCGACCATCGAGGGACAGATCTCAGCGCTTATTACTAGTTAGTGTCGGGACTACATTCCGCACCGACAATATGAACTAATGATCCTTGGATTCATTGAGGTGACTTACTGGTACGATGAGCCTGGGAATCAGTAGTATAACTGAGGTTGAGGCCATTTGATGGAGGAAGGCTATTGACGTAGTTTGCAGTGCAGTAGTTGAGTCCGATGAAGTCGAATGCACCCTTGACCAACTCAGATTGTTCCTTTGTGAACCGTGGCAAGCGCTTTCTTACCAATCTTCTCATGCTTAGTGGATAGTGTCCTCTAATGAGAGGGTCCGCAAACCTAAAGTGCACTTCTATAAATTTTTTGATCCTACTACAAACTTTGACAATGACTTTTTTAGGATAATATGGAATTTACCATCCAAACATGAAGTCTAAGGCACGTCTCGCTGCATGACCATTTGATTTAGAGCGGGAGAAAGGAACAAACCAATTTGAGACCGAAGTTATCCCAATATTTCCCTTTTGCACAGCCTGCATTTGACATTGAATATGTCAGACAAATGATCGTTCGCCAAATAATGACATTCAATCTCCCCTCTCTGCGTAACTCTGTTTGCCATGATCGGAATGTCATTATTTGGCAAACAAACTAAGCAATACATCATGGATACATGCTTGTTTATAGAATAACCAATCACTCCCTTTGATGTTAAATATGTCCATTAGGAAGGATGGTATGCAGTATGACACTTGGACTGATAATATTAGTAAAAATATATTATTTTAAATAGAAGAGTTATATGTAGCGTAAGTTTTTCATGATGGATCTAATTAGGTCATTCTTAATTATATTGTTAGTCTATATAACATTTGAGCTCACGATAGTCATAACTTAAAAATGACTAAGAACAAGCCTAGATGAAATTGTATTTGGAAATATAATGCATCACGTTCTCAATTTATTAAGGCCCAGAACACATCATGGTCTTGTAAACTTTTAAATCCCTATTCTCCTATTAAATTGTGCAAATTCTGAATATACCCATAGACTAGATGACCTTATCTAATCCAGAAATAGCTAGATTTTGTATACTATGCTCAACCAATCCATTAAAGGGCTCATTTGCGGTGGACCATACCACCCTATACCACTGTTGGAAAAGGATCAGTATGAGAGGATCCGACAGATGAAATTAATTATATACCACACCACAACTTGCACCTGAGTGGATAACATAGGTGGTATGGATGGTGTTGGGGTATTATCATAAACATTGAAATATCAAATGACCACAAATCATATCATTCTATCGGTTGTTCATAAGTTGCATTTGCACGATAATTCATTACTTACCTGATATTTTTCTCTGTATAACCGGACTGTTTCTGCATGGGCGAGTAAAAGATGGTGGCATGCGGTATAAGGCTCCCTTCCTAAATCCCCAGCGCTACACTTGCCCTCCGCCCATGGCGAGCACCGGCCTGGCGCAAACCTTCCCAATGCGTACCCTGCTGTGCAGAAGACCAAGGGTTCGTTGAAAGTGATCCAGTGTTTCACTCGGTCACCAAACTCATTGAAGCAGACTTCAGCATAGTTCCTATAGTCGTTGCTGCAACAGAAACAGTGTTCTATTTAGAAGTTCCTAAAAAAACGGGGGGGGGGGGGGGGGGTCTATTTAGAAGGTCTGAAGGTGACGTCGCACTTCAGAGTGTGTGCATAAATTAAGCATGGAGCGAGGAAGGAAGTGATATCGTCAATTTGCAATGGTACTATGGTAATGTCAATAATGGCCGTGTTTTTCCTCTCCTGTTTTGGTTCTTTAATAACGGCCATGGAGCTCAGCATGCATATATGCTAAACGGAGGATTCCTCTCATGTTTTCATTTTTTGCAAATAACTGGAAGCTTTTTAATAACTAGTATAACTAAATTGTCAGCTCATATTCAGTAAGAGCTTCCTAATCTGGTCATCGCTTCCCAGTTTAGTATATACGCATGCTGAGCTAATGGTATGTTTGAGCTGCAAAGGAATAAGAAAACATGACTTACATGATATTAGGACTAAGGAATCCTCCGTATTTATCTTCTAATGCCTGTGGTGAATCCCAGTGAAAGAGGGTCACAAATGGTTGTATCCCTGCAGATAATATATACATTTCATCTCATAGCTTCACAAAGAGAGGAGAAAAAAATCTTCTGGTGTGGACTAAAGAAAATCCCAGTGAAGGGCCTCGTGTGAGGCGCACCTTTCGACAGAAGCTCATCAATCAACTTGTTGTAGTATCTGACGCCTTCTCTATTTACTGACTTCATTCCACCACTCAGACTTCCATCTGTCATTAGGTTCAGACGTTCAAATTATTAGATGATGTGCAAAACATGGAATTGCAGCAAAGTCCGAACAATTTGTTAGATATATAGAGTTGTATATGGTCTTGTATTGTATTACTTGTACTCCAAGTCGTATCCGGCCTATATAATGAAAGGTCACCCCCCATCCTGGGTGTGTGGTGTTTGCCTAATATTCTACATGGTATAGAGCCTAACCCTAGGCCTGTTTTTCCTCCCCACCCCACCTCGAGTATTGTTCACACATGAACAGTAACCTCACCCCAACCCTAGCGCGCCGCGCCCTTCTCTGGCTGTGCGCCCCTCCTCTCTTCCGCTGCCCAACACGCCGTCGTCTCCCTGGCTGTGCGTCACCTCCACCACACCAGCGTCGCCCTTCCCTAGGGTGTCGTTCTCCTCAACAGATTCGATCTGTTGATGTCCTGTGTCACCGCCGACGCCTCCTCCGCCGGTGACAGCGATTCCAACGACTCTGTCGGTTTCTCCTTCCCCTAGTTCTTTGACGACATCCTCGACGACATCCCCGACGATCTGATGGCGACGAACTATGCCACCATCAACATCCAGTCTCACGTCCCCATCAAGCTGGAGCTCCGATCGCCAAACTACACCAAGTGGAAGGCCTTCTTTGAGTAGTTGTGCGGGAAGTCCGGCCTTCTCTCGCACATCGACGGCACTCCTACGCCCGATCCGCGCACTGATGGGTGGAGCAAGGCGGACTTCTGCGTCCGCAGCTAGCTGTACGGCTCCGTCGCTGATGAGGTCCTCGACTTCACTATGGAGCCTGATCAGACCGCCAACGGTCTCTGGAGGGCCATCGCAGATCACTTCTAGGCAAATCAGGCTCCCAGTGCCATCTTCCTGAGTCAGACCTTCTACTCCATGACTCAGGTCGATCGCAAGATAGAGGGTTACAGGAACGAGATGAAGAAGGCGCTTGATGCGCTTCGCGATGTCAGTCAGGCTGTGTCGCCATCGATGCTCCTGCTCAACCTGCTCCGCGGCCTCAACTCACGCTACAGCACCACTGCCGACATCATCGTCAGCACCGCTGGCATGACCTTCGCCATCGCTCTCGACCAGCTCAAGCTGAAGGAGCTTCACCTAGAGAACGAGGCCAAAGTCGAGGCCACCATGAGGACCATGTGTGGTTCGAGGACTGGTGGATGGTCGCTTCCTAGTGTGATGAGTGATTTACAACGTTGTGTGGACTGATTCCTGGCTAAGTATTGCAGGTGCAGGTTGCGGCTTGACTAGCATTGGTGTAGGTGAAGAACAAGTGCGAAAGGTCGTTGCCGGTGAGGCCTCCAGGTGTGGAGAAGACAAGTAGGCTTCGTTCGAGGGACCCGGTGGCCAGTGGAGTCAAGTGCAGGCCGCATGGTGGCAAGAACGGCAAGATGAAGTCATGGACGGTTTCTTGGTTGAGCCTCAAAACCAAGGTCGAGCCGGGACTACGTGGGAGCCGAGTCATGAGTGGCGATTGGCGGAGGCTACACCGAGTTCGCGGGGTTTCCGGTGGTTCACCAAAAAACCGCTGGGTTCCTTGGTTGATCCACAAAGCCAAGATCGAAGAACCGAAGATGGAGGTGCAGCAGCTCCAGACCGGTCTGACCGGTGGGTCTGACCGGTTTGATCGGTGGGTACCGGTCTGACCGGTGAAGAGCACCGGTCCGACCTGTGTGCGACGACGCAATCCGGAGACTTCGAAGCGGAGGACACACGTCGGGATCGCAAGGCTTGCGTCGAGGCTAAGCAAATTTGCGGTCACTGGGCATCCGTCCGATGGAGCGATGAAAAGATTTCCGAATTCGCCCTCGAGGGGCATGTATCCCTAATTAGCTCGTAAGTGTATTTTAGACTTTCGGTTGCCTCCATATAACCCAACTGGTGAGAGGATGGCAGCCATCTCTTGGAACCCCAGCTCATTTTGTTTTGTTATTTTCCTCTTCCTTTTCCCTTGGAATTTCTAGGACTAGCTTGAGAGCTTCATGGTGAGATCTTGTGAGAGAGTAGGATGATCGGGAGGAAGCTAGACCTTGTATGAACCTTCATGGTATGTATAGATGATTCGGTGTGGTTCCTCAAGGCTTATTTGAGTTCTTCCCGGTTTTCCTTTTTGGTGAATTTCAGAGCCTTTTCTTGGCAATTTTCTTGGAGAGATTTCGAGGCCGTTCTCTTGGGGATTTGTTGGGGGATGTACGCATGAACCCTTCGTGGTTCTTTTCCTTTTGATTCCCCAACCAAATCCGTGAGAAAAGGGGCTCGATTTTGGGGTTTTCGTTATCCTTGGATTTGTGGCATTCTTGGCGAAAATCCTTCAATTCCTAGTGACCGGTCTGACCGATGTGTGCCTTTTGTAAGATTTTCCTCGGGTGAGTTGCTTGACTCGTGTGTCTTTGGGTCTTGTTGGTGCTGGTCAATTCTTGGCTAGTTTGGAGGTGTTTTGCTTAGTTTTGTGAAGGGTTCTTCTTCCTTGCAGGTTGTGTTTTGGGGTGTTTCTGTTCCAGGTCCTAGAGAAGTCACTGAGGCTCTCTAGAACATTTTTTGTGCGATTGTTGTAGCCACCGGCCTGACCGGCTATGTCCACCGGTCTGACCGGTGTCACCGGTCTGACCGGCGCAGGCCATCAGTCTGACCGGTGTAGCACTGGCAGCAAGCCGTGCAAGTTTCCGCATGAGTGTTGGTGTGTGTTGGTTTGTAAGGTTGGTTATTGGTTCCTAGGATCAGTAGCACTCCTGTGGCTGGGTGGTCTTGGCCAACTTGGGTAGTGAGTCAGAGATGTGTGTAGGAAGCTGTGTTCATCTTGTTGGAGCCTCTATCTCCTTCGAGAATAATTTTTATCGGCTCTCATTCACTCCCCCCTCTCTGGTTCGCCGTTTCGGTCCTTCAAGTGGTATCAGAGCCAGTTACGGGTCTTGATTGACTCTAACCTGTCTAAGATCCAAGGATGGCGTACGAGGAATGGGTTCGGGTCCTCCACACTTCGATGGCAAAAACTACCAGATGTGGAGTAAGCGGATGGCGGCGTTCCTCTGCGAAAAGGATCAGACCCTTTAAGATGTCACGGTGGACACAGGCTATGTCCAACTGATGAAATTCCTCACTCCAGGATCGAGGGACATGTTCGACGCCAAAAATAAGGCGGTCGACTACTTGTTTCATGCTCTGTGTCAATCCGAATTCGATCAGGTGCATACAGAGAACTTGGCTTGTAGAATTTAGACGGTGTTGAAGGAAGCTCATATTGGAAATGCCCAGATTCAGGCTCGAATGTATGCGACTTACCAGAAAGAGTACGAGAACTTCACTCATCTCCCCGGTGAGTCCATCGATGCCTTGTTTCAGAGGTTTACGGTGGTGGTGAACAACATGAGGGCCAATGTGGACGTGCTCCCATGTGATGATCATGATAGAGCCGTCAAGCTCTTACACTCGCTGAATCGTACGGTTTGGGGCAGAAAGTTCGAGGCCATTGTGGAGTCAGAGAAGTATGACACTCTGACCATGAATGAGCTGTTCTCGAAGCTCAAGTCGGCTGAGGTGGATCGGGGCATGACAACCAAGATTGAGGGCCCGACTGACTCTCATAGTCTTGCCCTCATCGGTGACTCGAAAGGAAAGTCTAACACTAACCCATCCACCAGGATGTTCTCCTTGTCCTCTTTGATGTCTGTGCCAGATGAGGAGTTCGACGTATTTGGAGAGGACGAGCTGGCGCTGCTGACGAGGCGGTTCGAGAGGTTGCACGAGAACCTGGTGAACATGAGGAGGAACACGAGGACATGCTTCCAGTGTGGCAACCCGGGACACTTCGTCGCTGACTGCCCCAAGAAGGTCGAGAACAAGGACAGCTACAAGCACAAGTCGAAGACGGATGGCAAGTACCGATAATAGCGTGATCACAAGCACAAGCACAAGAGCAAGCACAAGGATGAGCGACAATCGAGGGAGAAGGAGAGCTTAGGAAAGGCCCGAGCGATGGTTGGAGCGAGCGACGTCGACTCCAGTTCCGCGTACTCCACCTCAAGCTCGAGTAGTAGTGAAGATGAAGGTGATCGGCGCAAGGGCAGGAAGTCGTCCAAGAACCTGAGCGGGCTAAGCTGCTTCGCTAGAGACGGCTTCTGCACCATGGCGCTTAGCTCCGACAGTAAGAAGAGCAACTAGAGTGACTCGGACTCTGACTCCGACGACGAGGTACGTGATGAACTTTCCTTCTTGCGTCAGGAGAATGAACGGCTTGGCTTGTTGCTTGATAATCGTGATGATATGCTTAGAGAGGCAAAGAAGATGAGGAAAGAGCTTAGGGCTTCGCTTGAGGATGCTAGGACTAGAGTGGTTGAGTTAGAAACACAGAACTTGGATGCTAAACTTGAAATTGACTCACTTAAGGCTTCACCTGTTGTTTCTGATAAAGTTGAATGTGCTGATTGTCCTATTTTCCTAGCTGATCTTGCTCTGTTTAAAGAAAAGCATGCTTCCAAGTGTGAGGAACTAGATATGCTTAAGGTTGAAGTGGCTGAGCTTCCAAGAAAAGCACTTCTTGCCCTGTTTTGCATGGAAAAACTGATGAGATGCATGCTTACATTGTTTCTCTTGAGGCTGAGCTGAAAGAACCGATTCCTACTTCTTGTTCTACCTGTGAATTGCATGCTTTGAAGAATCTGGAACTTGCACATTATGTTGATCGTTTGCAGGATGAGAATGATGAGTTGAGAAAGTTGATGGGTTGGTTGTCTAGTCATGAGCCTCAGTTGAGGATAATGATCGAGACATATAAGCGCCAGGATGGTGAGGGGCTTGGGGCAAACAAGGTTGGTGAGGGAAGTTGTGAGAATATCCCAGAGCCACAAAAAAAAACCCACCACAAAAATGCTTTTGTCCCCAAACCGAACCATCTTAGGAACTAATTAGACACAACCCCAGCTCCACCTGTGTTTCCCCCACAAACCGACGATTTCCAAAAATGCGTCAAGTTCATGAGCACTTCGGGAAAAGTGTTCTTTGGGAAAGAGTGAAAAGCCAAGTGAGGAGAAACCGGTTGAGAAGCCAAGTGAGGAGAAACCGGTTGAGAAGCCGAGTGGAGAGAAACCAAATGAACAGCTCCATCTCAAGCCTAAGCCTAGGCCCATAAAGTTTCATTGTGGCTATTGTGGGAGAGATGGCCACAAAGATGAGTTTTGCTTCAAGAGGAGGCGTGAGGAGAGAATGGCGAAGGAGTGGGCTAACAAGGACAAGTACCACCCTTCCAATGGTGTACTTGAGCCTCGTGTGCAGATGCCCAAGGCCAAGGCGAGTATGAGGATAGTTCCAGCTTGGGGGAGAGACGGGCTACACTGGTCAGACCGGTGTTCCACACCGGTCAGACCGGTGCAGGTCTGGGCAAATAACATTTTGGGTTTCGTGCTCGTACAGATGCTAGGTTTGGTTCAGGAGGTCGTGGTTCTGGTGGTTTGTCTGGAGAGTTTGTAGGTGGTCAGTTTACTAGGTGTTCTCCCCCTCGTGCTCAATACGGGGATGGGAAGAGTCGTAGCTTTGATATGGAGAGGAGGGACGGCCCACAGTCTTCCTTTCGTGGTTTTGGTCCTCCTCCAGTTAGAGAGGGTTGGTTTCCTCATAGTGGTTACTGTGGTGGTGTTCGTGGAGGTAGTTTTGATAGGAGAGATGTTTTGGATTGTGCTAACCCCACTTTGGATCAAATGGCTCGGCACTGGTTTTACTCTTTTGGTACTAACCCCAGTGCTGAGTCGTTTGTTTGCTCACGTGCTCGTTTTTGAATTTCAGGTGGGAGACTTGAAGAACATTTGGTTGATTGACTCCAGTTGCTCGAGGCATATGACCGAAGACAAGGGGTGGTTCTCAAGTCTCGTCCCGGTGGTGACAAATAGGTAAATCACTTTTGGGGACAATGGGCGAGGGCATGTGCTGTCAGAAGGTGAGATTAAGGTGAGTGACAAGATCACTCTCAGGCGTGTTTCTCTTGTTCAATCACTTGGGTACAATTTGCTTTCTGTGTCCCAGTTATTGGATGAGGGTTTTGAGGTGTTGTTTCGGCCTGGTGGTTCTCGGATTTTGGACACTCGAGGGGACCTTGTATGTATGGTCGTTACCAAGGGTCAGGTGTTTTGAGCTGATTTTTCTCAGTCTTCTGGTGTTTAGTGTTGTTTCTTGGTTGGCTCTTCGAGTGAGTTGTGGAAGTGGCATAGGAAGTTGGGTCACTTGAGCTTTGACCTTTTGTCTCGCTTGAGTAAACTCAATTTGGTCTGAGGATTGCCACGGTTGAGGCTTGAAAAAGAATTGGTTTGTGCGCCGTGTAGGCATGCCAAGATGGTAGCCTCTTCTCACCCGCCTCTCACCGATGTGATGACTGAGCGTCCATGTGAGCTGCTCCATATGGACCTTGTTGGCCCAACTCGTGTGCGACCTACGGGTGGGAAGTGGTATGTCCTTGTTGTGGTGGACGACTACTCTCGGTATGTGTGGGTGTTCTTTCTTGAGGAGAAAGAGGAGACGTTTTGTTGTGTTCGAGATCTTGTCTTGAGGTTGAGGAACTAGAGGCACGAAGATGCCATATGAGCGATCCGCAGTGACAATGGCTCGGAATTCAGAAACTCTCATTTGGAAACCTTTTGCCATGACTTGGGTCTTGAACACCAGTTTTCGAGTCCGTATACGCCTCCCCAGAATGGTGTTGTGAAAAGGAAAAACAGAACCTTGTGTGAGATGACTTGAACGATGCTTGATGAGCATAGGACTCCAAGAAGGTTCTGGGCTGAGGCGGTGAATAGCGCGTGCTATGTTTCAAACAGGATCTACCTCAGAGTGCACAAGAAGAAAACCTGTTACGAGTTGATGCACGGTCGCACACCTAAGGTGAGTCACTTCCATGTCTTTGGTTGCAAGTGTTTCATTCTTAAGAAAGGGAAGAAGTTGGATAAGTTTGAGGTTAGGTTGGTCGATGGTATTTTCTTTGGTTATGCATCTCACTCTAGAGCATATCGTGTGCTCAATCTTGAAACTAACCAAATCGTGGAGACTTGCGAGGTAACCTTCTACGAGACACAACCACGTAGTCAGCTTGTCTTTGAGTGGCAGCTGATGATGAACTTGGCGAGGAGATCTTTCAGGAGGAGGAGCATGAACATGGAGACGAGGAAGATGGCGGTGTGGTGCCCGCGGTTGAACATGTACACACTACTTCGACTACGGTGATGGACGTCCCCTCTCCCACACTTACAACGACAAACCAAGATCGAGGAGAAGCTACTGTCGAGGGGGAGGCAGCATCAAGGCGAGAACCTCCCCCAGGCGAGTACAAGTGGACCACCTAGTTTCAAGGATCATCGGCGACATGAATGAACGTACTACACGGTTGAGGGTTCGGAACAATTCTCATTTCGCTCATGCTACTTTTGTTGCCACCTTTGATCCCAAAGACATTGGACATGCGCTATCTGATCATAATTGGGTTAATTCGATGCATGAGGAGTTGGAGAACTTTGAGAGGAATCAAGTTTGAGAATTGGTTGACCCTCCCCCAGGGTGTAAGTCGATTGGGACAAAATGGGTGTGGAAGAACAAAAAGGAAGAGAAAGGTGAAGTGGTGAGAAACAAATGAAGGCTTGTTGCTCAGGGGTTCAGTCAGAAAGAGGGGATCGACTATGAGGAGACCTTTGCTCCCATAGCTCGTTTGGAGGTGATCAGGATTCTTCTAGCCTTTTCCGTGGCTAAAGGGTTCAAGTCACACCAGATGGATGTGAAGAGTGCTTTCTTGAATGGTGTGTTGGAGGAAGAAGTGTATGTGAGGCAGCCACCGGGGTTTGAGAGCGAGAAGTACCCCCATCGTGCTGTATGGGTTCAAGCAGGCGCCTAGAGCTTGGCATGGTAGGTTGAGGGGGTTCCTGTTTGAGAGAGGGTTCAAGATGGGTAAGGTCGATCAGACCTTGTTTCTTCTCAGGCAGGGAAGAGATATCCTGATTGTGCAGGTGTACGTGGATGATATTGTCTTTGGTGTCTCGTTTAACTCTCTTGTTTCAAGGTTTGTAGATGATATGAGCAGGGAATTTTAGATGAGCATGATGGGTGAGTTGCAGTTCTTCCTCGGGCTACAAATCAAGCAAGGAAGGAACATTTGTGCATCAAGCTAAGTACACCAAGGACATTGTGAGGAAGTTCAAGATGGAGGACTCCAAGGCCATGGCGACGCCTATGAGTACGACTACAGCTCCTGATGCGGATGAGGAAGGTGAATACCTGGACCAGAAGGAGTACCGAAGCATGATCGGGTCACTCCTCTACTTGACGGCGACGAGGCCGAACATCCAATTCTCGTTATGTCTGTGCGCTTGTTTTCAAGCATCTCCAAGGACTTCGCATCAGCAAGCGGTCAAGCGCATATTCAAGTACTTGCATCACACTCCCGACTTCGACCTTTGGTACTTTGCGTCTTCTTCTTTGGCGCTTCATAGTTTTTCAAACGCGGATTTCACTATATGTGTGTGTTGTCATGCACTCATCAAGGGGGAGATTGAGGACCATGTGTGGTTCGAGGACCGGTGGATGGTTGCTTCCTGGTGTGATGAGTGATTGACAACGTTGTGTGGACTAATTCTTGGCTAAGTAATGCAGCTGCAGGTTGCGACTTGACTAACATTGGTGTAGGTGAAGAACAAGCGCGAAAGGTCGTTGCCGGTGAGGCCTCCAGGTGTGGAGAAGACAAGTAGGCTTCGTTCGAGGGACCCGGTGGCCAGTGGATTCAAGTGCGGGCCGCATGGTGGCAAGAACGACAAGATGAAGTCATGGACGATTTCTTGGTTGAGCCTCAAAATCAAGGTCGAGCCGGGACTACGTGGGAGCTAAGTCATGAGTGGCTATTGGCGGAGGCTACACCGAGTTCGCGGGGTTCCCGGTAGTTCACCAGAAAACCACTGGGTTCCTTGGTTGATCCACAAAGCCAAGACCGAAGAACCGAAGACAGAGGTGCAGCAACTCCAGACTGGTCTGATCGGTCTGATCGGTGGGTACCGGTCTGACCGGTGAAGAGCACTGGTCTGACCGGTGTGCGACGATGCAATCTGGAGACTTCGAAGCGGAGGACATGCGTCGGGATCGCAAGACTTGCATCGAGGCTAAGCAAGTTTGCGGTCGCTGGGCATCCGTCCGATGGAGCGATGACAAAGATTTCCGAATTCGCCCTTGAGGGGCATGTATCCCTAATTAGCTTGTAAGGGTATTTTAGACTTTCGGTTGCCTCCATATAACCCAAGTGGTGAGAGGATGGCAGCCATCTCTTGGAACCCCAGCTCATTTTGTTTTGCTATTTTCCTCTTCCTTTTCCCTTGGAATTTCTAGGACCAGCTTGAGAGCTTCATGGTGAGATCTTGTGAGAGAGTAGGATGATCGAGCGGAAGCTAGACCTTGTTTGAACCTTCATGATATGTATAGATGATTCGGCGTGGTTCCTCAAGGCTTGTTTGAGTTCTTCCCGGTTTTCCTTTTTGGTGAATTTTGGAGCCTTTTCTTGGCGAATTTCTTGGAGAGATTTCGAGGTCGTTCTCTTGGGGATTTGTTGGGGGATTTATGGATGAACCCTTCGTGATTCTTTTCCTTTTGATTCCCCACCCAAATCCGTGAGAAAAGGGGCTCAATTTTGGCGGTTTCGTTGTCCTTGGGTTTGTGGCGTTCTTGGCAGAAATCCTTCAATTCCTCTTGATTCAACGAGTTTTGGTGGACCATAACTTGGCTATGGAGTGCCCAT
Source organism: Cenchrus americanus (assembly GCA_947561735.1). NCBI lineage: Eukaryota > Viridiplantae > Streptophyta > Magnoliopsida > Poales > Poaceae > Cenchrus > Cenchrus americanus. The sequence goes on from OX387241.1 coordinate 253,573,385, forward strand.
GAGGTGTTCCTACTATCCCCAAAGTCTTGTTCGGATCCCTTGAGCGAATCGGGAGATCGGGAATTGGATTTGGGGGTGTTGAACTGCGGGTGCTGTTCATCCCGAGCTGCCCAGGCGTGACCGATCTGACTGGTGCTAGTGACCGGTCTGACCGGTGTGTGCCTTTTGTGGGATTTTCCTCGAGTGAGTTGCTTGACTCGTGTGTCTTTGGGTCTTGTTGGTGCTGGTCAGTTCTTGTCTAGTTTGGAGGTGTTTTGCTTAGTTTTGTGAAGGGTTCTTCTTCCTTGCAGGTTATGTTTTGGGGGTGTTTCTGTTCCAGGGCCTAGAGAAGTCACTGAGGCTCTCTGGAACATTTGTTGTGCGGTTGCTATAGCCACTGGCCTGACCGGCTTTGTCGACGGGTCTGACCGGTGTAGCACTGGCAGCAAGTCGTGCAAGTTTCCGCTGTGCGTGTTGGTGTGTGTTGGTTTGTAAGGTTGTTTGTTGGTTACTAGGATTAGTAGCACTCCAGTGGCTGCGTGGTCTTAGCCAACTTGGGTAGTGAGTCGGAGACGTGTGTAGGAACTCGTGTTCAGCTTGTTGGAGCCTCTATCTCCTTCGAGAAGAATTTTTATCGGCTCCCATTCACTCCCCCCTCTCTGGTTCGCCGTTTCGGTCCTTCACACCAACGCCCTCGTTGCATCTTCCTCCTCTGGCTGCAGCGGCGCAGACTGCTGCCCACCGTCCCATTCCCAGCAGCCGCTGCCTCCACAGCAGCAGCCACAGCAGGGTGCTGGCGGCTCCACTGGTGGTCAGCAGCAGCAGTAGCAGAGTAATGGTGGCTAGCGGCGCAAACGCAACAACGGCCGACGACCCAATGGCGGCGGCAGTGGACAGCAACAGCCTCGTGCCCCCTTCCCTGCTGGCCCGTGGATTTGCATTAATTCGCATGCCTTCCAGGGGGCACAGGGATTCGGTGGTGGTGGCACTGGCCAATGGCGTGGTGGAAAGGATCTCCTTGGCTCCCACCCACAGGCCAATGCCGCCTACGGCTCCCTTTCTCACACGCCGGCTTCCTCCTCATGGGACACGGCCGGCCTGGTGGCAGCAATTCAGCAGATGGCGCTTCAAGGCGACGCTTGGGTGATGGACACCGGTGCTGCCACACATATGCACTCCTCGACGGTATACTCCTCTCCCGCCTTCCAGCTGCTCATTCTTCGATTACTATAGGAAATGGTGCACGTATTCCTGTCACATCTAGAGGTTCCTCCATCCTTAAAATTGATACGTCTAATTTTACTTTGAATAACATCCTTGTCGCCCCATCTCTAGTTCACAACCTCCTTTCTGTCCGCCAGTTCACCCACGACAATAGTTGTTCTATTGAATTTGACGCTTTTGGTTTTTTTGTTAAGGAACCCAGGATGGGGCGCGTGATTCTTCGCTGCAATAGTACATGCGACCTCTACACCATTCCCTCAGCTACCCCTGCACCCGAGCAAGCCCTCCTCGCCGCTTCCGCATCCCTCTGGCATCATCGTCTCGGTCATCCTGGTCGAGCTATCATTGCATCGCTTAGGAGAAATAATTTGATCTCGTGTAATAAAATAGACCACTCACTGTGTCACGCATGTCAGCTTGGCAAGAATGTGCGTCTCCCGTTTAGTACCTCTATGTCTAAAACAGTTTCCCCCTTTGAGATTGTGCACTATGATGTCTGGACCTCTCCAATTCCTAGTCTATCTGGCTACAAATATTATTTAGTGCTTTTGGATGATTTTACGCACTATTGCTGGACGTACCCACTTAAGAGCAAGTCCGAGGTACATCAACACATTGTTGATTTTATTGCTCTTGCTCGTACTCAGTTCAGTTTTTCTGTTAAATGCTTTCAGGCTGATAATGGCACGAAGTTTATTAATCACGCCATGCATAGTACACTTGCTACACACGACATTGTTTTCCACCTCTTGTGTCCCTATACCTCGGCACAAAAGTGCAAGGCTGAACTCGTACTTCGTACGCTCAACAACTCCGTGCGCACACTACTCATCCATGCATCCATGCCACCAACCTACTGGGCTGAGGCCCTCACTGTAGCGACATACCTCATGAACCGACGACCCTCCTCTGCCATTAATCATGAGCTCTCATACTACCGTCTCCACGATTCCCCGCCAGCTTATGCGCATCTACGTGTTTTCGGCTATTTGTGTTATCCTAACCTGCAAGCCACCTCCCCGCATAAGCTCGCGCCTCGCTCGACAGCTTGTGTGTTCCTCGGCTATCCCTCCTCCCATAAGGGGTATCGCTGTTTGGACATGTCTACATGACGGATCATCATCTCTCGACATGTTGTCTTCGACGATACAATGTTTCCGTTTGCTGCTGCCTCACATCCTCCTTCCACCAGCTCCTTTGATTTCCTTTTAGATGACGACATGGATATTGCACCTTGTTCTACTAATCATGCAGCTGGTGGTTCCTCTGCGGCTGCTCCATCCTCCATGGATGTTGAGCGACCGTGTTCTTCTCCTGGTGGGTGTAGTTTCGTGCCCCCATCAGGGTCTTCGGCATCTTCTAGTACGGGCGGGAGCGCACCGTCTTCCCCGTCTGTTCCTGCACCCATGCCTGCGCCTGCGCCGTTTCCTGTACTCGCGTCGGCCCTTGTGCCGGTCCCTGAGCTGGCCCCGGCCCCTGCACCGACTCCTGCGCCGGCCGCGCCCTTGTGCCGCGTCGGCCACCGTGGCGGCGCCCCGTGCCGGCCGCCGCGTCTCGCGCCCGCGCCGGCCGGCCGCGCAAGCGCCGTGCTCGCTCCTCTCGCTGTGCCAGCAGCGGCACCAGCACCATTGTTTAGACGATATGGGGTTGTCTATGGACGTCGTCCTCGTGTCATCCATGGTCCTCAGCCTCATCGTCGACGGATTGGTCCTGTTTCGTCTCTGACGGATCTGCCACCACCTCGTCGTCCTATGACCATCACCGATCCACCACCTGCAGCTCTTCGCCGTTTGACACGCCTACAGTCTGGTACGATTCCGCCTGTCAATTACCGAAACCTTACCGCTACTTCTTCAGTTGCCTCTCCAGTTCCGAGTAACTATCGCAGTGCACTTGTTGATCCTAATTGGCGTGCTGCCATGGCTGATGAGTATCGAGCTATGATGGACAACAGGACATGGCGCCTTGTACCTCGTCCCCCTGGTGTTAATATTGTTTCTGGACGGTGACTGTGGAAATTAAAATATAATGTTGATGGTACCCTCTTTAAGCATAAGGCTCGCTGGGTTGCTCGGGGATATAATCAGAAGCTTGGTGTTGATTATGATGAGACATTCAGCCCGGTGGTTAAGCAGGGAACGATTCTGACTGTGCTGAGCATTGCTGCCTCTCGTCAGTGGCCTATTCATCAGTTGGATGTGAAGAACGCCTTTCTTTATGGACATCTCGAGGAGACCGTCTACTGTGAGCAGCCTCCTGGTTTTGTTGATCCTACCCATCCAAATTATGTGTGTCTCCTTCAGAAGTCTTTGTATGGATTGAAGCAGGCTCCTCGTGCTTGGAATAAGCGATATGCGACATATCTTCGCTCATTAGGTTTTGTTGCATCAGTCATGGATACTTCTCTATTTGTCTATCGTAATGGTGATGACATTGCCTACTATCTCCTGCTCTACGTGGATGATATTGTCTTGAAAGCTTCTTCTGACACACTGCTTCAGCACATTGTTAATTGTTTGCATAGTGAGTTTGCCATGACTGACTTGGGGGATCTTCATGACTTCCTGCACATGTCTGTGACTCATTCTTCTGATGGATTATTTCTCTCTCAGTACCAGTATGCTCTGGAGATTCTTCGACGTGCTGACATGAGTGATTGTCATTCTACAACGACACCAGTTGATACCAAGGCCAAATTGTCTGCTTCTGATGGTGCGCCTGTTGCTGATGCGTCTGCCTATCGAAGCTTGGCTAGTGCTCTTCAGTACCTCACTCTGACCCGACCGGATCTTGCTTATGTTGTTCAACAGGTCTGTCTCTTTATGCATGATCCTCGAGGGTCTCATCTGGCTTTTCTCAAGCGCATCCTATGTTATGTGAAGGGTACCTTGTCCTTTGGTCTTCGGATTGGCACTGGTCCAGTCGACTCCCTCACGGCGTATTTTGATGCTGATTGGGTTGGCTGCCCTGATTCTCGGCGCTCTACCTCTGGCTACTATGTCTTTATCGGTGATACTCTGATCTCTTGGTCGTCGAAGTGACAGACTACTGTTTCCCGTTCCAGTGTTGAGGCAGAATATCGAGCAGTTGCTCACGCTGTTGCTGAATGCTGCTGGTTGCGCCAACTTCTCAAGAGCTTCATGTTCCTCTCTCCAAGGCTACGCTTGTCTTTTGTGACAATGTCAGTGCCGTTTACATGACTGCTAATCCTGTTCACCATCGACGAACGAAGCACATTGAGATTGACATTCACTTCATCCGCGAGAAAGTGGCTTTGCGCCAAGTTCGTGTTCTTCATGTCCCTTCCTCGCGCCATTTTGCTGACATCATGACCAAGGGCCTTCCTGTACAGTTGTTTAATGATTTTAGGTCCAGTCTAGGCGTTAGTCCACCTGCGACTGCGGGCGGGTGTTAGATATATAGAGTTGTACATGGTCTTGTATTGTATTACTTGTACTCCAAGCCGTATCCGGCCTATATAATGAAAGGTCACCCCCATCCTAGGTGTGTGGTGTTTGCCTAATATTACTACACAATTGATCATGCATTCTCACTTGGAAGAATTCGACTCCACGAGATGGAAAATCTGTAGGCATCAATCCCCATATCCTTCATGATACGCACATCTTCCTGCATTTTTCAGGGCAAAGTCATTATCAATCGGTGTTGTGTACTGGTATTTTTGTTATTTTGGTATGTAGTTGTTGGTTCTAAATTAAAGATCTTATATACTGATAAGCTTAATCTGACAGAAAGAATATTCTGTCGCAACTAGGAATATATGATCACTACAAGTTTTAAAAAATAATTTTTTGTAGCAGATACACAAAAATACATTAAAAAGCAGAAAAAGGTTTTCTTGAAAAAAAAAGAACTGAATTTCTACCTTGTAGCGATGGTATGAATCCACTGCCACATCCCCATTGCTCCTGTCAGCTATTCTGTCTGCCAAATGAGGGAAACCATAAGTTCTTGATCATTGACGAGCAAAGATTTTTTTCAATAAAATAAACAAAACCTCCTTTCTAACAAGAAATATCAATCTCTTTATAGTTAAATCATGGAAAATTGTCAAAGTGTTGAGACACCTTTTTATTAAGGTAATTCTAGAATGCTATATGTATCCGATCCTCTGTTAGGAGAAATGTACCAATCATACATCCTAACATTATGCAGGCCCTTGCATCTTTCGTCTTTGCAGCAGTCGGAATACTGCTTGCTTTTCTTGAGTTCAGTTTTTTAATATGATTAATATTGCAATGGGTTGTATACGCTTCACTAGTTTCAACAGAGAGATACAGGTGGTTATACATGCCTGGGTGCTGATGAGTGAAGGTGTCCCAGATGCTCGGACCTCTTCCTCCCTCCATCGCACCACCTTCATACTTCATGGATGCATTTGAACATCAGGCCAACTCGTTAGCATCAGTTAAACCTTTGTAAGCCCAAAGAACAGCACTCACCTGATAGGCCGACGAGGCCGTCCCGAAGATGAACCCCTTGGGGAAGCTTCTCCGGCAGATCGGCGGCAAGCCGCCGCCATCATTGGGGCAGGAAGCGACGGCTTCCAGGAGCAAGAGAAGCGGGAGCAGAATACGACCAAGCATCACAAGAACTCCTCCCACGCCTTCCATGTGAGAGTTGAAGGGGGTGTCTAGATGTTTGTTGACATATAGGAGTATTTATAATACAAAATCAGTCAGATTCTCAATCAATATAAAGATTCCACATCATAAAGAAAGATATGGAAAATTTCTAGACAAAATCTGTCGTATGCTCAACCAATAGAAAGTTGCCACTTTTAAAAGAAAATATGATAGATTTATTAGGCAAAATCTTTCAGATTATATACAATGGAAAGTTGCCACGTCACAAAGAAATAATGTAATAGATAAAGAACAAGAAATTTATCAGATTTTTGAAATTATAAGGGGATGGAAAGGGATGAGAAAGATTAATGAAGTTTTTGAAGAGAGACCGACTTATTAGTTTTAGCACAAATCATGAAGCATACACATTGAGCATGAATCTGATAGATAAATAATATTTATCATTTTTAAAGTATGTTGTATCTATATCTACTCCATCCGTCCCAAAATGAATATCTATCTGTTGAGTAGAAAGAACTGTAAGAGGTTGATCGGACGTGTATTGGTGTACTACTCAACATGTTGGACCACGACGATCGTGCCTTCATAGCTAGCTACATGGGCGTGAGCTCTTCCCTTGGACATGCTTTAATTTTTTTAATAGGGAATATATTCCAATATTCCAGCCTCTGTACAAAACTATGCATATAGTTGTTTTTTATTACAACCACGGACCTCACAAAATAGAACAAGAAGGTCGGTCTCTGGAACAATGTCAAACATCATGTAAAAGCAATTCTGTTGCTAAAAGACCATCCAGTGTATGCAAAGATCTCCATTGACACGGTCTCAAGTACACGACACCCGGGAATAATGTGTGGTCCCTCATCCCCTTTCGGCAGCAACGCCCAAAAACGGATCCAACGGGTCCCTCGGAAGATAAATTGCATAGGAGTAACAGCTTGAGTATTGTTAAAAATCACATATTTCTACTTAGCCAAATTGCCTAACGTAAAGCGGATGCTCCAACCAAGATTTTGTACATAAGCTTTTTATTAATCTATTTAGTCACCTAATAAACATATTTGCAATGTTCACAGGTAGTGTTATATTAAAATGAGACTTGTACAATCCTCCACATAATTTTAGCCATTTGACAATCAAAGAAAAGGTGTTGGATGGTTTCTTCTAGATTAAAAAATAACATTTTAAACTTCCCTTCCATTGACAACGAGCTAAATTATTTTTAGTTAGAACTACTCCTTGTTGCAAGTACCAAATAAAAATTTAAACTTTTAAGGGAAATTTTAATTTCCATATCACATTTTTGCAAGGTGCGGGCAACCGAGCAATGAGTGAACTATACATAGATCGCGAACAGTAAACTGGCCATTTTGTTTTAGAGACCAAACAAAATGGTCTCTCTATTTTTTAATTGGTCATTCAAAAGTTTAGAAACCAAATGGTGTCAAGCCTGTAAATTATTGCCAACTAAGGATCTCCTAAAGGCTACATTCAAAGGATTCAATCTAAGAACCGTTGCTACAGTTGCACTCTTCTTCCGAACTATGTTATATAAGGATAGATATTGACTTTTGAAAGGAATGCTTTCCAGCCAGGCATCCTCCCAAAAACGTGTTTGTGACCCATAACGCACCGTGAATTTGCCCATCCTCAATAGATCATTTTTTATCTCCATAAGACCCGACCAAAAGTGAGAATCTCCTAGCATGTATTCAACTTGAGTGATGGTTTTATGTCGCAAATACTTGTTCCTAAGGAGTCTTTGCCAACTGCCATCCTCATTGATGAGTTTAAATACCCATTTATTCAGTAGACATCTATATTCTGCAAATTTAGGTCTAAGATTCCTAATCCACCTTGGTCCTTAGGTGTACATAGTACACTCCATTTTGTCGGTCTATATTTCTTCTTATGTCCATCGCTCTGCTAAAAGAATCTAGATCTATAGTAATCTAATCTTTCAAGAACACCACGAGGAACCTCGAAGAATGATAGCATAAACATAAACAATTTGCTAAGAACATAAAGCATTTTTTGTTAATTTCCATCCACTTAATCTTTTCTAAAACCTCTCCTCTACTTCTTTCCAATCTGAGAGCTTTCTATGATGCATTGGTATGCCAAGGTATCCAAATAGGAGATGCCCCATATCACAACCAAAGATTTCTGAGTACTCACTCTCTAAGTCCCTAGAGTTACCATAGCGGAACATCTCACTTTATGGAAATTAATTTAGAGGCCAGACAATTACTCAAAAGCACATAGCAAGAGCTTCATATTCTTGGCCTCTTCTAGATCATTTTTCATTAAAACAATTGTGTCGTCCACATACTGCAACATATAAAAACCATCGTCTACTAGGTTTGGGACTAGACCTCTGAACTAGGCCTCTGAACAGGCCATTATTCTTCGACCGTTAAATTAAGATAGCAAGGACATCTACTACAATATTGAAGAGAATAGGTGATAAAGGATCGTCTTGCCTAACACCTTTTTTCGTTTGAAAGTAACTAGTTAAAAAGCACGTGCGGCACGCACATATCAAAAAAATATTAACTAAAAATTGTATTATATAGTAAAGTCACGTTTGTGCCGCATGTGTCTAAAAATCTGCAATAAACAAAAAAATATTTCACATGTATGTAACAACTTGCACCGCCCATTGTTCGAGCATAGCCCATTGACCATCGTGTTTGAGTCCTGCTGGACGAAGAGATTGACGTCAGGAAGCAAGGGACGTTGAGCCTTAGCCACGCGCCACACACGTGTTTTTTTATATAAAAATATAGAATAAAAATATTGAATATACAATATATATTAGCTTTCAACCTTAAACCTTAATATAGTTCACAATTACCGCAACACGGACATAATTCATTTAAACTTTAATAATCTGTGACAATTATTTAATTGATTCATACAAGGACACGTCAAAAACTTCAACTTTCATCTTAGTCACGAAAGACGTGACCCGTGATATATGCAAACAGGTACTTTAGGGAAGAACATGAAGATTTCATTTTGGACTCCACGTATGTTGTGTTGAATTAGAGCATCTCCAAGAGTTTACCAAATTTTACTTGGCAAATCTTGTGTTTCGCCAACTTCTAAAAAGATATGCCAAGTAAAAAAAGAGTTCATCACCAACAATTTGGCATAATTCACTTGTCAAACCCAGATCTAAATTACATCAGGAATCCTGAAAGATGCAAAATTATGTTGAAGCCCTTCCACCTCTTGAAAAACTTACATTAGGAATCCTTCTCTATTCTTTATTTATTTTTTCACCCTCCCACCACGATCCGCGTGCGCATATATACGCGCGGGGAGGTGAGTTTTGCCAAGTTGATGTAACACCCTAAAATTCCATCACCCAAATAATGTAAGCAACATGGTGTTTTAGATTTTATTTCCTAAGGATTTAATTAAACTGTCAAATAAATTTGGTCTTTAACTATTTAAATATCACTTTTGAATAATTTTAGAAGCAATAAGTGCTTGTGCATCATCTTTTAGTTGCATAGTGTTTATTGTTTGTGTGAAGTTTTAAAAGTTATTAAAATGTTTTAGAAAAAGAAGAAAACCCAATCCCTCTTCTCTCCCTCTCTTTCTCTGCTTTTAGCCCAGCCGCGGCCCACCTTCCCTCCTCTTCCTCTCTTTTTCTTTCTCCTTTTCTCTTTGGCCCATTTCACCACCCGCCGAACCATCCTTCTTACCGCCCAACTTATCCCGCCAGCCCACCTCTCCCTTCTTTCTTCCTCTCTCACTGACCGACTGGGCCCACATGTCGGCGCCATCCCCTACCTCCGGCTCCCCTCCCCTGTTCTGTGAGCAGTGCCGCCACCACCCGTTTCCCCATCTCCCGCACCTCCCCCTCCTTCAAACCATGCCATAAAGGCGCGCTAATGCACCGGCTTCACTCTGCTCTCTTAATTTCCTTCCGTTTCTCCTAATCAAAGCCCCTCCCCTTAATGTAATCAAGGCCGCCGACCCGCCATGGCATTGAAGCCCACTGCTCCAGGCCGTCGCCCCCTCCCCCCTTCTCGCTCTACAAAGCCGACCCGAGGACCCCTGCAGCTGCCCCTCCCCACCAATCGAGTCCCCACACCGTCTCATCACTCCTACACGTGCCGCCGCCAGGGAATCTCGCTGCCACGCCATTGTCGGCCGCCCAGAGCTCCTTGTCGCCTATGAACAACTCCTCGACCTCCTCGCATTTTCGTTGTCGCCCGTTCCGCTCGCACGAGGATCCCACGTCCGGAGTTTCTCCTTCCTCGCCGAACTGACTCGCCGCCGGAGCACCCTAACCGCACCAGCCGGCGCCGATCTCACCCGTCGCCGCATCCCAGCCGTCCAAACCTTCACCATCTCGCCTTCATGTGGTGAGCAAGCTCTCCCCCACCTCCTTTTCTTTTATCCCGAGCCGCAGCACCTCCCGCCGCACGCCGACCTTGCGCCGTTCTCCCCGTCGGCCGTGACGCCCTAGCCATCACCCGAACCGCCGCCCTAAGACCTTGGATAGATTTGCCGCTTCCTCCTCTCCGCGTAGCACCAAGCCGCACTCGAAATCGTGCCCGAGAGCTCATTTTCGAGCTTCGCCGTCGTGCCCGCCACCACGCTCCGCCGTGCGCCGATGTTTCCGGCGCGGCCCGCCGCTGCCCGCCCGCCTCTGGGCGTCGCCCGCCGTCAGATCTTGCGCGGACGGCCCAAATGAACTCGTGACCCCAAGTAAATCCCAGCCATACCGGTCAACAATGGCATTTTGCTAAAGAACCCCTCGGCTTCTTCCTTTTCGCATGTCGGTCCTTCCACCATAAAAGATCTTCACATTTGAGTGTTGTTTTCTTCGTTTAGGCCCCTGATCTTCCTAATTTTTCAGCCAGAGGTCCTAGTTATCTTCTTTTGTGCTGTAGACCTTTGGTTTATATGCATAATTATGTTTAGGTCCCTAGTTTCTTGCAGCCCTGGAAGCCAAGTTTTCTTACAATCTAGTCCTTGAACCGTGTTTTGACTGTATCTTTTACGTTTTAGCTCCGTTTCCACCGTTTCAAGTTGCGTTAGGTTCATATCAACTCAAACTACGTGATAGGACTAATGTTGAACATGTTCTATGCTTTATAATTTATTTAAATATTAAATATGATTAAATCCTATTACACATCCTTTTCTAATTAAAATCTAATTAGAGCTCAACACATGATTTTACTTAATTAAAAGATACCAAGCACATAGCTAGCTCTTGTATGTGATCATCCATATCTCCCGATAGTACCGAGTGTTTTTGCGTTCGCTTTCCTAGAGCCAAACCTTTAAGCTTTTCATGCTTGGTGTATTGTTCTGTTTATTGAATGTATTCTTGTGTGCTCGTAGACATCGTGCCAGTTTCAAGCGAGCAGCCAGTTGAAGCGGATCAAGAGCAAGTGTTTGAAGAAGAAGAAACTCAGTGTTTAAGCAAGGAAGGCAAGTGGTCTTCTCCCCCTGCATGATTCCATTTTGTCCTATGTAATTGCATCACAATTAAGTTTATATTTATTCTGATATTGCATTAAATTGATGGGAACACCCTTTTTAAGGATTTACCTAGACTTTTATCCACAATCCTTGGAACAACCCAGTTTAAATAACTGTTTTTCGGTAGAATATGCTAGTTGCTCAACTTGGGTTGGATAAAATGGTTTTCCATGACAAAGGCTTGTATGTTTAATGTTGACGATGCTTTTGGTAATACAAGATTATATGATTTAATCGGAACATGGAGAACCACTCAAGAAAACATGTGCAACCACAGTGTCATATTGATCGACCTTAGCCTATGAATTTAGGTGTGCGATTGATCTGATGGCCCTTTTCCGAAAGGTGCAGAGGGGGATCCGGGTTGCAGGGTATAGCCCGGTCCTTTTGGGGTAGCAGCCTTTGCTAAGGTGCTGACCACTAGGGAGCGTTATGTCTGCCCCGATCCATAACTATGCGGGTCGTTAGTCTTTTGCATGCCTTTGTAAGGCTTCGTAGCGTCCCTATGCAATCACACCTTAGAAGTGTGGTATGATGCCTAGCTAGCATCACATGGTTGGGTCCAAAGTTCTTCGGAACTTTTACGCGAGCTGTGGGTAAAGTGTGCAAACCTCTGCTAAGTGTAAAACTGATCGATCAGCCGTGCTCACGGTTATGAGTGGCTTGGACCCTCACAAGATTAATAAACTTAAAGATGAGATTAAATCGTGGTTCGATGAGTTTTGAGCTGAGTTGTTTATAAGTTTCTTAAGTGGGTTGGTATATACTTACATCTAGTAACTAGGCGTTCTTTAATTAAAAGTTTGACCAACATTAAAATGCTAACCGCTGCAAAACCATAGCCTATCCTTGGTAACCTTGCATATTCCCCCACTTGTTGAGTACCAAACATAAGTGTACTCATCCTTGCTTACCGTTGTTCAGAAGAGAACAATGGCGAAGAGTTCTACAATGACTTTGAGGAGTTCTAAGGCTTGCGTCTCCCCCAGTCAAGTGCCTGTGGAAGAGGAAGACGAAGACTCTTCGTGTAGTTATTGTTTTCCGATGTAAAAGACCTTCGTGTCTCCCGTATGAGTGTAATCAGATGTTAAACCCCATGTTATATTTTTAATATTGTCGATGATATTGCACTCCTTTTGTCTATCATATGTGTGTAACTTGATCCTGGCGCACATATGAGATGCATTTGGTTTCTCTCTGGAAATCAGGTGTGACAGAGTGGTATCAGAGCAGTGTTGACTGTAGGAACGCAGCCTTATCTAGGAATTGTCGAAAATTAAGGATTCATGTTCTAGAAAGCCATGTCATCTTTCAAAATTATCTTATTTACACACAAAAATTTAATTTATTCTTTGTTCTTTGACAAAATCCATCATTTGTTTTTTTATCTATACTGAGTTTGGTTCTTGTTCTGTCAGCTAGATCTAGCACCGTTGTTTCCTAGTATAAGTTCTTAGATGGCCTACCCTCTTATCAACTTTGATAGAATCGTTCCTGTGAGGACGTGTGATGTAAATGTTTGATTGTTTGAACACATGTTTGATTTTGGAGATTTGATTGTGTGAGTTGTGTTGTGGAGTGATGGCCACAAATGCAACAAGAAATAAATTGTTAGGTTAATAAAGATAGTGTGGATTCAAATCTGGGTTATCCTTATCTGCCATTCAAGTTGGTTGGAGCTATCAGAATCTATCTTAGATTGGAAGTTCATGTTGCTTCATCTTTTTGAGTCTTATCTTTTCATGTATTAGTTCAATATTCCTATCTGAAAAACCTTTCTCTAACAATCAGATGGTAAACACTAGGTCAGGAGGAGGTCAAGACATTCCACCTGTTGTCCGTGCTCATATTGCTAATCAGTAGAATCAAGCACCACCCCCACCCCTCAACCCAACAATGGATCTAGCAACGCAGCAGTTCCTTGCCGCTCAGATGTAACTAATTTAAAACCCGACCGCCACTATTCAAAACATGCAAGCTCAACAGGATCAGCCGCCACCACTTGCACCCAATCCACCTGTAGACAAGCATAAGGAATTCATGAGCCATCGTCCTCCTACATACTCCCACTCGACTGATCCATTGGATGCTGATGATTGGTTAAAGACTGTCACCAAGAAGTTGGAGATGACGCAAAGATGGTCTTGTATGCGGTAGGTCGTTTGGAGGGATTAGCAGCTGATTGGTGGGATGCGTACACTGTCGCACATGTTGCACCTAACACCATCACCTGGCAGGAGTTCAGGGATAGTTTTGGCGCGCACCACATTCTCTCTGGTGTGATCAATCTTAAGCAAAGGGAGTTGCTCGCTCTAAAGCAAGGCAATATGTCAGTTAACGAGTATCTGGACAAGTTTACTCAGTTGTCTCGCTATGCACCAGATGAAGTTAATACTGACCCAAAGAGGCAAGAACGCTTTCTGGATGGTCTGATAGGGCCACTCAATTATCATCTATAGAGTCACACCTTCCCGGACTTCGCTACATTACTGAACAAAGCTACAGGTCTAGAGAACAAACGTGTGGAACTTGGTGAACAAAAGCGCAAGTTCCAATCTCATGGACAATCTAGCAATACACGCCCCCGCTTCAACTCAACGCAGGGTTCTCAGTTTAGTTCTGGTGGATCAGGTGGAAATTATCCGCAAAATTCGCAGTTGCAGCGTTCAACCGAGCAGTCCCAACATTCTAGCTAACAGACACCACATGTTCCAAGTCATCATCAAGATCGCTCAGGTGCACCAATGAGAAACAACTCTCCAATTCACCATAATGGTTGTTTAGATTGTGGAGAATTGGGACATTATGCTAGCATATACCCAAATCGTAACATCCAGACTCCCTAGAAAGACAATGGTCAAAGGTTAAGACAACCATCATCTCAGATACTCCATGGAAGTGCAAATTCTCAAATCAACAGGGGTCAACGGAATTACATGCGTAGCAGAGTGAACCATGTGACAGCTAAACAAGCTCAAGACGCTCCTGGTGTTGTGCTGGGTACGTTTCCTATCAACTCTATGCCTGCAACGGTTTTATTTGATTCTGAAGCATCACATTCATTCATTACTGAACAATTTGTAGCAAAGCATAATATACCTATGAGTTCAATGAAGACACATTTGCTGATTGGTTCCCCGAATGGTGAAATGAAATCCACTCACATATGCTCACGAGTTAATCTTAAAATCAGGGGAATAGATTTTCAAGCTGACTTGGTAGTTCTAACATCTAGTGGAATAGATGTAATACTTGGAATGGATTGGTTAGGCGAATGTGACGGAATAATTCAGTGTGCCAAGAAGTTAGTGCTTTTAACCAGCTCGCAAGGAGATAGGATTGAGGTTGTCGCTACTACCCCATCCAAAGAGGAAGGAAAAGTGAATCAAGATAAAGGAAAGTAGGTGTAGGAGCTATGATTGTCGGAAGAACTCAGCGTACAACATGGACTTAGAACAATACCCTTAGTTTTTTTTAAATCTTTCTGAATCTCGGGACGAGATTCTTTTAAGGGGGAGATTTGTAACACCCTAAAATTCCATCACCAAAATAATGTAACCAACATGGTGTTTTAGATTTTATTTTCGAAATTTTTAATTAAGTTGTCAAATAAATTTGGCCTGTAAATATTTAAATATCACTTTTGAATAATTTTAGAAGCAATAAGTGCTTGTGCATCATCTTTTGGTTGCATAGTGTTTATTGTTTGTGTGAAGTTTTAAACAATTTTAAAATATTTTGAAAAAAAAAGAAAACCCAAACGCTCTTCTCTCCCTCTCTTTCTCTGCTTTTAGCCCAGCCGCGGACCACCTTCCCTCCTCGTCCTCTCTTTTTCTTTCTCCTTTTCTCTCCGACCCATTTCACCACCTGCCGGCCCATCCTTCTTCCTGGCCCAACTTATCCCGCTGGCCCACCTCTCCCTTCTTTTTTCCTCTCTCACTGACCGACTGGGCCCACATGTCGACACCATCCCCTACCTCCGACTCCCCTCCCCTGTTCTGTGAACAGTGCCGCCGCCAGCCGTTTCCCCATCTCTCGCGCCTCCCCCTCCTTCAAACCTCGCTATAAAGGCTCGCTAATGCATCGGCTTCACTCTACTCTCTTAATTTCCTTCCATTTCTCCTGATCAAAGCCCCTCCCCCTCAATGTAATCAAGACCGCCGGCCCGCCATGGCATTGAAGGCCATTGCTCCCGGCTGTCGCCCTCTCTCCCCCTCTTCTCGCTCTATAAAGCCGACCCGAAGACCCCCTGCAGCTGCCCCTCCCCACCAATCGAGCCCCCACACCCTCTCCTCACTCCTACACGCACCGCCGCCAGGGAATCTCACCGCCACGCCATTGCCGACTGCTCAGAGCTCCTCATCTCCAGTGAACAACTCCTCGGCCTCCTCGCGTCTTCCCTTGTCGCTCGCTCCGCCCGCACGAGGATCCCACGCCTGGAGTTTCTCCTTCCTCGCCGAACCGACCCGCCACCGAAGCACCCCGACCGCACCCGCCAGTGTCGATCTCACTCGTCGCCGCATCTCCGCCATCCAAACCTTCACCATCTCGCCTTCATGTGGTGAGCAAGATCTCCCCTGCCTCCTTTTCTTTTATCCCGAGCCGTAGCACCTCCCGCCGCTCGCCGACCTTGTGCCGTCCACCCCACCGGCTGTGACGCCCTAGCAATCGCCCGAACCGCCGCCCTAAGCCCTTGGATAGATTCACCGCTTCCTCCTCTCCTCGTAGCACCAAGCCGCACTCGAAATTGTGCCCGGGAGCTCATTTTTGGGCTTCGCCGGCGTGCCCTCCGCCTCGCTCTGCCGTGCGCCGTCGTTCCTGGCGCACCAGCCGTCGCCCGCCTGCCAGCCTGTGGGCATCGCCCACCGTCAGATCTGACGCAAACGGACCAGATAAACCCATGACCCAAAGTCAATCCCAGCCATACCAGTCAACAGTGGCCATTTTGCTAAATAACCCCTCGGTTTATTCCTTTTCGCATGCCGGTCCTGATCTTCACATTTAAGTCCTGTTTTCTTTGTTTAGGCCCCTGATCTTCCTACTTTTTCAGCCAGTAGTCCCAGTTAGCTTCTTTTGTGCTATAGACCTTTGGTTTATATGCATACTTATGTTTAGGTCCCTGGTTTCTTGCAGTTAAGTCCCTGGAAGCTTAGTTTTCTTACAATCTAGTCCTTGAACCTTTTTTAGCTGTATCTTTTGTGTTTTAGATCCGTTTCCACCGTTTCAATTTGCGTTAGGTTCATATCAACTCAAACTATGTGATAGGACTAATGTTGAACATGTTCTTTGCTTTATAATTTTTTTAAATATTAAGTATGATTAAATCATATTACACATGCTTTTCTAATTAAAATCTAAATAGAGATTAACACATGATTTTACTTAATTAAAAGATACCAAGCGCATAGCTAGCTCTTGTATGTGATCATCCAAATCTCCCGATAGTACCGAGTGTTTTTGCCTCCTAGAACCAAACCTTTAAGTTTTTCATACTTCCTGTATTGTTTTGTTTATTGAATGTATTCTTGTGTGCTCATAGACATCGTGCCAGTTTCAAGCGAGCAGCCAGTTGAAGCAGATCAAGAGCAAGTGTTTGAAGAAGAAGAACCTCAGTGTTTAAGCAAGGAAGGCAAGTGGTCTTCTCCCCTGCATGATTCTATTTTATCCTATGTAATTGCATGACAATTGAGTTCATATTTATTCTGATATTGCATTAAATTGGTGGGAACACCCTTTTTAAGGAATTACCTAGACTTTTATCCACAATCCTTGGAACAACCTGGTTTAAATAAATGTTTTTGGGTAGAATATGCTAGTTACTCAACTTGGGTTGGATAAAATGGTTTTTCATGACAAAGGCTTGTATGCTTAATGTTGACTATGCTTTTGGTAATACAAGATCATATAATTTAATCGGAACATGGAGAACCACCCAAGAAAACATGTGCAACTACAGTGTCATATGGCTCTGACCTTAGCCAATTAATTAGTTGTGCAATTGATCTGATGGCCCTTTTCTGAAAGGAGCAGAGGGGGATCCGGGTTGCAGGGGTATAGCTCGGTCCTTTTGGGGTAGCAGCCTTTGCTAAGGTGTTGACCACTAGGGAGGGTTATGGTCCGCCCTGATTCGTAACTATGCGGGTTGTTAGTCTTTTGCATGCCTTTGTAAAGGCTTCGTAGTGTCCCTAGGCAATCACACCTCGGGTATGATGCCTAGCTAGCATCGCATGCTTGGGTCCAAAGTTCTTTGGAAATTCTATGGGAGCTGTGGGTAAAGTGTGCAAACCTCTGCAGAGTGTAAAACTGATCGATCAGCCGTGCTCACGGTGATGAGCGGCTTGGACCCTCACATGATTGATAAACTTAAAGATGAGATTAAATCATAGTTCGATGAGTTTTGAGCTGAGTTGTTTATAAGTTTCTTAAGTGGGTTGGTATATACTTACATCTAGTAACTAGGTGTTCTTTAATTAAAAGTTTGACCAACATTAAGATGCAAACTGCTGCAAAACCATAGACTATCCTTGGTAGACTTGCATCTTCCCCCACTTGTTGAGTACCAACTATAAGTGTACTCATCCTTGCTTACCGCTGTTCAGAAGAGAACAATGGCGAAGAGTTCTAGAGAGACTTCGAGGAGTTCTGATGTCTACGTCTCCCCCAGTCAAGTGCCTGTGGAAGCGGAAGACGAAGACTCTTCGTGTAGTTATCGTTTTCCAATGTAAAAGACCTTTGTGTCTCCCGTATGAGTGTAATAAGATGTTAAACCTCATGTTACGTTTTTAATATTGTCGATGATATTACACTCATTTTGTCTATCATATGTGTGTAACTTGATCCTGGCGCACATATGAGATGCATGTGGTTTCTCTTCGGAAATCAGGTGTGACAATTGATTTTCCAAACTGTTGGAGGTAATTTTTTTCTTGTTTTTCCAAAATCAGATGGATGCCAAGTTGGTTTGCCAAACTGTTAGAGTTGCTCTAATATATGCATCTCTTCCTCCGCAAATCGATGGCCTACCTTTGTGCCTTGTCGCCATCTCCCCTGCTCCTAGCGGACCACGCTCCTCTTTAGTCCTGTTGACGGTCGATTTTGGTACACCTAGCTATAAGTTTACCATCAACATTTGCACATATTTGATATTCTAACCAATGGTACTAACCCCTAGGAGGTATCAAGTTCACTCTCGCATGTCGATTTTGGAGTTTGTTGTTTATGTAAGAAACTAGAGCTTAAAGGGAGACTTTCGGGATAAGTTCATCAAGCACTTAAAGAGACGATCATGAAGCCCGACACAAGTCAAGACACATCATGAACATGACTCCAAAGGGTCAAGGGACCGAAGCATGAAGCCATGAAACTCTAGGGACCTAGACAGAAGATGCTGAAGCTTGCGCGACAAGGGGCTCTGTCCAAACCGTGGAGAAGACGACGTCAAGGGCCCACATGCATAAGGGAGCAAGTCAACAATTGACTGAGAAGCATCGGGGAGTGAGACAGGGCCGAACCGAGCCAAAATGGGCCTGGGCCGGTCGGACCAGGCCGACCGGCCCAGCCTGATCGGAGCCCGGTTCGCGCCCCCCCTTTTGCCCTAGGTGCTTGTCTATTTATTGCCTCTGCCTCCACCGGCTGCCACATCCATCCATTCATCAGAGAGCCGCCGAGACGAAGGAGAAGCACCGGGAGGAAGCCAACGGCCGCCGCGAGTCCTCGAGTTTCCTAGGAGATGGCTTAGGCCATGCCCTAGCCACCATGGTTGGCCCTGCGTGGTGAAGCCATGGTGGAGTTCCGGAGCCGCGACTTGAATTCGTCAAGTCGTTTGTACCTTCAACATTCGGTGATGTAACTATATCTTTTCATACTTTGATCTACTACGAGTTATACTTATTCATATGTGTAGCTACCATATGCCTTTAGTAGGACTAGATCGAATCATGGTGATTAGTCTTGTCTTGCGGATACACCGTAGTAGTGCACGGACCGAGGTTTATCGCTCGGTGATGATTATCCTCGCGTAGTGACAGTATGAGAGGGTAGAAAGCGGTGAGTGAACGTGCATCGGACCACTCCATATCGGGTTACTCCATATCGAGTGTAATCCTTATCATAGTATAGGTTTAGATTGGTTTATCACATTGGCCGGAATGGCAACAAGAAGACGATACGCTAGGTTTACCTTTGGTTTGCTTACCTTTATGGCTAGGTGGATGTGATCCATACATCCCTTCGTGTTTGTATGTTATCTTTATGCAATCAGCACTTCACATAGGGTTAGACCGGTAGGTTAGATAGAGAACCTTAGTGGTTTGCTTCAGATCCTTGGATTGACAAATCTAGGGAGGACCCTCCTTGGTGAAAAAGGCACCAAGTCACCCGTAGGCTTGCGGTGAACTTGAGCATGGTTTTACACTGTCAACAAGTCCTCCTCACGTGCCTGCCCTCCTCTGGTACGGTCACAGAGCTGCACCTCCCCTCTCCGTCGCGGACGTGTGTGTGGTGGCTGGCGGGCGGAGCACCCGCAACCATGCCGCCGGTGGCCGCTTTTAGCTCAGATCCGGTGGTGGTTGCTTGTGCTGGCACTACTGGATTCGGGCTCTTCGCCGAGAGCGGGGATCGTCTCGTCGAAGGCCCATTCCCACTCGTTGAAGGATTCACCGAGAGGAAGCTCTTGGCGAAGGCCACACGTTGAAGCCCCGCCGGTGAAGCGGGCTTCGCCGAGAGCGCTACTGGATCCTCTCGGCGGACATGCGCCGAGAGGCGTCTTTGGCTCTAGCCGAAGGCTCTCTTACTTTCATGGCACGCCCCTCCGTTAGGAGTGGGGGCCACTCCTTCGCCAAGAGCCAAATATTTGGCTCTTGTTGAAGGGGTGCTCTTCGCCGAGAGCTGTGCCTTCTGCTCTCGGTGAAGGTCTGTACACCCCACAGTGCTGGGCGCCCCCTTCGCCGAGAGTAGTGGCTTTTGCTCTCGGCAAAGATTTTTTTCTTTTTTTTTACTTTTTTCCAGTAGCCTCAAATATTCACACAAATCACATATATCATCGCAGGCATATATAATATTCATCACGAGCATATAATATTCATCGCAGTATATATATTCATCACATAGTCCACCAACGATCACATAATCGACAAATTCATCACATAGTCACGAACTGCAAGTCACAATGGTCCAGTGCAAGTCACAAATGTCCAGATGCAAATAAAAGTAGCTAAGTCCACGAACTCACTCGTCCGCCTACTGATCATGCGGCAACTGGGATCCCGACCCCCTCGTGGGCGGCTGCTGTGATCACGGGACCCACCCAGACGCATGTGGCATCCCCTGCGAACTGTGAGGCGGCTGCTAAAGGCCAGGTCTCGGCCACGGGCCAGGTGGCACCCACTACATCCCACCCCAAGGAGTCTGCTGAGCTGGCGGGGACCAGTCGAATGCTGCAGGCCCATTATTTGATGCCGCTGATAGATCCTGTGTAGAATTTAAAGTGTCAATTAGAAATTTCGACAGCACCTCCCCTTCACTGTGAGGTATTCAGAACCTGCAAGAAAAGCCACAACACGAAGGTTGGGCCACACAAAAAATATCTTCTCACGGCTCGATGGCCGGACACATGCCATGTGATGCCATACGACACGTGGTCAAATTGACATAAATGAATGTATAACGTTTTCAGCATTTGTATGAAGTCATTCTAGGTCACTACTATAAAATATAGCAGGGTTCAAAGTAACTCACTGGAGAAATAGCGGCCAGTCGAGCGAGTGGAGGAAAGAACGCCTGTGGTAGTGGAGGGAGTTGCACCTGCGGTAGTAGAGGGAGTTGCACCTGTGGCGCCACCGCGTGACCAAGGTTTTCCAAGTACTGAAGCACGGAGGCAAACTGCTGATTGTGGGCTGACTGTAACGCCTCCATCTGCTTCTGGTGGACCTCGGCCATCCGTCGCGCACCGCTCATTGGATTGCCTTTGCGTCTCTTCTACCTGCCTCTCCCACTCGGCCTTCTCTGCTGCAAGTTGGACCTACAATATTTGATCCAAAAATTATAATACAAAGCAATCATATGTAAATATCAATGGATGACAAAGACAATAGAAATAACCTGGAACTGCTCGTTCAACGTGTGTGTAGCAGTGGGCCGCCTATGTATGGGTGGGGCTGAGCTCGTGCCCCTATCTCGAGATCGAACTGCCGCGAGCGTCGGAACAAAGGGACGCGAACCGAGAGACTCGTCACCCACATGGTACCGTCCATGCATCCTGCCTTCTCCGCTCCTCACGACACTTTCTCCATCAAGAGGCTCTGTCACTGGATCGAAGTCTGGCCCACGAACCTCCCTTGCTGTCGTGACGTACCTTGTGATGTGGGACTGGATTGTTGGGTTACTATATGCCTAGGGTGGGTCGTCCATGTTGAAGGTGATGTCGGCCTTGGCCTTGCCCTTGTGTGCTATGCCATATGCCTGGAACTCGCTGCAAGGTTGATTCGCATGTGCCTGAGACTGCAATAAAGCAACAAAGTGGGTGTTAGAAAACAACAAAGTGGGTGTTAGAATAATTGAGAGTTAGACAACAACAAATCGAAATAAAGAAATAAATAAATGTACCCATCTACGACCGAACTCGCGAAGGTTAATGGGGCCTTGGTGGTGTGTCGGACCTTCCATCTTCAAACGCCGCTCCCGACGCTCGAGGTGCTTTGCCTCCCAATCCGGCTCAAACCACTTGTTCACAATTGCCCTCCAAACCTGAGGCCGGTCGGCACACCACCACGGAGGCACCTGCAAGTCATCAAGTGCATACCGTACAAAAACATCAAATTGAGCGAATGTAATCTAAGAAAAATGAATTGAGCAAATTTACCTCCATGTATTGTTCTGGAGTGAGCCGGAGGTTTCGCATGTCCGATTTTCGGACTTTCTCATGTCGCTGAGCCTTCCAGACCATGTTTTGCGAGATGCGGGACTCGTAAATCATATCCGACACAAGTTTCTGACAAATGAACATGGTGTTGTCATTCGCCGCCGCCTCGTATCCCGGAAAAACTCTGTAGAAATCCTGCATATAAAAGTGTTGTCAATACATGATCCAAATCCAATTAAGTTAGAAAACATAATTTATTGATAGGAAGACACACCCAAAACTCGGAAACCACCCGGACGGCCTTGTTCGGGAACACCCGCCCAGTCGGATCCTGGACATCGGGCATTAGGGCGTAGTGGTCAAACGACGTCACCAGCACTTCTCGGCGAGCATCTCCCTCGCCAACCCACACGAACCCGGGGTAGTGAAGCCTGGTCAGAACGCCCAAGATTCTATTGGGAAGACGGTTATGACCAGCTGGACTCTCGATTTTCCACCCCCTACCAAAATGATTCACAAAAATGTATTAGTTTGAATGTGAGTTTGAAGAGAACCAATGAAAAAGGTTAAGATAAGTTACCGTGTTCCCTCGGGTCTAATGATCGGGCGGTTCGCGGGTAGTATGGGTCGTTCTGGAAGTGTCGAATGGCCTCGCACATAGACCTTCGGCCTCGCCTCCGCCCCCGCCTCCTGCTCCTCCTGTTGACGCAAAAAGTGCACCTAGCGCCAAACACACAGCAAGCCGAACAAGCTGGCTTCACACGCGCAAGGAGTAACGCTAACGTGCCAGTCAATTTTTCCTGAAAATTAACAAAAGATAAAGGAGTTAGATATCAAAGCTTGGAACTTGCCGGGTGGTACCACATGGTTCCATATTTGCGGCTAAGAAGCCAAATGGGATGACACATAGCTATGAAGAGCTATCTGCCAATAAACTGAAACCATTCGGGAACTTGTAAAGGAAAGAGTGACACTGCCGAATGGATGACGTAAGCATGACAGCGATCGGTCTTTGTTCGAACAAAGATACACATGCACGAGGCCATGACCGATCCCCATGAAGATTAGCATTAAATAAATGAAAAAAGTAAAGCACGGACATAATCATGTAATAAACAAGCATGCATAGATCCAAAGCACTAGTCTACCGCATGTCTAGGTACTTTGAAACCCGTCGGATACGATATCAAACAAATCTATCCACCGCATGATACAACTTGCATGAAATCGTACCACTTTCCACAAATAGATCTATCCACCGCATGATACAACCTAGATATGGAAAGCTAAAAGCACACATTATTTAAAGCACGAATTACGCACGTGTTCTACTCGTGAAGAAACATAACCGAATGCGGCTGAACAGCCGATTCGGGGTCCATGAAGAAGGAATGAACATTACCAAGCGAATAAATCTATCAGGTTGAATCGAAATCTAATCCACCGGATCATTAGCTCTAAAGCAACCCAAAAACCTGCATCTACCGCATGATACCCAGTTCTTTCAAGATTTATACCAACATTGGCAAGCTTGAACCCACAACACGTAACAACCTAGATCGATTCGGTTTCGGCTATTGAAAGCACAAGATCCACGTATTAAAACACGAAACCTACCCGTACAAGGATCACAAGAGAGATAAGCTGATCCAAACCCATCTAGATTGGGCAAGGGGTGTTACATGAATCTAAACATAAAGTAAAAACTCAAAGTAACACAGGGTAACTTAATGAATCTATTGGATCTTGCCAAAATCCAATAGAGCTGATAACTAGATTCGAGCTAGATCTTAGCCTACCGCATGGCTCATGATCTAACAAGAAACCCTCTTGAACCAAGCTTGAATCTACCGCATGACACGAAGCATGGTAACAAGACTACTTGCATCAAATCTAAATCCACCGCATGATACTAGACATGATACAAGGTTGCCGGTACTCACGGAGGTCGACGGATCGATGAACCCTCTCGAAGAACTCGACGACACGACAAAGGGACTCTAGGGTTTGGCGTAAGGCCGGTGTGTATTGAAGAATGATTGTCTCTTTTTACATACATTCAGGGGTCGTATTTATACCCTGTCAAGTACAACTTCGAATGGATTTGTTGCCTAACTTATCTCTAAGCTTGATTGCCTATCCATCCATTCGTCCTCCCTGATTGAGCCACGTCACTGTCCAATCCCGCAAAATCAGCTCTACTGTTCCTTTGCCGAACTGGAGCAGATAGCCGACCGCAGATCTCTTTGCCGAATATCTCTGAAAAGATCCTCCCTTCCGCCAGACGAACTCTTCATCGAGCCGGACCCACAAGTCAGACTCCTTACCAAATTTTGGTGTTAACGCATGCCCCTTCAATTGCGGGATAAAAGTAATTTTGTTCCGCAATTGACTCCAGCCACGAATACTTTCAAATCAAATCTGTCAACACCTGTTCTTCGCAATCCGCGGAATCTTCATCTAGATCCAAACCCTAGATCCCCTCGTTCCTATCTCAAATCCCCAATGGCAGCTCAAAACCAAGATGCTCAGGTAAATTTCTCTCCCGCAAGCTTCGTTCGGCATTTAGGTTTTCAATTTTACCTGAGATTTTTCCTTCCGCTTTTCTTCAGGAGCCTTCCACTGAGCTTCTGATTTGTACCGGGGCCAATTCGAGATCCTATTACCTTGGTCCCGTAGGGAACCCTGATCCTCAAGATTTCATCGCAGCTGAATCTCAGAGGATTCCCTTCAAAGCAGCTTTGTCCCCACCTCCTCAGTGGCAAGACGCTTTCAAGAACTGGCCTTTACCCCCAATCGCAGGCTGGAAAACTTGGTACCGGAGGATTCTTGCAGACAAGAGTGAATTGACCAAAAACTGGGATACCCTCCGTATTGCTCAATGCTTGGAGTTATCCGTGGCCGAGACCCCCAAGAACGAAGACCTCCTGATAGCGACCGCCACTTTTGGTCAAACGGCGTCACCTTCCTTTTTGGCCATGGCCCAATGTCTCCAACCCTGGCCGATGTGTATATGATCACCGGCCTTGACATCACAGGGTCTGTTCAGCCTTGGGAATTCAAAGGTTCTTCACGCCAAACAGGGGTGAAACCAGGGAACGGATACAAACAGTATATCCTGAAGCACATGAAAGACAACCCCCTTGGTGATGTCGAATATAGGGCATTTCTAAATATGTGGCTATGCAGATTTGTCTTCTATGGCAAAGCCAATGAGCCTACCCTGAATCACATCACGATGGCGTCTTATTTGGCCAGTGGCAACCGCCTCCCCCTTGGAAAATTCCTCTTAGGCAGTGTGTACCATATGCTTCACCAAACTGTCACCCAAATGTACACTAGCCAGAGGATAACATGTGTCAATGGTCCTTGGTGGTTTGTTCAAATGTGGCTACAGCTCCACATGCATCAGATCATTGGTGTCGATTTGAACACCAGGCTCTTCCCCTTATCCAATCATTCTGAAGGAGAGCCCCAAGCTACCAGAGGATGCCAGAATTATGGAGAAGCGGCTTCAACTGTTCTTGTTCAACAGGACATCAGCCATCTTTTCGAGCTATTCTTCAAAGGTTTTCAGAATCATCTCTGGCTTCCTTATCTGGACAATGACACTTTGGTTTTCCCCTGTGACTTCTCCTTTGAATCTGAACGCCAAGATGGGAGATTCTTCGAGATCCTCAACATCATCATCCGCCCATGTATGCTGCCAGCTGAATTTAATGGAGGGAGGCTGAACTCCAGTACTTATGAATATTATCAGCCCAATGTAATGGCTAGGCAACTTGGGTGTGGCCAGATGCCCCCAAGGCTATTCCTTCATGAGTTCCTCAAGCCCAGAGAAGAAATTAAAGAACTTATGCACGAGCGGGAGGTTTTCCATTACGTGTGCAGTCCAACTATCTATACCTGGCCTTTTGTGCCTATAACCCTAGCTCATCCCACCTTCAATTCCTGGTGGCAAGAATTCCATGATCATATCTTCAATGAGCCTGTGCACTCGTTCTGTGCAGAGTTGATGCCTGATTTTCAGCCAACTTCAGAGGTAACATGATGAACCATTGATTCAGACACATCCTCTTTTAATCGTGATCCTGACCTTCATTTTCTTACTCACGAACACGATTACTCGCCCCTCGAGCTAGGAATATCACCTACAATGCCGTAGGCCCAATCTCAAAGATCGGGATTTAAGTCCACAACTCTGGCTCAGTTAATGGCCAGGTTTGCCACAACAGACCCCAGTCTCTCTAGCCTTGCTGCTGACAGGAGGCAAGGTTTGTCTCTGGTTGCTCCTCCAAATGCCAAGAGGAGGAGAACTGTCAAGAAAGTTCTTGTTGAGGTAAAATTTTTTGCTTTCTTGATCACAAGGTTACTCTAGTTTTGATAAATCATCTCTTGTGCATTTTCAGACTAGAGCCCAGCAGCCTTCAGTACCAGAACCTGCCAATGCCCTATCCACTGGTATGACCTCTACTGTCTTCTCTTAAGGATGAACACTAGCACTTACCCTTTTAATTTAACACTTGCAGAAGAGGCAACGGAAGAACAACTTGTGGATGCCCCAGTGGCTCAACAAGCAAGTCCACCCAGGGTTGAATTACCTATCCCGGTGGAGATCTCATCCTCATCACCTTCTGCAGAAGCAATGAATTCTCCAGAGATGAGTCTCCCAATCCAGCCAGAGCCGTCAAGTCCTCCAAGGGCACCATCACCTGTTGGTCATGCAGAGACACTAATCCCAACGGAGGTGGATCCAACTCCTCTTCAGCCAGAAGCCCATGAGTTACCAGCGACTGCATCAACACCTTCCAACTTGGAAGCTTCAGCTTTACCTGGAGCACCTTCCTCACCTGCGATTACCCCTGCTCAAGAAATCAGCCATGAGGTATTCATTTGCACTTAACTCTGCTACCTTTACTTTTAGCACCCCCTAACTCGGCAATACTGCTTCTTAGGATCAGGCCCCATCATCATCAAGCCTGCCATTGGGGAACAATCCAGTTGCCGAGGCGATGGAAGGGATGCACCAGCCTCTGTCAGATGACGTGCTAGCAAAGCTTAGAGAAATTGTTGACTGGCTAGAAAGAGATGCACAAGATCAGTTCAAGGATCTCGATCACTTCGAGGAGATGCTTGAATCTATCAGCCAAGAACTTCCTGAAGATATCAGCGCTTCCCTGGTGTCCATCTGTGGCTTGGACATCCTTTATGCGCCCATAAGGCATGCTTTAAGGAAACTGCGCTCCCGTCCGGCTATCGAAAAGAAGAGATCTGATGCTGAGCAAGCCATGAACGGGGCGCAATCCCGAACAGAGAGCCACAAAGATACATTGGCTAGTCTGCAGGCTTCTTGTGATCTGAAAGTTGCCAAGAAAGCTGCTCTAGAAGCAGAACTGAGAAGCCTGTCAGCTGAGATAGAAGCTGATAAAAAGAAAATAGCCGAGCTTCCTGGATTGATAGAAAAGACCCAAGAGGAAGCAAAATCGGCTATAGCCAAGATGGAACAATGCGATGCAGAACTCACCACCTTGTCCAGCGCCCAAAAAGATTGCCAGGAGCTGTTGGACAACTTCCGCCAAGTAACATCCAATGCTCGTGGTGTGATTGCGAAACATTTGAACATTTGAACGCTCCCATTGATGTATAATCGAATTGATCGCTCTTGTAATACTTGTCCTTGCATTTAATTTCCTTTTCTTTCGCATACCTCTAAATGTAAACGCTGAACGATCCATTCGGCAAGGAAATACCAACACCCGAATGGCACTTTGACTCCCTTCAGCCGAGCCAGTCAACTGAATGTGACTCAGCCTAGAACTCCAAGCGACCCATCGGCAGCCTGGTCAAGGAAACCTTTCCACCTTCCAATTTTCTCGGGATATGCGCCACGATCCATAGTCACGACTCGAAGCCACGCTCTGTCTTGCCAGGCCTATAAATGAAACCGTAGGTGCCCCTAGCTCTCCACCAAGTCTTTTAGCTCTCGAATCTTTGCCAATCTCAGCTCTTCCTATCTTCAAACAGTGCACATCCCAAACCAACATGGTGCGCCGCCTCAACCGCCGCCGCGCCTCCGACGAGGCAGAGGGGAGCAGCGCCAACGCGCGCCGGAGGCAATGATCGTCGATTCCTCTTCTTTGCTTCAACTTTTGATCTTTTTCTTGTCTTGACGATCATCTTCTTTTCAGATTGATTCAGTGGAATCCGTCTCTTGCACCGGCCAATCAACCCCTTCCAGACGACTCCTCGGAGTCCGATGGCCACTCCCCCGTGCCGTACGGGGAGCTTGATGCCCTCCGCTTCAAGGAGGAGTTGGAGACGGCCCGACGCGAGTTGGAGGACGTCTCCAAGAAGGCGGGCATAGCCGAGCTAGAATGGGAAGACCAGCGCAAACCAAACTGCTGGAAACCATCGATGGTACATCCTTGAAATCAG
Source organism: Cenchrus americanus (assembly GCA_947561735.1). Taxonomy (NCBI): domain Eukaryota; kingdom Viridiplantae; phylum Streptophyta; class Magnoliopsida; order Poales; family Poaceae; genus Cenchrus; species Cenchrus americanus. The sequence continues at coordinate 253,602,005 of OX387241.1, forward strand.
CTCTTTGATCCAGCCCGGCTTTTGATGCTAATCTCTTTTCTTCTTGCTTCTTGCAGCCCGCGATGCCGAGCTCAACCAGCAGAAGGCGCTGGTGGAGCAGCTGGCCAACAAGGTGAATGCCCACGACGGCACACCGGCGGAGCGCCTTGCTGCGGTGGAATGCCGCGTCGACGAGGTGGCCACCCATGGTGTCCGTTTGGGCACCACCTTGGGCCTAGCTGCCATGGCGACGCATACAGATGTCGACTACTCCACCAGGCCGCGCGGCTTCTGGGGCGGCGCGCCGGAGGACATCGACGAGATCGAGCTCATCCTGGAGCGCCTCGATGGCCACGGCGACGCCATTGCCGAAATCACTCATCCCCAATCTCTACTGAACAGGCTTTTCGACTAGATTGTATTAGGGATGTTTGATCATCGGCAATAAATAAGAACTTTTGAATTCTGTGTTTGTGCTGTTATGAATTCGCTTCGCATTTGCATCCGTGGTTCTTATTTTTCCTTGAATGCATCCGGGAACTATCTTGAGCCGAACGCGCGAGAACAGCTGCCCCTTGGCGCAAAATCCACAGAAGATCCCGATTCGGCAATCCACGAGCACTGTTCAAGCAAAAACCCTTTGTATTTGGAGAGAAAAACCCTGCCGTTTGGTATTCCAACAGTGCGTACTGGCCGGTCATCACTCCCAATGCACCCCTTCGGTCAATAAAAGAGCCTGCTGAGATGCCCTGCAAATCCACTCGCACACTCATCCATCATTTCTCATTTCTTCCCCTGTCTCTAGAGGAGAAAACCCCAAGGCCATGGACAAGGGCAAGCAACCCCAGGAGAGCAGCTCATCGAAGAAGCGTACGATTCGAAGGTGAGTTCTTTCTTGATTTATTCTTCGTTCTCCATATGATCTCGTGCTTCATGTTTTCTTATTTTCCTCTTTCAGCCTTGATCTGCTCCCTGAAGAAATCATCGGGACTGAAGATGTGCCTGAGTATATCTCCTCCGATTCCTCCCTCGAAGCAGAGGATGCCACGCCTGAGCAGAGGACCAGCCATCAACTACGCCGCCGCGTTCGGCACCTGGAGCACGGCCTCAGAGACATCACCGCCCGTTGCCAAGCCGAACGCGAGCGTCGCATGGCTCTGGAGGCACTAGTAGGAGGTAAATGCTTCTGACCTGTTCTTGACTTCATGCCTGCATTCGGATTTCTTGCCCCTAACATCGATTCCTCTGTTTTCAGATGTCTCTGACAGGTACAACAACCTGAAGACGGCCTGGGAGAGCTTGGTGGAGGCCGCAAACCATGGTCACCCCCATGCGTTCCAAGTTGCCGTCACGGTGGTCCTGGAACAGCTGAAGAGGGAGCAGCAGAAGAAGCAAAGAAAAGATTGAATCATACTTTCGCTTCTTCCTCCACGCCTTCTGCTTCCCACCTCCTTGAAGATCTGACCACCAGGGTTGTTAGATGTAAACCTGCAAGAAGCAGTTGTAATGTAGTTTTTGTGCTAAGGGCAATGCATCTAGGCACTGGCCATTTCTTCTGTTTATGGATTTTTTGTTCTGAAGGCGGCCTCGTTCTTGAGCGCCGGCTGTCTCTGTGTCAGATGTGTGTAATCATCGATCGATCTCAATGCTAGGATAATACTTCTTCAGATATCTTCCATTTATTGCAGCGGAAAATTCCTCTCCTAGCAAAGTTTTCAATATATATGCATTACCAGGGACGCATCTGACCACACGAAAAGGTCCTTCCCAGTTAGGAGACCATTTGTCGAATTCACTGTATTTAGTTCCAATCGGCAGTAGCGCTTTCCAAACCAAATCTCCTTCTACGAATTGCCTGACTTTTACCTTCTTGTTATAGTACTTGGCAACCCGCAGCTTGTTTTTCTCGATGTTTTCCAAGGCTCTAAGACGGATCATGTGTAAGTCCTCTAGCTCGTCCATCATTAGACCACTGTAATCCTTTGAGCTCAAATCTTTCTGTAGCACAACCCTCCTTGAATCAGATTGCATTTCCCACGGTAGTACCGCGTGATGCCCATAAACCAACTCGTAAGGAGAAGTTTTTGTAGCTCCATGGGGGGCCATTCGGTAAGCCCACAGTGCCTCACTGAGTACCGAATGCCACCTTCTTGGCTTCTGGTCGATCTTCTTCTGTATCAGCTTGATCATGATTTTGTTAGAAGCCTCTGCTTGACCATTAGCTTGGGCATAATAAGGGGAAGAGTTGAACAATTTAATCCCCATGCTTTCAGCAAACTCTCTGAACTCCAGTGACACGAATTGTGCCCCTTGATCAGTGGTGATAGTCTGAGGGATTCCAAACCGATAAATGATGTGCTCCTTGACAAATTCAACCATGTTTTCTGATGTCACCTTCTTCAGTGGGATCGCCTCAACCCATTCAGTAAAATAATCTGTAGCCAAAAGCACGAACTTATGCCCCTTGCTAGATGGTGGATTAATTTGGCCAATCGAGTCTATTCCCCAGCCCCTGAATGGCCATGGCTTGATGATGAGATTCAATGCTGACGCGGGGACCCTTTGAATATTTCCGAACCTTTGGCAATCTTGACACCCCTTGTAATACTCAAAGCAATCCTCTAATATCGTCGGCCAAAAACACCCAGCTTGTCTAATAACCCATTTCATACGGTAGGCCGACTGGTGTGCTCCACATATCCCATCGTGCACCTCGCTCATCATGCTCTTGGCTTCTTCTTGACCCAGGCATTGCAGCAATACTCCATCTAATGATTTATAGAATAAATTGTCATCCAGAAGAACGAATTTTATGGCCTTGTACCTGAGCTTCCTAGAGACCTTTCGGGATGGGTCCTTCAAGTAATCAACGATCTCTTTCCTCCAATCACCTTCTGCGAGACCCGTCCCTAGTGCACATACCTCTGCAGCAAACGCTTCTTGACTCTCTTTGTAACCAGAGGCGCTTTGAGCCAGCCTGTTTGCTTCTTCATTGTGTTCCCTAGGAATATGCTGTAGAGTTACCAACGGGAAGCTCTTCAAGATTTCCCTACACTCTTCGTAGTAACTCCTTAAGGCTTCGCTTTTGCACTCGTATCGGCCATTCAATTGCTTGATCACTAGCTCTGAATCTCCGTAAACTTCAACTGAACCAGCCCCGACTTCCCTCAAATACTGAAGCCCTCGAAGTAGTGCCTCGTACTCGGCCTGGTTGTTTGTAACAGTGGGCTGTATAGGGATGGCGAATTCAAACATCTCACCCCTAGGCGAAATCAGTAGGATCCCTACTCCCCCACCTTTACCGCATGATGATCCATCAAAAAACAAAGCCCAAGGGGTAATCTCAAGCAAATCAATTGACGGATCGCGATGTTCAGTTATAAAATCGGCAATGATCTGTCCTTTGATGGCCTTTGCCGATTCGAACTTCAACTCGAACTCTGATAAAGCTAAAATCCACTTGCCAATCCTGCCGTTCAAAATTGGCATAGATAACATATGTTTTATCACATCAAACTTGGAATACACAAGGCATTCGGCATTCAACGGGTAGTGCCGAAACTTTGTACACGAGTAGTACACGCAAAGACACGCTTTTTCTACGGTAGAATACCGGTTTCAGGATCAAGTAATTTTCGGCTAAGATATGCTACTACCCGCTCCTTTCCTTCAAATTCTTGAATAAGGGCCGATCCAATGGTCTGGGTATCGGCCGCCACGTACAACTTGAAAGGCTTATCCAACTGAGGAGGGACCAATACTGGTGGCTCCTTCATGTACTTCTTGATTTCATCGAAAGCCTTCTGTTGTTCGTCACCCCATGTGAACTTCTGATCTTTCTTTAGCTTCAACAATGGAGAGAATGGCAAAACCTTTTGTGACAAATTTGAAATGAATCTTCTCACGAAATTGATTTTGCCGAGCAGTGGTTGTAACTCCTTGAGATTAGTTGGAGGAACAACTTCATCAATGGCCTTCATGCTCTTCTTGCCAACTTCGATTTCCCCCTCGTGGACTAGAAATCCCAAGAACTCTCCAGCTGATACCCCAAAAGCGCACTTGTTTGGATTCATCTTCAGGCCATGCTTCCGGGTGCACTCTAGGGTCCTCTTTACATCTTCCAAGTGCGTGTCATGACTTAGGGACTTGATTACCACATCGTCAATGTAGATTTCCACAATTTTGCCGATCAACTCGTGAAAAATGTAATTCATGGCCCGCTGATAAGTTGCATCGGCATTCTTTAACCCAAATGTCATGACTATCCACTCAAACAGGCCTATATGACCAGGACATCTGAAGGCCGTCTTTGATATATCCTCTATTGCCATGAATATTTGGTTGTACCCCGCGTTGCCATCCACGAAACTTATCACCTTGTGTCCACCGCTTTGCATCAATCGACAAATCGGCAATAGGCATTGGGTAACCGTCCATCGGAGTAGCTCTGTTCGTGTCCCCGAAATCTATGCGGACCCTCATTTTTCCATTCTTCTTGTATACGGGGACAATGTTAGAAATCCACTCCGCGTATCCGCATGGCCGAACGAAGTTTGCATCAAGTAATCTTCAACTTCCTTCTTCACATCGGCCGCACTACCTCATCCTTGTAGATTTTCCGGGGTGGTTGCTTGTATGGTTTGAAACCGGATTTGATTGGCAACCGATGCTCGACGATGGAACGATCCAATCCGGCATCTCCGAATAATCCCGTGCGAAGCAATCCTTGTATTCTTTGAGAAGCTTAATTAATCCCCCCCCACGAAATCGGCCGCAAGTTTGCGCTGATGAACGTCGGCCTTGGCTTATCACCGCTTCCAATGTCAACCTCTTCTAATCTATCGGCCGACATGAATCCTCGCCCCAACTTTCCATCAGTGCCATCTACGGGGTTCTCCATTAAAAATTGCTATAAGAGCCGACTGCTTGAATCGGCTGTTGATCACTGCTGACGGGTTCAACAGGACCTTCTCCCCGGTCTTTCCCTGAGAAACAATCAATGCCTTGGTACTCCCCGGAAGGTCGGTTCCATGTTCGCTACGCTCACGGAGTCATCCGCACCGGACGACCTCAATCTCATCATCCACCCTTCGGATAAGCTGTTGATGCATGGTGGATGGGACGCAACGATTGGCATGAATCCGGTCCCCGCCCAAGCAACGGTCGTAGGCTCCTTTACCTTCGATGACAAAGAAGGTAGTGAGCGACGTCTTGGATCCGATCGTCAAATCCACGTGAGCGCATCCCTTGGTATCCGAAGGGTTCCCGGCGAAATCATTCGGTATTATGCTTGGTAGGCGTCGGATCGCTCGGGTCCATGCCAAGTTTCACCGAAGGTGGTGTACGGCATTACGTTGACTCGCCGCTCCACCGTCGACAAACATCTTGGTCAATGGTTTGCCATTGACGTATCCCCTCAAGTACGGCGGCCTCATATGTCGATTCTTGGCCGGTTTGTCGAAGATTGCCTGCTTGGCCAGTACCAATTGCGCCATCATCCCCTCAACCTGCTCGTCGTCTAGGGACGTTTCCTCCTGCACAACCTGGTTAGCAGGAGCCATGAACTCGTTCGGCAGAAAGTATACCATGCATGTTGGAGCCGAACGCTTTGATCCTTCAGGTTGATCCTTGGGGCGCCACACTTGCCTTGTCTGGATCCCAGCCTGCCTTAGTTCGCGGTTCCTCAAGCGCTGGACCCATCTCTTCTGGCTTCTCCTCAGGTCGGGCGGGCACCATTGCCCCTTTTGCCAGACGTAGTCGTCTTCATCTTCCTCTTGATCAGCCCACCTGAGGTCCGCTTGCCGCTTCCTAGGATGATTAATGACTTCAATTTTTTGGCGCTGATCCCCATTAGGGTGGACCCTTCCAATTCTCTCGTGGACGGATCGGCGATTGGCAGCCTCCTGCCTGTACTCAAAATACCTGTCACTGCATTCGGGACAGTTCTTCAACGTGGGCAGCTTCAAACCCTCATTCCAGCAATGCCTGAAGAAGGCACATCCCCGCGCGCGCGCTCGCTCGCGCGTGTATTGCTCCCCGGTCCCTCCCCGTGTGCTTCTTCTTCGGCTCGCGCTTCTCCTCCTCGTAGCGTCGCTTCGGTAGCGCTCTTTCTCCATCCGGCGCCGCCACTTGTTCGGGAGGATGCGAGTGGTCACTCCGGGCTTAGCTCGGATGACTCCCCGATTTCTATGTGACTCCCGAGAATGCGGGGGGGCCTCACCATGCACCCGTTCCCGCAGTCACTTGGCGCTCCGGGTCTCTTGCTCCATCTTGTCTAGCCCCGGGCCGAGGTCAAGACCTTGACCTTTCCCCTTCTCCTCGACCGTTATCATGTTAACAGAAAAGCCCACCATGTTCTGAGGGAAGGGGTGGCCATCCAGCTTCATCTTGTTGTCGAACTTAAGGTGTCCCTCTTGGATGGCCTTCTGGATCCTCATCCTGAAGACCCTGCAATCATTGATGGAGTGTGAATCCCTGTCGTGGAAGCCACAGTAACGTTTCCCTTTAACTCCATCGGGCCGAAGCATGGAATGCCCTTCAGGCAGCTTGATTCGGCCTTCCTTTACCAGGAGCTCAAACAGTTTGTCAGCCTTTGTGATATCAAAATCATAGGTGCCCTTGGTCTGTTTGACCCAGCGCTGATTCATCGTCAAAGGCTCCTTTCCCCACATGATCTCTGCTGCGGCCACATCCAGTTCGTCATCAGAATCTTCGACCAGATCAGCTTTTTCTAAGAACTGGTTGTAGATGTCAGCAACATCATGCTGCTTGCCAAACTTAGCATCCTTCTTGAAGCCATACGCCTGGTTGCTCATCAGTGATAACTTCTGTGATAGCTGGCCCAGGTTTTCAAACTCCATCCCGAATAGTTTCTCGCGTACGGCCGGTAGCATCCCGGCGACGGCCATGTCAGCCAACTGGTCATCCGGCAAGTTAAGCGAAAAGCACATGCCTTTAACCTCCCTGAATATTCTGAGAAACTCTAACGGCGTCTCGCTGTGCCTCTGCTTCAGGGTGGCAAGGTCGATCAGCTTCTTTTCCGAGCTGCCACTGAAATAATGAGCGTGGAATTTCCGCTCTAGGTCCTTCCATCTGCAAACTGATTCGGGGGGTAGGGACGAGAACCATTGGAATGCTGGACCTGTCAGTGATGCGGGGAAGTAGCGGACCCTGAATATTTCCTCAGCTGAGCATTCCCCGAGCTGCATGAGGTAACGAGCGATGTGCTCCACCGTGCTCATGTCGTCTTGCCCCGAAAATTTCGTGAACTCCGTCGGCGGCTTCACCCTTGGCGGTAGGAGCACGTTGTAGTACCATTCTGGGAACGGCGGCTCATAGGCGGGTCCCTGCATTTTTGGCTTGAGGCCGAACTGATTTTGCATCAACTCGGCCATCTTCCGTGCCAGGGCGTCGTCCTCTTGCGCGCCCGCACCCGGGGCGCGTATCCCGGATGCGGGAAGGCGTCAAATGCTCCATAGTTTCCCACCTCATGGTAGCCCCCCGCCGTACGGGTTTCTCGCGCCGCTTGTTCGCCGGAGCAATCCTCTGACCGGAAGCGAACGGGACCCCAAGCGAGCCGAATGCTACATCTCCGTACGTGGGCTGGTATGGATTCGGGCCGCGTGCACGGTGTTGACCTGTGCTGCCCTGAGGTGGTGGCTGGATTGGCTGTCCCCCTGAGGCCTGCAGTGGAGGCTGAACTGGCTGTTTCCCAGCGCCCTGTGGAGGAGACTGGAAAGCTTGACTTCCAGTGCTCTGAGGAGGAGGCTGCATTGGCTGGCTCCGTAGTGGCGGTTGAGAGCTTGATTCGCCCGGCTCACGGTGCCCCCGGACGGGCGTCTTGCTTTGAATGCTTGTTCCATGCTCGGGCCAAAGACGGCCACCATCATCTGTTGGAGCGCACCGAGGAAAGCTTTGTTGTACTTGCTCAACATGTAGTCTGCAGATTCTTGGAATACTCGCATGCACTCCTCTTTCTCCTCGCTGTACCGTGGTATCGCTCTCCCCTGGCAGCAACACCCCCGGGCATCTCGTTCTTCAAGTACGGGACGCCACTTCTATTTTTCTTGAAGGACAGCGAGCATTTTTGCCGAAACCGATCCATGGCGTCCAGGAGTTGTTGCCGCTGCTCGGGAGAGAGGTCTTCAATGTTGACGTCCATGATGTCCGCGATCTCGGGCATCTTGATCTATTCGGCTGTGGTCCCACTGGGCGTGCCAAAAAGTGTGTTGACGCAAAAAGTGCACCTAGCGCCAAACACACAGCAAGCCGAACAAGCTGGCTTCACACGCGCAAGGAGTAACGCTGACGTGCCAGTCAATTTTTCCTGAAAATTAGCAAAAGATAAAGGAGTTAGATATCAAAGCTTGGAACTTGCCAGGTGGTACCAGACAGTTCCATATTTGCGGCTAAGAAGCCAAATGGGATGACACATAGCTATGAAGAGCTATCTGCCAATAAACTGAAACCATTCGGGAACTTGTAAAGGAAAGAGTGACACTGCCGAATGGATGACGTAAGCATGACAGCGATTGGTCTTTGTTTGAACAAAGATACACATGCACGAGGCCATGACCGATCCCCATGAAGATTAGCATTAAATAAATGAAAAAAGTAAAGCACGGACATAATCATGTAATAAACAAGCATGCATAGATCCAAAGCACTAGTCTACCGCATGTCTAGGTACTTTGAAACCCGTCGGATACGATATCAAACAAATCTATCCACCGCATGATACAACTTGCATGAAATCGTACCACTTTCCACAAATAGATCTATCCACCGCATGATACAATCTAGATATGGAAAGCTAAAAGCACACATTATTTAAAGCACGAATTACGCACGTGTTCTACTCGTGAAGAAACATAACCGAATGCGGCTGAACAGCCGATTCGGGGTCCATGAAGAAGGAACGAACATTACCAAGCGAATAAATCTATCAGGTTGAATCGAAATCTAATCCACTGGATGATTAGCTCTAAAGCAACCCAAAAACCTGCATCTACCGCATGATACCCGGTTCTTTCAAGATTTATACCAACATTGGCAAGCTTGAACCCACAACACGTAACAACCTAGATCGATTCGGTTTCGGCTATTGAAAGCACAAGATCCACATATTAAAACACGAAACCTACCCGTACAAGGATCACAAGAGAGATAAGCCGATCCAAACCCATCTAGATTGGGCAAGGGGTGTTACATGAACCTAAACATAAAGTAAAAACTCGAAGTAACACAGGGTAACTTAATGAATCTATTGGATCTTGCCAAAATCCAATAGAGCCGATAACTAGCTTCGAGCTAGATCTTAGCCTACCGCATGGCTCATGATCTAACAAGAAACCCTCTTGAACCAAGCTTGAATCTACCGCATGACACGAAGCATGGTAACAAGACTACTTGCATCAAATCTAAATCCACCGCATGATACTAGACATGATACAAGGTTGCCGGTACTCACGGAGGTCGACGGATCGATGAACCCTCTCGAAGAACTCGACGACACGACAAAGGGACTCTAGGGTTTGGCGTAAGGCCGGTGTGTATTGAAGAATGATTGTCTCTTTTTACATACATTCAGGGGTCGTATTTATACCCTGTCAAGTACAACTTCGAATGGATTTGTTGCCTAACTTATCTCTAAGCTTGATTGCCTATCCATCCATTCGTCCTCCCTGATTGAGCCACGTCACTGTCCAATCCCGCAAAATCAGCTCTACTGTTCCTTTGCCGAACTGGAGCAGATAGCCGACCGCAGATCTCTTTGCCGAATATCTCTGAAAAGATCCTCCCTTCCGCCAGACGAACTCTTCATCGAGCCGGACCCACAAGTCAGACTCCTTACCAAATTTTGGTGTTAACACCTCCTCCTCCCCTTCCTCCTCCCTCCCCTGCACCTCATCATCTTGCTGCTGCACCTCGTGCTCCTCCTCCTCCCTCCTCTGCACCTCATCATCCTACTGCTCACCTCGTGCTCCTCCTCCTCCTCCTCCTCCTCCTCCTCCGACGAGGACGACTCCTCCGCCGCAATTGGAGAGGGTGCACTCTTGCGACCCGTGGCTCCAGACGAACCGGAGGGTACCACGGAGGGGGACCTCGACACCCTCCTCATCATCCCTGAGCCCAGAGCCTCGTCCTGGTACAAGTCATTGAGGACGTGTTTGATATGCCGGCTCGGAAGGCACGGCCGGCGAACCGAGGCTCGGCCGGCCCGAGCTCGGTCCGGAACGGCCGGTGGCCTTGTTTGATGTTGTTGTATGGTTTGAGCCTCGCGTCGAAGCCTTTTTCTTGTTTGATTCGGAGTGTGGAGCCCGGCCCAAGGGCAACTAACGCAACTACCAATGTGCGATTGTGTTTGATTCGGGCCGAGCTCGGTTGGTGCAACTTTGCATTCCATAGGAAGAGGAGAAGGTAGCGCTTTCCATCAATGTGATTACATTACTAATTACAAAACAACATTACAAGCAGCCAAATAATTATAGAGAGCTGACATAAATGAACATAAGCAACCCTAAAATAATAATAAACTCGACAATTGCTATGAAGAGCAGGCACAATTTACCACTACTAGGCAAATGCGGACCGATTTTAGGAACATCTCCTTCAACAGAAACAACAGGTTCACCGGTGAACTCTAGATAAGAAGCAATTGCCTCTTCTTTGCAGTTGAAGCTCTTGTAGCAGCGAGTTGTGGAAGGCGAGTAACTTGTTGATGACATGCTACCCAATTTTGATAAACCCAAGGCTTCCGACCTCTCGTACACTACATACCATGTCATTGCTCCTTCAAAACCAAAGCAACAAAGGGTTTAGAAGCATAATGGAGATAAAAATATTGCCTCAGATATAGGAGATCAATGGGTACATGTGAACCATGGAAACGTCAAATTCACATGGTCCATAGTTGAATACTTGGACCATGGATGAATTTGACGTTTTGATGGAATGCATGAAAATTTATCATAGATCATATCATCATAGGCTAAAAGATAGGAAACTGTGGCCTCAGGTAAATAAATGAGTAGCAAATGTTTCATGGCAGCCATGGAACCATGTGAGAGGTCCAGCCCCAGTTTGAGAAACATGGGCATGGATGTCTCGCATGGTTTGATGGATGTCATGATAGATAAATGGTGAACAGGATCATCATCGGCCTGACAGTGCAATATCATAGATCATATCATCATAGGAACATGCAAAAGTGGCCTCAGACTACTTGAACTTGGAGCAAAAGTGAAACAGAACTTTCATGGCAGTCATTGAACCGGGGGACACATCCATCCCAAGTTTGGAAACATGGGCATGGATGTGTCTCACGGTTTGATGAGAGACATGAGTAATATATAAGCTCCAGTCATCATAGGCCAAAAAATGAAAGAACAGAAAATATTTGCCTCAGATTATATGTTTTTCAATCATATGACATGGACTTGGAGCATAATGGCAACTGGTGGACAGTAGGAAACATAAGTATAAGAAGAAGAGTATGACACAGTTCTTGTCTACCATATCACCGGGGGACACATCGATCCCAAGTTTGGAAACATGGGAATCGATGTGTCCCACGGTCAGATGAGAGACAAGAGTAGGGATAACAAGCCCAAAAGGTGAACAGATAACAAGCACAGAACCTTGTCAACCATGTGACCATGCGACACATCGATCCCAAGTTTGGAAACATGGGAATCGATGTGTCGCATGGTCGATGGGAGACAAGAGTAGGGCTACTCGGTACACTAAAACAAATAACGACGAGCAAGTTCCTCACAAGGCCATGTCATCATTTATGGGATATATGGAATCATCATAGGCAAAATTAATAACCCACCAAAAAGGTAAACGAGATAACAAGCACGGATATAAGCTGAATCATGAAAACATGAACACAAATGAAACGAGACGAGTAGCAAAAATGACGAAACAGAAAATGGCGGACAACGACAAAAATGACGAAGCATCAACACATTCGGTACCGAGAGGAAGCCAACGGAGGCTCCAATTACATAGTTTTGCTCACATTGAGTGAGCCAAATGTAGTTTTCACTCACATAAAGTGAGCCAAAATGTAGTTTCTTTAGTTAGCCACAATCCCACTAACTAAACCAAAAGGTCGCCCTCCACCATGCAAAGGTTCTACCCAAAATATACATCACCATCTAGACGAGTCTTTGGTCGGCTACTAACCATGCACAGATTCTAGCCAAAATATACATCAGAAAAGAGAGAGGCTACCACAGAACTACATGCAGTAGTTCTTGGCAAGATAGGTCCTCAACCATATGGCCCTGTGTGGGCTTGACATCTGCACAAAACCAGTAGCAGTGGCCTTGTGCTCAAGTAGGAAGGTGTAGGCAACAATCAAGGCATCAGTGCTGAACTCAGTCATTTCCATGACAGCAAGATAGAGGTCTGGGTCAACATGTGCAGCACCTGTCTTGATCATAGCATTGGCAACATTGTTGATAGCATCATTCATGTTAGTCATCATTAGGATCTCTTCTTCAGTGAAAGTGCCCCTCTTCCTCTTACCACACACACTTTCGTACACCGGAACAAGGGGTCTTGCCACACTCAAAGGTAGTTTTATCCCTATCGGCCTCCCCGCTTAAGCCCCACACTATCTTCCTCCAGCTTTACGGTCGGACTATCCGCCTTGTTGACACCCAAAGGTTCATTAGAACCTAAGGCAAACCTACCGAGTAGCCAAGGTACTACCAAAGAGAGTCTCCAACTCAAAGTAGAACCTAATTGGAGTGTTAAGGTACTCGGCATCCTTAGGGTGGTCCTGAAGAGAGGGCACACGAGTTTAGAAGAGAGAAGCACACGAGTTAAAAAGAGGGGCACGAAAGAGATTCTTCGGACATGGGTAGGTACCTTGCAATGACCTAGGTAGTGGTCTTGTTCTAGCATTATGGCACAAGTATCTTCATCAAATGATGCCCCACTAAGTTCCTTCACCTAGCTATCTTAGACCACTACGCTTCCACTTCCTCAAGTGATTGTACACACCGAGTTGCACTAATAGGCACCCCACTCGTACTCGGTAACTAACCTAGCTACTTTGCATTAACATCTTTATCCTTGTAGGTCTTGTCGAGTCTTAGACCCATTACTAACAATCCGGGCCATCCTCCCGAGGACAAACCCCGAAGTGTTGTTATTCCACCTCATAGGGCCCCGCCCGCCCGCGCGAGGGCAGCCTCGCATCTACCGGGTCTACAACAACGGGGACGACCATGTTGACAAGCAGCTAGAAACCCCTCTTGGGCATCAAGGTCAATTGCAGACATCCTATCATTATAAAAATTAGGGAATGAACAATAATTGCAGCTCAATAAATCAATCAATTACTGAATAAGAAATGTTTGGTCTCAGACATAGCATGCAGAAATACATAAATGTTACACTACATTAGTTCCATGTCCAGGGTCTACAAAATTATTTTACACATCCATAAAATGCAAAGTAATCAAGTCCTAGAAGAACCCCTAGCAGCCCACATAGCATTGCAAATGTCATCCCTAACAGACACCATTGCAGGTTCCTCTAGAGGCAGTTCACCAGGATCATCATCGGCTCAAGACACCGGAATCCTTCCTCAACCGGAACAACAGAGTCCAACCCAAAACCAATAATCCAGATTGTGTAATATGCGGTAGGCTTGCACAAGTTTAACTTGTGTCCGGTAAGTGTGGAAAGATTTGTTGTCTATAATTCGAACCTCCCTTTAAGTGCACCAAAGGCCCTCTCCACCGTCACCCTTAGTGAAGAGTGTCTAAGGTTGAATAGCTCTCTTGCATTGGTGGGTCGGTTTGTGCTTGAAAACTCACTCAAGTGATACCTAACTCCCCTAAATGGAGGTAAGAAGCCGCTTCGCATGAATATCCAGCATCTACCCGGTAGTAATGACCTACAATTAGTGGAGAATTAGTGTGCAAGTGTGCAATGTGTGAAAGTGACCATAAGTGCATGTACTAGCTAATGCGATTCTCTTTGGGGGACCGTGAACCCATCATTTCGGCAATGGCATCGGCCAAAATTAGTGCATCATGGGCTCGACCCTTCCCGGCCCGGCTAGAACATAAGTGAACTTTAGATCAAAGTTCACAGCAGCCATAACATTCTGTGTGGGGTTGGACTTCCTACCCCTGAAAGCTTGTTGCATGCGTCTAGGCACCTTGCCAACACATGTGTGCCATCAATGGCACCAATGCATTTTTACAGAGATTAACATGAACAGATGAACATGTGTGTCAAACTTAAGGACAGATGTGCATGTGTTTGAATCACATAGATATGACTTTACCTTTAGATAAGGGAACCATCTGTGGCTGCCTACAATCTTAGGGTGTGTGACAGTGCTTGGAGGCTTGATCATGTCAGCCCTTAATTCACCAATGGCAAACAACACTTGGTGGAAGATTCTGCTCACAGTCTCAATGGACCTCCTAAATAATTGATGAACTACCCTAACCCTCACATTGTGTCCAACCACAAAAACAAACATTGCCACCTGCTCCTCCACAGGACAACCTAATGTCTCAGGAACAAGTTTTCTGCTCCTAAGAAGGTTGCACAAAGTAAAAAAGGGGACTCTTTTCATGCGTAACATGGCAATGCATTCTATATCATTGTAGTTGTACAACATCTCGAGTGTCCTCTTTCTATGCCTCTCGGCTTCAGTCCTAGGGCCATAAGGAATTGGCTCATGTCTTCTAACACGTCTAAGCCTATTAAGCACAAAGGAAACCGTCACAACAACCATGGCAGCTGCTTGCCTCATAGCCATCTACAATGCATTCACAAATGTATAAGAAAATTAAGTAGACCCTGGCTGGCCTCTGAATGTAAGTGCAAGCATTCAAACATCATCAAAAGGCACGGCTGCAACGCAAATATTGCCTCCCAGTGCGCATTGGCTAGTCATCATCGACCATTTATATCGCAAAGGCAAAAACAGTAACAAGATAACTGAAATGAACACTGTAACAGAGCAATAACAACGATACAGGAACAAATACGTCCAAGATTTATCATCACAAAAGGAAGGAACAACAAACAACACATAGATCTGAGCAAAACATTAAACGGTGTAACGAAAGGGGGGATGTGGATTTACCTCGGTAAGGCCAGAAGGGGAACAGAAGGAGATGGGAAGGAGGTAGCAGATCTGGACGGGGAAGCACAACAGCCCACAGATCTACGACCAGCAACACCACCTAGCCGGAGAAGAAGAGGAAGAAGACCGCCTCGCCGGAGTCCGTCGGAGAGCCGCGCCGCCTGGACGCAGATCCACGCGGGGGAGACGGACAGGAAGCCCGGGGAACACCACGGCCGCGCCGGCAGCGGAGCTTACCTCGACGACGGAGCTTCTACGGGAGTGGACTGTGGAGAGGAGGAGAAGAAACCGAGGGAGGGAGGAGGGGTGGTATATGTAGGCCATGGATTTCGCCCGGCAAGAAGCGCGCGCGGAAGTTTCACCTTCCCGCGCGAGCCCGCCTCAGCTCCCGCCGTCGCCCAAGATTCGCCCGCGCGCGCTGTCAGAGCTAGGCCGAGGAGGAACGAGGGGAGGGGGGCGTGCGGCGCGAGCCAGGAGAGAGAGGGAGAAATGGTCGCCGACGGCCTGGCTCCCTGCTAGGGTTTCCATATCAAACAAGTGGAAATGGCCCTAGCGGGCCTGGCCGGCCTTTTTTGGCCCGTATCAAACAGACTCTGAGATTCCTCACCAAACGGCCGCGCTGCTTCGGCACCTTCCTCTTTGGCGGCATCTTGGATCAAACACCTAAAATAAACAAGAGTAAATCAATTAGTACACAATTACATTTAAATATAAATTAGTAATAAATAAGAAACAAATTATACTAGTACATGAAACAAAATATCCTAGTAAATTATAGACATATTTACAATTAGTACGGATCTTACATGTTTTAGAAGTAATCATCATAATCCAGAATATTTGGATCATAGTCATCATCACGAACTCAGATCTCATACGACAGGTTTCATTGTGAAAGGTCCACTTGGAGTAGTCTCTCATAAAACCAAAGTTGTGGAGATGAGCTGCCATGACCTCCTTTGTCCTTTTGCATGAGTTTCCGCACTTGCGGCAGGGACACCATATCGTTTTACTATCTTTAGGCCCTTTAACCTTTCTAAATGCTTCATCCATGAAAGCTTGAGCATTGTCAATCCATTCTTGTGTCACACGACCATTTGGTGCCCATCCTTTGTACATCCACTCACGGTCACCCATTCTCTATCATATCAACGAGTCATATGAAATACATTGCATCATCTACGCGATGTCTACACATTCTAATAGGTAAAGATAGGTCCTAATCCCACCCATGAATACGTAGATGGGGTTAGTTCCTATGGTCTACTTCGATCCGAGACAGAATTTTGGTAGCACCTCCCCGCTGTTCTCCAAATACACGTCCCGTTAGGGAGATTGTGTATCCGGAGAACAAGGGGGAGGCGCTGCCAAACTCTATCTCAGATCGGAGTAGACCATAGAAACTAACCCCATCTACGCATCCACGGGCTGTCCAAAAAACATGGACAATTCGAAACAGATACAGCCATAAATATGCAAAGATTTGCATATTTCAAACTGTATCTCTTTCGAACGGGAGACGCCTAACTACATTTTGCGATCTACGTCATATGTAAAGAGAATGAAATTTGCCTCACCTTGCTGGACTGAAGACGAGGGCGGCTGCAGCTACGGACCCCTGGCGGAGGAAGGCACCGGAAACCTGAAATAAATGATCATAATAGTGTCAATATAAATTTTGACAGCACCTCCCCTGTAAGGTGAGGTTTCCAAAACCTGCAACAAAAGCCACAGCACGAAGGCCGGCTACAGACACATTTTCTTCCAACGGCTGGATGGCCGGACAAATCACATGTGCCTTGTAGACGATGTCTCACCTTGTTGGCTTGAAGAAGATGGAGGAAGGCAGCGGGAAGCCGATGGCGGAGGCCGGTGGCTCAGTGCTCAACTCCTGAAAAAATGAACATAATAGTGTAAATTAAAAATTGCGACAACACCTCCCCTTTCTGGGAGGTTTTCAAAACCTGCAAGAAAAGCCACAACACCTTGGTTGGGCCATACAAAAACTTTCTTCTCACAGCTCCTCAATTGCCGGACACATGACATGTGTTGTAGCACGACACGTGATCAAATTGACAAGTATTACAATTCAAATTGATAGGCATGACAAGTTCAAATTCTATATCTAAAATTTCAAATCACTAATTCATATCTAAAATTTGTATACCTATCTATAATTGTATATCCAACATCACTCATTCATCACTAATTTGTAACTAAATTACTGAATTTGAGAGGAGGTCAAGAGTGCACTCACAAGGGTGAAGCAACGGCGCCCGATGCGACTGTGACAATGGATGCTCCGACGTCTCCTAACCATCCTCCTCCCTGTCGGCCTTCTCCATCTCCTCCTCCTCCCACCTCTTTCTCCTTGGCAGTCGGTGAGGCTCGACTGGGGCTCGGGGTGGCGGGTCCCCTCTCCCCCTACTGAACTTCCTCCTCAGGCCTTCCTCCTGAACTTCCTCCTGAAGGCACCCTTCTTCCTCCATGGGGCGGCTCTCGGCAGGGGAGGGGTGGCCGCGGGGGAGGGGGAGGCAAGAGGGGAGCGGGCCGTGCGGCGGGAGGGGGGGGTGCAGGGCGCGAGCGCGGCGTGGTGGTGTGACAAGGTCACTTTACTTTGTCATAGGCTTTTTCACAGTCTATCTTAAGAATAACTCCATCTTTCTTTTTTATATGCAACTCATGAATTGTTTCATGAAGAACAACCACCCCCTCCATAATGTATTTACCAGGTAAGAAAGCTGTTTGAGAGGACCTAATTATTTTTTGAGCTACCAGATTAATTCTATCGGTAAGAACCTTCGTAAAAATCCTAAAATTTACATTTAACAAATAAATAGGCTTATATTATTAAATCATTATCCCTTCAATTTTTTGGTGGTAATGTAATTACGTCAAAATTGAGACAGTGCAGTGGCACAATTCCTTGATAAAACTCGTTAAACAGTGCCAAAAGGTCATACTTTATTATATCCCAAAAGTGTTGATAAAATTCAGCTGGGAAGCCATCCGGTCTAGGTGCCTTATTGCATTCCATTTGAAAAATTGGCTCTTTAATCTCATTCTCACTAAAAGCTTATGAAAGAATCTCATTTTCTAAATCAGAGACTTGGGGAATATCCTCAATGTAAGTTTCATCTAAAGTAAAATGATTACTATCAGGAGATCCAAACGAGCCCTTATAATAATTGTAATGTAAGTTTATAAGTTTTCTTCTCCCACTATAACACCTTCCTGCTGCTCTTGTTGAAAATATGTTGTATTATCATCACCGTGCACCAACCTAGTGGCTTTAGATCTTTGGAGCCAATATAACTCCTCCTCTCTAAGCAACTGGGTTAGTTCAGCATGAAGGCAACTTTTATAAACTTCTTGTAGTGATAATGCATTGTCATTTACGTTCCTATCAAGAAAATCTAATTGGGACAGCAAGAAGAATTGTTTTATTTTATTTTTCTCCTACTAAATTTTTTGCCCAACCCTCAACCACCTTCTAACAGCCCTAATCTTATTATGTCACCGTTGCATGGCAGAGTTTCCCATGGACGCTCTTTGCCACACCTTAGCTACCATGTCATGGAAACCATCTCTAGCCAACCATCCCAATTAAATTTAAATTGGTAAGTGTTGCCCCTATGAGTTGCGTCTCCAGTATGAAGCAAAAGCGGCGTGTGATCTAAAGCTCTCTAGTTAAAGCTTCAACTATTGAAACAGGAAATTTTTGCTCCCAATCTGTACTGAGTAAAAATTCTATCAAGTTTCTCAAAAGTTGGTATCTCTACTGAATTTGCCCATGTGAATCTTCTTCTAGAAAGTACCAACTCTCTTAGATTCAAAGATTCAATGCAAGCATTAAACATGTAGGTCGCTTCGTGCTTTCATATCTACATGGGCGGGAGCTATGAAAGCACGCCAAGGGAGATCATGCTTTCATCCCATACAACTTCTCCCTTATTTCGCATCCACCAACACATGCACATAACAAGCTAAGAGATAAAAGAAAAGAAGATATGTTTTACACAAACACCACCACAACACAACACTTTCGGTTAGCCGTTAGCGTAATCATGCACAAAATGAAATATGGACCTAACCGGTAGAGTCTCAAATGACCTAGTCAATCAATATACATCAAAGGTCAAAGCATATCTCAACTTGATCTCTCGTAAGATACTAGCAAATGCACCCGTGCGACACACACGGATTAAAAAATAAAATAAAAGATGAACTATTCTATAAGAAACAAAACAAATAAAAATACCGGCATTCCAGATGATCTTTCGCCAATACATGAAGAAATTAGTTTTACAAAAAAAACATCAATGTGAATATGTCGAAACGTGATTAAGAGAAAATACATTAATGAAAGTATTAACAAAATTTTAAGATTAAGAAACAAAAGGCTCAAAATGGTAGCAATTGCACAATTATTACCTTGGTTCGTGTCGGTTTCACATTTCCTCTTAGGTGCACAATGAGATATTGTGTTTGAAAATATTTTGGAATAAAATTTGTCTACTTATCATGACAATATATGATGGGTAAATAAACAAAATCGATGGAACCACGTCAAATAACAATAACCAAATTGATGCAAACAGTAGATTGAAACTGTAACATCCCGGAATTTTCTCCCGGAATGTTAGCAATGCAAAAATGTGGATTTCAAAATTTCGATTTGAAATTGAGTGCATAATTAAAATATAAGATTGTCTTCTATGATCCTTCCCTGAAAATCTTAGATTTAATTTGAGCAAAAACATAAATTTAGGAATTATAAATTGCTAGTGTGAGAACCTTGGAGTTTGATGGGATTTATTTTGCATCTTAATTGTGCAGGATTCAAATTTGAATTCAAATTCAAATTCGAATCACAGTTTAAATAGGAGCTAGAGTTTAAAGAAATTAGGAAAGGGACCTTTGCAGCTTGGGCCTTAACTCAATTCCCTAAGTTCTCTAGACCACCCCCAATCTCCCTCTCGGGTTCACCAAACCGCCAGCCCATCTACCCCTTTCAGCCCACCAAAGCCGCAGCCCACCTTCCACTCATTGACTCTCCCGCCACGCGGGCCCCAGCGGTCAGACCTTATCTCTTCTCCCTGCCTCTCTTTCTTTCCCCACCGTGACGCGACGCAGGGCGAGCCGCGCCGCCCCCATGGCCGACGCCGCCCATGGCCGCCCCCTCCCCCCGCTGCGCTGCGCCACCGGATGGCCTCCACGCGCCCCTGAATGGATTCCCAGCCGTCCGCTCCCGCATCTCCAAACCCTAGCAGCCGCCCTACAAATAGCCGCCCAACCGGCCTCCCTGTACTGCGCCGCCGCCATGGGGGATTTCCCCTGAATCCGCCGCCATCCACGCAAATCAGAAGGGGGGAAGAAGGAGTGGAGGAAGGGAGGAGGCGCTAGAGGCGAGGGGGAAGCTGAGGGCTGCTTTGGTGCGTGGGCCGTGCCGCCGGACCCCGCAGGCGCCATGCTCCTCGCCCGAGCTGCCGATTCGTAAAGAAAAAGAAAGGGACCAGGGGGGAGAAGAAGAAGAGAAGGAGGAGAGGGGGGGCTGCACCGCCGCGCCGCCGACCCCCACGTCGCCGCCCGCCCGCACTGCCACGCCGCCGGACCGAGGAGGCCGCCGCTGCCTGAAGCCGGAGGTCGCCGCGTTCAAGGAAGCGCCGACGAGGCCATGAAGCCATGGACCGCGCCGCCCCGCTTCTGCTCCAGGCCGTTCCTCTGCTCTTCACCGCGCCTTCCACGCCACCGTCCCGGTTCTGCATCCCCGACTCAGAGCCCGCTTCGCTGCCGCGCCTCGACACCGCGCCACTTCGCCGCCGTGTCCGGGAACGCAAGGTGAGCACTACCCTTCACCTTGATGTGGACCCGGCCTTCGAGCCGAGGCTGGACCGAGCCTTGTGAGCTCGTTGTTTGTGTGTTGCCTGCTGTCCCGCATCGCGCCGCCGCGCAGACCCGCCGTCGCTTGAGAGCCGGTCATCGAGCCGAGCCGGTCGCTTTGCGGTGCCGCCGCCGTCGTCGCCGCGCGCGCTCCCTTGCCTTGCAAATGGTGTTGTACCTTTGTTCCGACGAGCGCACGCCGAGTTCCGCTCGCCGTCGGCACCCACACACCGAGCACGCCACCGTCGAGCGAAGGCCCCGCCTTTTTGGGCCAAGAGTTGTGCGAGCACGGACCTTTGTCGTGCGCACTTCCCCGCTTGCCGTCACCCCGTTTATGTCCCTTGTCGTGCACATGTTGTCGGCGTTGTGCCACCGCCACGGGCCGTGCCGCCGACTTTTTACCCGCACACACCAACACCGGGTCGAGGCCCCGTCCTTCCCGGCCGAACCCGTGCACGCGCACTCACACACACGCGAGGTCGTTCGCCGGCGTATGTCCCCAACCAACACCGCCGGGCCGTTCCTCGCCGTTTTCCCGTTTCTTTGTTCCCTTGCCTAGTGCACGCCATCAATTTTGTGTTGTTGCCATGGCCGTGCCGTCGGCGTTTGGCACGCACACATACGCACACAACCGAGGGGCCGAGCCCCCGCTTCACCTATCTGTGACCGTGTTCGACGTACCGCCGTGCCGTCGCCGCGAACCCCAACGCACCGCGCACGTGTGTCCGTCAAGCCATCGACTCCAAGTTCGGACCTTTCGGCCACTTCGACCCTGAACACCGCCTCGCCTAAATCTGCTCGTTGAGCTCTCGTCTCTGTGTCGTCGTCGTGCACGTGCCGTCGGTTTTGTGTCGCCCCCGTGGCCACGCCGCCGACGTTCGCACAAATGCAAACACGTACACCCGAGGAGTCGAACCCCTCTGCTCTCCCTGTCCAACCGCCCGCACGCACACGCGAGAAAGCGAGCACGCCAGCATGGACACCCTAGTCCTTGTCGTCGTGACGCTCCACTTCACTGCGCTACACCTAGTCTCACGACTGCACAACGCGCGCGTCGCCCGTACCACGCCCTTGTGCTTGTCGGGCGAGCCGATGAAGCTATGATTCGCAGGCTGGCACTTTCACCTCTCGTTCTGCCGTCTCGCCGGCACTTTGTCCACCGCCGGGGATCTCTGCTTCCCGTCGGACCCGCGACCTCGTCGCCGTGGGTTGACACCGGCCATGATCGCTCTTCTCTCTACCCTATCAGTGCCCTAGCATCTCTTCTCATGCTCCGTGTCTTGCTTTGTCCAACCACGGGCACACCCACACCCGTGTGGGGGGGATGTCGACACCGCGCGAGGAACCGCGCCGCCGAGCCGTCTTCGTCGCCCGGGGCTTTGCCCTTGTCGCGACTGCGTCGCCATCCTTCTTGCTCTCGCCGTCGTGGCCGAGCCACCGGCACTCACGCGCGCCAACCCAACCGTCGCCTTGCACGCTTTGAACGAAACCGAAGCATCCAGATCGCGACCACCCCGTCTCTCTATTTCACTGCCGAGAACGTCCTTCCGCCTGGGCGCACGAGCGTCAGGCCAAGTCAGTGCTCGTGTTCGTCCACACGTACGCACGCGGCGAACACTCCGTGTGCCACCGAGGAGCTCACCTCTCTCGTGCCCCAACCTCGTGTGAACTCAAACCCTCGCCGCCGACCTTCTCATCATTGCCGGGAAAGCCATGTTCTTGACCGTGACCTTCGTTCGCAAAACGGCATCCCCCGCCGTGTAGTGCGTTGTCTCTGTCAACCTTGTCCGCGCCGGCCGCTCTCTTCCGCCGCCGACGTTCGCTCACGTACACCCGCACCCGCGGGAGTCGAGCCCTCGCTCTTCCCCGTCCAAGCGGTGCATGCGCATGTTCACATGCACGCACGTCCTCGCAAGCGAGCCGCCACGCCGCCGCGGACACCCCGGGGCCGCGACGCCGCGGAGCTCGAGCCGCACCGAGCCGTTTACCTTCGCACCGCCGTGCTCGTCCGGGAGCTTCGTCTCACAGACGCACGCTCGTGCATGAGCTCGACCAAGATGTCGCCTTTGCTCTCCTTGCTCGAGTCCGGTGAACACGCTCACGCGTGTGAGCCGAACCTGACCGTCGCTCAGCCTGTCGTGACCGAACCCCGTCGTCGGGAGCATCATTTCCACCGAGGTGTGCGAGCGCCGAACCAACTCGTGTACGCGTTCGCTCTCATGCACGCGAGCGCATACAACCTCATCGACGCCGACCGCCCGAATCTTGTCGCCGAGACCTTCGCTTTGCACCGCGCGCCAAGCGCTCTCCGTCACCGTCGTGCTGAGTTTCCGACCAAGGCAACCCTTTTCTTTGCCTAGATGAATCCCTAGGTGTACCAAAACCGCGTCGAGTCGCGTGAGGTCGAGTCACTGACTAACCTCGCCGCCGACGAGCCCCTTTCCGCTCGTCGCTCCTCTGGGACTTACCATCGAGCACCTGGCGCCCACGCCAGAGTCCCGTAGGGGATAGTTGCACACACGCGCCCACACACCTTCGTTACCGTAGTGGATCCCCGCCGGATCTAGTGCGGTCGACCAACCTCAAGAACACCACACCTCTGCGCCGCTCGGGCCGCGAGCCGCGCAGGTTTGACCGAGATCGTTTGTGGCGGCCACACCTTCGGCCCATGTGGGCGACCACTTGTGCATGGGTCGCCTTATAGCTACCTATGTGGCGGCCATGTGAGCTTGAAGAGCTAGCTTGCGGCCATCCCGTAGATAGCTTAGAGCCCTTTTGAGCCTCGCCAAGAGTTAGCTTATATTTAAGTGTATTGTGTATGCGTATTTTAATTTCAGAAATCTATTTTATCTTTGGAAAATCCCAGAAAACTCATTTCAACTCCGAAAATTGTGAAACCTTTTCCAAAGCTCTTCTAAAATTATAAACTCCGTGTTAGGCTAGTGTTCGCTCTCTTTTGGCTCTTAATTGTTGTTCATTTGGAGTTAATTGCAATAGGATCCGCCTTTATTTTAATTGCGCGTTAATAGTAACAAATTTGGAGCCGGGGAGCCGAGCTCGGAGATCGACTACAACGACGACTACGTCACCGACGACTACTCGCACACGGTGTTCACGCCCGACCGATTCTCGAAATACCTATTAGGCATTGCTATGTAGAATGCTAGCGCTTTACTTTAAATGCATGATGATGAACCTTGCACTGCCTACTTTTAATTATCCTGTCCTTGATTGTCCTACCACTATATATGTGTATATAAGCGTGTATATGCGCTGAGCTTTGCGATGCATGTGTTTGGGATGGGAATAGTGGTTCTTGGCGTGAGTGGGGGTAAAAACCGGCGAGAAGGCGTTTTGGGTACTTTGGCGGGGGTGAGCTCGAAACAACCGATCTGGGATCGGGGATAGGAATGCACTCCTCAGTGTATCCCTTGCTTTGACGGTTTTCGGAGCCTAGGTGTTGGGGTTTTACTTGCGGATGGAGGACATGAGCTTGCCCCGGTCTGAAAGCGAGTGGATCAACCTTGTCGATAGGACTTTCGTACACACCACCTCGCCGAGAGTGGGGATAGGGCCGAGTTGAGCTCGGCAAGTGCGGAACCATACCTGCTTAGGAAGGATAGAGGGTATCTGTGGGGGAGCGGTGGAGGTGAGACCACCCTCTCAGAGCGTCTCCCGTGTGGCCACACGGGAGCATTTCACAGTTCCGGTGCCATTCCCTTTGCGAGGGGGGTCGCTTTGAGGGCCGGATGCAGGATGGGATCGTAACTACCGAGAGTTCGCACGGTAGGATGGGCTCGGTTGGCTGATCACCGTCGGGTACCATCCCGAGTTGGGTACAGGTGTACACGCTCTGCAGAGTTTTGATCTATACGTATAGCCGCGTCCTCGGTCATGGACAAACCTTGAAGACATGTTCGTTCCTCATGTTTTGGGATTTCTACCTCCCCCTGTAGTTGAGAGTGTGGTGAGCCGTGGTTGCAGTCGGTTAGAGGAGAGTGGCTCCCTCTACCTCGTCGATCCGATTGTAATCATTGAGGTGCGAGGAGAGGAAGTTCTCGCATCGACCCTAGATGGAGATAGGTTGTGGAGACGGGGCCCTGGGGTACCGTGTGGTTCCGAGCCGTGTCCGAGAGATTGGTTTGGGACCTATGTGGAGATGATTTCGTTTATGTTTGCTGCCGCCGCATAGGAAACCTGAGCTTCTACCTTGCCTCTTTTCTTGCCCTTTAGAGGATAGGCCACTTAAAGCCGCATACAGTCGGTGACGTGAACCTATCCCACTCCTTGGGGATAGACTTTGAGTGTGCAGGTTGCGAGTTCGACTTCGACATCAACATTGACGGATGGTACGACTGAGGGATACGTCGCTTCGCTCAAGGATGCCTGTGGGCGTGAAGAACAGAAGATGGAGACCCTTCCAAGATGCTAGCTACCGCCGCGTAGGATTTTACTCGATTCAGCCTTGAGGCTTGTAATGTTGTACTCCATTATGGACATGTAATAAATTATGTACTAATATTTGTGTGATGCGATGTACGGTTGTGATTTACCTACTGTGATGAGATCTGTACGCGATAGCTACTGATCCCGGGACTATCGCAAAGGTACAGGGACTCGGGTTTTCCTCACCGAAAATCCGGGGTCGTTTCAGGTGGTATCAGAGCCGTACATGACCATAGCGCGTATCCCTAGAAATGGCCGATAGTAAATAAGGAATCTATACGTTTCCTTCCTCTATATAAACCCCTTGGATTATTTTATAAAAGCTTTCCCCCTTTGAAAAGCTTCTTTTCTTACCTACGAGCTTCAACTATTCTCACGAGGACACGACCTTTGGTCGAGAACTTGTCCTGAACACGATGAAGAGGAGCGGTGTTGAAACACCATACTAGGCACAACCCCTCGGAGACCTTTTGACGATAGACTAGATCGTTGATGTGCTCGCGACCTCCGAGGCCCGAGTCACCCTCGAGGAAGCTTATATGTGTACCTATCATGTTTGCCGAGTGTTTGGCTCTTAATGGAGTTTATTGTGTTTTAACGCATCTTCTCATTGAGTGATAGGATATATAATTAGTGATATTTTCATGGTTGTGTCGACTCATTGGTTGGTGAGTGACGTTGTCTAGAGTTTTGCTTCCCGGGTCGTGTTTTCCAAAATGTTATCGATCCGAGGGTCGGGTCGCCGCTGGCACGCTTTGAAGAAGCTGCCAAGGAAGAAGAAGTTCCACAGGTTCGTGGCCGTGCCGCCACCACTGCCACCCGAGGACCCTGAAGTTGATGACGAAGAGGAGGAAGCTGAGCCCGAACCGGAGTAAGGCCAGCCTGAGACGGAGCAGCTGCCACCGCCGCCACCCAACTTGGTGGACGTGATGGCCCTACAGACTCAGCTGATGTAGAGGATGGCGGAAGCCATGGAGTACCGAGGCAATGGAGGGAACCACAATGCCCCGCCGGGGGGAGGAACTCATGAAGAAATCGAGGAGTTCATCTGCCTGGAGGCCCCCACCATCAGCTACTCGGACCATCCGCTCAATGCCGACGACTGGCTGAGGGTAACCGAGACCAAGCTCGACCTCACTGTCTACACCGACGAGGAGTGTGTCGCCATCGCCGCGCACCATCTAGATGGATCTACAAGTCTTGATGGGGCAACCATGCCGCCAGCCACCTGAACCCAGTTTCCACCACTTGGCTGGAGTTCTGCATGGCGATCGGCAAGCAGTACTTGCCCAGCGAGCTGTTGGTCCAAACGACTCAAGAGTCTTGCATCCTGACACAGGGTGCGATGAGAGTGAAGGAGCACGAGCGCCACTTCATGAAAATGATGCGCTACGCTCCCGAGGGCACCAACCTCGAACGGCGAGGCGCTTCCGGTTCCCGCGAGGCCTTCACCACGGCCGTCGCCGAGGACCGAAGGCGGTGAGCACAACTCTCTACGCCACCTCGTGATCCGCGCCATCACACTCAAGGACGAGAGAAGGGGTCGTGAAGACCACATAAAGGGAGTGAAGAGGATGGGAGATCGGGACCCCTTTGACCGATCGTCCCACAGGCCGAGGGATGGCCAACCAGCAATGATGAGAGGGAATTTCCGCTCAGGGATTAACCAGCATGGAAGCAACTTCAGAGGAGGCAACAACTACTACTCAGGAGGAGGGAGTTTCGACTACCAGCCGCGAAATGGAGGATATAATCGCCCGTAGCCGAGCACTCCAAGACCCAACATCAGAGAGTTCACCCCGACTTGCTTCGCCTGTGGCAAGCTTGGGCAAGATCTTCCAGTGCCCCGACAAGAAGACCACAGCTATGCCCGCAAAAGCACCGACTCCAAGAGGAGGACATCCTCGCTCTAATCTTCGCAATCCGCAAGCCGTGGAATGCTTACCCACCTGAAGAAAGGAAAAGCTACCAACGCTTCTGCCACCGCGATCGGAGAATTTTAAGTTGGATCGCATCGGCTCTAACTCTTTTTGATGTTGAAGTAACTCGTTTCTTCTGTCTTCTCATCTCTTCGAAAACCGGGAGTCAGCTCTTAATCTCGGGGACGAGATTCTTGTGAGGGGGGGAGTCCTGTAACATCCTGGAATTTTCTCCCGGAATGTTAGCAATGCGAAAATGTGGATTTCAAAATTTCGATTTGAAATTGAGTGCATAATTAAAATATAAGATTGTCTTCTATGATCCTTCCCTGAAAATCTTAGATTTAATTTGAGCAAAAACATAAATTTAGGAATTATAAATTGCTAGTGTGAGAACCTTGGAGTTTGATGGGATTTATTTTGCATCTTAATTGTGCGGGATTCAAATTTGAATTCAAATTCAAATTCGAATCACAGTTTAAATAGGAGCTAGAGTTTAAAGAAATTAGGAAAGGGACCTTTGCAGCTTGGGCCTTAACTCAATTCCCTAAGTTCTCTAGACCACCCCCAATCTCCCTCTCGGGTTCACCAAACCGCCAGCCCATCTACCCCTTTCAGCCCACCAAAGCCGCCGGCCCACCTTCCACTCATTGACTCTCTGCCACGCGGGCCCCAGCCGGTCGGACCTTATCTCTTCTCCCTGCCTCTCTTTCTTTCCCCACCGTGACGCGACGCAGGGGCGAGCCGCGCCGCTCCATGGCCGACGCCGCCCATGGCCGCCCCCTCCTCGCCGCGCCGCGCCACCGGGATGGCCTCCACGCGCCCCCGAATGGATTCCCCGGCCGTCCGCTCCCGCATCTCCAAACCCTAGCAGCCGCCCTACAAATAGCCGCCCAACCGGCCTCCCCCGTCCGCGCCGCCGCCATGGGGGATTTCCCCTGAATCCGCCGCCATCCACGCAAATCAGAAGGGGGCAAGAAGGAGTGGAGGAAGGGAGGAGGCGCTAGAGGCGAGGGGGAAGCTGAGGGCTGCTTTGGTGCGTGGGCCGTGCCGCCGGACCCCGCAGGCGCCATGCTCCTGCCCGAGCTGCTGATTCGGGAAGAAAAAGAAAGGGACCAGGGGGGAGAAGAAGAAGAGAAGGAGGAGAGGGGGGCTGCACTGCTGCGCCGCCGGACCCCCACGTCGCCGCCCGCCCGCACCGCCACGCCGCCGGACCGAGGAGGCCGCCGCCGCCCGAAGCCGGAGGTCGCCGCGTTCAAGGAAGCGCCGACGAGGCCATGAAGCCATGGACCGCGCCGCCCGCTCTCGCTCCGGGCCGTTCCTCTCGCTC
Organism: Cenchrus americanus; assembly: GCA_947561735.1. Classification (NCBI taxonomy): domain Eukaryota; kingdom Viridiplantae; phylum Streptophyta; class Magnoliopsida; order Poales; family Poaceae; genus Cenchrus; species Cenchrus americanus. The sequence continues at coordinate 253,630,689 of OX387241.1, forward strand.
TTCACCGCGCCTTCCACGCCACCGTCCCGGTTCGCATCCCCCGACTCGAGCCCGCTTCGCCGCCGTGCCTCGACACCGCCACCTCGCCGCCATGTCCGGGAACGCAAGGTGAGCACTACCCTTCACCTTGATGTGGACCCGGCCTTCGAGCCGAGGCCGGACCGAGCCTTGTGAGCTCGTTGTTTGTGTGTTGCCTGCGCCGTCCCGCACCGCGCCGCCGCACAGACCCGCCGTCGCTTGAGAGCCGGTCATCGAGCCGAGCCGGTCACTTTGCAGGTGCCGCTGTCGTCGTCACCACGCGCGCTCCCTTGCCTTGCAATGGTGTCGTACCTTTGTTCCGACGAGCGCACGCCGAGTTCCGGCTCGCCGTCGGCACCCACACACTGAGCACGCCACCATCGAGCGAAGGCCCTGCCTTTTTGGGCCAGGAGTTGTGCGAGCACGGACCTTTGTCGTGCGCACTTCCCCGCTTGCCGTCACCCCCGTTTATGTCCCTTGTCGTGCACATGTTGTCGGCGTTGTGCCACCGCCACGCCCGTGCCGCCGACTTTTTACCCGCACACACCAACACCGGGTCGAGGCCCCGTCCTTCCCGGCCGAACCTGTGCACGCGCACTCACGCACACGCGAGGTCGTTCGCCGGCGTATGTCCCCAACCAACGCCGCCGGGCCGTTCCTCGCCGTTTTCCCGTTTCTTTGTTCCCTTGCCTAGTGCACGCCATCAATTTTGTGTCGTTGCCATGGCCGTGCCGTCGGCGTTTGGCACGCACACATACGCACACAACCGAGGGGCCGAGCCCCCGCTTCACCTATCTGTGACCGTGTTCGACGTCCCGCCGTGCCGTCGCCCGCGAACCCCAACGCACCGGCGCACGTGTGTCCGTCAAGCCATCGACTCCAAGTTCGGACCTTTCGGCCACTTCGACCCTGAGCACCGCCTCGCCTAAATCTGCTCGTTGAGCTCTCGTCTCTGTGTCGTCGAAGTCGTGCACGTGCCGTCGGTTTTGTGTCGCCCCCGTGGCCACGCCGCCGACGTTCGCACAAATGCAAACACGTACACCGGAGGAGTCGAACCCCTCTGCTCTCCCTGTCCAACCGCCCGCACGCACACGCGAGAAAGCGAGCACGCCAGCATGGACACCCTAGTCCTTGTCGTCGTGACGCCCCACTTCGCTGCGCTACACCTAGTCTCACGACTGCACAACGCGCGTGTCGCCGTACCACGCCCTTGTGCTTGTCGGGCGAGCCGTTGATGCTATGATTCGCATGCTGGCACTTTCACCTCTCGTTCGCCTTCTCGCCGGCACTTTGTCCACCACCGGGATCTCTCGCTTCCCGTCGGACCCGCGACCTCGTCGCCGTGGGTTGACGCCGGCCATGACCGCTCTTCTCTCTACCCTATCGAGCCCTAGCATCTCTTCTCATGCTCCGTGTCTTGCTTTGTCCAACCACGGGCGCACCCACGCCCGTGTGGGGGGGATGTCGACACCGCGCGAGGAACCGCGCCGCCGAGCCGTCTTCGTAGCCCGGGCTTTGCCCTTGTCGCGACCGCGTCGCCATCCTTCTTGCTCTCGCCGTCGTGGCCGAGCCACCGGCACTCACGCGCGCCAACCCAACCGTCGCCTTGCACGCCTCGAACGAAACCGAAGCATCCAGATCGCGACCACCCCGTCTCTCTATTTCACTGCCGAGAACGTCCTTCCGCCTGGGCGCACGAGCGTCGAGGCCAAGTCGCTGCTCGTGATCGTCCACACGTACGCACGCGGCGAACACTCCGTGTGCCACCGAGGAGCTCACCTTTCTGTGCCCCAACCTCGTGTGAACTCAAACCCTCGCCGCCGACCTTCTCATCATTGCCAGGAAAGCCATGTTCTTGACCGTGACCTTCTGTTCGCAAAACGGCGTCCCCGCCGTGTAGTGCGTTGTCTCTGTCAACCTTGTCCGCGCCGGGCTGCTCTCTTCCGCCGCCGACGTTCTGCTCACGTACACCCGCACCCGCGGGAGTCGAGCCCTGCTCTTCCCCGTCCAAGCGGTGCATGCGCATGTTCACATGCACGCACGTCCTCGCAAGCGAGCCGCCACGCCGCCGCGGACACCCCGGTCCGCGACGCCGCGGGAGCTCGAGCTGCACCGAGCCGTTTACCTTCGCACCGCCGTGCTCATCCGGGAGCTTCGTCTCACGGACGCACGCTCGTGCATGAGCTCGACCAAGATGTCGCCTTTGCTCTCCTTGCTCGAGTCCGGTGAACACGCTCACGCGTGTGAGCCGAACCTTACCGTCGCTCGCCCGTCGTGACCGGAACCCCGTCGTCGGGGAGCATCATTTCCACCGAGGTGTGCGAGCGCCGAACCAACTCGTGTACGCGTTCGCTCTCGTGCACGCGAGCGCATACAACCTCATCGACGCCGACCGCCCGAATCTTGTCGCCGAGACCTTCGCTTTGCACCGCGCGCCAAGCTCGCTCTCCGTCACCGTCGTGCTAAGTTTCCGACCAAAGCAACCCTTTTCTTTGCCTAGATGAATCCCTAGGTGTACCGTAACCGTGTCGAGTCGCGTGAGGTCGAGTCACCGACCAACCTCGCCGCCGACGAGCCCCTTTCCGCCCGTCGCTCCTCTGGGACTTACCATCGAGCACCTGGCGCCCACGCCAGAGTCCCGTAGGGGAAAGTTGCACACACGCGCCCACACACCTTCGTTACCGTAGTGGATCCTGCCGGATCTAGTGCGGTCGACCAACCTCAAAAACACCACACCTCTGCTTGGTCGGCCGCGAGCCGCAGCAGGTTTGACCGAGATCGTTTGTGGCGGCCACACCTTCGGCCATGTGGGCGCCACTTGTGCATGGGTCGGCTTATAGCTACCTATGTGGCAGCCATGTGAGCTTGAAGAGCTAGCTTGCAGCCATCCCGTAGATAGCTTAGAGCCCTTTTGAGCCTCGCCGTAGTTAGCTTATATTTAAGTGTATTGTGTATGCGTATTTTAATTTCAGAAATCTATTTTATCTTTGGAAAATCCCCGGAAAACTCATTTCAACTCCGAAAATTGTGAAACCTTTTCCAAAGCTCTTCTAAAATTATAAACTCCGTGTTAGGCTAGTGTTCGCTCTCTTTTGGCTCTTAATTGTTGTTCATTTGGAGTTAATTGCAATAGGATCCGCCTTTATTTTAATTGCGCGTTAATAGGAACAGCTGGAGCCGGGGAGCTGAGCTCGGAGATCGACTACAACGACGACTACGTCACCGACGACTACTCGCACACGGTGTTCACGCCCGACTGATTCTGAAATACCTATTAGGCATTGCTATGTAGAATGCTAGCGCTTTACTTTAAATGCATGATGATGAACCTTGCACCGCCTACTTTAATTATCCCGTCCTTGATTGTCCTACCACTATATATGTGTATATAAGCGTGTATATGCGGCGAGAGCTTCGCGATGCATGTGTTTGGGATGGGAATAGTGGTTCTTGGCGTGAGTGGGGGTAAAAACCGGCAGGAGAAGGCGTTTTGGGTACTTTGGCGGGGGTGAGCTCGAAACAACCGATCTGGGATCGGGGATAGGAATGCACTCCTCAGTGTATCCCTGCTTTGACGGTTTTCGGAGCCTAGGTGTTGGGGTTTTACTTGCGGATGGAGGACATGAGCTTGCCCCGGTCTGAAAGCGAGTGGATCAACCTTGTCGATAGGACTTTCGTACACACCACCTCGCCGAGAGTGGGGATAGGGCCGAGTTGAGCTCGGCAAGTGCGGAACCATACCTGCTTAGGAAGGATAGAGGGTATCCGTGGGGGAGCGGTGGAGGTGAGACCACCCTCTCGGAGCGTCTCCGGTGTGGCCACACGGGAGCATTTCACGGTTCGGTGCAATTCCCTTTGCGAGGGGGATCGCTTTGAGGGCCGGATGCGGGATGGGATCGTAACTACCGAGAGTTCGCACGGTAGGATGGGCTCGGTTGGCGATCACCGTCGGGTACCATCCCGAGTTGGGTACGGGTGTACACGCTCCGCAGTTTTGATCTATACGTATAGCCGCGTCCTCGGTCATGGACAAACCTTGAAGACATGTTCGTTCCTCATGTTTTGGGATTTCTACCTCCCCCCCGTAGTTGAGAGTGTGGTGAGCCGTGGTTGCGGTCGGTTAGAGGAGAGTGGCTCCCTCTACCTCGTCGATCCGATTGTAATCATTGAGGTGCGAGGAGAGGAAGTTCTCGCATCGACCCTAGATGGAGATAGGTTGTGGAGACGGGGCCCCGGGGTACCGTGTGGGTTCCGAGCTGTGTCTGAGAGATTGGTTTGGGACCTATATGGAGATGATTTCTGTTTATGCTTGCTGCTGCTGCATAGGAAACCTGAGCTTCTACCTTGCCTCTTTTCTTGCCCTTTAGAGGATAGGCCACTTAAAGCTGCATACAGTCGGTGACGTGAACCTATCCCACTCCTTGGGGATAGACTTTGAGTGTGCAGGTTGCGAGTTCGACTTCGACATCAACATTGACGGATGGTACGACTGAGGGATACGTCGCTTCGCTCAAGGATGCCTGTGGGCGTGAAGAACGAAGATGGAGACCCTTCCAAGATGCTAGCTACCGCCGCGTAGGATTTTACTCGATTCAGCCTTGAGGCTTGTAATGTTGTACTCCATTATGGACATGTAATAAATTATGTACTAATATTTGTGTGATGCGATGTACGGTTGTGATTTACCTATTGTGATGAGATCTGTACGCGATAGCTACTGATCCCGGGACTATCGCAAAGGTACAGGGACTCGGGTTTTCCTCACCGGAAATCCGGGGTCGTTTCAGAAACAAAGAGCAAATCAACTTACATGGGTCCTGCATCTGAGAAGTCGTGCCTCCAAAACAATATTTTCGTCATTTGAGAATTTAGTTTTATCGGGAACACGAGATGTAAAAAAGAAGAATTATTGATTGACGTGATTGAGGGTAATGAACTCAAAAGGGCATAGTCAAAACTCAAAACATCATTTACATGTAAATGGTGTGCATCTAATTGCATTTGAATGTCATCGATCTAATCACATGGTGATTCTTTCCTTATTTTCCCTTTCCTTGCTAACTTTTTATGAATGACACGACTACCATTGACAAAATGACACAACGATTTTTTTCCTTTGTTCATCTAATCACGCAGTAATTCTTTCCTTACTTGATCTTTTCTTGTTTTTCCTTTCCTTGATGTCATCATCACACCAATTAATTTTCCTTTACTTTGTACATCAATATTTCTTTCCTTTTGAGTTCCTAGGTATTTTCTTTTGAGTCATGTTATCAATCATGCCAATCAACGTCTCTTTCCCTAAAAAAAGAATGAAGAAAGGAAACAACAACCATGATTGACGGGGGCGGGTCGGGTGGGTACGCGTGGGTCGGTAAGAATGGGGTAGGTGAGAAAACAGTGGTTTTCGGTAGAAACATTTTAGAATAGTTGAAAATCTTCGTTGTCGCGCCCTTTTGTTGTCCAAAACGGGTGGACCTGGGTTGACAGGTGGGGCTCTTATGAGAGGTGGGTAGATTTAAACCTGAGTGAGAATTGTTTTCAATTTTTTCTTATAGTATATATAGATATAATTGAGTACACACATTTGGGACACATCAGTTAAAAGCATCTCCAAGATATCTTGTTTATATGAGTAGCTAAAATCTTAATTGAACTATTATGTAAAATGAAATAACTAGCAAAAAGCTGATGAAATCCAATAGGTCCTCTAAATAGAAAACATGATAGTAGTGGGAGAGGACTTCTTTTTTTTGACTAGCAAGGGGGGAGGGAATAGAAAACAGGATAGCTAGCTGAGTAAAATACAGAGTCGCCGAGTTTTGATAATTTTTTTCGTTTTTTAAGTAACTCATTATATATATAGGATAGCTAGCTCTTGGAGATGCTTAACATTTGCCACCCGGGATCAACTCTCACCAACGTGCATGATGCGTTGGCCTCCTGCACCATGACAAACACTCTCGCTGCAGAATCGTCTTCCGTATACACAGCCTATTTCTTCAGAAACTCCGTGAACCAGTGGGCGGAACTCTTGGGGTAGCGCTTCATCCCATCATTGTAGTCCACAAAGTTTATCCCGAAGCGGACCGTGTAGCCGTTCACCCACTCGAAATTGTCCAGAAGCGACCATGCGAAGTACCCCTTCACGTTCGCCCCGTCCCTGCAACGAATCACAGAATCAGATGCAGCAGCTTGGCGAGCATGTGGAAGTTTTACTGACGTTATAGTACTGTGGTCACTTGAAGTAGAGCCCCTGAGCCACTGACCTTATAGCGCTTTGCAGAGCAAGGAGGTGCTTGTGGTAGAAATCTATCCTGGCGTCATCCTTGAGAGCTTCCTGGAGTGAGAGGCTCTGGTTGTTGGCTTCATCGACGCCTGAAAATGAATGATTTTTTAGTTTCGTTTAACTCGTATTGTATTTCATTTTTTAGCTCTTTAGGGACAGGGGAAATGTTGATTTTCCTCACAAAAAAGGGGATATATATGTTGCTTTACAAGAGGGAGACAGAGAGAAATGCAACTATGAAAGTTACTGATCCCAAAAATGCCACCGAATTGAATTTACCATTTTCCGTGATATAGACGGTAGGATTGCCATAGTTTTCCTTGACGTAAAGCAGCAACTCGCGGAAGCCTCGAGGGTATACGAAGAGCCAAGATGAAGCAGCCTACACACATACCATTCCTGGAAATTATTTATTGCCCACGTACAGAAAGGGAGGTGGAGACAGTGTTTATTTTCCACCGTGGAGTTACTTGTGATCTGTTGCGAACTTGTTACCTGAGGACCAATAGGGACACCATTTCGAACACCTACAGTAATATTAATAAACAAGATTAGGCGTGACAATATATGAGCAGAAAATTGTAGAAATGCATACATTCGAACCAAAAATGGGGAACACAATGTCACATGATGATTTGATGTAATCATGTAACTGAGACTACGTACAGTTTATGCAATTGCTTGGTTGTCGAAAATGCTACAGTTTTCCTGAACAACAGTTTTCTATTCTGTTTCAGAGTTTTGCCTCGTAGATACATTTCACAGACAGAGGCAATATTCCTCACGAACATCAAACTGATAAATGAACAAAACTAGGTTTTCGCTCTTGCATTACCGGTAAGATTAGCACGGGCATCGGTGTCGTAGGAAACGTTGAGGCCATTTGATGGAGGAAGGTTGTCGGCGTAGTTCGTAGTGTAGTAGTTTAGCCCAATAAAGTCGAATGCACCTTTCATCAGCCTAGATTGTTCCTTTGTGAACTGCGGCAACCGATTCCCAACTAGTGCTCTCATGCTTAGCGGGTAATCTCCTCTAGTAAGGGGGTCCATGAACCTACAATAAAATGGCATTGATAATGACTTTTCCTCCATGATCTTTAACGGCGGAATCCTGTGGAGGGTCACAGAGAATTTACCATCCTAGCATGAAATCAATGGCACGCCATGCCGCATCATCGTTCGATTTCGAACGGGAGAATGGAACAAACCAGTGTGAGACTAATGTTATTCCGATCACCCCCTTTTGCATGGCCTGCGATTTACATTCAGTACATGATGCGTGTGAGTGATGAACTGGTATCAATGTTAAGATATGATCGTAGATAGGGCTGCGGTTTAGACTTGCATGCCAAGTAGTTGTTAACTAGATTAGATTTGGTTGTTGTAATTCTGTTATCTTGTTGTACAAGCCACGATGGGGGCTGTTCCCATCTATATAAACGCGCAACCGTGACGCTGAGAAGCATCACGTTCAACCATCTTTCACATGGTAATCAGAGCTAGCAGTTTTCTCTTTCGCTTGCATGATGGCTCTCATCCCCTCCTCCGCTGCACTGCCTGCGCTTGGCTATCCGGTCACGGAGAAGCTTGCCAAGAACAACTACTCGTTGTGGAAGGCTCAGGTGACGTCCGCGCTGCAAGGGGCGCAGATGATGGGCTATGTGAACGGCGTGACAGCAGCGCTGGCGGCGACCATACCTACGAGTGCCACCGACGCCACCCCAATCGCCAATCCGGCGTATGAAGAATGGGAGGTCAAGGATCAGCAGGTCCTTCACTTCTTGCTGTCCTCTCTCTCTCGTGATATCCTCGTCCAAGTCGTTCCTGCCGAGACGGCTCGCGAGGCATGGATCTCCATCGACGGCTACTTCCGGTCTCGGTCCGGGCGCGTGTGATCTCCACGCGCATGGCGTTGTCCACGGCCCAGAAGGGGTCATCTACAAAGTGGCCGAGTACTACTCCAAGATGAAGAACCTTGCAGATGAGATGGCATCTGCAGGGAAGAAGCTTGAAGACGAAGAATTCGTCTCCTACATCCTAGGGGGACTCGACATCGAGTTCAATCCGCTTGTATCTGCTGTCGCCGCCCGTGTGGAACCAATCTCGCCTGGGGAGCTCTATACCCAGATGACGAGTTTTGAGCAGTGGATGGATCTACTCCATGGCAATGGCTCCGGTTCTTCAGCAAACTCTGCAGCTCGCGGTGGCCGTGGGGGTAGTAACCCTCGTGGCGGTCGCAATGGAGGCAATGGCGGTCGGGGTCGTGGTGGCTTCGGCCGAGGGCGCGGCAACGGCCGCCCTGGAAGCAACGGCGAGCGTCCCGTCTGCCAACTCTGTGGCAAGGAGGGACACACCGTGATTAAGTGCTATAAGCCCTTTGATCACTCGTTCACCGGCATCTCCGAGCGAGAGAGCGCCGCGTCCGCATCATACGGCATCGACACCAACCGGTACATGGACTCCGGTGCGATGGACAACATCACGGGGGATCTAGAGAAACTCACCGTGCGTGATGAGTACTCGGAAACGACCGATTCACACCGCCTCGGTGCGGTATGAAGATTCATCAAATTGGTCAAAGTACTCTTGCTACCCCCGATCGTAATCTTGTCTTAGATAAAATTCTCTATGCACCGCGGCCAATAAAAACCTAATTTCTGTCCATCGTTTCACTACCGATAACAATGCGTTTTTGGAATTTCACCCCAATTTCTTTCTTGTCAAGGATCAGGCAACGAGAAGGGTTCTGCTTCGCGGGCAATGTAGAGGTGGGCTCTACCCCCTCAAGCCCACGTCACCGTCTAGACGAGCATATGGCGCCACCAAGCTTCCCGCATCCCGGTGGCATGATCGCTTAGGCCATCCATCCCTTCCTGTCGTGCAGCAAATTCTTAGACACAATAAGCTGCCTTTTATTTCCGATTCCAATAAAGAGACCGTGTGTGATGCGTGTCAACAAGGGAAAAGCCATCAGCTACCCTATCCCAAGTCCTTTAGTGTGTCTAATAATCCCTTGGACCTTGTCTTCTCGATGTATGGGGTCCGGCTCCAACTTCGTTGGGAGGAACAATTATTATGTGTCGTTTATTGATGATTTTAGCAAATTCACTTGGATTTTTCTCCTTCGACACAAGTCTGAAGTTTTCCAACGTTTCCATGATTTTCAACACCTTGTTGAACGCTTGTTTAATCGGAAAATTGTTGCTATGCAAACTGATTGGGGTGGGGAGTATCAACGTCTAAACTCTTTTTTTCCAACGCATTGGTATTACTCATCATGTATCGTGCCCACATGCTCACCAGCAAAACGGGTCTGCAGAAAGAAAACATCGGCATATTGTCGAAGTCGGGCTTTCTCTTCTTGCTCATGCCGCCATGCCTCTTAAATTTTGGGATGAAGCCTTCGTTACAGCAGTCTATCTCATTAATCGCCTACCTAGTCGGGTCATTCAGAATGAGACACCTTTTCAGCGTCTTTTCTCCTCTGACCCAGACTATACTTCTCTTCGTGTCTATGGCTGTGCCTGCTGGCCCAACCTGCGTCCATACAACACAAGGAAACTTGTGTTCCGCTCCACACAATGTGTGTTCCTCGGGTACAGTCCGTTACATAAAGGATACAAATGTCTTGAGGTCAAAACCAGTAGGGTGTACATCTCTCGTGATGTGATCTTCGATGAAACACAATTCCCTTTTTCTAAACTCCAACCCAATGCCAGTGCTCGTCTTCGTGCAGAGATATCTTTGCTACCTCAATCCCTGCTTAATCCGATCAGGGGTACTGATACTTTTGATTCAACTGATGATTCTTCTCCTAACGCTACCAATGAGGTGCCAGATGTGTTTCCTGTGCAGGATGTGTCAAGATTAGGGGCCTCTCCAAGTCTTCCTGTTGAAAATCGGCGTGATTTCATGTCCTCCCGGCCTCCATCAGCACCGGCCGCCTGCACAGATCCCGGCGCTGATCCTCCTGCGCCTGTAGCGCGCGAATCCGCCTCGGATCCGGGGCCTGGCGGCGCGGTCCCGAGCGCGTCGTCGCCATCCGCCTCGGCCGCCCCTCCTCCGACACCTCGGTGCGCTCCCGGCCGCACATCCCTCTCCGCCTCCGCACCCGTCCACGTGTCGGGCCTCCACAGGTGTGCCCCCCACGCCGACAGCTCCCAGTCCGCTGCAAGGGGGAGCAGGCGTATCTGCATCGACCCCGGAGCCTGGCGGCGGATCGGCTACGGGCGACGGCGGATCGGCTGCAGGTGACGGCGGATCTTCTGCGGCCGCCCCTCAGCATCCCGTGACCCGGCTGCAACATGGCATCAGGAAGCCCAAGATTTATACCAATGGAACCATCAGGTATGCAAATTCAGCTATGGTTACTGAGCCTAAAAACCTTGCGGATGCGCTGCATAATCCCAACTGGAAAGCTGCAATGGATGTTGAGTTTGGTGCTCTTCAGAAAAATAAGACTTGGCATCTTGTGCCTCCTCAGCGAGGGAAAAATGTCATTGACTGTATGTGGGTGTTCAAGGTCAAGAGGAAAGCGAATGGCACACTGGACAAATACAAAGCACGCTTGGTGGCTAAGGGGTACAAGCAGCATTATGGCATTGATTACGAGGACACTTTCAGTCCTGTGGTTAAGGCGGCAACAATTCGGATTGTTTTGTCTATCGCAGTGTCACGTGGATGGTCTCTTAGGCAACTTGATGTCCAGAATGCCTTTCTCCATGGCTTACTTGAAGAGGAGGTGTATATGCGTCAGCCGCCTGGATATGAAGATAAGATGAATCCCCACTATGTCTGCAAACTTGACAAAGCTCTGTATGGTCTCAAACAGGCACCAAGAGCGTGGTACTCCAGGTTAAGCCAACGTTTACTCGAGCTAGGATTTGCTCCATCGAAAGGTGACACTTCACTCTTCTATTTCAGGAAAGGGAAATTGGTAATGTTTGTATTGGTGTATGTCGATGATATCATAGTGACCAGTTCGTCACAAGAGGCCACTAACGCTTTGCTGAAAAATTTGGAGCATGACTTTGCACTTAAAGACCTTGGCGACCTACATTACTTCCTTGGGATCGAAGTCAAGAGTTCTAAAGGTGAGCTGCTATTATCACAAGGGAGATATGCTAATGAAATATTGGAGCGAGTGAACATGTTGGATTGCAAGCCGGTTACTACTCCGTTGTTACCCTCTGAGAAGTTGTCCTTGCACGATGGTCAAAGGTTAGGGCCACAGGATTCGACTCGGTATCGCAGCATTGTTGGGGCCCTACAATATTTGACTTTGACTCGCCCTGACATATCCTTTGCCGTCAACAAGGTATGTCAGTTTCTCCATTCACCGACCACGGTGCACTCTGGGGAGCCAGTAAAACGGATACTTCGCTATCTCAAAGGAAGCCTTGGTCTTGGTCTATGGATCAGAAGGTCGCCATCAACGCTTGTGAGTGCATTCTCTCGACGCTCGACCGGGCGGGGATGCCCCGATGACCGAAGGAGTACGGGAGGCTTTGCGCTTACATTGGGCCTAATCTTGTGTCATGGAGTGCAAGAAAACGAGCACTGTATCACCGTCGAGTACGAAGCCGAATACAAGGCACCGGCCAATGCAGCGGCTGAAGTTATGTGGGTTCGAAAACTCCTTACCGAGCTAGGGGTTCCTCATCCGAGTGCAGGGCGCCTATGGTGTGACAACTTAGGAGCAACGTATCTGTCAGCGAATCCAGTGTTCCATGCAAGAACAAAACATATAGAGATCGACTTTCATTTTGTTCGTGAGCAGGTTGCCAAGAAACTCTTGGACATTCGATTCATCCACTCTAGAGATCAAGTCGCTGATGGTTTTACTAAGCCCTTGCCTGAAAGGCTGCTGGTCAAGTTCAAGAACAATCTCAATCTTGGAGAAGGTTGAGATTGAGGGAGGATGTTAAGATATGATCGTAGATAGGGCTGCGGTTTAGACTTGCATGCCAAGTAGTTGTTAACTAGATTAGATTTGGTTGTTGTAATTCTGTTATCTTGTTGTACAAGCCACGATAGGGGCTGCTCCCATCTATATAAACGCGCAACCGTGACGCTGAGAAGCATCACGTTCAACCATCTTTCACAATCAATACTGGAGAGGCTCAAATTAGAAGAGTGCAATTGATTTCTACTGTAGTTCATTATATTGAAGAACTGCAAATCGGAATCTGCTTGGAGGGTTCATCACTGACCTGATACTTTTCCTTATACAACCGGACTGTTTCTGCATGGGCAAGTAGTTGATGGTGACATACAGTATAAGGCTCTGTCCCTGAATCCCCATCACTGCACTTGCCCTGCTCCCATGGCGAGCACCGGCCTGGTGCAGACAGGCCAGATGCATACCCACCTGAGCAGAAGCTCCAGGGCTCATTGAACGTGATCCAGTGTTTCACTCGGTCACCGAACTCCTTGAAGCAAACTTCAGCATAGTCCTTGTAGTCATTGCTGCAGCAGTTAAAAGTTTGATAACCAGTTGGCAAGAGTTTGAAAAATATGCAAAAGAACTGTAAATCTGTTATAAATTCAAAATGGGGATTTTTTTGTTGTTATTTGTATCCTTCATTACGTTGACAATTGTTGATAGCATTTTCAGTTGAAGTAAATAGTACGCTGAGAAGGTCCAAAAGTCGTTATACTTACATGATGTTAGGACCAAGGAATCCTCCGTATTTGTCTTCTAATGCCTGAGGTGAGTCCCAGTGGAAAAGGGTCACAAATGGTTGCACCCCTGCAGATATATGTGCATCAATATGTACATAGTTCATATCTTCAGAAAATATTAAACCGTATGGGGGAGTACTGAAGATAGGAGCAAAAGGACCGTGTGCGTGGCCTACCTTTAAGCAAGAGTTCATCAATCAAATTGTTGTAGTATCTGACGCCTTCTCTGTTGACTCCACCGCTCAAACTTCCATCTGTCATTAGACTCAGATGACGTTAATGTTTGTTCGATGAGTTTGGACTTTGGAAGATACTCTATGCAAGCATTGCAGCACGTCTGAACAACAGTTCGCACTTACTTGGAAGAATTCGAGTCCAGGATATGGAAAACCTGTAGGCATCCATCCCCATGTCCTTCATTATGTGCACATCTTCCTGCATTTTTTCAGTAAATCACTATGTTTCAGTGATGTACTAATGTCGTTTTAGCATTCAATATTAGAGATCATATTATAAGCTTGATCATCTTTTTTTAAACAAAAATCATTAAAAAGCAGAACACTTTTTAGCAAAACAAAATTGAATCCCTACCTTGTATTGATGGTAGGAATCTACTGCCACGTCCCCGTTGCTTCTGTCAGCGATTTTATCTGCCAGATCAATAATCGTTATTAAATTCAAAGATACACTATGGGAAAAGCAGCGTTTACCGTGTGTTTCGATCTTTGCCGTGCGCATTTTATCGGGCGCATGGCAAAGAGGATTTCCCAGTAAAAAACAGTTTGTCGTGCGTTTTTATGTTGGCGCACGGCAAACAAATATTGCCGTGCGTTTTTTCCTTGACGCACGGCAAACATTTTTCCCCCATTGCACATTCGCCCCACGTTTGCCCCGTTAACATGTTCGTTGCCTTTGTCGTGCGCTAGTCCCAGTGGAAAAGGGTCACAAACGTATATGTTTGCCGTGCGTTTTCCCACGACGCACGGCAAAGTATTTTTTAAAAAATTGAAGTTTTGTACTTCTTTTTATTTCTCCACTTCAAGAACATTATTTTGTACTCTATATTTCAATTTTATACATGTCTCAATTAATTTACTATTTTTAACAATTATGTGTCACTTAAAGAATTTTTGTCGTATACGTCAAATTTGAACTATAAGTGCATAAAGTAATGTAGTAAACTTTTTGGAAAAATCATATTCATGTAATTGAATCATTTTTAAGATCTTATCCATGAAATAGATGAAATTTTGAACATTTTGTTCATGAATCATGAAAACCCACATGTGGTTACAATGTTTTTTAATTGTATAAAATGCAAATAAAGTTTGAAAAATCATGAGATTGGTCGAGGGCTTGTGGTATCCTATGTAAAGCTTGTGATAAATCATATAGAGTGTTTTCAGCAAGTTGTCATGGATGGTGTTTAGAAACCGAAGTATCTCGCTAGAAGTTTCAGAGTGTTTCATAGAGTTATGAAAGATATGGTTGGATTTATAGATGAAATGACATTCAAATTGAGTTTTGACTTCTAATCTTGTTTCTATAAACATTAGACAATATAACTTAATTTGTGTTATTTTTTAAGTTTTTTCAAATTTATTTGATATTTTTTGTGAATTTTATAAAATTGGTTTGTCGTGTGCCTGACTAAAAGCGCACGACAAAGAATACTCTTTGTCGTGCGCTAATAATACAACGCACGGCAAAGGCCAAAGCCCCACTCGCCCCGCCCGGCCACAAAGGCCCTTATTGGGCCAGCCGGCCCACACACCCCCCAAACCCTACAACAACGCCGACCGCCTCCCTCCCCCACCCCACCCATCCTCCCCCCCCCCCCCCCCCCCCGCCGCCTCCCTCCTCTCTCTCGTCTGCAGCGCCTCCATTTCCCCGCCTCGCTCCTCTCCCTCGGCGGCCACCGGCGCTCGGCCCCCCATCGCCGTCCTCCCTCCCCTCTAACGGTGACGCGTCGGCCTCCACTCCACGTGCAGCGACCTCCACGGTGCAACGACAACCCGACATCCCCTCGAGGAGGCCGGATCCGGCGGCGGGCTCCCCTGCGGCCGACGTGAGGAGGCTGGATCCGGTCGCCCCTCCCCTGCGGCCGATGCAGCAACGTGGTGGAGGCGACGTGGTCGAGGCCCAGACGCGGTGGAGGACCGGCGGCTGCCCCCGCATCGCGTGCTACCTCTCCGCCGTCCTCGAGTACCTCACCGCCGAGGTACGCCTTGCCCTTCCTCTCTCCCTAATTTCTGGTCCTTAGCATTAAATTCCTGAGTTAACTTAGACAATGTCTTCTAGTCAATGATGCTAGTTAGTTAGTTAGTGTAGCGAACATGGCCCCATATGCCATTAGTTCGAGTTTGATTTTGGTGATTCATGACAACATGATCAATGGGACTAACCATATTGTTTAGCATGTCTTTGTAGAGATTTCTAGGTCCCAAGGATGCTAAAATACCACATGCCAAATTGAGAAGATAGTCTATTTTTCAAGGGCCAAAAACGAGAAAGAAAAAGAAAAGGAAAGGACATCATCGGATGAACCGACGGTACCTAGATAGCAAGTGTCGGTGCAACGGTCGGACGAGTTGGTACACTGGGTGAAAACAAAGGCATCATCGGATGAACCGATGGTCCATTTTCTAGTAGCGTCGGACGAGTTGCAGAGAAGAAGAAGCGAAGATGGTAGTACCAGATGATCCGACGGTCTGAGTAGGGACACCATCAGTCTATCCGATGCCTTGTTTGAATGAAGACAGAGACGCACCAAGACAAGCTCTTCAACACCGGATGAATCGATGCCTTGGTCAAGGGGAAGTGTCGGTCTATCCGACGGTTACGAAGAAACCAGCAGAGACAGTTTGGTGAGAAGTCCTTCAGCATCGGATGAACCGATGCACCGTCGGTGCATAGCGTCAAAGCAGTTCTGATAGAGAACTTTAATGGCTACGTGACGTAGGAGGGGCACCGGATGAACCGATGCCCCTGAAAAGTAGGTGTCGGTTCATCTGACGGTCAAATTTTTAGTGAGCCGTTAGCCAACGGCTAGATGAGTGCCTTGGGCTAATTATACCCCCTCCATTCACCCATTTGAGGTTGCTGGATTGTGTGGAAGTGCAGGAGAGTGCAAGACACCTACAAGATCATATCCAATCAATCCAAGTGCTTAATTGCTCATCCATAGACTTGCATATGCTTAGTGTATGTGCTTAGTGCTAGGCTTAGTTTAGAGCTGAGTGAGTGCAAGGTTGTGCCAACCTTGTGAGGTGATTCTTCAGTGAATCAAGTTGTACAAGGTTCGTCAGAAGCCTTGGGGCCTAAGTGGCTCACCGGCGCTCCACATCGACCCTCCGGCTTGGTGTGGAGCGGCAAGGACACTTTGTGCGGGGGACGTGGATACCCCCTTCCTTAGTGGAGAAGCTCCTTAGTGGAGGCGGCATCAAGGTGACCAAGGGAGCTTGGCAAGTGCCTAAGTGGCTAGCCTTTGTGGCAAGTCAAGTGGTGCTCTTGGGAGAGACTTGGTGACCGGGAAGCAATACTCTTGTGTGAGTGCTTCAACAACGTGGACTAGGGGTGGCTTAGTGCTTACCGATACCACGAGATAAATCACGTGTCAAGAGTTTGCTTCCTCTCATCCCCTTTGCGTTTCCGCATTTACTCTATTGCAATATTTGCTCGCCTTTACTTTCCTAGAGTAGTATCTTGCTAGGATTGGCTATAGGTTGCAGACCTTATTTTGGGATGGGAGTTTCACACTAGAACAACCTTAGTTACACGTCTAGATAGTATGTTCTAGTTTATCTTTGTGTAAAAATAGTGAAGCCATAGGTTAAGGTTTTTAGTTGTCTAATTCACCCCCTCCCCCTCTTAGGCTACGAGCATCCGATTCCTTACAGTTAGACAATGTCTTCTATGCTGCTGTTGATTTCAAGATTGAGTGCCAATTGCAAACTTGAGATTGACATAGCATGGAAGACAATGGTCCCTGACCTGTCAAAAATTGGATTGGAGCCTGACTGATGTGGCCTTTTGTAAATGATTGCCAAAAGGAAAAGGAGTAGAATCAATTGTGGTAGTTGGAAATCTGATTTGATATTTTTTTCAAATAAAGTGATTTAACATAGGGTTATCTTCCATGTTAATCAACAACCCTGATAGCCCAACTATTTTTTCCAACAAAAAAAGAAAGAAAGGTCAGCTGATTTTATATATGCCATGTGTTGTACGTGCTGTATGACTATATCAATCTAGTTCGTTTATATACACTCCTTGATCTGGATTACAAGGAATCATTAGCTCCTTTTCAGTTGCGTCTGAATATAACTAATCATGCAGCTACATATTGCCCACAGAGCAAAACAGCTGGGCTCGAATCCATATTGTAGCTGGATTCATTTATATTATGTTTTTTTGTATGTTGTATTTTTCACCATTCAGACCATTTTGTTGGCTTCTGAGTTTTCTGCTCTTGCCATGCTAGAGGGTAAAGTGGGTGGGTAGATAACATGTCAACCTACATATATCAGTTTTTGCTGAAGGATTATGTCCATGTGTTTGAGATCTGTATTATGTGTGCAGGCATGCAAGCTCTAGAGCTGCTCTTATGCTCAAATTGGACAGGAGTGGCACTGCAACTGGGTATTTCTTAAGTCTTGCCTAACAGAAAGCAAACCATATGACATTATCAATTTTGCTCGATTCCTTTCATTCTTCAGTTGCTAACTTTAACTAGGATAGTGCCATAAACAAATTACAATTTTCTTGTCACTTGTGGAAGCTATAATCAATTGAGCTAATGCAGGTGAAATGTAAATCTAGACACATGTCCAACTTAGTACATAAATTATGTAAGGTTGGGGATAGTACATTGCTTTGGATTATCTTAAATAATTATGATGGTAGATTTTAGTGACATCTACATATAAGCATGAGGACTTAATTTTTTCGGTATATTTACTTTTAAGTTCAATCTTCATGGATCCCAGCTTCGTTTTTGCATTGTTTTAGCTGTACTATTAAATAACAATATGCTAGATCTGTTTCCCTTGACTTTTTTTCTTTCGGTGAACTACAACTTAACTGGTATTTCATAGAAACAGTATTTGAATTAAGCAGAGAACTGTTTCTGTCCTTTGGATTTTTTGACCAGTTAATAACTTCATGAAAACATTATTGAATGGGATAATGTTCTAAAATCTAAAGATGGTGGCCTTGGGAATACTTGTCTCAATCTGAATGTTGAAAGGCATGTGATCACTGTTAATCCTGGCCAAAGTCCAAGCTACTGTTAGAGACAGATATTGCGGTAAAGGAACTCCTTTAGGACTAATGATGCTATCGGAAGTAAGCATATCAGTTAGGTTCCACCTGGCAGCCCTTTGCCTGTTCCTGTCTTCCGAATAAGAAAGATAGAAATATAAATCTAGCTATATGCTTTCTACTTAATAAATATGTCTTCCTAGGCATGTTTAATTTGAAATACTAGGGGTGGTATTGGCGTTGCTGGAATGACTTTGTCATTCTGTAATAGAAATCATGTTTGATTCCTTCGTTATTTCTGAAACTCCATTAGGCTATAGGTTCATTGTGTAGCAGTGTTTTCTTGACTTCTAATTGTGTAACCTGTCGCATCTATTGCTGTTGGAACAAAAATACTGCAGTCTTTGTGTATCTGCAGTTTGATAGTGTGACGGCAACAATGAAGGCCCAACAAGCACTTCATGGAAGATGGTTCGCCGGGAAAATGATTACAACAACATTTATGGTAACATGATGCGATACAGTTCTCAGATATCTTGTGTTGCTAACGGATTAACTTCTGTATTTTGTAATCCTCACTGATAAACTTAGAGAAAGTATATGTGATGTTTGTGGTGATTATTGGGATATATGATGCTTTGTGATGGTTATTGTGATAAATATGATACCTGTGATGAATATTATGATATATATGATGCCTATGATGAATATTATGAAATGCATATTATGCCTGTGATTTTTGAGGATTTTTATATGTGAAAACAAAAAAAAGCTGCATATGTCACTTTGTCGTGCGCCAAACAGGAGGTGCACAGCAAGGTGACCAAAACCGCAGGCCTAAATAGTACCTTTGCTGTGCGTTTTACACGTGGCGCACGGCAAAGGTGGCACCTTTGTCGTGCGTTATTAGTAAGGCACACAGCAAAGTCTGGCCTTTGCCGTGCGCCCGAGGCGCACGGCAAACCGAGAGTTTCCCGTAGTGATAGGAGTTGGGATTGGGACTTGTCCGCTGTCTCTTGTCATCATCTAATAAATTCAACAATAAGGATCGGGACCTTGTCCGTTGTCTCTTGTCATTTAATAAATTCAACAGTAAGGATTGGGATCTTGTATGTTGTTTCTTGTCATTTAATAAATTCAACAATAAACACAAGTTGCCGCGTGTCTGTCCCCGTCCAATGCCCATTGGCCCTTTGACTATGTCAACTGTTATCAGGTTTTGCTGCCACAAGTAAGTTCAACAATTCAGCGGCTTACTACTTCCATGTTCAGTAAAACAATCTACTAAGAAAATTGAACTGAACAGGCAGCGACAGGCCGACTAACTGTTTGACTACTAACGGGTAACGGCATGAACTGGAACTGTGACCTGTGAGTGTGTCATGACTCATGAGTGGATTGCGGGTCAAGCTTATTGCTAACCAGCAAAGGATTCTATAGAAGTTAACAGAAATCTTCCTCACGGTGATGTCACTATGCACCTTTGTGGAGATGTGTGTTAGTGTGTAGACTGGTTGGAGTGGCATGTCTTTGTGACTTTGTCTAGGAGGATGCTCTGTCTGAGTTGAAATCATGGATAGCTTCTGTCTGAAGTAAATCACAGTGTGTTCCAGAGAGTGACTCTGGCTTACAGTAAATTTGGCTGGCACCTTTTATTGTCTAGAAGAAGTGTTGATAGACATACAAGCCTAAAACTGTCGAGAGATTCTTCCACCTCTGACAACACAAATGTGGCCATCAGAAATTCAGACACCCCATTTCTTTAGACTATATACTAGAATACTAGATCTCTCTAATCGAACTACAGAATATAATTCTCCAAACATATGTTGCATATTTAGATTTAATTGTCTGTTGATGATACATATATGTAGTGGTGCTCTGGACTATAGTATTTTGCTTTGATCTCCAGTTCCACAGGCAATGGCTGTAAGGCAGTACTAATGGACAACTTTGTGTACATTTGATTGATGCAGTGGAGGATAGATTTTTGTTCCTTTATCTAAAAAACTATGCAATTGTGTTAAACATGCTTGTGATGATGGTCCTGATTAAATGCTTCACCCAATAAAGGTTCAACAAAACTTAAACAAATCATGTGGCACTTGAAGGGGTAAGTAAACAAGAAACAACCCTTAGCTTGATTTCCTAGCTGCAAACAAGGTGAAGCAAGCATGAACCATCGAAGTTCTGAACTTCTGATGAGTGATGATAGAGGTTTATATTATATGCTTGCCTGGGTGCTGATGAGTGAAGGTGTCCCAGATGCTCGGTCCTCTGCCTCCCTCCATCGCACCCCCCTCGTACTGCATGTGAACACATCAAGTCATCTCGTAAGATCCATATAAGAATTTATAATTCGGAACGAAGGGAGTATTAGTTTAGGTAGCGGTTAGTGCTAAAGCCTCCCTACTTGTGTCATCGGCCTACGAGAGTTTAAATGCTAAACGAAATCCTTGACTGAATAGAACAGACTTTCACCTGGTAAGACGACGAGGCCGTCCCGAAGATGAACCCCTCCGGGAAGCTTCTCCTGCTGATCGGAGGCAGTTGTCCAGCGCCATCGTACGCGGCGACGGCGGCGGAAGCCGCTGCAAGGAGGATGAGAAGCTGGAGTAGAAGAAGACGTCCGATCATCGCGGCTACTCCCATGAAATGGGAGGAGCTTGGTGGTTGGGACTTGGGAGCTGGGACAGGCTCTGCTCTGCTCGGTGAGGAGAACCCCAACAGCGGCATGGCCCCATTTATATACGGACTGTGTGTGTGGCATGTATGTCCTACTAGACGCGACGTCGTTTTCCCCTATTTCACGAGTGTTGATCAAGTGGTGACGATCATCGTCAAGAAATCAAGATTCGAGAAAGCATCGCAAAAGGGACATTTGGAGACTTGGAGCATATGTTCTATCGTTCTTTAGCTGTGGAGAAACGGAAACGTGTGCTTGAAGATTGCAGTTGCAGGCTTGCAGCTAGAAAAGCATCTCTGACTGGTAGTCTGGCAGGACGCGTGGGGTTTTATTTAAATTTTGAGATTGTGAGTGGGTTTTTGAATTGTCTTCGGAGGAAACGTGAGACGGTGAGAGCCAAGTGCCTTCGAATTGCGCGGGGCGCGCTAAAAGTCGCAATGCAAGAGGACACGAGGGAAGAACGGAGGGAGATAAAAGAACGCAGGCACAGCGGCACAACATGAGCGACTTAGGGGGCTGCCGCGGTGTCCGGCCACGGCTCCCGCGCGCGACACGCGGCTGCGGGTTGCAAAGCGGCGCGACTTGGCTACGCACCTCCACGAAAAGCTCGGCGCCACGCGAGCATAAGGCCACGGTGACGCCGAGCGAGAGCGGCCCGCGGGGTTGCAGCCCACCACCGGTCCATCGACGTTCTTCTTCCTTCCATCCGGCGTCTCCTTCTCGATGGCACCACCCCCGCCACCTCTGTCACTGACCCCGGCCGGCGGCTCACCGCCGCTCGCCCGCCACCCACCCCGCCCTTCCTAACCCGGCGCACCTCATCGCCCTCGCCGCCGGTCCGACCCCGCCCGGCCGACGACGTTACCGCGCCGCCTCGCCTCCGCTGCCAGCCAAACCGCCGGCGCCGGTCCTCTGCCCCCCCCCCCCCCCCCCCCCCCCCACACACACCTCCCTCCTTCTAGGTCCGCTGGCCATAGAACCCCCGAACCCAAACCCCGAAACCCCAACCCTAAGGCCACCGCCTCGATCGTCACCGCTGACCGCCCCGCTCACTTCCCACCCCTCCAGGCGCCGACGTGGAAGCACGGCGACGCATGCGAGCACGACCTAGCTGGCAAGAGGAAGGAGAAGGTGGATATCGTGTGGTCCCTGTGACCCGCATGAATCTCAAACACCGGAAGGCAGCGGGCCTTCCGGAAGGTATATAGGATCTGCGGGTACGGCGAGGGTGCGGGCACACGGGGTATATTGGCCGTGTTTGATGGGTGGCCCGTGGGCTCGGCTGCGCTCCCGGGAGCCCATTTTTGTGTTTGGTGTCATTTTCCTCTCTCCCAGCGTGGCTCGCACACTCCTCAAAGCAGTCCGCAGCCTGACTCTATTGCTACGTCAAAATTTGGCATAGCAAATGGGCCTGGCCGAGTGGAACGTCAGGTGGTTCTCTTGGACGAGATGTCCTCACCTCCCGACTCCTCCCTCCTCTCTCACCCGCCACCGCACACCACTGGCTCCTGCTCCACCCGCCGCCACCCACCACTACCTCCTGCGGCCGCAAAGAAGGACGAGCATGCGAGGCCTCACCGCAGGGATGAGGAGCCGGCCACCCGCACGACCGCCTGAGAGCAGAGTAGGGGTGAGAGCGCTCGATTCCCCGCTGGTAGATCTCGATGAAGCGCACCACCGTGGTCGTCGTCGCCGCCGTCGCGCCCCTGCTTCGCTCCGGGCCTGCTTCTCCCCGGCGCTGGCGAGGGAGGGATAGGGAGGTATGCGAGCTCCAAGATTTTCGCCATGCCGCCGTCACGGGAGAAGCATGCCTGCTGCTGCCGGGAATGTTATGTGTCGCTTCAGCGACAGATTCGCCGCCTGTCGCTGAAGCAACGCAGGTGGGCGCGGGTGGAAGCCTGGGAGGGGAGCCCGGGGCTTTTTTTCCTTTTCTATTTTTCTTGTTTCTTTTTTTATTTTTTATTTCTTTTTCTTTATTTCTTGTTTCGTTTTTCTTGTTTATTTTTCATTTCTTGTTTTTTCTTTATTTATTTCTATTTATATTTTCCTTTTTCTATTTCTTTTTTTATTTTTCTTCTTTTTTATTTTTTATTTATATTTCCTTATTTTTTCTGTTTCATTTCTTTCTTTCTTTTTATTCTATTTCTTTTATTCTTCTTATTTTACTTTTATTTCTCTTTTCTTATTTATTTATTTATTTATTTATTTATTCCTACTTTATTTTTTCTAATTCCATTTTTATATTCTTTCCTTTTTAATATTTTCCCTCCATTAATATTTTTATTGTTCGAGATGAAATGTAAATTTGTTCTCGTTAGAATAATAAGTTGTTCTGGCTATAATTGTCTTGCTTGGGTTATAATAACAATTTGGTCCGACCATTGTTCTGATTTGTTCTGACAATACATTTTTTTTTGTTCGAGATGACACACAAAATTGTTTCGGCTATAATCGGATTTGTTCTAACAGTTGTTCTCATTGGTTCTAACACTTTTTTTCAAGATGACATACAAACTTGTTCTGGTTATAATAATATTTTTGTTCTAGCTATAGTAATATCTTGTTCTATTTATAATAATAACATGTGTTTGACCTTGTTTTTATTTGTTCTGACACCATATTTGTTGTTCGGGATGACATATAAACTTGTTCTGACAGTTGTTCTTGTTTGTTCTGGCACTCCATTCGTTTTTGTTCTAGCGATAACAGAATATATAACCGTAATTAAAAAAATACAAATAAAAAATTGTCAAAATATAGTCAAGTGGGATCTTGTTTCGAAGTTTTTATTGTCAGAAATCCAATGGTGCGATCGAAATTTAATTTTGATGTTTGGTTTGTGATTTATAGATTTTTAGTTTCAATCAATGTTGCATGTGGCTGATCTCATCATTTTTGTTTTCTTTTGCATGCATGCACTCCGGCCCCTCCTGGTGCCCCTTTTCTTCAGCGACCGATTGATTTTTTTGTCGCTAAAGCGACGTATAAGAGCACCCTGCTGATGCTGGGGACAGAGAACGACACGAGGCAAGCGGCGGAGGAGGATGCGCCGGAGAAGATGAGCTCGTCGGTGGTGGCGCAGCAGCCCGCGTTGCAACGACCGGTGACATTCATCGGCGTGCGGAAAGGAGTGGTTGAGGTGCTCGACGAGCTCGAGCTAGAGCTCAGTGGCAGCCATGGTCGCTGTGGAGTACGCCCCCTGAAGTGTTCGATGAAATGCCAAAGTGTGGTAGTGTTACCAATTCCGAGTCCAGGGTCACCATATTCATGTGTACAAGAACTTGCCAAACACGATCTCGATGGTGCCAAGCTCCATGGCAAAGTTTCCAAACACGTGGAGGTGAACCATGGCAACCAGGTTTCGGTTGACTAGAGACAGGTTGAGGAGCCAGGCTGCCCAGATGCCGGCCGGTGAGTAAACACACCCATTAAGCCCGGACCGCGGCATCGCGAGGCAGCACAATGGCCGGGCAGGTCGTCCAGGCGATCAGGGCCACGGCTTCAACCAGGTTGCGCGGATACGCACGATGCTGCCATTTCCCGTGAGCCAGGTTCGTCGGGTGCAGGTGCGCAGGCTTAGGTCCACATGCAGATTAACAAGAGTATCTACCGTGATGCAATTGAGCAGCTATCCAATCACCATTTCCTTGCGGTCTCGCTCGAGCGAGTTAGGTAACCAAACTAGCTATCATTGCATGCCTAGAGTCTGCTCACCGAGGGCCTAGTCGATCTCTTGATGCGAGCCATTTTTGGATGAGAAGACAACTAGTCACACTCTTAGCGCTTATATTGTGGCACGGTCATGCATCACCGCTGTGATGTATGTTTCCGTGCGTGGTGAAATCCGAAGCAAAGAAGGCAAACAGGCTGCACTAGAAGTGCCAAGTTGACATCATGCCTCATGTGAAGTTGTTTGAAACTTAAAAAATCTATAAATATTAAATCCAATATCAAAATTAAATTCCGATTGCACCATTGAATTTCTGACAATAAAAACTTCAAAACAAGATCTCACTTGACTATATTTTGACAAATTTTTTTATCCGTATATGTAATTAAGTTTTATGTTTTCTAAGCTACGATATCTGTGAATAAATTCTACGTACGAACAAATTATATGAACCAATGAATAAATTATTTTTATTTCTCTTTCTGTTATTATACTTTTCTGGGCCAAACAAAAATTTACTAGGCCCAACAAAAATTCAGTTGGTCTGAACAAATATATTCACTAGGGCTGAACAAAAATTCACTTGAACCGAATAAAAATTCACTAGGGTCAAAGAAACATATTCACTGAGTGCGACAAAAGTTCGCTGGAGCTGAACAAATATTCAATGGACCCGAACAAATATACACAAATGGCGAACAAATATTCACTGAGACCAAAAAAATATATGAGGCCGAACAAATCTATTTGTTCTGGCTAGTAAAGTATTTGTTCACTATAATACTAATTAATATTTAATATTTTAAAAAAGTATTCATGAAAGTAGAACAAATATTCATTAAGACGAAATATTTTGAAGTGAAGTTTTTTAATTGAGGACAAACAAATATTCACTCACACAAAACAAATATTCACTTAGGAGGGAAATTTATTGAAAAGAAACAAATATGCACTGAAATAAAAATATAAGAAAAAATAAGAAATAAAAAAATTGAAAATAGAAACGGAAAAATAAATAAATAAATAAATAAAAGAGAAACAAAAAATATAAATAAAAAGGAAGTAAAAAAATAAAAGAAGAATAAAAAGAAAGAAGTAGAAAATAAAACACAGAAAAAATAAAATTGGAATGGAAATATAAATAAAGAAAAAAATCAACCCACACCCCGGGTGCGATAACTTTTGTCACGCTTCTAGTACCTCTGTGGGCTTCCCCTCTTATATTAATTAATGTTCGAAACCATTCTAGGTCTTTTGTGAAAAGGAGTGGACACAATAATATAAATTCATATGTGTACATGTGTGCACCAATATTTTGATAAAATAATATAGCATGCATAATGTTTATACACGGGATGTATATTGATCCTAAACATGTTTCTTTCCCTTAGCCACCCTATTCTTCACACGCCATGAATTGGTGCATCTACGAGTTCTTTTCATCTTCTTTGAACTAAAACCCCGATCATTCCGACGCACTCTTCTTGCCACATTTGTGAATTGTAAAGCATCAAGTTGTTGTAGCCAAGGTTCAGAACTTCCCCGTTGGGCTGATCGCTTTCCCCGTTTCATAGAGTTCATAATCTTGGTGATGTCTATTTCCACATCCAACTCTTCTTGGTTCCCGCTTGTCCGATTTCTCACTCAAAGTGTAGTCTAAGGTTTCTTGCCTCACCCGCTGTGATGAGCATCTTGGAGCAGTCTTAACTCGATTTGTTTGCCGATTCTACATGCCCGCTAGATGTTTTTGTGGCTGAAGTTTGTTTTGCCTCACGTTCGGACCGTTTCACCGCTCCTACAATACAAAAATAAGTAAACCAGCCC
The DNA here is from genome assembly GCA_947561735.1 of Cenchrus americanus. NCBI lineage: Eukaryota > Viridiplantae > Streptophyta > Magnoliopsida > Poales > Poaceae > Cenchrus > Cenchrus americanus. The sequence goes on from OX387241.1 coordinate 253,657,121, forward strand.
TTAATAAGTCACATGCGAAAAGTATGTTGACAAAATTGGGTTCATGTAATTATATTGCACACAATAGACATGAGACAGAACTACACCTGTGGCAGTAATCGAGCATAAACATAGATAATAAATGCATATTTTTTTCTATCAGATAAACATGTTACTACCCCCTTCTTCACAAACATAAACAAACTATATTTTCACAATTGAAGAGATGTAGACACATGATACCATGGGATAGAAAAGAGTTAAACACTACAAGAAACTATTTAATCCGTGACGTAACCATTCTGTCACGGGTTAAATAAAATTCGTCGCAAATCAGCATCCGCGACGATTTACATTTTCGTGGTGGAATGAGCGTCATTGATTAAATCTCTCGACGTTCCCTTAATAAACGTCGCGATCCGTGACGTATCTGAATCGTCACGGAGCAGCCCGAGGCCCATGCAGCCCAACCCATGGCTCACTATCCGTGACAAAATAAAATCGTCACGGATTGCTACGGACTCATGTGACATGGATGCCGACGTGGCGTGCCACCTGGCTGCCGACGTGGCGTGCCACCTGGCAGCCGACGTGGCGTGCCACATGGCTGCCGACGTGGCGTGCCACCTGGCGGCCCGACGTGGCGTGCCACATGGCCGCCGACTCGGATGGTTTTGATGACATGGACAATGACGCGGTTGCCACATGGCCGCCGACGTGGCAGCCGACCCGGACGACCGCAATGACGTGGACAATGACGTGGCGTGATGACGTGGAATTTTTAGGACCCTTGTGTGACGGCCTTATTCTAGCAAGGGCCACATTTCGGCCCGAATTTCAGCCTGCTGAAATCAATTCACCCATGAGAAGTACCCATCACATTTATCCAACGAATAATAGACAAAAAATTTTCATACGTAATTCAAATTCCCATAAGACAATCACAAAATTCAGCCCATAAGACAATCACATATTTGTGTATCTTTTCCAAATCTCATTTTGCATCACATAATTTTATCCGTTGCAAAGTTTGCATCGACAAAGATCTATACAACAGTCCTCATCAGCATCTATTCAGCGGCAAAAATGAAGCTCCACAAACAGAAGTATGAACCAACAAAAAACTCTATATAGCAGCCACATTTTCCAACAAAAAAGACATGCAAAAAAGACATGCAGGTCGCCAGGAGCATCAGTTGTACATCACACCATGAGCCACCAGCAGGTCACCAGGATGTGAACCTCGAAACCAAAAGAATAAGACAGTTAACTTGCAGTGCTAACAAGACAAAAACAATATTATGTAGCTATTAGCATGCCAGATTGTTTAGAAAAAAACATATAGAACCATTCCTACAATATAGAACCACTGGACCACAAATACACAAATATTAGAAAAACTAGGTGGAACAGATGTGCCCAAATATCTAAATCACAAATCCACATCAAGTATCATGTTAGTATTAACAAGCTAACAAGTAAGAGCTAACATGCTCGCATGCTGTGTGCAGGAAAACAAGGATCCAGATCCATACAAGGACAAGCAAAGGGCAACATATGGCAATCCAACTAGCAAAACAACATATTCTTGGTTCCAGGAAAATATAACATACCCTCATGCCTGACCAAGCAAACGTTCAAGTTTTGCTTCCAAAGCAGCTTGCTTCTTCTCCATATCCTCCTTGTCCCTTATCCTTGCCCGTTCCATTTCCTGCAGCTTGCCTTGACAAAACTTCAATTTCGACACGCCGATCGCTCACAACGATCGAAGGTCACCATTGGCCCTTATCTCCACTTCTAGTCGTGCTTGAACACTCTTTGCACTAGATCTTGGTTTCCCGGACACGATCCCCGCATTCCGAAGGAATGTATTGTTTTTGCACTTTTCATTGAGGACATCGGCTACAACCCGAGTTGCGTGCCTTGGTTCTTCACCTTCAATTGGTGCCGCCGCCAACCGATTCTCCATTTCAATCTTGCAAGACATCGCAAATAACATTTGTAACTTAGAACAATTTAAAATAAGCAACCGAAAACATCATGCATAGGAGAACTTACAATGGCGATTGTACATTAGGCATGTAGCCCTTCTTCCTCTTGCTTTGAAGTGAGTCGGCTTGAACAAACCAAACGCATCCAATTCATTACCCTCATTCTCGCCCGCCCGAAAAGAATGTGCAGCAAGAAACTTCATATTTGTGCAGCAAGAAACTTAAGGTTTGTGCATCAAGAAACTTCATGTGTGCAAGAACGAACTTTGTATTTGTGCAGCATGAAATTAAACATAATTGATTTGCTAAAACCTAACGAACAAAGATGTTAACTTGAACAAAACTGGTTTTCAATTGTTGCAAATAACCATGGCTAACTTACCAGCTTTCTCTACAAAAACTCGGATAGCTACATGATCCAGCTTGTACCGGGAATTTGACCAAATCCCGGTTGTCTTTGTTCTTTTGACAGACTCGCCTACATCATATAAAGAACAAAAGTTAGACAAGTGCCGAAGTAGGAAGTACAAGGCAATAGTTGGTTTTTTGTACCATTTTTTCAAGTTTCTTCCATGCTTCCACAAGGTGAAGCCACTCATCATCACTTGTCGGCGGGTTCATTGGAGAAGTCCTCGTGCCAAATGAAGTGGGAAAGGATCAAAAAATTTTTCCTTCAGCCTATGTCGTTGTTGGCGAACTGCAGCTTTTCATCATCTCAACACAACCCTTTCTAATTGTAGCATCATCGGTGTTGATGTCAAACTTGGCCTATCCGGATGGAACACGTATGAGAACTATAATATTTGAAAAAAGAAATAGCTTGCAGGACATTTAACTTCAACTTATCGGTTGTTTTCGGATAAGATAAATACAAACAAGACACAATTGTCGTCAGCTTATCGCTTATCATGTCTAAAAACAAATCATGTCATGAACAGAAACAACTCAAAAGTTGTGTATAAGTTGCAGCCACAAAATGAGTACCATTTCACTAATTTAACATAGTTGTAAGCTAAAAGTCATGTCATGATTCCTACCACATTGGGTAGCAGATTCGGAAAGTTTAGAGAATAACTTACACGAAGGCATCCCAGAAAAGCTTCAATCAATGCAGGTCTTTTCTTGTACTCCTTCCAATGCAACAACACGGGCACATGGTTTCTAACCGCAATATTGCATTCGGTGGCAAACTTGGCAGCAATGATAGGTGTGAGGGGCCCGATGCTTCCTTCGGTATAATGATGGGTAGCTTGCCACAGCGAGATCTGTTTATCCTCTGGAGGCCATGCCCCATGTTAGCTCCTTGATTCCAAGGCACCTCTACTCCTTGTAATAAATTATCAATGAAATTGCTATTAGCGTGCGAAGAACATAACCGGCAATGTGATATGTAACATGAAAAATAATGAACAACCACCTTCAATGTTATCTCGTCACCATCATTCGGGGAATGCCATCGGCTCCATCATCTAGTAAGAAGATGTAAGTTAGCATTCATCACAAATCAAAGGTTAGCATGAGTGGTACACACATGGAACTAGAAAGAACCACCTTCGCCGGCCATATGAGTGAGATTGTGAGACGAGAAATGGCATCGCTTGCATCATCTAAAGAGATGTAGCAAGTTAGATTGCATTAATCATGTAAACAAATGTTACGGAATGATAGAAGAACCATGGTACTCACCATGAGCAAGAATCGGCACATGAAGCTCACTTAGTTCAGCGGCAAATGGCACATGATCACTTGGTTGGACAGCTGCCACACGGTCACTTGGTTCAGCAGCATGCCATGTGGTCACTTGGTTCAAGAACTGCCACGTGATCACTTGGTTCGGCGAGCCGCCACATGGTCACTTGGTTCCCCGCCGGCATGTGGAGGTGGAGGTCACTTGGTTCGACAGGCCGAGCATTGCTTTCCTTTGACTTTTTACGTCTAGTGGGTGGTTCATGTGCAAAAACCCTCTTACGAGACCCAAATCTAACACCACACGAAGAAGGAACTGAAGTTTGATTCTTAGTGCTGTAGCATCTCTTCGTCTTACTGGCCTGGTAGAAATAGAAGCATGGATTACTGAATAGAGTTTTCATAGAAGGAAAAATGTATTAGTAAGCACACAACAATTGAAAGGATTGGGAAGTTGGAAGAATTGGCACCTTTGCGAGTGCCATTTGATGAGATGGCATCTCCTTCAAAGCATCATCATCTTGTAAAGGATCATATTCGGATTCCGAGTTTTCACTATGCCGTTTGGTATTGTTATTTCCTTGAGAAATGGCGGATGTTCGAAAGTATGGATAGTTGTCAACGATTCCTAGCTGCTTTAGCCGTGCACGTTTTTTGCATACAATTTCGGAGACGCAGCTCTTCGTACTCCTCCAACGGTGTTTCTAAGAGACAAGAGAAAACAAGAACATATTAGGGCCTCCACAAAGATGGTTGTGATGCCCGTAAATAATAGCTATCTACTTCGTGTGAATAGTTTATAGTGCTAGCTATACCCATCTCACCTCCTCTCTCCCCGCACTCCCGGCCGTTTCTTTCGGGTGAAGACCGATTGAGGGAATGAGCGACATGCACCACTCCCGGCTTTTGCTTGCTACTAGTTATATATGCCACCCAATGATTTCATATACCGGTGCTTCGGGTCTATTTATGGCTTGCAAATAATACGGCAAGCCAGCAAAGAAGCCGTCCATTATATTGCATTGGCTGCCACCACCACAACCACAATGCACACACACACAAAAAAAGAAACCGATCGACAAGTAGAGTGCAAGTAAGGCAAGTCATCTATTATCAGTACCTCACACTTTACCATAGTTTTAGAACACAGTACTACACTTTACCATAGCTTGCAAATGGTTCAACAAGAATTAAATATTCCATGCTACCAAAGACAAGTGCTACCATCATAGCTGTAATATAACACCAAAAGGTACGGATGCATGACCAGTTTCGGGTTTTCGCAGTCCTATAAGGCTTTAGACTCGTCAATTAAACGTTATATGTTTCAACATGGATTTGACCATAGTAAATATGCTAACATTCTTCCATGACTAATTGAGAAAGTCACCGACAAAGGTTTGCAAATCACTCGCGCGAAATAAACATAAGCTAACACCGACAGAGGTAAATCATTGCAATGCAAGTATTCAATGGCAAGTCATCCCATCATAAAAGTAGGAGATTAACACCGACAGTAAATCATAGCTATGCACCCTAAGCACTCATCCCATCATAAAAGTAGGAGATTAAACCATACGAGAGGAGGTACGTGTAAGGAACACAAACTTGTGATCCGACGTGGTGCTTGTGGCTTCTTTTGCGCACCACCCTTCGCCGACATGGTGGAGGTCTTGGGCTTCGTGCTTTGGTGGTCTTTTGGTTCGCGCCGGAGATCTTGGGGTCGGTGCGAGACGTCTTGGGGTAAGAGCTTGAGCTTGCCGGTGGTAGGTGTACACCGACCGCGCCGCCATCTTCTCGATACTTGTACGCTTGCCGCACCACCCGCTTCGGTAATCCAATTAGTGTAACTTAGTCAAATAAACTCCACAAATAAACTTAAGGCAATAATCATAGCAAGATAGCGAGAAGCATTTTGAATGCTGAATACGGAAATAGGAGTACTCATAATCGGATGTGAGCAAAACCGGACAATCAGAGTTAAAAATATCAGCCCCGAATTTATTTACATTCGATTAACATGTACACAGATTAAATATACTTGACATCACAACATGAATAATTCCGAACATTGAATAATTCCGAACAAATATCAGCATTGAATTACATTTCATGACATTGACATCATATCATTTACATCATTGCCTCGGGTTAACAAATTGGCCTCGGATGATTTGATATAAAAAGCAAGAACAAATGGTTCATGGCAACCATGGAAGCGTGAGACACATCCAGCCCGCATTTGAAAAACATGGGCATGGATGTGTCACACGTTTTGATGAGTGCCATGAGAGGTAATATACATCCGATCATCATCATAGGCAAAAGTGGAGCAAAGGAAGAACACGAGAATGTTGGCCTCGGATATGTTTGCATTTCATTTGAACTTGAACTTGGAGCTTAACGATAGAAAGCGAAGAAATAAAGAGGATGTCATGGCGGGCATGGAACCATGCGACACATCCATCCCGCCCATGATAGATTGCCTGGGAATGGACGTGTCGCATGGTTTGATGACAGACATGAATAATAGAACAGAAAAAATAAACATCTTCATAGGCAAAACGAACGGACGACCACAGCTCCCAGTCCCTCACAAGTTCAAGTTCATCAATTCAAGTATCATCATAGGCCTCGAATGTATTCCGGATAAGGGCTCACTCAAATAACCAACGAAGCTACACAAATAGTATAAAGTAACGGATAAAAAACAATATGGCGAAACGGACCCGCCGCGGTGGCCATCGGTGTTGCGCCGACCGCCGGTTGTGGGTGCCGCGCCGCCACGTCGGCCGTCGGTGCCGCGCCGGCCCTCGATGCCGCACCACCCGCTTCGGTAATCCAATAGTGTAACTTAGTCAACAAATAAACTTAAGGCAATAATCATAGCAAGATAGCACAAGCATATTGAATGCGAATACGGAAATAGTAGTACTCGTAATCGGATGTGAGCAAACCGGACAATCGAAGGTTAATAAATATCAACCCCGAATTTATTTACATCCAGATTAACATGTCTTACACAGATTCAATATACTATCCGACAACAAGATTTGCATCCTACATTCTATCCAAAGTACTCGAACAATTAAACCTACTTCTATCCAAGTACTCGGGACAATTACTAAATAACAAAGAAGCAAACCTTCCCAAGAGAAAACACATAAACATCTCGCTAACAAACATAATCAGGACAAGGTTTTATCTGGATCATAGCAGCATACAAACAAACAGCTAACAAACATTCTACTGCATATGACAGCAAACAAACAGCAGCTCTTGCAACATAAGACATCGATGGAGTAGGGGGAAGGAGCACAAACTTGTTATCTGGCGTGGTGCTGTTGGCGTGGTGGAGGTCTTGGGGTAGGAGCCATCTTCTGGTAGGTGGAGACCCGCGCGCAGCGGATCCGTCGGTGCGGCGCCGACCGCTGGTTGTGGGTGTTGCGCCGCCGCGTCGGCCGTCGGTGCGTGCGTGCCGGCCCTCGATGCCGCACCACCCGCCGGCCATCGGCCCCGCGCCGTCGCGCCCGCCATCGGTCGCCGCGCCGCACGCCGGTGGTAGATGGACGGCCGACGAGTCCTTGAAGCGTCGGTCCTTGAAGCGAGACATCGATCTAGGGTTGCGACACCGCGGCTGCGGGATGGGGAAATGCGGGCCGCGGGATGGGGAAATGCGGGCGCGGGATGGGGAAATGGGGCTAGGGTTGCGGACCCGGCCGGGCGTCGTGCGCCGTCGAGGGGCGGACCCGGCCGGGCGTCGTGCGCCGTCGAGGGGCGGACCCGGCCGAGGCACCCGCGGGCCGAGGCTAGGGTTTCAAAGGCGGGCGAGGAGAGGAGAGGGGGAGAATGAGTGGGTGGGTGGGAGGGATTTGGGAGATTTCATATCCCGCACCCGTGCCGTGCGCCCGCGGTGGGTGGGCGAATGACGTTGACGAACTTGCCACCGGGTCAATGACGTGTGGGTCCCAACTTGGTTGGGCCCACACGTCGCCCACCGAAGTGTGGGTTTTCATGTCGCACCGAAGTGTGGGCCGAGCGGGGGTGGGTGGGCTGCCGAGAGGGACGACAGGGGGCCCAGCTTTGAGATGAGATTGGAATGGTATGGTGTTTGACTTTGAACAAATCCACATTTAAAATGTACTTGAATGAAGAACAAACTAAAACGAAACTTGTAGAAATTGAATTTAGAAAAATTTAGAAAAAAGAATCAACCGATTTGGATTTCGTACGAGGAAGAAAAACAGTTTACAAGTTTTATCCGAAGATTAAAAACAGAAATTTACACTTGCTATGAACTAGGGATGAACAGTTGTGGTTTCTCTTTTTAATCTTTGACTAAAACTTTTAACTAATTTTTATGCCTCATAAAAACTCCAAATTGGTTGATTCTTTTTTCTAAAATTTTCTAAAATCGAAATCTATCTATATAATGTGTTTGTTTTTGTCATTTCAAATTTGTGATGAAGTTTTAACAATTCAAGATTGAAATGTTTTTCAAAGTCGTGGTTTCGGACCACGTTTTGAAACCCCGAATGATTTAGGTTGAAGAAGTGATGAATACCAAAGTTTTAAGACTCATCCATATCTACAAACTTATGGCTAATCCAAATGTAAATAATTAGTTTGGCAACGAGTTGATAGGGATAATTCAAACTTACACTTCGAATATACAGTGTAGTAATTCAAATTATATCGTAAAATGCTCCGATGGTTCTACGAATTGACGTGGCAACATAATTTGGGTCCATAAACTTGTCATAAAAATTTCAAATGATTTCAATAATGGCGGAATACACGTTGTTTGTAAACAGATACATGTCTTGCACACTTTCTTGAAATGTTACTTGAACATTCAAGTGCATCATATCTTTCTGAAATTTCGAATTCACATAAACTTGAAACTTGACCGTAAGGTTGTGCTTAGTTCATTATTGCAAAATACGAAGTTACATTACTAATATTTATTGAAAACAAACTCTTTTTTCTAATCGGTATTTTTGAGGAACTAGATAAATGGACATAAATAAGATCTGCAAAATTGAATCTGTACAAAAAAACTTCATTAAAGAAAAGAGTGTGATTTTAGAAAAATTCAGGAAAAAAAAGAGTCGAAATCGGATTATATATGACGAAGAAATACTAGTTGCAAGATTTAATTCCGTATCAAAAGAATAAATACCAACTATCCATGTGTTCTTCACCGCCAAGATAGCCGAGCCAATAGGGTGCCGACACTCGGTAGCCCTTACGGTGTATTGTATGAGTAAGTTAATTTCAACACTTATAAACAAATTTACATATGGCGCGGTGGTGGGACTTCCTCAAGTTGTTGTCGTCCGTCTTGAGTTCGAGTTGTGGCTCGTCCCAATTTTTGGACAAATTTTTTGGTTTAAATTTTTGGACAATTTTAAAAAATTGTGCTATGGGGGTCGAAGAGTCACGGCCCCGGCCCACCCGAGCTCGACCGGCGAGCGTGAAGCCCGGCGACAGAGCTCGAGTGGGCCGAGGCAGCCCACTAAGCCCCACATAGCAGGATAAGCAAGCACCGATAGATATTATGTCGGAATTCGAAAGTGCCGCACCGCCCGCACTTTTAAGGTGGATTGCGCTCTTCTACGGCGCCGAGGTGGGACTAAAATCTACACCGAGATGCGCCAAGGGGGAAATAGTTAGTTGGGCCGGCCCATTTCGTCCCCCTCCGTCTCCCCATCTAAATAGTTAGATGCGCCGTCCATTTTCTTTAATTAGTCTCCGTCTCCCCATCTTCCCGATCGCCCTAGGCGTCTCCGTCCCCCTCTTCCCCATCTTCCCCATCTTCCCGATGGCGGGCCGCGGCGAGGAGGGATCCGCGGCGAGGGCCGGCGGCGGATCGAGGGGCCGCACCGAGCAACCCGTGTGAGCGGCGGTCGCGGAGGGAGGACCCGCGCCGAGAGATCCTCGGCGCGCGGCCGCGGCGGTGGGAGGGCCCGCACCGATGGATCCGCCGCGCGCGGCCGCGAGCGAGTGAAGGGCCGCGGCGGAGGTAGCCTCCACGGCGCCGCCACGCGAGAGCGTGATGCGCGCGTTTCACGGCTAGTACACCGCCGACGTCGTCCTCCTCCGGTGGGCGCCGCGGGACCTCCGTGACACCGAGGACGTCGTCCTCCTCTTTGTCCTCCGGTACACGCGGCGCCGGAACCTCGTCCTCGTCTTCATCCGGATGCACGTCATCTCCTCCACGTCGTCCGAAGGCCGCATCCATCGGGTCGAGGAGGCAGCGGCGTAGTGGGACGCAAGCGATGCCATGGTGAACGGAGAGGTAAAGTTTTACTAAAGTTGGTTGTGTTCTTCAAGATGTTTTATCAAAATTCAATGGCCGTTTGATGTTGATGTTGCCCGTAGTTGAGATTGCCTCAGCTCTATATACACATTTACTAAAAGTTTGTATGCTAGAATCATACCTCTTGTTTATGGACTTGAATCAATAATACCTATTAAATTGATATAATTGTTGAGGTTAAGAAATTGATATCAAAATTCGCAAGTTAGCTTCGATCATTCACTTTTCTTTAGTTTGTCATGGCCATTGAGTATCTCTCTTGCTTGTCTTCTTCGATGTGTTATCGGGGGGTACAAGATGTGTTGTCAAAATTCAATGGTCGTTTGCTTGATTGTTAAATTATTTTTCTCGCATTGATAATGTGCCGGTTGCCCTTCACTTGGTCATTGGAGAGTATCGCTAACGGATACCAATTTTGCATCAAGATCGCTAACTTGCAAGTTCTTACTAAATGGGCTAGATTTATTAATAATCAGGTTCATAGGCTAAATTCTTTGTTGTCATATGCTAATGATGAATTTTGTAATTCGGTGGTACATTCAGTTCCTTCTCACAAGTTTATTTTTGAATTTCCTTCCATGTAGTGGTGAGATAGGTTGTTCCAAGCATGTGAGAATCATCATTCGGACTCGGATGGTGAACAAGACAACAACAACAATCCGTTGCCATCGGAAGCGGTGGACCGTCGAAAAGACGGTGAGCTAGGACTGCATTGTATGGCTGCGTTGTCTACTACCGATGCTTGTAAAGTCAAACAACTTATGTGTTTTGTCTTGCTGCGTAGAAAATTCCCGTACGCCATCGGGTTAGGCGGTACACGGGATCGCTATGATGATTTGCGTGAGCGAATTGAGGACCCGAGGCCGGACATTGATGGAACACATGAAATCATGGAAGAGCACCTGAAGGAATTCATGGACAACGTTGCTGACAAGTTAGATGAGATGGGGAAGAAGATCCGCAAGCTTGAGCTGAAAGTCAAGGGCAACAAGTAGTAAAGTCGTAGTACTTAGCATAAATAATTAAGTCAAGGGCAATCTGGGAGTTGTGAAGCTTCTTTTGCTTTTGGCGGCAACAAGTAGTGAAGCTTCTTTTGCTTAGAACCAAGGATCTGTGTTCTGTGATGTGTCATGATGGTTCATGTATATATGCTATCAGAAACATGTTGCTGCTAAGTGTAGTGAACTTAATGAAAATTAGTCCTATTATCTATCCTTCGTGTGTTGATCCGATGGCTGAAATCTATTCCTTATATATGCTATCTATTCCCGCATTGTTATGTGATGGGCTGCCGGACAACCGAACATGTGCCTGTTTCATCGCTTCCCGCGCATGTGCTATCTATTCCTTATATATATGAACAATGAACATGTCTTACACACGAGCATGTCTTGCATAATTTCTCATTCAAATAATTTAGAACCGCATGTCTTACAACCCAAGCATTACAACTCCCAGGTTATTAACTAGGTAAATAAGTTACAACTCTCATGGACATGTGCCATGGACGCCCGGACAACGATGCTCCTCCCTGGATGCTAACAACTGTTTCACCCAGCAACTTCACGGATGCTCCTCACTGAAAATAAAACACACAACTAAAGACTTTCCGCTAAATTGGTTCAGTCACATCAAATTGGTTCTGTCACATAACAGCAAAATGCTAGAAAAGATGGACTTACATTTATTCATCATCACTTGTCAACCTCCATTGCGGCACAGGCTTCTTCATCGCTGCAGTACTCCAAAAGTGTGTCATCTTCTTCTTCCTCACCACCACTGACTTGTGCTTCTTCGTCTCTATCTTTAATCAACCGAGCAATATCAGCAGCTTCAAACATAAGGCCTTGTTCATCATCTCTATTCAAGGGCTTATCAGTTGTAGTGCTTGAAACTGGTTCTCGTGTACCATCCTCTTCACAACACTCATCCTCTTGATATGCAGGAGCATTATAGTGTGCAGATTCAATTTCCCTCACATTGAAAAGATGCCTATGGTCAAATGTTTGGACAATTTGCCAATTTTTTCCCAACTTGGTGTCTGGTAAATAAAAGATTTTCCTAGCCTGAGTGGCCAAAATGAAACAATCATTCTTGTACCATAGACTTTGAATATTGATGCTTTTAAAAAACCATCATATTGAAGTTCGCTTTTCTTCCCATCCAGTTTATACCGGTCACATTTAAACAAAGACCACCGACCTATCATCCTCTCGGATATTCTAACCGCACTATCTCTTTCGGGGTTCCAAAGAAATCAATGAGCTCATTATTATGTGAGGCCCGTGCCATTACACCGCTGTTTTGTGTTTTCTTGTTGCTTTGTCTCGATCAACGGTATTGAAGCGAACACCATTCACTATGCATGAGGTGTATTTCTTGACTCGAAATCGGGACCGCATGCCAAGGTAAATAGATCGGCATCTATCTCTTCTTGACCATCATTCCTCAACTTCATGATCCGTCATGCAACACACAGCCCATCAAAATCTATACTACAAAATATGGTTATCTAAAATATTATCGGAGTAAACTCACATGGTTCCCGAACCAAGTCCGGAATCCTAGCCGGCCGTTTTTTCAATGTTAGCCACCCCTTGTCTCTCTAATTGTTCTTTGAACATTCTCGCATATATATAAAAAATTAACTAAGCATATGTAGAATACACAAAGTCGTCATACAAGAGTTTAATGGTCGAACTTACGTGACATATTTTTTCGGCTTGACTAGAGTTGTTCAACACATACCACACCATTTGATCAAAGCAATCTTCATCATATACAAGCTCGTGCGCCGACATAAAATGAACTCCATGCCCAAAACCGTCAACACCATAGGCCTCTTCATTAGAAAAACCTATGTTCCTTGGTTCCCGATTAAATCTTGTTTCAACACCATCCAAGTATCTAGAGCAAAATGTCAAACATTCATCGGCAATATATGCCTCGGCCTATAGACCCTTCGGTCGAGCCCTGTTCCTCACATAGCGCTTCAAAGTATACAACCGCCTCTCAATTGGGTACATCCACCCATACGCACAGGCCTCCGAGCAAAGCCTCATCGAGTAAATGTACAGCAAGGTGTATCATCACATCAAAGAAAGCCGGGGGGAATATTTTCTCAAGTTTCACCGAGAATTATAGGGATCTCTTTCTTCATTTCAGCCAACACATCCTTGTTAAGGGTTTTGCTGCGAGTTCCCTAAAATACTTCCCTAATTCTCCGCTAATGCTTCATATATATCCTTGTCCAAAAAACCTCTCATAGCGGCGGGTAATATTCTTTGCAACAAGATATGACAATCATGCGTTTTGAGTCCTTGTACCTTGGTTCCATCGGCATTTATACATCTTGAGATATTGGAAGCAAAGCCATCTGGAAACTTTACCTCTCTTAGAAAATCACAAAAGGCCGCCTTCTTTTTTTTGGACAAAGTATATCGAGCATTTGGCATCTCACATGAATCTCCATTCTCTTTAAATTGCAACTCCTTTCTAATTCCAAGATCTTTCAAATCAAGCCTAGCTTTAACTCGTGTCCTTTGTCTTCCCAAGTATATTGAGAATTGTCGCAATCGAGGCTCTCACATATGTTTTTCTCGATGTGCATGACATCGAGATTGTGCCTTAACTTCAATTTATGCCGGTATGGCAACTTTCATAAGCACATCATGCGGCTCCATATTTTCACATGAGCACCTTCGAGTTTGAACGTTTCCTTTTCCCACATACTTGTGGATTCATTGCTTTCTCCAGTTCGGCTAACAACTCTTCCATAGTGAATTGACCTGGTGGATCATCGGTTTCATGAAGGCCGGCAAACAGATTGTTTCTCCGCAATGGATGTCCCTCTGGAAGGAAACGGTAGTGTCCAAAATAACCAATTTTGGACCTTAGGCCGTAGGAAAGAGGGTGCTTGTCACAGTGAGTACATGCAAAATAACCTTTTGTGGTTCGACCTGAAAGAGTGCTCAAAGCAGGGTAATCATGGATGCACCACAAAACTGCAGCATGAAGGTCAAACATTTTGCGAGTATTGGCATCATAAGCACGCACACCTTTCCAAAGCTCAATCAAATCTTCCACCAGAGGCTCCAAAAATACATCAAAATCCTTCCCAGGGGATTTAGGACCTGGTATAAGCAAAGCCATAATAAAGTTGGACTCCTCCATGCATGCCCAAGGTGGAAGGTTGTATGGCACCACAAACACAGGCCACATGCTGTATCTTGTGTTCTCGTTCGAAAATGGGTTGAACCCGTCGGTAGCAAGGCCAAGCCCGATGTTTCTTGCATCTCTAGCAAATTCGGATATTCTTTGTCGAAATCTTGCCATGCATCAACATCGGTGGGTGACTCATTTCCTTCTCAACGGGTTGCCGCTGTCGGTCGTGCCATTGTGCTAGTAGTGATGCTTCTCTGGTTGCAAAGAGCCTCTTCAGCCTAGGTGCTAGCGGAAAATGCCTCAACACCTTCTGTGGAATCTTCTTTCTTTCTTCATCCTTCCATCTCGAAAGACCACAAACTGGACACTTGTCAAGGTGGGCATATCTCTTTCTGAACAAAACACAATTATTGCCGCACGCATGTATCGATTCGTATCCAAGACCTAATTCCTTCAAAAGATTCTTTGCTTCATTGTATGATTTGGGAAGTGCATTGCCCTCTCGGGAATGCTTCACCAACAACTTCAATATTGCGAAAAATGCGAGAATTGCTTATCCTATACAAGGACTTCATATGAAGAAGGTTAACCACAAATGAGAACCTTGAAAACTTGCTACAACCAGGATAAAGCCGACGCTTTGCCTCTCTCATGACTATTTTGAAAAATGACTGCGAGTCATGAGGGTTTGTAGCGCATCCTCATTTTACTCGCATCCTCATTTTCTCGCATCCTTTCTTCCTTCTACTGCTGCAAAGATGTAGGTCTCCTATAAGGTTCCCCAAACGATCGAAGACCGCCATCTTCTCCCACATTTTCCCCACAACCAACACCGCAATCCTCTCCCACATTTCCCCTATCACCACCGTCATGCACATCAATAGGGTGCTCAACAACATCTACATTGACATCCTCTCCATGATGAAACCAACGAGTATAACTACTATCCATACCATTCATCCAAATGTGCTTCTTCACAACAGTGACGCGGTGATACTTGTGATTCGGCATCTTGAACATGGGCACAAAATCTCAACATTGTCACCGAACTTCTCCGCAACGAAGCTCATAAATTGTCCGACTCCATCAATGTGTTCGAGAGGAAAACAACCTTCCATGAACCCATCTTCTATCCATCTAACCAAGCATTACACAAAAGACACAAATCAACACCTCTCGCACCAATTCAAATCTATAAGTACAACAAAGTCAAGAAACAAATGTACCTTTCCTCGGCTCGTGGTATCGACGGGAGTTCGGGCGGAAGGGGCGGCGGGAGGAAAGGCGACGGCGGCGGCGGCGGGATGGCGTGGTGGGCGGTGGCGTCATGGATGGTAGCATTGGCGGGGGCGACGGCGAGATGCGGGTGGTGGGCGGTGGCGTCATGGATGGCGGCATTGGCGAGGGGGCGCGCTTGGTAGGCAACGGCGGCGGTGCGGGGCGTCGGTTCGGTAGGCGGCGGCGGCACGGACGGCGGCGGCGGCGGTGCGGGGGCGGCGGCGCCGCTGGTGGTAGGCAGCGGCGGCGGAAGGGAAGTCTGCATCTGGATTGATGTGAAACTTCAATCCTTTTACTCCTCTGGGTAGATAGGTTCAAAAACATTTAAATGTTAGATACAGTCACAAACAACGTTGTAGCCCAGTGGTAGAAGCACGCCTGGGTCAGGCGTGAGGTCGGGGGTTCGATTCCCCTTGGCTGCAGGTTTTCCTTTTTTTAGAGGAACTCATGCCTTGGGTGAGCTGGCGCTTGTGTGGCAGTGAAGTGGGCCCTAGATGCTTGCGTGGCAGTGAGGTGGCATCTGGGTGAGGTGGCGCTTGCGTGGCAGTGTGGTGGGCCCTGGGCGCTTACGTGGTCGTGACGTGGCGCCTGGGTGACGTGGCGCCTGCGTGGCAGTGTGGTGGGCCCTAGATGCTTGCGTGGCAGTGAGGTGGCAACTAGGTGACGTGGCGCTTGCGTGGCAGTGTGGTGGGCCCTAGATGCTTGCGTGGCAGTGAGGTGGCAACTGGGTGACGTGGCGCTTGCGTGGCAGTGTGGTGGGCCCTGGGCGCTCGCGTGGTGGTGACGTGGCGCCTGGGTGACGTGGCGCCTGCGTGGCAGTGTGGTGGGCCCTAGCAGTGTGGTGGGCCCTGGGCGCTCGCGTGGTGGTGACGTGGCGCCTGGGTGAGGTGGCGCCTGCGTGGCAATGTGGGTGGGCCCCGGGCGCTCACGTGGTGGTGACGTGGCGCCTGCGTGGCAGTGTGGGTGGGTCCTAGGTGCTGGTGAGGTGGCTGTTTTTTTACGGATCGCGACGAATCTGCTAAAACGTCACGGTGTTGTGGGCCGTATTGCGACGAATTTAATAAATCGTCGTGATGTTTTGGGCTTCAATATCCATCCATGCACGTCCGTGACAAAAAAATATGAATACGTCGTAGAATCGCGACAAACTAAACAAATCGTCGCGGTGTTTGTGACGAAAAAAAGGAATACGTCGTAGAATCGCGACGAATTTAACAAATCGTCACAGTGTTTTGGGCTTCGATGCAAATCCGTGACGAAAAAAAGGAATACGTCGTAGAATCGCGACGAATTAAAGAAATCGTCGCAGTGTTTTGGGCTGCAATGCACATTCGTGACGTTTTCTGAAAACGTCGCGGAGAAAGCGTCACAGATTAAATAGTTTCTTGTAGTGAAAGATGGCTTAGGCTACTAGATCTGAGTTCTTGCAGTAGAAACCTACTGACCTCCTGTGTTGAATTTTGCCATGAAAGTCATTCCCCAATCATTTCGAATCTTCATTCTTCTTTACTTTCAGCAGCTTAAACCTTCACTGAAGTGATATAATAAAATGAAAGGGGAAATTTAATGAGAAAGCAAGACAAGAAACTACTTTTTCTCGGCAACAAAATAAACATATTAGAAGATTATCTCAAACAATACTTCCGCAATCATTAAGGTTAAATATGAATAACTTTACCAAAGCTAAAATTTGCGGATGTTGTCGATGCGAAACATGAAATAATTTTCTCAAAGGGAGTAGAATTGCATAGCATATATAAAAGTAAAACAAGGGATCTATTTAACAATGATTAGGAAATTTAATTAGAAACAATGCAAGAAACTTCTATTTCCATCTACAAAAATTCATACATGAATATGTTTTGAAACATTACGTTTACCGCATTGAGTTCTATAAAGATAGCAAAAATATTAATTGGTTTGCCAATGCTACATTTTGTAGATACGATCAATGCAGAAATATGACATATTGTTTTACTAAATGGAGTAGTGATTTGACAGACAGATTTATTAAATAAAAATGTATGAAACATGTAGATAGTACTCAATAGTATAGACGAAACTAATTTTGTTGTCATTGCTGAAAAATCCATCAAACATCAATTGCAGATTGATTCAATAGGTAGGTATAAAAGAAAAACAATGGCAATAATAATAACTAAATATCAAAATAACTCAATTGCAAATAACTTTTGTTTATGGCTGTCTATAAGGGCACATAGTGTCTTGTTTTCGAATAGCATCGGCATAAAATTTTCATTGTTATCATTGTATATGCTTCGGTCACGATTGCATCTAATTTCGATATCACATAAATTCTATGATTATGCTTACTAATATTTTTAAGTTTTTATAAGAAACATGATGACACTATTTTCAACTCATCAAGTTTAGGAATTCTAGAATTATTTAACTACTTGACTCCACGGATCAATGCTATCATAGTAACTAGTAAAAGAATGTAGTCATAAAAAAATTGCTAACAAAATTATAAGAAAACACCGGTAATTATCAAATACCAATTTAGTTGATGAGTTGCTTCGAACTAGATAGAAACAACAATGCACAAAAGCATTATAACTTGTGCAAAAAAAGGAAATAATTCCTTCAAGGTGATGGGAAATACCCCATAAACATGCTTCCTGTGCACATTCAATTCAAGTAGGGCTCTTGAACTTCAAAAATCACGATGACATCATATTGCTAGCCTGGCCTACAAGATCATTAACCCATCATGTCCTCACCTTCCAACCACACATAAGGTGTAGTGTATGGAATAGAAATGGACCCACACTCATCGGACAAACAAAAGAAAAGAGGCGGACACATAACTTTTCATTTTCCTTAAGTTTGCATCTCGCACTCCACCTCTCATCCCACTATAGCACCTACCGCATGAATCCCCCCCCCCCCCCCCCCCGTGCGCGCTCTGGTATTTCACACTAGCATCATCTGTCCAACCCTCCCAAACCGCTTGTGCTTGTACTGCTAGTAATAAAGATTACCAATAATACATGAAAAATAGACGAAAATTGTAACTTACCAAACGGATGTCTTGATATATATATCAGAGCAATAATGGTCAAGCTCCGAATGAGGCCATGGAGGATGTCGTAAAGACAAGCCCTAGATGCACAAACTTACGAATTGGGTTCCTTAAGAATGAAGGAATAAAGGATTAAGTGCTAGAACTCGATAGATTGGATTCGTAAAGCGGGCGAAATGTCAAGGGATTTGAGGAAAAGGCTTTAGCTACAAGAGAATGGGGAATTTCCTCTTCTTATAGCCCTAGGCAACCATTTGTTGTATATGAAGATGAGATTTCATCCATGTAATAAATTCATAAATAGGGGCGCTTATGTAAATTGCCCGGCCCGAGTTTGTGTCATATCTTCCACCGATAGAAAAGTTGCTTTGTAACGTCACGACGCACCATCCCATGCTACACGTGTTGCATGGTCCCCACCGACCTATCCTTCAGCATTGTTATATCTCTTAGGAAACATGAGATTTTCCCTTAGACATATTTATATATTATGTTGCATGGCTAGCTTTGAACAGCTATAACACTATCATCCCATCCGGCATAGTTAGGGCCGTAGAGATTCGATACAATACTATCTATACTATCATCATAAGCGGAATGGATAACCAACACATATCTATGTGATTTGGTTCCTCCTAATTGTACACATCAGAGTTAAGTTTCTATAGTATAGTAGGATGTATAGTCTTAATGCCTCCAAAGCGCAAGATTTGTAAATCCCAAGCTCATCATGTAGTTATGACTTTTACCTCAGAGTATTCTTTCAAAAATGCTATTTTTCACTATCTATACTAATTCACCTAATAAAGCTAATAAAAGGGGATTTATATGTCTAATCTTATAAAATGGGATTTATGTGTGGTATCATCACACATTGGCAATAAATGATCTCACTCATGTGCTACGGTGATGCATCTATAGATATTAAGCAAACCATCATGACTATCATTAACCCTACTAAGATTTGTATGATGCTCGCAAATATATGAAATAACCATGCATTGATATAAAACCACACTAGTGTAAAAGATTGTAATCATAAGTGTGGCAGTTGCATATCAAGATCATCATTCAATTTAGGGATGAAAGGAGTGAAAGGATCTTAACTAATGTCGACTAGAGGGGGTGAATAGTCATTCCAAAAAATTTGTCACTTAAAAACAAGTTTGTTAGAAAATTTTTGGTGTTTTCAGAGATTTGCCGGGAATTTCCAAAACTTTTGGAAATTCTGAATAAATCTTTGAGTTCTTTAAAGATGTGAGGAGATGAACTACAACACTATGTAAATGTTGCTCAAAAGTAAATCACCAGATATAAGATAAGGAGCAGGGTTAGAGTAGAACAACCTGCAACATTCTAGAATAGGAGATTGGGACCAAATCCTAGAAATATATTCTGAGCAAGAATACGAACAATATGATGAACAATAAGAACAAGTGACACTAGGATTGTTATTGTAGTTTAGCCTCACACCTTGAGGTCCACGTCCCCATTACAAATGGTGGACTTATACACCAAGTCATTTTCCTCTCTCGAACGACCATAAAAATCGATCTAGAGCTACTTACTAAATTCGTAAAGGTAATACAAACATCTCGTAGACAGCCACAACATTGGATGCTCCACTAGCAACACCTAGGCAACTAGGAGCTCAAATCTCCAAGTGTAACAAACACAAAATCCAAATTTGGCCAAGAATAAGGTGTTCAATATATGGGGGAGATCAGCTCGCTACCACTCTCGTTTGCTTTCCCTTCAATCCGCTTTAAATCTCCACACCAAATCTCTCAAAGTGGTCAAGATGAGAGTGAATAAGGGTTTTGAATGCTAAAGAACAGTTTAGGGTGAGTAACTGAAGCAGAGTGACGGAGTATTTATGCGTAAGTTTCAGAGTTTTTCGAAATATTTTTCAGAAACTCTGAAATCTTTGGAATGTTATGAAGAGATCTTCGGAATACTCCAAAGCTCTCATGTTAGCACCTCTTCAGTTAACTAATTCCAATTCCAATATGCCGGCGCATGTAAGAAAAATGCAAAACGTCTTGCTTCTTCTTAAAAAATAAATGCACTACAGAGGGTTATTTAGCCAGTATATTAAAAAGTTCATGGGATGGTTTATACGGTTTTGAAGTCTAAATTACCCTACTGAAGACTTTTCTCTTTATAAATACTCCCTCCATTTTTGTTTACATGACGCTTCCAACAAACGTTTCGGCCTACTTAAACGTCAAGTATTCCCAGAGGTAGTAATAAGGCAGCCTCGTCGTTATTAGCATTCCCTTTGAGATTCACAAAACAATTAAATTATATGAACAATAACTAACATTGACACAATTCATATATAGTACAGTACATGCATACCATGAATAGCAATAGCATTGATCGGCTCACCTGTGTGCCACTAGCATTCAAGTTTATTTCAGAGTTCTTATGACACACATCACTGCGACACTACATCAGTCTACATGGGGTGGCCGGGTGGGGCAGTCGATCATGGGGGTAAGATAACTTCTTGGCACAATATGAGATCTGATAGGGTCTTTCCATGCCGATCTATCCTTCTCGAACAGTTCACGCCACCATCCAGAATATTCCTCACCACGACATTCAGAGAGCATATGCCTGGGACTTCGTAAATTTCAACATTCACCAGCTCAAGCAGATTGATTCGACGCTGGATCGCTTGCTCATCAGGAAACGACGACAAATCAAGTAGGGGTGAAACAACATTCTTCACCCAATCTGGAGTGATCACTGCCATAAGCCGGCCAATGTCACCAGGGAAGTGAGGAATGACAGAGAAGTTCATATCATTCCCTTTATCACCGACCCTACTGTGGGCTATATGGTACAGGGAAATCTTTTTCCCATGTGAAGCACGAACAGGGGGTGTTGTCTCCATGCTTGTTTCAATGTGTTGAATGCCCATTGCACGACTTGTTGGGTCCTTTTGTGATTGTAATATATGCATCTCAACTGTTTCAGAATCTGTGGCCTGATCCTGTGGGCAAGGAATGCTTACCTTCTTTGCATGCACTCGCCAGAAGATGTCTTCCCGGTCAACCTGTCCAAACCACCACCATGTCATTGAAAGCTATGTGTGTTTCAATAACTCATGGGATGATTTGTAATGATTATCCATACCAGCAACTTTTGTAGAGTTATTTCCTTCCTCTGCCCAGTGCTGCAAGTGTCAAACAAATCCATCAAACGGGTAGAGTGGCCCCAGAATCAAGAATGCTACAGACATCTTTCATAGGACGAAACAATAAAATACCATGTGACATAATTCATTGGTTCATTGGAATTAGTACCAGTTTTCCTGATTGCCATACTATAAATGAAAAAAAATCGATGCTGAGGTTATCATCTGTGCAATTTACGATGCACTGTAGATGCATTTGTACTCCCTTTGGTTCCCTATTAGAAGTCGTTTAGGACAGCGACACGGTCACCAAAGCACAACTTTGACTTCTCTTTTTTATAAAAATATTTTTGGAAAGTTATATATGTATATTCTTATGAAAGTAATTTTCAAGACAAATCTATTTATATGATTTTCATATTTTCAAACTCAACGACTTAAAAGTTATTCATGATTTATATTCCCAATGTTTGACTCAAACCTTGTCCAAAACGACTTCTAATAGGGAACCGGAGGGAGTATCCTATATTCAACTATGATGCCTCAGCACCAACATTCTGGATTGCTAAAAAAACAGAGCACCGAAATTACTTGTCAATACCTGATGCCACCACCACCAGCTGGACCATTTGTATAAAGAGCAATAAATTCTTCAACAAATTGAGCAGCATGCTCTTCAAGCTCAAAGAGGCCATCCATCCTAAGTCTAGCATCCATTACTTGCTTGGACGAGTAACTATCCTTGTCACCTCCAATAGCTTTCAAACTATCATAGCCCATGATGTATGAAACAATTTTTTCATTGATGTCAGGATATCTTTCACCAATCCACGACCTAACCTAATTGTCAGATGAAAATGTTTAAATAGAGATGATCTTTTCATCACTTTGTTTAAAAGGACTTTTGAGATGAAAGAAAATAGCAGGCAAACGGTACTTCTTTAACTTACAAGGTATTCTGCTGCTTGAGCTCGCTTTAAGCACTGCTGTCCCCCATAGGATATTTCTCCCCAGCCCTTCCATCCACCTTCCTGAAGAAACATGTAAACTTCACACTCTCAGAACTTAATTATGCCCACCTAAATAAATGAGTTAATAAAGTATTTGCAAATGGACCTTGTTCGACACATAAGACATAGTGCCTGTCTGAAGAAACTTGACGGATCAACAATAGTTATCAACAATAGTAATCAAGTCATACTCATAGTTGTTTCAAAATATTACACTATTGGCTGCCTCAAAAAAATATCTCAATGGAAATGCATCAAATATTGAACGAATGAAAGAATGATACTTAAAAGAAAATACTTTTGAGAATAGTGAAAGGTTCGACTAGGAAAACCAACATAAGCCAGTCACTTCCCAGCTTCCAACAGTTTGTTATTAGCAAAAAGATACTTTATATCTGTAAGACTGTAACTACAAATATGTTGTTTATTGATGCAAATGAAGTTCCAAGTCAGAAGAACTAAAAGATGACATTGAAACTTAGTGCATTAATTTACATACAGTAGGAGACAACTGGAGGAGTTTCTCAGGGCGACAAGCATCAGATGGTTTTGCTCCTTCACAGTGGACCTTGTCTTTTGATATTTGGTGAAAATGCACATGGCAGAAATCTACAACCTGGTCCACCAAAATATAATCACTGTTTGGATAAGCAAGATATAGTTTTAACTGGATTTGGCTTTTGATTTCACCAGATCAGGAGTAATGTAGTTTGCTGGGTCTCCAACTTCATAAAGAAGCTGTTCTGCACAAGTACTGTGGCTCAAAAGACCTCCACTGCCATCAGCCTTACCGACAATAACTTCTCCTCCATAATTAACTTCGGCATATGGAAGAGACAAATCCACAAGTTGCTCAAAAGAAAAATCCCTATATGTATCTCCTGCTCATTATGATGCCACAACAAATAGACCACACAAAGATTAAAATTTATTCCTATATTAAAAAAACACCCTAATTATTTTGAAAGGAGAAGAAACGAACCAGGGTGCATGAAATATCCTCCAGTGAGTTGGCAGCCACATTCCAGAAGATGGCTAGCTAATATCCCTTGTGCCAACTCATCTGTGTCATTCCAGTTCCAGCCTAATTCATAGATCTAGTTTTGAAAGCAAAGGTAGACAAGATGAATCATTAATTATCATAGGAAAGGAGTGTCTGGGTGTTCCGGGTTTAATTTTATTATAGTGTGCAATATATAGAAAGAACAATAATATCCCAAAGCTGTGAATAATACGTTTAGTAAAAATTTGAGTACAGGTTCCAACCTAAACAAATGTACTTCTGACAATCAAATGTGACATAACTAGCTCTGGTTATTCTTAGCAAGCAAATGATTGTTTTGCAAAGAACCAGATAGAGGCTCCGAGCAAGTTAAGCATGCTAATAGCTGTGGCTTCAAGATTGCCTAGTCACACTAACTTATAATTTTAGACATAAAACAGACATTTCGGTGCATGCTGTAGTTTTATATCATCTCATTGAGCTTTATCAGTACAAATATGCATATGATCCTTAAAACAGTACAGTGCTCAGAACATTTTGATGAAGTCAATAAATGAAAAGGCGAGGGGGAAAAGTAACTCATAACACACAAACCAAGAAAGGCAAAAGTAGCCACACAAATTTATCCTGGTTCATCATGCATTATATCTCATCACACAAATTCATCCTAGTTCATCATGCATCATATCTCATCACACAAATTTATATAACATACAAGCTATGAGGCATGAATACCGTACCATAGGTGCTAGGAAAAGCGCAGCATCAGCAACCCGAGAAGTAATGATAACATTGGGCTTATAGTTTTCCAAACAATGTACAATGGATGCTGCCCCAAGGTATGTGCTTCTTCCCTACATCACATACATACAAAAGGAAACAGTAAGATAAAATAGCATGGGTTACAAATCTTGAAATTTATTCACTTAATAAAATGTCTGGAAAAATGCAGGCATCAAAATAAGCAACCAAAAGGTATTAATAAAAATCTCAAATGAGGTATAATAGCTTGTCCTGAGCCCTTAACTGTAATTAGAACTTCCTTTCTTTTTTTTTTTTCTCGAACACGCAGGAGAGTGTTGGCAATGGAACTGCCCAGCAGTCCCCAATGCCGAGCTCTCAGCTCTCCACACTCAGCCCAGATCAGAGAATGAAAGAAACACAGGTGAGTTCAGAACACACACGCCTGCACCTTATGCTGCTGGATAACAGAACTGAACTACTTTGCATTGATGCCTTCTACACCCTTTTGCAGAGGCTAAAGTCAACAGGTACTCATACCTTCTAGTACTTCTACTTTTACAGCTACTGGAACTTATACTAGTACACTACTTGCCTATGTACATGACTTGGCAAAGGGTATGCTTGCCCTGATACACTTGAGTGCCTCTGCTGCTCTTGGCAGTGCAGTGCACGGGAGGGGGGGGGGGGCGTTTTCACCAACTCCTTTGACTTTGGTAATGGAGGGGATTAAGTGAGGAGGTGAGCGATTATCTAACAGTCCTTCCCCTAATTCTTTTGCTCCTTCTTGATCACCTCAACTCCCACCTTGCTCCTCAGTTCCTGGAACCTGAGCCGCCCCAATGGCTTGGTGAGAACGTCGCCAAGTTGCTGAGCAGTTTCAACATACTCAACCTTGATCTTCCCCTCCTCGATGCAGTCACGAATAAAATGGAATTTGGTGTCGATGTGCTTGCTGCGATCATGTAGGACGGGATTCTTGGCCAACGCAATAGCAGACTTGTTGTCCACCATCAGGACTGGCGCTTGGAGCCTTGCTCCGGTGAGCTCCTTGAGCAGGCGCGCCAGCCAGACCCCTGGCAGCTCGCCGTCGCTGCCGCAATGTATTCTGCCTCGCAGGTGGATAGCGCGACAATCTTCTGTTTTTGGGACAGCCAGGTGATGGGGCAATCGCCGAGGAAGAACAGCACGCCGGAGGTGCTTTTCCTTCCGTCGATGTCGCCCGCCATGTCGCTGTCGCTGTACCCAGTCAGCTCCAGCGCCGCCGTACCTCGCCGCGGGTAGATTAGGCCATGCCCGCTCATCCCTGCCACATAGCGCAGCAAGTGTTTGACCGCGGCGAGATGATCCTCCCTGGGATCCTCCATGAAGCGGCTCACATACCCCACGGCGAAGGTGATGTCGGGCCGTGTGTGTGTGAGGTACCGCAGGCCGCCGACGATGCTCCTGAAATTCGTGGCGTCGACCTTCGCCGCCGTGCTGTCCCTTGACAGCTTCAGCCTCTCCTCCGTCGGCGCCTATACTCCCTTGCAGCCGCTCATGCCGCCCCGCTCCAGGAGCTTCTTCGCGTCCGCGCTCTGGCACAGGGTGATACCGCGGCTCTCCTGCTCCACCTCGATTCCGAGGTAGTAGCTGAGCAATCCCAGATCGCTCATGCGGAACATCTTCGTCATCTCCTTGAACGCCTCGATGTCCCCTTTCGTCTCACCGGTGATGACCAAGTCATCTACGTACACGCCGACGATGATGGCGCCATGCGCCGCTTGCTTGGTGTAGAGCGCGTGCTCGCTGGGGCATTTGGTGAAACCGAGCGTCGTCAAGCTCTCGTCGAGCCTGATGTTCCACGCCCGCGGTGCCTGCCGCTGGCCGTAGAGCGCCTTGCGCAGGCGGAGCACCTGGTGCTCCTTGCCGGCGACCACGAAGCTCGACGGCTGCTGCACGAAGACCTCTTCCTTGAGTTCCCCGTTCAGGAAGGCGGATTTCACATCCATGTGATGGATTTCCCAATCCTTGATCGCCGCCAACGCAATCAGCAGCCGCACGGATTCCATTCGCGCAACCGGAGCAAAAACCTCCTCGAAGTCCACTCCTTCTCGCTGCACGTAGCCCTTCGCCACCAGCCTCGCCTTGTGCTTGACCACATTGTTGTGCTTCTCCTTGAAGACCCACTTCAATCCAATTGGTCGGCAATTCGCCGGTGGGTCGACGAGCACCCATGTCTCGTTCTCCTTGATCGAGTTCATCTCCTCGACCATCACTTTCCGCCAGTGGTGGTCGCGTTCCGCCTCGCGAAATGACGTCGGCTCCTCTGCGCTCCCTAGATGCAGCTCCTGATTGTCGAGGTTGCGCACCGCGAGCCCGGGCGGAGGCCCGTGTCCGACCATGTTGTCCATCGCCCGGAATCGCAGCGGCTCCCCGTCGTAGTCGTCGTTGATGAGATCTGATACCTCTGGTGGCGGAGACGCGTAGCGGATTGGTGAGGCTGCACTCGAGGATGCGTTCGCCGGTGATGCATGTCCCACAGGCGTTCCCGGCCGGTGATCCCTATCCAGCAGGTGACCCCGGCTCCTCTGCTTCTGCGGGTGCGCCGGGCTACTCTGCTTCAGCTGCTGCCCCTGGATCCCCTTCTCCTCGCACCTCCTCTGCTTCACGGGTCACCCAGCGCTCGATGGTGAAGGAGGCGCTCGTCGTGCTCTCACTTGCTACCTTCCCCATCGCCACGCTCCTCCCAGCGCCACCCTTTCTTCTCGTCGAACACCACATCACACGAGATGCACACTCGCCGCGCACATGGATCATAGAGGCGGTAAGCCTTGCTTCCTGCCTCGTAGCCAAGGAGCACCATTGGCGTGCTCCTGTCCGCCAGCTTCGCGAGGCCCGGCCGCGTCTCCTTCACGTGACCCACACACCCGAATGTGCGCAGGAACGACACGTCCAGCTTCCGGCCGTGCCATGCCTCAAAGGGAGTCTTCCCCTTCAGGCTCTTCGTCGGCGATCGGTTCAAGATGAACACTGCCATGCTCACTGCTTCGCCCCAGAACATCGCCAGCACGCCCTTGGCCTTGAGCATACTGCGTGCCATGCCGACGATGGTCTGGTTTCTTCTCTCCACCACGCCGTTCTGCTGTGGTGAGTAGGGCGCCATCATGTGCCTCTGCATCCCCTCCTCTGCACAATATACACAAAATTCAATTGAGGTGAACTCACCCCCTCGATCTGTGTGGAGGATCTTGAGCTTCTTCCCCGTCTCCGTTTCTACCCGCGCCTTGAACTGCCGGATCGCCGTCGCCGCCTCAGCCTTGATGGTCAGCAGTTGCAGCCACATGTAGCGGCTGCAGTCGTCCACGAGCAAGAGGAAGTAGCGCCTCCCGTCGTGGGTGGCCGGCGTAATTGGCCCGCACAAGTCACCGTGCACGAACTCCAGCAGCTCCTCGGCGCGGTACGTCACCGTCTTGGGGAATGGGCGCCTCCTCTGCTTCCCCCGCGAGGCAACGTCGCACAGCTCCCCGTCGTGGACGATCTCTGGCAGGTCGCGCACCATTCCATGGCACGCCAAGTTCCTCAGCGTGTCGAAGCTGAGTTGGCCGAAGCGCGCGTGCCACAGCTAGGCCTCGTCGTCGCCGTGCGCCCCCAGGCACACATGTCTGGTGATCCGGAGGTCGATTTTGTAGAGGCGGTTCGCGGAGCGGTTAATCTTGGCGAGCAAATGGTGATCCTTGTCGCGAACCCGCAGCACGCCGTCGTCGATGAGCACCTTACACCCACGCTCGTCAAGTTGCCCAATGCTGATGATGTTGCTGCGGAGCTTGGGGATGAAGTACACGTCGGCGAGGGCTCGGTGCGCGCCGTTCTGGCACTTGAAGACGATGGTGTCGCGCCCTCGAATTTCCACGCGCGAGCCGTCGCCGAACTTCACTGTTCCGACGACCCCAGTGTCGAGCTCGGAGAAGGCCTCACGTTCTCCGGTCATGTGGTTGTTGGCGCCCGAATCTAGGTACCACAGCTTCTTTTTCTTGTCGCCGTTGCTGCCGTCTCCGTCCTCCTCCCCGAGGTGAACTTGTGCCCGCCTTTCGTCGAGCACCACAGGGGCACGCGGCACGCCTTCTTCTTCTGCATCGTGCATCGCGCAGACTTGCACCATCGGGAGCGCCGGCTCGTCATCCTCCTCCTAAGCCACATGGGCGCGCTCCAGTGCGCGGGGCCGCTCGTAGTCCCCCGGACCGGTGCCTCGTTTCCCCACAGTTGAGGCACTGGTCCTTGGCGATTCTGCGGTTGCCGTTGCGCCCGCCGCCGCCGCCACGACCGCGCGTGTTGGAGCGCCCCGCGGCCCTCGCCGCGTCCTCCTCGCGCCGCGCGGAGCGAGGGGCCCTTCCCCCCCGCTCGCGTCCGCGCGGCCTACGGCGCCGCTCCTCCCGAGCGGCGAGCGAGCTTGGCGTCGGCCGTCGTGGCGGCCGCCTTTCTTGCTCTTGCGTTGTAGTGGTCCTTGGCCGCCTTGAGGCGTCCCGTGACGTCCTCAATCGTCGGAGATTCCAACTCCGTGCGGTCTCAATGGAGATTGCGACTTGGTCGTACTTCTCCGGACACGACGAAGAAGCTTCGCAGGCGTCCCCGCTCCCCGACGTTTGTGCCTCTGCGGCGAGCTCGGTCACCATGCCGGTGAGGAGCGGGGTGAAGTCCTCGACGGTCTCGCCGTCCTTGAACTCGAGCGCCTCGTACTCGCGCCGCGATTCTTGCTGCTTGGCCTTGCGCGCCGGTCGCCGCCCGGACGCATGGACTTCAGGGCGTCCCACGCCTCCTTCGTCAAATCCTTGTTGTCGAGCGCGACGCTGTACTCTGCCGGCACGGCCTTTAGGATCCCCTCCATGGCAAGCTGAACTTCTTCCTCATTGTCAGTGTCGACGCTCACAGCTCTCTAGAGCCCACGCGCCTTGAACATCACCTTGACGAGGACCCCCCACTCGGCGTAGTTCATCCGGGTGAGGGTCGGGAACTGGGTGTTCCCGACGTTGCGGATTATCTTCTTCACCACGTATGTCGCCCCGCGACGCGGCGAGACCGACTCCCTGCGGCGACCGACGGAGCGGCCACGCCCGCGCCCGCCGTCACGCCCGCGCCCCCGGTCCGCCATCTCCACTTCGTGCACCTCTCCTCTCACCCGCGGCTGCGATGCCAACCGTTGGCAATGGAACCGCCCGGCGGTCCCCAATGCCGAGCTCTCGGCTCTCCACACTCAGCCCGGATCGAGAGAATGAAAGGAACACGGATGAGTTCAGAACACACACGCCTGCACCTTGTGCTGCTGGATAACAGAACTGAACTACTTTGCATTGATGCCTTCTACACCCTTTTGTAGAGGCTAAAGTCAAACCTAGGTACATAAGCTACTCATACCTTCTAGTACTTCTACTTTTACAGCTACTGGAACTTATACTAGTAAAACTACTTGCCTATGTACATGACTTGGCAAAGGGCATGCTTGCCCCTGATACACTTGAGTGCCCCTGCTGGGGGGGGGGCGTTTTCACCAACTCCTTTGACTTTGGTAATGGAGGGGATTAAGTGAGGAGCTAAACAATTATCTAACAGAGAGCTGCGTATCTTTATATTAGAAGAAAAAATGGCCCAAATTACAGAAAAAACAACATCTCTCCACCTTTTTTTTTTGAGGAATACATCTCTCCACCTTGGGCTAGAGTGGAGGATGCTGGGTTACATAACTGAAACTTTTACACGGGAGACGCCGCATAGGACCTGAACAGGGAAACTTCCTTTTTAATGATATTTTTCATTTGATCTATTCCCATGTGTTAGAAGCAGATAAAAATCACAAATACAAATACAGATATTTTGGGCTTGAAATCAAGATATTTCTCCACTTCTCATGGATATACAAATACATCAACAAACATGGGCCAAAGGGGCATCAGTCACATACACAGCCCAGACCCCAGACCCAATACTTGAAGTTACTCCAAATTCTTTACTGCCTCCTGGAGCAGAATTGGACATTACATTTTGCTCAAAAAGAAAATTGGTCATTAAATTTTCTAACTTAGACCTTTCATCAGCACAAGTGAAACTACCAACCGCGATGGTTTTAAATACATCAACACAGTATCTTTTTAAGAGTCAGGAGAAACAACAGCATAAAAAATTTCTTTGATGAAAGGGGCGTAAAGAATGGTCCTTGAACTGGATTAAATTGAAGGCAAAACGTGACTGGTGATCAATGCTGGAAGGGTATCGAGTGATCAGTAAATTACCTGTCCCGCTCCTGTTGATTCAAAGGACGGTAGAGGATTGCCTACAGAAACAGGAAAAATTAAGAATAGCAGTATGAATACATCCAATATTGATTAGATTTTTGAAATACCAGTTTGATCTTGATTGCCAATTTCTACATAGAAGATAAACCCATCATGGTTTTCAAGCAGCACAGAGATGCAGTACCTTGAGTTTCAAAGGATGATTCATAAGCTACAGCTACTGTTATCTCCAATCCCAAAATAGATGCCAGGTTCAGTACTTCTTTCTGTGCTCCAAGAGGATCCACTAACATAACACGAAGTGGGACTTGTAAAGTTACAGATAAAAGAAGTGAAAACAAAAAATCAGGTTACTTTTCTAAGGTTACACTGCAGTCAACAACGTCTTACTTGCACCCATGTTAGTTATTATGCAAACTTTCCGTTCGAGAGCCAATGGTAGTAGCACAGACATCCACTCATTGACTGCACAATGCCATAAGAAATGTACATATTTATTATAGTAAATAGAGGACAGCATAAGAAATGTGGACAAACTTAAGGGGCGGAATCACCATAACAAGTAAAAAAGGTATGTGATTTGGTAAATTTGAAATAATAACATATGCACTAAGGAAGATAACATGTACTGTCAATACTTGTTAAAAGCGTACCTCGAGGATCATATCCTTTGCCTCCTGACACCATGATTCGGTACCGATCTGCAAGAGTCCGTTCTGCCAAACACTCGAGCACCAGGTAGTTAAGTTCCTTGACCCTCTGCAGTAATTTTAAAGCAGCCAGTGGCCTGTCTCCCCCAAATCCAGCCCCACAGCCAACATACACTTTATCCCTGTGCCGCCTGGGATTGTTCCGCTGCCGAGTGAAAGTAGGGGCAATCAGATGGAAGCGCTTGTATCAACAAGTCATATGAAAATTATTGAGTTCCAGGAAAGTACTAACCAGCTTCACCACACAGTTTTGAACCTCTTCCATTGTCACCGCGTTGCTCAAATCACAACATTAAAGGATTCATCCGCACAGATACAATCGGGCAAGGTTCAGCTGATAACTTCCATTCCAACCAGTTGCATGGCAGAGACAATGAACTGGACATATTGGAAACATAAGGAACGAAATATATAAGGTTTCCCTTCAACAATTGCGAAGGAACACGTTGAGAACCTTTAACCTACTAATGAAACACTTCATCTATTAGTGGGAACAGAAAAAAAAGCAGTGTGATCAGTACAATACTCCAATTTCGAAGATGGTTCTGAAAGCGATTTCCGAATTCCCCACTATCCCACCAACTACTTACGACGCTACAGACATGGACGAAGTAAACAGAGCAGGCAGATAGCAGTTCCGGGTGGCAACTCCGGCGAAGAGGGGAAGTGCGGGGGCGCCTCAATCGATTGGGCTCGCGGGATTTTGTGCGTCTCACGTACCCCTAAGAAGGTAGCCGTCACCACGAAGAAGTCTCCCCAGCCGGCACACATCTGTTTTGCAGTTTTGGGGGCGGCACCGCGGCGGAGGCGCACGGGAGCGCAGCCGTCGAACCTCGGGCTCTTCGGCGAGGAGGGAGGAGGCGTCCACTCTCCAATCTGTTTGCTCGCTGCGGCTGCCACGAGACAGGATTTCTGTTGGAGTTGGAGGGGGTTGATGATCCACGGGCCCCACTCGTCAGTCAAACAGCACCGTCCCTTTCCCTTCCAGGAGCCCCCGGCCCGGCCGCCGGTGACTGCAGCAGCGTGCCGTGCTTGCCATGGGAGATTGGGAGAAGACGAGTAGCTGCTGCCTGCCTGATGGCCCTACCGTGAGGAATAGAGAAAAAAGAAAAGGTTGCAGGCCGCTGGCTGGCCTTGCGGTTGATTCGGGAGAGGAAATGACACAGCAAACAAAAATGAGACATGAAACATAGGATAGAGTTTGCCTTGTATTTGCACTCACTTAAACATGATACATCAGTGCGTGTTACTCTTTGCCAAAGGACCATGAACCATTCTTTTTCGGAAATGGGTTGGACCTGCCGGTGTTCAAATGTCCAGTGTTCCAGTACATTACAAGATTTTGTACAGATCATGTACAGTATGCATGAACATAGCGTGTAAATAGCATTATATCCACATCAAAAATATATTTAAAACACGTTCTATAGGACTCTGAAGGTTGCATCAGATGGGAAACTCTCGGTACATCTCACTGCCTCAGATAATATACAGGGCAAACTTCACTTCCAAAGTCTAAATGTTCAGGGTGACCACCTGAACCGGACCATCCTTGTCGACAACAAATGACCTAGCAACCTTTCCTGAAGGTGTGTCCACTTCCACCGTGTAGGAACCATGGTACCCTCTGAACTTGAACTCTCCCTGGTGACTGACATTGCCGTTCACACGGGTCAGCCACTCTTGTTTCAGGGCAAGGTACCTTCTGCCAGCCTCATTGATCGTCCCATCAGCATCGACTAGGTGAGCATGCTCTCGGAACATAAACATCTCCCAGAATCCCCAGAGGATGATTCCCCCCACAGCAGGATGCGCAAATGCCTCACGGAGGAACACCTCCAGGTCATCAGCTCGTAGGTGTTCATTCTCTGCTGTCACATCCAACTCAGTAATCCAGATAGGGAGACCCAGAATGGCGAGCTTGTCTAGGTTATCACATATGACCTCTCCCACCGGATGGCTGATATGACCTTGCACCCCGATCCCACCAACTGGGGCACCCCGTTCCTGGAGATCAACGACCTGTTCAATGAATTTCTCAGGGGTAGATTTTGAGTCACATCCATCCTCAACGTTATAATCATTGACAAACAGGACAGCAGAAGGATCAAGCTTATGTGCTTCTCTGAACATGTAAGCTCTAATGTCCCTTCCCAATCTATCTTCATAGAAAGACCCATGAAGCATCTCGTTGTTTACATCGTGATGTCTAAACCGGCCTTTGTACCTTGACAGTAGGCTCTGCAGACGGTTTTGGATGGCAGCCATCAAGTGGTGGCCCTGCAATGACCGGACCCAAGGTTGGACGGCATCCTCGACTTCCCAGAATAAGCAGTGACCACGAACCTGTATATTATGTTTCTCACAAAATTCGAGCAACTCATCAGAATCTTTATAATTAAGTCGCCCTTGTTCTGCTTCTGTATGGTACCATTTCAGCTCATTCTCAAATACAGCCCAATTGAAGTTCTTCACAAAAAACTCAGCAAGATCCTCATTCTCAATGTTGTGTCTCGCTATGCATGATCCAAATGGAAAGCTGTTCTCAGTCTGTTGTATCCTCACAGTTGAACCTAAAAGATTCACTGCATTTGATCCTTGGAACTTAAGAACAACGTCGCGCTTTCTTACCTGTCAACAAATGGGCAACATTCATCTAGTTTAAATTTCACAAAATTGGAGGTTCTGTTCCAGAAGACCCCAGGTTTATGTGCTAGTCATGATGCACCCTTCATAAAACTCCAAATTTGGCACGTTCACATTAGACTAATTCTTAGCTACTGGCACCTTCACATTAGACTAACAAAATCCACCTTCAAGGATAGACTGTAATAACAAGTTGGGCAGATTAATTCTGATATAAAAACAAAAGGTTGAGCAGATAAAGGACTCCTGAGCCATTAGTTGGTTATGTGAAACTTCAAGAACAATAAATTGTCATTAATTGCAACTACACCAAAACAAATGTGTGCCTTTATGCAAACATGTAATATTTACACTCTATTTTTGTTAAAATCATCATGCACAGCCATAGATGAAATGTTGAAGTTTGTTTATGGTTTCTCGAAAGAACTCCCATCTAACACATGAAATCCTTCAAAGCTTACCTTGTCTGTTCTCTCCTTCAGATACTCAAATCGTGCTTTTCTGTCAACCGGATATATTTGAAGGTCCATGACTCTGAGGTCAACACCTGGAGGAGGTCCCTGAACATATGCAGTAACTTTGGATGGCTGCTTTTCAAGCTTGAATGCTCCTTTAATTTCGTACCATTGATCCCCATTAGCTTCCACTTGCCCGCCATTTACCCATTGGTTATCCACGGCAAGACAAACATTTACATGGTGACGTCCATGTCCTCCAGACCCAGCTCTTACCCAAGCAGATACTCTGTAAGTGACATGCAACCTTAGCTTGTCAGTTATTACCTGAGAAGGACCCATCCAAACTTCTGTACGGTTCGTAGCAAGGATATAACGACCACTGATATGTTTCTGAATTGCGCGGTCCTTCAAGATAGAAGATAGCATATGGGGTGCTTCAGTCTGGATACTCAATCGACATGAACCCATGGGACTCCACCCAGCAAGCCCACGAGTGAAAGCACTATTATGTAGTAGATTAGCTCCATAAGCAACATTCTGCAATATGAAGTGTCATTAAATCAGATAGGACATTTTTGGAGTGTCATGATAGACAAAAGTTACAAGAAAAATAAAGGTCACATGCCTCAAGAATCAAGATCATTTAAATGAGCACATACTCTTGGATTGTTAGAAGCAATTAGCCTACAAACCTCAATTTTTGGGCATGGCGCAGCCTGGAGCTTTCTTGCTGGAGATAAGACAAGACCATCTACAAGAATGTCAATTCCTGCAGGAGGTCCTTCTATAAAAATAACAGCTTTGGTAAAGGGAGCATGAAGGAGGAACCTTCCTTTCAAATGTGTCCATTGCTTGTCAGAAGTTTGGTTCCTTTGGTTAAGGAAAAAGAAAGGTAAGGTAATGCTGGCTCATATAAAACAATAATGTCAACAGAGAACAAGAAATTAAATCATCTTACTTCGCAAGGCCAACATATCTCTCACGACCATATTCTTGTACCCACAAAGTAGCACGGACTTCAGTATCATTTGCACTCCCAAATATTCGAACAGCAGAACTAATCTCATAAAGAACTTTCCGCTGAACCCTGCCAGTGATTTCCTGCTGGATACCATTCCAATTGTGGACCCTTCCAGTTGCTGAAGCGAAATAGCTGCCATTTAAGGGCCGGACGTTCCCATATGCAGTCAGCTCATGTCTGCAGATATTGCATCCTCTTCCTGACCAATTTCTTAACCCATCTTCGAAGTGAGGATTTTTAATTATAGTCTTGAT
Source organism: Cenchrus americanus (assembly GCA_947561735.1). Taxonomy (NCBI): domain Eukaryota; kingdom Viridiplantae; phylum Streptophyta; class Magnoliopsida; order Poales; family Poaceae; genus Cenchrus; species Cenchrus americanus. Next base: position 253,692,841 of record OX387241.1, read on the forward strand.
TTCACTTGGTACTTTTACTTCCTTCAATCAAAAGGAATCATTAATCAGAAAAGCAAGGCTGTACATGCAACGTTTTTTATGACAATAAGGCAATGAATGAAGACATCAGAACCAAGGGTATATATGGTATACACAGGTATAAATGCATACAGAGATCGACATAAGAGAAAGTAGATAGTAAAACATCAGTTACTACATTCCTCATTGTCAATTACATTAGAATCTAAACTATATGAAAAACAGAGATTAGAATATACTCCCTCCATTTTCAAATATATGATGTTTAGGACAAGCTAATTAGTCCATCCTTTGCCTAAATGCCGTATGTTTTAAAACAAGGAGTACTAGTCACTCCATGCTTAAATTGTTCAAAAGGTAAAACATTTTAGGTTTTTTTATCAGATTTCTGAGAAATACACAAGTGCATAACAAGGCACTCATTCAAAAGGTAAAACATTTTATTCAAGAGGTTACAAGAAACACATGATAACTCACTTTTGATTGTCTATGTCCAGAGCAAGTAATAGTAACAGAATCAATGATAAGATTAACACCAGCAGGAGGTCCTTCCAGATAAAATACAACATGTTTTGGCATGCTCGTCAAAGAGAAGGAGCCTTCCAATTTGTTCCACTTTTCTTTTGAGGCTAACACACTGTTACATCAAATTCTATCATCAGTTAAGGGTGGTGTCAAAAGAATATGATTGTTGAACAATTTAAGCATGGTACCTTCCAACAGGATTATAATGTGTCGATCCATCTGTATTGTGCAACCTAAGGGTTCCTTTGACTTCAACTTGGCCTTGGACATTCCCATCAACTCTAACGATGGCAGAAACAACATAAGCAGTGCCTGTAGACACTCTATTTGTAATATCTTGTTCAAGACCTTGCCAGTTTTCGGCCCTCTTCGAAACAACAGCATAGTTCTCTCCCAAGTTCCCTCTAATACCATCAAGGAAACCAGACCATTGTGATGCCACATACGCATGGCAGCAGATGGGATTCCAAGGGTGAAGGCCTTTCGAAAAATCATAATTTGAAATGACGTTCTCTGTTCCACCAATTGATGAAGAAACAGACCTCTCTGTTTTCTGATGAAAATATAGAGTAGTTAATAAACTATAAGGAAGAGAATCTAATGAACCAAATCGGTATCATACAGCTAGTTGCCATTAGTTCAGGGATACATTTAACAAAAGATTGAAATGGAATCAGTCTTCTTAACAATGTTAACAGTAGGTCAGTAGTTCAAGCAAATAGATTTAGCAGATAATTCTTCCTATTCCAGGGCCATTGAGCAATTGTATACACCAGCATGTTGTTAATCATAGTCCAATTCATAAGTAGGCTTGAGCAAAGGATCGACTGCAATACCTTGTAGGAGATAGTGATTGAATCTATGAGCAAGTTCACACCAGGAGGGGGCCCTTCAAGGTAGAACACTACATGCTTTGGTAGAGTTGTTAGATTAAATGAACCTTCCATCTTCTCCCAGCGTTCTCGTGAGGCAAGTATTCTAGTAAAAAATTATTAACAATAAAATAATGGTTATGGTAAAATATTATACAACACAATGAACAGTATCTTCTGGTTGAAATACCTTTTAATATTAACATAGTTGGTAGAAGAGCTATCGTCCTCAAATTTGAGAGTGGCCTGAACTGGGACAGACTCATGAACTTCCCCATGAACTCTGACATATGCAGCAACAAAGTACTCAGTACCAAGGGTGACCTTTTCCGTTATATCCTGCTCAAGCCCTTGCCAACTCTGTGTGCGATGAGTAAGAACGGCATAGCTTGACCCTGAATGTGGCCTTACACCATGATGGTAACCTGATCCTTCAACAGCTACAAATGCATGGCAACTATTTGGTTGCCACAAATGTAGACCTTCAGAAAAATCATTGTTTGACAGAATGTTCTCCATGACAACTTTGTTAGAAGTATCAGTCTTATCTACTACCTGTCCAACATTGCACAAGAAACAAAATTACCATGCGTCTAGCATCATGATAATGGGTGTAACCTGAGAAGGCATGGTTGGCAAATAATCTAGTAGCACATATACTATTATACAGAAACTTTGAGCTAGAGAAACCACATTTTGCTCATGAAGTCCCAACGTTTCTAGCAGAAAGTAGGAAAAGATTGATATATTTCCTAACTGGCCAAATGATCACTATTCTGTTTGATTTGCACAAAGATTCACTTGAAAGTCATTTTTTTATTTTAACATAACTTTTTGTTTTCACTTTATTGAAAACAAATGGTTTTTCTATATCATGATAGTGCAGACAAAGGGAAAAGGAATCATTAGGATGCAACATGGTTGCAGGCATGCCTGTTATTGTCAACATTGGTTTGATCCATATTTGCATTTGTTCTAACATCAAAGATGTAACAGGCCTTTCTGGTCGGGAAGGACAATTAAGATATTTGAAGCAACAGTTGACAGTCTGACACAGCCAGCATGTGATTGGGTTAAAACATATGAACATGGGTACTGGTTTTTAGAAATGCTAAGGATAAATTTGCAACCAGGTAATTACTGAACCATTTCACTTTCCTGAATCACATGTGTCTAATACGTCTCAAAGAATCACCCCAAGTCCCAATGGGTTGCATTTGGCACATAGAACATTTCAATACTCTATTTCATTAGTGCTGACAAGATCACCAGAGTTATACATACTCCAAATAAACACAACCAGTCCGCACACCTTCGTCCAGTGGGCAGCGAGTAATCAAATCAACATCGTATTAGCTTTAAAAAACATCGGATTGACTATAAACCGCCAAGCAATCATAGACAGTTGACTTATTGAAGCAACCACAGCAAAAAAAAAAAGATGAAGTGCCTGCCTTTCAGTATACCTCGGGCTCGGAATCAGGACGCGGTTGATCTGGTTGCGGGAGCATGCGACCGCCCCGGCGCGGGCGGCAGAGGGACGATAGCCAGCCGCAGCGCCTCCTCATCTCATCCGACCCAGAAATCTCGCCCCGGGCAGCAGCAGGCCAGCGGCTGGCAAGAAGTCAAAACAGGGGAGCGCGAATGGGGAAGCGCGTAGCAGTGGTTACCTTCCCTCCCCCCTCACCTCACCTCACCTCACCTCACCTACCGCTACCGAGGTGCCGACACGACAGCTTGGGACGGAAGAAAAGGCATGTTTGGGGACGACACGGACAGAGAGATGCGCCTGTGTATGTGATGCCGACGCGTCTTCCAGGGGAAATGCCGGCGGGCGGCGGCGGGTAGGTGCGTCCGGGGAGATGGAAATGGAACCGGATGCCAAGAATGCCGAACGGCGAGGATAAAGAAGCGGTCCAAGGAAAGAAGGGGGGGCTGCGGTTATTCTACCGCTCGTCTCCCGGCCCCCAGGTCTTGGAGGCATAAGGACGAACACCTCCTGGGCACGCACCACAAAGTCGTCGAGGACTGCAACGCCAGATGCACACAAAGGAAGTGAGCAGTACCTCTTAGGAAGGCTCCGCGGACAACGGAGACGCCCTGTTCGGCGACCTGGAAGTGGTATGTGCGGAGAAAGGCGGTGAATAGCAGGACGCCGGGGCAGCCGAGGAGCACCGCGGTTTGCGCCGTCGATCGGGATTCGGGAATGGGAAGAGTCTGCTGGGGACAGGGAGGGCAAGATCAGCGCAATCCTGAGCAAGTCAACCTCATAAACTGGTGACGTGTCCTCTCTCGCTGTCCAAACAGGGGCTGCTAGTTAGGTAGTCTTCTCGTGTTTTGTACTTTTCTGCGTTTCTAGTCCAATGGAACAATGCAAAAAAGAAGCATACTGATGAGAGAGGAGGGCTCAAGAGGATGTTGTAGGTGAAAGAAAAGAAGGATCTGACTTAAAAGGGGGGAAAATCGTGATGAAGGACATTCCCACCAACGATCACTACCTCAACAGGAATACATTATACATCTCGGCCCCGTTTGGGAGGGCTCCAGCCGGCTCCGGCTTCAGCACTGTAGTGTTACTATAGCATGGAGCCGGCGGAGCTACCCAAACCAGGCTTCAAGAGCTCCAGTGAATAGTGCATATGTCAGTGAGAGAGAAGAAGAAGGAAGAGTGGAGCGGCTGCGGCCGTGCTGCGCGCAGGCACCGCAAAGGCCGGTGGAGCCGGAGCCGAAGCCGGCTGGAGCCCTCCCAAAGGGGACCCTCATATTCCTATTGTTGGTCCTATTACTCAGTGCTTGTGCTCGTCAACTAAATAATCAGGTAACTTCCCTCCTAAGTTCATGTACACCATGTTTAGATTGTGGAGACACGTGCACTATTGGTTTACTTAGGAATCATGGAGAAGAGCAACTCGGAAAAGGATTCTCGTCGGCTCGATTCGGACGCAACACAACACCAACTTCTAACGGACATCACGGACGCACACGGAGTCGGATTGGGGTGTTCAAGTACTTCCTGGAACCATGACGAAGTCAACTTTCATATGGATTCGGACTCATGTTCATATCTATGATGTGGCGTCCGCAATCAACGAATCATTGACCGAAGGTCTTTCTGTCCAAGATGATGCGCCACCGTATTTTGGCCCAATGGGCCGTGTATCAAGTTGAGTCCGTTAGGGACGTGTCCTAGGGTTGGAGAACGACCCCAACACCTGTGTGGTCGTCCTCCCCCTGTCATATACTCCTTAGCCGCCACTGTGAACATTCGGGTTTTGTTTAGATCAAGTTTAGCCTTTGCTACTTGCTTGTAAGCGCGCGTGCTGGTCCAGCCGCCCGTCTTCGAGTCTTCGGAACCCCACATCTCGATATTGAGTTTGAGATTGAAACCTATCATTCCCACTAGTAATTTCAGTACTTGTTCAATACTTATTCTTGCTAGTTCTTCGATTGCTTGCACGACGGGTGCCCTAGAGGCCGGTGACGCAACCCACACGATCGCGACAGTGGAGGAGGTGTATCGGTTGCAAAGGCGCAGCCCTGAAGGGTTGTAGTCGGGCCGAGAGCATCTCCTCGTTATCAATCGAGTTATCCACACCTCTCATCGAAAGATTGGGCATAAACCCTAGCGGGTTTATCATCAGTTGGTAATCGGAGCAAGGTTTTCGGTGAGAGTTTTCCACACCCTTTAAAAAAATTCTGCTCCTATAGTCCATAAAAAGCCAAAAAAATAGTAGATCAGTTTTGTTCCCGCAATCCCATAACACCTTTGAGCCATACTAGCACTACTTGGTTAGGGCTTGTTGAGTTTTCGGTTGCATCGGGTTGTGTCGAGTTGCTGGTCTTAGTTTTAGTCCTTTAGAGTTTCGAGTTCTTGTCACTTTTTATATCACAGTTGTGGGATACCATCTTCATCTAGTGTTGGCCGAGCAAAGGAACCAATCTATAAAACCCACGCATACCTAGTGGGAAGGTGACGACCGAAACCACCTTGTGTTGAAGCTTGAGTTGTACTCGGTTTGGTGGCTGCTTTGTGTTCCCATATATTTTTGTGAATCGCTCAGTCCTACATTCTGTCATTATCAAGAAAGATAGCAGTATCATATCTCTAGTTTCCCTCTCCTCATTTATAGCATATTTGAGTTTCGGCTTACTCTAGAGAGAGAGTACATTTTAATTACCGGAATACCCCTGTGTTTTCTGGAAAAGTTTGTGTGGTAATTGGCTCTTTGGCAGTCCCTTTGTTCATATTTTCGGTTTTGAGGATCCCAAAAAAAGAAAAGAAAAAAAGAGAAAAAAAGAAAGAGAAATGAACAACTCACTCCCAACACAAAGATCATGTGAGTTCCATAAAAATAAAAGGCCTGATAGTAACGGATAGCTTTCATTACTATCACATCTACGGTAACACCAAAACAGGAAACATGACCGGATAGGAAACAGAATTTGCAACCCCAAGTCCCCAGCCAAGTCCAGCTACTAAATAGCATAGTAACGAGAGCATAATCCGGGCAAAATTCGCAAGCAAATCATGGTATCGTCACTCTCTTCGGTGGCTAGGAAGAGGACATGAAATCCTTTCGTGCAAAACATGTATGCAAGTGCAGCTTCCAAACTCAAAACCTTTTCCCTTCACATGAACACACTCACTCGGCCTTCGGACTTCGAGCCCATGCTAGCAAACAATCGGGTTTAGCACACTACAAAGATAGTGATTACTCCACCGTCAAACCGGAGCGGATCGCCACCGTCGCATCATGGAGTTGCTTGAGATGCAATTTCCAGCTCACCGATCCCACCACACATCGATTCTTGCTACAACGTCGTACCCAATTTCATTGCTAAACATTACTATCCCAAGATGGTACGAAATTACGGATCCTAAAATTACCCACAAAACGAAAACGGAAATGACGGTGCTTCGAAGCCTACCTACCTCGCCGAGAAGGCCCCCGGCGGCCCCGGCCTCGGCGGGAGGAGGCGCCCTCCGCCGCCGCCGCCGCGGAGGGGGAGGAGGAGGGAGTTGCTCCAACCCTAGGACGGACCGGAGCGGGAGTGGTCCTCGGCAGGCGAGGCGTCGGCAGGGCGGACGCCTTTTCCTTGCCCCCGCCGGGGAGCAGCGCCGCGGTGGATCTTGGACCGCTCCTCCCTCTCGGAGATTGGACCGCTCTCCTACCTCTAGATCTTGGACCGGCTTGGCCGCCGCTTTATGGAGAGATCGTCGGTCCGACGGCTATGGAGTTGGATGGGAGGCGGGGGCGGAGGGGCGGAGGCGTCGATGCGGCGTCGAGGGGAAGGGAGGCGAGGCGAGTGCGGCGGCGGCGGCAGAAGGGAGGCGACAGGCGAGTGCGAGTCAGCCTGCAAATGGGCTGGAAACCAAATCGGATCCAACTCCATCCAAAATGTAGCAGACACAATTGATTAATCCACTCCAACCCACTCCACCAGAAACAGTAACCAAACCACACCAAATTAATTGGTTTCTCAGCCCAAACCAAATTAAAACCACTTCACAACCCACGGGTTCAACCCATTTAAAACCACTCCCCAACCCACAGGTTCTCTCATGTTAATACATTGCAACTAGAAGGACTACATATATGCAGTATAATACATCATCATCACACAAAACTGTATTTCGCTACAATTCCTTTATTTGCAGTATAATACATCATCATCACAGAAAAAATAAATGAGAGAAAGTCGGTAGGTCAAGAACTAAAGTTAGCTCTTGATCATTCTTCACTTTGTCCAGCAGATGTAACAGCAACAGCAATCCATGACGGAACACGAACTGCTACCAGAACTAAACCGGGACACAAATTACCAAACAGAGCACGACGACTGTAAAGAAGTTCACGACTTTAGCAGACTCGATCGAAACTGAACAAAAACTTTAGCAGACTTCAGAATGTAAATAAGATAGTGACCAGTGGTGTGCAGACTGCAGATCGAGTGCAGCCACAACTACAATTTTCCACTCGACCACTCCATCCATTTGCCCAACTGCAATCCCTCTCCTAGGACAGGAAATAACCCGCTTCATGAGAAGGGAGTAACAGGAAATAACTTAGTAGTATTGAAAAAAAACGAAACGAAGCAGGCTAGCATGCAGCAGACAGCTCCATAATTTTTTGCTCAATTGCGTTACCAACACCGCTGGTGCGGAGCTGACGAGCCGGATTTAGAAGAGTACCGAGGGGAGATCGGCAGAGGCAGCCCAGATCTAGACGAGCACGACCGCCCCTGATGCGCGTGGCAGCCAGGACAGTGGGGGCTTCACTAACGCATGCACTCGCAGGATTTGGGGGGCGACCGCATGCGCGGTCCGGGTTCAGGACTTCCCCTGCCACCGCCGGCCGCGCCTCCCACAGGCCGCCCTCCACCCACGACATTGACCGACGAATCGGAGAGGAGAGGAAGAGAGAGCCGGCTGAGCTCGGATGGAGGAGGAGGAGGAGGCCCGCGTACCTGTTGGATGCTCGTCGCCGGCGAGGGCGCGACAGAGGAAGGACGGCACCGTGGAGAGGAAGGACGGCCGGATCTTGGACTCCTTCTCCCGTCGCCAGATTGGCCGCCGGATTATGGAGAGCTCGAGAGTACGCTGGCTGCCATGGAGGAGGACAGGGTGGGTGGGACCGCGGGGACGTGGCGACTCGGGCGAGGCGGAGGAGGAGGCATTGCGACGGCGGCGGCGGCGGCGGAAGGGAGGCTAGTGCGGCGGCGGCGGAAGGGGGGAGGGGCTCGAGTGCTCGACCGCTGCGACACAGACACCAGAGGCTTGGGCCCAATAACAAACCACGAGTTACAACCCGTTTGCAACCTGTTAAGACCTCTTTTTATTGATTTCACCCCAAACTGCTTCGGCCTGTAAACCCAAACCTAACCAAATTGTTTACTTTGTCGGCCTAGGAGCACCCAACTTAAGTGAGCCCAAAGAAAAACCCAAATCTTTAAAACCATTTGAGCCCAAACCATTTGCTGGCTGAAGTGCGAGTGCGATTGTGCGAACAACGAACGAGAGAAGCGGAGTCCGGACTCCGGAGACGACCCACTAAAGCCCACGACACACAGTCCATGGGTTGTAACCCATCAAAAACCGTTTCACTCTCCCCCAAACCGCTGACACACCAAACTGCTACATAGTAAAGCCCAAACCAAATCAAACTCTTAACAAGATCAACCAATTAGCACCCAACTTGGGAAAGCCCACTACAAAACCCACCCTATTAAATTTGTTTCAACCCAAACCATTTACAGGCCTAGCCACGGTGACGCCGAGCGAGAGCGGCCCGAGGGGTTGCAGCCCACCACCGGTCCATCGACGTTCTTCTTCCTTCCATCCGGCGTCTCCTTCTTCTTGATGGCACCACCCCCGCCACCTCTGTCACTGACCCCGGCCGGCGGCTCACCGCCTCTCGCCCGCCACCCACCCCACCCTTCCTAACCCGGCGCACCTCATCGCCCTCGCCGCCGGTCCGACCCCGCCCGGCCAACGACGTTACCGCGCCGCCTCGCCTCCGCCGCCACCAAACCGCCGGCGCCGGTCCTCCGCCCCCCACCCCCCACACACACCTCCCTCCTTCTAGGTCCGCCGGCCATAGAACCCCTGAACCCGAACCCCGAAACCCCAACCCTAAGGCCACCGCCTCGATCGTCACCGCTGACCGCCCCGCTCACTTCCCACCCCTCCAGGCGCCGACGTGGAAGCACGGCGACGCATGCGAGCACGACCTAGCTGGCAAGAGGAAGGAGAAGGTGGATATCGTGTGGTCCCTGTGACCCGCATGAATCTCAAACACCGGAAGGCAGCGGGCCTTCCGGAAGGTATAGGATGCGCGGGTACGGCGAGGGTGCGGGCACACGGGGTATATTGGCCGTGTTTGATGGGTGGCCCGTGGGCTCGGCTGCGCTCCCGGGAGCCCATTTTTGTGTTTGGTGTCATTTTCCTCTCTCCCAGCGTGGCTCGCACACTCCTCAAAGCAGTCCGCAGCCTGGCTCTATTGCTACGTCAAAATTTGGCGTAGCAAATGGGCCTGGCCGAGTGGAATGTCAGGTGGTTCTCTTGGGCGAGATGTCCTCACCTCCCGACTCCTCCCTCCTCTCTCACCCGCCACCGCACACCACTGGCTCCTGCTCCACCCGCCGCCACCCACCACTACCTCCTGCGGCCGCAAAGAAGGACGAGCATGCGAGGCCTCACCGCAGGGATGAGGAGCCGGCCACCCGCACGACCGCCTGAGAGCAGAGTAGGGGTGAGGGCGCTCGATTCCCCGCTGGTAGATCTCGATGAAGCGCACCACTGTGGTCATCGCCGCCGCCGTCGCGCCCCTGCTTCGCTCCGGGCCTGCTTCTCCCCGGCGCTGGCGAGGGAGGGATAGGGAGGTATGCGAGCTCCAAGATTTTCGCCATGCCGCCGTCACAGGAGAAGCATGCCTGCTGCTGCCGGGAATATTATGTGTCGCTTCAGCGACAGATTCGCCGCCTGTCGCTGAAGCAACGCAGGTGGGCGCGGGTGGAAGCCTGGGAGGGGAGCCCGGGGCATTTTTTCCTTTTCTATTTTTCTTGTTTCTTTTTTTATTTTTTATTTCTTTTTCTTTATTTCTTGTTTCGTTTTTCTTGTTTATTTTTCATTTCTTGTTTTTTCTTTATTTATTTCTATTTCTATTTTCCTTTTTCTTTTTCTTTTTTTATTTTTCTTCTTTTTTTATTTTTTATTTATATTTCCTTATTTTTTCTGTTTCATTTCTTTCTTTCTTTCTTTTTATTCTATTTCTTTTATTCTTCTTATTTACTTTTATTTCTCTTTTCTTATTTATTTATTTATTTATTTATTTATTACTTCCTACTTTATTTTTTCTAATTCCATTTTTATATTCTTTCCTTTTTAATATTTTCCCTCCATTAATATTTTTATTGTTCGAGATGAAATGTAAATTTGTTCTCGGTAGAATAATAAGTTGTTCTGGCTATAATTGTCTTGCTCGGGTTATAATAACAATTTGGTCCGACCATTGTTCTGATTTGTTCTGACAATACATTTTTTTTGTTCGAGATGACACACAAAATTGTTTCGGCTATAATCGGATTTGTTCTAACACTTTTTTTCAAGATGACATACAAACTTGTTCTGGCTATAATAATATTTTTGTTCTAGCTATAGTAATATCTTGTTCTATTTATAATAATAACATGTGTTTGTCCTTGTTCTGATTTGTTCTGACACCATATTTGTTGTTCGGGATGACATATAAACTTGTTCTGACAGTTGTTCTTGTTTGTTCTGGAACTCCATTCGTTTTTGTTCTAGCGATAACAGAATATATAACCGTAATTAAAAAATACAAATAAAAAATTGTCAAAATATAGTCAAGTGGGATCTTGTTTCGAAGTTTTTATTGTCAGAAATCCAATGGTGCAATCGAAATTTAATTTTGATGTTTGGTTTGTGATTTATAGATTTTTAGTTTCAATCAATGTTGCATGTGGCTGATCTCATCATTTTTGTTTTCTTTTGCATGCATGCACTCCAGCCCCTCCTGGTGCCCCTTTTCTTCGGCCGACCGATTGATTTTTTTGTCGCTGAAGCAACGTATAAGAGCACCCCCGCTCGATGCCGGGGACGAGAGAACGACACGAGGCAAGCGGCGGAGGAGGATGCGCCGAGAAGATGAGCTCGTCGGTGGTGGCGCAGCGGCCGCGTTGCAACGACCGGTGACATTCATCGGCGTGCGGAAAGGAGTGGTGGAGGTGCTCGACGAGCTCGAGCTAGAGCTCGGTGGCGCCATGGTCGTCGTGGAGTACGCCCCCGAAGTGTTCGATGAAATGCCAAAGTGTGGTAGTGTTACCAATTCCGAGTCCAGGGTCACCATATTCATGTGTACAAGAACTTGCCAAACACGATCTCGATGGTGCCAAGCTCCATGGCAAAGTTTCCAAACACGTGGAGGTGAACCATGGCAACCGAGTTTCGGTTGACTAGAGACAAAGTTGAGGAGCCGGGCTGCCCACATGCCGGCCGGTGAGTAAACACACCCATTAAGCCCGACCGCGGCATCGCGAGGCAGCACAATGGCCGGGCAGGTCGTCCAGTGCGATCAGGGCCACGGCTTCAACCAGGTTGCGCGGATACGCACGATGCTGCCATTTCCCGTGAGCCAGGTTCGTCGGGTGCAGGTGCGCAGGCTTAGGTCCACATGCAGATTAACAAGAGTATCTACCGTGATGCAATTGAGCAGCTATCCAATCACCATTTCCTTGCGGTCTCGCTCGAGCGAGTTAGGTAACCAAACTAGCTATCATTGCATGCCTAGAGTCTGCTCACCGAGGGCCTAGTCTCTTGATGCGAGCCATTTTTGGATGAGAAGACAACTAGTCACACTCTTAGCGCTTATATTGTGGCACGGTCATGCATCACCGCTGTGATGTATGTTTCCGTGCGTGGTGAAATCCGAAGCAAAGAAGGCAAACAGGCTGCACTAGAAGTGCCAAGTTGACATCATGCCTCATGTGAAGTTGTTTGAAACTTAAAAAATCTATAAATATTAAATCCAATATCAAAATTAAATTCCGATTGCACCATTGAATTTCGACAATAAAAACTTCAAAACAAGATCTCACTTGACTATATTTTGACAAATTTTTTTATCCGTATATGTAATTAAGTTTTATGTTTTCTAAGCTACGATATCTGTGAATAAATTCTACGTACGAACAAATTATATGAACCAATGAATAAATTATTTTTATTTCTCTTTCTGTTATTATACTTTTCTGGGCCAAACAAAAATTTACTAGTCCCAACAAAAATTCAGTTGGTCTGAACAAATATATTCACTAGGGCTGAACAAAAATTCACTTGAACCGAATAAAAATTCACTAGGGTCAAAGAAACATATTCACTGAGGGCGACAAAAGTTCGCTGGAGCTGAACAAATATTCAATGGACCCGAACAAATATACACAAATGGCGAACAAATATTCACTGAGACCAAAAAAATATATGAGGCCGAACAAATCTATTTGTTCTGGCTAGTAAAGTATTTGTTCACTATAATACTAATTAATATTTAATATTTTAAAAAAGTATTCATGAAAGTAGAACAAATATTCATTAAGACGAAATATTTTGAAGTGAAGTTTTTTTATTGAGGACAAACAAATATTCACTCACGCAAAACAAATATTCACTTAGGAGGGAAATTTATTGAAAAGAAACAAATATGCACTGAAATAAAAATATAAGAAAAAATAGGAAATAAAAAAATTGAAAATAGAAACGGAAAAATAAATAAATAAATAAATAAATAAAAGAAACAAAAAATATAAATAAAAAGGAAGTAAAAAATAAAAGAAGAATAAAAAGAAAGAAGTAGAAAATAAAACACAGAAAAAATAAAATTGGAATGGAAATATAAATAAAGAAAAAAAATCAACCCACACCCGGTGCGATAACTTTTGTCACGCTTCTAGTACCTCTGTGGGCTTCCCCTCTTATATTAATTAATGTTCGAAACCATTCTAGGTCTTTTGTGAAAAGGAGTGGACACAATAATATAAATTCATATGTGTACATGTGTGCACCAATATTTTGATAAAATAATATAGCATGCATAATGTTTATACACGGGATGTATATTGATCCTAAACAAAGTAAATTGCCTTAGTAGAACCTAACCTCAATAACATGTTACTATATTAGGTGGATTCTTAGTGTTGCACCACTAGTCCAAGGTGGTTGGAACAATAAACATGAGAAACATCCGGACCAAATTCCCCTTATGTTTGGTATTCATTTTTTCCTCCTCTTTATTCTATCTAGGACTCATTCCTCTAGGATTCAACATGCTTGCACATATATTTTTTAACCCATATATTCAAACACATCAAATGGGGACATTCAAAAAACTTGTATACCTCAATAAAATTTAAATAGCTTATGTTGTTAGAACAAGACATAAATGTCATGACTTATGAAAGCATACAAAAGAGAAGAGCAAGTATGATTACTTGCACTCTATATTTTAAGATTGTGCAAAGTTGAAACAAAATTAAAATCTTGATATCTTAACATAGCATGCCAATTCATGGTTCTAAATTTGTTTACCCTACAAAGAAATTTTCTAGACATAATTTGTATCAAACAAATACATAATTCTAACAAGATAATTAATATGAAAATCCTATAAAGTTGGTCTGTTTTTAAGATATGTCTAGATAAAATATTTAATATACAAAAGATATTTTTATTGCTACACAAAATGAGAGTGTGTACATTTTAAAGATGGTGTCTCAGGGCATTAAAAAATATTTATATTTTTGTGAGAAGCAACTACAAAAGCTAAGGACCAACTAATTCATCAATGTTAAATTCTAAGTGTGAGCCCATGGCAATTTTCAGAAAATCTCACGACACATGTGAAGTTAGAGTGAGTACATGATTCTAATAACTGGCAAAGTATACAAATATTACATGTGTCTATGTCTTTCGGATTATTAGTTTATTAGATGGAAAATATAAGTTTGATTCAAAATAAAATAGAATAAAAATATGTATTTAGGAAAAAACATGAATATTATGCACACTAATTTCAAAGTGTTGTGGTCGTCGGTCTTGGAAGCAAAAGGGTGGCAGTGTGGTGGTGAGATAACATAGTGTCATGCTGAGGATGTCGTGCAGGGAGCGCAACAACGCCAATGGAGTCAAATTTAAACCTTTCATTTATGTATCACTTTGACACATAACTCCAATATCTTTAGTGTCAATGATATCATTATTAAGATTTTGATTATATGCATAAATGTCAAAGTAGTTTCTTTTTAAGTTGTGAGACTTTTCAAGGAGCTCAATATTCTAAAATTTTAATGGATTTATTTGTTCTAATAATTATTGAATAGCTTTGTTGATACTTTTTTATACGATTTTATTGTACTTATTTATTGTAACAAGAACAAAATATAATAAATTCAAAGGTAAATAAATACATTTAAAGAAAATACCTTTTATGTTGCTAAAAGCTATGTCAATCTCCTACAAGCCTCCATAAGTTTGCTTCATTTACTCCACTAAAAAGAGATGAGAAATAGAGCGCGCACTTTTTTGAATGTCATATAGGAAACCATATAATTTTGAAAACATAGAAAGAGTTTCCTCATATAGATGAATCCTCATAGTAGGTGTTACTATGGCCTTGAGAGCACACCCCAAACAATTCATGAAAAAATGTAGAGAAACCCCAAATTTTTAACTCTTAAGACAATGAGAAGTAGTTCTCGTTGCTGAACTACCAATACTAAAAATACATACTTTAAGTATGATATTGTCTACCTGAAATCACTTTTGTTACATCCTTGAATACATTCAGCAACATACAAAAAACATTAATCTTTTCTCATTCCTCCAGAGATGGTGATTAAGTTTACTTTTGGTCTTCGCCATTCAACTTCTCAAAGGCTACTGTGTACTTTAAGATAATTTTAAGCATGATAGTGTGGAGTTCCATCTTGTAACAATACAAGCTTGAACTTCTTCTTGCATGTAATTATTTCTTCTATAACACATGAAGAATTTCTATACTGTGAATATTTATGAGATGGTTGGCACACCGATGGTGAAGTAGCCCCCTTTTGTTGGTAAAATTCCTAACTGTCGAATTATGCTTCAATAAGCCAACCATTGAGTTACTCCAACATTATATAGATTTATCCCAAAGTAATTTATCTTTAATTGTCCAGTCTTGAACGTATCTCGTATCTAAATGGTGAAAGTTGGTTAATCTTTGTAGCTTTAAAGTCCATTAGACCTAATTTAAAAGTTTAAATAAAAAAATAATAAATTATGTTCAACATTTTATATATATTGACATCTAGTAATGATAGATTGAACATTTTGTTAAACACGCACCAATATTTTGTAAAAAATACTAAATTCAACAATTATCATGGTCTATTGCAACATCTAAAAAGAATATATCCAACATTTTTGAAAAAAATAAATAATTCCAAAATTTTACTTTAATGATTCTGGGCTTTTTCTCATCTTCTGACCTTTAGTGGAGTCAATTGTGTGCTCATGATGGTGTAGACATTGGATTCGCAGTGGTGCATGAGGTGTGATGGAGTACGAAGGGAGTGGCTGGTGGACGCGCACAACCTTAGGGATGGCAGTGCTTCGGTTGTGGTGGCAAGCACAAGAAGCAACAACACTTGGAAGAGGAAGTGACGTCGCTTGGGAAAGGAAGACATCAGCATACGGATCTCTGGGCTAATGAAAATACAAACATTGAGGCCACTTAAACCCGTCTCAAACATAGAAATCCCACTAAGAAAGAGACTTCTAGAAGCGATATTAGATCGAAGTTTCAAATATATTATATCAATTTAGTTTCACACATTATGTAGTTCAACTAACCCAAGATAAACCATCAAAACACAAATACTAATTGCATCGAATTATTATAACTCATCCAAATGAGCCCTAAAATGATCCTATTTGTAACAAGTGATGTTTCAATCTTGTTCTGCATGCTAATATCAATAATTTGCACAAACTAAACTAAGACATCATTAGAACTATGGTAAACTCTTGACTCTTCTCCAGTTTCCATGCCATATCCTTCTAGATGACGAGCATGAATATAGTCGAATGTGGCTGAAGATCTATGATAAAGTAGTTGATTTATTTAATAAGCTAGAAACACGTAATGATTTCAAACATTTACAATATGACAAGAAACCTTGCCATTGAGGGCTTTCAAGATCAAGAGAAGTTCACAAGATATATAAGGTGTGTTATGAAAGCAACGATGAATCAAGAACAGACTCATTTAATATTTTCCACAAGACATGCACACGAGGAATAAATTTTATAAATTCACAGAACAAAATAATTATATGCATCAAACAAATTATACAAACTCATAGGACGAATATATGTATACTTAGAATAAATTATATTTTATAAAATCCTCAATAAGTAATTATATGCACTGAACAAATTCACATAACAAATACATGCATATATAGAAGAAAATATACAAAGTTCTCAAACAAAACAAATGTATGTATCAAATAAATTATACAAACTTACGGAACACATACATGTATACATGGAACATAATTGAACATCAAGAACACATGATTGTATTATGCAAAGTAAGTATTAAATGTGACGTAAAAAAATAGTATACAACAAACAAGAGATTGAATAATTGGTTGTAATAATAGAATAATAGTATATGCATCATAACAGAATATTATATGCATGAACAAATAATTGTATGTAGTAACAAATAATATATAACATTTTACGATTAAATGGGTATGCACTGCAAAGATATGGCTCAACACTTGAACAAATAATTTTACATGTATAACAAATGGGACCAGGCGGCATCATGAAAAAATTACTATTGTCGAATGTATAAGTAAAAAATATGAAAAATAATATTAAAATACAAATATGAGAAATGAAAGGAATAGAAAATAGGAAAAAAATAAAAAACATTGCATTAAAAAAGGGAAGAGGACGATACGACATTAAGGGAAAGAAAACAAAAGGAGAATGAAATAAAAGATAGAGAAAAGAAAAGAAAATATAAAAATTAAAAAAAGAGTATAATAATAAACTACATAAAGTATAAAGTATAAGAGGGTTACCAGGAGGGAAATGAAAATAATACAGTCACGTAATTATAAAAAATAGTAGAGTTAAATGATTATAATTGTAGTTAGGTATTAAATGTTGATTAAACCTGTATGTAATCGATAATAGTCACAAGTGTGGTAATGGTGATGCCGCTACCCATTTCGTAATGCTTGAGCAAAATCTCCCCAAGAAGGATTAATAATTATTCTTTACACTACACCAATATATACTAGGTGATTCCCCGCGTGTTGTTGTGGGATTTGAGAGAACTTTTTAATCTCGGTATGACATGTGAATAACCTAAGTTCAACTAGAAAGACTGGCGCGGTGTTGCCGCGCCGCGCCATGACATGTAGCCGAGTGATGAGTAGGAAGGTCGTGGATATTTTATAGGATTTTAGGTTGTGGAATGGTTCTTTAAGAGTTTATGATATT
Source organism: Cenchrus americanus (assembly GCA_947561735.1). NCBI lineage: Eukaryota > Viridiplantae > Streptophyta > Magnoliopsida > Poales > Poaceae > Cenchrus > Cenchrus americanus. Next base: position 253,710,334 of record OX387241.1, read on the forward strand.
TCTTAGTTAAAAAGCAGGGATCGTGAACTTTTTCGCAAAATTTTCGAGTTGTGGTTAGATTTGTAGAGAGTTTATGGTCTTTTCCATAAAAGTCTGTGGACCATGTGTTATGTATTAGTTCTTGTAAAGTTCAAGTTTGTTGGAGATGCATGGATCACGAGTTAATTATTATAATGAAATTACATGAGAGGTGGCTTGGTCGTGATAGATGTCGTCAAATTTTTTGAAAGATGGCATAAAGAAATGTTAGTTTTTTTAAAAAATGAGGGGGCTTAATTAAAATGTCGGAGTAGTGGCTTGACTACTATTTATTTTCGATAAAGTTTGAGTGGGTTCTACATAATTGGCAACCCTCTTGGCATTCTTTCAAAGCTCTAGGGGGTTTTCGTAAAGCTGTTTGAGAGGCGGTTGGAATGAAAATATATTTTTGCAAAGTTTGATGGGGTTTTCATATAATTATCTTCGTGGGTTGGACTACATATTAATTTTCATAAAGTTTTAGGGTGACTTTGTAAAAGTGGCAGTCATGTTGGTATTCCTTCAAAACTCGAGGTGCTTTCCACAAAACCTGATAGGTGGTTTGGTCAAATACTATTTTCACAAAGGTTTTTGTGATGAGGACATCACTTCTATGGATATGCACGAGGCTTCACCGCTGGACATTCAACCTATTCAAGGTCCAATTACAGGAGCTCGTGCGCGACAATTAAATCTAGATGTGAGCTCGTTCCTAAGTGTTCCTATTAATAATTTTAAGAATGATTTACTACCTATTGTTTATAATGTGATTAGGAACCAAGGAGAAGACCAAGAAATACATGGAGGAAGGCTTGGAGGCGTGGAGGGCCAACAAGGGGAGGCCAAGTCACATGGAGGCCCACTACAACTCAAGTTCGAGTCCAACTCGGGGTCCGGAGCCGTCTTCGTAAAACGGACGCCCGTGCCACAAACGGAGTCCGTTTTCGACGTTATACATATGGTTGGAAAGTTAATTTCATAGAGCTTACAATCCAATTGGTTTGAGGCCCAAATTCGTTCTGTCGTCGGGAATCGTCCGAACAAGGTGGCGTCCGTATTCCGTCCCGTTCGCGTCACCGTCTTTTGGCCTTTGGGCCGTGTATCGTCGTTGAGCCCATTAGGGGCGCGTCCGGGGGTTGACCACGACCCTAGACTCTATATTACGCAGCCCGTCGCCATCATTAGGGTTTCGGGTTTTGCTTAGATTAATCTGTCAAGAACAGTTTCGCCGTCGCTTCGGTTTGTGAGACCCCAACTCGTGAGTTTAATCATACATCTGCAATTGTGTTGCATTTTTCCTTGTTCTTGCTTGTGTTCTTCGATTCGCAGGCAAGGATTAGCCTTCTTGGCGAGGTCAGCCATGCAACGCCGGTCGATAACCTGAGGAGACGTGGTGCTGCGATTGCGGGGTTTTGAACGTGTTGTTCGGAAGCCGGATCGATTGGTGTCGCAACTTCACCAAATCGTCGTATATCGGAACCTTTCGGAAGATCGGGAACCCTACCTTCCATCATTTGGTTATCAGAGCTTGGTTTACCGTCACGTTCACCCTTATCCTTGTTTTTGTCTTCGTCCTATAGTCCACTGAAAAGCCAAAAAAAAGATTGTGTAGTCGATTAGGTTTTCCCCGTCCTAAAGCCGTGTTTAGCCTTTTGCATGATTCTCTTTCAGAGTCCGCAGTGTTGAGTTTGTGTCCTAGTTCGTGTTTTTGTTGCTGGTTTAGATCGTGTTTTGGTTCAGTTGTGTGATCCCCTTTGTCCGCTGCCGCCACTCCATATTTTCATCCCACCTGATTCACATCCGATTCACCAACGCCATCACAAAAACCTAACTCGGAGGGTCCTCCTTAAAACGGGCATAACTTTTCGCTCGGAACTCCGATTGAGACGTTCTTGTGCTTTCTGGAAAGCTCTCGAAATTTTACACATACAATTCACCGCTTCGCCGGTGCAGGCCGAAAATAAAAAAAGTAAAAAAAATAACAGAAGGGAGTTGTTTCGGACTCTTAAGTTTCGGCATCGGTTTTGGAGAGCAGTCGTGATTTTCTATAAATCACATCTTACATCTGATTGAAGTGATACTTTGTGGTATTCCTATTTGTGTGTTCCTGGTTGAGAAAAAAATATCAAAAAAATAAAAGAAAAAAAGTGAAGAAATTGATTTCTACTAGTGCTAAAAGACGAAACCGGGAAACACATATAGAGGATACACTTGCTGTTTCATGTGATGTGCTGTCTACCTGCTGATATTGTGCCATCTTTGATCATCATCATCATTCTTGTTCCATCTTTGTTGGTTACCACTGTTCTAAGACTCGATTAGACCAGCAACTAGGGACAAGTAACTTTGGACATTTATTCAGCATTACTATCTGTTTGTGAATTGTGTTCCACTTTCATATTTTTGGCCTTCCCATAGCTCCACATATCACTTCTGAGTAGCACAGGTTCTTGATCTTTGCAATCGCAGTCTACATCTTCTAGGTATCCTTTGCCTTGCTGGTAAGAACCTTGTAAGAGCTTGGTAAGGTGTTTCCTTTGGTAGTGTTGATTCATTTGAGAGGCACCACCTTTACCTTCGTAGAAGATTTTTTAGGGATAACTTTCACTGTTTGTTCTGGTAGGAGATGAAGGAGCTTCCCCAAAGGACTTCAACGAGTGTGTCAGCCAAACCCAGCTGCAGACTCTCTTGGACACCACCTGGACAGAGATAGGAGAGACGATCACCAGAGCCGTCACCGAGAGTATTAATGGACTACACCTTGCTGACACTATTGCAGATTTGAATGGGCGGATCACCACGCTCACTAATCGGATTGCTGCGATGGAAACTCGTCCACCACCTCAACAAGATCAAGATGTAGTGTATGACATCCATGGCAATGTGGACGAGGCTGCTACACGAGAGGCACACATTCGAGGGCGTGTTCGTGCTCACAACGCAGGTGGTAACCGTGCTCCCCCAGACCCCTATGCTAAGGTTAAATTTACTTTACCTTCATTTTCTGGGAGTTATGATGTTGATGGATATCTTGATTGGGAGATGACGGTTGAGCAAAAATTTAATGCCCACCTTGTGCCTGAGCAACATAGAGTTCGATAAGCTAGTAGTGAGTTTAAAGATTTTGCTATCATTTGGTGGTCTGTCTTAGTTGCTGCAGGTCTCGCGCCTAGTACTTGGGAAGCACTAAAGGTTGCTATGCGTGATAGATTTGTTCCTCCTTTTTATCATAGAGAACTGCATAAGAAATTGATGTGTTTAGATCAGGGAGATAAATCTGTGCAGGACTACTATGGTGAGCTTCAAAAGGGTTTGATGCGTTGTGGGATAGTTGAGGAACCCGAGGATGAGCTTGTTCGTTTTTATTCGGGTTTAAGACGTGAGATCCATGACATAGTTGATTATAAGGAATTTACTACTGTCAACCAGTTGTTCCAGTTTGCTATGCTTGCAGAGAAGGAGTTGCAGGGTCGTCATTCGCAGGAAAAGACCGGCGGCCGAACATCTTTCGCGCCACGCACACAGCGCATTCGGGGCTGCCCAAATCTTCGAGCTTTCGAGTATCTACACCATTGGCCAAGAAAACTACGAGCGGTGTAGCGCCTACGCCAAACAAGACTCCCCCACATGCTGCAGATTCAGGTAAAAGTGTTTCGCAGGCACCAGCTCAGAGTTCTTCATCTGTCACCTCGACGGGATGCCCTTCAAGCATTCAGTGTCACCGTTGTCATGGTATTGGCCATGTGAAGAAGGATTGCCTGAGTCAGCGGGCATATTTGGCGACAGAAGATGGAGGCTACCTCAGCGCCTCTGACGTAGAAGAAGACGATGAGGAGGATGGTACTGACGACGTTGAGGAATGTGTCATTCATGGAGGAGAAACTTCATCGGGCCATTTGAACATCATTGTTCAGCATGTGCTCAGCACGCAAATCCAGCAGCCTGAGAGGTTGCAACGCCACAACTTGTTCTAGACTTTCTTCGTCATCCACAACCGACGCGCGCGTGTGATTATTGATGGAGGAAGCTGCAACAACTTGGTGAGTTCCAATCTGGTCAAGAAGCTTGTCTTGCCCACACGACCACATCCACATCCTTACTATATTCAGTGGTTAAACGACTCTGGTAAAGCTAAGGTATTAAAAACTTGTAGAGTTTCTTTTTCCATTGGTGCATATGCTGATTATGTTGATTGTGATGTGGTACCTATGCAAGCTTGTTCACTTTTGTTGGGTCGTCCATGGGAACATGATAATGATGCTACACACCATGGTAGAAGTAATAATTACACATTCATGCATAAAGGAAAGAAAATCACTTTGGTTCCTTTGACCCCTGCCGAAATTGTACAGCCGATAAAGAAAGAGCCGCTAGTTTGAGTAATGATAAGTCCGAAAATCAGCAAGTTGCTAATTCGTGTACCCACCTAAAAAGGAGAAAGCCACACATAAATCTGACACTCAGGGAATTAAATTAGGGGGTGGAGTAATGCTTGCAACAAAATGTGACCTTGCTGAAATTTCTGATGATGATGTTTGCTATGCTTTGATATGCAAACGAGCTTTGTTTTCACTTGATGATATTGCTAGCTCTTTGCCTCCTGCGGTCACTAACATTTTGCAGGAGTTTGAGGACGTTTTTCCAGCTGAGATACCCCCGGGGCTGCCACCTTTGAGAGGAATAGAGCATTAGATTGATTTGATCCTGGAAGCCGCTTTACCAAACCGTGCTGCTTATAGAACCAATCCCGAGGAGACTAAGGAAATTTAGCGGGAAGTCCAAGATCTTTTGGACCGCGGGTATGTACGTGAGAGCCTTAGTCCTTGTGTTGTGCCTGTGCTTTTGGTTCCAAAGAAGGATGGTACGTGGCGTATGTGTGTTGATTTTAGGGCCATTAATAATATTACTATTCGATATCGTCATCCTATTCCTAGGCTAGACGACATGCTTGATGAGTTGTGTGGCGCTATAATTTTCACAAAGATTGACTTGCGTAGTGGTTGCCACCAAATAAGAATGAAACTTGGAGATGAATGGAAAACAACTTTTAAAACTAAATTCGGGTTGTATGAGTGGTTAGTGATGCCTTTTGGTTTGACCAATGCACCTAGTACTTTCATGCGCTTGATGAATGAGGTTTTGAGGGCTTTTATTGGACCTTTTGTGGTGGTTTACTTTGATGATATCTTGATTTACAGCAAGTCTATGGATGAACATATGGAACATTTACGTGCTGTTTTTGATGCGTTGAGAGCAGCGCATTTGTTTGCTAATCTTGAGAAGTGCATCTTTTGCACCGATCGAGTCTCTTTTCTTGGCTATGTTGTTACTCCACAAGGAATTGAGGTGGATGAGATGAAAATTGAAGCCATCCAGAGTTGGCCGCTGCCCCAAAATGTTACACAGGTGAGAAGTTTTCTTGGTCTTGTAGGTTTCTATCGACGCTTCGTCAAGGATTTCAGTACCATCGCTGCACCGCTGCATGCATTGACGAAGAAAGATGTGGTGTTTCATTGGGGAAAGGCGCAAGAGGAGTCCTTTAACACTTTGAAGGACAAGCTTACACACGCACCATTGCTACAACTTCTGAACTTTGGTAAGACTTTCGAGCTTGCTTGTGATGCTAGTGGAGTTGGCATTGGTGGTATTTTGATGCAAGATGGTAAACCCGTTGCATACTTTAGCGAGAAATTGAATGGTCCTCTTCTGAATTATTCTACGTATGATAAAGAATTGTATGCTCTTGTACGTTCTTTACGGACGTGGCGTCATTATTTGTGGCCTAGAGAATTTGTTATACACTCTGATCATGAAGCGCTTAAGCTCTTAAGTATCTTCGTTCACAAAGTAATTTGAACTGTAGGCATGCTAAATGGGTTGAGATCATTGAATCTTTTCCTTACATCATTCAACATAAAAAGGAAAAGATAATGTGATTGCTGATGCTTTGTCTAGACGATATACTTTGCTGTCCCAACTTGATTGTCGGATTTTTGGGCTTGAAACAATTAAAGAACAATATGCGCTTGATACTGATTTTAAAGATGTGTTGCTGAATTGTAAAGAGGGACGTACATGGAACAAGTTTGTGATCAATGATGGGTATGTGTTTAGAGCTAACCGCCTATGCATTCCAGTTGGTTCCGTTTGTTATTTGTTGATGCAGGAAGCACATGGAGGAGGTTTGATGGGACACTTTAGCGCAAAGAAGACGGAGGATGTTTTGGCCACACACTTCTTTTGGCCAAAGATGAGGAGAGACGTCGAGCGGTTCGTTGTTCGCTGCACTACATGTCAAAAAGCTAAGTCTCGCTTGAATCCACATGGTTTGTACATGCCTCTCCCCGTGCCTTCTATTCCTTGGGCAGATATTTCTATGGACTTTATTTTGGGATTGCCTAGGACTAAAAGGGGGAGGGATAGCATTTTTGTTGTGGTGGATCGATTTTCTAAAATGGCTCACTTTATACCATGTCATAAAAGTGATGATGCTATTCATATTGCTGACCTCTTTTTCAAAGAGATTGTACGCATGCATGGTATGCCTTCTACTATTGTTTCAGATCGGGATGCGAAATTTTTGAGTCACTTTTGGCATACTTTGTGGAACAAGTTGGGAACAAAATTGTTATTTTCTACCAGTTGTCATCCGCAAACTGATGGACAAACGGAGGTGGTGAACCGTACTTTGGGCACCATGTTGAGGGCTGTCTTGAAGAAGAATTTGAAGATGTGGGAAGAATGTTTGCCTCACGTGGAGTTTGCATACAATCGGGCAACACATTCTACCACAAAGGTAAGTCCTTTTCGGGTAGTGTATGGTTTTAACCCCCGTGCTCCTATTGATATCCTACCTTTGCCTACTAATGAGAGAATTCATAATGATGCTAAACAATGTGCTGAATTTATATTGAAAATGCATGAAACAACTAAGCACAACATTGAGAAGATGACTGAAAAATATAGAGTTGCTGGTAGCAAAGGTAGAAAAGAAATGAAACTTGAACCGGGTGATCTAGTATGGTTGCACTTGAGAAAAGAACGTTTTCCGATTTGAGGAAGTCCAAGTTAATGCCTAGAGCTGATGGTCCTTTCAAAATTATTGAGAAAATTAATAATAATGCATACAAGCTTGAGTTGCCTCCCGAGTTCGGGGTTAGTCCCACCTTTAACATTTCAGATTTGAGGCCTTACTTGGGAGAAGAAGATGCGCTTGAGTCGAGGACGACTTCAATTCAAGAAGGGGAGGATGATGAGGACATCACTTCTATGGATATGCACGAGCTTCTCCGCTGGACATTCAACCTATTCAAGGTCCAATTACAGGAGCTCGTGCGCGACAATTAAACCTAGAGGTGAGCTCGTTCCTAAGTGTTCCTATTAATAATTTTAAGAATGATTTACTACCTATTGTTTATAATGTGATTAGGAACCAAGGAGAAGACCAAGAAATACATGGAGGAAGGCTTGGAGGCGTGGAGGGCCAACAAGGGGAGGCCAAGTCACATGGAGGCCCACTACAACTCAAGTTCGAGTCCAACTCGGGGTCCAGGAGCTGTCTTCGGTAAAACGGACACCCGAGTGCCACAAACGGAGTCCGTTTTCGACATTCTACATATGGTCGGAAAGTTAATTTCATAGAGCTTCCAATCAAACTGGTTTGAGGCCCAAATTCGTTCGAGTCGTCGGGAATCGTCCGAACAAGGTGGCGTCCGGATTCTGTCCCGGTGCTGCGTCACCGTCTTTTGGCCTTTGGGCCGTGTATCGTCGTTGAGCCCATTAGGGGGCGCGTCCGGGGGTTGACCACGACCCTAGACTCTATATTACGATGTATCTGCCGCCATCATTAGGGTTTTGGGTTTTGCTTAGATTAATCTGTCAAGAACAGCTTTCGTTTGTCGCTTCGGTTTGTGAGACCCCAACTCGTGAGTTTAATCATACATCCGCAATTGTGTTGCATTTTTCCTTGTTCTTGCTTGTGTTCTTCGATTCGCGAGCAAGGATTAGCCTTCTTGGCGAGGTCGGCCGTGCAATGCCGGTCGATAACCTGAGGAGACGTGGTGCTGCGATTGCGGGGTTTTGAACGTGTTGTTCGGAAGCCGGATCGATTGGTGTCGCAACTTCACCAAATCGTCGTATATCAGAACCTTTCGGAAGATCGGGAACCCTACCTTCCATCATTTGGTTATCAGAGCTTGGTTTACCGTCAGGTTCACCCTTACCCTTGTTTTTATCTTCGTCCTATAGTCCACTGAAAAGCCAAAAAAAGATTGTGTAGTCGATTAGGTTTTCCCCGTCCTAAAGCCGTGTTTAGCCTTTTGCATGATTCTCTTTCAGAGTCCGTAGTGTTGAGTTTGTGTCCTAGTTCGTGTTTTTGTTGCTGGTTTAGATCGTGTTTTGGTTCAGTTGTGTGATCCCCTTTGTCCGCTGCCGCCACTCCATATTTTCATCCCACCCGATTCGCATCCGATTCACCAACGCCATCACAAAAACCTAAACCGGCAACAAAAACCCTAAACCCTAAACCCTAAATCCTAAACCCTAAAACCCTAGCTTCCATCTTTTTGTAAGATTACCTGAGTGTTGGCCGGATTACATACTACATAAATTTATACACACGCTACACCGCGCTAGTCATAATGATTTACATCATAGTTTTATGTAAATAAAAATAAATAAGAAGTTTGTAAAATATTATATATAATTTATGTAAATTTATAGTTATGAGAGTACTTTTTTTAAAAAAAATACAACACAAAGTCCTTCATAACCGAACAATATCCGAGGGAAAATATTGAATAATATAAATTATAAATGAAATTAGGAATACATAATTTTAAAAATTGTTGTTAAGGTCTTTTTTGCTTAAAAATGAGAAAATGTAAATTTTTAACCATGAATCCCACAATAGAATTATGAGCCCACAAACCAAAATGTGTGTGTCCCACACAAATATCTCATGAATCCATGTGGGTCCCGTACGTGGGTCCCACCTTAACATATTGTGGGTCCCGCATAAACAACATCTGTGGCCTGTGGATGATCCGAGCCATCAATACGCGATCCGACGGCTCACTTTTTCTTAATGACGTGGTACAATGGGAGGGCAAAACCCCCCCCCCCCCACTTTAGGTCTTGTAAAGATAGTGATGCCCCGCGCCTTGCTGCGAAAATTATTTTTAAGCAATGTTTATGGTGAAATTTGAAAGTGGAAAATGAAGATGATTGCAAGTTAGCATTATACATGAAAACATGTTCATTTTATTGACAGGGAATTGCTCTTAAATTATTGATCCTCCTACTATGGGAATTTTGAAAGTGTAGTACCCACAAAGGCTTATAAATTGTACGCATGAATATTATTAATTACAGAAAATTGGTATCTATCTATAGCAAGTATATACATCAAACCCACTACACATCATGAAGGTGAGACCCCAATGCACATCATGAATAGACTTCTCTCAACATGCAGGAGGTCCACGTCGATCATCATTCATCAGATCTTCTCTCAAAATGCAAGCTGTCCACATCACCATCCACTAGAATCATGAGTTTATGTCTTCTACCGATTTTCTGTGGCTAATAGTAATCATGCATGCATTGTGTTGGTCTTTGCGAGTATCATGCTACAAACTTCTAAGTAGTTCCCTCTCAATAAAATGAATGTGCTTTCATCTACATTATTGTTTGCAAAAAAATATTGTGATGCAATCATTTTAGTGTTTCTATTTCGAAATTGCATCTTTAAGTTTCATAGAAATTCCCACAACAATGCGCGGGGTATCACCTAGCGAGAAACAAATACATAATCCTAGTAGATTGTGATGTGGCGCTGACATGGATAGCTTACATGTTGAGAGAAATGAAGTTATGATAGTGTCGCACCTATTTTTTCAAAGCAAACCAAGTGCAAACCTATATGAATGCCAGGATCAAGTTTCATGCATATAGTGACATATAAGTGAATACAGAAACAATATCATGTAAGAAAAAGGAAAATTACTAGAGTATTACGCTAAATCCTGGAAATGAAGGCTGCAAACATCACAGACAGTCGACTAGTGGTTGTGTACGCCTAGCACCAGCAACATCTTCACAACAACTTCATTGCATCTTCCTCTTTCTAAGCAACATTGTTTATATCAAGGGTGAGCACTTGTCATACTCAGTAAGTGTGGGGAAAGTATGAATGCAAAGGCTTAAAAAAGGAAAGGTTGTGTTGACGGTGTATTTTGGTACACCTAGCATGTTGTAACGCCCGCGTTTTTAGCTCCTAATAAATCACCTAATAAATCACGCGTGTTTTCAAAACTTTCCCGCTGAGCTCATTTACCCCCCCCCCTTTCGAAACCCCAGATGATTCTTTTCCCACGACGCGCGTGCCGCGAATCCCGCCGCACCGCCCGCACCCGGCCATCACCCACGCGTGCCGCCCCCAGTGCCGCGGTCGGTCACCACGCCGCGGTCCCGCCAGCCGGTCCGCCTCGCCATCAACGTCGTCCCGGAATTAACGCCGATATCTGAGAAACCCGGAAAAAAACCGCAAAAACCCTTCTCCTAATTTCCTAGAAATTCCCCTAAATTTTCTGGGACTTCACCCTAATTCTTTTCTTTTCTTTTTTTCCATTTTCCTTTTCTTTTTATCCTTTTCCTTTCCTTTTTCTCTTTTTTCTTTTCCTTTCTTTTTTCCTTCTCCTTTCTTCTTTTCCTTCCTTCTTCTTCCTCCAGACCGCGCCTGGCTCCTGGCCCGTGCGCCTGGCGCCGACCGCACCGGCCCCCTTCCCACCCCCGCACGCCACGAGGCCTCCCCGCGCGCGCGCGGCGCGCGCGCGCGCGTGCGGGCCGCCCGCCGTGCCCCGCACGCACGCGCCGGGACGCCGCCACACCGCGACGCGCGCCGCCCCCGCAGTTGACCGACACGACGTGCCTCCGCACGGCTCGTCTCATCACCGGCCGCGTTAGGGCGGTGAAGTGACCGAGCTCTGTGCCGAAGGGTCACCTCGCCGGAGTCGTCGCGACGCCAATCAAGGGCCGGCCGCCGCGGCCCACCCTGCCGGAATCAACGCCAAGGTCGCTGGGAAGATTTTTGCCCCGGAACCGACCTTCGACGCCTATAAAAGGCCGGCACCACCTCTTCACCGCCCCACACTACGCCAAGCAAGCTTGCTCTGCACCCACCACACCACCTACCGCGCTGCCCAACCTCCATTGCCACAGTCCGTCGCCGCTCGGGGAGCCGCTCCCCCGCGCCGCCCCAGCTCAAGGTAAGGGTGGGGATCGAACCCCCCTGTCACCTTCCCTCATTGCCCCCAACCCCGGTCGCTGCCGTGACCAGGGGCGACGGCAATCGCCGGAGCCGGCCGGCGGACCGCCCCCAATCCCCCCTCTGTGCTGAACCGAAGGGGAGGAAAGGGATGACAGTTTTTCTAGGAGACCCTTGTCCTTTTTCCTTTTCCTACCCAACCCCCCCTCTTTTCCTCTCTCTCTCTCTCTTTCTTTCAAATTAGACCCCAACTCTTAACCTTTTCCACCCAAGTAACCCTTCCCCTTTACAATTAAACCCCTAGACTATTATAATTAAACCCTGCTAGGTTTAAATATTACAATTAGGTCCTTTTATTTTAAAATAAAATACTAACAGGCCCCTGATTAACCCTAAACACCTCCTTTAACCCGTCATTTCATGCGTGATTTTGATCCAAATCGCGCCCAAACTTCCTCACATCCGTACCGGGTATACCGCCACCCATCCTTCACCCAAAACCCCCTACATAATATTTATTCCCCCTATTTTATTTAATTACCTTCCTCGAGCTCAGCCGGAGAAATTGTGTGTGCTTATATTGATTGCATGCTTTCCTGTGTGTGCGCTATAGCTGACGAAGTAAACGAAGGAAGGTACCCCGAGCCGGAGTTTGGAGCCGACTACTGCGAGCAGGAGCCCGAGATCCCGAACGCCGAGCCGGAACTCCCCGAAGACTTTGAAGGCGGCAAGTTCAATCTTATCCTTTGATGCATGCTTTGGTCCCAATTTTATAAACATAACCCTATACCCATTTTATAAATTGCATATTGTTTTACTGCAAAACATGGTAGGATAGACACCCTTTATTGCTATGATTGAACCTTGGTTTGGCCTAAATGATTGCTTTAAAAATGTGTGAGTGCTTTAAAAATGTGTGAGTGCTTTAAAAATGGGAATGGGATATTTCGGAAAATGAGTAAAGAACTGGGTAGACGGGATGGACGTGTGTGTCAGGAGTATGGGTGAGCTCGTACCTGTGTGGTTGAGCGTGTCGGGAGTTGTCCATCTTGTCGATTAAGGACCGGGTTGCGTGACATCTCACCTGACCCAAATCATCATACAACCACTCGACCGTTGTATGTGGCAACGGCTTAGCATAAAGCCCACTAGTTAATCTACTTGCCACCTGGTGTGCGGGTGAGCGGCGGGAGACCAAGGAGTAGGGGTACGCTCTGTGTGAGGTACGCCCTGGTTATGTGGGATAACCCCTTGGTTGCTCCCGTGATGGCTCGTAGGGTTAGCTAAGGTGGGTAATGCCTTTGATAGGATCCGTGCCGACACTAAGGTGTTCGTGTGACGGTACCCTACTTGTGGGTAAAGTTGTACAACCTCTGCAGAGTGTCAAACCTATTCGAATAGCCGTGTCCACAGTATTGGATGAGTCACGGTGTGGTCACAAAACTAGTGTTTTGGTTTGGGATATTTTCTGGTGTGAGTTGTTTTCCGGGTGAAGTGTGTGGCTGTGTGCCTGGGCTACTGCGGACGGGGAGTCCGGTAGTTCCACAATGGTTTTTCTTAAAACAACTGAGTCACTTTGGTTATAAAATTGGTTTGCGAAAACCTTTTTCGAAAATGAACCCCTGCATGAGTAAATGAGTTTGCAAATAAACCTTAACCTGTTCCTTGTTATATATCATGTGCATGATCTGCTTATAAGCCCCTCCGTGGGTGGGGTTGGACTTGTTGAGTACGTATGTGCTCACCCTTGTTTAACTAACTATTTTTCAGAGGAGGATTCCGATTTCGTGCCTGAAGACGTCGAGTAGGTCGCTGTCCTACACCCAACTGTGCTTGTGTACCCAGGGCCTCCACAGAGAGCTTCCATGGTGTGGTACTCTGATGAGGCTTTGGAAGCCTTTGCTATCGTAGTGTGGTCGTTAGCGTTTGTGTTGTTCCTTGTAGCGTTGGCACTTCCGTGCCCTCTGTGTCGCCGTGATGTAAAAGACTGATCCACCTATTGTAATAAATGTGTTACAGCCTCTTGGGACTGGTATTTGTGTCACATTTAGTCACCTCTGATGAGGGGACGCTTCACATGTTCATTACACTTTGGTTTGGATTTGATTATGGAACTAACCCGCCACTAGGCACACTAATCATTTAACAAGTTCATCTATGTGCATGCATTTGGAAGTGTTGTGTTTATGTAGGAAAACATGGACATAAAGGACGGATTCGCAACAAGTTCAAAGGAGCATTTACGGAGTCTTGTTCGTGTTCATGAGCTTGATGAAATCACTTCCAATGGTGGCAAGGACCGAAGTGCTACGAGGAACACCCCCGGGATTGAAGCGTAAAAGACCGAACTTCATGCGCGGAGAACCTCCATCTTGGACGCGAGGATGACATCGTCAAAATCATGCAAGTGGAGGGGGCAAAGTGCATATTCACCTGAGGACCCACATGAGCGTAGGGGCGACCGAACCGGCCGAGATGGGCCCGGGGCCGGTCGGCCCAGGCCGGCCGGCCCAGCCCACTCCGGTGGCCGGTTCGCCCCCCTTTATTGCACCCGAAGGATCTTCAACCCTAAAACCCTGGAGGCGCCGCCATTCGACAAGGAGAGAGCCATTCTCACCAGGAGGCCATCCACAAGCTAGAGAGAGAGAGGAAGGAGATCTACGGAGGGGGATCGTTCACCTCGAAGGAAGCACCCGCATGTGGAGAAGAAGGAAGACACCGTCGGAAGGGAAACCATGATCAACGGTGCCATAACCAGCACCTTGATGGGGTAATCTCCTTGTTCGTCCATGGGTTGTAATCGATCTTAATATGTAATCATACTTTGTCGGATTATCTATCTATCATCTTGTGTTGAATATACTTTAATGCTTAAAGTTAGCTACCTTGCCGTAAAGGGAGTAGGGCCCCTATGCTTCCTTGGATCCATTCAATATGTTGTGTCCATCATAGGTTTAGTCATGAATACCTTCGCGTAGTGATAGTACGAGAGGAGGGAAAGGGCGAAACTGTGGTCACAACCCCCGATAGATTAGATTGGTTTAATGTCTTTAATTGATTGCATGATCGTAGACCCATGGGCGAGTGTCTCTTATCTTGATATCTTAATCGTTCTCTCAAGTGTAGTTTAGTTGTTTTCTAGTATAATAGTAGTTAGGGTTTTAGTAGCTAGTGTGTAGAAGTAGATTGAATGCTTGTAATCCCCTTGCTCCGCAGATTGACAAGAACCTTGGGAATCCCGTGGTGAAAAAGGTGTGGGGTCCGTACGCTTGCGGATCGTAGAGGGATACGTCTTTTATCCATCAACAAGCCCCTTTTTCTGGCGCCGTTGCCGGGGAGCAAGCTAGTTTACATTGTTTGATTTGCATCTAACTTAGTTTTATATTTTACTTTATCTTTCGTTTGCTACATCTAACATATATTATCTAGAAAAACACTTGTTTCGTTTTTGTTTTTGTTTTTATCTTATTGTCTAGATGGCGTTCGTTAATCAACCCGTGGAAGAACCGGAGAAATCACTAAGGGATTACGCTAGCCCTCGATGTGAAGACATAAAAGTACAAGAGTCGGATTCGAAGCTCGAAGCGACCAAGTATGAGATTAAATCCAAGATCATCGAGATGGTGGCGGCAAACCCGTTTGAAGGGATGGTTACGGAGAACCCATATAGACACATAAGGAATTTCATGACGATATGCAACACGGTGCATCAAGGAGTCCCCGATGAATGGTTCAAATGGAATATCTTTCCCTACTCACTTGCCGGCAATGCAAAGACATGGTATTCGTTTGCGTCCTTTGAAGTTGAAGGCAATTGGAACAAGTTGACAAAGAAGTTTTGCGAGAAGTTCTTTCCAATTAGCAAGGTTCAACATCTAAGGAGGCAAGTGATCAATTTCATGCAAGGAGAATAGGAAGGGATAGACCAAGCCTGGGATAGGTTTAATGGGTTGATCGAACAAGGACCAAGACTCGGCTTCTCCGGTGACGTACTCTTGCATACATTTTTCTTTTCCCTAACCCCTAGTTGCATGCAACACGTCGAAATGTGTGCAGGTGGGGATCTCTTGGAGAAAACACTCATGGAAGCCGCCCAACTTCTACAAAAAATTAGTAAAGCGGCTGCCATGCGAAGAGATTGGGAAACAAGACTTGCGGAAGAGCCGAAATATAATTCGAGGAAGAAAAAGTGTGCTGAATTTTCTAAAGAGGCAACCCCGGAAGTCACAAAAGAGGAGCCAATCCTGGAAAAGCTTGCAGAAGAACACATCAAGTCGAGCACTACCCCGAGCGTTGACTTCGTCGCATCGAATGAAACAAACAAGAGAAGCATGTCAAGCGCGAAGCCACTAAGGGAGTTCGAACCAATGGATTGGGTTCCTATCGATTATGGAGAAGTATTCGACAAGAGAAGACCGTTCCCTAATCAAAAGGGAATGGAGAGAGCATTGGAAGTGGATTTCCCACCAGAGAAGAAAGCGGAAGAATCATACGACCTTGAAACCACCGGTGAGATTTTCCAAAAATTCTTTGGAGATGACATAGTGGATCCGGAACACATAGTCGAGGTGAAGAGGATCATGGGGATCAAGCCCGAAGCATCACCATACGCTCGCCTCGCCGAAATTTACGCGATAGGATCCGAAGAAGAAGAGAAGATGACACCATACTTGAGTTGCGAGATCAACGGAGTTCAATGCAAAGCTTTATGCGACATCGGAGCACAACTAAGTGTTCTATCTTCTAAAATTTACGATAAAGTTCAAGACCACAACCTAGACTTAGCTCCAACATCAACGAAATTAATTATGGGAGATGGTAGAACTATTAAACTTCTAGGTATTGCTTGCAACATGAAAGTAAAAATCTCTAGAAATTGTATACCAACCGATTTCTTTGTTATCGATGCTTACCATAGTAATCATGATCACATAATCTTAGGTAGGCCTTTTCTTAAGTTGGTTGATGCCTTGTTAGATGCCGGAGAAGGCAAAGTAACAATGAACCTTAATGGAACAAAGTACACATATAACTTTCTTCGTGTTTCTAAACACCTTACACCCTTTTCACCCGAAGATGAAGAAGTACAAGAGATAGATAGCCTTTGTTTTGTTAAAACCCTTAGAGACCCGCTGCAAAGAGCAATGGAAAATCAAATTAGTAACCAACAAGATGAAGAACTAGAAGAAGCAACAAAAGGCTTGGAACCACATGATGGAAGCGAGGAGGAAGGAAAATTCGAAAACATAGGAGAGATTAAACCCGAGGAGCCACAAGCGCCCGAGGTAGACCTTAAACCTTTGCCCAAGGATTAAAGTATGAATTTTTGGGCCCAGACAAAACTTATGCAGTCATCGTGAGCGACGAGTTGAGTCCCGAAGAAAATGAAAAGTTGCTGATTTTATTGAAAAAACATAGGAAGGTGATTGGATATTCGATTAATGATCTCAAAGGTATTAGCCCAGCCTTTTGCACTCATCGTATACCAATGGAAGACCAATGTAAGCCCGTAGTGGACCACCAAAGTAGGCTAACACATGCCATGCGAGAGGTAGTAAAGAAAAAGGTCATCAAGTTACTTGATGCCGGAATCATCTATCCGGTTCCGCATAGCGAATGGGTGAGCCCGGTACATTGTGTACCAAAGAAAGGAGGTTTGACCGTGGTGAAGAATGAGAAGAACGAATTGATACCGCAAAGAACCGTGACCGGGTGGCAGATGTGTATTGATTATCGTAAGCTTAACAAAGCGACGAAGAAAGATCACTTCCCGCTACCGTTCATTGACGAGATGCTCGAGAGGTTAGCAAACCACGCTTATTTTTGCTTTCTCGATGGGTACTCGGGGTTCATGCAAATTCCCATTCACCCGGACGATCAACACAAGACAACGTTTACATGCCCTTACGGAACGTTTGCATATAGAAGGATGCCCTTCGGTCTATGCAACGCTCCGGCCTCTTTTCAACATTGCATGATGGTCGTATTCTCGGAATTCATCGAAGAAATTGTTGAGGTGTTCATGGATGATTTTTCTGTTTATGGGAAGACGTTCATGGATTGCTTGGCAAACTTGGAAAAGGTCCTCACGAGGTGTGCGGAGGTAGACTTGGTATTAAATTGGGAAAAGTGCCACTTCATGGTTAGGTAAGGCATAGTGCTCGGACATGTTATATCCGAGAGAGGAATTGAAGTGGACAAGGCTAAGGCAGAGACGGTTGAGCAACTCCCACCTCCTACGGATGTTAAGTCCTTAAGGAGCTTTCTAGGCCATGCCGGATTCTATAGGAGATTTATTAAGGACTTCTCAAAGATCACTAAGCCTTTAACGCATCTCCTTCAAAAGGATGTGGCTTTCGACTTTGATGAGAAGTGCCTAGCGGCATTCCGGACCTTGAAAAGTGCGTTGGTGAGTGCTCCCATTATCCAACCTCCAGATTGGAGACAACCTTTCAAGATCATGTGTGACGCAAGTGACTACGCCGTAGGCGCAGTTTTGGGTCAAAGAAAGGAAGGCCGAGTTCACGCCGTTTACTATGCTAGCAAAACTCTTAGTGGGGCACAATTAAATTATGCCACTACGGAAAACGAGTTGCTAGCGGTAGTATTCGCTTTTGAAAAATTCAGATCTTACATCGTGAACTCGAAGTTAATTGTTTACACCGATCATGCAGCCATCAAGTATCTATTGGCTAAGAAGGAAGCTAAACCACGTTTGATTCATTGGATCCTTCTTCTCCAGGAGTTTGATGTTGAAATTCGTGATAAAAAGGGGGTGGAAAATGTTGTGGCCGATCATTTGTCTAGGATGAATCGTGGACAAGATGATAAAGAGCCCATAGAAGATAAGATGAGAGATGACCACCTCTATTGAGTGCTTGATAAAGACACTTGGATGATCGATATTATTCGAGCATATAGAAAGATGCCTCTCGATCATCTAGACAAAAACTCTCAAAAGAAGATAATCTCCGAAAGTAGAAAATACTTTTGGGATGCACCATACCTCTTCAAACTTGGCAATGATGGAGTGATGAGAAGATGTGTGCCAAGAGAAGAGAGGGTAGAAATTCTAAGGAAGTGCCACTCGGTGGAGTACGGTGGACACTATAGCCATTTTCGAACCCAAGCAAAAGTATGGTCGAGCGGATTCTTTTCGCCGGAGATGCATGAAGATACTAAAAGATACGTTGCATCATGCCCCGAATGCCAAAGAACCGGAAACATCTCTCAAATAAATACTATGCCTTTGAAATACAACCTACAAATCGATATATTCGATGTATGGGGTATAGACTTCATGGGGCCTTTCAAAAACTCATGCGGATATGAACATATTCTAGTCATGGTTGATTATGTATCCAAATGGGTAGAGGCTATGCCATGTCGTAAAGCTTCCACGGAGGAGTCCATTACTATGATCAAGAACGTGATTTTTTCTCGATTCGGTACACCGAGAATCTTGATAAGTGATGGAGGAACTCACTTCACCGGGAAGAATTTCAAAAAGTGCTTGTACAAGTTGGGAATTGAGCATAGGGTCTCTACGGCCTATCACCCACAAACCAACGGACAAGCGGAAACGTCAAATTGGCAATTGAAAAGCATCCTCAACAAAACCATTGAGAAGGGAGGCAAAGATTGGTCAAAGAAATTAGACAGAGCTTTATGGGCTTATCGAACGGCGTTTAAGACACTGATAGGTATGACCCCTTATCAATTCGTATATGGAACAGCTTGCCACCTTCCGGTTGAGTTGGAACATAAAGCCTATTGGGCGATTAAAGAAATGAACCTCGATCTCGATGCCGCGGTGGTGAAACGAAGGATCCAAATAAGCGAGCTAGAGGAGATGAGGTTGAAAGCGTATGAAAATGCAAGCATATACAAAGAGAGAAGGTGGTATGATAAAAGATTGAAAAAGAAAGAGTTTAAAGAAGGAGATAAGGTCCTCCTCTACAATTCGAGGTTTAAAACCTTCGGAAAGGGGAAATTGCAAAGCAAGTGGGACAGACCTTTTGTTGTGCATTCGGTGCTCTCCAACGGAGCGGTAACCATTATGGATATAAAAGGCGATCAATTTATGGTGAATGGTCAACGACTTAAGGTTTACTACGAACCCGACGTTGTGCCCCTTCACCATGTTGATGTCTTCACCATGGAAGAAGAGCCCGAACGTCCCGCCTAGGACGAAAAACAAGGCATGAATTTCTGTAAATAATTTTTCTTATAATTTTCTGGAGTTTCTCGCGAAGATTTACTGGGTCAACTTTTTCCCATGGGTTAAGGAGGTGAAATAAGGGCGGTACGCGAAAAACCGGACCGGCTCGGCCCCCGAGGCAGGGGTGGGCGGGCCCCGGCCGGTCCGACCGGCCCATGTGGGTCCCGGTGGCGGACGTCCCCGATTTTTGCCCGAATTGCTCCTTTTCGACTTCCTCTTCGGTCAGAAAATTTTAAGGGAAGTTTAAAAAAGGAAAATGAGGTTCCTAGGGTTTTTCTCTTCGGACTATTTATTTGGCCGAATTGGGAGCTCGGGAATCAATCATTTCAAGCAATACTTTGCACCCTTGCAGCAGCTATTGTGTCCCCAAGGAGCTTAGAGTTGAAGCAAGAAGCCAAGGAGCCATCGATGGAGGAGGCGAAGCGATGCGAGCTCAAGCTACTCGTCGAGATCAAGAGGACCGCCCGCATCCGTTGCGGAGGGCGTGTCCCGACCGAAGCTATCGCATCTCGCAACCCCGTCGAAGGAGAGAAGGTCCCTACGCCCGTTCGAAGGTCAACGCGCATCCAGGCATGAAGCGGAAAGACTACAAGGAGGTGTCGCCCGAGCCTAAGGATTATGGGGGTAGCGACTACTCCGACGATCGTAGCCCGAGCTCGTGAGCGGCCGCCGAAAGAGATGATAACGACCTCTACATTTGGGATGAGGAGCCCAAGGAGAGGACTCCCGAAGGCCCTAACGGCGGCGGCAACGACAGCAACGACGGCAACGTTGGCGGTGACGACAATGGAGGTGGCAACGACGGTGGGGATGATGGTGGAGATAATGGCGACGACGACCCCTTCGGATTGCATCCGATGTGTTGCCGAGCTTGTCGTCAATCCATCGCGGATCTCTACGCGTCGGTTGACGAATGTCTCCAAGCCATGGAAGCGATGAAGTAGCGTATGGAGGACTTGGAGCGCGTAGTCGAAGACGACTACAAGTTCCTTAACCGTAACGTGCGCAAACTTTTTGGCATGGTTGGAAACATGAGAGGCAAGTGGTGCAATACTTGCTTAAAGTACCACTAGGTCTAGTTTCCCCTTAGGAATTATGTAAGATACGACGAGGACGTCGTATGTTTTAGCGTGGGGGAGAGCTAGCTAGCTAGCCTTAGCTTTTGAGTTTCAAAGTTTAGGTTCGGTTTAGTCTTCAAGAGAGGAGAGTCTTAGAGTTTAATGAGTCTTAGTTTTCGAGTGTGTTTTTAAATTTTTGCAAGTGTCTTAAATTAGTGTTGAGTCAAAGAAAACCAAATAAAAAGAGTCTTTATATATTTTTGTGTCTTGTGTGATGCTTATCTTTATTCACTTGTTTGTTTATCTTTGATTCTTGATATATGAACATAAGTGTGTGGTTCGAAAAATGTTTACCGTGGTGCTTAGTGGAATTGCTACTACTTAAAGTACTCATACCGCACTTCGATCTTGAGCTTTACATGTTAGTTATGCTATGTTCAATGCTAAAAGTTGGAGGATTTCAGTTCTGAAAATTATCTAAAAACCCTTATAATAAAGGTTAGCAAAACCTCTTTTTCCAAGTTGAGAGTAAGAAAAAAAATCCTATACAAAGCCAATTTATTTTTTTTGCTCCACCATAAGTGTGATTAGCACGATGAGTTAGGCTAGGATCCTTCTCTCTTAGAAGTTTTAATTTCGAGCAATGATCATGTTCTTGTACTTATCTTTTGTTGCTAGCCTCGCCATACATTCGGTAACGTGACTTTCACATCAGAAGTGCTGTACATCGCCGAATTCCATACCCAACCATATACATCTCTTTTGTACATCACATTCCTTGAACACAACCTACTTTCAAAAGTTTCATCTCGTCTCTAGCATGATTTATTTAAAATTTCAGATTGTATGCGTGCGAGAAAGAGAGGAGTTGAGATCTTTGAAAAGTTGTCAAGAGAGGGAAAATAAAGAGAAAAGTATGAGTATGGAAAAGAAAGAAAGAAAAAAATGTGGAAAAGTAACGAAAGAAAAAAAAATATGAGAATGAAAGAATGAAAGAAAAAGAAGAGAGAAAAGAGGAGGTAGCAATAAAGATATGGGAGGGATGGATCAAGTGAAAGAAAAGAAAAATAAAGTGTAAGGAAGGATGTCACGTTGTTGAGATGAAACTTTCATTCTTTTCCAACCATGTGCAATCCGACAACGAGGACGTCATCGGTGCCTTGTAGTCATAATTTTCTTTTGCCCTTGCACATGTCCACCATTCTAAATCTTCTCATCCTTGATATCCCTACATATGGTCAATTCTCATGATCATTGGCTTTGAAAGGTAAACAACCATTAGAGGAAGTTCTTAGTTTGACAATACTTGTGTTGATTGCGCTAGCCCTACCTATAGCTCCACTTTACATGTTATATGAGAGACTTATGGGAGGTGAGAGTTTTATAAAATTGGTTTAGGATAGCCACCTCATATGAGTGACTTGAGAGAGCTTGGAGAAAGGTTTTTGTCTAATACTTGTTGCAGGAATTTTGTTTTTTTTAAATCTTAAAAATCCTCCGATGGAAGCAAAGAAGTAAGCATGGATGAAATTGAAGACTTCGAGTGAAGAGTTTGAGTTGTGGGGTAAATCTTGACGTGGTAAAAATTCTAAACGCCCGTGTTTATGTTTGATGATCATTACTTTATGTTTATGTATTAAAGATGAAAGGATTGACTAACTTGTGAAGAAGGATTAGCGGTTCACGATTACAACACCTTGGATGAAGTTCTTTTACGAGTACTTGCTCGAGGACGAGCAAGAGCTAAGCGTGGGAGAGATGTTGACGGTGTATTTGGTACACCTAGCATGTTCATTACACTTTGGTTGGGATTTGATTATGGAACTAACCCGCCACTAGGCACACTAATCATGTAACAAGTTCATCTATGTGCATGCATTTGGAAGTGTTGTCTTTATGTAGGAAAACATGGACATAAAGGATGGATTCGCAACAAGTTCAAACGAGCATTTATGGAGTCTTGTTCGTGTTCACGAGCTTGATGAAATCACTTCCAATGGTGGCAAGGACCGAAGTGCTACGAGGAACACCCCCGGGGATTGAAGCGTAAAAGACCGAACTTCATGCGGGGAGAACCTCCATCTTGGATGCGAGGATGACATCGTTAAAATCATGCAAGTGGAGGGGGCAAAGTTCATATTCACCTGAGGACCCATGGGAGCGAAGGGGCGACCGAACCGGGCCGAGATGAGCCTGGGCCGGTCGGCCCAGGCCGGCCGGCCCAGCCCACTCCGGTGGCCGGTTCGGCCCCCCTTTCCTTGCACCCGAAGGATCTTCAACCCTAAAACCCTGGAGGCGCCGCCATTCGACAAGGAGAGAGCCATTCGCACCAGGAGGCCATCCACAAGCTAGAGAGAGAGGAAGGAGATCTCCAGAGGGGGATCGTCCACCTCGAAGAAAGCACCCACACGTGGAGAAGAAGGAAGACACAGTCGGAAGGGAAACCATGATCAACAGTGCCATGACCAGCACCTTGATGGGGTAATCTCCTTGTTCGTCCATGGGTTGTAATCGATCTTAATATGTAATCATACTTTGTCGGATTATCTATCTATCATCTTGTGTTGAATATACTTTAATGCTTAAGGTTAGCTACCTTGCCGTAAAGGGAGTAGGGCCCCTATGCTTCCTTGGATCCATTCAATACGTTGTGTCCATCATAGGTCTAGTCATGAATACCTTCGCGTAGTGACAGTACGAGAGGAGGGAAAGGGCGAAACCGTGGTCACAACCCCCGATAGATTAGATTGGTTTAATGTCTTTAATTGATTGCATGATCGTAGACCCATGGGCGAGTGTCTCTTATCTTGATATCTTAATCGTTCTCTCTAGTGTAGTTTAGTTGTTTTCTAGTATAATAGTAGTTAGGGTTTTAGTAGCTAGTGTGTAGAAGTAGATTGAACGCTTGTAATCCCCTTGCTCCGCGGATTGACAAGAACCTTGGGAATCCCGTGGTGAAAAAGGTGTGGGGTCCGTACGCTTGCGGATCGTATAGGGATACGTCTTTTATCCGTAAACAAGCTGACAGGTTGACTGCATTAAGCAATTTTAGTTGGTCAAATTTTATTAGCAACTGACTACTAATAAAGTATAAGTATATACCAACTCACATTAAGTATAGAGGTAAGAGATACACCATAAGAATATAGCAAGCATAGCCATAACCACAATTTAAGTCCATCTTCAAGTTCAATTATCATGTGAGGGTCCAGGCCGCTCTTGACCGCGAGCATGGCTAATCGATTAGTTTTATACTCTGCAGAGGTTGTACACTTTCACCACAAGTTGCGTAAAAGTCCTGAAGAACTTTGGACCCAATCATGCGATGCTAGCTAAGCATCATACCACACTACCGAGGTGTGATTGCATAGGGACGCTACAAGGCTTTTACAAAGATCCCCCAATGTGCAGCAACCCACTAGGTTTCAGGATGAAGAAGGGCATAAATCTCCCAAGCAGGTCAATACCCCATCATAAAAGAACAAACCCAACTCCCTGCTAGAGCAGGTCTATACCCCAACAACGCCTCCCCATTGACTCCTTTCGGGTAAGATCGCCACAACATCAATGTTTCTAACTATTTGGCCAAGACAGAGCCATATGTCTTCTGGTTGTACGGTTTTCCTAGGTGGTTGCTCCATGTTCTGATTAAGCATTGTGATCTTGTAGTAAGCAACCAAAGATATATAACATAAAGGTAAAGCAAGTTCATCGTTGTTGTTCATTAAACCACCATAACCCAAGTAGAGAAATTAAGCATAGCTACCCAACAAAAAGATAAACCCAACTTGACAATGAATGATCATAAAGACTAGGATAAACATTAATAGGACCAATCAAATTAAATGCACGCATATGCAAAGTGATTAAATGTAATTCTTAGGACAAAAGCACAAGGACACACTTGCCTTTAACTAGAGAATAGTTGCTCAGCATCTTCGACCTCTTGCTCTTCAAGCTTCTCAAACCACATTCATCTACTCGCATCAATCATCGGGCACAAGCATACAGAGCAAACAAACAAGCAAACTAAGAACAATGCACCAATCAAATCAAAGCTTTATAAGAGCGCACTAATCGATAGGCTCGATTCAATGGATCACTAAAGCACACAAACCGTGCTTAAAAGGGAAAGGTCTGATTAGATGCACAAGGTTGAGGTTGAGCTAACACTAGAAAGATTTAGAGCTTCAGATAGACTTGATCAAAAGAGATACTGAGATAAAGAACGTCTAACGATCGATTTGCATATGTGAACATAAAAGACTATGTGAGCTAGTTTTATTTTAATTAACAAAACAAATGTAAAGGATATTTCAGAAATAAAATACCCTATGTTGACATTAATGTAAATTACATTTTATTTGCAAAACCGAAGTAAAAAACTAGTCAAATTTTATTTATAAATGTTTATATATAAGTTATACAAATTACACATTTAATGTTAGAAAAAGTAAACTATATGAATCATCTAAACGTAACTTTATGATTCGAGTGGATCATATTGATAACATTATGGCATTGGCATTAATCAAATTAACATTTATTAAACCACCGCTCCGCCGGCGCCACCTGTGGAAGAAACAGAGAAAAGGGGGATGAGAGAGGGATAGAGGGCGTGCACACACACACACACACACACACACACACACACACACACACACACACACACACACACACACACACACACACACACACACACACACACACACACACACACACACACACACACACACACACACACACACACACACACACACACACACACACACACACACACACACACACACAGAGAGAGAGAGAGAGAGAGAGAGAGAGAGAGAGAGAGAGAGAACCCAGAGCTGGCCGCCGCCAAGATTCACCACCGCTGGGGAAGGAGTGCAGGCCGCCGAGCCGGGGATGCAGCTGTAGGCCGCCGCAGCGGGGATGGAGCTACAGGACGCCACACCAGGGGAGGAGGTGCAGGCCACTGCTCAAATGAAGGATCCGCTGGCACCGCTCCGGGGGAACATCCGCTGCTTCGGCGGGGATGGAGCTGCAGGCCGAGTCGCACCTCCTTATGCGTCGTCGCCGCACCTCACCCCGCCACAGCTCCTCACCGCCGGTGAGGGGCAAACGGAGGGGGGAGGGGAGGGAAGGCAGGAGGTCCAGCGGGCCAAACTAGTGAGGGAGAAGGTTGAGGAAGAGGGAGGGAGGCGGCATAGGCCGAAGGAGGAAGAGGGAAGGCCGCGGTGGCGGATCTGCGACCCGGAGGTGAGGCGGTCGATAGATCGGCGGGAGGGAGCATCAGGCGGCGGTGGCGCGGACTGGATAGGTGTAGGGTTTCGAGGGGGAGGGGGCGCTAGCAATAAATAGAAGGGAAGGGTGGGCTGTCTTGGGCCGGCGGGAAATGGCCAAAGCTGCTTCGCTGAGAGCCCAATAAATGACTCTCGGCAAAGAATTTTTCTACATTTTTTTCGCAAATGCATATAATTGGTTAAAAATAGCAAATAAATGCAAAAAATCTCAAAAACTTAACATGACACTATATATGCTGTGTATTGCTTATAAAAAAGTTGTTGTGGTCAAACTCAAATTTAAATTTCTCTAATGTACCAAACCTAGTGACATTAGTTGAAATAATCTGAAACTTCTCGTGAGATGTTCCAGTTTCTAAATAGCGTACATGTCAAAGTGCCCAAAATGTTCCCAACTTTTTAGCACAATCTCAACATATGATATAATGAGCGCTCGACAAAATTCATGATTTTCAAACTTCATTTGAATTTTATACAATTTTAAAACCTTTCTACGACACGATCTTCATCATGATCAGAGAACAAAATGTTTGAAATTTAGTTTTATTTTATGTACATGGTCTTAGAGATGTCTCAAGAACATGAATCTCATTTTTCCAACAACTTTACTCTATGATTTTATGCACTTGCAGTTCATATCGGATGTCTTCGAAAAATTACCCAGAATGAAGAAAAATGCATAAATATAGAAAAAAGAGATAAAATTACGTCAAATTTGAACATATCCTTTGTATAAGTGGATGTTGAGGATAGAAAAAGTTTGGAGGTGAAAATTTGATTTTTTTAAATCTTCGCCGAGAGTCGAGGAA
Organism: Cenchrus americanus; assembly: GCA_947561735.1. Lineage (NCBI taxonomy): Eukaryota > Viridiplantae > Streptophyta > Magnoliopsida > Poales > Poaceae > Cenchrus > Cenchrus americanus. The sequence continues at coordinate 253,737,003 of OX387241.1, forward strand.
ATGCTCTCAGCGAAAAATTCTTTACCGAGAGCTGTTTTTTGCTATTCTTCGCCGAGAATAGTTTTTTGACTCGCCGAGACCCAAGGGCAGGCTCTCGCCAAAGATTTTTACTCTCGACGAAGGATCGGTTTCCGGTAGTGGGAGAATGGAAGAAGCTGGGAGAAATTATTCCTGTGCAGCGTCGTCACTTCCGCATTACCGGCACCGCTAGGAAAACCAAACCGCAGAGGAGTCACGCTCCTCCGGCAAAACCACTAGGCCAAAAACGATTTGTCCTGGCATTAGCAAATTAGCGTGCTGGCGGGTGCAACTATCAACCGCTAGCAAAGTGGGGCGCAGGGGCGCCGAGACAGCAACCACCAGCATTGAAGCATCACTGCTGGCGGGCGACATAAGCGACCCGCCAGCAAAAATGGTACCATTTATGCTGGCGGACGAGTTATGTCGACCGCCAGCATAGAAGGTTTAGTGGGGGCGGCCTACATAAGCCAACCACCGGCACAAATGGTCCCATTTCTGCTGGCGGGTGGCTTATATCGACCACCAGCAAAGATCTTTACTACTGGCGGCTTTCATATGCACCCGCCAACACAGTGAAGCTGAAAATAGATTGAAATTGATACAAGTCACCAATATTTCAACATGCATGGACAACAACAACAAGTAAAATTCAAACTGAAATATCAACACAAACAACACCATAGAAAGGTTTATTTCACACAAACAACATGCATGATGAAAAATGCTTCAAAGCACACTTAAAACCAACACAAATTAAAGTACACTACAATAGGGGCCTCACTCACAAATCAACACAACTTTGCCTCACTCAAATTTCTTAGACAGTCCGGCTGTGATATAGCTACCAAGCACTAAACCTATTATCAAGACCACAACAATGATGATGGTGCCCTGCATGCAGAATCCTTGATATTTGTTGAGCTTCTTCCGATAGCCAATTTCCACCATAATGTCATTAAGTTGCCCTCTATGGTCTGCAAGTTCAAGCCTCGTTTCATTACTGCTATCTTCAAATCACTCATCACTACCTTCAGATCAGAAATGACACACGCTTCATCTGATTCCATTGTTCCAGAAATTCTGAATTTGCTTGTGGTGGCTCTTGCACCTGCCCCGGCGGATACACAACACTAGACGGTTGTGCCGCTCCTGGTGCCGCTTCTGGCGTTGCACTAACTAAACTGCTGAACGACTGATAGTTTAGCGGCAGCAAATGAGGGTGAAATTTTTTCAAATGGTTGATGTATTGATTTTCATAATAAACTTCCTGACATGATTTAGGGTCCTCCTAGAAGAAGCCACAACAAATATGGCTTCCATAAATAAATTGGATAATTCTATAGACATAAAATTATATCAACCAAATCATTAATAATCAACAAATGTGGATAATTCTATATCTACCGAATCACTATTAATCAACAAATCCTACTAATATTATATCAACCGAATCAATAATAATCAACAAATCCTACTAATATTATATCAACTGAATCAATAATAATCAACAAATCCTACTAATATTATATCAACTAATAATCACTAATATTATATCAACCGAACCAGTACTAATCAAATGAATTAGGGCATGAGATGAAAAACAAACCAAGTGGTTGTTCGGGCACTTGTAGATGATGCTATTTGCCTTGGTCTTGTACCAAATTAACCGGAGCCGACACGACGGGCGGTATCGCCAGGGGGAGAGGCATGAATTGGCTAAGGTTCGGCCGCGACGGAGCCGCCGCCATGCGACGGCGCGTGAACCCGCTCGACGTCGGTCGAGAAACCGGAGGTTGAAGAGTGGGTCGACGGCTTGCCGACGGCGGCCGAGGCGGCGGCGCGCGCGGCGAAGCTCACGAGCGGCGGTGGCGGGGGGCGGTGGCCGCTGCGGCTTCTTGCGGTGGCGGCCGGGGTTGGGAGCGAGCGAGCGAGTGAGTGAGTGAGTGAGTGAGTGAGTGAGTGAGTGAGTAGTTGAGTGTCGGTGTTTTGGACCGGCAACCTACTATGGGTAGTACCCGAAGTAGATGAATGTGACTCGCCGAGATCGGAACTCGAAGGAAGAGGCACGTGGCACACAATTTAGACAGTTCGGGCCGCGAGGTGCGTAATACCCTACGTCCCGTATGCCGCGTAGCTCGGATTGATAGGGCACGATTACGGGATGGTGCAATAGTGCGCCGTGAGTTGAGATTGGATGAGGTGATCCCGAGATCGGTCCCCGCCTCGCCTTATATAGTCCGGAGGCGGGGTTACAAGTCGGAGTAGGGAAGGAGTACTAGTCGAGTACGTCCAGGAGACCTCTACACGGTGCGGAACGTGTACGAGTCCTAACCGAGTACTACTCCCGTGTTGTCCTTGTGCTCCACGCCTTCGTGTGCCGTGTAGCGCAAGCCGGGTAGTCCCGTGGGCCCACCGAGTAGTCGGTCCCGGTACCCACCGAGGTAGTGGGCCCGGGGAGGTCCATACGACAAGCCCCCGAGTACTTCGTAGTCGAGAAGGATAGCTTCAAGTAGTCTTGAAGGCCTTAACAAGTAGTCCTCAAGCGTCCCCGAGTGCTACAAGTCAAAAGTTCTTGAGAGTAGTCGAAGCATCCCGAGGCCGGAATGTACTCCCGTCGATGTTTGAGCAATCTTGAAGTCTTCTCGAGTAGTCCCAAGCGTCCTTGAAATCCGCCTTCGAAGGTCTTCAAAAATGCCTCGCCTTGTCTCGAAGCCGAGCCGTCAAGAAGATGCGATTTGCGGAACCGCCACCCACACGGAGTAGCCCCCGAGCCTCGAGCCGCGGGCTCGGGCGAGGATCTATCCGAAGTCTTGGCGAGAAAATCCCGAAAAATCCGGAGAGAAAAAACCGAAGGACACGTGGCACGGAGCCCCCGAGCCTTGAGTCGAGTACTTCCTCTCGAATTGAAGGGTCTTCTCGAAAAATGTGTCCCGAGATGCTCTTGAGACTAGCCGCGTCCCGGTAGTCGAGTAGAACTAGCCGAGCCCCCGAGATGAGGCGCGTCGACTAGTAGAATACGAAGAGTCACGCGCGCCCGCCGAGTCGGCCGCACGTGGACTAATCCGGCCGCCCGCTACGGAGGCGCTTTGGCTTATAAATTCAAGCCGAAACCCTTAGGGTTTTTCACCCAAGTGAGCCGCGGTCATTTGCCACTTGAATCTTGAAGTAGATCCACTCCGGCCGAGCACCGCCGCCGTAGTAGATCCGAGCGCATCGCCACCCGAAAGCTGTAGGGTAGCCCCCGAGCGGATGCGAGTGAAGACTCCCTGTTCTTGGAGGATGAAGCCGTCCCCGTCGAAGACGTCGAAAGCCGGCGGGAAGAAGAGGAGCCATGCAGAGGCTGCCGCGGCCGGCACCGGAGCGGCGCCGCCCACGTCTCCACCGCGCGCTGACCCAAGCCGCGAGTGGAAAAAATCGAAGGTGAAGACCGAAGACTTGCTGACCCTGTTGAACAGCGGGTTCATCAGGGAGAAGCAGATCGACATGTGGAGATCCGCCGCAGGAGATCCCTATCCAATGGAGAAGGCACAAGACGAGATCCCGATGTTCTCGCGCTTCGTGGAGCGCGGTCTTGCGCTCCCGCCGAGTGACTTCTTCAAGGGGCTTCTCGGTACTATGGCATCGAGTACCTCAACTTGAACCCCAACGGTATCTTCCACACTTCCGTCTTCGTCCACTTCGCGAAGCTTTCTTGGGAATCAAACCGCACCGGATTCTCTTCCGAAGTTTTTCCGCGTGAAGCCGCGCCCCGGCGCCTCCAACCCCGCAGTAGTCGGAGGGGCCGGGATCCGGGCCGAGGGAGGATGCCGCGGAGCGCACTCGGCGTACAAGCTCGTGGACTCCAACACCGACTGGAAGACGAGGTGGTTCTACATCACGAACCACCATCCCGAGCTACCGAAGCCGAGCGGGCGGCAGCCCAGGCACCAAGAGTGGTGGAACACGGAGCCCACCATGCAGGAGGGGCTCCAGCTCCGGAGTTGCTAGCACGCATCAAGACTCTGCGGGATGCGGGACTGAGGGCCGAACACGTGGCCTTCAGCTTCATGAAGCGCCGGATCCAGCCGCTGATGGCGAGGGATACGATGGGCTTCGAGTACACGGCGACGACGACACGTCTCGGATGCGGGAGGCGAAATGAGGACAACGACATCATCGAGAGGTTGTCGAGGATCTTCAAGGACATGCCGGAGTACACGGCGTGCCCCCGTCGAGGAGTACTCCGCCGCGCGCCCGCCCAACGAGGTAAGTAGCCGTACCCCCTTCGTCGAGTAGTAGGCACTTGTAGCGCAGTTGCCGACGCTTTTGTGTCTTTTGCGCGGATGATGTGAAGCGGTTTGTCTCCGAGCCGCGATCACCACCGAGCGGAATTGAGATCCCAACGGTGGAGAAGGTGAAGGAGCGCCGAGTAGTCGGAGACGACGACGATCCCGTCATCGTGGAGGATACCTCGATGACGAAGAAGACGAGGAGACGCTCGCAGACCGCTTCCACCGCGGTCGAGGTTTAGCCGTCCGGCTTGCCTCATGTACCTCTCATCCAAGACCCTCCGGCCGGCACCGGAGGCTAGCCTTGCTACGCCGCCGAGGAAGCCGCGCAACCCCCGCCAAGAAGCGGGTAGCAAAGAAGATGAAGGTCTCGCAGACCACGCCTCCGGAGGTAAGTCATCTTGAGCAAAGTAGTCGAGTACCCGGTGATCGAGTACGGTGCCGACGAGTAGTCGTCCTTGTGTGCGGGGAGAGGCCGCCGGCGGAGCCCGTGGAGGAGGGCGATGAGGGCATGTGGCCCACAGTGGGGGAACCGGCTGGAAGCCGAAGTCCAGCCCCCCACTGTCGAAGAACTTCGCGGCGCGGCCCGGAGCGCAGCCCCCTGCCCCAGAAGGGAGCAGAGTACCCGCGACCGCCGCCGTTGAAGAGGTGGAAGCCGCAGGGGCGCAGAAAACTTCTGCGCCGGCCGCCGCCGCCGTGGAGGAGGCGGTAGTCGGAGAGGCGGAGGAAGAAACGCCCGCCGAGGGTGGACTGGTTGATATCGCCAGCATCCTCGGTGCTCCGGCCGTGACTATCGTCCGGTCGAACTTGTAAGTACCACGCCTTCATGAGTAGTACTCATTGTAGTAGTCGATTTTATCTGACGATCCTCTGTGGATACTTGCGCGAGAAAATCCACGGACTCTGAGCCGGGACGGAGAGGAGCCCACGGCGGCAGAGGCGAAAAGGCCGCGCCGCCCGTCGAGGAGCCCGCTCCCGCAGGCCCAAGCCGCGACCGAGCCCCAAGCTGCCGAAGCGCCGCTGCCAGAGGCGGTCGTAGTCGAAGGTGAGTACTCCTCCTGAAGCTATAGAGCCCCAAAAAGAGTAGTCGTAGATACTGATGCGCGTGTTCCTTGGTGACAGGCGCCGAAGGAGGTGACATCCCTGCAGGGGTGCCCATGCAGGAGTTGACACCATAAGCCCCGCAGGCCGCGTAGGAGCCCCCGAGCCCATGGGGGAAACCGTCGAGAAGTCCGCCGAGGGGGAGGCGGCTACCACGTCGCCGGGGGGTTGCCCCGGAGGTGGCGATCCGATCTCCCGAGATCCAAGACGCGGAGCCTATCCGCTCGGCGCCAATGACGGAGGCTACGTCGAGTAGCCGTGGCGGAATTGAGCTGCTTGCCGACGATCTCGTCGAGCCGGCGGTGTTGGCGCAGCATCTGGAGGCGATGCGGCGAGCCGAACAGTGGATGAAGGTACGTGGCCGTTGCCTCCCTAGTAGTCAGCCCTTTTGCGTTGAGTACTCTGCTTGACTTGAACTTGTCTTGTGCAGGACGTCGCGGAGCGATCCCGCGAGAAGTCGAATCTACTGCAAGGCTACGGCGACACGGTACTGCGAGCTGAAGCCTTGGAGGAGCAGCTCATGAAGTCGAGGAAGCACGCGGCCGCCATGCAGTCGAAGCTTGACGCCGCCTTCGCCAAGTACCACAACGATGTGATGGACTTGCAGGCGAAGGGCGACGAGCTGGTGCGGAAGAACAAAGGCCTCCGCAACAAGAATAAAGGTATGGCTCTTGACTTGTCGGGTACTTGTTGGGAGTCATCAAGCTCTGACCCGTTGTTGTGTTCCGTGTTGCGAACTCGAAAGCCAGGTGGAGCGGCTGAAAGGCTCGGAGGTCAGCATGAAGAATCTCTTCTACCGGGAGCAAGAAGCCCGCCGGTACTTGAACTCGACTACAAGGAGCCGGCCTTCGAGTGCGAGAAGCACATGGAGTTGCGAATTGCATCCGATAGAGACCTCGTCAACCGCTACAAATCTTTGCGAAGTTGAACGAAGACCGCGAGGCGCTCCGAGCCCAGTCGAAGGACCTTGAAGAGGCCGCCCTCCCGATCGCGAGGCTCCCGGTGCCGCACCCGGCGGCCCCAAGATCGCTCCGTTGGCGGATCGACTTCGTGAGGCGCCAAGCCGCCGGCCGCCTACGTGAAGCACATGGCCAAGTCAATCCCGAAGCAGTGGCGGCCTTCATGAAGTTGTACTTCCCGAAGGCCCCGGTGGAGGTAGTCGCGGCGGGGTAGCCGCCAACCGCTCGGATGAGCAGACGCGCAGTTGCCGGAGCGAGATGGCTCCCATCGCGGAGCGGCAGTAGCCGATAAGTTGAACCTCCGCAGCCCCGCATAGATAGCTAGTAGCCGTAGTTGTATAGGAAACGCTTGTAATGAACTTTTTCATATATCAATGAAATATGATGTTCCATCAATGAGTACTCGTAACCGCGATCTCGCAGTGCGGAGCGCCCATCGTGGAGTAGGTGCGAGTAGTAGTACTCGGCTTAGTAGTCCCGTCGCGGGGGAGTAGACGAGAAAGAAGTTGATGGACAATCAAACTTTATTACCGAAGAAGTACACACCGGGTGGCCGGGCCGTAATTACAAGTAGTCGCCGGACCGGAGGCCGCTTACGGTGTGAGTGGTGGCCGGAGCGGGTAGCCGCTTGCGCGAGTGATCCGTAGGTAGCCGTTTAGGGCCGGGATCGCGCATCCGTAGGTAGCCGTGCGGGGCCGGATCTTGGAGTGTGGTCTCTTGGTAGACCGCTGCTAGAGTCCTTGATGCTCGTTGCGGCCCGTGGTCCGTAGGTAGCCGCACGGGCCGGGACTCGGAGGAGAGTAGTCCGAGACTTGAAGCCGGGACCCGAGGGTCGCCCGCGCAAGGGGGTGTTGATGTAGTCGCGTGGACTTGAACCCCGGAGTAGTCGTTTAGACTAGGCGTAGAATCGACAGAGTTGGTCGACGTTCCACGAGTTGTTGACTTCTTCGCCTTCAAGTGTTTGGAGGCGGTAGGAGCCTCGGCCCGGTCACCTTGGCCACGGTGAAGGGGCCTTCCCAGGGGGAGCTGAGCTTGTGAAGTCCTAGTGGGATAGCCGCGTTGCCCGGGACGATGCCGTAGAAAGGCATGCTTCGCTCTTGTCGAGCATGGGGGTGACGTCAAGGTTCATCTTCTTCGAGTCTTGGTGAAGAGGACGTTGAGCCCGCTTCCGCCGTCGATGAGCACCTTGTTGAGCTTAGAGCCCGCCATCGTTGGTTTCGGGACGAGAGGGAAACGTCCCGGTTCGGAGAAGCCGGTCCATTGGTCCGCGCGGGAGAAGGTGATGGGTGTCTCGACCACCCGAGAGGGGTCATAACCGCCGGTTCGATGGACATCACTTCACGGCGAGTAGCCTTCGCTCCCCGCCCGCCGGGTAGTCCGCCGAAGAGGACGTTGACGGTCTTCTCGGGTTCTTGGAAGTCGTCGCCGTCCTTCTTCTTGTTCTTCGATCGTGAGGGTGCGGTGGCTCCGGCGTATCCTTGAGTGCATGCCCGAGCCGGTAGCACCGCTCGGTAGTGTGGTTGCCGTTCGGGTGCCACGGGCACTTCTCCTTCGGCGGGTCTTTGAACCCGCCGGAATTCTTCTTCGAGTTCCCTTTCGGAGGGCGCCGGATAGCCGCGACGGTATTGTCTGGCTTGCGCTTGCGGTTGGAACCCGAGAAGTTGTTGTTGTTGTTGTTGTTGTTGCGGCCGCCTTGGTTTGGATTCTTGCGCCGCCGCCGCCCCGGTTCTCGCTTGGACTTGCCGCGGATGGCGTCATACTTGGCGTTGGCCTTGTCCTCTTCATCCGCCCGGGACGTGATCATGTCCTTGAGGTGGGGAATGGACCGGGGCGGCGACGACCAAAGTCTTCGAAGGTGCGGCGATGGTAGAGGCCGTCCCGGAAGAGGTCGATGACCTCCTTGTCGGTGACGTCCACGACGGTAGCGCGCTTGTCGAAAAAGCGGCGCATGTACTTGCGGAGGGTCTCGCCTTGTTCCCCGCTTGATCATGGCGAGGTCCATGCGAGTACCCGAACGGCCCATGGCGCCCGCGAAGTTGCTTGTGAACCGTTCCTTCGAGTCGGTCCCACTTGTCGATTGAGTGCTTGTCCGGGGCGACTCGAGCCACGTGAGTGGGGCTTGGTCCGAGCGAAAGGGGAAGTAGAGGCACTTGGTGTCGCCGTTGCCGCCGCCGTTCTCGATGGAGAGAGCGTAGCATCGGAGCCACCGGATAGGATCTGCTTCGCGTCGTACTTGGTGATCCCCAAAGGCTTGATCTTGTCGGGGAGGAGCGGTCGCGGCCGGGGTGAGAAAGCAGGGGAAGCCGTCGCCTTCGGCGGCGGTCGTCGACTTCTTTTGCCGTAATTCATCGATTCTCCGACGAGCATCGTACCCGCCCCGAGAGGCGCCGAGGCGTGGCCGTGCGCGTGGCCGCGGCCGCCGCGGATGCCGCCGCCTCCGGCCTTCTTGTTGGCCCCGTGGTTGGAGCCGCCGCCGTCGTTGCCACCGCCGTCGGGGTTGTTGCCGCCGCCACCGGCCGGGGCACGGTGGGGGACGACTTCCCGGTTGCCGTTGTCTTGCCGTGAAGGTCCGCCGGCGGTGGAGCGTCGACGGTTTGGGTCGGTCGGGATGTCGCCCGAGTACGGTTAGGGACCGGGGTCAACACTGCGACTAGTAGCTTCGTTGTCGCGAGGCTTAGCTGGGAGAGGTTGGCTGACTCTCTTGTCTACCCGCATGAAGTAGGCTTCTTCAGCGAGCTTGGCGATGACCTCCCCAGCTCGTATGCCCTGAGCCTGGCGTGCGATCGTTGTGATCGACATGAGGCATTGCTCAGGAGTGGTGTGAACTCTGCTCTCAACTGCTTCGAGAGCTTCCGCAAGGTTGCGGATGGGAAGGTTGTCTCTGAGCCGCCGGCGTCGTTCGTTGCGCTTCCTGTTACGTTCACGCCGGCGTCCCCGTTGGCGCGTCGGTCTCGTCGCGGGGGCATCGGCGGACGGCTCGTACGCGGAGATGTCCTCCAAGTACTTGTCTGCGGCCGTGCCTGAGGTTCCCGGGGTGTCGCCGGCAGCCATGAAGACTTGACGATCAGGGGTGCCCAAGCTTGGCTCAGAAGGTGCCACCTCAGTTGGTGTGTTTGAGTCAGCCTGGGCTAGTGGTGTTCCCTCCTGGAACGGTAGCGAGTCGATGTAGGCGACGTAGCGTGAGTCCTCCTTTGTCAGCTCAGCGGGCTTGCGGTCTGGCCAGTAGACGTATCTTCCGGCCGGCGTCGATCTTATAACCAGCCCAGAGGCTGGCCCTGACAAGGGAAGCTCAGAGGAGTCATCTTCGGACTCGGGCTCCTCAGGGTCCGACCCGAAGTCGAACTCGTAGTCCGGGTTCGAGTAGAACTCGGAGAGAGAGGCCGGAGTCCGAGACGCGGCCGGGGACGGCGTCGGAGTCCGAGTTGTACTCGGTTACGGGCTCCTTGCCGGCCCCGGCGTGGTGTAGAAGCCTCCGTGCGGGCCCGGCCGGGAACACGAGGGCCACGCGCGGAGCGCCGGCGTGGAGAGGGGGCCGCCTGCGATGGCTGAGGAGCCGCTCGCATGCGATGGCCCATGGCGACGTCGGGTTCGAGTTGGAGACGGACTCGAGCTCGAAGTCAGCGTGGAGGTTGGAAAGCGAAATTTCGCCGAACTTGCCGGCGAGCTTGCCCGTGACAACTTCGGGAAGCGTCACAAGGCTCCGTCCTCGAGTCGGGTTGCATGATCAAGCGGCGCTAGAAGGAGCCCGCGCCATCGCCAGCGGTGCGGACCCGGTGCGCCGAAGACGAAGGTGTCGCCGCGGTTGAAGGCGACGGTTGGCTTGATGTGAACGGAAGCCGTCGAGTTCGCCATGTGATCTCGAGCGAGAGCCCCTACCCGGCGCGCCGCGTGTCGGTGTTTTGGACCGGCAACCTACTACGGGGAGTACCCAAAGTAGATGAATGTGACTCGCCGAGATCGGTAACTCGAAGGAAGAGGCACGTGGCACACAATTTAGACGAGTTCGGCCGCGAGGTGCGTAATACCCTACGTCCCGTATGCCGCGTAGCTCGGATTGATAGGGCACGATTACGGGATGGTGCAATAGTGCGCCGTGAGTTGAGATTGGATGAGGTGATCCCGAGATCGGTCCCCGCCTCGCCTTATATAGTCCGGGAGGCGGGGTTACAAGTCGGAGTAGGGAAGGAGTACTAGTCGAGTACGTCTAGGAGACCTCTACACGGTGCGGAACGTGTACGAGTCCTAACCGAGTACTACTCCCGTGTTGTCCTTGTGCTCCACGCCTTCGTGTGCCGTGTAGCGCAAGCCGGTAGTCCCGGGGGCCCACCGAGTAGTCGGTCCCGGTACCCACCGAGGTAGTGGGCCCGGGGGAGGTCCATACGACATTGAGTCAAACTGCGTTCCGACCTAAGATATTCAGACAAGTGTGATGGCGGTTGGCTTAATAGCCCGCCAGGAGAGGTATCAGTGCTGGCGGGTGGCTTAAGCTGACCGCCAGCATAAATGGACACAATACTGGCGGTCAACATAAGGCACCGCCACCGCAGAGATTACTGCTGGCGGTTGCCTTATGCCAACCGCCAAGATCGTGTCTTCTATAAATATAGATCGGCCCCTTCTTCCCAAAGAACCTTCCAATGGCGCTGTGCCCGAGAGGAGCTTGGGAAAAGCTCCAAAAACACCAAATCTAGGGGGGAAGGTTTTGCTCTTGATTTTCTTGGAGGAGGTGGCTATATAAGGTGAGTTTGTGCTATTTTAACCTTAGTTTTCTCCTTTTATTAATGATTTCTATGTAGATAGAGATCTAGATCTAGACCTAGGGTTAGAGAGGGGAGTGAAGAGAGATATTGATTTAGAGATTTATTTTTTAAATAGCTTTAGATTTAAATTATTAGTTTGTCAATGCAAAATATTTAAATGTTCATAATATAGAAGCAAGTTATATTAAATTATATAAATTATTAGTTTGTCATTAATAGCAAGTTTACATTATAGAAGCAATTATATTAAATTATTATTGCAATTATAGAAGCAAGTTTACATATTAAATTATTAGTTTGTCATTAAATTATTAGCTTCAATAATTAAAATTATAGAATTTAGTTTTGTTTCTGTTTTTACATATTAAATGAAGCATAGAGCATACAGAGTTTATAATAGAATTACTTTTATAGGTTATTTAAGATGGAACATAGAGCATGGATGTATGACATACGGAGAAATTCGTCTACATTCTTGACAGAGTTAACAAACTTTCTTGAGGTTGTGAAGAAGCATGCCCAAATTTCTAGGACAAAGCAAATACATTGTCCATGTTGTGATTGTTGCAACAAAATTGTGTAGGAAAATATTAATGCCATCAAGATGCATTTGATAAAGCGTGGTTTTATGAAAGGATACAAAACTTGGTCCCACCATGGTGAAGCAGAAAGTACTTTCAACAATACAGACATCGGCACCAGGTATGATGAAGTGGGTGATGAAGATGCAGATGAAAATGATCATGTCATGATGGATGATGCTTTTGGTTGTCAAGATCAAAATGATGATCAAATAGATGCACCACAGGTGGACGAGGAATGTGATGTTGATATGGAAGAAATGTTGTGCCACATTGAACCGGAGGTGTTGCTAGGGAGTACTAAAGGGTTAGAAAATTTTGAGACACTAAAGAAGGCAGCAAAGGACCGTATGTATGAGGGTTGTGGGAAGGAGTGGACCGTGTTGCGTTTCATGCTCCATCTTCTGATTGTGAAGGCAAAATTTGGATGGTCGGACAATAGTTTTAACGAACTCCTTACTTTGTTGGCCAATCTACTCCCGAAGCCTAACTTGGTCCCAAGAAACACATATGAAGCAAAGAAGATTATCAACCCATTGAAGATGCGAGTGCAAAGAATACACGCATGTAGGAACCATTTCATATTGTACCGCAGTGACTATGCAGAACTGGAGCAGTGTCCAAATTGTGATGCTAATCGTTACAAAAGTAATGCCGATTTTGCTGTGGAACAGGTCATTGCATCTAAAGGCACGAATATGAAGGTGGGTGGAAAGAAAAGTGTATTTTCTCAAGTTAAGAGGAGTATAGTATTGGTACTGACACTACTACTCAACGTAAAGTCCCTGCATTGGTGATGTGGTACTTGCCGGTGGAGGATCGTCTAAAGCGATTGTTCTCGAACCCAAAGACCGCTGAACTAATGACTTGGCACGCAGATCGCCCAGAGAAGTTTGATGGGAAGCTTCGACATCCTTCTGATGCTCAGCAGTGGAGGACCTTTGATTCCAAGCACAAAGAGTTTAGAGAAGAAAAAAGAAATATAAGGTTCGCGTTAAGTACAGATGGTATGAATCCATTTGGTGAAAGAAGCAGCACGCACAGCACATGGCCAGTGTTGATGACCATATACAACCTCCCCCTGGCTATGTCACAAGAGAAAGTTCCTTTTTCTTACCATTCTAATCCAAGGACCGAAGCAACCTGGTATTGATATAGATGTCTTCCTGGAGCCATTGATGGAAGAAATGGAGAAGTTTTGGAAACATGGGGTTGAGATGTGGGATGAGTACAAAAGGGAGACATTCACACTTAAGGAAAATATCTTTGTTACCATTAATGATTACCCTGCCCTATTTTCTTTGTTTGGTCAGAAAAAAGGAAAAGCAAGTTGTGTAGTTTGTTTGAATGGTACAATATCTGTGTACCTGAAAGGATCACAGAAGACAGTGTATATGGGGCACAGACGCTGGCTACTAAGGACTCACAAGTACCGTAAGATGGCAGACTATTTCGATGGAAAGATTGAGAAAGACTCTTTTGCCCCACAACCGGCCACCGGTAGAACCGTATTTGAAATGTGTCAGAAGGTCAAGTTTAAACTTGGTAGGAAATCAAAAGGTGATGTTGATGATAATTCAAAAGGGGGAAGGAAGGAGGCTGAAACTACAAAAAACATTGACGTGCCTTTCAAGAAGATGTCTATATTTTTTATGTACTTGCCATACTGGGAAAATTTGACAGTGCGCCATGCCATCGATGGGATGCATCTTCAGAAAAATGTGTTTGAAAGCACAATGGGATTCTTATGCTTAACAGGAAAGGTAAAGGACAGACTGAAGTCACGTAAGGATCTTGTTAACCTACAAATTAAGCAAGAACTCCACGCACAACCACATACTAATGGTAAGCAGTACCTTGCACCTGTTAGCTTCAACTTAACACAACATGAGAGGTTGGCTATCTGCAAATGCTTGCGCAGGCTGAAAGTGCCAACCGGATCTCATCCAACATCCGATCATTGGTCTCATTGAAGGACATGACGCTTACTGGTTGTAACTCTCATGACTGTCATGTGATGATTACTGTTTTTCTCGTGATTGCGATCCAAGTCGTCAAACCAAAGTATTCCTTAAGATGGTCATCACAAGGATGTGCTACTTTTTCAACGTCATTTCGCGAAAGTGGTAGATTGTGTAGAGTTGGCAAGGCTTCAAACCGTTTATGTCGAAACTCAAGCCCAGCCCGAGATGTGCTTCCCTCCGTCATTTTTTGATATCATGGAACATCTAATGATCCACATGGTCGAGCAAATTACTGAACTAGGACCTATGTACTTTCATCAGATGTGGACGTATGAATGGTTCATGTCGATTCTCAATGGATACATGAGAAACAAGGCATTTCCAGAGGGAAGCATGATCGAGAGCTACTATACAGAAGAGAGTGTTGATTGTTGCATAGACTACATAAAAGATAAGAGAGCGATCGGTTTACCAGAATCTCGACACGAAGGCAGATTGTCAGGGAAAGAGACCATTGGAAGGAAAAGATTCATTGACGAGGACAACCAACAACTGGAGAAAGCACATGCTAGTGTTCTGCAACAACTTGCAATAGTGGAGCCATTTATCATGCAACACGAAAATGAAATTCGTGAGGAAAATGATAGTCGGACCGAGGATTGGGTCATCAAAGAGCAAAAGCGTCGTTTCCCATCATGGTTAAAGGAACATGGGCATCTATTTCAAGGAAATTCCATAGATGACACAATGTTGACCAGGTTGGCGGCTGGTCCATCAAGCACTGTTACCTCATGGCAAGCATACGAAATTAATGGGTACACCTACTATATGAAGGCGAAACACAACAAGAGTGTTGCGTATCAAAACAGTGGTGTTCGCATAGATGCGATTGATAAATCCGGAAACAACATCACTTACTACGGGTTCATAGAGGAAATATGGGAACTTGACTATGGAGAGAATATCAGGTTCCCCGTGTTTCAGTGCCAATGGGTCAAACACCCGAATGGCGTCACAGATGACAATTATGGGTTCACACTTGTAGACCTTGCCAATGTAGGTTACAAAGATGATCCATGGGTACTCGCCGAGCGTGTTGCACAAGTTTTCTACATAGTTGATCCTATGAATGTGAAAGCACATTGCCGTCTCCGGAAAACAAAGAATTCTAGGAGTAGAAGGTGTAATTGATGTTGAGGATTACAATCAGTTCGAGGAACTAGTCTTGTTCAAAGATAATGAGAAGAGAATAAAAAAATTGAAGCCAGCATTCCTAAATCGGAGAAGCCATGGTTACGTACAGACTGTGAAGGGAGAATTGTTAAAGGATAAACTTGCACTTCTTATTAGTCGGGTTTGATGTATCACTTGTACGACTTTATACAATTAGTGTTGTTGTAAGACTTTCAATCAATTTAGGAGAGTTTTGGAAGTTTTGATGAAATGAGACTCTCCTCCTATACTTAAATTCAAATTATGGAAATTATGGTTTCAATTAGTGTTTGAATATTTGAATTTATGTATATGAGGTGTTTTGTCATAAAAAATGTTTGCATTTGAAAAGGTTAGTTCAAATGAGACTCTAGTGTTAAACAACCTATAACTCATTAGGTGTATGAACCTATTTGAACTAACCTTTTCTAACTAGGACTTCTTTTACAAAAAACACACCCCTTATACTTAAATTCAAATATTTTATGATACCTTGGGAAGTTTCAATGAAATTTGAACAATTTAAGCCCCTGTTTTAAATTTTGCAAATTATGGAAAACACTATGCTGACAGGCATCTTAAGAAACCGCTAGTGGTGAGACACACCGCTGGCGGTTATCATAAGTCAACCGCCAGCACAGTCGTTTGCCAAAATTTGAAAAATTGAAATCCTGGCCTGAAAATGTTCAAAATTCTTTGAAACTTCCAAAAATTATCATAAAATATTTGAATTTATGTATATGAGGTGTTTTGTTATAAGAAAAGGTTTGAATTTGAAAAGGTTAGTTCAAATGAGACTCTAGGGTCAAACAACCTATAACTCATTAGGTGTATGAACCTAGAGTCCTATTTGAACTAACCTTTTCTAACTAGGACTTATTTTACAAAAAGCACACTCCCTATACCTACATTGAAATATTTTATGATACCTTGGGAAGTTTCAATGAAATTTGAACAATCTAAGCCCCTGTTTCAAATTTTGCAAATTATGGAAAAACACTATGCTGACGGTTACCATAAGTCAACCGCCAGCACAGTGGTTTGCCAAAACTTGAAAATTTGAAATCCTGGCTTGAAATTGTTCAAAATTCTTTGAAACTTCCAAAACTTATCATAAAATATATTAACTTATTTATAGGAGGTGTTTTGTCATTTTAATTTGAAAAGGTTTGTATTTGAAAAGTTAAGTTCAAATTCTTTCAAATCACAGCGCTGGCGGGCGTTTATAATAACTGCCAGCGAGAATTCTCACCACTGGCGGTCGCTTAAGTCAACCGTCTGTGGTAAGGATCACCGCTGGAGGTTGTCTAATGTGACCCGCCAGTGGTGGCCTACCGCTGGCGGTTGCCTTATGTGGCCCGCCGGTGGTGATTCCATCTATATATACACGAGACTGTTGACAGATAAAAGACGTATCCCTCTACGAACTGCAAGCATACGGACCCCACACCTTTTCACCACGGGATTCCCAAGGTTCTTGTCAATCCGCAGAGCAAGGGGATTACAAGTGTTCGATCTACCTTCACACTCTAGCTACTCAAACCTCTAACTATGATTAAACTAGAAAACAACTAAACTACACTAGAGAGAATGATCAAGCTATCCAGATAAAAGACACTCGCCCATGGGTCTATGATACTAGAGCATGCAATCACTTAAAGACATGAAAACCAATCTAATCTATCGGGGTTGTGACCACGGTTTCGCCCTTTACCTCCTCTCGTACTACACTACGCGAAGGTATTCATGACTAGACCTATGATGGACACGGCGTATTGAATGGATCCAAGGAAGCATTGGAGCTCTTACTCCCTTTACGGCATGGTAGCTAACCTTAAGCACTAAAGTATATTCAACACAAGATGATAGATAGATAATCCAACAAAGTATGATTACATCTCAAGATCGATTACAACCCATGGACCAATAAGGAGATTACCCCATCAAGGTGCTAGACATAGCACCGTTGATCATGGTTTCCCTTCCGACGGTGTCTTCCTTCTTCTCCACTTGTGGGTGCTTCCTTCGAGGTGGTTGATCTCCCTCCGGAGATCTCCCTCCTCTCTCTCTAGCTTGTGGATGGCCTCCTGCTGCGAATGGCTCTCTCCCCTGTCGAATGGCGGCACCTACAGGGTTTTAGGGTTGAAGATCCTTCGGGTGCAAGGAAAGGGGGGCCGAACCGACCCCCGGAGTGGGCTGGGCCGGCCGGCCTGGGCCAACCGGCCCAGGCCCATCTCGGCCCGGTTCGGTCGCCCCTTCGCTCCCGTGGGTCCTCAGGTGATTATGCACTTTGCCCCCTCCACTTGCATGATTTTGACGATGTCATCCTCGCGTCCAAGATGGAGGTTCTCCGCGCATGAAGTTCGGTCTTTTACGCTTCAATCCCCGGGGGTGTTCCTTGTAGCACTTCGGTCCTTGCCACCATTGGAAGTGATTTCAGCAAGCTCATGAACACGAACAAGACTCCGTAAATGCTCCTTTGAACTTGTTGCGAATCTGTCCTTTATGTCCATGTTTTCCTACATAAACATAACACTTCCAAATGGATGCACATAGATGAACTTGTTATATGATTAGTGTGCCTAGTGGCGGGTTAGTTCCATAATCAAATCCAAACCAAAGTGTAATGAACATGATTGGTGTACCAAAATGCACCGTCAACGTCTCCCCCACTCTTAGCTCTTGCTCGTCCTCGAGCAAGTACTCGTAAAAGAACTTCGTCCAAAGTGTTGTAATCGTGTATCGCTAATCCTTCTTCAAAAGTTAGTCAATCCTTTCGTCTTTAATACATAAACATAAAGTAATGACCATCATACATAAACATGGGCGTTTAGAATCTTTACCACGTCAACATTTACCCCACAACTCAAACTCTTCACTCGAAGCCTTCAATCTCAGCCATGCTTACTTCTTTGCTTCCATCAGAGGGTTTTTATGATTTTTCAAACAAAATTCCTGCAACAAGTATTAGACAAAAACTTTTCTCCAAGCTCTCTCAAGTCACTCATATGAGGTGGTTGTCCTAAACCAATTTTATAAAACTCTCACGTCCCATAAGTCTCTCATATAACATGTAAAGTGGAGCTATAGGTAGGGCTAGCGCAATCAACACAAGTATTGTCAAACTAAGAACTTCCTCTAATGGTTGTTTACCTTTCAAAGCCAATGATCATGAGAATTAATCCATTTGTAGGGATATCAAGGATGAGAAGATTTAGAATGGTGGACATGTGCAAGGGCAAAAGAAAATTATGACTACGAGGCACCGATGACGTCCTCATTGTCGGATTGCACATGGTTAGAAAAAGAGTGAAAGTTTCGTCTCTCAACAACGTGACATCCTTCCTTGCACTTTTATATTTTTTCTTTTACTTGATTCATCCCTCTCATATCCTTCCTGCCACTCCTCTTTTCTCTTTCTCTTCTTTTTCTTTCATTCTCATAATTTTCTCTTTCTTTACTTTCTTTCCTTTCCATACTCATACTTTTCTCTTTATTTTTCCCTCTCTTGACAACTTTTCAAAGCTCTCAATTCCTCTCTTTCTCGCATGCATACAATCTGAAATTTTAAATAAATCATGCTAGAGACAAGACGAAACTTTTGAAAGTAGGTTGTGTTCAAGGAATGTGATGTACAAAAGAGATGTATAGGGTTGGGTATGGAATTTGGCGATGTACGGGACTTCCAATGTGAAAGTCACGTTACCGAATGCATGACGAGGCTAGCAACAAAAGATAAGCACAGGAACATGATCATTGCTCGAAATTAAAACTCCCAAGAGAGAAGGATCCTAGCCTAACTCATCGTGCTAATCACACTTATGGTGGAGCAAAAAATAAATTGGCTTTGTATAGGATTTTTTTTACTCTCAACTTGGAAAAAGAGGTTTTGCTAACCTTTATTACAAGGTTTTTTAGATAATTTTCAGAACTGAAAACCTCCAACTTTTAGCATTGAACATAGCACAACTAACATGTGAAGCTCAAGATCAAAGTGTGGTATGGGTACTCTTAGTAGTAGCAATTCCACTAAGCACCATGGTAAATGTTTTTCAAACCACACACTTATGTTCATATATCAAGAATCAAAGATAAACAAACAAGGGAATAAAGATAAGCATCACACAAGACACAAAAAATATATAAAAACTCTTTTTATTTGATTTTCTTTGACTCAACACTAATTTAAGACACTTCAAACTTGCAAAAATTTAAAAACACACTCGAAAACTAAGACTCTTTAAACTCTAAGACTCTCTCGAAGATCAAACCGAACCTAAACTTGAAGCTCAAAATCTAAGGCTAGCTAGCTAGCTCTCCCCCACGCTAAAAATATACGACGTCCTCGTCGTATCTTACAAAATTCCTAAGGGGAAAACTAGACCTAGTGGTACTTCCCGCAACTATTGCACCACTTGCCTCTCATGTTCTCGACCATGCCAAAAAGTTTGCGCACATTGCGGTTAAGGAACTTGTAGTTGTCTTCAACTACACGCTCCAAATCCTCCAAACGCTGCCTCATCGCCTCCATGTCTTGGAGACATTCGTCGACCGATGAGTAGAGATCCGCGATGGAGTGACGGCAAGACGCACAACACATCAGATGCAATCCAAACGGGTCGTCATTGCCATCGTCTCCGCCGTCATCGCCGTCGTCGTCGCCACCACCATTGTCGTCGCCGTCGTCGTCGCCGCCGTTGGGGCCCTCGGGAGTCTTCTCCTTGGGCACCTCATCCCAAATGTAGAGATCGTTATCGTCTCTTCTGGCGGCCGCCCACGAGCTCGGGCTACGATCGTCGGAGTAATCGCTACCCCATAGTCCTTAGGCTCGGGCGACACCTCCTTGTAGTCCTTCCGCTTCATGCCTTGGATGCGCGCCGACCTTCGAACAGGCGTAGGGACCTTCTCTTCTTCGACGGGGTTGCGAGATGCAATAGCTCCGGTCGGGACACGCCCTCCGCAATGGATGCGGGCGGTCCTCTTGATCTCGACGAGTAGCTTGAGCTCGCATCGCTTCGCCTCCTCCATCGATGGCTCCTTGGCGCCTTGCTTCGACTCTAAGCTTCTCGGGGACACAATGGCTGCTGCGTGGGTGCAAAATATTGCTTGAAGGGATTGATTCCCGAGCTCCCAATTCGGCCAAATAAATAGTCCGAAGAGAAAAACCCTAGGAACCTCATTTTCCTTTTTTAAACTTCCCTTAAAATTTTCTGACCGAAGAAGGAAGTCGAAAAGGAGCAATTCGGGCAAAAACGGGATCGACCGCCGCCGGGACCCACTTGGGCCGGTCGGACCGGGCCGGCCGGCCCACCCTTCCTCGGGGGCCGGGCCGGTCCGGTTTTTTGTGCACCACCCTTTTTCGCCTTCTTAGCCCATGGGAAAAATTTGGCCCAGTAAATCTTTGCGAGAAACTCCAGAAAATTAAAAGAAAAACTATTTACAGAAATCCATGCCTTGTTTTTCGTCTTAGGCGGGACGTTCGGGCTCTTCTTCCATGGTGAAGACATCAACATGGTGAAGGGGCACAACGTCGGGTTCGTAGTAAACCTTAAGTCGTTGACCATTCACCATAAATTGATCACCTTTTATATCCATAATGGTTACCCCTCCGTTGGAGAGCACCGAATGCACAACATAAGGTTCGTCCCACTTGCTTTGCAATTTCCCCTTTCCGAAGGTTTTAAACCTCGAATTGTAGAGGAGGACCTTATCTCCTTCTTTAAATTCTTTCTTTTTCAATCTTTTATCATACCACCTTTTGATTCTCTCTTTGTATATGCTTGCTTTTTCATACGCCTTCAACCTCATCTCCTCTAGCTCGCTTATTTGGATTCTTCGTTTCACCACCGCGGCATCAAGATCGAGGTTCATCTCTTTAATCGCCCAATAGGCTTTATGTTCGAACTCAACCGGAAGGTGGCAAGCTTTACCATAGACGAATTGATAAGGGGTCATACATATCGGTGTTTTGAACGCCGTTCGATAAGCCCACAAAGCTCCGTCTAATTTCTTTGACCAATCCTTGCCTCCCTTCTCTATGGTTTTGTTGAGGATGCTTTTTAATTGCCTTTTTGACGTTTCCGCTTGTCCGTTGGTTTGTGGGTGATAGGCCGTAGAGACCCTATGTTCAATCCCCAACTTGGACAAGCACTTTTTGAAATTCTTCCCGGTGAAGTGAGTTCCTCCATCGCTTATCAAGATTCTCGGTGTACCGAAATGAGGAAAAATCACGTTCTTGACCATAGTAATGGACTCCTCCGTGGAAGCTTTACGACATGGCATAGCCTCTACCCATTTGGATACATAATCAACCATGACTAGAATATACTCATATCTGCATGAGTTTTTGAAAGGCCCCATGAAGTCTATACCCCATACATCAAATAAATCGATTTGTAGACTGTAATTCAAGGGCATAGAATTTTTTTGAGAGATGTTTCCGGTTCTTTGGCATTCGGGGTATGATGCAACATATCTTTTAGTATCTTCATGCATCTCCGGCCAATAGAATCCGCTCGACCACTTGGGTTCGAAAATGGCTATAGTGTCCACCATACTCCGCCGAGTGGCACTTCCTCAGAATTTCTACCCTCTCTTCTCTTGGCACACATTGTCTCATAACTCCATCATTTCCAAGTTTGAAGAGGTATGGCGCATACCAAAAGTATTTCCTACTTTCGTAGATTATCTTCTTTTGGGGTTTTTTATCTAGATGATCGAGAGGAATCTTCCGAATCGCTCGAATGATATCAATCATCCAAGTGTCTTTATCGAGCACTCGATAGAGGTGGCCATCTCTCATCTTATGTTCTATGGGCTCTTTATCATCTTGTCCACGATTCATCCTAGACAAATGATCGGCCACAACTTTCTCCACCCCCTTTTTATCAAGAATTTCAACATCAAATTCTTGGAGAAGAAGGATTCAATGAATCAAACGTGGTTTAGCTTCCTTCTTAGCCAAGAGATACTTGATGGCTGCGTGATCGGTGTAAACAATGACCTTCGAGTTCACCATGTAAGATCTGAATTTTTCGAAAGCGAATACCATCGCTAGCAACTCCTTTTCCGTAGTGGCATAGTTTAATTGTGCCCCATTAAGAGTTTTGCTAGCGTAGTAAACGGTGTGAACTCGGCCTTCCTTTCTTTGACCCAAAACCGCGCCTACAGCGTAGTCACTTGCGTCACACATGATCTCGAAAGGTTGGCTCCAATCCGGAGGTTGAATAATGGGAGCACTCACCAACGCACTTTTCAAGGTCCGGAATGCCGCTAGGCACTTCTCATCAAAGTCAAAAGCCACATCCTTTTGAAGAAGATGCGTTAAAGGCATAGTGATCTTTGAGAAGTCCTTAATAAATCTTCTATAAAATCCGGCATGGCCTAGAAAGCTCCTTAAGGGCTTAATGTTCGTCGGAGGTGGGAGTTGCTCAACCGTCTCTACCTTCGAATTGTCCACTTCAATGCCTCTCTCGGATATAACATGTCCGAGCACTATGCCTTCCTTAACCATGAAGTGGCACTTTTCCCAATTTAACACCAAATCTACCTCCGCACACCTCGTGAGGACCTTTTCCAAGTTTGCCAAGCAATCCATGAACGTCTTCCCATAAACGGAAAAATCATCCATGAACACCTCGACAATTTCTTCGATGAATTCCGAAAATACGGCCATCATGCAATGTTGAAAAGAGGCCGGAGCGTTGCATAGACCGAAGGGCATCCTTCTATATGCAAACGTTCCATAAGGGCATGTAAATGTTGTTTTGTGTTGATCATCCGGGTGAATGGGAATTTGCATGAACCCCGAGTACCCATCGAGAAAGCAAAAATAAGCGTGGTTCGCTAATCTCTCGAGCATCTCGTCAATGAACGGTAGGGGGAAGTGATCTTTCTTCTTCGCTTTGTTGAGCTTACAATAATCGATACACATCCGCCACCCAGTCACGGTTCTTTGCGGTATCAACTCGTTCTTCTCATCCTTCACCACGGTTAAACCTCCTTTCTTTGGTACACAATGTACTGGGCTCACCCACTCGCTATGCGGAACCAGTTAGATGATTCCGGCATCAAGTAACTTGATGACCTCTTTCTTTACTACCTCTCGCATGGCATGAGTTAGCCTCTTTTGGTGGTCCACTACGGGCTTACATTGGTCTTCCATTGGTATACGCTGAGTGCAAAAGGCTGGGCTAATACCTTTGAGATCATTAATCAAATATCCAATCACCTTCCTATGTTTTTTTTAATAAAATCAGCAACTTCTCATTTTCTTCGGGACTCAACTCGTCGCTCACAATGACTGGATAAGTTTTGTCTAGGCCCAAAAATTCATACTTTAATCCTTTGGGCAAAGGTTTAAGGTCTACCTCGGGCACTTGTGGCTCCTCGGGTTTTATTTCTCCTATGTCCTCGAATTTTCCTTCCTCCACACTTCCATCATGTGGTTCTAAGCCTTTTGTTGCTTCTTCTAGTTCTTTATCTTGTTGAATACTAATTTGATTTTCCATTGCTCTTTGCAGCGGGTCTCTAAGGGTTTCAACAAAACAAAGACTATCTACCTCCTCTACTTCTTCTTCGGGAGGAAAGGGTGTAGGGTGTTTAGAAACATGAAGAAAGTTATATGTGTACTTTGTTCCATTAAGGTTCATTGTTACTTTGCCTTCTCCGGCATCCAACATGGCATCAACCAACTTAAGAAAGGGCCTACAAGAAATCGACATCAATACCAAGAGGTTGGTATACATTTTCCAGAGATTTTTACTATGGTAGACATCAATAACAAAGAAATCGGTTGGTATACATTTTCCAGAGATTTTTACTTTCATGTTGCAAGCAATACCTAGAGGTTTAATAGTTCTACCATCTCCCATAATTAATTTCGTTGATGTTGGACCTAAGTCTTGGTTGTGGTCTTGAACTTTATCGTAAATTTTAGAAGATAGGACACTTACTTGGGCTCCGATGTCGCATAAGGCTTTGCATTGAATTCCGTTGATCTCGCAACTCAAGCGTGGTGCCATCTTCTCTTCTTCTTCGGATCCTATCGCATAAACTTCGGTGAGGCGAGCGTATGGTGATGCTTCGGGCTTGATCCCCATGATTCTCTTCACCTCGGCTATGTGTTCCGGATCCACTTCATCATCTCCAAAGAGTTTTTGAAAGATTTCACCGGTGGTTTCAAGGTCGTATGATTCTTCCGCTTTCTTCTCCGGTGGGAAATCCACTTCCAATGCTCTTGCCATCCCCTTTTGATTGGGGAACGGTCTTCTCTTGTCGAATACTTCTCCGTAGTCGATAGGGACCCAATCCATTGGTTCGAACTCCCTTATTGGCTTCACGCTTGACATGCTTCTCTTGTTTGTTTCATTCGACGCGGCGAAGTCAACACTCAGGGTAGTTCTTGACTTGATGTGTTCTTCTTCAAGCTTTTCCGGGATTGGCTCCTCTTTTGTGACTTCCGGGGTTGCCTCTTTAGAAAATTCAGCACACTTCTTCTTCCTTGAATTATATTCCGGCTCTTCCGCAAGTCTTGTTTCTCAATCTCTTCGCATGGCAGCCGCTTTACTAATTTTTTGTAGAAGTTGGGCGGCTTCCGTGAGTGTTTTCTCCATGAGATCCCTACCTGCACACATTTGGACGTGTTTCATGCAACTAGGGAAAAGAAAAATGTATGCAAGAGTACATCACCGGAGAAGCCGAGTCTTGTTCCTTGTTCAATTAACTCATTAAACCTATCCCAAGCTTGGTCTATCCCTTCCTCTTCTCCTTGCATGAAAGTGATCACTTGCCTCCTTAGATGTTGAACCTTGCTAATTGGAAAGAACTTCTCGCAAAACTTCTTTGTCAACTTGTTCCAATTGCCTTCAACTTCAAAGGACGCAAAAGAGTACCATGTCTTTGCATTACCGGCAAGTGAGTAGGGAAAGAGATTCCATTTGAACCATTCATCGGGAACTCCTTCTTGACGCACCGTGTTGCATAGTGTCGTGAAATGCCTTATGTGTCTATATGGGTTTTCCGTAACCATCCCTTCAAACGGGTTTGCCGCCACCATCTCGATGATCTTGGATTTAATTTCATACTTGGTCGCTTCGAGCTTCGAATCCGACTCTTGTACTTTTATGTCTTCACATCGAGGGCTAGCGTAATCCCTTAGTGATTTCTTTGGTTCTTCCACGGGTTGATTGACGAATGCCATCTAGACAATAAGATAAAAACGAAAACAAAAACAAAACAAGTGGTTTTCTAGATAATATGTGTTAGATATAGCAAACAAAAGATAAACTAAATATAAAACTAAGTTAAATGCAAACCAAACGATGTAAACTAGCTTGCTCCCCGGCAACGGCGCCAGAAAAGGGGCTTCTTGACGGATAAAAGACGTATCCCTCTACGATCCGCAAGCGTACGGACCCCACACCTTTTTCACCACGGGATTCCCAAGGTTCTTGTCAATCCGCGGAGCAAGGGGATTACAAGTGTTCGATCTACCTTCACACTCTAGCTACTCAAACCTATAACTATGATTAAACTAGAAAACAACTAAACTACACTAGAGAGAACGATCAAGCTATCAAGATAAAAGACACTCGCCCATGAGTCTACGATACTAGAGCATGCAATCGCTTGAAGACATGAAAACCAATCTAATCTATCGGGGTTGTGATCACGGTTTCGCCCTTTCCCTCCTCTCGTACTATCACTATGCGAAGGTATTCATGACTAGACCTATGATGGACACGGTGTATTGAATGGATCCAAGGAAGCATTGGAGCTCTTACTCCCTTTACGACATGGTAGCTAACCTTAAGCATTAAAGTATATTCAACGTAAGATGATAGATAGATAACCCGACAAAGTATGATTACATCTCAAGATCGATTACAACCCATGGACGAATAAGGAGATTACCCCATCAAGGTGCTAGACATAGCACCGTTGATCATGGTTTCCCTTCCGACGGAGTCTTCCTTCTTCTCCACTTGTGGGTGCTTCCTTCGAGGTGGTTGATCTCCCTCTGGAGATCTCCATCCTCTCTCTCTAGCTTGTGGATGGCCTCCTGGTGCGAATGGCTCTCTCCCCTATCAAATGGCGGCGCCTCCAGGGTTTTAGGGTTGAAGATCCTTCGAGTGCAAGGAAAGGGGGTCCGAATCGACCCTCGGAGTGGGCTGGGCTGGCCGGCCTAGGCCGACTGGCCCAGGCCCATCTCGGCCCGGTTCCGTCACCCCTTCGCTCCCGTGGGTCCTCAGGTGATTATGCACTTTGTTAACACCAAAAAATGGTACAGGAGAGAGATTGACTTGTGGGCCGAGTTTGGTGATGAAATACCATTCGGCTAGAAAAAATCTTCTCAGAGGAATCGGTAAAGGATGCTTGCGGTTGGCAATGCGCCATCATTCGGCAAAAGGACTGTTTGCGCTTTTGAAGGGAAGTTTTCGGGAATGCGTGGTGACGTGGCCCGATATAAGGAAGGAACGAGTTGATGGCATATACGAGATGGACATTGGCATCGGAGCATTAATTTAGACATTAAATGTTGTACTCGTAGTCGACCAGGAGTCGTGTTAGGACAAGGGTATAAATATAAACCCTTGATGTCTGTAATAAGGATCGAACATCTACACAACAAAACCGGCCCCGTGCCAAACATTGAGTCCTTTAGTCGAGTCATTGAGTTCTTCGAGAGGAGCCATCGATTCGTCGACCTCCGTAAGTACCGGCAACCTTGTATCATGTCTAGTATCATGCGGTGGATTTAGACCGCGATGCAATTAGTCTTGTTACCTTGCTTAGTATCATGCGGTGGATTTAAGCTTGGTTCAAGAGGGTTTCTTGTTGGATCATGAGTCATGCGGTAGGCTAAGATCTAGCTCGAAGCTAGTTATCGGCTCTATTAGATTTGGCAAGATCTAATAGATTCATTAAGTTATCACGTGTTGCTTTAAGTTTTACTTTATGTTTAAATTCATGTAACACTCTTTTGCCCAATCTAGATTGATTGGTTTCGGCTTTACATCTATGAGATTCATGTAATGTATTCCCAAGTCTTTGTTTATTTTTAAAGAATCAAGTGCTCTCAATAGCCGAATTCAGATCAATCTAGATTGTCACGTGTTGCAGGTTCAAGCTTTGACTTTTCAAATGTTTGTTCCTTCTTCACGGAACCCGAATCGGCTGTACAGCTGCATTCGGCAATGCTCTCATGAGTAAAACGTGTTCATAAGTTTGTTTTAAACAATGTGTGCTTTTAGCCTTCTATATTTAGATTGTATCATGCGGTGGATTAATCTTTTTGTGGTTGGTGGCATGGTTTCAAACAAGTCGTATCATGTGGTGGATTAACTTGTTTGTTATCATGCTCGACGGGTTTAAAAGTACCTAGACATGCGGTAGACTAGTGATTTTGGCCTATGCATGCTTGTTTACTTCACATTTATAAACATGTTTTACCTTATTTGTTTTAATTGTCATTTATCCTCAAAAATCGGTCATGATCACATGCAAGTAATGCTATTTAAATAAAGACCGGTCTTTTGTCATGCTCACATCATCCATTCGGCTATGCCTTGTTTTTTCATGTTTTAAAGCTCCCGAATGATATTCAAACTGCTGACAGCTAGCTTGTTATAGCTATATGTCATTTTAATTGGCTTTCTAGCCATAAATACGGAACTATCTGGTACCACCCGGCAAGTTCCATGTTTTATCTAACTATTTTCATCCTTTGTCAGTTTCAGGAAAATTGACTAGCACGCTTTCGGATCGGGCACGTGTTTTAAGCCAGCTTCTTTCGGCTTGCTGTGTGCTTGGCGCGGAGTGCTGATTTTGCGTCAACACACTTTTTGGCACGCTCGGTGGGACCCAATCTAGCTGATTCAAGATGCCTGATATTCAAGATGTCATGGATGCCACCATTAATGACCTGTCTCCAGAACAGCAAGTGCAGTTGAAGGATGCCATTGACCAGTTTCAACAGAAGTGTTTGATGTCATTTGGCAAGAACAGAAGTGGTGTGCCGTATCTCAAATCTAACATGCCAAGGGTTCTGTTACCAGGGGAGCCTGACACCACGTCTGCTCAAGAAAAACAGGAGGCCTTGCAAGCTTTTCGGGAGACTATAGAGACCGTAATGGTCAAACATCATATTGCTTTCTTGAATATGTTCAAGCAGATGATGATTGGAGTCTTTGGCCCAGGCATGGAGAGGACGCTCAGTCGAGTATCCCCTCAAACATCTACTGTGGAGGTTGGAGAAACTAGTACTGCTCAACCAGTTCGAGATGCGAGTGCTCAACCGCCTCTACAGAGTATGGGAGGCCAACCAATCCAACCACCTCCACAAAGCGTGGGGAGTCAACCGATCTAGCCGCCTCTACAAAGTAATGGAGGCCACTCAGTCCAACAACCGAACCCGTATCAGGCAATGCCCAATAGGCCTACATATGGAGACCTAGCGTTCGGTTCATCTGGAGTTCCACCTAACTCTACTTACAGGATAGCCCCGGCCAACAACGAGTCGTACGAAGAATATGTATGGTGGGGGATATTCAGAAGTCATGGACTATGGCGCCATTGATGCTTTCCCAAACCCTGGATATGGTGCAGCTGCAGGAATGCAAGATGCTAATGATGATCTCATGGTGCAAAAAATGGCTGATGTTTTGCAAAATCAATTCGGCCTTAAACCTAAGATACAGGGACAAGCTTACACACCTCCTTTCCCAGAGTGGTACCACAGGGTGGTTTTGCCACCAAGGGTAAAACCTCCTACAGATTTCACAAAGTTCTCTGGGCAAGATGATACAAGTACTGTGGAACACATTGCCCGATACTTGATGCGGCTTGGGGAAGCTTCAGCTGATGAGGCGTTCAGGGTCAGATACTTTCCTTTGTCGTTGACAGGCCCAGCCTTTACATGGTTTGCTTTTTTGCCCGCTCAATCGATCAGCACCTGGAAAGATCTGGAACAGAAGTTCCATGCTCATTATTTCAGTGGTAGTACTGAGAAAAAGCTAATTGATCTGGCTACCCTGAGACAGAGGCACAATGAAACACCCTTGGAATTTCTCAGAAGGTTTAGAGAGGTCAAAGGCATGTGTTTCTCTTTGAATCTGCCAGATGATCAATTGGCTTACATGGCTGTTGCGGATATGTTGCCAGCTATTCGGGAGAAGCTGTTTGGCATGGAGTTTGACAATCTTGGTCAGCTGTCCCAAAGGTTGTCATTGATGAGCAATCAAGCCTACGGATTCAAGAAAGACACCAGGTTTGCCATGCACAGTGATATAGCTGATATCTCCAGCTGAGATCATGTGGGGCAAAGAGCCGCTAACTGTGAACCAAAGATGGATAAAACAAGCTAAGGGCACATATAATTTTGATGTGACTAAGGCTGACAAGCTCTTTGAGTTCCTTGTGAAGGAAGGCCGAATCAAGTTGCCAGAGGGGCATTCTATGCTTCGGCCTGATGGAGTTAAAGAGAAATGTTACTGCGGATTTCATGACAAGAACTCTCTCTCCATTAATGATTGCAGGGTTTTCAGGATGAGGATTCAGAAGGCTATCCAGGAGGGTCACTTGAAGTTTGACAATAAGATGAAGCTGGATGGCAATCCTTTCCCTCATAACATGGTGGGTTTCTCTGTTAACATGGTAACCGCTGAGGAGAAGGGGAAAGTAAAGGTCTTAACTTCAGCAAGAGCAAAGCAAGATGGATCAGTTGATCCTGCTCCGCAAGTGACAGTGGAACAGGTCCACAAGGAAGCACCTCGCATCCTGAAAAGCCAAATTGAAGTAGGGGAATCTTCCAGAACCAAACCCAGGGTGACTACACGCATCCTCCTTAACAAGTGGCAGCGTCAACAAGAGAAGGAACGCTACCAAAAACGGAAGTACGAGGAGGAAGCACGGAGGTTTGAGGAAGAAGCGCACAGAAAACAGCTAGAAGAACATGCACGAGAGCAGGAGCGTGCACATTGGGGATGTGCATTCTTCAGGCATTGCTGGAATGAGGGCTTGAAGCTTCCTACACTGAACAATTGCTTGAATGCAGTGATAAATACACTGAGTATAGGAGGATACTGTCAATCACCAATCCGTCCATGAAAGAATTGGAAGGGTTCATCCTAGTGACGGTCGGCGCGTAAAAATAAATGAAGTCAATGATCACCCAAGGAAGAGATACGCTGATCAAAGGTGGGTTGATCAAGAAGAGTAGGAGCGTAAATATATCTGGCAAGAAGGACAGTGGTGCCCACCTAGCTTGAGGAGAAGCCAAAAGAGAAGGGTTCAGCGCTTGAGGAACCAAGAGTTGAAACAAGCAGGGATCAAGAGAAAGCAGGTGTGGTGTCCAAAAGATAGGCCTGATGGATCTGGTCGTTCGGCTCCAACATGCATGGTATACTTTTTGCCGAATGAGTTCATGGCTCCAGCTAACCAAGTTGTGCAGGAAGAAGCATCTCCAGACATCAATGAGGATGAACAACTTGGGTTAATGGCACAGCTGGTGTTGGCTAAGCAGGCAACCTTCGACAAACCGGCCAAGAATCGACACATGAGGCTGTTGTACTTGAGAGGATACGTCAATGGCAAGCCATTGACCAAGATGTTTGTTGATGGTGGAGCTGCAGTCAACGTGATGCCGTACACCACGTTCAGGAAGCTTGGCATGAGCCCTAGAGATTTAACACCAACAAGCATAATTCTGAATGATTTTGCTGGGAATCCTTCAGATACCAAGGGCTGCGTGCACGTAGACTTGATGATCGGGTCCAAGACTCTGCTTACGACCTTCTTTGTCATTGAGGGCAAAGGGGCTTATAGCTTGCTACTTGGACGGGACTGGATCCATGCAAACTGCTGCATCCCATCTACCATGCACCAACAGCTTGTTCAATCGGTAGATGGTGATATAGAAGTAGTCCAAGCAGATGATTCAGTGAGCATGGCTAACGTCGAACCAGCCTTCTGCGAGTATCAAGGCATAGATTGCTTCTCAGGGAAGGACTGGGGTGAAGGTCCTATTGAACCAGTCAGCAGTGATCAACAGACGATTCAAGCAGTCGGCTCTTATAGCAATTTTTAATGGATAATCCAATCGATGGAACTGATGGGTAGTTAGGGTGTGGATTCATGTCGGCTGACAAATTGGAAGAAATTGACATTGGAGATGGTGACAAGCCAAGGGCGACATTTATCAATGCTAACTTAGATTCAAGTTTCAGAGAAGGATTAATCAAGCTATTGAAAGGATATAAAGATTGCTTCGCTTGGGATTATTCGGAGATGCCTGGTTTGGATTGTTCCATTGTTGAGCATCGGTTGCCAATCAAGCCTGGTTTTAGACCTTACAAGCAACCTCCCCGAAAAATCTACAAGGATGAAGTATTGGCTGATGTGAAAAAAGAAGTTGAGCGATTGATTAATGCAAATTTCATTCGGCCATGCAGATATGCGGAGTGGATCTCTAACATCGTCCCTGTTTACAAGAAAAATTGGAAGATGAGGGTTTGCATAGACTTTAGAGATCTAAACAGAGCCACTCCCATGGATGGATATCCAATGCCTGTTGCTGATTTATTGGTTGATGCTGCTACTGGACATAAAGTTATCAGTTTCATGGATGGTAATTCAGGGTACAATCAAATTTTTATGGCAATAGAAGACATATCGAAGACAGCCTTCAGATGTCCTGGGCATATAGGCCTTTTTGAGTGGATTGTCATGACATTTGGGTTGAAAAATGCCGGTGCAACTTATCAACGAGCCATGAACTATATCTTTCATGAGTTGATCGGCAAAATTGTTGAGATTTGCATTGATGATGTCGTGATCAAATCTCTGAATCATGATTCACACTTGGAGGATGTGAAGAGAACTTTAGAGTGCACCCGAAAGCATGGGTTGAAGATGAATCCAAACAAGTGTGCCTTTGGAGTTTCAGCTGGAGGATTCTTGGGATTTTTGGTACATGAAGGGGGATAGAAGTTGGCAAGAAAAGCATGAAAGCTATTGACGAAGTTGTTCCTCCAACCAATCTCAAGGAATTGCAATCACTGCTTGGCAAGATCAATTTTGTGAGAAGATTCATTTCAAATTTGTCACAAAAGGTTTTGCCTTTCTCTCCGCTGCTGAGGATCAAGAAAGATCAGAAGTTCGTATGGGGTGATGAACAACAAAAGGCTTTCGATGAGATCAGCGGTACATGAAGGAACCACCAGTGTTGGTGTCTCCACAGTTGGACAAGCCTTTCAAGTTGTACATGGAGGCCGATACCCAAACTATTGGATCGGCCCTTATACAAGAATTTGAAGGAAAGGAACGGATAGTAGCGTACCTTAGCCGAAAATTACTTGATCCTGAGACCAGGTATTCGGCTGCGGAGAAGCTTTGCTTGTGTGTTTATTACTCGTGTACAAAGTTTCGGCACTACTTGTTGAATGTCGAATACGTTGTGTACTCAAAGTTTGATGTAATTAAACACATGTTATCTATGCCAATCTTAAATGGAAGGATTGGCAAGTGGATTTTGGCTTTATCTGAGTTTGAGCTGAAATTTGAATCGGCAAAAGCTGTTAAAGGTCAGATTATTGCTGATTTTATTACCGAACATCGTGATCCATCAATTGATTTGCTTGAAATTACTCCTTGAGATTTATTCTTTGATGGATCTTCATGTGGCAAAGGTGGTGGGGTAGGAATTTTATTAATTTCACCTAGAGGTGAGATGTTTGAGTTTGCTATCCCTATTCAGCCTACTGTCACAAATAATCAAGCTGAATATGAAGCACTGCTTAGAGGGCTTCAATATTTAAAAGAAGCAAAGGCTATTTCAGTTGAAATTTATTGAGATTCAGAGCTAGTTATAAAACAAATGAATGGCCAATATGAATGTAAAAGTGATATCCTGAGGAATTACTACGAAGAGTGCAAGGAAATCTTGAAAAGTTTTCAGTTAGTAATTCTACAACATATTCCTAGAGAACACAATGAGGTGGCAAATAGGTTGGCTCAAAGTGCTTCGGGTTATAGGGAAAACCAAGAAGTGTTTGCCATGGAGGTGTGTGCTTTCGGGAGTAATCTAGCAGAGGATGATTGGAGAAAAGAGATTGTTGATTATCTGGAGAATCCATCCCGAAAGGTTTCAAGGAAGCTCAGGTATAAAGCTATAAAATTTGTTCTTCTTGATGGACGTTTGTTTTACAAATCATTAGATGGGGTGTTGCTACAATGCCTGGGTTCAGAAGAAGCAAAGAAAATGATGATTGAAGTGCACGATGGGTTATGTGGAGCGCATCAATTGGCTTATCGCATGAAATGGGTTATCAGGCACACTGGATGTTTTTGGCCGACGATGCTGGAGGATTGCTTTGAGTATTACAAAGGTTGTCAAGATTGTCAGAAGTTTGGAAATATACAAAGAATCCCAGCATCAGCTCTGAATCCTATTATCAAGCCATGGCCATTCAGAGGATGGGGTATAGATTTGATTGGCCAAATAAATCCTCCATCTAACAAGGGGCATAAATTTGTGCTTTTGGCAATAGATTATTTCACCAAATGGGTTGAGGCAATTCCATTGAAGAAAGTAACATCAGAAAATATGGTTGAATTTGTTAAAGAACACATCATCTACCGATTTGGGATTCCTCAAACAATTATAACTGATCAAGGAGCTCAATTTGTATCTTTAGAGTTCAAAGAGTTTGCTGAAAGCATGGAATCAAATTATTGAATTCTTCTCCTTATTATGCCCAAGCTAATGGTCAAGCAGAGGCTTCTAACAAGATCATGATTAAGCTTATACAAAAGAAAATTGATCAGAAGTCAAAGAGGTGGCATTCGGTACTCAATGAGGCTTTGTGGGCTTACTGAATGGCTCCTCATGGAGCTACAAAAACATCTCCTTATGAGTTGGTTTATGGGCATCATGCTGTTTTGCCCTGGGAAATACAATCAGATTCAAGGAGAGTAGTTTTGCAAAAGGATTTAAGTTCCAAAGATTACAGTGGCTTAATGTTGGATGAATTAGAGGATTTACATATGATTCGTCTTAAGGCCCTGGAAAATATTGAAAAGAACAAAATGCAAGTTGCTAAATATTACAACAAGAAAGTGAAGGTCAAGCAATTTGTAGAAGGAGATTTGGTTTGGAAAGCGTTACTGCCGACCGGGACTAAGTACAGTGCGTTCGGCAAATGGTCCCCGAATTGGGAAGGTCCTTTTCGGGTAGTCAGATGTGCACCTAGTAATGCTTATATATTGAAAACTCTACTAGGAGAGGGGTTTACTGCTGCTATAATTGGAAGATATTTGAAGAAATATTATCCTAGTATTGAAGTTGATCGTTGATTACAAGCACCAGGATTACAGGCATCTGATACACAGAAACAGCTGGCGTTCGGGAAAGAAGCCGCCTTTAGAACAAAAAATCCTAACAGGAGATGGCCAATACTGGAGTGTATTGCCCTTAGCACAAAAATACTTCACATTACAGATGTTTCTTGCAGGCTTTATTTGACAACCCAACTACTTAAGATTACAATAGGGTGGGAAGCAGAAGGCCTGGAGAAAGAAGCGAAAGTATGCTTCATTCCTTTGATTCCTTGTTTTTCCTCTTCAGCTCCTCTCTCTTCAACTGTTCCAGGACCACCGTAACAGCAACCTGGAAGCTTCGGGGGTTGCCATGACTTGCATCTTCCATTAGGCTGTCCCAGGAAGCCTTCAAGTTGTTGTACCTGTCAGGGACATCTAGAAAAGGGAACAATTGTTAGAATATGAAGATCTGAGCTTAAGCATGGGAATCAAATAAAGATGGAGATCTTACCCCAACCAACGCCTCCAAACTCATGCGGCGTTCGCGTTCGGCGTTGCAGCGGGCGGTGATGTCCCGCAGGTTGTGCTCTAGATGCCGAATACGGCGGCGCTGTTGGTGGTTGATCCTCTGTTCCGGCGTGGCATTCTCTTCTTCAGTGGAGGAATCAGAGAGGATGTACTCGGGAACCTCTTCAGTTCCAAAGATCTCTTCAGAAAGCAGGTCAAGACTGGAAAAAGCAAAGAGGGGTAAACCATGAGATTGCAAACGAGAGGAAGAAACAGATTGACAGAAAACTCACTCTCGAATGGTACGCTTCTTTGGCGGAGTGTTGTCCTCCTTGATGGGTTGCTTTCCCTTGTCCGCCATGTCCTTGGGGTTTTTTCTCCTTTGGAGCAGGGGGAGGAGATGTGAGGTGATGGAAGTGTATGCGAGTGAATTTGCAGGGCACCCAGGGGGCTATTTTATTGACTGTGAGAGTGCATTGGGAATGATGACTGGTTGGCGTGTGTTATTGGAATACCAAGCGGCAGGGTTTTCTTCCCGAATGCCAAGGGTTTTCATTGAACATTGTTTATGGTTCCCGAACTGAAGATTTTCTGCGGATTTTGTGCCAAGGGGCAGGAGTTTTTGCGTGTTCGGCTAAGAAAAAGTTCCGAATTCGTTCAAAAACAGTAAAGTTCGCATTCACGAGCAGAAGGGAATCATCACAATACAAACAAAGAAGTTAAAATTTCATTATTTATTGCCGAAAATTCAAACACCCCTAGTACAAACTAATCAAAAAGCTTGTTTAGCACAGACTGGGGATGGATGATTTCGGCAATGGCGTCGCCGTGGCCGTCAAGGCGCTCCAGGATGACTTCGATTTCGTCGACATCCTCTAGTGCGCCGCCCTGGAAGCCGCGTGGCTATATGGAGTAGTCGACGCCGGTGTGCGTCGCCATGGCGGCTAGGCCCAAGGTGGTGCCCAGGCAGACGCCGTGGAGGGCTACCTCATCGACACGGTCTTCCACCGCGGCGATGCGGTCCGCCGGCGTGTCCCCGGGGGCGTTCACCTTGTCCGCCAGTTGCTTCACCAGCATCTTCAGCTAGTTGAGCACGGCGTCGCGGGCTGCAAAGTTGCAAGGCAATGGCGGTTAGTTTCAAAAGTTGAATTGGATCAAAGTCAATCCACGGGATTTACCGTCAATGGTCTCCAGCAGCTGTTTACGCTGATGCTCCCATTCGAGCTCAGCGATGCCGACTTTCTTGGACACCTCTCCCAGCTCGTGCCGGGATTCGTCACGCTCCGCCTTGAAGCGGAGGGAGTCGCGCTCGCCGTAGAACGAGGGGGAGTAGTTGTACGACTCAGAGGAGTCGTCCGGTAGGGCTGGATTCGCGGCCGGCGCAGGGGCCGGATTCCACTGGATGAGCCTGAAACAAAGAGGATCGTCAGAAACAGAAAGAAATCTGGAAAGAATCGTAAAAGAAGTTGACGATCACTGCCTCCGACGAGCGCCAGTGCGGCTTCCTTCCGCCTCGTCGCTAGCACGGCGCCTGCTGCCGCTACCCGCCATCATGTTTTTGGGTGTGCTAGTGATGGAGAAGGAAAGCTTAGATTGGCAAAGGCTTGAAGGCAAAAGACTTGGTGAAAGGCTGGGGGCACCTACGGTTTTATTTATGGGGGTGGCAAAGAGATCGTGGCCCTGGATCGTGGTGCATCTCCCGAGAAATTTGGAAGGTGGAGAGGCTTCCTTAACCGAATCGCCGTCGGGTCGTTTGGAATTCAAGCTGAGTCATATTCGGTTGGACCGCTCGGGCTGAGTTGCGGTCGGAGTGCTATTCGAGTATGGTACTGTTTGGCCGGAGTTACTGAATGAAGCGTCTAAAAATTGCAAACAAGAAGAGACAGAGAATGGAAAGTGAAGTTTGTGATAAACAAAATTACAAGGACGATCAATCATTCAGCTACAAATTGTTTGGCACAATCAAATGTTCAAATACTTTGCAATTACACTAGAAGCATCAGATATCATTTTGCTGATATTTTCTAACAGTTTTTGATCACCTTATTGAGTGTTGGACAGGACGGAAATCTTTTACTTGAGCTGGTTTGATTCAATCATGGCTGCTGAAGTTTCCTTTGGATTTTCTCTGTTAATCCTGGGAGTTCGGCTATCTTCTTCCTGTCAGCCTCAATTTCAGCTGTCAAAGTCTTCAACTCAGCTTCTAGTGCAGCTTTCCTGGTAATCTTCAACTCAAGTGCAGGTTGAGTTCAGCTATCAGCTCCTTGTTGCTCTGGATTTGAGCCTGGGATTCTTTCACGAACTTCTTGACTTTGGCTCTCTTTTGCTCAAGGACTGGTCGGGAGGATTGGTTCTTTAAAGCTTGCCTCACTGTTGCATAGTGATTGTCGAGATGAGAGATGGGTTCCAGAGAGGCTTTGATATTACTGGGAAGTTCTTGATCAATGGATTCAAGTATTTCCTCCAAACGATCAACGTCTCTGACTTGATCCTGGATATCTCTTTGCAACAAAGAAAAGAATTCTCTCAGTTTTGCCTGATTTTCCTCTGATAAAGCTAGATTTGAAGAAACCTCATCTCCTTCTTCGGCAGTTGGGTCATCCACAATAAATGGAGGGCTTGATGTTGATGTAGCCTGGTTTTGAAAGGAGAAATTGCCGAATTAGGGATGATTTGTTAAATGGAAATGAAAGTGCAGGTGTTTACACTTACCTCATTTCTGGTCTCTTGAATTGGAGAGGAGGTTTGTTCAGGCTCAGGAGGGGTTTCCTGAGTGATCAGCTGGGGAGGAGCTTGAGGAGTTCCTGGTAGAGCTGAAGCTTCTATTTGAGGGGAAGCTGGTGGAGTCCCTGGTGGATTTGAAGTTTCTGGCTGAGGTGAAGATGGATTCATCTCTGGTGAAACTGGAGCTTCTGCTTGACAGGGGGATGATTGAATCCTTGGTGAAGTTGAGGTTTCTGCTTGAGGGGAAGATGTTTGAACCCTTGGTGAATTTAAATTTGAAGCATGTTGAGGAGAAGAAATCTCCACAGGTTGATTCACCAATGTTTCTTCTACAGATGACAAATGAAGGATAAATGCTAATGTAAATAATGGTTTCTTAAAGAAAGTAAAATAGTAAGGATCATACCAGCAGATGGAGCATTGGCAGGTTCTGAAGTTGTTGATGGTTGCTGGATTCTGGTCTGAAATTACATGAGATAAATTTGTCAAAATGAAGAATGATCTTGTGTTCAAGAAGGAAGAGATATTACCTCAATGAGAACTCTTTTGGTGGTTCTTTTCTTCTTGGCAGCTGGAGGAGCAACCAGAGATGGAGCTTTCCTCTTATCAGAAGTTGAACTGGTAAGATTTGGGTCTAATGTAGCATATCTGGACATCAGCTGAGCCAGAGTTGTGGATTTAAATCCTAAAGCAGAAATTGGGCCTGCAGCATTGTAAGAAATTGTCCTGGCTAGAGGGGCAGGCACTGTGTTCTGCAAGAAGTGACAAAAATCATGATCAGTAAAGGAGGGCATACTTGACAAAAGAAAAAGATAGGTGCATTACCTCTGAAGTTGGCTGGAAGTCAGGCATTAGCTCAAGACAAAAGGAGTGCACTAGCTTACTGAAGATATGATCATGAAGTTCTTGCCACCAGGAGATGAAAAGAGGATGAGCTATTGATGTTGGTATAAAGGACCAAGGATAAATAGTTGGACTGCATTGATATTCAAAGACCCTTTTTGCTTGCAGGCTTTCTTTTATTTCCTCTCTAGGCTTGGGGAATTCATGAAGAAATAGCCTTGGAGGCACTTGGCCACATCCTAGCTGCCGAGCCATCATGTTTGGCTGATAATATTCATAGGTACTATGATTTTGCCTTCCTCCACAAAATTCATAGGTACTATGGATGCATGGATGGATGAAGATATTGAAAATCTCTATGGATTTTGCATCATTGCATCCATTTTCAAAAGTGAATTCATAAGGAAGGGTCAGGTTATCATTGTTCAAATAAGGAAGCCAAAGGGGATTGGTGAAACCTCTGAAGAAGAGCTCAAAGAGTTGACTGATCTTTTGGTCAATAATTATGGTTGAGGCAGCTTCACCATAGGTTTGGCATCCTTTTGTGATCTGAATTTCTCCTTCTTTATAGCCAGATGAAGGAAAATGCCGATTGTTGAGATTAACACCAACGATCTGATGCATATATAGCTGTAGCCACATCTATACAAACCACCAGGGACCATTGACACAAGAGATTTTTTGGCTGGTGTGCATCAGATGAGTGGTTTGATGAAGCATATGGTATACACTTCCTAAGAGGTACTTCCCGAGGGGAATGGCGTGACCAGTAGTCAAATCTTCAGCCATTGCAATATGATTCAAGGTTGGCTCATTGGCTTTGCCACAAAAGATAAATCTGCATAGCCACATGTTCAGGAAGACCCTATATTCAACGTCAGTCAGAGAACCATCAGACATATGGTTCTGGATATATTGTTTATATCCAGATCCTGTTTTTACTCCCCTTTGCCTGATGGAGTTTTTGTACTTGTAAGGGTACATGGATCCTGTGACATCAAGGCCGGTCATCATGTATACATCGGACAAAGTGGGGGCAATTGGTCCATGACCAAAAAGGAAAGCATTGACGCCGTTTGACCAGAAATGATAGGCTGCAATTACAAGACTCTCATTCTTGGGGGTTTCGGCTAGAGATAACTCCAAACACTAAGCAATACGAAGGTTGTCCCAATTGCTAGTTTTTACACTCTTATACCAGTTTCTCCAACCTGCAATTGGGGGCAGGGGCCAGTTTTTAAAGGCGTCTTGCCACGCATGAGGTCTTGACAAAGCCAATTTGAAGGGTACTCTGTTGGATTCGGCTTCAATCAACTAAAGGGGGTCGGAGATTCCCACAGGTCCGAGGAAATAGGATGATGATTTATCCTCGATGGGAATCAAAAGCTCAGTGGATAGAGCCTATTAGGAAAAGGCAGAGGAAGAAATCTAAGATGGGGATCGAAAAAGTAATACCGAATGGACCTTAAGGGGATGAGATTTACCTGAACAGCTTGATTTTGGTCCGCCATTGAAGGTTTGAGCTTGAAGATTGATGACCTAGGGTTTGGATCTGAGCGGAGACTCTAACGGATTGCAAGAGGAAGGAATGGGTGTTAAACGGATTTAGCTCAAAGACGTTGGGCATTTATGGTCAATTCCGGAATAAAATCGTTTTTATCCCGTAATTTAAGGGGCATATGTTAACACCAAAAAATGGTACAGGAGAGAGACTGACTGGTGGGCCGAGTTTGGTGATGAAATACCATTCGGCTAGAAAAAATCTTCTTAGAGGAATCGGTAAAGGATGCTTGCGGTCGGCAATGCGCCATCATTCGGCAAAAGGACTGTTTGCGCTTTTGAAGGGAAGTTTTCGGGAATGCGTGGTTACGTGGCCCGATATAAGGAAGGAACGAGTTGATGGCATATACGAGATGGACATTGGCGTTGGAGCATTAATTTAGACATTAAATGTTGTACTCGTAGTCGACCAGGAGTCGTGTTAGGACAAGGGTATAAATATAAACCCTTGATGTCTGTAATAGGGATCGAACATCTACACAACAAAACCGGCCCCATGCCAAACATCGAGTCCTTTAGTCGATTCGTCGAGTTCTTCGAGAGGAGCCATCGATCTGTCGACCTCCGTAAGTACCGGCAACCTTGTATCATGTCTAGTATCATGCGGTGGATTTAGACCATGATGCAAGTTGTCTTGTTACCTTGCTTAGTATCATGCGGTGGATTTAAGCTTGGTTCAAGAGGGTTTCTTGTTGGATCATGAGTCATGCGGTAGGCTAAGATCTAGCTCGAAGCTAGTTATCGGCTCTATTAGATTTGGCAAGATCTTATAGATTCATTAAGTTATCACGTGTTGCTTTAAATTTTACTTTATGTTTAAATTCATGCAACACTCTTTTGCCCAATCTAGATCGATTGGTTTCGCTTTACATCTATGAGATTTGTGTAATGTATTCTCAAGTCTTTGTTTATTTTTAAAGAATCAAGTGCTCTCAATAGCCGAATTCAGATCAATCTAGATTGTCACGTGTTGCGGGTTCAAGCTTTGACTTGTCAAATGTTTGTTCCTTCTTCACGGAACCCGGATCGGCTGTACAGCTGCATTCGGCAATGCTCTCATGAGTAAAACACGTTCATAAGTTTGTTTTAAACAATGTGTGCTTTTAGCCTTCTATATTTAGATTGTATCATGCGATGGATTAATCTTTTTGTGGTTGGTGGCACGGATTCAAACAAGTCGTATCATGCGGTGGATTAACTTGTTTGTTATCATGCTCGACAGGTTTAAAAGTACCTAGACATGCGGTAGACTAGTGCTTTTGGCCTATGCATGCTTGTTTACTTCACATTTATAAACATGTTTTACCTTATTTGTTTTAATTGTCATTTATCCTCAAAAATCGGTCATGATCACGTGCAGGTAATGCTATTTAAATAAAGACCGGTCTTTTGTCACGCTCACATCATCCATTCGGCTATGCCTTGTTTTTTCATGTTTTAAAGCTCCCGAATGATATTCAAACTGCTGACAGATAGCTTGTTGTAGCTATATGTCATTTTAATTGGCTTTCTAGCCGTAAATACGGAACTGTCTGGTACCACCCGGCAAGTTCCATGTTTTATCTAACTATTTTCATCCTTTGTCAGTTTCAGGAAAATTGATTGCACGCTTTCGGATCGGGCACGTGTTTTAAGCCAACTTCTTTCGGCTTGTTGTGTGCTTGGCGCGGAGTGCTGATTTTGCGTCAACACACTTTGCCCCCTCCACTTGCATGATTTTGACGATGTCATCCTCGCGTCCAAGATGGAGGTTCTCCGCGCATGAAGTTCGGTCTTTTACGCTTCAATCCCCGGGGGTGTTCCTTGTAGCACTTCGGTCCTTGCCACCATTGGAAGTGATTTCATCAAGCTCATGAACACGAACAAGACTCCGTAAATGCTCCTTTGAACTTGTTGCGAATCCGTCCTTTATGTCCATGTTTTCCTACATAAACATAACACTTCCGAATGCATGCACATAGATGAACTTGTTATATGATTAGTGTGCCTAGTGGCGGGTTAGTTCCATAATCAAATCCAAACCAAAGTGTAATGAACATGCTTGGTGTACCAAAATACACTGTCAACAGAGACGCGCTCTCGAAAATTTTCTAAGTCTGGCGCGAAACGAAACAACGTTGTCAGGCTGCCAAATTTTCCCACCGAGCATCGTCGTCGTCCCCGACCGCCGCCACCCCTCCGACCACCCCGCCGTCCTCCAGGAGTGCCTGGCCAACCTCCACGAGCGCCCCGTCGTCGTCCGCGAGGGCCCCGCCCCTTCTCCCCGTGGACCGCCGCCGTCTTCCGCTAGGGTGCCGCCCCTTCTCCCGTGGACCGCCGCCGCGCCGGTCGTCCGCGGGCGCCCCCGCCGACCGACGACCTCCTCCCCGAGCGCCACCGCCCCTCTTCCCTACCGGATGACGTCCTCCTCCCCGCGGCCGCTTCCCCAACCGCCGGCCGAGAACCGCCGCCGATCCGCTCCGCCGCCGCCGACCGCACCGCCGCCGCCTCCGCCGACAGCTCCGCCGCCACCGCTCGCCACCGACACCTCATCTCCTCACCGCTCGGCACACATGGAGGCCGGGGATGGGACCGGTGGCACAGCAACGACAGCCCCGGCTTGGTTGGTTTTTTTCTTTTTTTCAAAATGCAATTACAAGTGTTAAAAATGTGGATAAATAGATTGTGGATAAATGCAATTACATGGATTGTGGATAAATAGATTTAAAAATGTTACAAATGGACTATGGATTTAATTTTATTAGTTTTGTTGTATAAATAATTAAATATGGACTATGGATTGTGGATAAAATAGATTTATTTTATAAAAATGGATTATGCATTTTGTATAAATAGATTTATTATAAGTATAGACTATGGATTGTGTCTAATTTTTAAATAGATTTATTATATAAAAATGGACTATGGATTTAATTTTATTAGTTTTGTTGTATAAATAATTAAATATGGACTATGGATTGTCGATAAATAGATTTATTTTATAAAAATGGATTGTTGTATAAATATGGACTATGGATTATTGTATAAATATGGACTATGGACTATGGATTATCTATGATCAAATGTTAACAGTGAACAATCCGGTGAGGAGGAATCTAGTGATAGTTGTATAATTGGAGACTATGAAACTCCCTCTGAGTACGAACAAGCAAACCACGACATCGTAGGCGCCCCGAAGACGATGATGTTGATTACGAACCAAGTGATAATGAGGTCTGCATGCACATTCACTCAAATTAATATTTTTTATTCCATTAAGATATACTTTAAATAGTGTTTTATGTGTAGAACAATGACCGATCCCCGCGACAACGTCATAGAGCATCTAACATTCATGCCCAAGAGGCAGAAGTCATTTCAGAACCACAACCTTCGGGTACTACTAGTTCTAGTAACTTGAAAAGGAAACGTGGTCATAGAAGAAGAATCCAGATCCCTGAAACAGGACAACTTGTGATACAACGGTTGGGTGACAAAGGTGAGCTCGTCAAACCTAAGGGGATAGCTGCTAGGTTTCGGAACATCGTCAGTGCAATTGTCAAAGACCAATTGGCATCTTGGATCACAACTACTAATTGGAAGACAATCCCTAAGGCTACGAAGGATGTATTATGGGCCAAAGTGAAAGAAAAGTTTGTTTATTCGGAAGGTACAGAAAATGTTTCATTCCATAAGCCCTCAACAGAACAAATTTATCAGAAGCTGGAAGGATTTGCAGAAATGCAAAAGAAAGGTCTTTTCGTGCCCGACAGGGAGAAAGATATGCTAACCGCCGCGATCGGAACGCCTGAGCACCCTGGCCGTGTTTGAGGGATTTCTTCTACCTTGCCCTGGGGTAAAGCATTTCGTGAACGCCAATCAAGTTATAAAAAGCGAGACCGTTATAAGAAGAAGCTTGAAGACAAGATGAGAGAAATTGCCAAGCAAGAATTGATAGGCTTCTTCATACAACAACAACAAGCTTCTGTTGGGCCAAGTGCAGAGAATCTAATATCTGGTGGTTCTGGACAGGTTCCTCCAAACTTGATGCTTGCCCAGATCGGAGCCATCTCAACTCCAAGTAGTGTTGGTCCTATTGCTAACGCCAAGCATCCTGTGGATGACATTGTAGAGGATACACCATGCAAGTTGGTTATTCCATATGGAAGAAAACTAGATAAGTTTCGAGAAGTTGGGACAGCCATGGCACTAACGGGTCGTGTGTTTCTGAATCCACCACCGCCAAAGTACGCATGGGTTCAAGTTGTTTCGGTTTCTGATGAGTCGTGCGAGATTGATATCCCTACTGAGGATGGG
Source organism: Cenchrus americanus (assembly GCA_947561735.1). NCBI lineage: Eukaryota > Viridiplantae > Streptophyta > Magnoliopsida > Poales > Poaceae > Cenchrus > Cenchrus americanus. The sequence continues at coordinate 253,781,116 of OX387241.1, forward strand.
ATCGAGCTTCTCGGTGATGCGAGGAACCAATACATATTGTGGCATCGCCGAGATATCATATTTAATGCATCACCAAGTCCTTGCTTGCAACCTAGCCAAGAACGAGAACCCCCCCCCCAGGATCCAGATGCTGCAATGGTCGAGTACACAATGGGTGGGGAACATGGAGGCGGTAACAATGACAACAACATGATGATTGTGGAGCAGGGAGTTAACAATAATGACAACAACATGCCACAAACTCCTCCGGCATCAGGGGCAGGGGCATCATCATCTCCGAAATCTATTCCAAGACCACAAACTCCTCCGACATCAGGGGTAGGGGCAGGGGCATCTGAGGACCATGTGTGGTTCAAGGACCGGTGGATGGTCGCTTCCTTGTGTGATGAGTGATTGACAACGTTGTGTGGACTGATTCTTTGCTAAGTATTGCAGGTGTAGGTTGCAGCTTGACTCGTGTTGGTGCAGGTGAAGAACAAGCGCGAAAGGTCGTTGCCGGTGAGGCCTCCAGGTGTGGAGAAGACAAGTAGGCTTCGTTCGAGGGACCCGATGGCCAGCGTGGTCAAGTGCGGGCCGCATGGTGGCATGAACAGCAAGATGTAGTCGTGGACGGTTTCTTGGTAGAGCCTCAAAACCAAGGACGAGCCGGGACTACGTGGGAGCCGAGTCATGAGTGGAGATTGGCGGAGGCTACACCGAGTTCGCGGGGTTTGCAGTGGTTCACCAGAAAACCACTGGGTTACTCGGTTGAGCCACAAAACCGAGGCCGAAGACTCGACGAGGAGGTGCGGCCACCCAGGCCGGTTCAACCGCCCGGAGGGGCGGTCAGACCGCCTGGGGCCGGTCAGATCTCCCGGGCCGGTCTAACCGCCCAGGGGGGCGGCTCGACCACCCCGGCCGCCGGCGTCGAGAAGCTTCGAAGCGGAGGACACGCGTCGGGATCGCAAGTCTTGCGTCGAGGCTAAGCGAGTTGCGCTCGCCGGGCATCCGTCCGATGGTGAAGACATGAAGACTTCCAAATCCGCCCTTGAGGGGCATGTATCCCTAGTTATTAGTGAAGGGTAGTTTAGTCTTTTGGGTGCCTCCATATATACTCATTGGATGGGTGGATGGCAGCCAACTCTTGGAACCCTAGCTCATTTGTTTTTCCATTTTCGTTCTCTATTTTCCTTAGTTTTTAGAGGTCTAGCTTGAGAGCTTCATGTGAGATCTAGAGAGAGGGATGGATGTTTGGGTGGGAAGCTAGACCTTGTACGAACCTTTCATGGCATGTATAGAAGGTTTGGCGTTGTTCATCATGGTGGTTTTCCCGTCTCTTTTGTGTTGATTTTTGGAGCTCTTTTGGCGGTGTTTTGAGGACGATTTCTTGGGGTTTTTGGTGGGTGTCACGTATGAGGTTCTTGTGCCTCTTTGGCTGGTGACTTTGCCCTCAAATCCCCTTTGAATTGGACTCATTTTGGTGGTTTCTCGAGTTGGGCGAGTTCTTGACCTAGAGAAGCGATTTCTTCGATTCCTCTTGATTGTGAGCATTTCGGGTCGATTCCTTTGAGGTAGAGGTTGACCAGGAGGTAACCCAGCTATTCCCGAAGTTTTGCTGCAATTCGTGGAGTGATTCGGGAGATCGGGCGCGAGGAAGTTGAGGTTTGACCCGCGGGTTCGTTTTCTGGAAGGGGCGGTCTAACCGCCTGCAGGGGGCGGTCTAACCGCCCGGGTGTTTCCGGGTCGAAGTTTTGTTTCGCCGGATTTTCCTCTCGTGAGTTTGCTCGCCTTGATCGGAGGAGCGTCTAGGTGAAATTTGGGGTCGTTCTCGGGCAGTTTGCTAGGTGTTCTTGGTTGGAGTTCGTTGCTGGGTACAGGAGGTTAGACCGCCCCTGGTAGCCGGTCTAACCGCCCCTAGGCCCCTGGGTGAAGTTTTGGTTTTCGCCAAGATATTCTGGTAGCTAGCATGGCCTTGACCAGAGATCTTTGTTGGTGAAACCGGGGTGAGTTTTGGTGATCGGAAGAGGCGTTTCGGAGGATTTCTTGGTTACCAGGTGGAGGCGGTCTAACCGCCCCTATACTCGGTCTAGCCGCCCCCTTTGGTTAGCTGGCTTTCGAGTTGTTTCCGCTGTCGTTGTTGCGTGTGTGTTGTGGTTGCTGGTAGAGTTTGTTCCTAGGACCAGTAGCACTCTAGTGGCTACGTGGTTTTGGCAAACGGAAGGTAGAAGTGAGAAGCGTGTGATTTTGGGGGTTCGACCGAGCTAGTTCGTCTTGTCGGAGTTTCAATCTCCCTCGAGAAGAATTTTTATCGGCTCCCATTCACTCCCCCCCTCTCTAGTCGCCTAATCGGTCCTTCAAGCGGTATCAGAGCTGTTTCGGGTCTTTGTTGACTCTAACTAGTCTAAGATCCAAGTATGGCGTACCAGGAACGGGGTTCGGGTCCTCCACACTTCGATGGCAAGAACTACCAGATGTGGAGCAAGCGGATGGGTGCGTTCCTCCGCGGAAAGGGTCAGACTCTGAGGGATGTCACTGTGGACACAGGATATGTCCAGCCGATGAACTTCCTCGCTCCAGGGTCGAGGGACAGATTCGACGCCAACAATAAGGCGGTCGACTACTTGTTTCGTGCTTTGTGTCAGCCTGAGTTCGATCGGGTGCACACCAAGCACTTGGCTTGTAGGATTTGGGCGGTGTTGAAGGAGGCTCATGTTGGGAACGCCCGTGTTCGAGCACGGATGTATGCGACCTACCGGAGAGAGTACGAGAACTTCACTCATCTCCCCGGTGAGTCCATCGATGCCTTGTTTCAGAGGTTCACGGTGGTTGTGAACAACATGAGGGCCAATGTGGACGTGATCCCGTACGATGATCATGATAGAGCGGTCAAGCTCTTACACTCTTTGGATCGTACGATATGGGGCGGAAAGTTCGAGCCCATTGTCGAGTCGGAGAAGTATGACACTCTGACGGTGAACGAGCTGTTCTCGAAGCTCAAGTCGGCTGAGGTGGATAGGGGCATGACTGCCAAGCTCGAGGGACCGACTGATTCCCATAGTCTTGCCCTCGTTGGTGGTTCCAAAGGAAAGGCTAACTCTAACCCATCCACCAGGATGTTCTCTTTTTCCTCTTTGATGTCTATGCCAGATGAGGAGTTTGATGACCTTGGAGAGGACGAGCTGGCGCTGTTGACGAGGCGGTTCGAGAGGCTGCACGAGAACCGCGTGAACATGAGGAGGAACACGAGGACGTGCTTCCCGGTGCGGCAAGCCGGTCACTTCGTCGCCGACCGCCCGAGAAGGCCGAGAACAAGGACGGCTACAAGCACAAGCCGAGGAAGGACGGCAAGTACCGTTCGAGGCGCGACCACAAGAGCAAGCACAAGAACAAGTACAAGGACGAGCGACGATCGAGGAAGAAGGAGAGCCGAGGCAAGGCCCGAGCGATGGTTGGAGCGAGCGACGTCGACTCCGGGCCCGCGTACTCCACCTCGAGCTCGAGCGACGGTGAAGACGAAGGCGATCGTCGCAAGAACAAGAAGTCGTCCAAGAACCCGAGCGGGCCGGAGCCGCTTCGCGAGAGATGGCTTCGCACCATGGCGGCGAGCTCCGGCGCAGCAAGAAGAGCACACAGAGCGACTCGGACTCTGAGTCCGATGACGAGGTGCGTGATGAACTTCCCTTCTTGCGCCAGGAGAATGAGAGGCTTGGCTCTTTGCTTGATAACCGTGATGACATGCTTAGAGAGGCCAAGAAAATGAGAAAAGAGCTTAGGGCTTCACTCGAGGATGCTAGGACTAGAGTGGCTGAGCTAGAGACACAGGTGCTTGATAGCAAGCTTGAGATTGATTCGCTTAAGGCTAGCCCTATTGTTTCGGATGAGAATGATTGTGCTGATTGCTCCATATTCCTTGTTGATCTTGCTTTGTTTAAGGAGAAGCATGCCACCAAGTGCGAGGAACTAGATGTGCTTAGGGTTGAAGTGGCTAAGCTGAAATCTAGACCTGCTCTGCTAGGTGCTTGCACTTCTTGCCCTGTTTTGCATGCTAAGATTGATGAGATGCATGCTTACACTAGTTCACTTGAGGCTAAATTGAAGGAACCCATGCCTACATCATGCTCTACCTGTGAAATGCATGCATTGAAAAATTTGGAACTTGCACATTATGTTGATCGTTTGCAGGATGAGAATGATGACTTGAGGAAGTTGATGGGGTGGTTGTCCTAGCCATGAGCCTCGCTTGAGGATGATGATCGAGGCCTTTAAGAGGCAAGATGGTGAGGGACTTGGGGCAAACAAGGTTGGTGAGGGAAGTGGAGAGAATATCCCGGAGCCACCAAAAACCCACCACAAAAATGATTTCCCTCCAAAACCCAACCATCTTAGGAACCGACTAGACACAACCCTAGCTCCACCTATATTTCCTACACCCACAAATGATCTTCGTAGGCCTATCAAGTTTGTGAGCACTTCCGGGAAAGTGTTCTTTGGGAAAGAGAGTGAGAAGGCAAGTGAGGAGAAATCGGTGGAGGAGTTGAGTGGAGAGAAACCAAGCGAGCAGCCCCAATCCAAGCCTAAACCTAAGCTTGTGAGGTTCCGTTGTGGCCATTGTGGGAAAGAGGGTCACAAGGATGAGTTTTGCTTCAAGAGGAAGCGGGAAGACAGGATGGCAAAGGAGTGGGCGAACAAGGATAGGTACAACCTTTCCCATGGTGTACCTAAGCCTCGTATGCCACTGCCCAGGGGTATGGCTGTGGTGAGAAGTGTTCCGGCATGGGGAGATGAGGGTTCCCGCAGCCGAGGAGCAGTTCTGGAGGGGGCGGTCAGACCGGCCTGGCTAGGCGGTCGGGCCGGCCCGGCCCCGCAGGGGGGCGGTTAGACCGGCCCGGCTAGGCGGTTTAACCGCCCCCCGCACTCGGGCGGAGTGGTTTTCGAGGTGGTGAGTCGAGAGGTTTCGGTGTCCGGAGGTGGAGTTGCTTGGTGGTTGGTCCGGAGAGACAACAGGTGGTCGGGCTTGCTAGGCATTCTCCCCCTCGAGTTCACTACGGGGATGGGAGGAGTCGTAGCTTTGAGAAGGAGAGGAGGGACGGTCCACGGGTTGTCTTCCGTGGTTTTGGTCCTCCTCCGTGCAAAGGAGGGGGTGTTTTCCTCGGAGTGGTTACCGAGGTGGTGTTCGTGGTGGTAGTTACGGTAGGAAAGATGGCTTGATGTGTGCTAACCCCACTTTCGAGCAAATGGCTCGGCACTGGTTTTCCTCCTTTGGTACTAACCCCAGTGCTGAGTCGTTTGTTCGCTCACGTGCTTATTTTTGAATTTCAGGTGGGAGACTTGAAGAACATTTGGTTGATTGACTCCGGTTGCTCGAGGCATATGACCGGAGACAGGGGGTGGTTCTCAAGTCTCGTCCCGGTGGTGACGAAGAGGTACATCACCTTTGGGGACAATGGGCGTGGGCGTGTGCTTTCAGAAGGTGAGATCAAAGTGAGTGACAAGATCACTCTGAGGCGCGTTGCTCATGTTCAATCGCTGGGGTACAATTTGCTTTCTGTGTCCCAGTTGTTGGATGAGGGCTTTGAGGTGCTGTTTCGGCCAGGTGGTTCTCGGATTGTGGACTCTCGAGGGGACCTTGTTTGTATGGTCGTTCCCGAGGGTCAGGTGTTTCGTGCTGATTTTTCTCAGTCTTCGGGTGTGGAGCATTGTTTCTTGGGCGGTTCTTCGAGTGAGTTGTGGAGGTGGCATAGGAAGTTGGGTCACTTGAGCTTTGACCTTTTGTCTCACTTGAGTAAACTCAATTTGGTCCGAGGATTGCCACGGTTGAGGCTTGAGAAAGAGTTGGTTTGTGCTCCGTGTAGGCATGCCAAGATGGTGGCCTCTTCTCACCCGCCTCTCACCGATGTGATGACCGAGCGTCCAAGCAAGCCGCTCCATATGGACCTTGTTGGCCCGCCTCGTGTGCGATCCGTGGGTGGGAAGTGGTATGTCCTTGTTGTGGTGGACGACTATTCTCGGTATGCGTGGGTGTTCTTTCTTGAGAAGAAGGGGGAGACGTTTGGTTTTGTTCGAGATCTAGTCTTGAGGTTGAGGAACGAGAGGCACGGAGATGCCATACGAGCTATCCGCAAGTGATAATGGCTCGGAATTCGGAACTCTCGTTTTGAAACCTTTTGCCATGACTTGGGTCTTGAGCACCCGCTTTCGAGTCCGTATACGCCTCCCCGCAATGGTGTTGTGGAAAGGAAGAACAGGACCTTGTGCGAGATGGCTCGACGATGCTTGATGAGCATAGGACTCCGAGGAGGTATTAGGCCGAGGCGGTGAATACCGCGTGCTATGTGTCGAACAGATATACCTCGCAGTGCACAAGAAGAAGACATGCTATGAGTTGATGCATGGTCGCACACCCAAGGTGAGTCATTTCCATGTCTTTGGTTGCAAGTGTTTCATTCGAAGAAAGGCGGGAAGTTGGATAAGTTTGAGGCTAGGTCTCGTCGATGGCATTTTCTTTGGTTATGCATCTCATTCTAGAGCATATCGTGTGCTCAATCTTGAAACTAACCAAATTGTGGAGACTTGCGAGGTAACCTTCGACGAGACGAGCCACGTAGTCGCCTTGTCTTTGAGTGTGCGGTGATGATGAGCTTGGCGAGGAGATCTTTCAGGAGGAGGAGCATGAACATGGTGATGATGAAGATGGCGGTGCGGTGCCCCCGGCTGAACATGTACCCACTACTTCGACTACGATGATGGATGGACCCTCTGCTACACCTATGACGACAAATCAAGAACGAGGAGAAGCTGATGTTTAGGGGGAGGTAGCTTTGAGGCGAGAACCTCCCCGGAGAGTTCAAGTGGATCACCCAGCTTCGAGGATCATCGGCGGCGTGAATGAACGCACTACACGGTCGAGGGTTCGGAACAATTCTCATTTTGCTCATGCTGCGTTTGTTGCTTCTTTCGAGCCCAAAGACATTGGACACGCACTATCTGATCACAATTGGGTTAACTCGATGCATGAGGAGTTGGAGAACTTTGAGAGAAATCAGGTGTGGGAGTTGGTTGACCCTCCCCCAGGGTGTAAGCCGATTGGTACAAAGTGGGTGTGGAAAAATAAAGAGGGAGAGAAGGGTGAGGTTGTGAGGAACAAGTCGAGACTTGTTGCTCAAGGGTTCAGTCAGAAGGAGGGGATCGACTACGAGGAGACCTTTGCTCCTGTAGCTCGTTTGGAGGCGATTAGGATCCTTCTAGCCTTTTCTGTGGCTAAAGGGTTCAAGTTGCACCAAATGGATGTGAAGAGTGCTTTCCTGAATGGTGTGTTGGAGGAAGAAGTGTATGTGAGGCAGCCTCTGGGATTTGAGAGTGAGAAGTACCCCCACCGGGTGTACAAGTTGAGGAAGGCGCCGTATGGGTTGAAGCAGCGCCTAGAGCTTGGTATGGCAAAGTTGAGGGGGTTCTTGTTTGAGAGAGGTTTTGAGATGGGGAAGGTCGATCGGACCTTGTTTTTGCCGAGGCAGTAGAGATATCCCGATTGTGCGGTGTACGTGGATGATATTGTCTTTGGTGGCTCGTCTAACTCTCTTGTTGCAAGGTTTGCAGATGATATGAGCAGGGAATTTGAGATGAGCATGATGGGAGAGTTGCAGTTCTTCCTCGGGCTACAAATCAAGCAATCAAAGGAAGGAACATTTGTGCACCAGGCTAAGTACACCAAGGACATTGTGAGGAAGTTCAAGATGGAGGACTCCAAGGCTATGACGACGCCGATGAGTACGACTACGGCCTCTTGATGCGGACGAGGAAGGTGAACACATGGACCGAAGGAGTATCGAAGCATGATCGGGTCACTCCTCTACTTGACGGCGATGAGGCCGGACGTACGCTTCTCGGTGTGTCCGTGCGCTCGTTTTCAAGCGTCTTCGAGGACTTCGCATCGGCAAGCGGTGAAGAGAATTTTCGTGTACTTGCGTCACACTCCCGACTTCGGCCTTTGGTACTCTGCGTCCTCTACTTTGGCGCTTCATGGCTTTTCGCACGCGGATTTTGCCGGTGTGTCGGTTGGATAGGAAGTCCACTTCGGGACTTGCCGCTTTTGGGTTCCTCTTTGGTGTCTTGGTCTTCCCGCAAGCGCCGAGTGTTGCTCAATCCACGACCGAGGCCGAGTATGTTGCCGCTGCTAGTTGTTGCTCTCAGCTCCTTTGGATCACCTACACCATGAGTGACTTTGGTGAGGAGTATACCCATGTTCCACTTCAATGTGATAGCACCAGTGCCATAAGCGTTGCAAAGAACCCAGTGCTTCATTCCAAAACCAAACACATAGAAGTGAGGTATCATTTTCTGAGAGACAACGTAGAGAAAGGAAAGATAGCTTTGATCCATGTACCCACACATGACCAACTAGCCGATATCTTCACCAAACCCCTAGATCAAGCAACTTTCACTCGTTTGCTGGGGGAACTTGGTGTGTGTTTGATTTCTTGAGTTGGGTGTGTGGGAGCTTTCTTTCGCCGGTGGTGTCGAGCCCGTTTTGCCTCCCCTCGAGGAGCCGGTGGCTTGTGAGCTTTGTGTGTGGGAGCTCCTTTGTAGCATATGTATAGCTCTCTTTTGTGCATTTCTTGCATTTGACATTGCATATGTAACATGATGTATAGGCATCCTTGTATCTTAGATTGCATGCATTTTGTATCATATGCATTGGATAGGAAAAGCTTCTCCTATATACATTGTTCACCATGGGTTGCTATATATGTTCTTGTGACCTTGTTTGGTATGCTATGGTTAGTTTGGCTTAGCTCTTGATGATCTTGATGAATGATCCATGGTTGATGGCTAAATTTTTTTTAAAATGTCACATATATGCTCTCTCATGTGTAAAAGCCTTTATATGATCTTGACATGTTTTAGTGACTTTGCTATGCTTAATTTGTGTTAGGATAGCTAGTTTATTGATCATATGGGGCCAAAGGCTCATTGGCCATCATGAATGTTTAGCCCTCTTGCTTCATCTTGTGGAGGGGCATAAGTTCCTTTTTGTCGCAAAGACATTTCATGTACTAATTATGAATCTGAAAATGGAATGAAAAATGCTTGGAAAATATGCTCCCATGTCATATGTGCTTATTTTAATTTGCTTTGGGTGCTAAACCGTTGCATGATGCCTACCAATGAGAAGTCTCATACATAGAAGTAGGCACATGGCTCGGTGTCTTTGACATGACATGAGGTGCTTTTGGGTGTTTATGATGGTCTTATGATTAGAATGGCTGTCCTAGCATGAAGTTTGAGTGGCTTTGCCATTTTGATGTGTTTTGCTCATGTTTAGGTATTTGCTTATGAGAGAGTAACTTTTCGCAAAATTACTCAAATCCATTTTAGCCTTGTCCAATGATTGTGAAACTTGGTGATCACGTAGTTAAGGTCATTACGAACCTGTCGAGTATCTAACTTGCTCATTTGGACTTGTGTAGCTCCTTGTGATGAATTTTGTATATTCGAGAAGCTATATGTTGAAAGTTTTCGCATTTTGCCTTGATTCATGCATTGTCAACAAGGGGGAGAAGTTTGTACATGCTTTGGGCACCTGGGAGTGTTTGGAAGGTGTTCCAATTGGTTCGGGCAAATTTTGAGCAGTTTGGTGCAGGGCAGGTCTCATGGGGCGGTCTAACCGCCCCCCAGGCGGTCAGATGAGGCACAGGCGGTCTAACCGCCCTGTACAGGCGGTCTAACCGCCCTGGGAAGGGTGAGCAGGTCGTTGCTCTTTGTTGCGTTCCCGCGCTGCATTGCTGCATTTGTTCAGGGGGAGTGTGCTTTGGCTCAGGGGGAGCTTGCATATGTGCAGGGGGAGCTCTTTGTGGTGTTTGAGCTTTGCTTTGGTGGTTTGCTCTCTTTGCTTGAGCTGTGTTTTGTCTCGGATGTGTCGAGCCGTTGCCCTTGCCTAAGGGGTCCGAGACTTGTCTCCTTCAAGTGATCTTGCTCTTTGCCTTTGTTTGGCTTTCGATCGCTTGTTGGAGTTTCTTTTTATTTGTTTCTTTTCTTTTCCTTTTCTCTTGTGTTACTTCATGTGAGTGTGTTGTCAATGCACTCATCAAGGGGGAGATTGAGGACCATGTGTGGTTCAAGGACTGGTGGATGGTCGCTTCCTTGTGTGATGAGTGATTGACAACGTTGTGTGGACTGATTCTTGGCTAAGTATTGCAGGTGCAGGTTGCGGCTTGACTCGTGTTGGTGCGGGTGAAGAACAAGCGCGAAAGGTCGTTGCGGTGAGGCCTCCGGGTGTGGAGAAGACAAGTAGGCTTCGTTCGAGGGACCCGGTGGCCGGCGGGGGGTCAAGTGCGGGCCGCATGGTGGCATGAACAAGAAGATGTAGTCGTGGACGGTTTCTTGGTAGAGCCTCAAAACCAAGGACGAGCCGGGACTACGTGGGAGCCGAGTCATGAGTGGAGATTGGCGAAGGCTACACTGAGTTCGCGGGGTTTGCGGTGGTTCACCGTAAAACCACCGGGTTACTCGGTTGAGCCACAAAACCGAGGCCGAAGACTCGACGAGGAGGTGCGACCACCCGGGCCGGTTCAACCGCCCGGAGGGGCGGTCGGACCGCCCGGGGCCGGTCAGATCTCCCGGGCCGGTCTAACCGCCCGGGGGGCGGTCTGACCGCCCTGGCCGCCGGCGCCGAGAAGCTTCGAAGCGGAGGACACGCGTCGGGATCGCAAGGCTTGCATCGAGGCTAAGCGAGGTTGCGGTCGCCGGGCATCCGCCCGATGGTGAAGACATGAAGACTTCCAAATCCGCCCTCGAGGGGCATGTATCCCTAGTTGTTGGGGAATTCAGGAAAACCCGTCACCCTCGAAACGTCGAGTTTAACGGAATTCTCAAAGTATGTTTTTCAGGAGCAGGAAATTCGCGATTCTCGGAAGTCTGGGATCTGCGAAGTCTCGAATTCGCGAATGTGCAGAGTTCGGGAATCTTGATTCGGTGAAGAGGCGGAGTCATGAACATGCGGAAGCCCGAATCTCAATCGTTGATGGTCCGAACTTCGGAGATTTGCCGATTCGGGAATCTGGTGAAGACTCTGTTCGGGACTCAGGCGCAAGGACAGGCACGAACCTGCTGGAAAGCAAAAGCCGCTTCGGGAACCTGTTGAAGACCTAATTCAGGAATTTCGGGCGAAGACATTCACGAATCACGGGAGAAGCAAAGTCAAAGTTGTAGTCCCAAAAAGTCCGGGTTTAGAGTGTGAACTAGTGGCAGACTTGTAAATGTGTAAGGGGGGAAAAGACATTCTTGTGTGTGTTCACATTAGGAATATTCTCCGAGCCCAAGGGTGTTATCGGAATGTAAAAGTCTCTTCGTCTCCCTATAAAAGGGGGCGTGAGGGCACGTGTAAACGGATTCAGACTTTTTTGGGACTTGTGCTATTTGCAGGAGGGACTTCAATCTCTTTGTGCTTTAACTGTGCTATTGAACGTGTTAAGAACTTTCACTTGTGTTAGGGTAGTATTCCGAATTTTTCGGGTACCCCCAACATTGGCGCCCACCGTGTCTCAGCCGAAAAAGAAACTCACGATGCCACCTCAAAAGAAATCCAAGAAGAATGCCCCAGTACAGGCAAACCAGGATGATCGCCTTCCTACCCAAGGAAATGAAACCTCGTTTGTTCCCGAATCCTCGAACGTAACGGACCAAGAACGAAGAGAAAAGCTCGAGGCCCTCATGAAGGCAAGAGCGAGAAAAGACGACTCACATCCAAGAACAACCTACCGAACAAGAAGAGCACGAGAATGTTGATGCCGATGATGATGCCATAGACGGACGACTAGCCGTGGTCCACCAAAAGATACAACAACTACGGAGAGACAAAGAAAAGTTCGCGGCTCGGTTGCGGGCGAAGAGAAAAATCTCCGAAAAGCTAGAGCAAATTTGAACAAAGCAAAAAAAGAAATACAAGCAATACGAGAGAGAAATTGACGAAATGAAGGAACAAGAGAACGACTCCCTATGGCGGAGAAACACCACAGGCGGAACCCCGCGCTCGCAAGAGAATCCCCGAAAGAAAACTTTTTCGCGGGAAATGGAGTCTCACACTTCGTGGATTCGAATCGCCGCTATCAATAGGGCCGCAAACGGCACCTTGGCCGCCGAAGTTCAAGCCCGTATCTCTTCCCAAGTACAACGGCTTTGGAAACTCCGGGCGCTTCCTCATGAGATACGAGTCGGTGTGAATTCGGCGAGGAGGAGATGATGTTGCACTCGCCAAATCCTTCATCATAGCTTGCGAAGGACCGCATCGAATTGGTACTCACTGCTGCCTCCACACTCGATCTACAAACTCGGGTAGATCTCAAAACAAAATTCATGCAAGCGTTTCAGATGTTCCATGACACAACAACCGAAGCCTCAGATCTGTACAACTGCAAGCAGAAGGACAGGGAACCACTACGGAACTTCGTGAGAAGGTTCATGCAACAGAGGTCTCAGATCGCCGACGCTGATGACAAGACAAAAATCAAGGCACTGATCAAAGGTCTCACCCCAGGGCCAACGGCTTCCCACCTCACAAGAAAGAAGCCCGAGACAGTTGAAGAACTATTTCGAGAATTGGAGGATTACATTCCGTCGATGACGACCACCGCAAGAGAGTAGCCGAACGAAACGAAGCAAGACGGGGTGGCGAGAGATATGACCCGGCGAGCACCACCACAAGCATCCACGAAATGTAAACAATGTCGGAAATCCTCAAGCAACAACAAGAAAGCGAGGCGAAGTGCCGGGGGGAGGATTCGGTCATAGAGGAAGGGGGAGAGGAAGAGGAACCCCAAGCCTCCCGAACCACAACCCAAGAGATCCCCACTTCTACCGCCAATATCACGGAAGAGGCCACGGCACCGAAGGGTGCCCGGAGACAAAGAAGAACATGGCACGAATCCAACAAGAGAAAGCACTAATGAGCATTGCATCCTCGATGCCAACACGGTTCGGCCGAACTTCACGGCCGCCCGCGGTTCGCGAGTCCGCGGTCCCGGCTACGTACCGGTTCGGCAATTTCCACAATCACAATCGGCATGGCAGCCTTCACAACAATTCTTCCCTCAGTCGCAAGCAATACAGTCGATCCAGCAGCCGCAGCCCATTCGGGAAATCTTGCCACCGCCTCCGTAAAGCTCATCAAGGCCTCAGTCAAGTTCGGGACCTCAGAACTCCAAAGCATTGCCATCGTTCGGGACTATCATGCCAATCACGGTGGATCTGCCATGGAATTTGAAACAAAGAAGCAACGAAACAACTACTTCGGATCCGTGAATACTATCATCAATGATGGCCCAACCGCCCGCCGGAGTGGGCAAAGGTGCCAATCACCTTTACGAAGAAGATTTCGTGTCGAAATCCGCGATCCACAATGATGCCATGGTGATTGAAGTCAACATTGCTTTGGATGGGTCATAGGAAAAATCTTGGTGGACAACGGGAGTTCGGCGGACATCCTATTTCGAAAACATTCGAGAAAATGAATCGAGTCGGCACATGTTGGACCCACCGAGTACCCATTGCGGGGGTTCGGAGGGAAGCCCATCAAGCCGGTTGGAAAAATATCACTCCCGGTTTCTTTCGGAGATCTTGAGAATGCCGGAACCGAGAACCTCACCTTTGATGTGGTTGACATATATCACCCGTATCTTGCGATCTTCGGCGGGGGTTTCATGAACAAGTTCGATCTTGTCATAAGGCAACGCGTCCTATGCATGAAGATGCCTCGCGCCCAAAGGGGTTATCACGGTATTCGGCAATCAACAAGAGGCCGTAAACATAGAAAAGGGCCACACGCCCGGTCAAACGAATGTGTATCGCTCGAAAGCAAACCGAAGAGAGGAAGGAAACCTATGAAGAGCCGAAGCGGGACAAAGAGAAAAATAACATAGCCGCGAGAAGATGAAACAAAGAGAGTGTATCCGGACGACATGCCCGACAGAGCAATCATAATAGGGGTGAACCTTAGCACCGAAGAGGATGATGAACTCATACGCTTCCCGAACGTAAACAAGGATGTTTTCGCATGGTCAGCCAAAGATTTGCAAGGCGTTGACAGAGACATAATCGAACATGTCCTCGAAACGGATGACAAGATACCGCCCAAGAAGCAAAAACTTCGGAAAATGTCTGACGAAAAGGTCAAGGCAGTGGAAGCAGAAGTTCAGAGGTTACACGATGCCCAAGTGATCAGAGAGGTCAAGTACCCAGTCTGGTTAGCCAACACCGTGCCAGTCAAGAAGAAAAATGGCAAATGGAGAATGTGTGTCGACTTCACCGATTTGAACAAGGCGTGCAAGAAGGACGATTTTCCCTTGGAAAGGGTAGACAAAATTGTGGATGATGCGACCAACGGTGAGATGCTTTCGCTTCGGACATGTTCTCTCGGGTATCATCAAATCGAGTTCGCAAAGAGGACGAAGAGAAGACAAGTTTCATCACTCCTTTCGAAACATTTTGTTTCGTAAGAATGCCGTAGGGGGGCTGAAGAATGCGGGGTGCACGTTTTCAAGGATGATAGCAATAGTGCTTTGCACCGAGCAGATTCGGAGAAATATCTTGGCATACGCGGATGACATAGTTGTCAAAAGTATTCGAGAGAAAAGACCATATCGGTGATTTGGCGTAAACGTTCGCGAACTTGAGGACAGAAACCCGAAGCTAAACCCAGAAAAATGTGTGTTCGGAATTCACAAGGGAAAAGTTCTTGGATGCCTAGTGTCAACGAAAGGCATTGAAGCAAACCCTGACAAGATAAAGGCTCTGATGGAAATGCAAGAGCCAGCCTCAGTGAAAGATGTTCAGAAGTTGACGGGAGAGTGGGCGCCCTCAACGATTCATCCCCGGAGCCGCAGAAGAAGTTTGCCATTCTTCCAAGTTCTCGAAGTGCCAAGAAATTCCGGTGGTCCGAACCTCGAAGCGTGCCTTTCACGAACCGAAGAACTACTTGTCCAAAGCATGACCAAACTCTGTCCTCCCGAGCCAAAATCGCCGCTTCGCCGTATGTGTGACGCATCAAATTCGGCGGTAAGTGCGATCTTTGGTACGGGAAAAGGAAGAAGAAGGAAAGTTCGAGCAAATTCCCGTATACTTCGCCTCGAAGCATTGTCTCGGTTCCAAGGTTTTTTATTCCGAACCGGAGAAGATCGCGTATGCGGTTATCATGGCAAGAAAGAAAGCTAAGACACTACTTCGAGGGCCACGAGAATAAGAGTTATCACAAACCAACCGTTAAGTGACTTGTTCGCAAACGGGGAGGCATTCACCCGAATCATCAAGTGGGGTGCTGAACTCTCCGAGTATGTGGTGGATTTTGAAAGAAGAAGTGCAATAAAATCGCAAGTCCCGGCAGATTTCGTCGTGGACCGGACCTCACCTACTCGAAACTGGAGGAAAATATGCCCGAACCTTGGGTAGTGCGGTGTGATGGAGCATGGTGTTACAAAGGGGTTGGAATTTCGGTACGTTGTAACATCGCCGACGGGCGTGGTCATAAGATATGCAGCGCGGCTCGTGTTCGCGAACAATGAATACTCCACGAACAATACAACGGAGTACGAAGCTCTATTGCCGGCATTGAGAAAAATGAAAGCCTTGGGGCAACGAGACCTTCATAATCGAACGGATTCGAAAGTAATTCGGAACACATCGAGAAGAAAAGCGAGGCCGGGAATCCAATTCTCATGAAATATCTAGAAAAAGTCGAGAGAAATGGAAAGACACTTCAAAGGATATTCGATCCCAAAGACATCCCAAGGGATGATAACAATGAGGCGGATAAGCCGGCGAAGGCGGCGACCGAGAAATCAAGAGCTACCACCGGATGTGTTCTTTGAAATCATCGAGAGAACCTTCCATCAAAGATTCAAGAACTCGGATCGTGAATATGGTGGAAATTCCGATCGGAGAGCAGAAATAATGGCCTACCTAAGGGGACATTACGAACCACAAGATGAACTGGAAGAGAAAAGGTTGAGGCAAAGGGCTCGGGGCTATACGGTGGTAAATGGAGAATTGTACAAATCGAGAGTCACCGAGCCTTGGCTACGCCGCATCATCTCCGAAAAAGGTCGTGAACTCCTAAAAGAATTTCACGAAGTGATTTTGTGGGGCACACATAGGCACCGGGGCTTTGGCCGGCAAGGCGATAAAACAAGGATTCTATTGGCCAACCATAAACATCGACGCCAAGATGTTGGTTCGGCAATGTGAAGCATGCCGAAGACGGGAAATCGGCGAGACCGCCTTCAATGCCGCTTCATTTAATTCCTCCAACTCGGCCTCTCGCAAAGATGGGGCATGGATCTAGTAGGCCCGTTGCCAACGGCTCGGGGCAATTGCCGATTCGCGGCCGTAGCGGTCGACTATTTCACGAAGTGGGTAGAAGCAAAACCACTCGCGAACATCACGGCGGCAACGAAAGTTCGAAATTCTTTTGGCGAACATAGTCCGCGAGGTTCGGAGTTCCTAGAGAACCGACGGTTGATAATGGCAAACGGTTGACTGCTACACCTTCAAAGAGTATTGCGGAACCCTAGGCACACAAGCGAAATTTTCGTCGCATATCATCCACGGTCAATGGAGCGAGTTGAAAGAGCCAATGGCCCGATTTTTTCGGGAATCAAGAAATGCTTATTTGATCGAAAAAAGGGAAAGTGGGTGGATGAACTTCCAAAGGTGATCCGGTCTCACAACACCACGGTTTCAAGGGCAACGGGTTTCACACCTTTTCACCTACTCTTCGGGATCGAGGCTATGACACCGGAGGAGATCAAGAATGAAATCATGAGAGTCTTGAAAGGAAAAGAGATAGAGGAAATTGATAAGAAGGTGGAGAAAGACATGATAGAGCCGACAATCCCGGAAGCGACAGAAAACATTGAGAAGTACCGAGAGAGAGACAAGGGCATGGAGAGACAAAAAAGTAGTCCGAAGGACATCAAACCGGTGATCTTGTCTTGAAAAGAAAGAAAAATTGGGAGAACCCGGGAAAACTTCATGAGTCATGAGAAGGGCCTTACATAGCCGGGGAAACAGATATGCCGGGGGCTTTTCGCCCGATGGAGCGGATCGGCAAAGAGTTGCCGTATTCGTGGAATGCCGATAGCCTAAAGAGGTACTATCCATGAAAACCCCGGTTGTAGATAGGTGTAGTGGGTAGCAGCTTTTCAATTTTCGTAAGTTCACATTTTAGCAAGATAAAAGCCCGAATCACGTATCTATAAGTGATTTCGGAGAAAAAACTAGTTTTATTTCTTAATCGTCGTACTAGAATAAGAAGGACCGTACTCTTTTCCTTGCAAAGGGGGCTCTAAATCAAGAGGCAAGGTTTTTAACGAGGCGGATCCCATGTAAGATACTCTTTCTGATATATATATGAAGAGAGTCTTCCCCCAAATTGCATGGTTCGTATTTTGTGTCTCGAAATCCCATCGTGAAAAAAGAAAAAAGTTCGTGAGAAAGGCTCCGTGATAGCCGAAATCCCATCGTGAAAAAAGGAAAAATGTTCGTGAGAAAGGCTCCGTGATAGCCGAAATTCCATCGTGAAAAAAGAAAAAAGTTCGTAAGAAAGGCTCCGTGATAGCCGAAATTCCATCGTGAAAAAGAAAAAAAGTTAGTGAGAAAGGCTTCCCGATAGCCGAAATCCCATCCATCGAGGGATTCCCACCGAAAAGGCTCCGAGACAACAACAAGTTGTGGCCTACAAAAATCCCATCCATCGAGGGATTCCCATCGGAAAGGCTCGAGACAACAACAAGTTGTGGCCTAGAAAAATCCCATCCACGAAGGGATTCCCATCGAAAGTTCGCATGATGATTTCGAGAAAGTGAATGTCTAAGGGCTTGCCCGTGTATTCTCACTCGGTATAGATTGTTGAAAATTTTTCAAGTATCATAATTGTAAGAAAAGGGCAAGGGGCTCCATCGGACGATCGCGAGAAAAACCTTGGTTGAAGCAACCGAGGGTTGTCGTATCAACCGAGGCAAGTCTCCGGTCGGGTCAAGTCCACAAAATTCGAAACAAATTTTGTCGACTTGCGCAAAGAGCAATCGAGGTTCACAAAAAACTAAAGAAGACTTCTCCTAGAAAGATATGCTAGAAATTCGAGAATAGTAAAGTTCGTGAACTTGCAATCTAGTTTTCATGCGAAACGGCAAGGTAGGGGAGGGTGATGTTTTTTCAAAGAAAAAACATATTCATTGCCTTATTCGCATCAAAACTTCCGAACGCTTCTTCGATAATTACAACACTTGGCGTAAAATTCAAAACGAAAGCTCAACAACATGTCCCGGTTTACAAACGCCGTCTTCGGCCACATCGCAAGCGTAGGCGAAGTCAGAGGCATCGGCTAAGGGGCTCCGTCTTGGGAACCTTGTCAGACGGCGGGGGTGGGTAACACGGAGCGAACCTTCTTGCGAAGTAAGAAAGACGAGGAGAGGTCAAAACAACCTATACAAAACTTAAGCGAGGCCTCAAACCAAAAATCGGAAAAATCCTGTTCAGGATGCGCTCGTTTGAACAGGCGCCACGCTTCACCACTAACGAACATATCGTCTCGATGGATCCGAAGTGGTAGCACGTCCCCGCGCAGCCCGGCTTGCGGGACTCGCGCGAGTTAAAATTTACAAAACAAATCTCGCAGAAGTTTGATGAATCTACATAAATCTACGGCCGGTCTCGAATTCACCCAAAAAGAGTTTAGACATGTCGCTCAATTCGTAACATCCACCTTCGGCGAATCTTCTTCTTGTTCGGGGACTTGTCCACCGTCGTTGCCATCATCACCGCCGCCACCGCCGTCCGCCGCCGCTCGAGCCGTCCTCGCCGGACCCACCCCGAACTCTCCCCGAAGTCGATCCTTCGGGGGACGCGGCGATGCCTTCTCACTCCTCCTTTTCTCTCGGTTCGTGAAAGGAAGAGAAGAGTAAGGAAAGCTTAAGAAACCGGAACACCCGCGACGAACATAAGTCACGAAATCGAGCAAAAAGAAATTACCTCGTCAAGCTTTGCCCGCGCAACGCTCTTAGCAATATCCGCCCCGCCAACCATCCGAGAATTCCTTCGCGAATTTCAACTTTATAGCCACAATGTCGGGGTTGTCTTGAAGAATCGTATCGCCGGTAACGCTTGGGAACCGAGAAAGGTTCGCGCGAAACTTCGCCAAGTCCACACAATCGTAATCATGAAGGACCTTCGAATACTCTCCACGAAAAAAAGATACGGCGAAGTTGCCGGCACCGAGAGATCACTTCGGGAAGAGCCTTGAATTCATCCTCAAGCCAATCCATGAAATCGAGGATATCAATGTCATCTGGGAGAGGGGCCGGACGAACACCGTACTCATTCGGGGACTTCGGTACTCGGCATAAAGCAATTTCGGCTTCCCCAAAATTTCCGAAGTGTTTTTCTTCGAAGCTTCACCTTGCTCTACCGGTGCCTTCTCAAGATCCACGATCTTCCGATCCTTTGAGCTTAGTGACTTAGCGAGGCCGGCATTGTTGACGCGAAGATCTTCGGCGATTTTCGCGACTCGCTCTTGCTTTTGCCGAAGTTTTTCGATTACGCTCAAATCATCTTCATGAGATTTCCGAATTTTCTCGAGATCCTTTTTCGATTCCTCGAGCGCAGCTTCGGCTACTTTCTTTTCATCCTGACTTCTTTTCAGAGCCTCTGCCAGCTCAGACACCTTCGTCTCGAGTTCCAGATTCGTGGATTGCGCGAGGGTGAAGTTGCGCTCCAGCTCTTTCGACTTCTGAGAAAGTTCTTCATTAATCTTCACCGTTCGGAAAGCCGGTCTACGGCAACCTTCCCGAGCATCGAGTACTTGAGGGCATAGTCTTCATGAAATCATGCAAGCTTTGAAGGCGAATACGAGTGTAACGGATTCTTGAATTCTCGCGAAGATCAAGAGAAAGTCTCGGACTAAGACTCAACAAATCGGGAAACGTATGAAAAGATGGTAAGAAAGGACGAACCTTCTTTAGAGAACCGCCGCATGGTAACTTGTTTGCTTGAACCCGAAGAAGTTTTCCCTCGAGGCGAAGGAGCGGTTTCGGAGACAGAGAGGGGCCTTCTTTCGGAGCCTTGAGCGGCCTCTTCGGGTCGTTCGGGCGCTTCTTCCCCTGTTTCATCAACAATGGCGGACGATTTCCATAGAGTTAAAAACTTGGACGTCTTGCCCCCGATGCCACTTGTCTCGAAACCAACACGCAACAGCTTGCCGCGATGAGACGTACCAAAACTTTTGTTGAAAGCGGCCAAGGAAGGAGAAGGCGCTTGGTCTTCGGGGACGACCTCCCGAACTTCGACCAAAGGAACATTTTCGGAAGAATGGCCCTCCCTTTGAATAGTACGTTCAAGGTCACGGGCAAAATCGGAGGAGACTTGATCAGCGGCAGTGACATCAGCGGCGGGAGTTTCGGCGGCGGCGAGGAGACTCGGTATGAACAAGCAACTTCGGTAGCAACGGTCGACTTCTCGGCGGCGGCGGGGGATGCCTCTTGTTGGACTTCGGGAGCAACATCCGAAAAGGAATCGATGTCGACGAACTCATTTTCGGAACCGAGCGGGACAAATGTCTCGAAAGTTAAATAATGGCCGAGAGGAAAACACCTTTGGGGCTATCCGTCTTCGTGAGGATGTCGTCGTCGAAGGCGGACGGGACCCGCCGAACTCCGGTGGAAGAAACCTTCTTCGCGGCTTTCTTCAATTTTTTGCGACTCATCCGGGCAAGCCCCGAAGCGACTGGAGTTCGGCTTTCCGAGGTTTGAGGTTCGGAGGTCCTTCGTTTACGCTTCAACGACTCAAGTGATCCGGTCCTCGAAGGCTTCACTCCCGAAGACGTTCCCTCGGTGGCGGTGACGAGTTTCGCTTCGACGACCCGATTCGAGGAGCGTTGATGGGGGCGGGCCGAGCACCGGCAACGGCGACGGCGGGAAGTTTCAACTTGGGACTAGGTCCTCGAGAGCTGAAAAATTTATCACCACAAGCTTCCGAAAAGATGCGGTTGATTTTCTTCTTGTGCTTCACCAGAGCTTTGTATGCCTTGTACTCATTCATCGTATATTCGCCCACCATAGCATTCACTCTTTTTTCCACTTCATCCATGAAGTCCTTGGCGCTCTGGCCTTCGTGAAGCTTGATCCCGAACTTCGGAAAAGGCACCTTCTGATCGGCCCAGTTGACATTATAATACACGAGTTCGGCAGGGGCCCAACCGTTCGAGATAGGCCAGATTCGCGCGGCGACAAATTCTTCGATAATATCACGGCCGCCAAGTATTGTACTGGCCAGATGAAATGCACTCTCGCAATTCCTGATTCCTAGGGCTCGCTGGTTGTACTTCCCTACATTCACTGCGGCGAGGGGCGCGATCGGGCATGACAGCTTCGGCACATTGACTTTCAAGTAAAACCGCATACGACTTCCAATCGTCGGAAAGGTTAGACTTGCGGCAAGGAAGGAGAATACGGATTCGGGTAATCCCTTGTCGGGTGTTCGGCGTCGTGTATTGAAGGTACGGCATGCGTGCCGGGCCGTGGTAGAACCGCCCGTCTTCACCTTTCACAACTTCGGAATAATCACCGGTTCGTAAAACCCGGTGAAGGCGTCGATGGTAGGACTTGCAGCCGAAGGTCTTCAGAATCCAGATAAACTTCGATACTTCGAGGAAGGACGTTGGGGTAAGCTGGTGGATCTTCACTGAGAATGCATCGAGAATTGCTGGTAGGACTGGGTCACAAGGGAACCGCAGCCCACAGATGAAGAAGTCTCGAAAAACAACAATTTCTCCGGCCTTGGGAGTGGGAGTTAGTTCATCAAGCGGGGCGCGCCCAGCGCCAGGAGAGAAGAATCCGGCCTTCTCGTACTCGCGAATAATGTTGCTCGTGACCTTCGACTCTCCGAAGGCGAGCGAGGGCGGCAGTGGGCCAGAAGTCCTCAGCATGACGAGATCGTCGACACCGGCGTCCACATCCCCGACGTCTTCGCCGCCGTCGGACCCAACCTCTCCGTCTTCGCGACTTCGGGAACCGCTGGGTGAACCAACATCTTCGGCGGTGCATCACGATCCGCACTTTCGGCGGCTTGATCGAGTGGGAGACCGAGCGGCGATCGGCTCTTCAGTAGTCATGGGTCTAGCTGTACTTCTAATGCGAGCCACCTAACAAACGCGAACATTCAGACAGTTTAGACTAATAGTCGAAAATAAAACTAGGAAAATCGTGACATTACTACACCAAAGTTTAACGAACTAACGAAACAACAAAGCAAACATAAAGGAATACCTTAGAAGAGCGCGAACAAGGCCTGGAGTTCGCAAGTTTTCTAGCAGAGAAAGCTAGTCCCGCGAAGGAAGAAAAATGTGAGAATCGTGAAAGGCGCGAGAGCAGTAAAAATATTTTTAACAGCGCCAGCCCGCTATTTATAGGGCTGGGGAGGGGTAGTCTCGTGAAGTGCGCCTCGATTTAACCGCCTTTGGCTCCCCGGGTGACGCGTGTCCCCTCCGACGTTCCGAGGGTGACGTTTTTTACTAAATTTCCGAAAGGTTCGTGGAATCGGATCGTCGGAGTCAACCCGCTTCCCCGAGGGGCTAGTGTTGGGGAATTCGGGAAAACCCGTCACCCTCGAAACGTCGAGTTTAACGGAATTCTCAAAGTATGTTTTCGGGAGCGGGGAATTCGCGATTCTCGGAAGTCCGGGACCCGCGAAGTCTCGAGTCGCGAATGTGCGAGTTCGGGAATCTTGATTCGGTGAAGAGGCGGAGTCATGAACATGCGGAAGCCGGAATCTCAATCGTTGATGGTCCGAACTTCGGAGATTTGCCGATTCGGGAATCCGGTGAAGACTCGTTCGGGACTCGGGCACAAGGACACGCACGAACCTGCCGGAAAGCAAAAGCCACTTCGGGAACTCCGTTGAAGACCTAATTCGGGAATTTCGGGCGAAGACATTCACGAATCACGGGAGAAGCAAAGTCAAAGTTGTAGTCCCAAAAAGTCCGGGTTTAGAGTGTGAACTAGTGGCAGACTTGTAAATGTGTAAGGGGGGAAAAGACATTCTTGTGTGTGTTCACATTAGGAATATTCTCCGAGCCCAAGGGTGTTATCGGAATGTAAAAGTCCCTTCATCTCCCTATAAAAGGGGGCGCGAGGGCACGTGTAAACGGATTCAGACTTTTTTGGGACTTGTGTTATTTGCAGGAGGGATTTCAATCTCTTTGTGCTTTAACTGTGCTATTGAACGTGTTGAGAACTTTCACTTGTGTTAGGGTAGTATTCCGAATTTTTCGGGTACCCCCAACACTAGTTATTAGTGAAGGGTAGTTTACTCTTTTGGGTGCCTCCATATATACTCATTGGATGGGTGGATGGCAGCCAACTCTTGGAACCCTAACTCATTTGTTTTTCCATTTTCGTTCTCCATTTCCCTTAGGTTTTTAGAGGACTAGCTTGAGAGCTTCATGTGAGATCTAATGAGAGGGATGGATGTTTGGGTGGAAAGCTAGACCTTGTACGAACCTTTCATGGTATGTATAGATGGTTCGGCGTTGTTCATCATGTTGGTTTTCCCGTCTCTTTTGTGGTGATTTTCAGAGCTCTTTGTTGGCGGTGTTTTGAGGACAATTTCTTGGGGTTTTTGGTGGATGTCACGTATGAGGTTCTTGTGCCTCTTTGGCTGGTGACCTTGCCCCCAAATCTCCTTTGAATTGGACTCGATTTGGTGGTTTCTCGAGTTGGGCGAGTTCTTGACCTAGAGAGGTGATTTCTTCGATTCCTCTTGATTGTGAGCGTTTCGGGTCGATTCCTTTGAGGTAGAGGTTGCCCAGGAGGTAACCCAGCTATTCCCGAAGTTTTGCTGCAATCCGTGGAGTGATTCGGGAGATCGGGCGCGAGGAAGTTGAGGTTTGACCCGCGGGTTCGTTTTCCGGAAGGGGCGGTCTAACCGCCCGCAGGGAGACGATCTAACCGCCCGGGTGTTTCCGGGTCGAAGTTATGTTTCGCCGGATTTTCCTCTCGTGAGTTTGTTCGCCTTGATCGGAGGAGCGTCCGGGGTGAAATTTGGGGTCGTTCTCGGGCGGTTTGCTAGGTGTTCTTGGTTGGAGTTCGGTCTTGGGTACGGAGGTTAGACCTCCCCCGGTAGCCGGTCTAACCGCCCCTAGGCCCCCGGGTGAAGTTTTGGTTTTCACCAAGATTTTTTGGTAGCTAGCATGGCCTTGACCGAGAGATCTTTGTTGGTGAAACCGGGGTGAGTTTTGGTGCTCGGAAGAGGCGTTTCGGAGGATTTCTTGGTTACCGGGTGGAGGCGGTCTAACCGCCCCCTATACTCGGTCTAACCGCCCCCCTCGGTTAGCCGGCTTTCGAGTTGTTTCCGCCGTCGTTGCTTTGCGTGTGTGTTGTGGTTGCTTGGTAGAGTTTGTTCCTAGGACCGGTAGCACTCCAGTGGCTACGTGGTTTTGGCAAACGGAAGGTAGAAGTGAGGAGCGTGTGATTTTGGGGGTTCGACCGAGCTAGTTCGTCTTGTCGGAGTTTCAATCTCCCTCGAGAAGAATTTTTATCGGCTCCCATTCACTCCCCCCCCTCTCTGGTCGCCTAATCGGTCCTTCAGCATCATCTCCGAAATCCGTTTCAAGACCACAAACTCCTCTGACATCAGGGACAAGGGCATGGGCATCATCATCTCCAAAATCTGTTCCAAGACCACCATCTCCTCCGCCATGTCCAAGACCACCATCTCCTCCTCCAGCAACCAAGACACCAACAACAATACACCGGATGATAAACTCATATGAACCAAAGACGAAATCATCTGATGTTGACTTGTTCTTGAAAGTACTGAAGAATAAACCTAAACAGGCTCCAACATCCGGTAAAGAATCACCTAATGTTCAAGTACTCAAGAAGGCACCAGATGAAAAGTCTTTATCCTGCACCTCTTTACAAAAACAAAAGGAAGAGCACATAAGTATGTTTTCGTCAGATGAGGTGCCCGACAAGTATGAGCATGGCAAACCATTCTTGTTTAGGTGGCAACTGAACGAAGGGCCGTCAGAATTGATGAGGCTGCATACTTGGATCATGCACACCATGCAGCAAGGCATTCACACTATCACCGCCAATCTCCTGAAATGGGTGTTCAGTAGCTCTTTTGACCGGAAGGTTGCAATCGATTTCCCCGATTTGCATGCGTGTTCCGTCGTGAAAAACTCGACATCAATCCCGTCACCATTTGGTCCATGTAAGTCAATATCCCTATACGACATCCAAATCTATTCAATTCCATATGTATTGTTATTACCATCCTAAGTAAACTTTTTTGCAGGATGCAAGCGTCTGATGAAAATAAAACAAATGGGAGGTGGAAGGTAGCATATATTGACCCGCAACAAGTAACCAAATCACAACACACGTTCATAATGAGGGATCAACTAAGAAAGCAAATAGAGGAAGAAGCAAAGACACCAGAAGAGAAAGAAGAATTAATAAAGAATTACCAGAAAGCTAAACTTCATGAGGTGTCTGTATACATTGCAAGGGTCATGAGGATAAACAAACATAAGGATTCTATCAAGTTTGCTTACAATTTTGAGTAAGATCCTTTAAATAACTATTTCATCATTTGCCTTCATTTTTTAGTCTATTTATATTAATTATTTTAATTTTATGCAGTGATCATTTCATTTGCTTTCACATGTGTCCGAAGTTGGGAACTATGGGGGTCTTCGACTCACTACACTATTCAACGGCTTCTTACAAGACAATCATTGATATTATAAGAAAGTAAGACAACTAAGTGCAATATATAATCACTAATGCGTGTATCAGCTATATTTCAAATTGTATTACTAACTTATGTTTTTATATCCTTAAAGTGCGTATATGCTATACATACTCAATGGCGGGTAGCACAAGAAGAAAAAATTGGTGATACGCCATGCCAAATGGGTAAGAACACTTCTGTTAATAAGTACCAATCATTTTTATCAGAGTTGGTACACTTCTGTTAATTAGTACCGCTCATTTTTTTTATTTGGTTGCAGTGCTACAAACAACCTCCTGGCAGTGTGCTATGTGGATATTATGTGTGAGGTTTTGAGAAATAATGGGAGGTACCGGACGAATCCTAAAGACGTAAGCCTCTTGTTTGTACACAACTATGTATGTGCTAATTATGGTCCTGATGGTAATGCATAACAATCTTCATTTATTGTGTTTATGTGCAGATGCCTACCATTGAGAAATCATGGGGGCAACTTGGTGACAATCAAATCACCAACATTTGTTGCGGACATGGCGAGATTCATCCTACGTGAGATTTGCCACGAGGATGGAGAATTCTTCGATAAAGAAGGAGTTTTGTCATTAGACGATACAGAAAGGTTACGAAGATGGGTGTCTTAGGGTTATCTATTATGCACAATGTTTTGTAATGTGACTTATGTATACATTTTTTATTTTAGTTTGGATTATGTGTTTGTGAAACATATATTTGAATTTGGCGGTTAAATACAAATTAAATTACAGTAAATTAAAGTGAATTTAGCATACAAATGCCAATGTGAAAAAAATAATAGACCCAAATGACAAATTATATACAAATAATAAACAATTATGGGGAATTATATAGGAAATGGGAAAAATGCTTTCTGTGGCGGGCGGTCTAAGCAACCGCCATCAAAGATGAATTTTGTGCCGGCGGGCGTCCTAATAAACCGCCAGCACTGATGGCATTTGTGCTGGCGGGCTGCTTAAGTAACCGCCAGCGGTGATGACATTTGTGCTGGCGGTCGTTTAATTGACCCACCAGCACAAAGGGTCATTTCTAATCGCTCAAAGTTGCTGGCGGGTGCCTCGCCCGCCAGCAAAAACCGGTTTTAGCCGCTAGGACAAATCGTTTCTGACCTAGTGAACCTAACTCCACCGCTGAACATTGGCGGCGAGCAAACCCTAAACCTAGTTGGACTCGACTAAGACCCTACGAAAACAGTAGCTTTGTTGAAGAGACGGACCCCCTCCTCCACTACCGGCGGCGAGGCCAGAGGCGAGGGAACGGGGGGCACAAACAGCGGCGCCGGCGGAGTCGCCCTCGCGCAGACGGGGTGTCGAGGGGCTTCTTTTCTTGGGTTGCGAACGAAGGCAACGAGTGCACGTATGGTGCTGGGGTTGGGCAGACACGAGTTGAGTGATTATTATTTCTTACATGCATGTCATCATATAATATATACATAGAAGTAGTTTGCTTGTTCTAAATGTGTGTCTACATATAAGTAGTTTTCGGAACGGAGGAGCTTCGGCTCAGCTCAGCTGCCATTGGCGCACGGCGGCAGCGGCGTCCCACACAGCTGGCACTTGTTGTGCTCGTACGCTGCCGCCTTGAACTGCACCATATGTCCACCGGTGGGTATCTGCCCGCACAGCTGGTTGTAACTGAGATCCAGCACGGCCACCTTCGAGTCCCGCAGCGACGCCGGCACGCCGCCGTAGATCGGTTGTGGCTGAGGTTGAGGAACAGCAGGTGCTGGGGCAACTCCACCCCCGTCAGGTTGAACCTGAACCTGTTCCCGGACAGGTCCATGGTCCCGGCCATCGTCTTCCGCCGCCCGAACAGGAACGACGGGTCCCCGGCGAGCTTGTTGTTGGCCACCCTGAACTGCATCCAGTTCCTCTCCAGCGCGTACGTCCAGGAGATGGTCCCGGACAGCCGGTTCCCGTCCAGCATCAGGCCCAGGGGCCGGTCCCGCGTGCTGCCGTGCACCAGCAGCGGCGGGATGGGCCCCTCGAGGTCGTTGTAGGCGGCGTCGAAGAAGGTCAGGTACGGCAGCCGCCGCAGCGACCTCGGGATGGTGCCGGTGAGCTTGCTCCGGAAGGAAGCTGACGGAGGTGAGGTTGGTGCGGGAGAGGGAGGATGGGATGGGTCCCGAGATGGATGTGACCATGAGGTTGAAGATGGAGAGGTGCGCGAGGTTGCCGAAGGTGTCAGGGATGGGCCCGTGCAGGCCCGGCATGTTCATGATGCTCAGGGTCTGCAGCTGGTCGAGCTCGCCGATGGCCGGCGGGAGCGTGGACGTGATGTTGTAGCCGGTGAGGAAGATCTCGATCACGCGGCCCGGCCTGGTCGTTGCAGAACGCCGGCGAGGCGCAAGCCGTGCCGCCGGGCCGCCAGCCCGACAGCACGGCTGGGTTGCCGAACTGCTCCCTGATCTTGATCAGCGCCGGGAGGTCTCGGTTGGGCTGAGACTGAGCGAGTGACCTGGTGATCATCATCAGTTGGAAAGATAGCAGCAGGACTGTGTGGCTGGCCATTGTGAAGGAATGTTAATTTGGTGCTTGTGCTACTGCTAGCTAGCTTGTGCGACTGTGAGGTGTGGAGTGATGAAGTGCTCGGCGATGCATCCGGCCGGAATATGTAGGCGATCGATGAGGTCAACTTTGGAGGAAGTGTTAACGTGTGATCTTGAAGATAATAAGCTAGGCGACCAAAGTTTTGGTCAAGGGCTTTCAGAGTCGTTTGATGCAGCTGCAAGGAAGAGGAACGTGGATAGTGGGTACACAGTTCCTTTACGTGCACTCACATGCAGCGACTTATTATCCCCCAATCTTGTCTCATTACAGGATTTGGGGTCTTCGCCGAGAGCGGGCATCCTCTCGACGAAGGCCCTTTTCCACTCGTTGAAGGCTTCGCCGAGAGGAAGCTCTCGGCGAAGGCCACACGTTGAAGCCCCACCGGTGAAGCGTGCTTCGCCGAGAGCTTTCCTGGATCCTCTCGGTGGATATGCGCCGAGAGGCGTCCTTGGCTCTCGCCGAAGGCCCTCTTACCGTCACAGCATGCCCTGCCGTTAGGAGTGGGGACTACTCCTTCGCCGAGAGCCAAATATTTGGCTCTCGTTGAAGAAGTGCTCTTCGCCGAGAGTTGAGTCTTCTGCTCTCGGCGAAGAACTGTACCCCACACAGTGTTGGGCGCCCCCTTTGCCGAGAGCATGTGACAGAACCGCCCAAAATAGTTCCGTATTATCGCCTAAGCCGGTCCACGTGGCCATTAAGCAATAATAAAGAACTATTCTGTCGCTTCCGCCGGGTAAAGCCCGGTAAATCACCTACAACAGGATCGCTGATATGCGCTAAGCCCACACGAAGGCGGGACCAGAGTACAACATTACATTACATAAAAGGTTCACAAGTTTAACATTATTACAAACCAGGTTTTTGGTACATAAAAGTAAACATGGTTCAGAGTTTAAACAGCGGAATATAAACTAGCGCATGATACACACGGGAGGCCATCCATGCATATCACTCCTCATCATCGTTCTCCCATTCAAGCTCCCAACCAACTGGGATAGAACCAGGCCAGATGGGATTACTTGAAAACAACAAATTAAGCAAGGCTGAGTACTAAGACTCAGCAAGACTTACCCGACAAAAATAAAGTAAGACTAGACATGCAAGGCTTTTTGGCTTGTGGGTTTGTTTTGCCAAAAGCGACTAAGAGTGGATCCTTAATTTCAAGTTTTAGCTCATATTCTAGTATGTTAATCGAGTCTAGGTGAGCACCGTACTAAACAAGCATGTTGTGCAACAATATTAAACAAGTAGCAATATTAATCCAAAATGTTCCATAAATAAACATGGGGTAGCCAGTGGTCAAGCCGACTCAGATAACGGCGAGTGACCGACGATCGATCGATTTATAGCCTTGCAAGGTAAACCCAAGATACACGGAAGAAGTAGACCCCAAGAATTCAAATAAAAGCAAATGCGGGGTCTACCCCGACCGAGCGGTTCCCAACATCCCACGCGTTTGGGATCGACGCTACAAACTCGGTACACGGTTATCCGGAAGGTCTAACCCGACCGGTCCCGACTCACACACTATACCACGGGTAGCTAGCCCGAGACACATCCCAAGCGGGTAGCTAGAAAGATCCCGCCCCGGTTCAGAAGGTACTAGGCTTACCGGTCCCATTCCCGACAAGCACTTGGTACGTTCAATAGCTTAGGACCAGCACCATGCTACTCGGTCGAGACCGAACCCATTGCTCTTACCACATGAGCGAGTCATTTTAACAAACTTATGATTCCAACATAAGCATCCTATATCTCGCGAGCAATGAGTCATTACTCGACTTCTACCGTGATCCTAGAGCATGGCACTAGCGTTCCTAACATACTAGTAAAAGAGCATAGGAGTCCTAAGGATCATGCAACTAGGTTTCAAAACAACTCCCGAAACTTAACTGCACAAGTAAAGCAATAAAGCGCTCAAAAGTAAAGGACATGAGTTTAATTTAAAACATGGGTTAGATGAAACCGGTGCTTGCCTTCCTCAGACTCAGTTCCTAAACAAGCCTTTGGCTCTTCTGGACTTTGGTCCAGGTCTTGCTGCACACTAACTTGATTCAACTCTCCGCTAGCTGCTCCCTCCTCCTCCCCGGGTGAGCGTGTACGTCCCGTCCGGTAAGTCTACACGTACACATGCATATGCATTAATTATAGCTAATCTTGATGGTGACTGTGTACATATAAGCAAGTTAAGTTACTTAACTTCACCAAACAGCAAGGGGTGTGACTAAATATCAAAAACAGAACCAAACATGATTTCACAAATTTAAAGCTTTAATATCCATTTCTTTCTTTAATTACTTAAAACAAGCCTTTCTACCATAAATCCAAATTAAATCAAAAACACTTCCAAAGAGACTAATCTTTTGCACACAGCAACATATGCTTAGTTTAAGCTCTCACACCAAAATTTAGCCTAAGATCATTTATAAATTAATTTATACGAAAAAGACAAATCGCAGCCTAGTAAATCAACATTAATTCATATAAAAAGATTTAATAAACTTTTTGATCTCAAATTTCTCCTGCAGGTCAAGCATGCCAAAAATGAGTTTCTGAACAAGGCATGGTTGCAAATTCAATTTATTTTTCAGATTTCGAATTTAAGCTCCTACACAATATTAAATCCAAAACACCTAGTAAACAATTCCATAAATTCACATCCATCACACCAGGGGTACTACTCATCAAGTAAAAGCCCTAGGGTGCACTTGTGTTCAAAGAAAAGTTCATTAAAGGTGCTATAAAAAGCATCAAACTTATTCTAGCATAAACCTTACAAAACTCATAACTGAAAATATACCCGTCAAAATCATGCAAATTTTTGTCACAGATCTAGACATGATATAAAAAGCAACATATCCAAAATTCAAGTTCATAGCATGTGTATATTTTAAATCACACTAAAAATACTCCAAACTGAGTTTGAATTTTTAATTCAAAAACTGTACAGAAAATCCCTATACATGTTTTCTAGAAAAGGTAGATTTCTTCACCACGAACCCAACAAAATTGGTTTTGCATTTTTATGATTTTTCTACGATTTTTAATGATTTTTCGAAGGTACTGCTGTAACCCTAAAATTCACCTTTACAACCGGGTCCCTGAAATTTTACAAAAATCTCCTTGCAATTAAAACCACCTTTGCAATGTCACCCCTCGCCGGCGCGGTGGCCCACTCCGGCGGCCGGAGGAGGGCGGAGGGGCGCGGGCGAGCACCCAGGCGGCACCGGCGGGCCACCCCCGGTGCCGCCGGTGTGCGCGGCCGGCCGGGAGGGCGGTGCCGGCGGCCCCCCGCGACGCGCGCGGGGTTGCCGGCCGCCCGGGAACAGCCGCCGGCGGCGGCGGCCCTAGGGGAGGCGCGCCGAGGTGGGGGCGCACCGCCGGAGGGTAGGGGAGGTTGGGGCGGCCGCGGTTTGGCGCGGAGACGGGGCTCGGCGACCTCTAGCACCGAACCGCGGCGGCGCACGGGACAAACCGGCGGCGGCGGCCCCGTGCGCAGGAGCGGCGAGCTGCGACGGTTTGGACGTGCTCAAGATGAAAGACGACGTGCGCGACGAGGTCGAGGCGAGCCGTAGGCGGGGGTGCGGGCCGGGCACGCGGCCACCCGGGCGAGCGCCGCATGCGCCCGCGCGTGCCGCGGCACGGCGCATGGCCGGCCGGCGTTCCCGCGGGGTGGGCTCGGTGCACGGGGAAAAGGCGAGGAGGAGGGTCCACCGCGGTGCTCCGGGTCCACGGCCGACGTCGCCCGTGCGTCCGTACGCCGGATCGGCTGCCCTCGCCACGTGGACGGCCGGCGGACCGGGCGCGCGCGCGCGCCCAGCAAGGCACGCCGAGCACGGCGCCCGTGCGTCCGGGCCCGGTTTCAATTCCCCGTACCGCTTTTCGAAAATGCCTAACTCCAAAAATCGTCAACTAAGTGAAAAATCTCCCAAAAGCAAAGTTGTAGAGGAGCCGTAGATCTACAACTTTCCCGAAGGGCGACATATGTTTTGATCGATGGTTTGCCCGGAACGCCAACCGAAGTTGCAGATTTTCCACGGCTCGGTTCTTCGTTCACAGCGCGAAAACTCGATTTTTGGCCAATTTGCGCTCAAAATTGGAATGTCCGCCAATTACGAAAAATGTGTTCCCGGAAATAACGAACAACTTTCGTATTGGCCGATTTTGAACTTCTATAGTGAAATTTGGAGAACGCGCAAGAAAACCATTTCAGCCTTTAAAGTAGATCTAGGGTTTGACCGTGATTAGAGATTTTGACCGAGGTCTTTTGTGCAAAAGTGTGCTCGATCACGTCAAACATGCTTAGGAGGTAATTAACCTTGATTAATTCATATAATTAATGTCATTAGAGCAACAAAACATCCGGGATGTTACAGCCTACCCCCTAAGAAATCTCGTCCCGAGATTTAGGATTTAAAAGATGGAAGTAGGGGAAAGAACTTACCTTGCCTTGATTCAAGAAAACCTGAATAATTCTCATTGAGATAATGTTCAGTCTCCCATGTAGCTTCTTCTACGGTATGATGACTCCATTGGATTTTATACATCTTTACAGATTGCCTTCGAGTTTTTCTTTCTTTTACATCAAGAATTCTCAAAGGATGTTCCACAACAGAGAGATCCGGTTCAATCCAAGCATTAGCTTCTTCAATAACTTCTCTAGCCGGTTCACGTGCACATTTCCTCAATTGTGATACATGAAACACATTGTGCACGGCAGAGAATCGTTCGGGTAGCCGAATACGGTATGCCACTGGCCCACAGACTTGAATGATCTCATAAGGGCCAATGTAGCGAGGAGCTAGCTTCCCTTTCACATTAAATCTTTGGACACCCTTGGTTGGCGAAACTTTTAAGTACACAAAGTCACCAACTTTATATTCTCTAGGTGCCTTTCCCTTGTCATAATGACTCTTTTGTCTTTCTTGCGCAATCCTCAAGTTTTCCTTAATTACCCTCACTTTTTCTTCGGCATCCTCAACTAAGGCTGGACCAAAGAATTTCCTCTCCCCGGTCCGTGACCGGTTCAAGGGAGTACGACATCTCCGTCCATAAAGAGCCTCAAAAGGTGTCATTTTCAAGGCGGCCCGATAACCGTTATTGTAAGAAAATTCGACCAGGGCGAGACACTTGTCCCAACTCTTATCAAAATGAATCACGCATGCTCGCAACATGTCCTCTAGAATCCGGTTTACCCTTTCGGTTTGACCATCGGTCGAGGACGATAAGCCGAACTCGCGTATGATTTTCGTGCCAAGTGACTTATGTAATTGTTCCCAAAAACGTGCCACAAAGAGAGATCCCCTATCGGAAATGATGGTTTTAGGAACACCATGCAAGCGAACAATGTGCTCAATATAAAGACTTGCATAATCTTTGGCATCATATGTAGTGCGGACGGAATAAAGTGAGTCGTTTTTGTCAATCTTTCAACGATAACCCGGATGGAATCATGTTTCCTAGATGTGAGTGGCAATCCGGACACAAAGTCCATACTTATGTCATCCCACTTCCATGAAGGTATGGGTAGGGGTTGAAGAGTACGGAAGGTTTCAAGTGACTTGCTTTAATTCTTTGACAAGTATCGCATTCAGACACATATTTGGCAATGTCCACCTTCATATTGGACCACCAAAAATTTTCCTTTAAATCTTGATACATTTTACTACTCCCCGGATGGATAGAGAATTTAGAGAGATGACCCTCATCAAAGATTTCCTTTTTCAACTCCCAATTATCTGGGACAACAAGGCGTTGCCCAAACCAGATTATATCTTTCTCATCCTTTCGGAAGCAATTATGTTTAGGATCCTTTTCTAGCAATTTTTGTTTAATTAAGAGAATACCCTCATCTTGAAGTTGAGCCTTAACAATTCTATCAAATAGGTTAGACTGCGGAAAGAGCATTTAGGCTTCCTTGTTCAACAATTTCCAAGTTTAGCCTTCTCAAATCCTCACACGAGTGTCACCGTAAGGTTCCATTGATAGGCAATTGCGGTGAGCCTTGCGGCTTAGAGCATCCGCAACTACATTCGCCTTTCCGGGATGGTAATGGACCTCAAGATCATAATCTTTAATTAACTCTAACCATCTTCTTTGCCTCATATTTAAATCGGATTGAGTGAAAATGTATTTGAGGCTTTTGTGGTCGATAAAGATATTGCGGCGGGTTCCCATAAGGTAATGCCTCCATATTTTCAATGCATGAACAACCGCCGCTAGCTCTAAGTCATGTGTGGGATAATTCTTTTCATGAGGGCGAAGCGCTCGTGAGGCATAGGCAATAACCCGATTTTCTTGCATAAGAACACGGCCAAGACCCGTGCTCGAAGCATCACAATAAACTTCATACGGCTTTGAATTGTCCGTTGCGCTAGCACTGGGGCTGAAGTTAAATGTTCTCTTAATTTTTGGAAAGCTTTATCACAAGCCTCACTCCACACAAATTTCACTCCTTTCTTTAGCAACTCAGTCATAGGCTTAGCAATTCTAGAGAAATCCGGAATAAAACGGCGATAATAACCAGCCAAGCCTAGGAAGCTGCGGATTTGATGAGCTGATTTAGGAGGTTGCCAATCCATAACCTCTTGCACTTTGCTTGGATCGACAGATATGCCTTCGCTGGAAATAGTGTGCCCCAGAAACTTAACACTATCCAGCCAAAACTCACACTTGGAGAATTTAGCATAGAGTTTATGTTCTCGCAAGCGTTGTAGGACAATGCGAAGATGTTCCGCATGTTCTTCCTTATTCTTAGAATAAGTAAGGATGTCGTCAATGAAAACCATGACGAATTTATCCAACTCCGTCATAAATACGGAATTCATGAGGTACATGAAGTAGGCTGGTGCATTTGTAAGACCAAAAGACATAACCAAGAATTCATATAGGCCATAGCGAGTAGAGAAAGCTGTCTTGGGAATATCACTAGGCCGGATTTTAATTTGGTGATAACCGGACCGAAGATCGATCTTTGAGAAGACCTTAGCTCCGACCAACGGGTCAAATAGCACATCAATGCGGGGCAACGGATATTTGTTTTTGATAGTCACCGCATTGAGAGGTCGGTAGTCCACACACAACCTCGGGCTACCATCTTTCTTTTTCACAAAGAGGGCGGGGACGGCCCCAAGGAGAAGAGGCTGGGGCGGATGTAGCCCTTATCAAGCAACTCTTGAAGTTGTTTCTTTAATTCGACAAGTTCTTTGGGTGGCATTCTATAGGATCGCTTAGAAATAGGAGTAGTGCCGGTACCGTAGCTCAATGACAAACTCAACATCTCTCGTCCGGTGGCAAGCCGGGCAATTCATCGAGAAAGACATCCATGTACTCACATACTACCGGAATGTCCTCAAGTTGAGTAGTTATGGCTGCATACACACATGAGCCTTTATGGCTTCGTTCGGGGAAGGTAAAGAATTGAATTTCCGACCAAAGGTGAGTTGATTTCTAACATCCTTTCGTAAATATCCAGGACAACTTTGTCTTGAGCCATCCAATTCATGCCTAAGATAACATCTACCCCATCTAGGTACATAGTGACCGGATTAGCTAGAAAAGTTTTGCTACCTATCTCAAGTGGTACGCTTAAGGCTACTTGATTTGAAGCAACCTTTCCACCCGGTGTGGCAATTATATAGGCTCGCTTAGTATGACACCACTTCAAGTCCAAATTTCTCACGGTTTTCACATTAATAAAGCTATGAGTAGCACCAGAATCAAATAATATAATAAGCGGACGACCACGGATAGAAAATGTACCCGTCAAGACCGGTGCTCCCTCCGGTAGATCAACCACCTGTGGTGAAGTTTAAACGACTTTGCTTCACTTGCACGGTTGTTTCTTTCCTTGATTTCCGGCCTTAGAGCCTTGCCCCCGACTTTGCCGATGTTGCTTGTCGAGGGCGTGTGCACTTGTTAGCATAGTGCCCCGGTGTCCGCCGGTTATAGCAACGGCGATCATCATTGATGCGGGCGGTGGGGGTGCACTAGGCCTAGGAGCGGTCTGCCGAGTGTTGCGATAGCCAAAGGCGCCGGACGGCTTAGACGAGATTGCCTCATCACCCGGCGTCCAGTCGAAGATGGCCGGGGGGCACCACCGCACATTCTTCTTCACAAATTTAAATTTCTTGCCTTGGCCATCGCTCGAAGCTTGATTGAACTTCCTCTTTCTATCTCGTTGAGCCCTCTTCATGGCGTCCTCTCGAGAGATGGCCAAGTTCACTAGCTTAGGATAGCTATCGGTTTCGATTAAGTTCAACCTCTCGTAGAGCTCTCCATCAAGCCCTTCACGGAATCGCTCCATCTTTTTCTTATCGGTATCAACATGATAGTCCCCATACCGACAGAGACTATTAAACTTCGAGCATACCGATAGACGAGTCGAGCCTTGTTTGAGATTCATTAGCTCTCTCATCTTCCTATCAACAAGACCCTTGGGAATATGATGCTCTTTAAATGCTTTCTTGAATTCCGCCCAAGTAATCCGGTGACCCCGTGGCTGCATGGACTTGAAATGCTCCCACCGGATTAAAGCTTCACCCCTCGATTCTTTGAGCGTGCGAAGCCTGCCTTAAGTTCTTCTGAGCAAGGCAGTGTGAAGATGGAAAACATGGCCTCTAGGGCCCTGATGAAAGCATCAGCCTCTAGGGGCTCCTCTGCCTTGGTGAAGAGGGGTGGCCTCATTGCCCTGAATTTTTCATAGGACATGACTGCATTAGGCCCCTCCTGAACATGGCCTTGATTGTGCACAGGCTGCTGCAATCTTTGTGCAATTTGCTGCTGAGTCTGCAAAATTTGGCGCAATACTTCTGTCTGCGCAGCGATGAAAGCTTCTGCGGGTGTCATGGGTGGAGGTGGGGGAAGAGGAGCATCCCCACTGCCTCCCGCACCCCGAGAGTTATTCTGTGTGTTATCCGACATCTGAAAAGTTGAACTTTCATTAGATACATATTCAAAGCTTGCTTAAAAGAATACAAGAAGAATATGCATACGAAAATTCAGACTTATAGAAAATTTCAGAATTCATACAGCATCACGGTTCTGAGTAAATAATTCATAACTCTCTGTACAGAAGTCCAAAAATTCATAAAATTTGGTCAGCATGTGTAGAATTTGATAAGCTTCAACTTTGGTATTCAACTCCAGATCAGATTCATCTTTTAAAGGGGTCGAAAAATTCAGTTTCAAAGGTTCTGTCTAGCAGTTTGGACAGCAGCCAGCAACTTACTAAAAATTCGATATTTCTTAAAGTACACATGCAAAAATGCTGAATTTTGGTGAGCATGACCATTATAAAATTTCACACAACTTTGGTAGTCATTGCAAAATCCAGAAATGACCATAACTTTCTCCATTTCATTTCTTAGGAAGATTGCTGCCGGGAAGGTGTTTTTCCACCATAATTACAGATTACAAAATTTGGTGGATCACCATTACATAGGGGGTCACTATGTAGCTTCTAGCTACACAAAAGAATACTCTAAGTCAGCCTAGCACCAAAATCCAACCAAAAGGGCTAACAAGAGTACATGCCAAGGTTTCCTACTACACAACTAGGATCTAGGTCCTATGTACAAACTATGGAGAGTTTCCCCGCGACATGTAGGAATAGAGCACCAAGCTCCTCTAATCGAGTCCGGGAACGTCCTGAACCTCCTCTGGGTCCAGCTGCATCTCCATCTGCTCATCATCCACAATAGCCGGTGGGTGGTGCAACTGCTGGAGCATAAGCACAACACCCTCCAAAGCCTGTACATCGAGCTCGAGGTCCCCAACCTGCTCCTGCAAATCCTGGATGTGCTCAAGGTGCACAAGCCTCTCAGCATCCCTGTCAACCAGCTGAACCTGCAGAGCCTGCTGCCCAGCCTGCAAGTCCAGAATCTGCTGCAAGTGGTCACCTCGCTCAAACAGAAACTGGTGTGCCTGCTCCTGGAGCTGCTGTATCTGATCCTGAAGGTCAGCAATAATCTGCACAGCCTGGGTGTACTTAACATACTGCTCGGTGTAAAGGCCGACAACCCAGGAGATGTACCAAGTAGCTCCAGTGAGACGACTAGCCAAGTCATCTGCGATAACCCGACGAAGATCCTTTAGAGCGTACAAGGCCCTCAAGCACGTGCCCAACATCTCTACTGTGTCGTAGGGTGGCACAGTCTCGAGAAGTGTGGCTATATTAGCCATCCTGGCTAGCCACAACGGATCGTTGGGGTCCAAGGCTAGAGCCAACCCCAACGGTGTCTGAAGCATCTCCTGCGGCCTGTGGGTGGAGAGAGCGTGGAGCACCATCAAGGGCGACGACTCCACCTGCCTCGACAGCTTGGAAACGAGAGGAGCTCCATGCTCAAGTCCGCCCACTCGGGGTGGCCGGGTGGGGGAGCACGATCACTCGAACTCGCAGCTCGGTACACCCCACTCCTCGTACTCCACCCCCTCGTAGAAGGGAGGGGTGGTGTAGCCGACAGCACTCAAGGCTCTCCACGCAATGCGTGTGCAGCCCTCCCACTGCAAGCCAGTGGTGGCAAACGTGCCATCAGCGCCCACCACAACGAACC
This sequence comes from Cenchrus americanus, assembly GCA_947561735.1. Lineage (NCBI taxonomy): Eukaryota > Viridiplantae > Streptophyta > Magnoliopsida > Poales > Poaceae > Cenchrus > Cenchrus americanus. The sequence continues at coordinate 253,820,006 of OX387241.1, forward strand.
CAGGGGCAGCCATCTGTAAAATAATTACAAACACATGTTAGAACCCAAAAATATGAGTTTAACATGCAATATGGCAAAACTGGCAGTTCTGAACAAAAATTCATAACTGCAAAACCAGTACCCCAAAAAATCCAAATTTTTGTGAGCAACTCGACAATGTTATAACTCACATTTTTGGTACTCAAAGGTCGAACTAATTCAGATTGGAAAAGGGTGAAAAATGTTCATTTTCAGAGTGCTATTGCCCAGAATTTCAGCAGGGCAGAGCTTCACTAAAAAGACCATAACTCAATACATGAGTACCCAATTACCATGACATTTTTACAGCATGATCTATGCTAAATAATGAACATTTTTGCTGTAGATTCTCAGGTCAAATTCTGTTTGGAACTATAGGTAAAGATTCGAGTTTTCCGCCTAACTCAGAATTCGACAGCATTTCAGCAAGACCTAGGCTAGTCATTTTGATCCTAACTTCAGTTTTAAACCTCCTAAAATCATGAGAAATTCAGGGAGCAAACTTAACTAGGTGATGAACAATTTTCCTAAAGAACACCTAGCCAGAAATTTTCTAGATAATCCTTAGGAAGGTTTGGACAGCAGCTAGTTAAAATTTTGCTTAATCACACATCAAAGCATCAAACTAGCATGATTGATTCTTAAGAAACACAATTTAACTAAAGACCAAATGACACATGATTTAAGTTCATTTTTGGTTCAATAGCTTTTACATGATGCAAAAAGCGTCCTAAACTTCCTCACAAAGCCTTTAAGCTTAAAAACGAAGTTAGTGCCGGTGGCAGGCATATATAAACGTCTCTCCCTATAATAACTAGTCAGAAGCTATTCGTTTCTTTAATTACCGTACCTAACAACCGTGGTTAGTGTACCTGCAGAAAATCACAGATATTCAAGACCTTTTGTGCCAGCACTCACAAAAGCGTCCACATTCATTACCGTTCGCTTATAGAAACAGTATCCATGCGTAAAGCCGCTGCATGGACAGCGTCCTATTTAAGACTCTGACGCGACGTGAGTGCCCATTGTAATAGGCCTCACTCATCCCTCACGGACTTTCCCGTGGTACCATCACGTATGGCAAAACGTGACGAGACTCGTACGCGACGTGACACCCATTGGAATAGGTCTCACTAGTCCCTCACGGGACTTCCCCGTGGTACCACCACGTATGGCAAAACGTGATGAGACGCGAGACGCGACGTGGCACCCATTGGAATAGGTCCCACTAGTCCCTCACGGGACTTCCTCGTGGTACCACCACGTATGGCAAAACGTGATGAACTAGTATGGTTGTGCATGAAAGTAAGTTTTGACAGAAATAAATGTCTTTGGAAGTCGGACTAAATACACCATAATATATTAGCCACCTGAAAGAACCCGAAAATTCCCTCTAGGGCCTCTCGGACTAGATTAAACCTTAACGTCCTATTCTTTTAGCAAGATTATTAATCTTGGCAAATTTTATTCCAAAAACAAGTTTGTTAAGGTATTTTAATTACTCTGGTGCATATCATCGCTCTGATACCAGCTGTGACGACCCGCCTCCCCGAGGCCGGGCCCGCCTACTCCTGGCAGCTCTCTAGGACCCCAAGAATATCCCCACAGACCAACACATGTCTTTCCTGCGCACTTTGTCCTCACTCATGCGCACCCGGGAAGGACTTCCCGGTCGGTCACCCATCGCTCCAAGCCAAGCACGCTTAACTTTGGAGTTTTTAGTGATGGGCTTCCGGAAAAGAAGTTGCAACTTGTTGATATGAGTATCCTTATCAATCCTATTAAGCCTTGGGCCGGGATGTCACATACACCCCCCCTCAGAAGATCGACGTCCTCGTCGATCAACCCCAAGCCAGGAACGTCCTCTCTTGGCCACGTCCGTGGGTTCGGTGCCGCGCATGTGCCATGCTGTGTGACCACTCAGGGTCTGCAGCTGGTCGAGCTCGCCGATGGCCGGCGGGAGCGTGGACGTGATGTTGTAGCCGGTGAGGAAGATCTCGATCACGCGGCCCGGCCTGGTCGTTGCAGAACGCCGGCGAGGCGCAAGCCGTGCCGCCGGGCCGCCAGCCCGACAGCACGGCTGGGTTGCCGAACTGCTCCCTGATCTTGATCAGCGCCGGGAGGTCTCGGTTGGGCTGAGACTGAGCGAGTGACCTGGTGATCATCATCAGTTGGAAAGATAGCAGCAGGAGGACTGTGTGGCTGGCCATTGTGAAGGAATGTTAATTTGGTGCTTGTGCTACTGCTAGCTAGCTTGTGCGACTGTGAGGTGTGGAGTGATGAAGTGCTCGGCGATGCATCCGGCCGGAATATGTAGGCGATCGATGAGGTCAACTTTGGAGGAAGTGTTAACGTGTGATCTTGAAGATAATAAGCTAGGCGACCAAAGTTTTGGTCAAGGGCTTTCAGAGTCGTTTGATGCAGCTGCAAGGAAGAGGAACGTGGATAGTGGGTACACAGTTCCTTTACGTGCACTCACATGCAGCGACTTATTATCCCCCAATCTTGTCTCACTACAGGATTCGGGGTCTTCTCCGACAGCGGGGATCCTCTCGGCGAAGGCCCTTTCCCACTCATTGAAGGCTTCACCGAGAGTTAGCTCTCAGCGAAGGCCACATGTTGAAGCCCTACCGGTGAAGTGAGCTTCGCCGAGAGCTTTCCTGGATCCTCTCGGCGGATATGCGCCAAGAGGAGTCCTTGGCTCTCGCCGAAGGGCCTCTTACCGTCACGGCACACCCCACCGTTAGGAGTGTGGACTACTCCTTCGCCGAGAGCCAAATATTTGGCTCTCGTTGAAGAAGTGCTCTTCGCCGAGAGTTGAGTCTTCTGCTCTCGGCGAAGAACTGTACCCCACACAGTGTTGGGCGCCCCCTTTGCCGAGAGCATGTGACGAACCGCCCAAAATAGTTCCGTATTATCGCCTAAGCCGGTCCACGTGGCCATTAAGAAATAATAAAGAACTATTCCGTCGCTTCCGTCGGGTAAAGCCCGGTAAATCACCTACAACGGGATCGCCGATATGCGCTAAGCCCACACGAAGGCGGGACCGAGTACAACATTACATTACATAAAAGGTTCACAAGTTTAACATTATTACAAACCAGGTTTTTGGTACATAAAAGTAAACATGGTTCGAGTTTAAACAAGCGGAATATAAACTAGCGCATGATACACACGGGAGGCCATCCATGCATATCACTCCTCATCATCGTTCTCCCATTCAAGCTCCCAACCAACGGGATAGAACCAGGCCAGATGGGATTACCTGAAAACAACAAATTAAGCAAGGCTGAGTACTAAGACTCAGCAAGACTTACCCGACAAAAATAAAGTAAGACTAGACATGCAAGGCTTTTTGGCTTGTGGGTTTGTTTTGCCAAAAGCGACTAAGAGTGGATCCTTAATTTCAAGTTTTAGCTCATATTCTAGTATGTTAATCAGTCTAGGTGAGCACCTGTACTAAACAAGCATGTTGTGCAACAATATTAAACAAGTAGCAATATTAATCCAAAATGTTCCATAAATAAACATGGGGTAGCCAGTGGTCAAGCCGACTCAGATAACGGCGAGTGACCGACGATCGATCGATTTATAGCCTTGCAAGGTAAACCCAAGATACACGGAAGAAGTAGACCCCAAGAATTCAAATAAAAGCAAATGCGGGGGTCTACCCCGACCGAGCGGTTCCCAACATCCCACGAGTTTGGGATCGACGCTACAAACTACGGTACACGGTTATCCGGAAGGTCTAACCCGACCAGTCCGGACTCACACACTATACCACGGGTAGCTAGCCCGGAGACACATCCCAAGCGGGTAGCTAGAAAGATCCCGCCCCGGTTCAGAAGGTACTAGGCTTACCGGTCCCATTCCCGACAAGCACTTGGTACGTTCAATAGCTTAGGACCAGCACCATGCTACTCGGTCGAGACCGAACCCATTGCTCTTACCACATGAGCGAGTCATTTTAACAAACTTATGATTCCAACATAAGCATCCTATATCTCGCGAGCAATGAGTCATTACTCGACTTCTACCGTGATCCTAGAGCATGGCACTAGCGTTCCTAACATACTAGTAAAAGAGCATAGGAGTCCTAAGGATCATGCAACTAGGTTTCAAAACAACTCCTGAAACTTAAATGCACAAGTAAAGCAATAAAGCGCTCAAAAGTAAAGGACATGAGTTTAATTTAAAACATGGGTTAGATGAAACCGGTGCTTGCCTTCCTCAGACTCAGTTCCTAAACAAGCCTTTGGCTCTTCTGGACTTTGGTCCAGGTCTTGCTGCACACTAACTTGATTCAACTCTCCGCTAGCTGCTCCCTCCTCCTCCTGGGTGAGCGTGTACGTCCCGTCCGGTAAGTCTACACGTACACATGCATATGCATTAATTATAGCTAATCTTGATGGTGACTGTGTACATATAAGCAAGTTAAGTTACTTAACTTCACCAAACAGCAAGGGGTGTGACTAAATATCAAAAACAGAACCAAACATGATTTCACAAATTTAAAGCTTTAATATCCATTTCTTTCTTTAATTACTTAAAACAAGCCTTTCTACCATAAATCCAAATTAAATAAAAAACACTTCCAAAGAGCCTAATCTTTTGCACACAGCAACATATGCTTAGTTTAAGCTCTCACACCAAAATTTGGCCTAAGATCATTTATAAATTAATTTATACGAAAAAGACAAATCGCAGCCTAGTAAATCAACATTAATTCGTATAAAAAGATTTAATAAACTTTTTGATCTCAAATTTCTCCTGCAGGTCAAGCATGCCAAAAATGAGTTTCTGAACAAGGCATGGTTGCAAATTCAATTTATTTTTCAGATTTCGAATTTAAGCTCCTACACAATATTAAATCCAAAACACCTAGTAAACAATTCCATAAATTCACATCCATCACACCAGGGGTACTACTCATTAAGTCAAAGCCCTAGGGTGCACTTGTGTTCAAAGAAAAGTTCATTAAAGGTGCTATAAAAAGCATCAAACTTATTCTAGCATAAACCTTACAAAACTCATAACTGAAAATATACCCGTCAAAATCATGCAAATTTTTGTCACAGATCTAGACATGATATAAAGAGCAACATATCCAAAATTCAAGTTCATAGCATGTGTATATTTTAAATCACACTAAAAATACTCCAAACTGAGTTTGAATTTTTAATTCAAAAACTGTACAGAAAAACCCTATACATGTTTTCTAGAAAAGGTAGGTTTCTTCACCACAAACCCAACAAAATTGGTTTTGCATTTTTCTGATTTTTCTACGATTTTTAATGATGTTTCGAAGGTACTGCTGTAACCCTAAAATTCACCTTTACAACCGGGTCCCTGAAATTTTACAAAAATCTCCTTGCAATTAAAACCACCTTTGCAATGTCACCCCTCGCCGGCGCGGTGGCCCACTCCGGCGGCCGGAGGAGGGCGGAGGGGCGCGGGCGAGCACCCAGGCGGCACCGGCGGGCCACCCCGGTGCCGCCGGTGTGCGCGGCCCGGCCGGGAGGCGGTGCCGGCGGCCCCCTGCGCGACGGCGCGCGGGGGTTGCCGGCCGCCCGGGAACAGCCGCCGGCGGCGGCGGCCCTAGGGGAGGCGCGCCGAGGTGGGGGGGCGCACCGCTGGAGGGTAGGGGAGGTTGGGGCGGCCGCGGTTTGGCGCGGAGACGGGGCTCGGCGACCTCTAGCACCGAACCGCGCGGCGCACGGGACAAGCGGCGGCGGCGGCCCCGTGCGAGGGAGCGGCGAGCTGCGACGGTTTGGACGTGCTCAAGATGAAAGACGACGTGCGCGACGAGGTCGAGGCGAGCCGTAGGCGGGGGTGCGGGCCGGGCACGCGGCCACCGGCGAGCACGGCGCGTAGCCGGCCCCGGCGTTCCCGGGGGTGGGCTCGGTGCACGGGAAAAGGCGAGGAGGAGGGTCCACCGCGGTGCTCCGGGTCCACGGCCGACGTCGCCCGGGCGTCCGTACGCCGGATCGGCCTGCCCTCGCCACGTGGACGGCCGGCGGACCGGGGCGCGCGCGCACCCGGCGGCACGCCGAGCGCGGCGCCCAGGCGTCCAGGCCTGGTTTCAATTCCCTGTACCAGTTTTCGAAAATTCCTAACTCCAAAAATCGTCAACTAAGTGAAAAATCTCCCAAAAGAAAAGTTGTAGAGCAGCTGTAGATCTACAACTTTCCCGAAGGACGACATATGTTTTGATCGATGGTTTGCCCAGGAACGCCAACCGAAGTTGCAGATTTTCCACGGCTCGGTTCTTCGTTCACGGCGCGAAGAAACTCGATTTTTGGCCAATTTGCGCTCAAAATTGGAATGTCCGCCAATTACGAAAAATGTGTTCCCAGAAATAACGAACAACTTTCATATTGGCTGATTTTGAACTTCTATAGTGAAATTTGGAGAACGCGCAAGAAAACCATTTCAGCCTTTAAAGTATATCTAGGGTTTGACCGTGATTAGAGATTTTGACCGAGGTCTTTTGTGCAAAAGTGTGCTCGATCACGTCAAACATGCTTAGGAGGTAATTAACCTTGATTAATTCATATAATTAATGTCATTAGCGCAACAAAACATCCGGGATGTTACAGAGCAGTGGCTTTTGCTCTCGGCGAAGATTTTTTTCTTTTTTTCCAGCAGTCTCAAATATTCACACAAATCACATATATCATCGCAGGCATATATAATATTCATCACAGGCATATAATATTCATCAGATGCATATATATTCATCACAATCATATATATTCATCACATAGTCCACCAATGATCACATAATCGACAAATTCATCACATAGTCACGAACTGCAAGTCACAATGGTCCAAATGCAAATAAAAATAGCTAAGTCCACGAACTCACTCGTCCGGCTAATGATCATGCGGCGACTGGGACCCCAACCCCCCCGTGGGTGGCTGCTGTGGCCACAGGACCCACCTAGACGCCTGTGGCATCCCCTGCGAACTATGAGGCAGCTGCTGAAGGCCAGGTCTCGGCCACGGGCCAGGTGGCACCCACTGCATCCCACCCCAAGGAGTCTGCTGAGCTGGCGGGGACCCGTCGAATGCAGCAGGCCCATCATTTGATGCTGCCGATAGATCCTGCGTAGAATTTAAAGTGTCAATTAGAAATTTCGACAGCACCTCCCCTGCACTGTGAGGTATTCAGAACCTGCAAGAAAAGCCACAATACGAAGGTCGGGCCACACAAAAAATATCTTCTCACGGCTTGATGGCCGGACACATGCCATGTGGTGCCGTACGACACGTGGTCAAATTGACATAAATGAATGTACAAGGTTTTTAGCATTTGTATGAAGTCATTCTAGGTCACTACTAGAAAAAAATGGCAGGATTCAAAGTAACTCACCGGAGAAATAGCGGTCGGTCGAGCGAGTGGAGGAAAGAACGCTTGTGGTAGTGGAGGGAGTTGCACCTGTGGCGCCACCGCGTGACCAAGGTTTTCCAAGTACTGAAAGCACGGAGGCAAACTGCTGATTGTGGGCCGACTGTAACGCCTCCATCTGCTTCTGGTGGACCTCGGCCATCTGTCGCAGCTGCTCTTGGGATTGCCTTTGCGTCTCTTCTACCTGCCTCTCCCGCTCGGCCTTCTCTGCTGCAAGTTGGGCCTACAATATTTGATCCAAAAATTTGAATACAAAGCAATTATATGTAAATATCAATGGACGACAAAGACAACAGAAATAACCTGGAACTAAACGTCTGCGAAGCAGTGGGCCGCCTATGTATGGGCGGGGCTGAGCTTGTGCCCCTATCTCGAGATCGAACTGCCGTGAGCATCGGAACAGCGGACGGAACCAGGAGACTGTCACCCACATGGTACCGTCCATGCATCCTGCCTTCTCCGCTCCTCACGACACTTTCTCCATCAAGAGGCTCTGTCATTGGATCGAAGTCTGGCCCACGAACCTCCCTTGCCGTCGTGACGTACCTTGTGATGCGGGACTGGATTGTCAGGATGTTGTACGCCTCGAGCGGGTCGTCCACGTTGAAGGTGACGTCAGCCTTGGCCTTGCCCTTGTGTGCTATGCCATATGCCTGGAGCTCGCTGCAAGGCTGATTCTCATGTGCCTGAGACTGCAAGAAAACAACAAAGTGGGAGCCTTGGCCTTGCCCTTGTGTGCTATGCCATATGCCTGGAGCTCGCTGCAAGGCTGATTCTCATGTGCCTGAGACTGCAAGAAAACAACAAAGTGGGTGTTAGAAAACAACAAAGTGGGTGTTAGAATAATTGAGAGTTAGACAACAAAAAATCGAAATAAAGAAATAAATAAACGTACCCATCTACGACCGAACTCGCGAAGGTTAATGGGGCCTTGGTGGTGTGCCGGACCTGCCATCTTCAAACGCCGCTCCCGGCGCTCGAGGTGCTTTGCCTCCCAATCCAGCTCAAACCACTTGTTCACAATTGCCCTCCAAACGTGAGGCCAGTCAGCACACCACCATGGAGGCACCTACAAGTCATCAAGTGCATACTGTACAAAAACATCAAATTGAGCAAATGAATCTAAGAAAAATAAATTGAGCATATTTACCTCCATGTATTGTTCTGGAGTGAGCCGGAGGTTTCGCATGTCCGACTTTCGGACTTTCTCATGTCGCTGAGCCTTTCCAGACCATGGTTTGCGAGACGTGGGACTCGTAAATCATATCTGACACAAGTTTCCGACAAATGAACATGGTGTTGTCATTCGCCGCTGTCTCGTATCCCAAAAAAACTCTGTAGAAATCCTGCATATAAAAGTGTTGTCAATACACGAGACAAATCCAATTAAGTCAGAAAACATAATTTATTGATAGGAAGACACACCCAAAACTCGGAAACCACCCGGACGGCCTTGTTCGGGAACACCCGCGTAGTCGGATCCTGGACATCGGGCATGAGGGTGTAGTGGTCAAACGACGTCACCAGCACCTCTCGGCGAGCATCTCCCTCGCCAACCCACACGAACCCGGGGTAGTGAAGCCTGGTCAAAACGCCCAAGATGCCATTGGGAAGACGGTTATGACCACCTGGACTCTCGATCTTCCACCTGCTGCCAAAATTATTCACAAAATGTATTAGTTTCAATGTGAGTTTGAAGAGAACCAATGAAAAGGTTAAGATAAGTTATCGTGTTCCCTCGGGTCTCATAATCAGGCGGTTCACGGGTAGTATGGGTCGTTCTGGAAGTGTCGAATGGCCTCGCACATAGACCTTTGGCCTCGCCACCGCCCCCGCCTCCTCCTCCTCCTCCTCCTCCTCCTCCTCCTCCTCCTCCTCCTCCCTTTCCTGCACCTCATCATCCTGCTGCTGCACCTCGTGCTCCTCCGACGACGACGGCGGCGGCGGCGGCGGCGACTCCTCCGCCGCAACTAGAGAGGGTGCACTCTTGCGACCCGTGGCTCCAAACGAACCGAAGGGTACCACGGAGGGGGGGCCTCGACACCCTCCTCATCATCCCGGAGCCCAGAGCCTCGTCCTGGTACAAGTCATTGAGGTTCCTCACCAAACGACCGCGCTGCTTCGGCACCTTCTTCTTTGGCGGCATCTTGGATCAAACACTTGAAATAAACAAGAGTAAATCAATTAGTACATAATTACATTTAAATATAAATTAGTAATAAATAAGAAACAAATTATACTAGTACATGAAACAAAATATCCTAGTAAATTATAAACATATTTACAATTAGTACAGATCTTACATGTTTTAGAAATAATCATCATAATCCGGAATATTTGGATCATAGTCATCATCACTATCTCACATGTCCATAGACTCAACGCCGTGCTCCAAAGGCGGAACGGTGTCATCATCATCATTGTCATTGCCTAAACGTAATCACTCAAGTAATCTTAGGTCGTCATCATTTTGAACCTCTTCTACATCATCGTCATTGATGCCCATTTCATTGTCTACTTCCATTTCGATCGCTTAGGTTAAGTCTATCTCAAAGCTCCCCTCTAGCCCATCCTCTTGGAAGAACTCTCCGTCATATGTGTTTGGGTCTAGTAGGTGGTAATCTTCATTGCCTGGAGCAGGTAGTTTACTGTGTGGCGATACCTTGTACACAACACTCCAACCCTAGATACGCTTGTCAATTTTACAAGGGTATGAGAGGTAATATACTTGTGTGGTCTGTTGGGCCACAATATAGACATCGTGCCCTGGGTACACAGATGACTGCTTAATTTCGACGAGCCCAAGATTCTTATTCTGTCTCATACTGCGAGTGCTTGGATCAAACAAATGGCACTTGAATATGATAGGTTTAAGAGGTTTGCAACCATGATACTCGAGTTCGTATATTTCTTGAAGTCTTCCAAAGTAATCTACCCCATCGGATGAGCTATGCGTACAAACTCCATTATTTGTGGTTCTTCGATTGGGCCTTTCCTCCTCATATTTTGTCGTGTGAAAGCGATACCCATTCACATCATAAACATTATATGAGTTCACCCTGAAGGCGAAACCTCCCGAAACCTGCCTCACCTCAGGATTCATCAACGGATCGGTTAGACCCTGCAACTTCAGGGAGGATAGTGGTTAATGCGATACTGAGTATGAGCTAAAATACTTTTAATGTACTGAGTACGAGCTAAATTACCTTCTGTTTGAACCATGCAATGAAATCGGTATTTCTGGTTCCTGGTGGTATGTCCGGCAAAATCCTATCAACCGCACCATGGCGAAGAAGGGTTTCCTCCTCTTGGTAGTTAGGTTGCCTTGAATGACCCCAGAATTGCTAAATAAATTCACTACACCAAATCAAATGAGGTTGGATGCAGATGAGGCAACATACAAGAAAGGAAATGATGAGATTTAACGACAACTTACTTTATGTATGGTCGTACTTCCTCAAGGTTGTGCAAAATATATATCGTGATAGTGCGCCACTCTTCAAGAGATAGTTGTCCTCGGAAAAGGCTGGGGTTCGATTCATTTTCTCCAGTATTGTATCGAGGAGGGCGATTATGCACGCTGGGAAGGTGCGGTGCTCCACATAGTATTTAGTTGTGAAGTTTGACACCTCCTGCAGAATTTGTGCCTCTGCAATGCAAGCTTCAATTTTATTTTTATTTTTACATGTGCTTCGAAGAACCTTGCAAACCCTCTCAATTGGATAGCACCAACGGTTCTGCACGGGCCCCCCAATCGTGCCTCGCGCGGGAGGTGCAAAATCATATGTTCCATCGGGTTGAAGAAGCCAGGTGGAAAGATCTTCTCTAGCTTACAGAGCAACACAAATGCAATTTATTCTAGTTTGTCAATCACAGCACGAGATAACTCCTTAGCGCAAAGCTAACGGAAGAAATAGCTCAACTCTGCCAGCACTTGCCACACATGCTCAGGCACATAGCCTCGAACCATCACCGGAAGAAGCCGCTTGATCCAAATGTGGTAGTCATGACTTTTCAGCCCTTTTAATTTTAGATGAGTTAAATTGACTCCCATCCTCAGATTCGCAGCATACCCATCAGGGAACATTAAATTTTGGATCCATTCTAGTACTTGCTTTATTTGTTCCCTACTAAGGACGAAATCAGCCTTAGGCCTTTTCCATTTCTTGCCCGGTATAGGCTTTGGGATGACTTGCTTCGGCCTATCGCATAACATTTCTATATCAACTCTAGCCTTAACATTGTTCTTACACTTCTCTGGTATGTGAAGGATCAGATGGCGACTAGAGAGGGGGGAGTGAATAGGAGCCGGTAAAAATTCTTCCCAAAGAACCCGGCCTATGTCCTACTCAAAACCCGGTCACACACAAGCGATGGATCGAATCACGCACCAATCGCCAAGACCACGAGGTTATGGATCAACCTCTAGCCTTAGGAACGATTCCTCGAAGCACACGCGGAAGCACTAGAAAGGGGAGGAAGGAATCGAACCAAGAAGCAAAGCACACAGGCTCTGGCGGACCGTCCGCGCAGGAGGGGTGGACCGTCCGCAAGAGCCGCGCGGACCGTCCGGCCTTAGCCGCGGACCGTCTGTTAATTTACACAGAACGACCCAAAGACACCCCCGTGCCACGGACCGTCCGCGGGGAGCACGCGGACCGTCCGCCAAGCACCCGCGGACCGTCCGCCCGACACCGCGGACTGTCCGAAACTTCGTCCAACCAAAAACCAAAATCACAACAGATCGAAACAAAGGACAAGCAAGAACACGAAGAACTCGGGACGAACTCGAGCGGCGCGGACCGTCCGCCAGGAGGCCGCGGACCGTCCGCGAGGCTCGGACGAACGAAAAATGCCCGACCTCGAAAGTCAACTCCCCCAAATCATCATCGGATTTCCCAAACGGTTGAAGCTTGTGGAGACAAGGGTTTGGGTACTTGAAAAGCGTCACACAAGGATGCTATAGCCCAAAAATCTTGCCTCCTAACTCCCTAAATCACCGGGAATCGCGAATCCTTTGAGCACCACCAAAACCTAGAGCACCGAACGAAAACTCACGAATCGAAGTAGTTTCCCGGCGTTTGAGGGCACAAGATCAAGCACAAAGATGCCCAAGACATCTATCCATGTTTCCCTCAAAGAAATCCGGAAAGAAACTCACTCAAATCCGCGGAATCACACCGGGAACAAAGGCACGAAAATAAGCACAAAAGGCCACGAAAAACAACCCCGAATCTTCTATACAAACCAGGAAAGATTCACAAGGTCTAGCATGCCTCCCTAGCATCCATCCCTCTCAACAAATCTCTCATGAAGCTCTCATGCTAGCCTAGAGAAAAATGGAAGAAAAATGGCTACGAAAATAAGAAAGAGGAGGGAGCAAATGAAACCCTAAGTCGCGGAGAGAGAGAGCCATCAACACACACTCCGGGCTTATATATCGGTCCCGCCGGAGTGGTAAATGACTCGACTACCCCTAACTACACTACGGCGATACAACCCACGTAGGGGCATTTTGGTAATGTTTGTGGGTCTTGCCATCGGACGGCCACGCCTTTGCCGCACCCCCGCGTCCTCCGGACGCAAGCCATGCGATCCCGCCGCGTGTCCTCCGCTTCGAAGCTTCCCGACACGCCCGGATCCCGTCTCCGTCGTGTTGGGCCCTCGGACTTGGTTTTGAGGCCCAAACCAAGAAACCGTCCGCCGATGGTTTTGTGGGCAAACCACCAAACCCCCGCGTGCCCGGTCCGGCCTCCCGCCAAACCACTTGACTTGACCGCCACCGTGCACCGGCTCACTTGTCCATGACTTCGTCTTGCTTGTGTCGCCACCATGTGGCCCGCACCCCGATCCCGCCGTCCACCGGGTCCCTCGAACCGAGCCTACTTGTCTCTCCATCTCCCGAGGCCCCTCAAGGTCGAAGACCTTTCGCGCCCGTTCTTCACCCGCAACAACACGAACTAGGCCGCGGCCTACACCCGCGCACTAAGCCAAGAGTCATTCCAACACCCGTTGTCAATCACTCATCACTAAGGAGCGGTCATCCACCGACCACCGGGACGCTCCCGGTCCTCGGTATGTCCATGATTGTACCGCACAGTGCCTCGGCAACATTCTTTTCGGTATGCATAACATCAATGTTATGTGGAAGATGAACATCTTTCATGTAGGGTAGCCTCCGCAAGCCCGACTTCTGAGTCCAGGCATGTTGCACACCATATCCCACAAAACGATGTTCTCCTTCTTTGAGCACGAGAGCGTCTACCTGAGCTTGAGCCTCGGCACCAGTCATCATGTGCGGGGGTGGATCTTTAACTACGACACCTTTTATAAAATTTTTTGTGTCTCGTCTGAATTGATGGTCAAGAGGGAGGAATTGTCGATGTTTGTCGAATGAAGAATACTTCCCACCATTCTTCAACCAAATGAACATCAGAGCTGCCTTGCATACTGGGCAAGGGAACTTCCCATGGGCACACCAGCCACAAAATATCCCATAAGCCGGCATGTCATGCAAGGAGTACATGTACCACACGTGCATTTTGAAGTTTGTCTTCATAGCTCGGTCGTATGTCACCACCCCTTCATTCCAAGCCTTGAGCAAATCATCAATAAGAGGCTCCATGTACACACACATATTATCTCCGAGTATCCAGGAATTATCAACGACACAAATACGTACTGCCGTTGAAAGACGATGTTGGGGGGTAGATTGAGGAGGGTTACAAACACGGGCCAACAAGTGTATGGGGCAGCTAACATTCCATAAGGATTGAACCCATCTGTCGCCAGTGCAACACGTACATCGCGAGCCTTTCCCGCTTTGTCAGCATGCTTCTCATCAAACTTTGTCCATGCTTCAGCATCGGATGGATGTGTAAGGTTATCACTATATTGGCGACCCGTTTTGTGCCTAGTCATTTGCTTCGCAGATTCCTCGGTCATGTACATCTGTTGGATCCGCTGTATGGACGGTAGGTACCACAGGACACTCTCAGGAGTCGTGAGCTGCGTCTTTGGACGACCCTCACCAGAGTCTACCTCAATGTACCGAGATGCTTTACATTTCGGACAGTGTGTGGCTTTCTCATGATCTTTCCTGAATAAGACACATCCATTCAGACAGGCATGTATCTTCTCGTATGACATCTTAAGTGCACGAAGGCTTCATACATGTTCTTTGGCAAAATGTGATCTTCGGGAAGCATGTCGCTAATCACGGTCACCAAAGCATCGAAGCATTCTCGACTCAGGTTATGCTGGGACTTTACGGCCATTAGGCGGCTGATGGAGTCTAGTTGAGATTGTTTGGTGTGCTTGTGAAGGGGTTTTTGTGCTGCAGCCAACATGTCATAATACACCTTCGCGCTTGGCTCTAGCTCCTCCTCTGGACGTTCTCCTTGAAAATGTGCTTCATGAAAGTCATCTAGCATGTTTGCTACTCCAGCATCACCATTAAGTTCTCCAATGCATTGTCTCACGGCCTCAGATCTCATACGACAGGTTTCACTGTGAAAGGTCCACTTGGAGTAGTCTCTCGTAAAACCAAAGTTGTGGAGATGAGTTGCCATGACCTCCTTTGTCCTTTTGTTTGAGTTTCCGCACTTGCGGCAGGGACATCATATCGTTTTACTGTCTTTAGCCCCTTTAACCTTTATAAATGCTTCATCCATGAAAGCTTAAGCATTGTCAATCCATTCTTGTGTCACACGGCCATTTGGTGCCCATCCTTTGTACATCCACTCACGGTCACCCATTCTCTATCATATCATCGAGTCATATGAAATACATTGCATCATCTACACGATGTCTACGCATTCTAAAAGGTAAAAATAGGTCCTAATCCCACCCGTGAATGTGTAGATGGGGTTAGTTCTTATGGTCTACTCCGATCCGAGACAAAATTTCGGCAGCACCTCCCCGCTGTTCTCCAAATACACGTCCCGATAGGGAGATTGTGTATCCGGAGAACAGCGGGGAAGCGCTGCCGAAACTCTATCTCAGATCGGAGTAGACCATAGAAACTAACCCCATCTACGCATCCACGGGCTGTCCAAAAAACGTGGACAATTCAAAATAGATACAGCCATAAATATGCAAAGATTTGCATATTTCAAACTGTATCTCTTTTGAACGGGAGACGCCTAACTAGGTTTCGCGATCTACAACGTCATATGTAAAGAGAATGAAATTTGCCTCACCTTGTTGGGCTGAAGACGAGGGCGGCTGCAGCTACGGACCCCTGGCGGAGGAAGGCACCGGGAACCTGAAATAAATGATCATAATAGTGTCAAATATAAATTTCGATAGCACCACCCCTGTAAGGTGAGGTTTCCAAAACATGCTACAAAAGCCACTGCACGAAGGCCGTGCTACGGACACGTTTTCTTCCAACGGCTCGATGGCCAGAAAAATCACATGTGCCTTGTAGACGATGTTTCACCTTGCTGGCTTGAAGAAGATAAAGGAAGGCAGTGGGAAGCCGATGGCGGAGGCCGGTGGCTCGGTGCTCAACTCCTGAAAAAATGAACATAATAGTTTCAATTAAAAATTTTGACAGCACCCCCCCTCTCCGAGAGGTTTTCAAAACCTGCAAGAAAACCCACAACACGAAGGTCGGGCCACACAAAAAATTTCTTCACACGGCTCCTCGATGGTCGGACACATGACAAGTATTAAAATTCAAATTGAGAGGCCTGACAAGTTCAAATTCTATATCTTAATTTCTAAATCCAAATTAAGTTTTTATACCTATCTAGAATTCTATATCAAAAATTCTAACCATACATTTCTATACATACATGTCTATATGTATCTATAATTATATATACAACATCACTAATTCATCACTAATTTGTAACTAAATTACTGAAATTAAGAGGAAGTCGAGAGAGCACTCACAAGGGGTGAAGCATCGATGCTGGATGCATTTGTGGCAATGGATCCTTCGACGTCTCCAAACCCTCCTCCCCGTCGACCTTTTCCATCCCCTCCTCCTTCTCCCCCCTCCTGCTTCTCCTTGGCAGCCGGCCTCCTCCTCCTTCTCCTTGGCAGACGACGAGGCCCGACCGGGGCTAGGGGTGGAGGGTCCACTCTCCTTCCTCCTCGGGCCACTCTTCTCCTCAAGAAAGGGCAGCAGGGGAGGGGGCAGCCGAGGGAGGGGCGATGGGCGAGACGGTAGGGGAGGGGGCGGGGTGGGGCCGGGGCGGGGCGGGCGCGGTGGTGTAGGGCCGGGGCGCGACGAGGCGCGGTGGGTCGGGGCGCGGCGGGGGCTAGGGGCGGCGCGGCGGGGGCGGTGGCGGCGGCGGAGCGGGGGCGCGGTGGGGGCGGCGGTGCGGCTCTGGTGTTGTGTGTGTGGCTCTGGTGTTGCGCGGCCTGGATGGAAAATAAAAAAAGTACCCTTCGCCAAGACCAAGATCTACGGCTCTCAGCGAAGCTGACGAGCGGGCCCCGCAACCGGTCCTTCGTCGAGAGCCAAGATCTAAGGCTCTCGGCGAAGCTGACGAGTGGGCCCCACGCTCCGGCCGCTGCCTGTCGACCTAGATTAAAAAAATTGGACGACCCTTCGCCGAGAGCCACGAGGGCCGGCTCTCAGCGATGCTGACGAGCGGGCCCCACGCTCCGGCCGCTGCCTGTCGACCTAGATAAAAAAATATTGGACAACCCTTCACCGAGAGCAACAAGGTCCTGCTCTCGGGGAAGCTGCCTTGCAGGCCCCACGCTCCGGCCGCTGCCTGTCAACCTAGATTCAAAAAAAAAAATCGGATGACCCTTCGCCAAGAGCCACGAGGGTCGGCTCTCAGTGAAGCTGACGAGCGGGCCCCATGCTCCGGTCGCTGCCTGTCGACCTAGGTTCAAAAAAAATTGGACGACCTTTCGGCGAGAGACACTATGGCCGGCTCTCGGCGAAGATCCCCTCTTCACCAGCTGCCAAACACTCGCCAAAGATTATGTTCATCAAATTTTATTTAAAAATTGCAAACAAATTCAAAATTATGCCAAAACATAACATTTCACTAGATATGTTGTGTATTGCAAATAAAGAATATGTTGTACTCGAATTCAAAATGAAATTTCACCAAGAGACCAAAACAAGTGATATTAGTTCAAATTTTCTGAAACTTCTCGTGAGATGTTCCGGTTTCTAAAGAGTGTACGTGTCAACTTATTCAAAACACTCAACTATTTATCACAATCTCTATGTGTGATATCACGACCACTCGACAAAATTCGTGATTATTCAACTTCATTTGAATTTTATATAATTTTTTTACCTTTCTACCACACGATCTTCATCACGATACGAGAACCAAATGCAAGAAAATTGAGCTTCATTTCATGTACGTAGTCACAGAGATGTCTCATGAACATGAATACCATTTTTCGAACAATTTGCTCTATGATTTTATACACTTGCAGTTCATATCAGACGTATAAGAAACAAATACAAAGAAAGAAGTGAAATTGTTAGATATAACAAACAAAGACAAAATGACACCAATTTTGAACATGTACATTGTATGAGTGTATGTGGATCATGGAAAAAGTTTGGACTCAAAATGTGAAGTTTTTTTTTGGAAAATTCGCCGTGAGCAGAGTCAAAACACTCACAGAAGATGTAATGCTCTCGGCCAAAGTGCTCCCACGCCATGTGTATTTCTTCGCCGAGAGCCATGTACGCCTGGCTCTTGGCGAATTTAACTGACGGAGACGGCCGTTACGGTTGCGGCGGTGGCGCCGTCAGCTGAACCCTTCACCGAGAGCTGAAAGCAGAATGCTCTCGGCGAAGTGGCTCTTGACGTGAGCCAGTCCTTCGCCGAGAGCCGGACCTTGTGCTCTCAGTGAAGAGAGGCTTCACCGAGAGCTGGAGCTTTGGCTCTCGATGAAGCTCCTGACTCACGGTGAAGACTTTGTTTCCGGTAGTGTCTCGTACCTACGGATATGCATGAATCATTTCTTTGCAAATGTTCACATACACACATTGTGCTTATCTATTACTACTCCTTTGTCCCCATTTGTAATTTGTTTTATTTTCTAGATTCATAGCTTTTGCTATGAATTTTTTTTAGAAACATGGTACTGGGAAAGAATTATCTAGTGTCTTTTAAACAACCGGTGGCTATCTCTCTATATTTTCAAAATAACCAATGTTTCCTAGTCTAGTTAAAACAGTTTCCAATAGTTATCTTAATTTTGGTGGCTGGCGATTCTCTGGTTGGGGATTAGTCGTTGCTCTTTTTTTCCACCGACAGAAAATATACAAATATTCGGGTACTTTATTAAAATTGTGAGTAAAAACGATAGATGTTGTCATTTGAAAAGAAATATGCAGGAAAAATCTTCAATATCTGAGCGTGTGAAGGCTTCAGCCTACACAGGGCCAGGCAAGGACGACCTACGCCTGAACTCTAAATTAAATGTCCACATTCTCTTGATGCCAAACTAATGCAGCAATGCTTTATTGCAACAAAACGCAAATGCATTTGTTTTAACACAAAGCCTTTCATATGGCATGTCTTACCCAAAATCAATCCACGAACACCAATATAATCTTGTACTGTTACAAACGCACATGCAGCTTCCATTCCATATGTGCAGGAACTTCTTGAACCAATGGGCTGAGTTCTTGGGGTAGCCCAAACCGGACTGTGTAGCCGTACACCCACTCGAAGTTATCTAGCAGCGACCATGCGAAGTATATCCTTTCACGTTCACTCCATCCCTGCGAATTACAAGAAAACAAATATAATACTTCTGTCAAAGTGTCAATTATCACCAACTGGCAAATTCAAATATCCTAATAACGAGCTGTGTTGTGCCATTTAGCTTGAGAGATGACCTTATGGCACTTTGCAGGGCAAGAAGGTGCTGGTGGTGGTACTCTATCCGAGCATTGTCCTTCAAGGCTTCATGGAGTGGCAAGCTGATCATGTTGTTGGCTTCATCAAAGCCTTAAGAAAAATGTTTTCAGAGGTGAGGGCCTGAGGGGACTAATGCTTTTATTTTAGAAAAAAACACATCTGATGAGAAAATTAAGCAATGCTTGCAGTAAAGTTTAGACAAAACTTTGAGCACTCATATACACAAAAGTGAATGTTTGCTCATATAAAATTTGTGTTGATTGTTTTTTGGGGAAAAAGTATGAGATTGCTATAGATATTTTTTAAACCTTAATTCTTTCAGTTAAAGTCAATTGTTGAAGACTATGTCAATGTCCAAAGCGACAAATGAACAAGAATAATGGTAGTGCTACAAAATACTGAGTCATTGCAAAATAAACAAATGGCACTCTGATAGTGTTCACCCTAGTCTCTGCCAATAAAGATAGTACTTATTGATTAAAAGTTACCGTTTTCAGTGATGTAGATAGCAGGGTTGTGGTAGTTTTCCTTAATATAGAGCAGAAGTTCACGGAAGCCTCGAGGGTACACGTAGAGCCAAGGCGAAGCAGCCTACATATATGTTGGTTATGCAAATATATAAATCATCACACATGATAAAATGGGTGGAAAACCCATCACATATCGATCCTATATGTTAGGAAATGATAAGATACCTGAGGACCTATGGGGACACCATTTCGAACACCTAATATAATCATAAGATGTCAGAAATATATATTGCAAATAATTGTACTCCCTCCGTCCCGCAAAGAGTGTCCACTTTGACTTTTTTCAGTCAAACCATTTTATGTTTCACTAAGTTTATATAAAAATATATCAATGCTTTTGATGTCTAACAAGTTTTATTAGATTCATTATGAAATATATTTTCATACCATACTGTCAACTCGTCCTTGAGGGCGACCGAAGCTGGGTGGGTCGCCTGCTCCTGTCGCAGCCGGTCGATGTAGTCGAAGCGAGGCGCTGATATGGCCAGTACCCCACCGTCCGGCGTGTCGCGGCGAGACAGGGCGTCCGCAACCGCATTCTGGGCGCTCGGCTTGTATTCCACCGTGAAGTCGAAGCCCAACAGCTTGCCCACCCAATGATGTTGGGGGATTGTAGCGAGCCGCTGGTCGAGAAGGAACTTCAAACTATAGTGGTCAGTGCGGACGATGAAGCGACGTCCCCATAAGTACGGACGCCAGTGCCAGACTGCGTGGACAAGGCCGATGAGCTCCCGCTCGTATGCAGCAAGGGAGCGGTGCCTGGGCGCCACAGGCCTGCTGAAGAAAGCGACGGGGTGGGCGTCCTGGATCAGCACGGCCCCAAAGCCGTGGGTCGACGCGTCGCACTCGACGATGAACTGCTTGGTGAAGTCCGGAAGTGCAAGGACCGGTGCCGACGTGACTGCTGTCTTAAGGGCGATGAATGCCTTGGTGGCCTCCTCCGTCCAGGAGAAGCCCTCCTTTTTGAGGAGCGCCGTCAGCGGTGCGGCTATGACGCCAAAGCCGTGGACGAACTTGCGGTAGTACCCGGCAAGGCCCAAGAAGCCCCTGATCGCCCGCGCCGATCGGGGTTGAGGCCAATCCCGCACTGCCTCCACCTTGGCCGGATCCATGGCCACTCCGGACTCCGAGATGACATGTCCCAGATACGCCACTGATGGTACGGCGAAAGCACACTTGGACTTCTTGACGAACAGTTGATGCTGCTGCAATGTTGTGAGTACGGCGCGTACATGGCGCAGGTGGTCTGCCCAGGAGGAACTGTATATCAAAATGTCATCAAAAAACACGAGAACGAACCGACGGAGGAACGGGCGGAGAACATCATTCATAAGGGCCTGGAACGTCGCCGGCGCGTTGCACAATCCGAACGGCATGACGAGGAACTCGTAGAGTCCGTCGTGAGTCCGGAACGCCGTCTTGTGGATATCCGTCGGCTTCATGCGAACCTGATGGTACCCCGAGCGCAGGTCCAGTTTGGTGAAGAGGCGCGCGCCCTTGAGATCGTCGAGCAGCTCGTCGACGACGGGGATCGGGAAAGCGTCCTTGACAGTGAGCGCATTCAGCGCCCGATAGATAGTCGACGCGAACCGCCGAGAACCGTCCGGCTTCTTGATGAGGATGACCGGGGACGAGAACGCCGAGTCACTCCGGCGAACAATGCCCTGGCCCATCATCTCGGTGCATTGACGCTCCAATTCGTCCTTGTGCGCCGCCGGGTACCGATATGGGCGGACGGCCACCGGCGCAGCGCCCGGCTTGAGGACGATGGCGTGATCACGAGCACGCACCGGTGGCAGACCCGTCGGGGTAGCAAAGACGTCACCGAATGTGACCAGCAGATCGTTGAGGAGGGAGTCGCTGGCGGCCGCAGCTGTGAGGCGAGGTGCGCGGACGGTCGCCACGTCCGTCCAACAGACCGCCCGGCCGTGGCGGGGAGAACGACATGGTGCGCTCCTGGAAGTTCCACTCGATCCGGCCCAGGGTGACCAGCCACTGCGTCCCTAGGACAAGATCATAGCCCGCGAGAGGCATGACGAAGAGGTCGACGAAGAACTCCTCGCCGGCGATGACGAGCGGCGCCCCCCGAATGACCCCGGGGCAAAGAATGCGCTCCTCGTTGGCCACCGTGGCAGTTAATCGAGGGCGAGGCTGGATGGCCAGTCCACCAGTGTTGCTGCTCCCAGGTCCACCTTGACCTGCATGGTGTCGCAGATGGGAACGCCTGCCACTGCCTGTAACGAGAAAAGAGGAGCTGCTGCATCACTGTTTGGCTCGACGGCGGCAGCTGCCTCCTCCTCGTCGGTGATGGTGACGCCGTCGACGAAGAAGATGCGGCGACACACCCGGTTATGGCCCCGAGAATATTTCTCATTGCAGTTGTAACACAACCCCAGGCGACGGCGTTCCGCTTGCTCCTCGGTAAACAGCCGCTTGATCGGCGGGCCTTCAAGCCGTGCCGGGACCGCCCCGCTGGGAGGAGCAGGAAGGGTGGGGCGCACCGGTGGGGCCGGAAGTGCCAACGGCGGTTGCCCAGCCGTGGGAGGAGCGCGGAAGACGGCCCTGGTCGGCGCAGCGGTCGGTACCGGCGCCAGGCGCTCCCGCTCCATGACCTCCACTTCGTGCGCCAGGCTCATGGCCACCACCAGGGTCTGGGGGTTGTGGAGGCGGACTTGGTTGCTGAGCGGCGGAAGCAGCCCCCCGGTGAAGAGATGAACCCGCTGGCCTTCCGTCAACTGGCCGGCGCGTGGTAGGAGCGCCTGGAATCGGTCTTGGTACTCCTCGACCGATCCCGTGCGCCGGCATTCGAGCCGAGCTCAAACGCCGGCGATCGGAGCGGCGGCCCGTAGCGAAGGTTGAGAAGATCCTTGAATCGCCACCACGTAGGAGTACCTTCGTCCTCCCCGGACTTGTATGTACCGAGTTGGGCCTTGTCCTCCAAATTGTAGGAGGCCATCCACACCTTTTCCTCCTCCATGATCCGTCGTTGGTGGAAGTACGACTCGCGGCGATTGATGAAGATGAGCGGGTCGGACTTGCCGTCGTAGCGGGGAAAGTCCATCTTCTGGAGTCGAGGTGGCCGATCGGTGTGGTGTCTCCCGTCGGAGCCGCCGCTCGTCCCCGAGGCGCCCGAGGCGGACGCCTTGTCTGACTTCAGCGTGTCGATGTTGGCCCGCATGGCGGTGAGGCCGGCCGGTGAGTCCTTCGATCGGCTTGGCGAGGTCGGCGATCGTGGGCTCGGACATGGCGCCGGGGCCGGGATGAGGCGAGAGGTAGGAGATGCGGGAGGGTTGGCGGGCCGTGGTGGGCGCGGCCAATGGAGAAGCGGCGGCGGAGGCGGTGGACGAACCGACGGAGTCGGATCGTCGTGACCGTGATACCGAGTTGTCAAGGGCCCGATTATCTAGGGTAGGGGGCCCTCGACTACGCAGTCGTAGCCTCGGTCCGTCGTCCCCGGTGAGGTTTTTCCCCTCTTCCGAAGGCTTGAGAATTACGGGAAGGAGGAAGGAGAAGATAACAATGTTTTTCCTTGAATCGATCCGTTCCTCGTACAAGGCTAAATAGCCTGCCGCATGCAACTAAAAGGAAACTAATCTCCTGATTTATTGGATCACCAGCTAATTCGGTTGCCTAACTTAGCCACTAACGAACCGGCCTGCACCTTCCTCACGCTCTGCAGCCCGCTCTGCCGCGTACCGAACGTCCCTGGCGCGTCTCCTGCGCGTGTAGGGGATGCCCCACATGACATAATTGTACTCCCTCCGTCCCGCAAAGAGTGTCCACTTTGACTTTTTTCAGTCAAACCATTTTATGTTTCACTAAGTTTATATAAAAATATATCAATGCTTTTGATGTCTAACAAGTTTTATTAGATTCATTATGAAATATATTTTCATACCATACCTATTTAATGTTATAAATATTCATATTCTTCATTATAAACTTAGTTAAACTTCAAATAGTTTGACTGAAAAAAATCAAAGTGGACACTCTTTGCGGGACGGAGGGAGTAGTTTGAAACTAAATCTCAAATAGTAATTAAGAATTATTCAGAGTAGGAATCAACTGATGGAATAGTAATTGCAATTGACATAACAGCATGCTTATCATAAATGCTACAGTAGTACTGTTAAAGTAAGAGCCATTGGTGTATGGATTTTTGCTACAACACTTGCGAAAAACTTCATTGATATTAGACTGATACGAAAAAATGGAAGATCATTGGCTTGGTGACTCACCGGAAAGATTAGCACGAGAATCAGTGTTGTAGCTAATGTTAAGGCCATTTGGAGGAAGGTTACTAACAGAGCTAGCGTAGTACGTAGTATAGTAGTTGAGTCTGATGAAGTCGAATGCACCCTTGAGCATCTCAGATTGTTCTTTTGTGAATTGTGGCAAGCGATTTCCCACCAATCCTATCATGCTGAGCGGATAGTCACATTTAACAAGGGGTCCATGAACCTAGGAGGATATGGCCAGTAAGGTTTGTGTCCTTTTCCTCAACACAAAGTTATGTGGTAGTAAATTTCTTTATAGAGAATTCACCATCCAAATGTGAAATCTAAGGCAAGTCTCACTGCATTATCATTGGATTTGGATGGGCGAAGGGAGAAACCAAAGAGAGACTAATGATATTCCAATCTTCCCTTTCTGGATCGTCTGCATATGCAAATATAATATATCCCTCATGTCATTCATATGAAATGATATGCTGAATTGGGATTTCACTGTAACTCTATAAGATTCACAAACTCTGCAGAAAGCTAATTTAAGCGGTTGACGGGGACAGCAGACTTCAGTATTTAATGTAGTATATAAGAGCCTTTGCCAAGAGTTAAAAGTAAAGAACAATCAGCGATTGATGTTTACCGAACAAGAATCCCTGAATACAAACTGATAAAGGAATAAAGTGCTACCTCACAGTCAGCTATTCGTAATTTAACAATACAAACTCTTAGTAATGACTCTGAATCTTACAGTGTATGCAAGACCATGATCCCTTTTTTAGATTAAGGAAGACCATGATCCCTAACTACCAGCTTATATAGTTGTGTCTCATACTAAACTGTACGGCTTCTGATTTTACATCCATAGACTAGAAGATTAGCAAAGAAAATATGATCCAGTACGTAATTAAACAAGTTAATGCATTTCCCCATGGTACACCTAGACAAAAATGGAACTCTCAACATGATTTATGTATCAAGCTCAAATTTTTGTACAGTGTAAATCAGTTCATACAAGAACTGCAATTGCAAGGAGGGTCGATCAATAACCTGATATTTTTCTTTGTATAAGCACACTGTTTCTGCATGGGCGAGTAGTTGATGAGGACATACAGTGTACGACTCCGTTCCTGAATCCCCAGTGCTGCACCTGCCCTGCTCCCATGGTGACCACCGGCCTGGCGCAAGCATGCCAGATGCATAACCTGCTGAACAGAAGGCCGAGGGTTCGTTGAACGTAATCCAGTGTTTCACTCGGTCACTGAACGTGATGCAGTGTTTCACTCGGTCACCAAATTCTTTGAAGCAGACTTCAGCGTAGTCCTTATAGTCATTTCTGCATGTTAGACAGCTGTTAGACTGCTTGTATTCCCTCCCATATACCGGCCTAGTGCCCTGTGCAGTACTGCTTAGTACTATGTGCTGGCTGCTTAGTATCTTGTGTTAGTTACGAGGCTTAAACCTCTCAGCTCTTGTGTTCACACCGTGAACCCTTAGGCTTCTTAGCCTATATATATTGTAATCCCTCTGTAATCCTATTATCAATCAATTGACAAGAGCTTTCATGGTATCAGTCGCCTAGGTTCTCCCCCAGGCCATTCTTTCCGCACGGACGCCGCTTCCAGTGCGCCCCTTCCTTTCCAGCGCGCCCTCGGCTCGCCCGCGCGCGCCGCTCCCGCGCCGCTCCACCGCGCCGCCCCGGCGCAGCTCCGGCGTCCCCGGCGCCGTCCCGAGCGCGTCCTCGACGCCGCGACATGAACGACAACAACGCTGCGCCCCACCCCAACGGCCGGCCGGCGACGCCCCCCGACGCGCGCGCCCCTTTGGGCTGCCCGCGACGCGGCCCTTGCTCGCGCGGCGCAGGCCGAGCGCGAGGCCGCCGCGGCCCGGGCGGACCGCGATGCCGCCGACGCTCGGCTTCGTGCCGCCCTCGCTCGCGCCGCCCAGGAGCGCACCGCGATCGCACCCCCTTCCCACCGTGCGGACGACGACGACGATGACAACTCCTTCGCCACCGTCGACGACGCCGCTGGCGCCGCCCTCGCTCAGCACGAAGCCAAGGCCCTCCTCAACCTCCACGCACAAGCGGTCGGCGTCCAGAACATCCGCCTCCTCATCCCGCTCCGCCTCGACGTGACCTCCGCGTTCTACGCTCGCTGGCGTGAGTCCTTCCTCCTCACCCTTGGCCGCTACTCCCTGGAGCGCCATGTGCTCTCCGACGACGTCGCGCCCGCCTCCGCCGACTGGGTCTGGATGAATTGCGTCGTGCGCACATGGCTGTTCGGCACCATCTCCGACGAGCTCGCCGACACCATCTCCGAGCACCGCGCCACCGCCCGCGACCTCTGGCTCGCCATCGAGTCTCAATTTCTCGGGAATCAGGCGACGCGGGCTCTGTACGCCGACGCCGACTTCCGCACCTTCTGTCAAGGCGACCTCACCGTCGCTGACTACTGCCGCCAGTACAAGCGCAAGGCGCAGGACCTCCGCGACCTCGGCGAGCCAGTCACCGACCGCACCCTCGTTCTCAACGTCATCTACGGCCTCAACGAGCGTTTCTCGGCCATCGGTCTCCATCTCTGCCGCACCAACCCCCTCCCGAGCTTCCTCCAGGTTCGTGCTGAGCTTCTCATCGAGGAACTCACCGCGGCCAAGACCGCCCCTGCCACCGCTCTCCTTTCCAGCTCCGACAGCGGCAAGAACCCACCCACCGGGGCGGCGGGTCGCTCGGCCGGCGCCCTCCCCGCCGCAACAACAGGGGGACCCCGGGTTTTTTCCCCCCGGAGGCTCTTCTCGCCGCGGGAAGCGCGGCGGACGCCGTCCACGGCGGCGGCGGCGGCCGGCCCCGGGGCGGCTCCCGGCCGGGCACGCCGGCCGGCCGGCGGCGGCCACTCCTTTGCTCCCCCCCGCTTTCGCTCCACCGTGGGGCGGCCCCGAACGGGCGGCGGGGCCCCGGCCCGGCCACACCAACCCATGGACGGGCTCGATCCACATGTGGCCCGGAGCGCGCGGCCCACCTCGCCCTTCGGCCACTGGGCCGAGCCTGCCTCCCCACGCCTTCATCGCTGGATCCCTCGGTCCGTGGGCCGGCCCATGGGGAGCGCCTAGCTCGCCTGTGTCGCTAGCTCCCCCTCAACCTGCTGCCAACCTCTACAATACTGGATGGGACCAGCAGGCCCTAGCGGCTCAATTTCAGACGATGCAACTTCAGCAACCCCCCAGCACGAATGGTATTTCGACACTGGTGCCACCAACCATGTCACCTCCGATGTCGGTACTCTTTCTTCTTCCACACCTCCCTCTTGCAGTTCTTCTTCTAGCATTATTGTCGGTGACGGTAGCCGTATACCTGTCACCTCCACCGGCACAGCTCACCTCCCTCATAATCTTCATCTTAATAATGTTCTTCTTGCCCCGAACCTTATTAAGAATCTTATCTCTGTTCGACAGTTCACTGTTGATAATAACTGCAGTGTGGAATTTGATCCTTTTGGTTGTTCTGTGAAGGATCTTCCTACTCGGAGCGAGATCGTTAGGTGTAACAGTACAGGCCCCTCTACCCTCTACTTCCGACGGCCTCGGCTCTTCTCGTTTCTTCCCCGTCGTCACTTTGGCATCAACAGCTCGGCCATCCCGGTCAAGAGGCACTCTCCAAGCTGACCACCTCCTCCGCCATCAAGTGTACCCCCGGCCACACTGATGGCCTATGTCATGCTTGTCAACTTGGGCGCCATGTTCGCCTTCCCTTTTCTTCATCCTCCTCTTGTGCCAGTCATATTTTCCAACTATTACATTGTGATCTTTGGACATCACCCATTACTAGTGTATCCGATCACAAATACTATCTTGTCATCCTTGATGATTATTCGCATTATTTGTGGACTTTTCCCTTACGTCTCAAGTCTGACACTTTCTCCACATTGTCGAATTTTTTCGCTTACGTTCTGACACAATTTGGTGTCCCTATCCAAGGGATCCAAAGCGACAACGGACGCGAATTCGACAATCTTAGCGCTCGCTCATTCTTTGCGAACCATGGCGTTCTCTTTCGGATGTCTTGTCCCTACACCTCCGCACAGAACGGTAAAGCCGAACGCATCATTCGCAGCATTAACAATGTTGTTCGCTCCCTGCTCTTCCATGCAAGTGTACCACCCTCCTTTTGGGCTGCTGCCCTTGGCATGGCAACACACCTTCTCAATATCATTCCCACCAAAACACTTTCTTTTTCCACCCCCCGCTTTGCCCTCTTCGGTGTTCAGCCATCCTATGACCATCTCCGCATCTTCGGGTGCACGTGCTATCCCAATCTCTCCGCCACCACTCCCCACAAACTTGCCCCCCGCTCCTCCCTGTGCGTCTTTCTTGGCTATTCCCCTCACCACAAGGGCTATATCTGCTTCGATCGCCAATCTAACCGCATCATCATTTCTCGTCATGTCATTTTTGACGAAACTTCCTTTCCCTTCGCCAACAATTCCTCACCACCACCTGTCGAGGATTTTGAGTTTTTGGAGGAACCTTCTAACCCCGTTACAGTACCATTTCCCTCCATCAGCTCCCCTGCAGGTACTCGCGGCCCACTCCCTGTGGTCCCTGGACGGGCCCCATCCTCCGGCGGGCCGTCTTCCCCTGGTGGGCCGCTGCCTCCGACGCGCGGCCGCCCCCCGACGGCCTCCCGGCACCTTCACGGGACACCGCTCGCGCCCCGGCCTCCCCCGGCGGCGCCGCCCGGCCCCATCGGCCGGCGGCTCCCCGTGCCTCCACCACCCCCGGCACCGGCGATTCGGCATCGTCTACACTCGACGCGGCCGCCGCCCCGCCTCACTCACCACGGGCGGGCTCTCCTACGGCGGCCCTCGGCGCCCGCCACCACCGCCGCCCACCATGGCGGCTCATGGCGCGCCGACCACCTCGACTCCGATGCCCTCGCCCTTAGGCTCACCGGCATCCAGCTCGACTTCGGCCTCGTCTTCCTCCTCGAGCATTCCCGATGGTGTTGTTCCCGTACCGCCCGTCATCAACAAGCACGCCATGCGGACGCGGGGCAAGCACGGCTTCCGCGTGCCCGCCATTTTCCAGACCGCACCGCTGTCTCCGGTTCCTCGCACCTACAGGGCTGCCCTCGCCGACTCCAATTGGTGCGCAGCTATGGAGGCCGAGTATTCCGCCCTCCTCGCCAACACCACCTGGGATCTGGTCCCTCGCCCACCTCGTGCCAACGTGGTGACAGGCAAATGGGTGTTCAAGCATAAATTCAAGGCTGATGGCTCATTAGAGCGCTACAAAGCCCGATGGGTTCTTCGTGGCTTCACTCAACGCCCCGGCGTCGACTTCACTGAGACCTTCAGTCCCGTTGTGAAGCCCGCCACCGTCCGGACAGTGCTGTCTCTGGCCCTTTCCCGCTCCTGGCCAATTCACCAATTGGACGTCAACAACGCCTTCCTCCAAGGTACTCTATCAGAAACTGTTTTTTGCGCCCAGCCCGCCGGGTTTGAGGATTCAGAACACCCGGATCTTGTTTGTCGCCTCAATCGCTCCCTCTATGGCTTGAAGCAAGCCCCACGGGCCTGGTACAACAGGTTTGCTTCTTTTTCTGTTAAAGCTTGGGTTTGCTGAAGCCAAAACAGACTCATCACTGTTCATCTACCACTCCGGAGCAGATACAGTTTACTTCTTGCTATATGTCGACGATATTGTCCTCACAGCTTCCTCTTCGGCCTTGCTTCAGAGGATCATCAGTGCGCTGCAGCATGAATTCTCTCTGAAAGATCTCGGTCAGTTGCATCATTTCCTTGGGATGCACGTTCAGCACACTTCCTCTGGACTATTCCTCTCCCAACGTCAGTACATGCTAGAGATCCTTGACCGTGCTGGGATGACAGACTGCAAGCCCTGCTCCACACCTGTTGATCTGAACCCGAAGCTTCCCTCTGATGGTGTCCCGGTTGCTGATCCAACTGATTTTCGGAGTCTTGCTGGCGCATTGCAGTATCTCACTTTCACCCGACCCGATCTTTCTTATGCAGTCCAGCAGATTTGCCTCCACATGCATGACCCTAGGGAGCCTCATCTTGCTGCCCTAAAGCGCATTTTGCGCAATGTTCGCGGTACACTTCATATGGGGCTGCTTATTCGACCATCCTCCCAGCATGAACTGATTGTGTATTCAGATGCTGATTGGGCCGGCTGCCCAGATACACGGAAGTCCACCTCCGGCTTTGCTGTTTTTCTTGGAGACAACCTCATTTCATGGTCCTCCAAGCGCCAGAACACGGTCTCTCGCTCCAGCGCTGAAGCCGAGTACAGGGCTGTTGCCAATGCCGTTGCCGAGGCCACTTGGTTGAGACAGCTTCTGACTGAGCTTCACACTCCGTTACACAAGACGACACTTGTGTATTGTGACAATGTCAGCGCCATCTACATGTCCAAGAACCCTGTCCAACATCAACGCACCAAGCATGTCGAGATTGATCTCCATTTTGTTCGGGAGCGAGTTGCTCTTGGTGATGTGCGTGTTCTTCATGTCCCCACAACCTCACAGTTCGCCGACATTTTCACCAAGGGACTGCCGACCTCAGTCTTCTCCGAATTTCACTCCAGTCTGAACGTCTAGGCACCAGACGCTTCGACTGCGGGGGCGTGTTAGACAGCTGTTAGACTGCTTGTATTCCCTCCCATATAAATGCACCAGCCTAGCGCCCTGTGCAGTACTGCTTAGTACTATGTGCTGGCTGCTTAGTATCTTGTGTTAGTTATGAGGCTTAAACCTCTCAGCTCTTGTGTTCACACCGTGAACCCTTAGGCTTCTTAGCCTATATATATTGTAATCCCTCTGTAATCCTATTATCAATCAATTGACAAGAGCTTTCACTGCAACAGTTGCAGACATGAACAATAAAATCATAAACAGGGAGGAAGTTTTATTGCGACAATGTTAATGTTAATGTCAACGCACAAGTATGTGTTTTTATGAGGACTTGTTGTGTAGTTCTAAAGTGCTGGATGAATATTAATCTGACAAAACTTTTGTAACTTTTTTGAACAGAAAAACTTTTGTAACTAACAACAAGCTTCCAAGACAAACAATATATTCACCAAAAAGGCTACAGCAAAAAACAACTCTAGAGAAACCTAAGGGTGTGACTCACATGATATTAGGACTAAGAAATCCTCCATATTTGTTTCTAATGCCTGAGGTGAGTCCCGGTGAAAAGGGGTCACAAATGGTTGCACTCCTGCAAATTAAATGCATAACGTTATATACTATTAGATCGCAAGAGGCTAACCAAAGCATCAAGACATGCAGGGATACCTTTCAACAAGAGTTCATCGATCAAATTGTTGTAGTACCTGACGCCTTCTCTGTTGACTCCACTGCTCAGACTTCAATCTGTCATTAGATTCAGATAGCTAAGTTTTGTGCTATCGATCTACTTAGACTTTGAAATTTGTCCAAGGCAGTGCAACCTAAAACGTCTGATCAATGATTACTTACTTGGAAGAATTCTTGTCCATGAGATGGAGAACCTGTATGCATCCATTCCCATATCTTTCATGAGGCACAAATCTTCCTGCATTTTTACTTTTTTAGGCATGTCCTCCCCATGGTATCAGTAATGCACTAACATGTTTTTGTTGGTAATTTGGAGGAACTTTAAGAATCATGTAGTAAGCTTATTATCTTAACCGAACAGAACTAAAGAGCCTGTACAGCTTGGAGCATGTGATTCCTTGAAATTCTTGGAAGGAATTATTTACTAAAAACGAAGGAAACTTGATTAAATATATTTTTAAAGTAAAAAATGTGTACTTTGTAGAGATGGTAAGAACCACAGCCACATCACCGTTGCTTCTGTCAATTATTTTATCTGCCATATCAGAAAATTGTTAAAGTTTTTAAGATGGTTCCCTAATTGTTGTTTTTTGTTGTTTTAATTGAAAAAAAATCGGTTTTCCCTTGTATGTCCAAAGACAGGTGTAAACATGCCTGGGTTCTGATGAGTGAAGGTGTCCCAGATACTTGGTCCCCTGCCCCCCTCCATCATGCCACCCTCATACTGCATGTGTAAACATCAAGATGGCTCATATGATCGATTCCTAAACAAAGCACAGCATAATAAAAACTGTTTGGCCAATGACTGCTTTGATCAGGCGACGGATCATTGTATGCTGATTTTTACTAGTGATTAATTACAGTGTTTAATTTGTTGCCAGCTACTGTACATATTTAAGAAGAACATTATGTTGCACTTCACATCCATTTATTTGGCAGAATATTTCTTATTTATTAACTGTGTGTTAAACACCATCCATAAACCATCATATAAAACTTTGCATAGCAGATGACACAAAAGGGAGCTTAAATGATCTCACTGCACTATACCTAAATCAAGAAACAGGGCATTGCTATATACGAATGGCGAAGAACCTTCACCTGGTAGTAAGCAGAAGATGTCCCGAATATGAAACCCTCAGGGAAGCTTCTCCGGCTAATTGGCGGCTGGCCAACGTCATCGTAGGCGCCAGAAGTGATGGCTATGAGGAGAAAAAATGGAAGTAGAAGACGACTTACAGCCATTGTTTGCGTGTGATGACGGAGAGTGGATCGATCTTGTAAACAGCTAGGCTCCTTTGAAACCCTCATATGTAGGCTCATGCTTAGCCGCCCAAAACGTTTGCATTATTTTTCTTCAATGGGATGACTGCTGCCTGCTGTCCAGGGACAAGCAAAAACAACAGAAATTTCTTTGTGCCTGCAGCTAGGCGCATCACTGTCATGATGAGACTATGTTGATGACTCAGTCTCTGTATTTTCTTTGGGGAAAATGGCATGAGGGCACGTGTCTTCGCATTAAGGAGCCTGAAAGTTGCAATACAAACTGACAAAAAGGAAAGAACAGAGAAGAAAAACAGAGATTGGGAGATAGCCATTTTCTCTTCAGCAGAGGCGAGACTGCCTATGCTGAAACGTTTTGACAGTCTCTTCGGACAGAGGGATAGTTGCTTCTTTTTTTTGGGATAGTCGCTGACTTCGCAACGTCCGCAGCTTCCACAAGTTTCCCCACCTATGGACAACGACAAGAAAGCTCTGATCTGAACCACGAGAACAGTCAGGTTTGAAACCTGGTTGATCTGAATGCAATCATGACAATATACAAAAGTGATGTACTGGAAAAAAAACTTGGTGGCACCATCTCTCTCAGCACTTGCTTGTTACTAGCTCAAGCAATCTACTCGCACAAAACCAGCTTCAAACAGGCCAACTGCAGGCCATGCCGGCATGGGCACCCTGGATGGGCTGGGACGAAGGGAATCACAGAATTGGCCCTCTATCCAAGTTTCATTCCCTCCTATGCAGCACCATCAATACATTATCCTCACCCATCGAACTTCTTACAACCCTGTCAAACCAAATCCCAGTCAATGGTGTCCAGCATAAGGCCTGTCATCTAGAATTCCTAAGAAAAAAACTATAAAACAAGACCGACCTTGCAATCTCTACCCCACCAAGTTTCACCAGTGATGTAGAGATTGACAGGATACAGTTTTCAACACTGCCACAGGTCTTACAATCACTTCCAATAGATAGGTCCAGTCATAGCTCCAGCGGTCCAGCCACAGTGGATATGAGTATGAGTTTTCGCTTATCTTTCTCAGCTTACAATTTGCACGCTGCATCTAAATCTCTGAAGTCTTCAGCACCAAGTCAGAGTCAGCTGGCTTCTGCAGAAAAATGCAGTAGAGGAAATCAACTTGGAGATCAGAATTACTGTCTTTTATGTAAGGTTAACCTCCAAGATCCTTTATGTAATTCCATCAATGTAAGCACTTCAATTATTTCAATTTAATTCATTTGCTGATCAGAAAGGAAAAAACTGCACGAATTTTGTTTTAATAAATAAAAATGGGCACATGAAACAGCATCCCTGAGCTTCTGCTATACTTCATTCTATCAGATGAGAACAAAATTAATCATTTATCAAAATGGCTAATTTGTTATGCCAGCTGTTCCATAGTGACCTTTGGTCAGCACCACCACCAAGTTGTCGGATGTACCAAATTGATTCAATGAAACCAGATGACTTTATCTCATGCAAAAAGCCTCTGTGGCTCACATTCACTATGTGCTTCATTTTCATGGTCAAGCATTCAATCACTCATTCCACAAAAATGGATGGCTAATATAGTGACTTCAGCTCCATTGTCAAACATGCTATCCATTCAGCTTGAATGAATTTACACGTCCTCACCATAGAATAGTCTCAGTCCCAGGATGTAACACCACGTGATTTGAAAACTATATCCTCCTCTGCACATAAAACTGTTGTTCAACAGAGCAACCAACCAAGAGCCCAAGACCAATGGCGCATGTATCCCTCTTCCTCCTCTTCCTACTCTTGCAACTTCCCCACTCATGTACTCTAGCTCAGCACATTATCAGCAAAGGATCCACTCTGAAACCTGAAGACCCAAACAGCTCATGGCTCTCACCCTCTGGTGACTTTGCCTTTGGTTTCAGATCCCTGGAGACCAACTCCTCACTCTATCTACTTGCCATCTGGTTTGATAAGATAGAAGAGAAGACTATTGTTTGGTACACCAATGGCAGCACACCAGTATCATCTGGTTCAAGCCTGCAATTCACCCATAATGGTACACTTTCTCTCCATGATTCTGCTGGAGCTGAGGTTTGGACGTCACCAAGTTCCGGTGGTGCTCATGCCTCCATGAATGACACTGGAAACTTTGTCATTTATGGAGAAGATGGCTCCCCCAAGTGGCAAAGTTTTACTACACCAGCAGACACCATCCTGCCATCCCAAGAACTGTCTAGTGGGACTATCCTCCAAGCTAAGCTTATGGACACCGATTACTCAAATGGTCGGTTCATCCTCAGCCTTGAACCAGATGGCAACCTGACTTTCTACACAGTGGCTGTTCCTACTGGATTCAAGTATGATGGTTATTGGTCCACTAACACAAGCGGGAATGGCGGGAAGCTGATCTATAATGCCAATGGCACAATCTACTATGTCTTGGAGAACAGCATGCAACACCTTATCATGACCGCGGAGATGGACTCGGAAGACCAGTACTACCATTGGGCAAAACTTGACCCAGATGGTGTCCTTCGACAGTACAAGTATCCAAAAGGGGGGGTGGTGAGCAGTGGGCTGCTTGCAGCAGTGCAAACAGTGCCAGAAAGTATCTGCTCCATTGTGTATTCAAACTTTGGCAGTGGAGTGTGTGGATACAACAGCTATTGCAAGCTCAACTGGAGCCAGACACAAACAGATTGTGCTTGTGCCCCAAACTATACGTTCTTTGATCCAGAAAGAAAGTACAAAGGGTGCAAGCCAGCCTTTGCACTACAGAGCTGTGACTTGCAGGAGGCACAAGTACTAGAGCAGTTCCAAATGATTCCAATGAATAAAATTGATTGGCCTCTTCGTGCATATGAGCAGTACTATCCCATGAACGAGACAACTTGCCAAAACCTATGCTTGACCGATTGCTTCTGTGCAGCTGCAGTGTTTGATCAGGATGGACATTGCTGGAAGAAGAAACTACCCCTGTCCAATGGAAACGAAGGAAGTGAAGTACAAAGGACAGTTTTTCTCAAGGTACCAAAGAATAATGAGGCCACAAATAACCGGAAAGGCAATAGGAAGGATTGGATAATTGGAGGGTCCATCACTATAGGCATCTCTGTCTTTTTGAACTTTCTCTTCATTTCAGCATATCTTCTCGGGGCACGCTTTAGGATTACCACAAAAAAGAACCAATTACGACCATGGACCAGGGTGATAACAAGAGATTTTACGTACAGAGAGCTTGAGGAGGCAACCAATGGGTTCAATGAGGAAGTGGGCAGGGGGGCTTCTGGTATAGTCTATAAGGGGAACCTGCATGATGTGTTTGGCACCAGCATCGCGGTCAAAATGCTTGATAGGGTCCCCCGAGAGACAGAAAATGAGTTCACGGTAGAAGTTGAAACAATTGGGCACACGCTACACAAGAACTTAGTCCCACTGCTGGGATTCTGCAAAGAAGGAACTGCAAGGCTCCTGGTGTATCCTTTCATGGTCAATGGTTCTCTTGCTAAATTCCTCTTCAGTGACATGAGGCCATCATGGAATCTCCGAGTTGATATTGCCCATGGGGTGGCAAGAGGACTGCTCTACTTGCATGAAGAGTGCCGCAAACAGATCATACACTGTGACATAAAGCCTGAGAACATCCTCCTTGATGACAACTTTATAGCAAAGATATCAGACTTTGGCCTTGTGAAGCTTCTCAAAGCAGACCAGACACAAACTAGCACTGGAATCAGAGGTACCCGAGGGTACTTTGCTCCAGAGTGGTTCAAGAACGTGGGTATCTCTAGTAAAGTAGATGTATACAGCTTTGGTATTGTCCTTCTAGAAATTGTATGCTGCAGGCGGAATGTAGACCTTAAAGCCACCAATGAGGAGCAAGTTATATTGACATACTGGGCATATGACTGCTACCGTGGTGATTGCCTTGACCTATTGGTTGAAGGTGATGAGGAAGCAAGTATTGATATGAAGATGGTGGAAAGATTCACAAGAGTTGCGCTTTGGTGCGTACAGGATGAACCTGCAATGCGCCCAACTATGCTTAAGGTGACCAAGATGCTTGATGGAGCAATAGGGGTTCCCCAGCCTCCTATTAACACCCCACCCTTCCTAAGTTCACTTCTGTAATATGGAATTGGTAATAGCAAGTGATACCTATTTTCATTAAGGGGCATATCTTTTAATCTTCCTGTGTTGTGGAAGGATGATACTAGTAGTTGGTCTGACTGACATTAGAGAAGGGAGTGTTCCCTTTTGTTGGTCATCAACAGGTTGTGAAATATGTTCTGTATTCTCCATCTACATGCAAACTTTCCGTGTCCATGGATATAAAAGGTAGCTTGTACCAAAAAATTAATATGGTTGAGCATGAAGCATTTCCAGTTGATATTTAATAATCATATATAGTGCACACAATTGTCATAGAAGTAGGCTAGCGGTGTCTCATAACACAGTTGTATGCACATGATGACATGAACTGTATTCTTCAGTGGGTATATCCTTGAACCAGAATGGCATATTCTCCTACTGAATTTAATGGAACTTCCTAATAAGAATTATAAAGAGTTCAATGTACCTACACCCAGAGATTCAGAAAAATAGCTTATTCTAGATTTTGGATGTATGTGCTTACTAATTAAGAAGATATGTGTTACTGTCTAAGTACTCGGTGAAAAGACAGGCTAACAACCGGAGAAGTCTCCCCAAAGTTATTACTTCTTCTGGCAAGAAAAAAAAATGCAGTCACGGTCATCAAATAACAGCACAAAGTGAGTGGGCAAAACAAGACAGCTGGTATGCCAAGGTTCCAATTCCATAAAAAAAAGGTTATGGTGCTTTGCCTGTGACAGAATAAAGAGTTGTCATGTACTAAATCCTACTTCCTAGTCCCTTTTTTAAAAGGATGTTTTTCACAATATCTCCTACTCTTTTTCATTGAACATAATGCTACTTCCAGTTAGTTGTGTCATAGATCCTAGTCCC
Source organism: Cenchrus americanus (assembly GCA_947561735.1). Classification (NCBI taxonomy): domain Eukaryota; kingdom Viridiplantae; phylum Streptophyta; class Magnoliopsida; order Poales; family Poaceae; genus Cenchrus; species Cenchrus americanus. Next base: position 253,857,638 of record OX387241.1, read on the forward strand.
TACTCTTTTTCACTGAAACCACATTGCGTGTGGAAGCCTTTCGATGGTTGGCTTCAGAAAGATTAGTAGTACTACTGTAGAGGTAGACAATAATGGAGTACCACTGTCCTAAGATTGGGGCTTTTTAGTTCGCCAAAAGGTTCAGGTAGGGGGAGGACTGCGAGGAACAACTTCTTATCTTCATTCCTAATGGAAATCGTGGTTAGGCACGGCCGCGAAAAACAAAATTTCAGAACAAGAACACTAAAGTGTCAGCGAACTCACCATCCAGTCATCCAGGCCAGGCATCCATCCTTGCATCCTTCACAATGTGGACGCAGTCAACCTACCAGAGCAGACAAGCCCCGGCAACGCTCCCGCTTCAACCTCGGTACCAGCGGCCGCGAAGCCCCATTCCTAGGCCCCCTCCGCTACCGCCGCCTAACGGTGCAGCACGCCCCAAGCCGGGGACGCTCGGCTGCTTCATCTGCGGCGCGGGTTAGCGGCAGGGGAGCCCCGCGGGACCGCACACGTCCACCAGACCACCACGGTGGCCGGATTCCTCCTCATTTCCCCAACCGACCGAAGGCGGGGGGACGCTCGGCTGCTTCATCTCCTGCGCGGGCCGAAATGCTCCCTCTAAAACTCTTGCAGCCCAACGCTCGGCTGTTAGTTATTACAACCAAATTGATGGGCTGAAGAGAATTATTCGGCCCACAATCAAATAGGAGCAGTTCTAAGAATTTTTTATATGTTTTTTGAATCATTTTGCAAAAATATACAACGGTTTGAAAATTTTACATTTTTGACATCCATTCGTTGTGGCCCACGGCGGTTTCAGAATTTACCGTCGTGGGCCACGGCGGTAAGGATATCGCCGTGGGGTACGCAGTGGCACCGACGGCGGCATGGAGTGGCCCAGCAACCGCCATGGGCCACGGCGGTTAGTTTTTTAAAATAAATTAACGAGAGAAAACACACAAATGCAATGGCATGTAAGGTGCTAGTACCCAGAGATAAGATGCCTTAGGGAATTTAAAATTTTCATTGCAACATTCCTAATGAATCTAGTTGTACGAGAACTGCCCAGAGAGCATAGAGCCGCCGGAGTGTTGCGAAGGCATGTAGTACCCCGGTGGGGGTGGAGGGGACCAATCTTTCTTGTGGCATTCACAAGTGCAAGTCGAACATTTGCAGCACCGGTCTTCTCCTGCGCTAGACGATGGATCTGGAGAATTCAATGCCTCCCACAGCTCCCGCTTCAGGTTGTAGATGACGACGTCCTCGAGGTAGTCAATGTACTAGTGATAGGGATCAATAGCTGGCGGATCCACCCATTGCGAGAAACTGCAGTTCTCAGCTTGGGTGGAGTACTGCAAAAGGCAAGAAAACGTTACCAAACCAAAGAAAGATGATGATGAAATTTGTGGACATCGCTTACCCATGCATATGGGCAGTGCCAGAAGCGATGACCGAAGTTGTTCCATCCCTGGTACACTTGCATCACGTAGAACTCACCATGTGAACACCTAGGCCACAACATTGTTTGCTTTGGCGCATAGCTTCTAACTTCATGCATCGAATGGAAGTCAGTCTTGCCTTTCAGTGGGAAATTGGCTACGAAATCTTCTGATTGCTGATGCCACAACTCAGGACCGAAACCGTGTTCATCCCCACTCCACGAAGCCATTGCCTAATGTTGTGAGAAGAAGGCAATGGAGTGAATGGTGCGACATATAGGCATAAGGAGGGTGCCTCCTGTCGTATGGACCTCCCTGGGACCACTACCTCGGTGGGTACCAGGACCGACTACTCGGTGGGCCCCTGGGACTACCCGGCTTGCGCTACACGGCACCTGAAGGCGTGGAGCACAAGGACTGCACAGGAGTAGTACTCGGTTAGGGAGCTGTACATGTTCCGCACTGTATAGAGGGCTCCTAGACGTACTCGACTAGTACTCTCTCCCTACTCCGACTTGTAACCCTGCCTCCTAGACTATATAAGGCGAGGCAGGGACCGATCCCCTCATCCAATCTCCTCTCATACAACTCACGGCGCACCATTGCACCATCTTGTAATCGTGCCCTATCAATCCGAGCTACGCAAAGCATACGGGACGTAGGGTATTACGCACCTCGCGGCCCGAACCTCGTCTAAATTGTGTGCCACGTGTCTCTTCCTTCGAGTTACCGATCTCGGCGAGTCACAATCATCTACTTCGAGTACTCCCCGTAGTAGGTTGCCGGTCTAAAACACCGACACCGGCGCGCCGGTAGGGGCTCTCGCTCGAGATCACATGGCGAACTCGACGGCTTCCGTCTATTTCAAGCCAACCGTCGCCTTCAACCGCGGCGACACCTTCGTCTTCGGCGCACCGGGTCCGCACCGCCGATGGCGCGGGTTCCTTCCGCCGCCGCCGATCATGCGGCCCCGACTCGAAGACGAGCCTTGTGACGCTTCCCCGAAGTTGTCACGGGCGAACTCGCCCGCAAGTTCGGTGAAATTTCGCTTTCCAACCTCCACGCCGACTTCGAGCTCGAGTCCGTCTCCAACTCGAACCCGACGTCACCATGGGCCATCGCATGCGAGTCGGCTACTCAGCCATCGCAGGCGGCCTCCTCACCACTCGAGCCCTCTCGCATGTGGCCCCCCGCACCCTCGGCCCCGGGCCCGCACGGAGGCTCCCACTTCGCGCGCGGCCGGCAGTGGCCGTACCCGAGTACAACTCGGACTCCTACGCCGTCCCCCGATCACGCTCCGGACTCCGGCCCTCTCTCTCCGAGTTCTACTCGAACCCGGACTATGAGTTCGACTTCGGGTCGGACCCGGAGGAGCTCGAGTCCGAAGACGACTCCACTGAGCTTCCCTTGTCAGGGCCGCCTTCGTGGCCGGTTATAAAATCAACGCCGGCTGGGAGATACGTCTACTGGCCAGACCGCAAGCCTGCTGACCTGGCAAAGGAGGACTCGCGCTACGTCGCCTACATCGACTCGCTACCGTTCCAGGAGGGAACACCGTTAGCCCGGGCTGACTCAAACACACCAACTGAGGTGGCACCCTCTGAGTCCAGCCTCGGCACCCCCGATCGCCAAGTCTTCATGGCTGCCGGCGACACCCCGGACCTTCGAGGCACGCTCGAGGACGGATACACCGGAGGACATCTCCGCGTACGAGCCGTCCGCTAATGCACCCCGCATGAGACCGTCGCCAACGGGGACGCTCGACGCGAACGCAACAGAAGCGCAGCCGAACGACGCCGGCGGCTCGGAGACAACCTCCCCATCCGCAACCTTGCGGAAGCTCTCGAGGCGGTCGAGAGCGAGTACACACCACCCCCGAGCGAGTGCCTCATGTCGATCACAACGATCGCACGCCGTGCTCGGGGCATACGTGCCGGAGAAGTCATCGCCAAGCTCGGCCGAAGAAGCCTACTTCATGCGGGTCGACAACGAGTCAACCAACCTCCTCCGGCTAAACCCCCACGACAACGAAGCTACTAGTCGCGGCGCCAACGCCGGCCCCAACCGTACTCGAGCCGACCTTCCGGCCGACCCAAACCGCCGCCGCTCCAACGCCGGCGGACCTTCACAAGAAGACCAAGGCAACCGAGAAGTTGTTCCCCACCGCGCTCCGGCCGGTGGCGGCGGCAACGACCCCGACGGCGGTGGCGGCGGCGGCGGCGGCTCCAACCACGGGGCCAACAGAAGAGCCGGAGGCGGCGGCGGTCGCGGCGGCCGAGGCCACGCGAACGCCCACGCCTCCGGCGCCTCGCACGGCGGGGTACGACACTCGCCGAAGATTGAGGAGCTGCGGCGGAAGAAGTCGACCACTGCCGCTGAGGGCGACGGCTTCCCCGCCTTCTCACCTCGACTTCGCAACCTGCTCCTCCCTGACAAGTTCAAACCTTTGGGGATCACCAAGTACGACGCGAAGCAGGATCCTATCTAGTGGCTCCGATGCTACGCCCTCTCCATCGAGAACGCTGGTGGCAACAGCGACACCAAATGCCTCTACTTCCCCTTCTGTCTGGACCAAGCAGCACTCACATGGCTCGAGTCGCTGGACAAGCACTCGATCGACAAGTGGGACCGAACCGAAGGAGCAGCTTCACGAGCAACTTCGCGGGCGCCATGGGCCGTTCGGGTACTCGCATGGACCTGGCCATGATCAAGCAGGAACAGGGCGAGACCCTCCACAAGTACATGCGTCGCTTCTTCGACAAGCGCGCTACCGTAGTCGACGTCACCGACAAGGAGGTCATCGACCTCTTCCAGGACGGTCTCTACCATCGCCGCACCTTTGAGGACTTCGGTCGTCGCCGCCCCAGGTCCATCCCCCACCTCAAGGACATGATCACGTCCCGGGCGGATGAGGAGGACAAGGCCAACGCCAAGTACGACGCCATCCGTGGCAAGTCCAAGCGAGAACCGGGCGGCGGCGGCGCGCAATGCAAACCAAGGCGGCCGCAACAACAACAACAACAACAACAACAACTCGGGTCCCAACCGCAAGCGCAAGCCGTACAACACCGTCGCGGCTATCCGGCGCCTGCGAAAGGGAACTCGAAGAAGAACTCGGCGGGTTCAAAGACCTGCTAAAGGAGAAGTGCCCGTGGCATCCAAACGGCAACCACACTACCGAGCGGTGCTACCGGCTCGGGCATGCACTCAAGGATACGCCGGAGCCACCGCACCCTCACGACCAAAAGGGCAAGAAGAAGGACGGCGACAACAACGACTTCCAAGAACCCGAGAAGACCGTCAACGTCCTCTTCGGCGGACCGCCCCGGCAGAGGGGAGCGAAGGCTACCCGTCGTGAAGTGATGTCCATCGAGCCGGCGGTTCCGACCCCCTCGGGTGGTCGGAGGTACCCATCACCTTCTCCCGCGCGGACCAATGGACCGGCCTTCTCCGAACCGGACGGTTCCCCCTCGTCCTGAAACCAACGGTGGCGGGCTCCAAGCTCAACAAGGTGCTCATCGACGGTGGAAGCGGGCTCAACGTCCTCTTCACCAAAACCTTGAAGAAAATGAAGCTCGACATCACCCCCATGCTCACCAAGGGCAGTACGCCCTTCTACGGCATCGTCCCGTGCAACGCGGCTATCCCACCGGGCTAAGTGGTACGCCGCTACCTTCGGGGCATCTCGGGACAACTACCGTACCGAGTACATCAAGTTCGAGGTCGCGGACTTCGAGACCTCCTACCACGCCATCCTCGGCGGGCCGGCCATCGCCAAGTTCATGGCGGTGCCCCACTACACCTACTTGGTACTCAAGATGCCAAGTCCGGCCGGTGTACTCTCCCTCCGGGGGGGGACTTGAAGATCTCCCACGACCGCGATACGAGAGGCCGTGGTGATCGCTTCCACGAACCAAGTACCCAACGCGATGATGGAGGTCTACGCCGCGTCGAAGAAGCTTGCCACAAGCGAAATCGACATCCCGCAGAAGTCCGACGGCCGCCAACAAGCCTCGGCCACCCGAGGAGGTACTCGTCGGGACGGTCGACCTCGGAACGAGCGACCCCAAAGAAGACCACCACCATCGGGGCCGGCCTCGACCCCAAATAGGAAGACGCGCTCATCAGCTTCCTTCGGGCTAACCGCGACATCTTCGCGTGGAAGCCAGCGGACATGCCAGGAGTGCCCAGGGAGCTGATTGAGCACTGCCTTAACGTCGACCCAAAGGCCACCCCTAAGCGACAACACCTCCGACGCTTTGCCGACGACAGACGGGATGCCATCAAGAAGGAGCTCGCCAAGCTACTCGCAGCTGGCTTCATCGAGAAGTCTTCCATCCTGAGTGGCTCGCCAACCCCGTCCTCGTCCGCAAGAAGAACTCGAACGAGTGGAGGATGTGCGTCGACTACACCGACCTCAACAAGCACCGCCCCCAAGGACCCCTTCGGGTTGCCGCGGATTGATCAAGTCATCGACTCCACGGCGGCCGCGACTGCCTTTCGCTTCCTCGATCGCTACTCCGGTACCACCGCATCGCAATCAAGGAGGAAGACCGAGGAAAAGACCGCGTTCATTACCCCGTTTGGCGCGTCATCGCTACACGACCATGTCATTCGGGTTGAAGAACGCCGGCGCTACCTATCAACGGGCCATCCGGGCCCGCTTCAAGCGGCAACTCAACAAGAACGTCGAGGCTTACGTGGATGACGTAGTCGTCGAAGACCAGGAACTCCGGTACCCTCATCGACGACCTTGAAGAGACCTTCGCATCGCTACGCGAGTACCGCCGGAAGCTCAACCCGAACAAGTGCGTCTTCGGTGTCCCTTCGGGCAAACTACTCGGCTTCATCATCGGCCCGGCGCGGCATTGAAGCCAACCCCCGAGAAGATCTCCGCCATCACCAAAGATGAAAGCTCCCACGAGCATCAAAGACGTCCATAAGCTGACGGGGTGCATGGCAACATTGAACAGATTCATCTCGAGGCTAGGAGAACGGGGCCTCCCCTTCTTCAAACTACTCAAGCGTCACGAGAAGTTCGTGTGGACTCCGGAGGCGGATCAAGCCCTTGCCCGGCTCAAGGACTTCTGTCAAAGACACCAATCCTCACGGCTCCTCACAAGGGCGAGCGCTCATCGCTCTACCTAGTCGCGACTACTCACGTGGTCGCATCGCCATCGTTGTCGAGCGGCAAGAAGACGCGCCACGCCTACCCTGGTCCCGGCAAGACCCGCCTACTTCGTCGGCGAGGTTCTATCGAGTCCAAGGCTCGCTACCGCCCGTGCGAAGCTCCCCGTACGCTCTACTCATCACCTCGCGGAAGCTACGACACTACTTCCGGGGAGTACTCGGTCTCCGTCGTCACCGACTACCCGCTCGGCGACATCCCGAGGAACCAAGACGCCACCGGAAGAATCTCCAAGTGGGGCCGTCGAGCTCGGCGCCCTCACCATCGACTTCAAGCCACGCACGGCCATCAAGTCGCAAGCACTAGTCGACTTCATGGCGCAGTGGCGGGAGAACCGCCTACCTACTCCCACCGTGCGACCGCAGCATTGGGTGATGTACTTTGACGGCTCACTCAACCTCGAGGGCGCAGCGCGGGGGTACTCCCCCGATCTCTCCAACGGGCGAACAACTCAAGTACGTCCCGCATCTTCCGGAAGGTCTCAAACAACGAAGCCGAGTACGAAGCCCTCCTACACGGGCTCCGCCTCGCGGCTTCACCGGGCATCAAGCGGCTACTAGTCTATGGCGACTCCGCAAGTGGTCTTCAACCAAGTCAACAAGTCCCGGGACCGCAACAAGGAGAACATGGACGCCTTCGCCTAGAAGTCCGCAAGCTCGAGAACAAATTCTATGGTCTCGAGTTCCATCACATCGTCCGCGACAACAACGTTGCAGCGGACGTCCTCTCGAAGCTCGGATCCACCCGTGCTCAAGTACCTGCGGGCGTCTTCGTCCATGAGCTTCACGCGCCATCCATCCCAGAGCCGGCGCCATCGACCACTGTCCCAGCCCATCCACCAGCCGGGCAGGAGGTCATGATGATCGAGGTGGACTGGAGGCAACCCTTCATCGCTACCTCAGCGAGCAGAAGGTCCCCTCCGACAAGAACGCAGCCGAACAACTCGTCCGCCGCGCCAAGTCTTACGTCCTCGTCGGAGACAAGCTTTACAAGCGGGGCGCATCTTCTGGAGTACTCATGAAGTGCGTCCCTCGCGAAGAAGGCAAGGACATCTTGGAGGAGATCCACAAGGGCGTCTGCGGCAACCACGCGTCCTCGCGCACACCGGTCGGCAAGGCCTTCCGCGAGCTTTCTGCGGCCCACGGCCACCGGGCGATGCCGAAGAACTCGTCGAAGGTGCCAAGGATGTCGGTACTTCGCCAAGCGGCAACATGTCCCGGCCTACAAGCTAGTCACCATACCGCCAACCCGGCCCTTTGCCCGCCGGGGGCTTGACATGATTGGGCCACCGCCAATTGCGCCGGGAGGATTCAACGGGGTATTGGTGGCTATCGACAAGTTCACCAAGTGGATCGAGGTCAAGCCGGTCCACATGCCCCAAGGCCGACAGAGTACTCGACTTCCCGGATGAACTCGTACACCGTTATGGGCTACCCCACCGCATCATCACGGACACCGGGGTCCAACTTCAACAACCACCGCTTGCGGGAGTACTGCGAGAACAGCGGAATAGACGTCCGGTACGTCTCAGTCGCCCATCCACGGGCCAACGGACAAGTCGAGCGCGCCAACGGGATGGTGCTCGACGCCCTCAAGAAGCGGCTACATGACGCTGCTAATTCCAAAGGGGGCAAGTGGATCAAGGAACTACCCAACGCACTCTGGGGGCTGCGGACTCAACCATCCAAGCCAACGGGGCAATCCCCCTACTTCCTGGTCTACGGCTCTGAAGCCATCCTCCCTGCCGACGTCATATGGAACTCGCCAGCAGTGGAGCACTACGACGAAGGCGTCTCGGAAGACGACGGACGAGTTGACATCGACGGCCTCGAAGAAGCTCGCCGCGCCGCCCTCGTCCAATCGGCAAGGTACCCGGAGGGTATCCGACGCTACCATGATCGCAACGTCAAGGAACGCTCCTTCAACGTTGGAGATCTTGTCCTCCGCCGTATCCAGAACACGGAAGGACTCCACAAGCTCAGCTCCCCCTGGGAAGGCCCCTTCACCGTGGCTAAGGTGACCGGGCCGGGCTCCTACCGCCTCCAAACACTTGAAGGCGAAGACGTCAACAACTCGTGGAACGTCGACCAACTCTGTCGATTCTACGCCTAGTCTACACGACTACTCCGGGGTTCAAGTCCAATCGACTACATCAACACCCCTCGCCGCAAGCGACCCTTCGGGTCCTGGCTCCAGTCTCCGGACTACTCTTCTCCAGGGTCCAGCCCGTGCGGCTACCTACGGACCACGGCCGCGACGAGCGTCAAGGACTCTAGCGGCGGTCTACCAAGAGACCACACTCCAAGATCCAGCCTGCGCGGCTACTTACGGATCTGCGATCCAGCCTACACGGCTACCTACGGATCACTCGCTGTAAGCGGCTACCCGCTCCAGCGCCACTTAGCTGTAAGCGGCCTCCGAGTCCAGGCGACTACTTTGTAACTACGGCCCTGGCCACCCAGGTGTACTTCTTCAGTAATAAAGATTGATTGTTCATCAACTTATTTACTGCCTACTCCCTACAACGGGACTACTGAAGTCGAGTACCACTACTCGCACCTACTCCACGATGGGCGCTCCGCACTCTGAGATCGCGACTACGAGTACTCATTGCTGGAAAATTTCATTTCATTGATACTTGAACAATTCATTACAGTTGTTTTCCTATACAACTATGGCTACTAGCTACCTATTACAGGGTTACTGGAGATTCAGCTTCTCAGCTACCTGCTCCGCGATGGGAGCCATCTGCTCCAGCAGCTCCGCGTACTGCTCATCCGAGCAGTTGGCGGCTACCCCGCCGGCGACCACCTCCACTGGAGCCTTCGGGAAGTACGACTTCATGAAGGCCAAGACTTGTCTTGGGATCGACTTGGCCATATGCTTGACGTAGGCGGCCAGCCGGCTTGGTGCTTCACGAAGTCGATCCGCCAGAGGAGCGATCTTGGGGCCGCCCGGGTGCGGCACCAGAAGCCTCGCGATCGGGAGAGCGGCTTCTTCAAGATCCTTCAGCTGGGCCCGCAGCGCCTCGCAATCTTCATTCAACTTCTGCAAAGATTTGTAGCAGTTGACGAGATCTCTGTCAGAGGCAATCCGCAGCTCCATGTGCTTCTCGCACTCGAAGGCGAGTTCCTTGTAGTCGAGCTCGAGTACCTGGCGGGCTTCCTCGCTCCCGTAGAAGAGGTTCTTCATGCTCACCTCCGAGGCCTTCGGTGCTCCACCGGCCCTCAAGCTCGCAACACGGCAACGCAACAACGGGTCGACGCTTCTCGGCTTTCAACAAGTACTCCACAAGTCGAAGGATGTACCTTTATTCTTGTTGCGGAGGCCCTTGTTCTTCCGCACCAAGTCGTCGCCTTTCGCCCCGCAGCTCCATGACGTCATTGTGGTACTTGGCGAAGGCGGCGTCGAGCTTTGTTTGCATGGCGGCCGCGTGTTTCCGCGACTTCACGAGCCGCTCCTCCGGGACCTCGGCTCGGAGCACGGTGTCGCCGTAACCCCGCAAAGCGGGTTCGACTTCTCGCGGGATCGCTCCGCGACGTCCTGCACAAGACAACTCAAGTCAAGAAGGGTACTCAACGGCAAAGGATTGACTACTCGGGAGGCTACGGCTACGTACCTTCATCCATTGCTCGGCTTGACGGATCGCCTCCAGAGTGCTTGGCTACCGTCGCCGGCTCGACAAGATCGTCCACCGAAGTTCTATCCCGCCGCGGCTACTCGAGGTAGCCTCCGTCATCGGCGCGAGAGCGGATGGGCTCCGCGTCTTGGATCTCGGGGAGCGGATAGCCACCTCCAGAGCAATCTCTGGCGACGTGGTGACCGCCTCTCCCCCGGCGGACTTCTCGACGACCTCCCCCACGGGCTCGGGGGCTCCCTCTGCGGCCTCCGGGGCCTCTGGCGTCAACCCCTGCATTGGCACCCCCGCAGGGATGTCACCTCCTTCAGCGCCTGCCAAAAAACGACAAGTGCATTAGCGCCTACGACTACTCATCCTGGAGCCCTGCAGCTTCAGGAAGGGTACTCACCTTCGACCACACTCGCCTCCGGCAGCGGCGCTTCGCTAGCCGGGGGCTTAGTCACGGCTTGGGCGTCGGCAGCGGCCTCCTCAACGGGCGGCTCGACTTCCTCCGCCACCGCTGATGAGGGCTCGTCCCCATCCCAGCTCAGATCTGTGGATTTTCTGCAGAAATATTCACAGAGGGTCGTTAGACAAAGATCGATTACTGCTCAAGTACTACTCGTGAGGATATGGTACTTACAAATTCGACCGGACGATGGTCACGGCCGGAGCACCGAGGATGCTGGCAATATCAACCAGTCCACCCTCGACGGGCGTCTCTTCCTCCGCCTCTGCGGCTACTGCCTCCTCCACGGCGGCGGCGGCCGGCGCGGGGCGTCTCTCGCACTCCCCCGAGGCCACCGCCTCTCCGACGGCGGCGGCCACGGGTCCTCTGCTCTCTTCTCGGAGCGAGGGGCCGGCGCTCCGCTTGCGCCGTGAAGTTCTACGGTGGGGGGGCCGGACCGCGACCTCCGGCGGTTCCCCCACCGGGTCCCACACACCTTCGTCGCCCTCTTCGACGGGCTCCGTTGGCGGCACCTCCTGCACACAAGGAAGACTACTCGTCAGCAATGTACTCGAACAACGGGTACTCGACTACTCTGCTCAAGACGACTTACCTCCCGAGGCGTGGTCTCCGAGACCTTTAGCTTCTTGGTCACCCGCTTCCTGGCGGGGTTGCGCGGCTTCCGTGGCGGCGCAGCAAGGCTAGCCTCCAGGCTAGCCGGAGGGTCTTGAATCAGTGGCACATGAGGCAAGCCCGGGCGGCTAAACCGCGACCGCAGTTGGAAGCGGTCCTGCAGCGTCTCGTCATCTTCGTCGTCTTCGTCGGAAGAATATTCCACGATGACGGTCTCGTCGCCTTCACCGACTTCGCGGCGCTCCTTCACCTTCCCCTCCACCGGGATCTCGATCCCGCTCGGTGGCGGCTGCGGCTCGGAGACGAACCACTTCACATCATCCTGCGCAAAGACACAAGACGTCAGCAACTCTACTACGAGTACTCACTACTCGACGAGGGGAGTACGACTACTCACCTACTTGGGCGGGCGCGCGGCGGAGTACTCCTCGACTGGGCACGCCGTGTACGGCGGCATGTCCTTGAAGATCCGCGTCAACCTCTCGACGATGTAGTTGTCGTCCACCTCGCCCCCCGGCATCCGCGACGTGTCATCGTCGCCGGTGTACTCGAAGCCCAGGGTCTCCCGCGCCATCAGCGGCTGGATCCTGCGCTTCATGAAACTGAAGGCCACGTGTTCGGCCCTCAGTCCCGCCTCCCTGAGCACCTTGATGCGTGCTAGCAGCTCGGGGAGCTGGATCCCTTCTTGCATGGTGGGCTCCGTGTTCCACCAATCACGGTGCCTGGGCTGCCGTCCGCTCGGCTTCGGCGAGCCGGGGTGGTGGTTCGTGATGTAGAACCATCCGGTCTTCCCGGTCCGTGTTGGAGTCCACGAGCTTGTACGCCGAGTGCGCTCCGCGGCGTCCTCCCTCGGCCGGATCCCGACCCCTCCGACTACTGCGGGGTTGGAGGCACCGGGCCGCGGCTTGACGCGGAAGAACTTCCGAAGAGCACCCGGTGCGGCTTGATTCCGAGGAAGGCTTCGCGAGAGTGGACGAAGACCGACGTGTGGAAGATGCCGTTGGGGTTCGAGTTCGAGTACTCGATCCCGTAGTACCCGAGCAGCCCCTTGAAGAAGTCGGCCGGGCCGGGAGCGCAAGACCGCGCTCCACGAACCGCGAGAACATCGGGATCTCGTCTTCGGCCTTCTCCATCGGATACGGATCTCTGCGCGCGGATCTCCACATGTCGACTTCCTTCTCCCCCGATGAACCCACCGTTCGGCGGGGTCGGCGAGTCCTCCGTCTTCACCTTCGATTTCTTCCACTCGCGGCTCGGATCGGAGCGTGGTGGAGACATGGGCGGCGCCGCTCCGGTGGCAGCCGCGGCGGCCTCTGCACGGCTCCTCTTCTTCCCGGCGGCCTTGGACGCCTTGGACGGCAACGGCTTCATCCTCCAAGTACAAGGTGTCTTCACTCGCATCCGCTCGGGGGCTACCCTAAAGGTCTTGGGTGGCGATGCGCTCGGATCTACTACGGCGGCAGCAGGCGCTAGGAGTGGATTTGCTTCAAGATTCAAATGGAATGACTGTGGCTCGAATGGGTGAAAACCCTAAGGGTTTTGGCTTCTATTTATAAGCCAAAACGGCTCCGTAACGGCGGGCCGGATAAGTCCACGCGCGGCGACTCGGCGGGCGCGCGTGACTCTTCGTATTCTACTAGTCGACGCGCCTCACCTCGGGGGCTCGGCTACTTCTACTCGACTACCTGGGAAGCGGCTAGTCTCAAGAGCATCTCAGGACACATTCTCCAAAGAAGACCCTTCAATTCGAGAGGAAGTACTCGACTCAAGGCTCGGGGGCTCCGTGCCACGTGTCCTTCGGTTTTTTCTCTCCGGATTTTTCGGGATTTTCTTGTCAAGACTTCAGATGGAACCTCAGCTAGAGCCCGCGGCTCGAGGCTCGGGGGCTACTCCATGTGGAGTGCGGTTTTGCAAGTCGCACCTCCACATCAGCTTCGGCTTCGCGACAAGACAGGCAGTTTTTGAAGACCTTTGAAGGCAGTTTTCAAGGACGCTTGGGGCTACTCGAGAAGACTTCAAGATTGCTCAAACATCAGCTGGAGTACATTCCAGCCTCGGGATGCTTCGACTACTCTTGAGGACCTTGACTTGCGGCACTCGGGGACGCTTGAGGACTGCTCATTAGGGCCGTCAAGACTACTTGAAGCCATCCTTCTTGACTACAAAGTACTCGGGGGCTTGTCGTATGGACCTCCCTGGGCCCACTACCTCGGTGGGTACCAGAACCGACTACTCGGTGGGCCCCTGGGACTATCCGGCTTGCGCTACACGGCACCTGAAGGCGTGGAGCACAAGGACTACACAGGAGTAGTACTCGGTTAGGGAGCTGTACATGTTCCGCACTGTATAGAGGACTCCTAGACGTACTCGACTAGTACTCTCTCCCTACTCCGACTTGTAACCCCGCTCTCCGGACTATATAAGGCGAGGCGAGGGACCGATCCCCTCATCCAATCTCCTCTCATACAACTCACGGCGCACCATTGCACCATCTTGTAATCGTGCCCTATCAATCCAGAGCTACGCAGCATACAGGACGTAGGGTATTACGCACCTCGCGGCCCAAACCTGTCTAAATTGTGTGCCACGTGTCTCTTCCTTCGAGTTACCGATCTCGGTGAGTCACAATCATCTACTTCGGGTACTCCCCGTAGTAGGTTGCCGGTCTAAAACACCGACACCTCCGCCGTGGGCCCTTCGATCCGTGGGAAGGGAAACGAAGCAGTGACTCGGAGAAAACACACCCTAGTACTAGGGCACTGTCGCTTTGTGGGCCAGACGATCTGTGGGAGGGTAATGCGTCAGTGACTTAGAGGAAACACAACGACTCTGCATATTACAGTCAATGTAACAAAACACACGTAATGGATAAAACACACTCTAATGCAGTTCGATTATAGTTCTTAACGATACAAACCGAGGACCCTAGTTGACGATGTCATGAAATCTAACATTATTTGATACAGTCCGGCTAATACTCTAGGTCTACTGAGTACAGCGGGGGTATTTCCCCTTCTTAATGGCATCCGACACAGCTGCCTTGGCCCGACGAGCCCTCTCCCTCTTCCTCTCTCTATCGGCTTCACGGGCCTGGGCCGCTTCACGTTCTCTCATCTCCTGACGATGGCGCATTTCCTTCTGCTCCTCCATTTTTTCCTCTCTCTCTCTCTCTCTCTCTCTTCCCACTCAACCATGCGCAACCACCTCTCCCTTGCATCACAGGCTTTTCCCTCGACGTAGCTCTTGTCGAAGTCAGACTGCTCGGTATCTAGACACTGCATGAAATCACAAAGAGGACGTGGAGTCTTTTTCCAAATACATGTTAGCAAATATTAAATCACAATGTAGTAAGTCTTTACTTTGGCTCTAAGTGTCGTATGGACATCCCTGGGCCCACTGCTCCGATGGGTACCAGGATCGACTACTCAGTGGGCCCCTGGGACTACTCGACTTGTGCTACACGGCACTTGATGGCGTGGAGCGCAAGGACTACGGTGGAGAAGTACTCGGATAGGAAGCCGTGCATGACTAGATCCATGTAGGGAACTCCTAGACGTACACGACTAGTACTCTCTCCTCAAACCGACTTGTAACCCTGCCTCCCGGACTATATAAGGCAAGGCAGGGACCCCTCTCTCTCATCTGCATCATCTTGTAAACACATCCAATCAATCCAGAGCTACGCAGCATACAGGACGTAGGGTATTACGCACGTTGCGGCCCAAACCTGTCTAAATTGTGTGCCACGCGTCTCTTCCTTCGAGTTACCGATCTCGGCGAGGCCACATTCATCTACCTCGGGTACTCCCCTTGGTAGGTTGCCGGTCTAAAACACCGACAGCTGGCGCGCCAGGTAGGGGATCTCGCCGAAAATCTCATGGCGTACTCGACGGCTTCAATCCTCATCAAGTCAACCGTCACCTTCAACCGCGGCGACACCTTCGTCTTCGGCTCCTGGGTCTGCACTGCTGACGGCGCTGGCTCCTTCCAACGCCGCCTCAGCATGATGACCAACCCGGAGACTGGGCTCGTGACACTTCTCGAAGTGATCACGGGCACCGTCGCCGGAAAATTTGGTAAAATTTCGCTCTACAACCAAAATACCGACTTCGAGTCTGGATCTACCTCCAACTCGAACTCGACGTCCCCCTGGGTCATTGCATGCGAGCCGGCTACTGAGCCATCGTGTGAAGATGCCCCACTCCATGTGCACTTCCCATATGGCCTCTCCAACACTAGTAGGGCCCACGCGGAAGCTCTCGTCGCACGTCGGGCAGGCAAGGAAATCGTCCCCGACTACTCTTCGGACTCCAACCCCGTCTCCGGCTACTACTCGGACTCCTCTTACGAGCTTGACTTCAGTCGGACCCTGACGAGCCCAAATCCAAAGTCACCACGATCGAGGAACCGCTGTCAGGCCCAGCCACCAGCTTGGTTATAACATCTACGCCTGCCGGAAGATTCATCTACTGGCCAGATCGCAAGCCTGCAGACTACTTGACAGATGGCAACTCGCGCTGCGTCGCCTACCTCGACTCGCTTCCCTTCCAGGAGGGAACACCCCTAGCTCCAACTAAGGAGCACACATCGACTGAAGTGGCGACTACTGACTCTGGTCTCGGTACCCCTGACCGCCAAGTCTTCATGGCTGGTGGCGAGACACCAGGACCCTTAGGAACTAGACCCGACCGGTACCTTGATGACATCTCAGAAGATGAGTTGTCCGCCAACGTGCCCGCTGATGAAACCACAGACGACAAGAATGCCTGACATGAATGCAACAGGAAGCGAAACAACGGCGCAAACATCTCCGTGAGACCCTCCCCGTCTGGAATCTCACCGAGGCCCTGGACCAAGTCGCCAACCGGGTGCACACTACCCCCGAACAGCGCCTCATGTCTATCACCACGATAGCACGTCAGGCTCAGGGAGTCCGCGTGGGCGAAGTCATCGCCAAGCTAGCTGAAGATGCCTACTTCATGAGGGTCAACAGTAGGGTCACTCAAGTACCCCCTCTCAGAACTCATGAACCCAGGCACCGCGAAGCTACTAGTTGCAGTCCAGCAGATGGTGGACGTAACCGCTCCCGAGGAGAACAACCACAGAACCCCAACCGCTCTAGGGTATCAACTGGAGGACCCTTCCAGGGCGGCAACAGTGCGGGTGGCGCCGGCAGAAGCTGCGGCGACGGAGGAGGCAGCAGCGACGAGAGCTCATCACACGGTGCTGGCAGGAGAGCTGGTGGCGGCGGCGATCGCGGAGGCCGAGGCCACGCAAACAGCCACGTCACCGGCATCTCACACGGCGGCTATGATGCCCACAACATAATTGAAGAGATTCATCGCAAAAAGGCTTTTGTGGCAAGCGACAGCGACGACTTCCCCGCCTTCTCCGCTTGACTTCGCGACCTGCTTCTCCCAGAGAAATTCAAACCTCTCAGGATCACTAAGTACGACGCGAAGCAAGACCCAGTTCAGTGGCTTATGTGCTATGCCCTATCCATTGAAAATGCTGGTGGCAACAATGACACGAAGTGCCTCTACTTCCCTTTCTGCCTGGACCAGGCACCACTCACTTAGCTCGAGTCACTCGACAAGAACTCGATCGACGAGTAGGACCAGCTCAAGGCTCAATTCACCAGCAACTTCGCGGGCGCCATGGGACGCTCGGGTACTCGCATGGACCTGGCAATGGTCAAGTAAGAACAAGGCGAGACGCTACACCAGTACATGCGGCGCTTCTTCGACAAACGCGCTATGGTAGTCGACGTCACCAACAAGGAGGTCATCGATATCTTTGGATATTTAGAAGCCCCATGAAGTTACGCTTCCAACGAATCAAGAATCAAGTCAATCGGAGGTTCCTACAAGCGGGTATGGCCGAATTACCGAAGGTTGCGCGTTCTGAAATTTTCTGGACAGCATGCAAGAGCGGAAACAAAACGGCCATAGCTCCCTCATTTGGGCTCCGATTAAGATGAATGAGTACCCGTTGGAAAGGTAATTTTATAACGTTTTCAATGGAACAATATTTTTGTGTATGTTCTGTTATGTACATAGGGGAAAATCCACGAAAAAGAGGCAGCAGCACACGGTGAGAACAAGATAGTGGAGATGAGGACGACAACAACGAAGATGAGCATGGGCAATGCTTCCATTAGACCACACGAGATGAAATTCAGAAGTTTGGAACAAAACAAAGACCCCAAGAGCATTGGAAAAAGAAGGCACAAGTTGGCAACATCCGACGCTAGGAGATGTTAGAAGAGAATCACGATGGATTACACACAAATGATGGCATCCAATGGCGCGGATACTCTGGGCTCTCGCACAAAGGATCATGGAGTTACATGAAGATATTTGAGACATGTGTGAAGTACCTCAAATGAAGAGTGAGTCCACACAAAGCAACCATGATGATGTGTGGCGCGAACGAAGGAATTGCGAAAAGACGATGCAAGCCACCGATCATTGGGGATTGTTTGCTTTCAACTCCAAGAGACCACTCATGATGGAAAGCTTGAAGGCCAAGGTACAAATTAAACTCTCAAGATACTTTTGGAGCTGATAATATTCCTTTTATATATCTATGATTCATATCCAATAGTGAGGTCGATTCAATTTTATGCCTTGTTCTTATGATAATCATGATAGGCTAGAATTTCTTGAGAGTGATAAAAAGGCTTTGTTGTGCTTAAAATTTGTTACATGCCTAATGAACCTTTGCCTAATGAGAGCTTGTTGACGGTGTATTTTGGTACACCAAACATATTCATTACACTTTGGTTTGGATTTGATTATGGAACCAACCCGCCACTAGGTACACTAATCATATAACAAGTTCATCTATGTACATGCATTTGGAAGTGTTGTGTTTATGTAGGAAAACATGGACATAAAGGACAGATTCGCAACAAGTTCAAAGGAGCATTTATAGAGTCTTGTTCGTGTTCATGAGCTTGATGAAATCACTTCCAATGGTGGCAAGGACCGAAGTGCTATGTAGGAACACCCCCGAGGATTGAAGCGTAAAAGACCGAACTTCATGCACGGAGAACCCCCATCTTGGACACGAGGATGACATCGCCAAAATCATGCAAGTGGAAGGGGCAAAGTGCATAATCACCTGAGGGCCCACGGGAGCGAAAGGGCGACCGAACCGGGCCGAAATGGGCCTGGGCCGGTCGGCCCAGCCCACTTCCGGCGTCGGTTCGTCCCCCCTTTCCTTGCACCCGAAGGATCTTCAACCCTAAAACCCTGGAGGCGCCGCCATTCGGAGGGGGAAGAGCCATTCGCACCAGGAGGCCATCCACAAGCTAGAGAGAGAGGAGGGAGATCAACCACCTCGAAGGAAGCACCCACAAGTGGAGAAGAAGGAAGATACCGTTGGAAGGGTGACCATGATCAACGGTGCTATGTCTAGCACCTTGATGGGGTAATCTCCTTATTCATCCATGGGTTGTAATCGATCTTGAGATGTAATCATACTTTGTTGGATTATCTATCTATCATCTTGTGCTGAATATAATTTATTGCTTAAGGTTTGCTACCATGTCGTAAAGGGAGTAGAGCTCCAATGCTTCCTTGGATCCATTCAATACGTCATGTCCATCATAGGTCTAGTCATGAATACCTTCGCGTAGTGACAGTACGAGAGGAGGGAAAGGGCGAGACCGTGATCACAACCCCCGATAGATTAGATTGGTTTTCTTGTTTAAAGTGATTGCATGCTCTAGTATCGTAGACCCATGGGCGAGTGTCTTTTATCTTGATTGCTTAATCATTCTCTCTAGTGTAGTTTAGTTGTTTTCTAGTTTAATCATAGTTAGGGTTTGAGTAGCTAGTGTGTAAAGGTAGATCAAACGCTTGTAATCCCCTTGCTCCGCGGATTGACAAGAACCTTGGGAATCCCGTGGTGAAAAAGGTGTAGGTCCGTACGCTTGCGGATTGTAGAGGGATACGTCTTTTATCTGTCAACAGAGCTTAGTGTTGAGCAAGAAAACTTATGCTATAATTAATCACAACTTACTTTGTCATAAATTGTGGTTATGGAAGCATTTGTTTGCAATATGATTTGTAAATCTTGGACTTGCTTTGTGCTCGGTCAAGCTAGTGACCTTAAAAGAGCAAATTGTGGGAGAAATCCCAAGTTTCACTAACCATGTAGGGCATTAAACATAAATTAAGAGGAGAGAAGTCATACCTAAAGGAATTGCAAACTCGTGCATCACCGTCACGGAACCTAAAAAACGGACGTCGCTGTTTTCATTAATTTTGGGGACCTGTTCAGACATGTTCAAGGAAAAAATGTTAAAAATCAGAAGCTCCATCAAGTGCCTGTTCCAACGCATCCAAGATCGATGAATTTGAAGACCCGTACAAGGAGATATGTCAAAAACATTGAGCAATGTGCAGTCTGAAATCAGCTTTGGACAGATTGCAGCGCCGGAGTAGAACGGGCATAACTCACTCGATCGGAGTCCGTTGGGGGTGAATAAATACTTGATGGAAAGGCAATTTCAAGCGCCACGCATGGAAGCTATTGTTTTCTACATGGTCTGATCTGAACAGATAGGGAAATTTGTGAAAGAAGAGGCAGCGATAAAGTGCGATGGAGAAGGTGATGATGATGCAATGAGACGATTAGGCAAGCCTCTCATCGAGCATAAGTGATCGTGTCAAGCATAGAGAGTGGATCAAGGCTGCATGAATACCTTAAAATTTTGCATGAAGGATAATGGCTCTGCAACAACAAGAAGGTATGTGAGAAAGTCGAGCTCTTTGACTTTAAATGAAGCGCTTTGCGGGAGGCAACCCGGTTTTTATTTATATATATACATGACCGTCTACATTGTGCTCTTTAATCGAACCATCAAGTAACATTATACCATTGCTCTAATAAAAACCACAACACCATGTTGTATGATCTAATTGCTATTGAGGGAGCGCTTTGTTATTTGATCTTGGAAAACTTGTAGACCTTTTTGTGTGCCTATTAGAGTTTAGAGTCCTTTTCTTTTGTGTCTTTTTAGAGAGATATATGAAGTTGGAACCATCCTTTGATTCTAAACTTGTGGCTAGTTAATTTAGGCTAACTTTTGTTTTAGACAACCTCCATATCATGTTGTTTTGTTCATCCATGTTATATTGCATTGCATGTTGTGTTGATCTAACTCTTTGCCTTTCAACCTAGGCCTTCCCATAGCCCCCACCAAAAACCATAGCCAATAGAGGTAGGATTGATTGTGTTGACCGGGGGCTCACCCTTCAGGTTGAACAAGTATATCTCATTCCTCTCTTCTAACTAAAAACTTTGACTAACCTCCCCATAAAATCCTTAGGAAAACCTTTCATACCTTTAGCCATCCTAGAACCATAGGTTTGTTTTTCATTAAAAAACTCGTAGTGCCAACTTAGTTAGAATTTCTATACTTGACCTCCTCTCTTCAAAATCCTCGTTTGAGCCAAAAATATAGGATACCCATAACCTAGCCTTAAACCTTATTAGTTTGGTTGATTGATTCTTTTCGATGGGTTACTTCCTAGTTGACAATGCTTACCTCATATTAAGTGTGAGATCAAGCTTTGTCTATTACTTATAGACCACATTAAAAGTGTTTTTAAAACCTTGCTAATGTTTTCTTGTGCTAACATCTTGCATTTTCATTTTGCATCCATCTCTTTGCCATCATCCACTTTACGTTAGCTTGGGATCTTTTGTGAAGCTTTATGATGAATGCTTTCGTACCTATGTTAATGCTTCATATGACGATATGGGCATTTTTCTTTTTGTAATATTGTGTAAACATGGTGTTTAGACATGATTGGAGACCAACATCATTCAGTTTTATATACCTTACTATCA
The DNA here is from genome assembly GCA_947561735.1 of Cenchrus americanus. NCBI lineage: Eukaryota > Viridiplantae > Streptophyta > Magnoliopsida > Poales > Poaceae > Cenchrus > Cenchrus americanus. The sequence goes on from OX387241.1 coordinate 253,878,829, forward strand.
TATTGCATTGGATTGTTTATAAACTTTGCAATGTGCCCTACTTATCTTACACCATGAAGAGTTGTTAATCTTGGGATAAGCATAGTGTTTTGACCTTGGTTAATAAATCTTTATCACGAGGGAGAAGTTTGGCATCCACTTTGTAAGCATGGAGCTTAGAATTTTGCATAAACATTGTTTTGTTTTTATACCATCCTCTCATTTGCATACACACTTGCACTCACGTACACCCATTAGTATTTTTGCTAGATTAACTATGCCACAAGTGAAGATCGTAGGGATGTCATGGTTTGTTGGCATAGGGTGAGTATTCCCGACCGTCACCTCGGGGTACTTTGTGCATTATAGTGAAATCAAGATCATCAACACCTCCAAAATCCCGAAAGGAGCACTGCTGTTTTCATCAAGATTAAGCACATGTACAGAGATGTACTGTAGCGAACATGGCCTCATATGCCATTAGTTTGAGATTGATTTTGGTGATTCATGACAACATGATCATTGGGACTAACCATATTATTTTAGCATGTCTTTGTAGACACTTCTAGGTCCAAAGGATGCAAGAAAACCACATGCCAAAATGAGAAAATAAAGGGTCAAAACCGAGCAAGAAAGGAAAAGAAAAGACACCATCGGATGAACCGGCGGTATCAATATAGCAAGCGTCGGTGCAATCGTCGGACAAGTTGGTACATAGGGTGAAACCCTAGGTACCGTCGGATGAACCGATGGTCCATTTCCTAGTAGCATCAGACGAGTTGCAGAGGAAGAGCAGCGAAGACAGTAGCACCGGATGATCCGACGGTCTGAGTGGGGACACCGTCGGTCTATCCGACGCTTAGTTTGAATCAAGATAGAGACGTGCCAAGACGAAGCCTTCAGCACTGGATGATCTGACGCCTTGGTCAAGGTGAAGCGTCGGTCTATCCGACGGTCGCGTGGAAGCTAACAGAAGCGACTTGGACGCGGGGTCTTCAGCACCGGATGATCCGACGCCTTGGTCAAGGTGAAGCGTCGGTCTATCCGACGGTCGCGTGGAAGCTAACAGAAGCGACTTGGACGCGGGGTCTTCAGCACCGGATGATCCGACGCGCCATCGGTACATAGCGTCGGAGCAGTTGTGTCAGAGAACCTCAACGACTATGTGACGTGGGAGGGGCACCGGATGAACCGACGCCCTTGAAAAGCATAGCATCAGTTCATCCGACGCTACCTTTTTCAGCGGCCGTTAGCCAACGGCTAGTTTGATGCCTTGGGCTATTTATACCCCCTCCACTCACCCATTTGAGGTTGCTGGATTGTGTGGAAGTGCACAGGAGTTCAAGACACCTAGAAGATCATATCCAATCCATCCAAGTGCTTAATTGCTCATCCTTAGACTTGCATATGCTTAGTGTATGTGCTTAGTGCTAGGCTTAGATTAGAGCTGAGTGAGTGAAAGGTTGTGCCAACCTTGTGAGGTGATTCTTGAGTGAATCAAGTTGTACAAGGTTCACCGGAAGCCTTGGGGCCTAAGTGGCTCACCGGCAATCGTCATCGACCCTCCGGCTTGGTGTGGAGCGGCGAGGACACTTTGTGCGGGGGACGTGGAGACCCCCTTCCTTGGTGGAGAAGCTCCTTAGTGGAGGCGACATCAAGGTGACCAAGAGAGCTTGGCAAGTGCCTAAGTGGCTAGCCTTTGTGGCGAGTCAAGTGGTGCTCTTGGGAGAGACTTGGTGACCGGGAAGCAATACTCTTGTGTGAGTGCTTCAACGTGGACTAGGGGTGGCTTAGTGCCTACCGATACCACGGGATAAATTGTGTGTCAAGAGTTTGCTTCCTCTCATCCCCTTTACGTTTCCGCATTTACTCTATTGCAATCTTTGCTTGCCTTTACTTTCCTAGAGTAGTATCATGCTAGGATTGGCTATAGGTTGCAAACTTTGTTTTGGGATGGGAGTTTCACACTAGAACAACCCTAGTTGCACATATAGATAGTATGTTCTAGTTTAGCTTTGTGCAAAAATAGTGAAGCCATAGGTTAAGATTTTAAATTGCCTAATTCACCCCCTCCCCCTCTTAGGCTAACGAGCATCCGATTCCTTACATGTAAAAAGGGGAAAAATTGGATATTCAAGTGCTCCATTAAGTATACTTTCCAACACATCAAGAATCAACATTTTAGGAGATCTGTACAAGAAGTTACAACCAAATCTTTGGGCGTCACACATTCTGAAATCTGCCTGGGACAGCTTGCACCAACAAAGTAAAAAGGGCGTAACTCTCTTGTTCGGAGTCCGATCGGGATGAATGACCACTCGTTGGAAAGATAATTTCAAGCACTTTGAAATGGAGCTATTATTCAGTACATACTCAGCTCTGGAAGTACAATAAAAACTCGTGGAAGATGAACCAGCGGTAAGGGACAACATGGAAGGAGGAGAAGATGGGATGAGAAACATTTGGGATCAAGGCTCGTGGCAAAGGGAGAACATTGAAGGATGAACAAAGGCAGCAATGTAATGATTATATCCTTGCATGACGGTAGGACTTCAAGAATTTTAAGATGGTTCATCATCTTCCGTGCCTAGCAACATGCTAAGCATGGGGGAAGACTTGGTGGACGAAAGAAGACCGCATGGAGTTCAAGGATCACGGCTGCTACGGATGCTGATCTTCCTTCTTCCATCCTAGGCACAATGCTTAAGCATGGGGGAGGGCACGCTACATCACAAGCATCAAAGGACGGTAACAATTCCTCAACCCTCTCTTTGTCCTTGTCTTTCTAAATGCTTGTATATATGTATATGCCTTCAACAACCTTAGATGCAACTTTTGTATGTCTCTCTCGTTAAATAACATGGCTTCTAGGAGTACAATCTAGTTTTAGTTTTTGTTTATTGTCATCACCTTGTGCTCACCATGATGAAATAATTTCGGCTTGATCTTGCTCGTTGATATATGATGATCGTTGCCATTTGTGTAAACTTTGAGCTTGTTTATGCATGATTAAGCTATTGCTCTCTCTAATACAAATCTTAAATTAATCAAATGCTAGCTTAATCTTTTGTAGAGGTCATGATAAAAATAAAGACCCATGGTTTCTTGTATGCTCTCAACTTTGGATGGGTCGAAGAACATATTACTTTTTGCTTTTAAAAGTCATGCTAACCATGTCATTAATACCTCTTGCATTTTGCTCTACCTATCCAAAGCCTTATATATTGAGTGCAACCATAGATTACAAGAGTTATTGTTGGGTGAATTGATTCAAGGCTCGATTCTTTGGCTCGCGACTAAGAAGCTGGTCATTCTGTGTTTTGCATAACTTATCTTTTGCTAGCCTATTCTATCCGTGCATTGTGAGCTCCCACATCGGAAGCTTTGCAAATCTCGCTGGATATCCACCCTTTAAACCAACATCATATTTTGTGTTAAGCTCCTTGACCTACCTATCTATCACTTGAGTATGGAGATGACACGTCACAAGAAGGTGCTTCAAAGGGAAGATTCAAGTTCCCTCTCGTCAAGACATCCGGTACCTACCTTAACACCACTTCCTCTTTGCTCTGGGACGAGCAAACGTCTAAGCATGGGGGAGGAGGTAGGTACTATGCAAATTAGAGTTCTAGGGGAGATAAAAAATGAATAAGATGAGAGGAGAAAAAATCCAAAGTACCTCACATGTCAAAAAGAAAAAAGAAAAAAGGAAGAAAACAAGAAAAAGAAAACGAAAAAAATAGAGTAATAATAATTTCCTCCGGTTCTCTAGTTGCATAAGGATTTTCCAAGGACTTCAAGATCAAGACCCATACTCATTTTTCCAACCATGTGCAATCCGATAACGAGGACTTCGTTGGGGCCTCGGGATCATTCTTTGCCATTTGCACATGTCCACCTATCTAAAAGTGTGAGTTCTTTCTCTTCCCCCTTCTTGTGAATATTATTTTTCCAATGACCTTTTTGACGAGTCATGATAAGTCCACGAGAAGCTTGCCTTGTTTTGATAATAGTCTCAACTTTAGTATCTTGGTAGGATAAAAACTTTCCTATGAGCTCCAAATAAAACCCTTCCACCTACAAACATGAGAGGGAAAGGATATAGATCAAGTAGGCTTGAGAGTGTTGTGAGATGAGAGAGTTCATGAGCAAGATGCAAGAAGGTTTAAATTTTTGTACTTGGTTTAGCTCTTTTATTCACCTTGTTCTTCACTTCAAAGATTTCTAAGACCTATTCGAATTTTGTGGAGCATGATTGATTACTTGTGGAAAGAGCTTAAATTATATCTACCCTCCATAGAGATGAAAGCTAGTTACATTATGGAATTTTAACAAATATAAACTTGGAGAGCATTATGCTTTCTCATGTGTGATCAAGTGCAGGGTATGAACAATGAAAATGCTGATATACGTTGAAAACTTACTCGAGGACGAGCAAGGTTTAAGCATGGGGGAGATGTTGACGGTCGATTTTGGTACACCTAGCTATGAGTTTACCGCCAACATTTGCATGTATTTGATATTCTAACCAATGGTACTAAACCCCCAGAGGTATCAAGTTCTCTCTCGCATGTCGGTTTTGGAGTTTGTTGTTTACACAGGAAATTAACGTTAAAGAGGAGACTTTCGGGATAAGTTCATCAAGCACTTCAAGAGAAGATCATGAAGCCCGACACAAGTCAAGACACATCATGAACATGACTCCAAAGGGCCCACGGACCGAAGCATGAAGCCGGAAAACTCTAGGGACATGGACAGAAGATGTTGAAGCTTGCGCGGCAAGGAGATTTATCTAAATCGTGGAGAAGACCACGTCAAGGGCCCACATGCATAAGGGAGCAAGTCAACAATTGACCGAGAAGCATCGGGCAGCGAGACGGGGCCGAACCGGGCCAAAATAGGCCTGGGCCGGTCGGCCCAGGCCGGCCGGCCCAGCCTGTTTCGGGCCCGGTTCGCGACCCCCTTTTGCCCTAGGTGCTTGTCTATTTATTGCCTCTGCCTCCGCCGGCCGCCACATCCATCCATTCATCAGAGAGTCGCCGAGACGAAGGAGAAGCACCGGGAGGAAGTCGACGGCCGCCGCGAGTCCTCGAGTTGCCTAGAAGATGGCTTAGGCCATGCCCTAGCCGCCATGGTTGGCCCTACGTGGTAAAGCCATGGTGGAGTTCCGGAGCCGCGACTTGAATTCGTCAAGTCGTTTGTACCTTCAACATTCGGTGATGTAACCATATCTTGTCATACTTTGATCTACTACGAGTTATGCTTATTTATATGTGTCGCTACCATATGCCTTTAGTAGGACTAGATCGAATCATGGTGATTAGTCTTGTCTTGCGGATACACCGTAGTAGTGCACGGACCTAGGTTGTTGCTCGGTGATGAATATCCTTGCGTAGTGACAGTACAATGGAGGAGAAAGCGGCGAGTGAACGTGCATCAGACCACTCCATATCGGGTTACTCCATATTGAGTGTAATCCTTATCATAGTATAGGTTTAGATTGGTTTGTCACCTTGGCCGGAACGGCAACAAGAAGACGATAGGCTAGGGTTACCTTTTGATGCTTACCTTTATGGCTAGGTGGATGTGATCCATACATCCATTTGTGTTTGTATGTTACCTTTATGCAATCAATGCTTCACATAGGGTTAGACCGGTAGGTTAGATAGAGAACCTTAGTGGTTTGCTTCCGATCCTTGGATTCACAAATCTAGGGAGGACCCTCCTTGGTGAAAAGGCACCAAGTCACCCGTAGGCTTGCGGTGAACTTGAGCACGGTTTTACACCGTCAACATCATCCAAGCAAGATTATTGATCTACATAAACTACTCGGAGATTGTCTATACTCACAAGCTTGACCGGACAACAGTAACGGTCGGGGCGCCAAGTATGCTGGCGATATCCACAATTTCAGCCTCTGCGGGCGCCTCTTCTTCTACACGGGCTCCCTCTGGCTGCTCAGCTCCAGTAGTCGGGGAGGGGTCTGGCCTCCTCTCTTCTGGCGACACCTGCGAGTCGTTGGAGCCAGCCGCTTGTTGTGCCGCTTCCGGCACAGTTACTTCAGTGATGGGAGCTGGACTGATACTCCTTTCAGTCGCCTCCCCCACCGTGTCCCAGGTTTATTCTTCCCCTTGGTCCACAGGGTCGGACGGAGGAATATCCTGTGACAACTCAAGATTCAACTGTCAGCATATAGTACTCCATGGAAATTACTCGACTATACTACTCGAAGAACTGACCTCTTGGGCAGTTGATTCGGTAATCTTCAGTTTCTTGGTGGCGTGTTTCCGCGCCACATTGCGCGGCCTCCTCGGCGGCGCGGGAATGCTAGCCTCCAGACTAGCTGGCCTCTCAACGATGAGGGGAATGTTGGGTAGACCAGGGCGGCTGAACCTGGACCATAGCTGAAATCGCTCCTGGAGCGTCTCCCCATCCTCATCGTCCGAGGTGTCTTCAATGGTGATGGTGTCGTCACCCTCGCTGACTTCGTGGCGCTCCTTCGCTTTGTCCTTCCCCTCCTCTGGTACATCTTCAGGTTGTGGGGGGGAGGCGGATCGGAGATGTACTTCGCGACGTCATCCTGCAGACAACAACTCGTGTGAGTACGACTACACCATGCAAATCAGTACTCAGAGGCAGAGGTCACAACTACTAACCTTGTTCGGCGGATGTGTCGCGGAGTACTCGGAGACTGGGCAAGGAGTGTACGGTGGCATGTCCTTGAATATCTTACCCAGCCTCTCGACGATGTCAACATCATCGACTTCGCCGCCAGGCATCCTTGATGTGTCTTCGTCGCCCGTGTGTTGGTACCCGAGGGTATCGCGAGCCATTAGTGGCTGCACCCTCCTCTTCTGAAGCTAAATGCCACGTGTTCGGCCCTCAGCCCGACCTCTCTAAGGGCCTTGATCTTCTTCATCAGTTCGGGTAGCTGGATACCCTCTTGCATCGTCGGCTCTGTGTTCCGCCACGACCTGTGCTTCGGCTACTTCCCGCTCGGCTTCGGCAGCTTCGAATGGTGGTTGCTAATGTAGAACCACTTGGCCTTCCAGTCTTGGTTCGACTCTATCAGCTTATACGACAAGTACTGGGCAGCCGCATCTTCACGCATCTGAATACCATCCCCTCCGACTACTCGCGGGTCATTGGTACTCGGATGCGGCTTCACTCGGAAAAACTTCTGAAACAGAACCCAGTGGAGTTTGATTCCCACAAACACTTCACAGAAATGTACGAAGACAGATATGTTGAAGACACCATTGGAATTAAGATTCAGGTACTCGATGTCGTAGTACCTAAGAAGACCTTTGAAGAAATCACTGGTAGGGAGTGCCAGTCCGCGCTCCACGAATCTGGCGAACATCGGAATCTCACCCGGATTTTTCTCCATTGGATATGGGTTGCCAGCGGCGGCGCGCCACAGATCCATCTCCTTCTCTCGTAGGAATCCGTTGTTGACCAGGGCAAGTAGATCTTCAGTCTTCAGTTTGGATTTCTTCCATTCCTTGGCGGGGTTGGGATGTGGAGAAGATGGCGGCGACGACTCTGGGGCAGATCCCTCCGCTTCACTGCGGGCCCTCTTCTTCCCCGAACCGGTCTTCAAGCTCTTAGACGGAGACACCTTCATTCTCCAAGTGCAGGGTGTCTTCACTCGCATTCGCTCGGGGGCCATGCTGGTGGCGGACGCCGGCGGTGCGCCTGGATCTCCTCTCTCGCGCGGCAGTAGCGGTAGCAGAAGCAGTGCAGGAAAGCCTAAGGAGTATATCTATTCCAGCGGCTGCTAATGAGGAGAATGAAAAGCCCTAAGGGCTTCGACACTTATTTATAACCTAATAGGCGGCACTACAACGACCGAGTGGATAAGCGCCAAGCGGGTGACTCAGCGGCGGTTGTCCGACCTTTCATCTTCTAGTACTCGATGCTCTCCACCTCGGGGGCTCGGCTACGTCCATTCAATGTGGTGGGTTACTACAAGATTCAAGACCCACTCAGGACACATTCTACAATCAAGATGACCCTTTAATTTGAGAGGAAGTACTCGACTCAAGGCTCGGGGGCTCTGTGCCACGTGTCCGTCGGTTTTTTCTCCGGATTTTACAGGGTAAGATTAGCAGAATCAAGATTGACCCTCAGCTTGAATCTACGATTCGACCGAAGGCTCGGGGGCTACATTCCATATGGAATGCGAATCGCATTTTCCATATGGTTTCTTCGTCAAGACAACACAAGTACTATTGAAGATCTTCAAGAGGAGAACTCGCGGATGCTTGGGGACTACTCGAGAAGACTTCAAGACTACTCAAGGATCAGCTGGAGTACCTTCCAGCCTCGGGGTACTTCAAGTACTCTTGAGGACTTTTGGCTTGTAGTGCTCAGGGACGCTTGGGAACTACTCGTCAAGGCCATCAAGACTACTCGAAACTATCCTACTCGACTACAAAGTACTCAGGGGCTGGTCGTATGGACATCCCTGGGCCCACTGCTCTAGTGGGTACCAGGACCGACTACTTGGTGGGCCCCTAGGACTATTCGACTTGTGCTACACGGCACCTGATGGCGTGGAGCGCAAGGACTACAATGGAGAAGTACTCGGATAGGAAGTTGTGTATGACTAGATCCATGTAGGGAACTCCTAGACATACACGACTAGTACTCTCTCCTCAAACTGACTTGTAACCCTGCCTCCCGGACTATATAAGGCGAGGTAGGGAGCCCTCTCCCTCATCCGCATCATCTTGTAAACACATCCAATAAATCCAGAGCTACGCATCATACAGGACGTAGGGTATTACGCACATTGCGGCCCGAACCTGTCTAAATTGTGTGCCACGTGTCTCTTCTTTCGAGTTACCGATCTCGGCGAGGCCACATTCATCTACCTCGGGTACTCCCCTTGGTAGGTTGCTGGCATAAAACACCGACACTAAGGTTACGGTTCGAATGGCTGGATCGGGTCATGCGCAAAGTTATTACACATGAAGAACCTCATCCCATAGGCGTACCCCAGAACCTTGCACCTAACAAACTTGCAACTGTCACCACAGAAGCACATAGGAGTGTAGATCCTCTGTGGCACCTCGACATTGTCCTTCCTCTTCGTGAGGAAGTCCAAGTCCAACTCAGGACCTGAGGAGGCCATTGCAAACCTGCAAAACAAGATTAGAACAATCAGAGGCCAAAAATAATACGACCAAAATTGGCATAAATTATTGAAAAAGAATAAAACAATCACCAGCAAAATAGTACAAATAGAAGTTCACTTATTACAACACCATGCATAAGTTCATACAACAAATATAGTTCAAATATTACAAATTCCAAAATTAATTGCCCTAACATTACAAGCAGATCATTTGAATCCTGTGTTGGTCCTACGCCCACGTCCGCGTCCACGTCTAGATGGGGCTTGGGATGGTCCTGAAGTTGCTGATGAGCCCACATTGCCCGTAGGTGGTGCATTGCAAGCATAACTTGTGGTTGTGCACCTCTTGTGTGTGTGACCCGTGCTAAGGCACTTGTAGCACATCACTACTGCAACTCCAGCTTCTGCTTCATCCATGTTGTTCCTAATCCTCTTCTTCTTCCGTCTTCCAACGTCTTGACACAACTAAGAATCCAGATTTGGTATGTGCATGACATTTTCTTTGGGGTTCTCAGTAAAAGAACCCTGCACGAGGTAACCCTGAATTGTTTGGTTCCAAATGTTCCGACATGCAATGGTGCTCGAAATCTACTGTAAATACCTTGCCGAGCCAGTTGGTTATAAACTCCCAAGTTCTTTCTCCTGCTCTTGTAATATTTTCTCAACTGAACTAAAATTTGACAAGTCAACTCCTTGTGGACCATATATAATCTCTCCAATTTCATAATATATTTTGACCGACATGTCTGATTCATAATAAAAAGCAATAACTACTATCAAATGCTACATCCAGGGACTACGAAACAAATAAACTTATCTAAACTACATTAACAAACTAATCAGCTACAATCTACACACTTAACAGTAAAAATATTACGTAATATAAACTACAACTACAGATCTATAAACTACAACTACAGATATACAAACTACAACTACACCGAAATAAAAAATTACTAAAATTACTAGAATCAATGAACTACCTGCAAAGCGAAGAAGTAGCAGAGCTTCACTACTCCGCACCCTCCACCTCCCCTCTTCTCCTCCTCAACCCTAACCCTACAAACAGGGAATTTTTAATACCACAGATCTAAAGAAACACAGTGAATCACTAAATACGGTTTCTAAGAGTTGAGATCGTTGAAATACTTACAATGAAGCGAAGAACCGGCAGAGCTTCGCTACTCCACCCCCTCACTCTCCTCCCCTCTCCTTCCCAACCCTCTCTTTCTTTTTTCCCGAATTATTATGACATTTCCGGGCTATTTTTCGCCTTATATAGAGGTGGGGGAACTTGCCGCCGTGGGTCGCGGCGGCTGGGCGGGTCATACCGCCGTGGGCTGTGGCGATTTGGCTTGCCGTCGTAGCGCACGATGGTTTGACTCTAACCACCATGGGCCACAACGGCTGACCTCCGAACCCGTGGGGGGCCTACGGGCGACATCTGAACCGCCGTGGGCCACGACGAATGGATGTCAAAAGTGCAAAATTTTCAAATTGTCGTATTTTTGCAAAATGATTTTAAAAAATATAAAAAATCCCAATTCTAAGCTCTGTGCACACTTGCAGCTAGCAATGGAAATGAGTCGGGTTGGGTGCGGGTGGAGTAAAAGCCACCCATTATGACACCCATCACATTTATCTACACCCACTCATTACTACACACATGGGTGAAATTTCACACCCACACCCGCTGGGCACCCAGCGGGTGTCGGGCACCCACTGGGTCCATCACAGTATATAACAGATATGAATATGACGACATTATATCAAGCAATATAATAGAATAAAAACATGGAAGTCACAAATAGATGGTACTAGCAAGCCAAACTTCCAATATAGTCACACCACGTCACATAAATGTTGATAGTTCTAGCAAAAAGGTAAATTAATCACCATAATCAATACATCAGATAAGCAAATATAGAATAAAGACTTAAACCTAGGCTTAGATTGGAAAAACAAGTATAAATTACAACATCGATCATTGTAAATCTATTAAATAGGTTCAGCACTTATAAATATAAAAATATGAATTATTATTTCGGACCTCATGGGCACCCACGAGTTAAAATCTACACCCGCACCCACTTAATACGGATCGGGTCGGGTGTAGACCCATGGGTCCAATTGTCATCCCTACTTGCAGCCCTGCTGTCACATGTCGCTCACTCACTAAACGTCTACACCAATCCAAAAATACACCCATCAAACTTAACATTAATTGAAAATGCTACAATAATAAATCCGTGACTACGATAACAACATGCATGATTGATTTATTGTATCAGCAACTATAATTTATAAATATGAGAATTATTGGTATGACTCATATGGGTCATATTCGTCTGCCTTATCAGCCACCAACTAGAACCGGTAATACTTTTTTCTCAGAACAAACCAGCCACTAACCACCGGCCAACAGTATTTTCTTTAAAAAATATTAGCACCACCCACCAACCAAATGAACAGGCTGATGGTTTCTTATGGTGGATTCTGGTCTAGTTGAAATGGAGTCTCTTGATTCGTACTCATATTTGCCGAGATATGATTTGCCAAGTTAAAAATAGCAAATTTTTTTGACATGCTCTCCCACTGATACCAATGCGCAGCGTTTGTGGAGGAAATGTAGCAATACCACTGCGCGTGCCAGTCGCACATAGTCTACTCCTAAATATATGGCCTTGTTGTCTACTCCTATATACTTGTATATATGGCCTTCCCATCATGCGAATATGCAGTGACATAGTACTGCAAGATACCGAACATCAATGATATGCTACCTCCTACAACCCTGAGGAAATGTTCATGTTCTTATAAGATTCCTGATGGAAGTGAAAGGAGGAAAAATAACATGAAAATATGTACAGTGAAACAAGAAAGCTTTTCCACATGCAAATGAACTCCTGGACAAATGTTTCCCCAACTAGAATTCCATTTGGATAAGAGCAGGGACCTGCTCGTTCAATGAAAGCATCAGCAAATCCTAATTATCTCGTCCCAAACAGGGTGGCTATGCCCTCGGAACGAATCATAGCTCACTCGTCCAAAACCAAACCTCCGGTTGCCCTTTCTTTCTCAGCTTGTTAATTGCACTCTGCATTTGAATCTCTTCAAGTCTTCACCACCAGGTCACAACCGTGCCAGCTTCTGCAGAAAATGACAGCGGAGAGAACGAAAATCACAAGAATAGTTTTGAAATAGACATGTGAATATACCTACCTCCTGAGTATAGAGACATATGAATCCAGAAGTTAAGCATAAATCATAAATTGCTAATTTAATTTTGCCCGTTGTTCTATAGCGACCTTTGACTACATTGTCACCAAGTTTTTGGGGGAGACCATTTGCTCCAGCACAAAATCCACTGCTGTTTGCTCTGTGCTTCATTTTCACGGTCTATGGCCTAGCATCCCAAATGGATTTATTTCCCATTCAATGGAAATGATTTCATGGGGCCGGTTAATATAGTGACTTGAGCTCTATGTTAGTACCAAACAAGCCATAAATTCAGCTCAGTCAGATGCATTTACAGGTCACCCCATGGTGAAGTTCTTTGTCCTGGATGGAACATTTCCTATGATTTGAAAAATGCATGGTCATTAAAAAACAGATGTTCTTTTTGTAGGAGCTTCTGTAAACTGGAATTTGTAGTCACCCAATCGACACTCTAGTCTTTATAAGTTCACTTCTGTAAACTGGAATTTGCATGAGCTGGTAATAGTTTTTTTTCTGTTTGGTAGTCATCTTTTTTTTAAAAAAAAATATTGTGCTATACAAGGCGGATGGGCTGATGGCAGTGGCTATATCCCAAACAGATGTACTCGTACCTAAGCCACTGCCATCAGCCTGTAGGCGCAGGGGCGGAGCTACCCTATCGGCGGGGTGGGGCGGCCGCCCCAGCTACCGGCGAGCTAACCTCACTACTCCGGCTTCCTTTGGTCCCTGCCCCGTCCTCTACTTCTCCATTTTTCTGCCTCGTCCTCTGCGCCTGAGGGAGCAGCGAGCTAGAGAAGAAGAATCTCCGGCTGGGTGTTGGCTGGTATGATTTTCCCTGGGCCCAAGCGTCCAGCAGTAGGTAGTGAAAGTCGTGTGAAAGCCCAAGTGGCCTACTAGTAGTTAGTGAAAACTAATAATGGATAAAAGGGCAATGGGTGAGCTTCAAGTTCAACCATCCCCGGATTAACTAGAAAGGTGCGCGGCGTTGCCGCTTATGGCTAGTGGAACATGTGGAGGAAGCTTTGGAAGCAGAAAAGATAGCCATTGGTTCATTTGGAAATATTAAATTGTTAGATAAACAAACAAGTATCAGGGGACATAACCATAATTTGTAACAAAGGGTATTGCTTACAATCTTGGCACAACGGGAACCAAAATATAATAGTACGCCTAAGTATAGGCAGTGATCATCAAAAGGTAGATCTAGTATGACGTAGATCTGGTATGACTTAGTTTTGCTTTCAGTGAAAAGTTTTACGTTAATATCATCAGGTAACAAAAGTTGTATTCACAGCTTGAAGCAGAAGGAGACGTCCACAAAGCTGCACACCAAAACATCCTTCCCATTGGTTTCGCTGCCATGGAGAAGAAAAAATAATTAAGGAAGCATATAAATATATTTCACCTATTTGAATTAACGAATGCATGATCATGATTTATCAGTAAAAAGTTGTAGTGAAGGCATACATATAAATTACTATTAAATTATGTGGTTTTGAAGCTGCAGCAGTTGCCTTGTGTTGTATATCATGAGCAGTATGGAGAAACCATTTGAGTTCATTATTATATATCAACACTTGTAGACATGTTATCTCTGTGGTCTAGAGTTTTTTTTTATTTAGAAACATACATTGAAGTAAAGTGCAGATAAGTGCAGGAAGAAGAGAAGAGGATGGTAGCCTATAAAAAATTTGAGAAATCAAGGCAAGAAGGGAAGAAGAAAAGAAAGAGGAAAAAGACTGGATGTAATCTGTTGCTGAAACATACAGGTAGAAATTGGAGGAGTAACTGACCTCTAACTATTCCTTAATTTTTAGCTTCTTCTTCGCCTGTTCTTCGTGGCTCTTTTCATCATTGTCCTTTTTCTAGGGTAAGAGTACAGGAAAAATTAGAAGAACCGTATTGTACAGTTTTAATTATGTTTTGTATAATAGGAAAGGAATTACCTGTGATGCAATATGTTTATGTGTAGTATCCCAATCACTGTAATTATTTTAGATAATATATATCAGATGGCGTGAGTGGGAGATGTGTATTAGTAAGAATATAATGGCGTGAGTGGAACATGTGCATGAGATAATAAGAATACACTTACTCAGACTGATGGTGGTCTATGTCCATATCTTGTATATCTGTGAACTGAGGATTGTATGATGATGATGCCTGCAATAGTTATGTAGTTAGCAGAAACGTGTGTAATAAAAGATTGGAGGAAAATAGATTTCTGTTTGGCAGACCTGCTCGATCTTGTTCTTTGCTGATATTGTTATCAGTGGCGGGAGATCATCGTTTGGCATGTTGTGTGTAATGTCAGGTAGATTTGCTTGTTTTCCATGTTTTTCTTTGATCATTACAACTTCAAAATAAGGGTCAATGCTTCTAAGACTTCTTTTGAATAGAACTTTGACTATGAAAGTGAATTTATGACCAATCCATTGTGATATCTCAGGTGGAACAGAGGTTGGATCGTATTGTTTCCTTAGGGTCTCTGCACTTTTTCCAATGAGTTCTAGGCCTTTTTTCTCGAAAAACATGAAGTGAAGGTTGTAAGTATCATCTGCTGCACTGAAACAAATCTTGTACCTGAAGCAAATGAAAAATACAGTTAAAGAACCCATTAAATGTCAACTGATGAATCTATGTTAGAGGTTAGTCATGGAGGAGTTGTCTTACTTCCAATCATATTGCTTGCATGAGCAGCCATCTTTTGTGCAGTTGTATCCATCCTGACCCAATATAACTGTGGAGTTACAAACTTTGCTAGCTCTGTAGCACCATTGCTCTTTTTCTGCTAAAGATATCAGTGTGACTGTACACTGAAATCTTTTATTCTGAAAATGTACAGGTAATAGACAGCAATATAGCGAGTGATGAGTAATGTAGAGAGTGTGATGGAATTGTTATTTGTATAACAAGAAGTTGTGTTTTTACCCTGTCTGTCAAAGGATCTATTTGTTTGAGGTCAAATAGAGTTTTTTCTTCAACATCCTGCTCCATGTAGTCTTCGCTTTGGAGTTGCAGCTTTTGAACTGGTGTCACCTGAGATGGTAGCCTGTTTGAAAGTTATAATAATTAATGAAATATGAGTATAAGCTTGAGTTATAGGTGTTTTTATTTAATTATAGAGTTTAAGTTATACCCTCTCTGAAATGTTCTCATCGCTGGTATGTCATTTTCATTTATATACCAGCGACATGCTGAAGTTCCACTGAGAAATTTGTACTCCCCTTGATATACTTTATAAAGAGTACCTACAAATATTGCTATGATGTGATGATTTTGGCCAATATTAAAGACCTCCTCTGCAATGAATTCAAGAGCCCTTTGTCCTGAGAGTGATAAATTAATTGTGTTTCCCTTGCGAGGAATTAGAAGAAACCAAACTTTCATATTTTTAGAAGCAGTATGTAAGTTGACAGATGTGTATTTCATAATTTGAAATATTACTTGAGATCTTGAAGTGTTATTATCCTTCGCATGATAAGTTCTCCAGATGTGTCACGCGCAACGGCTGCATTTGAGATGGCAGTGATTTTCCCAATGACATCTGCATTAAGGTATGTAAGTTATGACACTTGAAGAGATGTCGAGCATTGATAGTATATTCGACAAACATGGTAGATGAAATAGAATTCAAAAAATAATTTTGGGAATTTATGCTTTTATTACCTAGGAAACGATCTGTCCTCATTTCATACCGTGGTACCATTTCAATTGGTGTCAATGAAAATACATACTTTGGGAAGGATGTGTCGTTGCTATTTCCTTCAGAAATTTCTGTTCTCATGACAAGTTTTAACATGTAAGGGGGCATCTACAACTCTGTACCCAGGCTTAGCTCTTTGAACACATGCTTTCCATATGTAGAGAACCTTGCCTTCCTGTAGATATTGTTTCAATCGAGGCAACACTTCTGGAGGTGTCTCACAAGACATTGCATAATTCCCGTAATTTGTAATATTTGTTACGAAAACTATACGGGGACAACCATATTTTTGTATAAAAGAACTCACGGATGTCAACGAAATTTAATTGAAAGGGGTATGCAGTCATACATTTTGATCAACGACCACCATGTCGAAATGTATAAGAGGATTCTTTTCACTTTTACCCCTGAATTCCCAAGTCCTTGACACCCTGACATGAATATTGTATAGAGTGCTTATGGGACGGAGCTCTGATAATGGAGTTATGTTGCCCTGCAATTTGGTTACTCGAAATTTTTGGTGTCTATTCAATCTGAAAAGTACTAAAATTAATAATATAGGTTGAGACATTATGTAACAACCCAGGAATTTAGGTGTGTAAAATTTTGCGAAAATTTAAAATTTTTTGCTTGAATTTGAGTGCTATCAATTTTTGAACCAAATTTCTAGCCCTTCTCTAAATTCTTCACCAAATTATCCCATTTATAAAACATATGTTTAAAATATGGTAAAATATGTGAGTTGGTTTTTCTCTGATTTATTTGGAGTTCAAATGTGTGTAGTTTGAATTTGAGTAGAGAAACAAATTCAAACTCTATTTCAAACCTTAGTTCAAAGCTTAAGTCCTTAATTTGTAAAATGTCAAGCTTGTGCTTTGGGCCGTTTTCTTCCTCCCCTTGCTTTGCAGCGGCCCAACCCAAGCCACCTTTTCGGCCCACTAACCCGCGCCACTTCTCTCTCTCTCTCTCTGTCACCGACGCGTGGACCCCGCTTGGCAGTCTCTGTTTCCCCCATCTCTCATCCCTTTCTCCCCTTTTCCGCTTGACTGCTGCGCCGGTCAACCGAGCCGCCCCAAGCGCGCCGCCGGTCCGGCCCACGCCGGCCGAGCGGGACGGGCGCGGCCGACCGCCCGCCGGCACGCACGCCGAGGGTCGGTGCGCGCGCACGCGACTGGGTGCGACCGAGGAGAAAGGTGAAGGACGGATTTGCCCCGCACCGCGGGCATCCAATGCGCTCCAAGCCGCGTCTTTGGCGCACCACCTGCCCCACCCGGCGGCGAGCCAAGGGCATTGAGGGGCTTTCCCCTCGAGCCGCCGCGGCGCTAATTCAAAAGGAGAGGGCCGGTGTGGCCTGGAGGCAAAGCCAAACACCCCCTCTTGGGGTTTCCACTTCCACTACTCGGCCGTGTGCACCGGGTATAGTCCTCGAGCCGCCGCGCCGTTGGGAGAAGGAGCGGGAGCGCCGCCGCCGTGACGCGCCGGTCGAAGGAGGAGCCGAGGACCGGACCGGGGGCAAGGACATCTTCACCGCCAAGGAACGCCGGCCGCGCCGAAGAGGGAGGACGTGCACCCGGCCCGGGGACACGGAGCGGGGGCCGAGGCGGCGACCACGGGCGTGAACCACTACTTCGCCGTCGTACATCCCTCCACCGAGCCGGCCACGACTCCACCGCCGCCCCGAAGTGAGCAACACCGTGGCCACCTTATCTCCTTCCCCTCCTCCTTGAGCTTTCCTCTCGCTTTGCGCCGACGGCGTTGGGGAGCGCCGTCGAGCCGCCATGCCCGCATGCCGGCCGTCGTGCCGGGGATCGCCGTGTCGCGCACGTGCGGAGCTCTCGGGCCTCTCATGCCCCCGGCCCGCCGGCGCCACACGAGGACCGTGCTTGTGTGCCGGCCTTCGCGCCATGCTTTCCGTGCGGGGGCAAGAGCGCCGCCGTGTCGCCGCGCGCGCGCGCGCCGGTTACCGTGGCGGCCGCGCCGAGCGAACGGGCCGGGACGCGCGGGGAACGGGTGGTTGTGCGGGCTTCGACCCGTGGTTTCTTGCAATTGAGGGGATTTGGGACCGTCGCGCCGTGGCGCGCCGGCCGGCGGCGGCATCGTGCCCGGCTACGGGACGACGCGCCGCCGCCGCGCGCGAGGCCACGGGATCGAGCGCCCGTCCGGCCGGCACACCCCGCAGCCGCGCCGTGTCGTGCGTTTCAGCCCGGAGGATGCTGAGCCCGGGCGTTTGGCACCCGAACCGAGTGCCGGCGGCGCCGCGGGGGCATTTCGTCGAACGCTTGGTGGGCGAGCGGCCGGCGTTGTTGGTTTAAAGGAAGGAGCGGGCCGCCGGTCGTTTGGGCCCTAAACCCGCCTAGGCGCTAGCAGCCGCCGGCCCGAAGACGGATAGGGAGCGGGAGGGGGTTTACCGGGACTTCGAACGCTACCTCTAGCGGGCTATAGCGCCCGGGCCATTGTGGGCCGAAACCCCGTTCCGGCGGGAACGAGTCCGCCGGGCCACCCACGGCCCGGCGGCCGATTCCGGCCTTTGCGGCCCGTAAAACCCTCGGA
Source organism: Cenchrus americanus (assembly GCA_947561735.1). Taxonomy (NCBI): domain Eukaryota; kingdom Viridiplantae; phylum Streptophyta; class Magnoliopsida; order Poales; family Poaceae; genus Cenchrus; species Cenchrus americanus. Next base: position 253,897,425 of record OX387241.1, read on the forward strand.
GCGCCGACGTCATGCGACGTCGCCAGCCTTATTTTCCGAAAACCCCTTTTCTTTTCTCGTTTAAAAATTCCGTAAAATGTATTTAACCTTTAAAAATTCATAACTAATTCTAGGGAGCTCGTAAAAATACAAAACTAATTTCTATAAACTCGTATTTGCGAAACCTTGCCGATTGTAGGTAGTTTGGGTTCATTTGGATCTTCTAAATTGATTCTTGTTTGGAGTTATTGCTTAGATGTGCACCGTTATCTTATTCGAGGGACCTCTCGCGGGTAGTATGAGCTCTCCGCCGCGGGGCCGGGCCGAGTGCTCGGAGATGCGAAGGGTACTATCCACTTACTTGGGCTTCGCCCGTATGGTAGGGTCGGACACCGGTGACGGCCGGTTCCGGTCCTATTCGGGCGGGTACAGCTTGTACAACCTCTCGCAGTGTTAAACCTATAGCTATAGTCCGTGTCCACCGGTTGTGGACCGCTCTTTCGATCTCTCACCCGACTAGCTACACTTCTCTTGTGCTTCTTCTCTCCCCCCGAGTGTGTGAGCCCGGCTTCGGCCGTTGAGATGTGGGGATAGGAGCAGGTGGACCCCACGTCGCAGATGAGAGTTGGGTTCTGGATCGTGGTTGAGATCCGGTGTTTTGGTGTGGTATTCCTTGAGCGGGGTGTGGACCCCTGAGGTGTGGACCTCGGAAGCGGGAGCTTCCCCGAGGTGTGGACCTCCTAGCTGAATTCTGCTTACCTTGTACGTTGCACTGCTGCTTTGCTTAAGCTTTCTACAGCCAGATTAGGATTATCTCATGCATAGTAGAATATACACCGCTTTTGCCTCTTTGTTGGGAAGCTGACATGACCTACCCGCTTATCGGGTAGATCCTGGTGACTCTGACGCAGAGCCGGACTACGACTTCGACAACGATGGTTGGGTGGACTAGAGCTCTTCCTACACTTGAGCCGCCCGCGGATATGGAGTTTCCCGCGCTTTCATGGAGCCGCCGCCGGACGTTTTATTTATGTTTGATTCGGTCCCGATGGACTTGTACCGCATGTGCCGAAGAGATGTACTCTGATTAATGTAATAAAATAAATGTTGTACTCTACTTTACTGTTTTTATCTTTCTGTATGGATTTTGGAATCGCTGAGACAGGGATTGCACGTGGTAGCCCTCCTGGGACTACCACCAAGGTGCTAAGATTCGGGGTTCCGTTCGCGGAAATCCGGGTCGTTTCGCTTGGTACCGTAGCCATGCTTGACTGTAGGACGAGCCCCAGGAATGGTCGATAGCATAGGAAGCCGTTTCTGAACCTTGAAACTTTATATAAATCCCTTGGCTTCCGTATGTATATAACTATACTTATATATATGCATTACCTTGATTAACTTTCACTAACTACCTTACTAACTACTCTCTAACAACGTTGTGCAGATGGCGGAGGAAGTGTGGATCCCTTTGGAGTCGGACGGCAAGAGCTACGGAGGCTTCTGCCGCTCGCTGAGGGAGTGCCTGGAGGCAGCTGGAGTAGGGACCGACCGAGTCAGCTACAAGGGGAGGACCATGGGGCACAGGGAGCAGACACCCACCTTCCTGACCGTTACGGTGCCGGCAGACCCACGGGTGCCAGAGTTCAAGGAGGTTAAGGTGCACTGTTTCGAGAGTTCGACCACCGAGGCACACCCGGACGGCGCACGCGAGCTCTCAAGATGGTTTGTGTTCGGCTCAAGGAGAAGCTCAAGGACACACCGTTCGCCGTGCTTCCGTCGTGGATCTACGACTCCGGGTCGTTGGGACACGAGCGACCGAGCGCGGTACCTTGAGGTGACTTCGTGGAGGAGGACAAGAAGATGCACGCAGCCGGACAAGGCATCCCGGCTCGGACCGGTGCGCTTTTCCGGCGTACAATGAGATCGCGTACCTTCGGTGGAAGTGGGATGATACCGCGCGCGGGTTCGGGACTCGGAGATGGAGAGGGAGGATTTGCTCGACCGGTTGGAGGAGTCGCACGAGAGGAACGGAGAGCTGGTACAGCTTGACCGGCAGCAGCCCACGGCCCGGCACCGAGAGGGACGCCGGGAGGATCGCTACACCGGAGACACGGCCGAGGACAGAGAGAGAGTTGCACCGGGCTACGGCGGAGGCCACGCGTGAGGACAGAGTGAGGCTTGCGCAGGCGAGGGACCGCTTGGAGTCGGTTGGAGCCGCAAGCACGGTCGACTATCAAGTCAAGGTGTGGAATCTTCGGAGGCGAGTCGACACAACTACCACCACCCGTGTTACCTCGGTGGACCGGTCTACGAGGAGAGAGACCGAGCAGCCCGACCCGCACGGCCCGGGAGCGTTCGACCGGCGGCGAGGGCCGAGAGAGTTGGAGGAGCTCTCCGCGCGCCTACCGCTCAAGAAGAGGCCCCGACCGAGGACAGAGACCTTCGAGCTACCGCCGACACTCCTACCACGTGTACGCCCGTACCCGAGTGGTTCTCAGGACACAGCGGAGATGGACCGTGCTCTTCAGGATACCTGTGACTACTACGGAGGACCGGCGATCAGGGTGCCGGGATACCCAGGGGCACACTCACCGCCGTTCTACTCGGTTCCACCAGACTCCAGCCCCGAGACACCTCAGTGTACCCCGTGATGGGAGTAGAGATCTATCAGTAGATTCTGAGTCGTTGTAATAAGTTAGATGTGATGTTATCGCTCATGTTGTCATGCCCGTAGTAGCTACCCCATGATATACCATGCGTTAACGTGATGTGTTGCCGTGCACCCTCGAAGGTCGTTGGAGTAAACCTCGAGGTGCACCCCCTTTTGTATGGTGGCATTGATTGAGTGACGTGGATCTTCATGGTTTCTTTCGGATTTCATGCTTCTTTATGCCTGTATGAATTCTTTGACTGTTAGCAGGATTACTCCTTTATAGTTAATAACCTTAATAGATATATTCTCCCTACCACTACTGACTCTTGCAACCGGAACCGTATGTCGGGAGCAAGGAGGTCCGGCGACTCTTGGCCCGTTTCGAGGAGGTCGCCGGGGACGACGGAGGGGAGGATGCCCCTAACCCGGGCCGGGAGCGAGAGGCCGCGGACGCCGTGGAGGTCACGCGCCACGAGGCGGGCTCCGCGGAGGCCCGGCAGCCGCGTAGGCCGAGGAGGCCGAGTTGGCGGTCGAGGAGCCGCGCACGACGACGAGGGAGCTCAGGAGCAGGAGCTCGAGCACGAGCAGGTACCCCGCCCGAGGGAGGAGCGAGGCCGTGCTCGTGGACACGAGGTGCCACCACCGCCACCTCCCCCCCGAACTTGGTCGACGTGATGGCGTACGGACTCGCTGATGCGGACGATCACCCGGATGTCGGCTCGAACAACAACAACAACAACAACCACAGGGGTCAGAACCGCAACGCGCCGCAGGGTTTCCGTAAGAAGGTTGAGAACTTCAACAAGCCGCGACCGCCTACCTTTGACCACTCGCCAGGACCCGATGGACGCGGACAACCGGCTACGTGAGATTGAGAAGAAGCCGGAGCCGACCGAGCTTACCGAGGAGGAGTGTGTGATCGTGCGGCGGCGCACCGCCGGCTCGGCACGGCCCGGGGGTCGTGGTGGGACAGCTACCGTGACTCGCACCGGACCCGTTGCACATCGGGTGGGACGAGTTCGTGGAGGCCTTCAGAGTCACCACATCCCGCATGCAGGATGGACAGGAAGGCCGACGAGTTCGAGCACCTCAAGATGGGAAACATGTCGCGTGCGGGAGTACGCCAACCGCTACCGTGAGCCGATGAGGTACGTGCCAGACGACACCGACACAGAGAAGAAGAAGGTCTACTGGTTCAGAAAGGGGCTGCACAAGGGGATGGCACACCACTTGTCCGCGCACGACTGCCCGACACTTCGCTCCATTATCGACAAGGCACTGATCGTGGAGAGGTCAAGGCTTGAGTACATGGAGGTTCGTGGAAGCAAGTCCAAGCGCACAGACCAGGCAGGACGCTCAGGTCCACCACAGAGGCAGAGGACAGGTTACGCTCAGGGCCACCAGTCACAGCAGAGGCACCACGTCTCTCGGTCGCGGCCGCGAGAGCGCAGCCAACCCGGGCGGGAGTGGAGGTCAGAACAACTGGAAACCGAGGCCACCACCGCAGTCAGCAGACAGATCCAAGGTGACTTGCTTCAACTGCCGACAAAGTTGGGCACAAGTCGTTCGAGTGTCCACGAGCAGCGCCACCGGGAGTCGAACCGCGGCTCTCGGGTCCGGACCCCGCCCAAGCCACCAGCACCGGAGGACAAACCCACCCCGTACACAGCAGAGGACCGCCGGCCCGCCGCCTACTCGAGGCCGTCCGAACCACCTCACCGCCGAGGATGCAAGCAGCTCGCACCCGACGTCACACTTGGTGAGTTCCTTGTTGACTCGCCTTTTGGCAACTGTTTTGTTCGACATCGGAGCTCGGTTTTCAGATATTTCTACCAAGTTTGCTAAAGAAAGGTCTTTACCAACTAAGCCTCGACCAAGGCCTATCTTGACTAGCTCTCCGCTAGGAGAGAAGAGGAGTACGTTAGAGTGCAGGGGAGTGAGGATGGTGTTTGAAGGGCAACAGTTCACGGCAGACGACAGTTTTGGAGTCTAGGGATAGACGTGATCTTAGGGATGGATTGGTTGGCAAAACACAATGGGATAGTCTCTTGCAACCCCACAGTTATACAAACCTAGAACACCCCGCTGGAACTATAGTGCGGATCGAGCCACGCAGTCCGAAGTCTCGCTACGATGATGTGCAACATGAGTGGGAAAGAGATTGAAGAAATCCCGGTGGTCCGTGAGTTTCCGGACGTGTTTCCGCAGGAGCTTACGGAGTTACCCCCGGATCGGGACGTGGAGTTCGTGATTGAGCCGATGCCGGGGCGGGGCCCGTTGCAAAGAGTCCGTACCGATGTCGTCCGACGAGCCGGACGAGTTGAAGAAACACCAAGAAGCCGCTCGAGCAAGGGTTTGTTCGGCCGAGTGCCTCACCGTGGGGTTCACCAGTGCTCTTCGTGGAGAAGAAAGACGGCACCAAGAGAATGTGCATTGACTACCGCACGCTCAACTCGATGACAATCAAGAACAAGTACCTGCTACCCAGGATCGAGGATTTGCTGGATAGGCTCAAAAGGGCAAGGTTCTTCTCCAAGATCGACTTGAGGTCAGGCTACCACCAGATGAAGATCCGAGAGCAGGATATACCCAAGACAGCCTTCACCACACGTTACGGCTTGTACGAGTTCGTGGTGGTTTCCTTCGGGCTGACCAACGCCCCTGCTTACTTCATGAACTTGATGAACAAGGTCTTCATGGAAGAGTTGGACAGGTTTGTAGTGGTGTTCATCGATGATATCCTGATCTACTCTGAGACCACGGAGGAGCACGAGGAGCACCTGAGGGTCGTGCTAGAGAGGCTGAGGCAGCAGAAACTGTACGCTAAATTCAGCAAGTGCGAGTTCTGGATGGAGAAGGTCGCGTTCTTGGGACACGTGTTGTCAGCAGAGGGGATAGCCGTGGACCCGTCCAAGGTTGAGTCAGTGACCAAGTGGGAGCAGCCGTTAAACGTGACAGATGTCAGAAGCTTCCTTGGGTTGGCAGGTTACTACCGAAGGTTCATTGAGAACTTCTCCAAGATCGCAAAGCCAATGACAGAGTTACTCAAGAACAACACAAAGTTCGAGTGGTCAGAAGCGTGTGAGAAGAGCTTCCAGGAGCTGAAAAAGAGACTCACCACAGCCCCAGTGCTTACCTTGCCAGATATCAAGAAAGACTTTGTGGTCTATTGTGACGCTTCAAAGCAAGGACTCGGATGTGTGCTGATGCAGGAAGGGAAAGTTGTGGCTTATGCTTCCAGGCAGCTGAAGAAACACGAGGAAAACTACCCGACACACGACTTGGAGTTGGCAGCTGTTGTGCATGCGCTCAAGATCTGGAGACACTACCTGATAGGGAACAAGTGTGAACTGTTTTCCGACCACAAGAGCCCGAAGTACTTCTTTACACGGACGAGAGTTGAACATGAGGCGAGAGGAGATGGTTAGAGCCGATCAAGGACTACGACGTCGAGATCAACTACCACCCGAGCAAAGCTAACGTCGTGGCGGATGCTCGAGCCGGAAAACCTATTGCAACAACCTCATGGTAAAAGAAGAGCAACTCCGCTTCGCATGAAGAGCTAGAGAAGCTGAGAATCGAAATTGTAGACCAAGGCCAAGTCAACGTGATGCAAGTGACCTATGACCTGGAGGAACGAATCCGTTCAGCCCAGACAGAGTGTGCAGAAATCAAAGCTCTGCGAGAACTGATGAAACAGGGTAAAGCAGAAGACTACCGGGTAGATGAACAAGGCACCGTGTGGTTGAAAGAACGGATCTGTGTACCACAAGACAGGGCAATCCGGGAGCAGATCATGAGAGAAGCTCACGACTCGAGGTACTCGATTCACCCGGGCAGCACCAAGATGTACAGAGATCTGAAGATCAGGTACTGGTGGAAGGACATGAAGAAGGATATAGCACACTACGTGGCCTGTTGCGACACCTGTAGCAGAGTAAAGATTGAACATCAGAAACCTGCTGGTTTGTTGAAGCCGTTGGCTATTCCCGTATGGAAGTGGGAGGACATTTCCATGGACTTTGTGGTGGGACTTCCTCGAACACCAAAAGGAAATGACTCGGTTTGGGTCATAGTGGACAGGCTGACCAAAGTGGCTCACTTTGTGCCGGTGAAGACCCGGTATGCAACCGAGAAGTTGGCAGAACTGTACGTAGAGCACATACTCAGGCTGCACGGGCACCCAGAAGTATTGTATCTCGATCAAGGGCCACGGTTGTCTCCAAGTTTTGGCAGAGCTTCCACAAGCTTATGGGCACCACTCTCAACTACAGCACAGCTTTTCACCCACAGACCGACGGTCAGACAGAGAGGGTCAACCAGGTGTTGGAGGATATGCTACGAGCGTGTGCACTCACCTATGGCACCGATTGGGAGAGCAGTTTGCCGTTTGCAGAGTTCTCGTACAACAACAGCTTTCAAGCAAGTCTCCGGATGGCTCCCTTTGAGGCCCTTTACGGGCGGAAGTGCAGGACCCCGCTAGCTTGGTCAGAGGTGGGAGAACGAGCACTGTTTGGGCCAGCGATCATTGAGGAAGCAGAGGAAAAGGTTGAGAAAGTTCGTGAGAATCTGAAGATCGCTCAAAGCCGTCAAAAGAGCTATGCCGACAAAAGAAGGAGAGAGTTGACTTTTGCAGTTGGCGACCGAGTGTACTTAAAAGTCTCACCGCTTCGAGGAACTAAAAGGTTCTTAGTGAAGGGAAAGCTTGCCCCGAGGTACGTGGGACCGTACCCTATCACCCGAAGGATTGGGAGTTTAGCTTACCAGCTTGCACTACCCGAGACAATGGCAGGAGTTCACCCAGTGTTTCACGTGTCACAGCTGAAGAAGAGCGAGAAGGCGAGGGAGGCTAAGCAAGTGCCCATGGAGTTGCTTGATCCGCAAGATAACCTTGAGTATGCGAGTATCTCGAGAAAATCTTGGACCGAGTCGTCAAGGAGACAAGGAGAACAACCATTCCTTTCTCGCAGTGTTGTGGAGCAACCATACGAGAGCGAGAAGCAACATGGGAGAAGGAAGCTGATCTCAGAAAAGAGTACCCTCACTTGTTCACGGAGGAGGTCGAGGACTAAATCTCGAGGACGAGATTCTCGGTGGTGGGGGAGAATGTAACAACCCAGGAATTTAGGTGTGTAAAATTTTGCGAAAATTTAAAACTTTTTGCTTGAATTTGAGTGCTATCAATTTTTGAACCAAATTGCTAGCCCTTCTCTAAATTCTTCACCAAATTATCCCATTTATAAAACATATGTTTAAAATATGGTAAAATATGTGAGTTGGTTTTTCTCTGATTTATTTGGAGTTCAAATGTGTGTAGTTTGAATTTGAGTAGAGAAACAAATTCAAACTCTATTTCAAACCTTAGTTCAAAGCTTAAGTCCTTAATTTGTAAAATGTCAAGCTTGTGCTTTGGGCCGCTCTCTTCCTTCCCTTGCTGTGCAGCGGCCCAACCCATGCCACCTTTTCGGCCCACTAACCCGCGCCACCTCTCTCTCTCTCTGTCACCGACGCGTGGACCCCGCTTGGCGGTCTCCGTTTCCCCCATCTCTCATCCCTTTCTCCCCTTTCCGCTTGACTCCCCGCGCCGGTCAACCGAGCCGCCCCAAGCACGCCGGGCCGGTCCGCCCACGCCGGCGCGCGCGGGGCGGGCGCGGCCGGACCGCCCGGCCGGCACGCACGCCGAGGGCCGGTGCGCGCGCACGCGACCGGGTGCGACCGAGGAGAAAGGTGAAGGACGGATTTGCCCCGCACCGCGGGCATCCAATGCGCTCCAAGCCGCGGCCTTGGCGCGCCACCGCCCCCCGCCCGACGGCGAGCCAAGGGCATTGAGGGGCTTTCCCCTCGAGCCTCGCGCGCGCTAATTCAAAAGGAGAGGGCCGGTGTGGCCTGGAGGCAAAGCCAAACACCCCCTCTTGGGGTTTCCACTTCCACTACTCGGCCGTGTGCACCGGGTGGAGGGAGAAGGCGGGCGTGCCGCCGCGCCGCGCCGTTGGGAGAAGGAGCGAGCGCGCCGCCGCCACGACGCGCCGGTCGAAGGAGGAGCCGAGGACCGGACCGGGGGCAAGGACATCTTCACCGCCAAGGAACGCCGGCCGCGCCCGAAGAGGGAGGACGTGCACCGGCGCGGGACACGGAGCGAGGGCCGAGGCGGCGACCACCGGCGTGAACCACTACTTCGCCGTCGTACATCCCTCCACCGAGCCGGCCACGACTCCACCGCCGCCCCGAAGTGAGCAACACCGCGGCCACCTTATCTCCTTCCCTCCTCCTTGAGCTTTCCTCTGTTTTGCGCCGACGGCGTTGGGGAGCGCCGTCGAGCCGCCATGCCCGGATGCCGGCCGTCGTGCTTTGCGGGATCGCCGTGTCGCGCACGTGCGGAGCTCTCGGGCCTCTCATGCCCCCGGCCCGCCGGCGCCACACGAGGACCGTGCTTGTGTGCGGCCTTCGCGCCATGCTTTCCGTGCGGGGGGCAAGAGCGCGCGCCGTGTCGCCGCGCGGCGCGCGCCGGTTACCGGGCGGCCGCGCCGAGCGAACGGGCCTGGGACGCGCGAGGGAACGGGTGGTTGTGCGGGCTTCGACCCGTGGTTTCTTGCAATTGAGGGGATTTGGGACCGTCGCGCCGTGGGCGCGCCGGCGGCGGCGGCATCGTGCCGGCCACGGGACGACGCGCCGCTCGCCGCGCGCGGCCACGGGATCGAGCGCCCGTCCCGGCCGGCACACCCCGGAGCCGCGCCGTGTCGTGCGTTTCAGCCGGAGGATGTTGAGCCTGGGCGTTTGGCACCTGAACCGAGTGCAGGCGGCGCACCGCGCAGTCGCGGCGCCACCAGGGCATTTCGTCGAACGCTTGGTGGGCGAGCGGCCGGGCAGTGTTGGTTTAAAGGAAGGAGCGGGCCGCCGGTCAGGTTTGGGCCCTAAACCCAGCTAGCTGCTAGCAGGCCGCCGGCCCAGCACGGGATCGGGAGCAGGAGGGGGTTTACCGGACTTCGAACGCTACCTCTAGCGGGCTATAGCGCCTGGGCCATTGTGGGCCGAAACCCGTTCCGGGCGGGAATGAGTCCGCTGGGCCACCCACGGCCCAGCAGCGATTCTGGCCTTTGCAGCCCGTAAAACCCTGGAGCGCTGATGTCATGCTGACGTCAGCAGCTTATTTTCTGAAAACCCCTTTTCTTTTCTGTTTAAAAATTCCAGAAAATGTATTTAACCTTTAAAAATTCATAACTAATTCTAGGGAGCTCAGAAAAATACAAAACTAATTTCTATAAACCCGTATTTGCGAAACCTTGCTGATTGTAGGTAGTTTGGGTTCATTTGGATCTTCTAAATTGATTCTTGTTTGGAGTTATTGCTTAGATGTGCACCGTTATCTTATTTTCGCGTCGAATCTCGTGCCGCAGACCCGAGCTTCGACCAGGAGGACGTGGTGGACCCCGAGTACACTTGCTCCCGGACAACGGCGCTTCAACGGCAACGAAGGTGTCATGTCACTCCCAACCATATAGATCCTATGTTGCTATTTAGCTGCTAGTGCTTTACTTTATTGCATTGATCTGAGGAATTGCATAACCCGTTTACTAGCCATGCCTTGATGTTTTGATATATCCTGTTTCCTTGTTCTTCTTCCTGCGGGACTAGCTACAGACCCCTAGCTAGTCCCTTACCTCAACTATCCATACTTTTGTTGTTTGATTATGGATGGTGCTCTGGGCTTGGGCTGAGATGTGGGTATCTCGGTGTGATTCTTGCGTGCGTTCTGGGTTGCGTACCTCCATGCTGTGTTTTGGCGGGAGCGAGCCGCTTGGTTACTTGTGAACGGCTGCCGAGGGAAGATGCGATCTGGCCTCTTACCCGAGGGTCGTGTCGTGTGGGATGGAGATGTTGAGTGCTCGCTCTCGACCCCTTAAGGACCGATCGTCAGTTGACCTTGCTTCGGATGACTATTTTCGTACAGACCGCCCGCCTTGTATTGGGCGGGGGTGCGGGTGAGACTGGTAGTGGATAGCACCCCTCCTGCAGGAGCATCGGTGTGATCGTGTCGGGAGTGGTCTTTCCCTCCTTAGTAGACTTTGCCCTGGCGAGGCCAGGGAAGGGTTCCACAGCTTCGAGGGACCTCTCGCGGGTAGTATGAGCTCTGCCGCGGAGGGCGGGCCAAGCTCGGAGATGCGAAGGGTACTATCCACTTACTTGGGCTTCGGCCGTATGGTAGGGTCGGACACCGTGACGGCCGGTTCCGGTCCCTATTTGGGCGGGGTACGGTTGTACAACCTGCGCAGTGTTAAACCTATAGCTATAGTCCGTGTCCACTGGTTATGGACAGTCTTTCGATCTCTCACCTGACTAGCTACACTTCTCTTGTGCTTCTTCTCTCCCCCGAGTGTGTGAGCCCGGCTTCGGCCGTTGAGATGTGGGGATAGGAGCAGGTGGACCCCACGTCGCAGATGAGAGTTGGGTTCTGGATCGTGGTTGAGATCCGGTGTTTTGGTGTGGTATTCCTTGAGCGGGGTGTGGACCCCTGAGGTGTGGACCTCGGAAGCGGGAGCTTCCCCGAGGTGTGGACCTCCTAGCTGAATTTTGCTTACCTTGTACGTTGCACCTTCGCTTTGCTTAAGCTTTCTACGACCGATTAGGATTATCTCATGCATAGTAGAATATACACCGCTTTTGCCTCTTTGTTGGGAAGGCGACATGACCTACCCGCTTATCGGGTAGATCCCGGTGACTCGACGCGGCCGGACTACGAATTCGACAACGACGGTTGGGTGGACTAGAGCTCTTCCTACACTTGAGCCGCCTGCGGATATGGAGTTTCCCGCGCTTTCATGGAGCCGCTGCCAGACGTTTTATTTATGTTTGATTCAGTCCCGATGGACTTGTACCCGGCATGTGCCGAAGAGATGTACTCTGATTAATGTAATAAAATAAATGTTGTACTCTACTTTACTGTTTTTATCTTTCTGTATGGATTTTGGAATCGCTGAGACAGGGATTGCACGTGGTAGCCCTCCTGGGACTACCACCGAGGTGCTAAGATTCGGGGTTCCGTTCGCGGAAATCCGGGTCGTTTCACATTACCTGCATTGTTAATGAGACAATCCAGGGAAACCTGCTGGTTGGAAAAATGTGTTAGAAAAATGAAAGCATGGTAGGTAATGGAAACTATAATAGAAATAAACAGATTTAGAAGCATAATATGTTGGTAAAAGAAGAAAAAATATATATGTATGTTTCAGACCATGTTTAGTATTTCTTTATATACTACATTTGTAGTCTTATTTCCGCACGTTCCGTCTTCATTTTCTATCAATATTTTTAGGCCTTGTCTATCCTTGACTCGAGATACCGCAACATATAGTTGGCCATGACTGAATACGGGTTTCCTCAGGTACACTCCTACATTGGATAGTGTTTGTCCTTGGCTTTTGTTTATGGTCATAGAATAGCAAATTTTTATTGGAAATTGCCGACGACATAGAACAAATGGCCAATGGCAGCCTTTCGTGGTTAAATTGATCCTAGGTATGTAGACCATTTCTCCAATATGTGTTCCTGTTATAATTATCGCCTCTATGATGCTTTGTCCAAGATTTGTTACTATTAATCTTGTTCCATTGCACAATCCTATGCTCTGGTTAAGATTTCGTAGAAGCATGACAGGGGCTCCTATTTTCAATTTTAGTTTATGGGTTGGAAAATTATTTGCACTTAGGCTATTTAATATTCGACAGGGTATAATATATCTGCATCGCTACAAGTATCTGTGCATTTGGATATGGAGTCTGCACTGTAGTATTCAACTTCTTTTCCAGGTAATAAATCAAGCATGTATTCATTTATTTCATCCACAATTTCATTTGTCGTTGCTAATATTGCTCTATTCTTTAGATAGTCAGGATCATTGTAGTTTGATCTAAAATCAGGGAATGTTGACTTTACAAGAGCTTCTATCTTGTTCTTTGCTTGTTTTATCAAAAAATCAGCCGGGATTTCAACCTCAACGCAATCGATAGATCATCCGTGTCGGATGTAGATTTGTTTTCTATGCTTCCATTTCCTATACTTAATATCCATTGTGTGAATTCATTTAATTGTTTGTACTCTGATGTGTTTGCGTCAAATTTTTTCAATCTCATGTTTTCATGTAAGTAAATCTTTTTTGTGTATTTCCATAGATATGATCTAAATATTGAGGCATTAATTATTTGTGTTTTTGTAGCATTTTCTATTACTGGTAATATTTGTTTTGGGTCTCCCCCTAGTACTACAATGTTTCCTCCAAATGGTACATCTAGTAATTTCGGTTCCTTTTCAGACTTTATATCTCTAAGTGATCTATCAAGAGCCTCAAAGCATTGCTTATTTGTCATTAGAGCTTCATCCCAAATGATGAGATCAGTGTTAATAATGAGTTCCGCTAATTTCGTTCCTCTTTTGATATCGCAGATTGAAAGTTCATCGACATCTATAGGAATTCGAAATCTCGAATGCGCAGTACGACCATTTGGAAGTAGCAAAGATGCAACTTCTGAAGAAGCGACTGTAAGTACAATCTTTCTTTGTGCTCTTAAATATGAAATTATAGTGTTCCATAGGAATGTTTTCCCTGTTCCACCATGTCCAATGACAAAAAATATACTTTGCTCTTTATTCATAACCGAATTTATTATGGTATGAAATGCTGCTCTTTGTTCATTATTTAGCTGTTGGTAGAGTTTATTCGATTCAACTTCTAAGTTAGCGCAATCATAGCTCAGTTCTTCCTGAATTAATTGATTGTTTATATCCATTTTGTATTGTGATGACATTTGTGGAAGGTTGTAGTTCTTGTACATGGAAATTCCATTCCTTGAAAATATTTCTTCTAGCTCTTGTAGTAGAATGTCCTGTAGTTCTGTATCTGTTGGACGATATATAATTGGGTGATATTTATTGATGAGATGACGTTCAATGTCATCTGTCATTTTCCTCCAATTTTCGTCGTAGAATTTGTGCTCATCTTGTAAGTTGCAAAATAATAGCATGGTAAAAAATAAGTATCGTAGTTGTGCTGCTGTTGCCCAATTTGCAGCCTCGGTAAATGTATCATACCATTCTTTGTCATTTTTAAGGAGGCCACGTGCTGCACATGTTTGCTTGAATGTTTTGTAGACCGTTCCATTATAAGTTCTTATATCTTCGTAGCTTTGTGCTCCTTTGACTATCATAAGAAGCATCCTTAGATAGAAACGCTCTCCTTCTATTGGATTTACGTAGTATAGTCTACCGATCGTAAAGTCTCTTTGTCTTTTTGTCCAGTTTCTATTTTTATTATCCCATTTCCATTTTTGTGGAAACTCACAATATGTCAATTGCCTTGCGTCTTCATGCAACTTATTAGCTTCGAACCACTCTGTTAATTTTGTTCTTTTGGATCTTGGATCTTCAGCAATTGTTTTCAGCTTTGTTCCTTTACGCAATGACACCATGTTTTGTAATGGCAAATGTACTGGTAATCTTTCTACTGGTGGCCAATGATAATGTATATCATATTCTAATAATCTCCAAAGAGCGTCTTGTTCACATATATATCGACAATCTAGGTACTCTTTAATTTCATCTATATCTTTACCTTGTTGATTTGATCCTTCTTGGTCACCTTTTCTTATGCGTTGGAATGTGATTGATGCTTGATCAGGTCCTTTGTTAACATATTTGCATAGATATTTTAATAATTTACTTTTGTTTACATACTCTATGTTTATGTGCGCTTGGTACTTTTTAAGTGATGTAATATTGTACGAAACTACCCATCTGTTATCTAAGTTATGGTTTTCCCTTCGGATATACATGTTGTTATCTCGTCTACGATATAGAGTGAATCCATTATCTGTGAATGTGGTCTCTTCTGCAAAATCTTTTGGATAAAATTTCGAGCATTTCCCCCTTTTCATGCAAGGACATTTTTCGTTTTTCTCACCACATGGCCCATGCATCATATGTTCAGATACAAGGACATAAGCTAAAGGATCATCTTTTGGATTAGGAATCTCAGTTGAAATCCATGAGTCTATTACTTCAGCATTGATGTTCAATTTTGTTTTATCTATCCATAATATAATGTGAACATGGGGCAATCCTCTTTTTTGGAATTCGATCAATATAAGATAGCTAATATTGGACCAGATAGTTGACCAGACCAAATATCCTCTATCAATTCTTGTAGTTTCATATGGAATACTCTTATTATAATATCTGGTCTATCACTGGGTTGTTCACCTTGTCTTAGGGTCTGAACTATCTCTTGCCATTTTGGATTACATGTAAATGTTATGAAAAGGTCAGGAGGTCCGTATACACGACAAATAGCAATGCCATCATGATAATTTTGTATAGCATAACGTTTAGAGCCTGTGTGACTTGATGGTAGTAATGTTCTTTTACCAATTTGATTAGTTTCAGTTAATCCTTTTTCTATGGCATCATAAACTCCCTGTAAGTATTCAACTCTCAATTGGTCTTGATTTCTAGTGATATATGACAATCTATCTTCATCTACCATTGCTCTAGCGTCTACTATTGCTTGCTTGGAGAGTCTACCATAGCATAAAAATGGATTCGGTTGATTTGGTCTATAGTGCATGTGATACTTATAATATTCATGCATCGTAACAATATTTCTTTTTCTATTTTTGTTTTTACATATTTCATTGTCATGGTATGGTATCCCGAGTTGGAATCCTCTTTCACCGTAGGGGAAAAGCAATGGATATTGTAGAGGCATATAGGCTGGGTGGAAAATAGTTATACGTTGGAGGCCATTGTTTTTAGTACTAACAACAATATCTCTCTTGTTTTTTTCTAGATTTAGATCACCAACTATCAGCATTGCCAAATCTTCGGTATTGGGCATCTCATATTGTGTTGGATCTCCTTTTTGAGCACCTATTATATGTATGCTTATGTCTATTCCGTTATTTTCTTCTAGTAAATCACGGGCATGGCGAAATTTTTTAACCAATGGGTTACATTTATCAAGCATGTTTTTAAGCTCTTGTACTATATTTGGATCTATATCTGTTTCTTGGTGCTCTTCTCTGCGCAATGCTTTTATTCTATTTTCAATTTCGTTTTTTGTATCAAAAATATATAGTTCAGCATATTATGGTGGTTGACCTGGATCTGGAAGTAATGATCCTATACGATGATGTATGTGTCCGTTGATACGAAATATATATGGACCTTCTCCTTTGTTAATATCTTTTATTATGTTTGCGCCCATTGAGGTGAATGAAAAGAGGCTATTGTATTGTCTTATTCTTTGTAAGAAATGTTTCAATTCTCTACTTTGTCTATCATTAATTAACCGTGATAGAAATTCAGGAGGGTCTTTATATGGTGGTATCTTTATTTTCCCATTTTTACAGCAATTTGTGTATATAATCTGTCGTTTACGTCGACTCTCTGTTTGGTTACGTTCATTGTACCAGAATATAGCTCCACAATATTCGCACTTGTAATTTGGTTCACCTAAATATGATCGTTTAATGTATGACTCTTTTAGGTGTTGAATATATTCTGGTGTATATGACACCATGCCTTGGTTGGAAATAATTTGCGAGCATATTTTTTTGAATTGTTGGTTTCTCTATGAGTTTCATTATTTTTTTCCTTTTCTTTATATGAAACGTTGATATTTTTTCTTGCCTGATCTTTTTATGTTGAGGCTCAATATCTATTGGACCAATAGGTCGGTCCTTTCTCTTTGTACGGACCATATGGAGCAGTGTATATATGTGTGTGTATATATATATATTTATATATATGATCTATATATGTATATATGTGCGCTCTATATACTTATGTATATGTACGTCGATATATAGGGACGCGTATGTACGAAATAGGCATGTAAAAGTATATATTTTTGTCTTATTTTGGCAACAACGAAAACAAGTTAGGTCGTGCACTAATAATTAGACAATGTAAAGATCAACTTCAGTTTTTCTATAAAGGAACACTCTAGCTACGAAAGATGCACACCTTATATGATTTGGTAATCAAAATTGTTTAGTTAGTTCTGCATACCTTTTTTCCTTTTTCCTTAGTTTTCTACTTGCTCCTTGTTTTTCGATCAGTTCTTCGTGGTGGTTCCTGCGTATACATACATATGACAAATTTCAATTAGAATTGGCATTGAAATAGAAGAAGCGCAAATTGTTGCAGCACCACACATGATAATTTTAAGGACAACACTCATGAATGAGTGTAGTTGTCCAAAACAAGGCTCATTTGGTCTATTTTTCTTTCTTTTTAATGGAATATAAAGCAACACAGTGGTCAGAAATGAAAGTTTGATCCGTTTACTAAAAAGAACTTTGAGCAAGGAAATTAGAGTAGCAAGCAAAAAGCTTAATCAAATCACAAGTATCAGCTTAATGTATCCTCTATACATATGTACATATATATCTCTGAAAAGGATTTACACAGCCTTGATCTAAATTTAATGTAGCTTATATAGGAAATGAAATTCAATCATTCCTTTAGCACTAAAATTCCGATGCAGCACCTGGGTATGTCGGAGACCTGCGCAACCATCTGCCGCAGCTAACTTTTTTTATTTTTAATAGAATTAAAGTAGCAAGCAAAAAACTTAATCAAATCAAAAGTAACAGCTTAATGTATCCTCTGTACATATACATACATATACATATATATATATATAGATATATATATATCTTTGAAGAGGATTTACAGAGCTTGATCTAAATTTAATTTCTTTTATGTAGAAAATGAAATTATATCCTTTCTTTAGCACTAAAATTCCCATGCAACAGCTTGGTATGTCGCAGATCTGCGCAATCATCTGTCGCAGCTAACATGAGCACAAATTACTTAGCATTTTTTAAATATTTATCCAATTTAAAGGCAAACCCACTTAAAACGAAGGTTTTTTTAACTGGAACCCGGTACTTCTAAAGAATAAGCCAACCACATGAGCACTCTGCAGCACTATACATCTGACTTTTTTTTGTATTGGGAACCCTGTAGAACTTCCCTAATCATTTATCCTCCTTCCCCTTTTTCTTCTTCACGAACAGAGCAGGAGGCGGGCTCGGCAGAGCCGATTCCGGCCAGCCGGCGGCGGAGCCTGTGGCGAGGGGCAGCGCTGGGGATAGCCCGAGATAGTACGCTCTCGCGGAGGGGCGAATCGAGGACGGATGGCCCTGCAGTCACGAGTAATGGCGGCGGTAAATCGGCCAGGCATAGCCGCGGCATGCTGCAAAGTCACGGGGAGGAGCGGGAGTTTGCGCAGGGGAGGATAGGACGCATGAGTAGATCGCACGTGCGCGCTAGGGTTTCTTTTTGGGGACCATTGACCAGGCAAGATATTCCTAGAGAAGGGCGGCAGATGCTTTACCTTTGATGCGAGGGATTTCTTCGGCGACGACAATAGCGATGGGGACGAATGGGTCACGGAAGAGATGACGGAGCAGGGATACCGAAGGAAAAGACGCTTTATCTTCAGCCTGGGCAGCGGCGGTGATGCCTGAGTATCCCGGAGCCTTCGAGTCTGCTGTCGACGGGGTCTTAGGAGCCGGCACGTTACCTGCCACGTTTACTTGCCTGATGCCGACGTTTTTTTATCCGACGGTTGAGGTAGAAGCATGTGACGTGGCCTAATGGCAGGCCAGCTTTTGGTGCGTAAATCGTTGTTTAGAGATTTCCGTCTAATTTCTGTCCGTCCACCTGCCGGAGTGCTACACCATGACGGTGCTGAGGAAGATGAGGCAACAACCTAGCACTGGCCGGGTATACCGCCACTTTAAAATATTATTAGATATCTTACAATTTCATCCCTTTCTATTTTTATATATTATATATAGTGTGCGGCATATTGGCACAAGAAATACAAATTTGTTCATCAAATTTGAGTTAATATCTTAAAAATTACACTTGTGTTATCTACTTTTTAGCATAGTTTCGTACGATTTCTATATATAAATACAATGTCGATGGCTGCAACTTTTTGTTTTGGTTAGTCTCTCGCAAGAAGTCGCCCCAGCTGTAATTTTTTCCTGGCTATGCCACTGCGTAGGCGCATATCTACCCGTAGGCGGCCATCCACGCATATCTACCCGTAGGCGGCAGAGCAGAGTAGCGACGTCTCCGCTAGCCAACGAGCTCCCGCTTCAACCTCGGCACCAACGGCCGCGCCGACACCATGGACCTCGGGTCTCGCCGCCGCTGCGCCGCCGCCATAGCCTCCCGCAGCAACAGCGCGGATCAACCCCCAATCCGAGTCCCTCGGCGGCTCGTCTCCGGCACACGGCTAGTTTGCCAGTCGTGAGCGAGGAGAGCCGCCTCGCGGGAAACAAAGCGCCCGCGACGCCACCCTCGCCTTGTAACGGTAATTTCGTGCTCGATCAGAGGGCGTGTGTACGTGCGCAAGATTCGGAACCCCCCGTGCGCCGCGCCGCGTGGATGGCAATCCCGAACGCCTTACCATAACTACGGCGATCCCGCGCGGCATTGATTGCGCGACGGACACGCCCGCCCGTTAATTCCGTGCCGCCCTTCGCCCTCTTTCAAATTCCATCCATCCAACCTCCTCTCGTCTTCGTTCGTTCCATCTCCAACAGCAGCAGCGTCGGGGAGCAGAGTGGGTGGCGCAGGGGCAGCGGACGAGGGAGGAAGAGGGAGGCGCGGCGCAGGCGCCGGCGCGGCGGAGAGGAGAGGAGAACACCGAAGGGAGGAGGTGCCAAGACCCCCGGCCGATGCACGCGTGCTTCCATGGCGGTGGCGGCGCCAGCAGGGTCACCAAGTCCGTCGGCATCATCGCCAAGAGCGTACGCCGCCCAACCTCTATCGCTGTTTGCTCTTTTCCTTCCATTGCGCCGCCGTGTGTGATGGTAACGCATATGCTGGTCCTTCCTTCGCGTGCGCAGATGAAGGTCTTGTCGCTCATCAAGGAGAGGGCGGCGGGCGGCGGGGACCAGCCGCGCCGACGACGGTCGCGGCACCCGCACCGTTCCCCGAAGGCCGAGGACCCGCAGGACAACGATGTCGAGGCGGCGTCCTCCGCGTCCTCGTCCGCCAAGGTCGCGCCGGCGCAGCCGCACGAGGCGGACGGCGATCGCGAGGATTCCCTTCAACCGCACGAGGAGCCGGAGCGAGGAGGAGCGAAGCACGAGCGCTGCGACAAGAGCTGCGACAAGTGCTGCTCTCACTCGGAGGATGACGGCGCCGGCGCTGCGGACGACGAGGAGGACAGCGACCGGGAGTGGGCGGCGGAGCCGGAGCCCGGGGTGCTCATGACGCTCGTGTCGCGCGGCGACGGCACCAACCACCTCCGCCGGATCCGCTTCAGCGAGGACTACTTCGGCGACGCGTGGGCGGCGCAGAGCTGGTGGGCGGACAACTGCGACCGCATCGTCGAGCTCTACAGCGTCGTCGTCCAGACCGAACACCCCTCGCACGGCGACGAGGACGACGACGACGATCCGGCGGCGCCCGTCACCCCGTGCCCATCCGAGGACGACGACCACCAACCTCCGGTACGCGATTCGACTCGCCCCGATTTTGATTCCATTCCCGCTTCTCCGATCGCCTGCACTGTGGAGTTTGGCCACCTACCTCCACCGTACCGGAGCAGCTGGGCCTTGTACAGCTGCGCCGTATCGGCCACCAGACAGCAGTACTTTTCTCTCACAACAAATCAGCTATCAGCAACCTGTCAGCAGTACTTTTCTCTCAGAACAAACCAACACCAGCCATCAGCCACCAGCCAAACGAACACTCATCTGATCAGCATCTTTTTCAAATCCATGATTCCATGTTCCGATCGTTTCGTTGGTACCGGGAGTACTCCCAAATCCAGCCATCTTTTCGGTGCTGGGAGTACTACCACTAGCCGAGTAGCTGTACGCCTGATTGATAAATATGGCGGCAGAGTAGGGATCTCTCTTTCCTGTAGCAAATTAAGGTCCTATTTGGTTACCATAAGTAGGGTTACATAACTTTAAGTCGGTCCTGTTTGGTTGCAGTGATTTATAAGTCAGTGAACTCCACACAGGATGGTAGAGGAAAAAGTGGAAATAAGTCTAGGGGTGGAGCTACTTATGCAACTTAAATTGGAGCACTTTAAGTCAGGGCTATTTGGTTTCACAGGTGACTTATTTTGCATTTTTGCACTTTAAGTCAACCAAACGGGGCCTAAATCACCATCTGCATAGTACAATCTTTCTACTAGTACAAGTATTTGTAGCCTGATCTGCATTTCCCTCACTTCTAGAAAAACCAAAGCATGACACTGACTGACTTTAATTTCACATGATCTTTTGTTACGTTGATTCTGAATTTCTGATGACTGATTGAAATGTGTGTGGGGTTCACAGGATGGGATTGGGGAGCTGGAGTACTCAGCGTCGTGCTCGGCGTCAGTGTCGGCGTCAGGAGGGTCAACCTCCAATTTCTCCGGGCCGTCCAGCGGCAGCGGGTCGGCCAACAAGGTGGACTCCCCGATCCTCGGGCTCGTCACCGAGGCCGAAAGCCGCACAAGAGCAGCCCAGGCAAAGGGCAGCCATACAACGAGACAAAGACAGTGACACTTACCTGGAAAATTATGAGTACATGCTCATCAGAGAAGAACTGCTGGCAACCTCTGCTGCATCCTCTGACTGAAACCGTTTACAGAACGCCAGAACCGTTTTCACCTGTTGCAACGATACCTAACTTATCGTTGCATACTATACTAGGGGGCTGTTTTGTTGTGTGATATTTTGCTGAAATGTGTATAGTGTTTACCAATCCTTATAATTATATAGATCCTTCAGATTATCAGCATATAAGAGCATCTCCAGCGGGGGCCTCCATATGGGCCTCTACTCCAAAATTTGGAGGTTTTGTGCAAAAAATCATCTCCAGCAGGGCCTCTAAACAAGCCTCCATTTTGCATACCCCTCCAAATCACCCCTCTCAGCCTCCATTCTTGGAGGCCCTCCATTCCCCCTCCAAACGTGGGTCCCACCATTTTCATTAATTTTTTCTCCTTTCCTCTCCTCCCGCAGACTCCTCCCCATCGTCCTCCTCGTTCCCCACCCGCGCCGCCGGGAGCTGGAGGCGGCCGCGAACTTCGAGTCCCCTTTCTCCCGCCTCGGTCCTTCGCCGCCGGCATTTCCAAGATCACTCGATCCATCCACCCACCCATGGATCTGCACTACGACGGCCGCGTCGGGGAGGTGGTGGCGGTCGGCGATGCGGCCTACATCGCCGGCGTCGGGGCCGACGTGGTGGACGTGGTCACCCGCGAGTCGGCGGCGCAGGCGCTGGGCGCCGTGGTGCAGCTCCACTTCGACAAGATTGTGGAGAGGAAGCGCGCCGCCGATGCGCAGAAGCAGGAGCTCTGGCGCCTCTTTGAGGACCATGTGTGGTTCGAGGACCGGTGGATGGTCGCTTCCTTTTGTGATGAGTGATTGACAACGTTGTGTGGACTAATTCTTGGCTAAGTATTGCAGGTGCAGGTTGCGGCTTGACTCGTGTTGGTGCAGGTGAAGAACAAGCGTGAAAGGTCGTTGCCGATGAGGCCTCCAGGTGTGGAGAAGACAAGTAGGCTTCGTTCGAGGGACCAGGTGGCCAGTGGGGTCAAGTGCGGGCCGCATGGTGGCATGAACAGCAAGATGAAGTCGTGGACGGTTTCTTGGTAGAGCCTCAAAACCAAGGTCGAGCCGGGACTACGTGGGAGCCGAGTCATGAGTGGAGATTGGCGGAGGCTACACCGAGTTCGCGGGGTTTGCAGTGGTTCACCAGAAAACCACTGGGTTACTCGGTTGAGCCACAAAACCGAGGCCGAAGACTCGACGAGGGGGTGCGGCCACTGCGGCCGGTTCAACCACCCAGGAGGGGCGGTCAGACCGCCTGGGGCCGGTCAGATCTCCCGGGCCGGTCTAACCGCCCAAGGGGGGCGGTCTGACCGCCCTGGCCGCCGGCGCCGAGATGCTTAGAAGAGGAGGACACGCGTCGGGATCGCAAGGCTTGCGTCGAGGCTAAGCAGGGTGCGGTCGTCTGGCATCCGTCCGATGAAGAAATTCCG
This sequence comes from Cenchrus americanus, assembly GCA_947561735.1. Taxonomy (NCBI): domain Eukaryota; kingdom Viridiplantae; phylum Streptophyta; class Magnoliopsida; order Poales; family Poaceae; genus Cenchrus; species Cenchrus americanus. Next base: position 253,920,119 of record OX387241.1, read on the forward strand.
AAGACTTCCAAATCCGCCCTCGAGGGGCATGTATCCCTAGTTATTAGTGAAGGGTAGATTAGTCTTTTGGGTGCCTCCATATATACTCTTGAGCGGGTGGATGACAGCCAACTCTTGGAACCCTAACTCATTTGTTTTTCCATTTTCGTTCTCCATTTTCCTTAGGTTTTTAGAGGACTAGCTTGAGAGCTTCATGTGAGATCTAGAGAGAGGGATGGATGTTTGGGTGGAAAGCTAGACCTTGTACGAACCTTTCATGGTATGTATAGATGGTTCGGCGTTGTTCACCATGTTGGTTTTCCCGTCTCTTTTGTGGTGATTTTCAGAGCTCTTTGTTGGCGGTGTTTTGAGGACGATTTCTTGGGGTTTTTGGTGGATGTCACGTATGAGGTTCTTGTGCCTCTTTGGCTGGTGACTTTGCCCCCAAATCTCCTTTGAATCGGACTCGATTTGGTGGTTTCTTGTGACGCCCCAGTTTTCTAATTAACGTCATTAGCGCTAACGACCGGGTCAGCCGAGTCAAACCTGCCGACCATGGTCAAACCTAGGTCAACCTGGGTCATCACCCCGAAAACCTCGCCATTGAACCCTATTGAACCCCTTGACCAAGCCTACACACACCCGTGGTCAACCCGTGGTCAAAGACACGGTCAAACCCCGCTTAATCATTGACGTCAGCGAATGTCGTCCGGAATTTTTGCCGCGTTCTCCAAAATTCACCTAAACACTTCAAAATCTACCTTTATGAAAGTTGTCCATATTGTTGAGGGACACAACTTTCGTGTAGATTGGCATTTCAAATTTTGGGTGGAAATTAGCGAAAAACTCGATCGACTGACAGTACCTCCTGTTTTTCAGAACAGGCCGACATTCAATGTTGGCACGACGTTCCTGCAAAATCCGTTGAGAAAAACACTAGACGGCCTTTACAAAAGTTGTAGAGGGTACTTAGATCTACAACTTTCCTATTCATCACTTTGGGCACTTCTGTTCAACTTTTTAGCGTTTCGCGCGTTCAAACAGTGGCACATGATCACGGTTTCGCTGCGAGCCGGGCCGCGCCGGGCGCGCCGCACCGGCCGCGCGCGCGGGCCGCGCGCCGCGCCGCGCGCCGCCGGCCGCGCCCGGCCCGCCGGCCGGGCCGCGCGCGCGCGCGCGCGGCCGGCCGCCGTGCGGGGCTCGCGCTCGAGGTCCCCGCGCCCCAAGCCGCCTAGGAGTCCGTGCCGCGGCGTGTTTTTCTCGCGACGTCGTACCACGGTCGACACGTCCCGATGACCCGGCGGTCCGACCGCTGCGGTACGGCGCGCACAAGCTCGCGTATAAGAGCCGGCCTCCCCGCTCTCGCGCGTGCACACTCCCTTCCTTCCCCGCCCCTCCTCTCCGCCCAACCCCGGCGCAGCTCGGTTGCGCCGCAACACCGCCCACGGCGGCCGCCGCTCCCCGGCCGCCGGCGCACCCCGCCGCCCGAGCCGCCTCCACCCCGTCCAAGCACCCAAATCGCTCCCCCGTAGCCCAAGGACCCTCCCCCGCCCCTTCCCCGGCCGCGAGCGCCGGCGAGCTCGCCCAATTCCGGCGAACAGTGCGCTGCCCGCGCCCCAGGGGCGACATTGCAAGAGTAAAAATCTTCCTAGGGTCTTTCTTGCAAAAGTGCAATTCCAATAGTGTAGTGATTTTGCTGTTTCTTGTAAATTGCGTATAAAACCACAGAAAATTCAGAAAAATGTGAAACCAATTTTGTTGGATCTGTTGTGAATTATACTACAACTTTTGTTATTCTGGACTGAGCTAATTCCTTTTAGGTTTTGCATGACAAATACAAATGTGAAAACCCTAGATCTGCAATATCTCAAAAACTATAAATCCTCTGTAGCTAATTTTTGGATATGTTGTGTGTTAGGTCATGACTAGCTCCTATGACAAAAATTGCGCAAAGTTATAATGTAAATCTTTTTATAAAAATGTTTTCCTATTTCAGGCATATCTGCATAAGTGATGTTTCTTGTTAAATATATTTATGTTTTTGACCCCAACTTGCGCACACTGTCTTGTAGTACCAAAATACACATTTTGTGAATTAACCATGATTTTTGGATTAACAGAAATAATTATTCTTGATTTATGCATGTTTTCCTTTGTAAATTAATAAACCAAGTTCAGTAGAGATTCCATGTGAACATGCTGGCTTTTTAGACTTGTTTACGACTAGAGGGCATGCACAAGAAAGTTTGTATCATTTTGAGGCTTAATTATTTTTATATGCATTTAAAATGGAATCACTAGCTAGCCTTTGATATTTCCCATAATATTTATTTTCCTAGCATCCAACACTTGCATGTGGGTCCAATGGACAAGGATAGATGCTAGTAGGCTTAAGAAACACTCTTTTAATTTTTGGTAATTTAATTGCTTAATAAAAAGCTTAAATGCCCTTTTAATGTTAAAGGGAAATTAAATAAAGAAAAATCCCTAATTAATTCTTTTTCCTTTTTTGAGAAGTATTATTTAATACAATTAAAAGATAATTAATTATCATCACTAATAAGAAATTAATTCTTAAATAAAAATATTAATTACACTTTATTGGAGAAGATAAAAGGAAATGAAGCTTTCAAATGAAATGATAAGTATAATAAGAACCTTTATTCAAATGTTTAATAAAGAGTTGCATATTGTTCCTTTATGGAAGAGTATGCTGAATGTATTCTTATCTAAGTGAATGTGTCCAACTAATGCACCCTATGGTTGGAATTTATTGTTTGTGGTTAATTAAATTAAAATCATCAAATAAATCTTGCATTTGCATCATCGTGTAGATCTCCCGAGCGGTAGCTGTACGCGTGTGCGGAAGGAGGAGACGGAGAAGCTAACAAACATGTGCACCACGTCGTTGTAGAGCAAGACCCGGACCAAGTCCGGAAGGGCCCAAGGCCAACCTTGCCATCGAAGGCAAGCCCCGGATCATTAACCCCGTTTTTGAAATTTATGCAATTATGTTTGCTACGATTGTGCATTTACGTTTCGGGAGTTGATTTGAAACCCTAGATGCATGATCCCTAGGTACCTATGCTCTATCATTAGTATGCTAGGTCGATAGTCGCTATGCTATAGGACCGATAGAAGTCGAGTGATGTTCGTCACTCGCGAGATTAGGTTCCTAGATAGGAATCTTAAGATATCCTTAATTGGATTGCTCATGTGGTAAGAGCATGGGATTTGGGCTCCGGTCCAGTAGCTTTCGTGGGCTAAGCTTTTGAACGTACTAAACATATGCCGGGTATGGGACCAGTAAGCCTAGTACCCGATTGGCGCGGTAAGGGAACCTTTCCCTACTAAACCTGGGGCACTTGTGTCCCCCTGCTTGCAATAGTGTGGTACCCGAGTGAGTCTGGACGTTCGTGTGGGAGCGATCCAGTAAACCTTGTACCAAGGAATGTAGGTTCCGCTCCCGAGCCGAAGATCGACGGAAACGGCACGGGAAAGTTGTCCTTGCGGGGGCAGCCTACCGTGTGTTTGGGTTTACCTTGCAAGGTTTAAATCAATCGATTGTCGGCCTCTCACCGTTATCTGAGACTGCTTAATCAACTGGCCATGATATCCCATAACGATGGAACTCGAGGAATATGGTTGGATGAATTAATTGCTTGTCCAATTCTTGTTTGAATTAGTTGGCACACTTAGAAATGGTAATCTAGAACTTGGGCTAAAAGATTGAAAGTAAGGATCTACTCTTAGCAGTTGTTTAGCAAAAGAAACTCCACCGGCCAAAAGCCTTTCATGTCTAGAGGTTGGTGATGTAGTCATCACCCGACGGTTAAGTCTTGCTGAGTATTAGTATACTCAGCCTTGCTTTGAAACTGTCGTTGCAGGTGTGATTGACCGGATGGGTGACGACAAGTAAGGACATCACGGATGGCCTCCTGTGATGTTCACCGTTGCGCTAGATTAAATTATTTCCGCTGTATTTTCGAACTCTGAACCTTTACTCCATGTCATGAACAATGGTTTGTAATAAATTGTTTAATTCATGTTCTACTCTAGACTCGCCTTCGCGTGAGTTTTAATGCATGTGTCGATCCTCTGTTCGTTGTCCAAGTGATTTACCGGGCGTTAACCCGGCAACCAACGACAGGATGATACTTTACTGTTGCTTAAACGACCAAAGTGGATCGGTCTTAGGCGATAGTACGGTATTTTCCTGGGCGGGTTGTCACATTTCTCGAGTTGGGCGAGTTCTTGACCTAGAGAGGTGATTTCTTCGATTCCTCTTGATTGTGAGCGTTTCAGGTCGATTCCTTTGAGGTAGAGGTTGCCCAGGAGGTAACCCAGCTATTCCCGAAGTTTTGCTGCAATCCGTGGAGTGATTCGGGAGATCGGGCGCGAGGAAGTTGAGGTTTGACCCGCGGGTTCGTTTTTACGGAAGGGGCGGTCTAACCGCCCGCGGGGACCGATCTAACCGCCCCGGGTGTTTCCGGGTTGAAGTTTTGTTTCGCCGGATTTTCCTCTATGAGTTTGTTCGCCTTGATCGAGAGGAGTATCCGGGTGAATTTTGGGGTCGTTCTCGTGTTGTTTGCTAGGTGTTCTTGGTTGGAGTTCGGTCTTGGGTACGGGAGGTTAGACCGCCCCGGGTAGCCGGTCTAACCGCCCCTAGGCCCCCGGGTGGAGTTTTGGTTTTCGCCAAGATTTTCTCGGTAGCTAGCATGGCCTTGACCAGAGATCTTTGTTGGTGAAACCGTGGTGAGTTTTGGTGCTCGGAAGAGGCGTTTCAGAGGATTTCTTGGTTACCAGGTGGAGGCGGTCTAACCGCCCCCTATACCCGGTCTAACCGCCCCCCTCTGGTTAGCCGGATCTCGAGTTGTTTCCGCTGTCGTTGGTGCGTGTGTGTTGTGGTTGCTGGTGGAGTTTGTTCCTAGGACTATTAGCACTCCAGTGGCTACGTGGTTTTGGCAAACGGAAGGTAGAAGTGCGGAGCGTGTGATTTCGGGGGTACGACCGAGCTAGTTCGTCTTGCAAAACACGTTGGTCCGTTAAGGATAAACTAGACCGAGAGGCCCTAGAGGGAATTTTGGGTTCTTCGGTGGGCTTAAATAACCTATGGTTTATTTTGCTAACTCCCGAGCACATTGCTTTGTGTCGGACTTACCTTCTCGCACAACCATACAGTTCATCACGTTTTGCCATACGCGGTGGTACCACAGGGAAGTCCTGTGAGGGACTAGTGAGACCTATTCCAATGGGTGTCACGTCGCGTTTGAGTCTCGTCACGTTTTGCCATACGTGATGGTACCACGGGAAAGTCCGTGAGGGATGAGTGAGGCCTATTCCAATGGGCACTCACGTCGCGTCAGAGTCTTAAATAGGACGCTGTCCATGCAGCGGCTTAACGCATGGGTGCCGTTTCTATAGTGAACGGTAATGTATGTGGACGCTTTCATGAGTCTTTGGAATGAAAGGTTCGTTGTGTTCTGTGATCTTACGCGGGTACACTAACCACGTTCATAAGTCGCTAAGAGAGTACCGATAGTCTCGACGAGTTATTATAGGGAGAGACGTAATTGTCTCCTTGCCATCGGCACTAACTCCGATTTTTGGCTTAATTGCTTGGTGAGGACGAATAGGTCGTTCTGCATCATGATAAAAACCTGCCGAGTAGTGAAATGATCATATGTGTTGTTTTCCTTAATTAATATTCTAATAACAACAAAAACAACCTTTAAAACCGAATTAAAAGTGTTGTTGAACCGTTTAGTCGACCCCGTTGTCGTGACTTCTTCTCGGACCTTTACGCGAGTTTCCGTATAGGTGATCTACACCCAAGTGCTCCCTATCTATCCAAATCCTTATCGAGAAATCTTTTCACGATGATAGGATTTCAAATCTCTAGCTTTGCTCAAATAGTAAACCTAGGTCTTGCTGTCTTTCCGGAACACGTCACTCCGAATCTTGCACCTTTGCGCCTTGTTCCTGACTCGTCTAGCTTCACCCTTGACTACCAAGTTTGGTCTCATGAACCTACCGAGTTGCCGGAAAAATTTGAACATTTCGGAAACTTTGGTTTCGGAATGTTGGAAATTGTCAATTCGATGCGGTGCAAGCTGTCTCGAGTCTAGCTATTTGGTCAATTTGAGTTTTCGTCGTACATGTTCTACTTGTTGAACAAGCTTACGAATGTGTAACTTATGAAAACTCGAATTTTTCAGATGGTGGGCTCGACACGCAGCACTCCGAATGGTTTTGGTGATCCTAGTGGCCGCAATCAGCCGCCACCATCGCCAGACCCGACAATAGTGGCTACTCAAACCGAGATGATGCGCCAAATTCTCCTATACCTGCAGCAGCAATCCCAGCGAGCGAGCGCCCACGGAATCGATTAATGCCCAAGGTCAAGTAACCGAGTACAAGCACTTTCTCGGATATGAATCCTCCGCGAGTTCAATGGGACGGAAGAACCCTTGGATGCCGATGCCCGGATTCGGGCCATTGAAGCTATGTTTGCGGTGTTTACCTTGCCATGTTCGAAGGACGCAAGGCTAAATTCGCGGCATTGCGGCTTCGTGGTTCTCGCTTTAATGTGGTGGGAACACTACAAATCCATGCGGCAACACTGAGTATGAAATCCCTTGGGAAGAATTCAAAAAGGCTTTCGAGAGATCATCACCTTCCTAAAGCACTTACCGATAGGAAAATGAGAGAGTTATTGGCTCTCAAGCAAGGGTCGGACGAGTGTACCAATACGCGCAGAAGTTTAATAACCTCTGCCAGTATGGAGGGTATCATGTGGATACCGACACGAAGAAGATGGAGCTTTTTCGTGAAGGTCTGAATAGTAAACTGGCTGAATGGCTGAACCTGGTAAAGTTTGACAGCTACCCCATGCTAGTGAATAAGGCTATCTCCCAGGAAGATGCCATGAAGAGAGCCCAAGCCGAGAAGAAAAGAAAGGCTGACTCCATGCCCAATAATGCACAGCATTGCAAGATACGCATTATGCGGAAGACTTTCCCAGACTTCCAGCAGGCTTCACAGTCGGAAAAGTTAGTGGCTAAGTTGTCCCAGGATCGGACTCAAGAAAATCTTCACCTTCCCAACACTCAACAGCCGACTCCCAAGCCTATTGTACCTAGTCCTAATGTCAACAATGAGCGTTGTTGTTTCAAGTGTGGTGAACCGGGACACTTTGCTAGGACATGCCTGCAACCGTGCCAGACCAACAGGCGGCACCGGCTAACTCAGCCTAATCAGAGACAAGTTTCCAAACCCATTAAGAAGGGCAAGAAGAAGATTGCTCAAGTCGGGGAGGGCGGACTCGGCTTCACTTCGTGGGTGATATTCCGAAGGAGCACCGGTAATGATGGGCACGTTCTCTATTCGAGGCAAACCCATCCGTGTGTTGTTTGATTCGGCGCTACCCATAGTTTCATGAATGCAAAGACGCCGAGCAAAGTAGGACCGAACTCCCGTAACACCAAGGGCGCTTTTACAATCAAAACGGCGGGAGGGAACATCTCTTCCGAGTTGGTGACCGGGGGAGTACTCTTGGAATTAAGAAGCAAAACAATTGACACGGACCTTATCATTTTGGGATTAGAAGGTATTGATGTCATTCTAGGAATGGACTGGATGAACCGACATAAGGTAGTACTGGATATTTCAGAGAGAGTGGTAGAGATCAACTCACCAATTGTTGGAGCCACGACTCTATACCTACCTTACAAAGATGATGTGACTCCTCGTTCTTATGTGGCAATCACTTCTCAGCTGGAAGAAATTCCAGTGGTTCGAGAGTTTGCGGATGTTTTTCCCGATGAATTGCCGGGTATGCCACCCGACCGAGAGGTTGAGTTTGTCATCGAACTTCAACCGGGGACAGCCCCCATCTTCAAGAGACCTTACCGCATGCCACCCAAGGAATTAGCGAATGGAAGACCCAACTTCAAGAGTTGCTAGATAAGGGTTATATTCGCCCAAGTTCTTCACCTTGGGGTTGCCCGGCTTTATTTGTGAAGAAGAAAGATGGTAGTTTGAGGTTGTGTGTGGATTACCGACCTCTCAATGCGGTAACAATCAAGAACAAGTACCCATTACCCCGCATCGATGTTATGTTTGATCGGTTAGGCTGGAGCCAAAGTTTTTTCCAAGATTGATCTTCGATCAGGGTACCATCAAATAAAGATCAGACCATGTGATATCCCCAAGACAGCTTTCTCCACTCGATACGGTCTTTACGAGTATTTGGTAATGTCCTTTGGTCTTACCAATGCACCTGCTTATTTCATGTATCTCATGAATTCTGTATTCATGACGGAGCTGGACAAGTTTGTAGTGGTATTCATTGATGACATCTTAATATATTCCAAGAATGAAGAAGAACATGCAGAACATCTCCGAATTGTTTTGCAACGTTTGCGAGATCACAAGCTTTATGCAAAGTTCTCCAAATGTGAATTTTGGTTGGATAGTGTGAAATTTTTGGGGCACACTATTTCCAAGGAAGGCATATCTGTGGATCCTAGCAAAGTACAAGAGGTTATGGATTCGAAACCACCCAAGACCGTCCATCAAATCCGAAGTTTTACCGGGTTTAGCAGGCTACTATCGTCGTTTCATTCCGGATTTCTCCGGGATCGCTAAACCTATGACCGAGCTATTAAAGAAGGGAGTTAAGTTTGTGTGGAGCAAAGATTGTGAAAAGGCTTTCCACACATTGAGGAGCCATCGACTACGGCCCCGGTGCTACTTTGCGTCGGATAATTCTAAATCGTTTGAAGTCTTTTGTGATGCTTCGGGCCTTGGTCTCGGTTGTGTTCTTATGCGGGGAAAATCGAGTCATTGCCTATGCCTCACGATCGCTTCGACCTCATGAAGTGAATTACCCGACCCATGATCTTGAGTTAGCGGCGGTCGTTCATGCTCTCAAGATTTGGAGGCATTATCTTATGGGAAACCGTTGTAATATCTTCACCAATCACAAGAGTCTCAAGTATATCTTCACCAATCGAATTGAATATGAGGCAGAGAAGATGGTTGGAATTGATTAAAGACTATGATCTAGAAGTACACTATCATCCCTAGGAAAAGCCAATGTTGTTGCGGATGCGCTTAGCCGCAAGGTTCACCGCAATCGCTTAACCGTGGAGTCGTATAGTGAGACTTTGTGTGAAGACTTGCGGAAGCTCCGATTGGAAATTGTGGAGCAAGGAAATCGAATGCTATCTCTCCTTGAGTCCAATCTATATGACGAAATCATTTTGGCTCAACTCAATGATGAGGGTGTCCAGCTAATAAAACGAAATTAGCGGAAGGAGACCCAAAATATAGTTGTTTCCACAAGGATGCAAAAGATGTGGTGTGGTTTGAGCAACGTCTCGTAGTTCTCGTTGATCCGAACTCCGAAAGGAAATTTTCGACGAAGCTCATCTTTCCAAATTCTCTATTCACCCCGGAAGCACCAAAATGTATCAGGATTTGAAGAAAAACTTTTGGTGGTCGAACATGAAGGTAGACATAGCCAAATATGTGGCAGAATGTGATACTTGTCATCGAATCAAAGCCAGCCATTTGAAGTCAGCCGGTGTACTTCAACCGTTGACTATACCTTTGTGGAAGTGGGATGACATCAGTATGGATTTCATTGTGGGTTTACCCCTGACTGCCAGAAAGAAGGATTCCATCTGGGTTATAGTGGACCGATTGACCAAGACTGCTCATTTCATCGCAGTGCACACCACTTACTCCGTCCAAGATTATGCAGAACTCTATATCGATCAAATTGTGCGCCTGCACGGGATTCCCAAGACCATTGTTTCTGATCGAGGTACTCAATTTGTGGCTCGTTTTTGGGAACAATTGCATGAATCTTTGGGAACCAAATTGATTCGTAGTTCAAGTTATCATCCTCAGACCGATGGTCAGACCGAGCGAGTCAATCAAATTGTGGAAGACATGCTGAGAGCGAGCATCATGCATTTTGATAAGAGTTGGGACAAGTGTCTATCTTCGGCGGGAATTCTCTTATAACAATAGTTATCAAGCTAGTTTGAATATGGCACCATTTGAAGCTCTTTATGGACGAAGATGTCGAACTCCTTTGAATTGGTCGGGAGCGGAGAGCGAACGCTCTTTGGCCCGGATTTAGTTAAAGACGCGAGAAGAGAAGGTGGAAGTGATCGAGAGAAAACTTAAAGTTGGCTCAAATGAGACAAAAGAGTTAACATGACAAAGGGACAGACCCCGACACTATGCGGTGGGAGATTACGTATACCTCAAGGTTTCCCCGACCAAAGGTGTACGGAGAGATTTGGCGTCAAAGGGAAGTTAGCCCCACGCTATATCGGCCCATACGAGATCATTAAGATATGTGGACCACTCGCTTATCGTATCCGACTTCCGGATCGATTCTCGGCGGTGCACAATGTGTTTCATGTGACACAATTGAAGAAAGGTGTGAAAGTACCCGAGACGAAGTGATCACGGAAGCGAACGCTTGGATCGCGCCGGATCTTTCGGTGATCGAGCATCCGCCGAGAGTGCTAGATCAAAAAGAGAGACAAACTAGGAGACATACCGTGAAGATGTACAAGATACGGTGGAGTCACCATACCGAAGAAGAAGCTACGTGGGAGACCGAGCACTTCCTCAACACCAAGTATCCGGGTTTTCTTCAATCGCGAAACGGTAAAAACCTTACCCCTACCTTTGCCTTTAATTTTCGAATCTCGGGTCGAGATTCCATTTAAGGGGGGTAGGTTTGTGACATCCCGATTTTCTAATTAACGCCATTAGCGCTAACGACCGGGTCCGCCGAGTCAAACCTCGCCGACCATGGTCAAACCTAGGTCAACTCCGGGTCATCACCCCGAAAATCTCGCCAATGAACCCTATTGAACCCCTTGACCAAGCCTACACACACCCGTGGTCAACCCGTGGTCAAAGACACGGTCAAACCCCGCTTAACCGTTGACGTCAGCGAATGTCGTCCGGAACTTTTGCCGCGTTCTCCAAAATTCACCTAAACACTTCAAAATCTACCTTTATGAAAGTTGTCCATCTTGTTGAGGGACACAACTTTCGTGTAGATTGGCATTTCAAATTTTTGGTGGAAATTAGCGAGAAACTCGATCGACTGACAGTACCTCCAGTTTTTCAGAACAGGCCGACATTCAATGTTGGCACGACGTTCTGCAAAATCCGTTGAGAAAACCACTAGACGGCCTTTACAAAAGTTGTAGAGGGTACTTATATCTACAACTTTCCTATTCATCACTTTGGGCACTTCGTTCAACTTTTTAGAGTTTCGCGCGTTCAAACGGTGGCACATGATCACGGTTTCGCTTTGAGCCGGCCGCGCGCGGCGCGCCGCGCTCCCGCGCGCCGCGCCCGCGCCGCGCCGGCCGCGCCGCGCCGGCTACGCCCGGCCGCGCCGCGCGCGCGCGCGCGCGCGCGCGCGCCGGCGGCCGGCCGTGCGGGGCCTCGCGCCCGAGCCGCCCCGCGCCCGAGGCCGCCCGCGCCCGAGGCCGCCCGCGCCCGAGGCCGCCCCGCGCCCGAGGCCGCTTGCGCCCGAGGCCGCCCCGCGCCCGAGGCCGCCCGCGCCCGAGGTCCCCACGCCCCCAAGCCGCCTAGGAGTCCGTGCCGCGACGTGTTTTTCTCGCGACGTCGTACCACGGTCGACACGTCCCGATGACCGGCGGTCCGACCGCCGTGGGTACGGCGCGCGCAAGCTCGCGTATAAGAGCCGGCCTCCCCGCTCTCGCGCGTGCACACTCCCCCCCTTCCTTCCCCTCGCTCCACCTCCGCCCAGCCCCGGCGCAGCTCGGTTGCGCCGCGGCCCGCCCACGGCGGCCGCCGCTCCCGGCCCGCCGGCGCACCCCCGCCGCCCGAGCCGCCTCCACCCCGTCCAAGTACCCAAATCGCTCCCCCGTAGCCCAAGGACCCTCCCCCGCCCCTTCCCCGGCCGCGAGCGCCAGCGAGCTCGCCCAATTCCGGCGAACAGTGCGCTGCCCGCGCCCCAGGGGCGACATTGCAAGAGTAAAAATCTTCCCAGGGTCTTTCTTGCAAAACAGCAACCCCAATAGTGTAGTGGTTTTGCTGTTTCTTGTAAATTGCGTAGAAAATCACAGAAAAATCAGAAAAATGTGAAACCTATTTTTTTGGATCCATTGTGAATTATTCTACAACTTTTGTTATTCTGGACTGAGCTAATTCCTTTTAGTTTTTGCATGAAAAATACAAATGTGAAAACCGTAGATCTGCAATATCTCAAAAACTATAAATCCTCTGTAGCTAATTTTTGGATATGTTGTGAGTAAGTCATGACTAGCTCCTATGCCAAAAATTGCACAAAGTTATAATGTAAATCTTTTTATAAAAATGTTTTTCTATTTCTAGCAGATCTGTATAAATGATTTTTCTTGTTAAATATATTAATGTTTTTGACCCCAACTTGTGCACACTGTCTTTTAATACCAAAACACACATCGTGTGAATTAACCATGAGTTTTGCATTAACAGAAATAATTATTCTTGATTTATGTATGTTTTCCTTTGTAAATTAATAAACCAAGTTCCGTAGAGATTCCATGTGAACATGCTGGCTTTTTAGACTTGTTTAGGACCAGAGAGCATGCTCAAGAAAGTTTGGATCATTTTGAGGCTTATTTATTTTTTATATGCATTTACTTTGAATCACTAGCTAGCCTTTGTTATTTTCCCATAATATTTATTTTCCTAGCATCCAACACTTGCATGTGGGTCCATTGGACAAGGATAGATGCTAGTAGGCTTAAGAAACACTCCTTTAATTTTTGGTAATTTAATTGCCTAATAAAAATCTTAAAAGCCCTTTTTATATTAAAGGGAAATTAAATAAAGAAAAACCCTTATTTAATTCTTTTTCCTTTTTGAAAAGTATTATTTAATACAATTAAAAGATAATTAATTATCATCACTAATAAGAAATTAATTCTTAAATAAAAATATTAATTACACTTTATCGGAGAAGATAAAAGGAAACGAAGCTTTCACATGAAATGATAAGTATAATAAGAACCTTTATTCAAATGTTTAATAAAGAGTTGCATATTGTTCCTTTATGGAAGAGTATGCTGAATGTATTCTTATCTAAGTGAATGTGTCCAACTAATGCACCCTATGGTTGGAATTTATTGTTTGTGGTTAATTAAATTAAAATCATCAAATAAATCTTGCATTTGCATCATCGTGTAGATCTCCCGAGCGGTAGCTGTACGCGTGTGCCGGACGGAGGAGACGGAGGAGCTGATAAAGATGTGCACCACGTCGTTGTAGAGCAAGACCTGGACCAAGTCCAGAAGGGCCCAAGGCCAACCTTGCCATCGAAGGCAAGCCCCGGATCATTAACCCTGTTTTTGAAATTTATGCAATTATGTTTGCTACGATTGTGCATTTACGTTTCAGGAGTTGATTTGAAACCCTAAATGCATGATCCCTAGGTACCTATGCTCTATCATTAGTATGCTAGGTCGATAGCTGCTATGCTATAGGACCGATAGAAGTCGAGTGATGTTCGTCACTCACGAGATTAGGTTCCTAGATAGGAATCTTAAGATATCCTTAATTGGATTGCTCATGTGGTAAGAGCATGGGATTTGGGCTCCGGTCCAGTAGCTTTCGTGGGCTAAGCTTTTGAACGTACTAAACATATGCCGGGTATGGGACCAGTAAGCCTAGTACCCGATTGGCGCGGTAAGGGAACCTTTCCCTACTAAACCTGGGGCACTTGTGTCCCCCCCCTTGCAACAAGCAGTGGTACCCGAGTGAGTCCGGACGTTCGTGTGGGAGCGATCCGGTAAACCTTGTACCAAGGAATGTAGGTTCCGCTCCCGAGCCGAAGATCGACGGGAACGGCCTGGGAAAGTTGTCCTTGCGGGGGCAGCCTACCGTGTGTTTGGGTCTACCTTGCAAGGTTTAAATCAATCGATTGTCGGCCTCTCACCGTTATCCGAGACTGCTTAATCAACTGGCCATGATATCCCATAACGATGGAACTCGAGGAATATGGTTGGATGAATTAATTGCTTGTCCAATTCTTGTTTGAATTAGTTGGCACACTTAGAAATAGTAATCAACTAGAACTTGGGCTAAAAGATTGAAAGTAAGGATCTACTCTTAGCAGCTGTTTAGCAAAAGAAACTCCACCGGCCAAAAGCCTTTCATGTCTAGAGCTTGGTGATGTAGTCATCACCCGACGGTTAAGTATTGTTGGGTATTAGTATAATCGGCCTTGCTTTGAAACTGTCGTTGCAGGTGTGATTGACCGGATGGGTGACGACAAGTAAGGACATCACGGATGGCCTCCTGTGATGTTCACCGTTGCGCTAGATTAAATTATTTCCGCTGTATTTTCGAACTCTGAACCTTTACTCCATGTCATGAACAATGGTTTGTAATAAATTGTTTAATTCATGTTGTACTGCGGACTCGCCTTCGCGTGAGTTTTAATGCATGTGTCGATCCTCTCGTTCGATGTCCAAGTGATTTACCGGGCGTTAACCCGGCAACCAACGACAGGATGATACTTTATCGTTGCTTAAACGACCAAAGTGGATCGGTCTTAGGCGATAGTATGGTATTTTCTGGGCGGGTTGTCACATTTCTCGAGTTGGGCGAGTTCTTGACCTAGAGAGGTGATTTCTTCGATTCCTCTTGATTGTGAGCGTTTCGGGTCGATTCCTTTGAGGTAGAGGTTGCCCGGAGGTAACCCGGCTATTCCCGAAGTTTTGCTGCAATCCGTGGAGTGATTCGGGAGATCGGGCGCGAGGAAGTTGAGGTTTGACCCGCGGGTTCGTTTTACGGAAGGGGCGGTCTAACCGCCCGCGGGGACGATCTAACCGCCCGGGTGTTTCCGGGTCGAAGTTTTGTTTCGCCGGATTTTCCTTTGTGAGTTTGTTCGCCTTGATCGAGAGGAGTATCCGGATGAATTTTGGGGTCGTTCTCGTCTTGTTTGCTAGGTGTTCTTGGTTGGAGTTCGGTCTTGGGTACGGGGAGGTTAGACCGCCCCGGTAGCCGGTCTAACCGCCCCTAGGCTCTCCGGGTGGAGTTTTGGTTTTCGCCAAGATTTTTTGGTAGCTAGCATGGCCTTGACCGAGAGATCTTTGTTGGTGAAACCGTGGTGAGTTTTGGTGCTCGGAAGAGGCGTTTCGGAGGATTTCTTGGTTACCGGGTGGAGGCGGTCTAACCGCCCCCTATACCGGTCTAACCGCCCCCCTGCGGTTAGCGGATCTCGAGTTGTTTCCGCTGTCGTTGGTGCGTGTGTGTTGTGGTTGCTGGTGGAGTTTGTTCCTAGGACTATTAGCACTCCAGTGGCTACGTGGTTTTGGCAAACGGAAGGTAGAAGTGCGGAGCGTGTGATTTCGGGGGTACGACCGAGCTAGTTCGTCTTGTCGGAGTTTCAATCTCCCTCGAGAAGAATTTTTATCGGCTCCCATTCACTCCCCCCCTCTCTGGTCGCCTAATCGGTCCTTCACTCTTCCTCGCCTTCTTCCAGTGCCGCCACCTATGGCCTGCTCTCCCTCGCGCACCTCGCCTTCTACGTCGCCGTCGCATAGAAGGCCCAGGGCCGCCTCCAGAAGGCGAACGCCCACCCATGATCCATGCCCGCACCCAAGGCCACCATGTCCGGATCTTGGAGCGTCCGACCATGAGCTCCATGGCGGGACCTCCCATGGCTGGTGCCTGAAGGCGGCAAGGCGGGTGCGCCGTCCCCTCCTCCACCGCCGTCGTCCCCGTCGCGCGCGGAGGGGGCGGCCCCGGCACCCGCGAAGGGGGGGAGGCGCCGCGAGGTGCGCCCGGGGGCCGCGGCCGGCGGCGGCCGCGGCGAGGAGGGCGACCAGGGCGGTGCTCGCGGCGCTCCTGCGGAGGCAGGCGGTGTTCCTCTTCGCGCCGCTGCTCTACGTCGCCGCGATGCTGTTGTACATGCGCCGCCGTCCATCACGGGGAAGACTGGGTGGGTGGGTGGCGGAAGGAGGGAGGGGATAAGGTTGGACCTCACTGACAGATGGGCCCACATGCAAATAGAGGCCCGGATTTATTTCCTTGCTGGAGTTGAGATGTAACTTTGGGCCTCTATTTTTTTGAGTTAGTCCTGCAAATGGGTTTTAGAGGCCTCAATTTGCAGGGTATGGCTAGAGTTGCTCTAATGGGGTATTGTACAGTTTTTTTTTAAAGAAGTATCGGCATGTGTCCAGACAATCAGTTGTGCATCCCATGAACACTCTCAGACAGGTACATAACAGCTTTGATTTTATCAAAAAGTAGAAAAGCGTCCAATTTATCTAATTTCAAGGTGCAACCATTGTGTGTGGGGCGGGGGTACCAAAATAAACATTTAGAAAATATGTACAATATGGCCACTAGTTTACACTAGAGTCCCCTCAACATGAAGAACACTCCTACCTCCTTGATCGACTTTGGCAGCTTCAACTGGCTCTCTGAGTTCAGTTTGCCCTAGGTGTGTACAAAGGAGTCTGGTGGTCTGCAAGCAGGAGGGGTGCAGGATGCACATCGTCCACTATGACATTGAGCCAGAAACATTGTTCTCAATCATATTTCCACCAAAAGCAAAAACTGGTTGGCTGGTGGCTGATGGCTGATGCTGATTTGTTGTGAGAGAAAAGTACTGTTGGCTGGTTGTTGGTGGCTGGTTTGTTCTGAGAGAAAAGTACTGGTGGCTGGTGGCTGATAAGCCAAACGAACAGGCTGCCTGCAGATGGACCAAACACAAACAGACGTTTATGGAACACACCAGATTGGAGTCAAGAACACTGGCCTATGGAATTTGTTTGTCGCAGGCCAAATGCCTCGTGAAACATGAGCAACACAGAATGCCTCAGCGATATGCTGCTGCGATCTTGGCCAGATTGGTTTGCTGGTGGTGGTCCACGAAGAGGTCGAGGAGGCTTCATTTTGACATCAAGGGCCTAGAATTGTTCGTGTCCGTGGGGCTCTGGTGACGCCAGGCATATGCATAAATAGGCCTCTGGGTGTTTGATGGAGCCCCCGAGATCCCTGTGCTTCCTGATCCAGCATCCTGCGCAGGTTCAATATAAACTCAGCAATGCCGCATGTCCCCATAAATAAGCTGCCGTCTCGAAACAGATTCTAGCAGACACAAATAAAGTAGCAGTAGCTATGTTGCAGGCAGCCAGGCCAAGGTACCTCAACCAAGATCTTCGCTGCGTGCCTGCGTGATGCAGCCAGGCCAGGCAAGCTAGACATTTGTTGCAGCAAATCACGCAAATAGAGTACCTTTCCTGAGCAACAACAATCCCCTAGGCTAATTCTTGCAAATGAAATAACAAGGTTTGCAACTCCAATGCGGTCTTTTTAGAGAAAGGCCTCCAATGCGGTTAATCGCTGTAAATAACATGACTTTCCAACACTCGAGTGTTCGATAGCTTTCCGCCTTTCCCCCCCTTTTTTATCACGATCTTAGCAAACTGCACAAATCAGCAACTACCTAGGACTATCAGCGTCAAACAATTCCGGTGAGTATGCCGTCGAGCATGGCGCTAGGACTATCAGCGTCAAACAATTCCGGTGAGTATGCCGTCGAGCATGCCATACCTCAAGGGCACCTCAGATTCGGTCGGGCCTGATCTAGAAGAACTCCCTTATGAATGCGACGACGATGGCAATGCAGGGCATGGTGGTGAGCACCACGCTCGCCACGGACACGGGCGGTCGCAGCTTCATCGGGCCCCTCAGCGCCCGCCGACGGCGCGCGTACGCCGCGAGCTCGGCCTCGCCCCACCGATCGGGGGCCGGCTCGATGGCCACCGAAGGAACGAGGGGTGGCGGGATCTGCAAGGGGCACCGGGACCGCCAGGACGAGGGCGGGAGACCCAGGCGCGCCGCGCGCGGGAGGAAGACGGAGGCGAGCGCCCAGCGGAGGAGCGAGGCGCCGGGGCAGAGGAAGGGCGGGTACGAGTAGCACGACGCGGCGGAGCCGGGGCACGGGACGCGGGAGGCGAGGAGGAGCTGCGAGTGGAGCGACGGCGAGTGGGACGGGTGGGTCAGGATGTGGGTCAGGGCCTCGGACCGCTGCGCCCACGTGGGGGCCGGAGCGGCTGGCCGAGCTTGTTGGGCACGGGGCTTGGCCTCCGCCATGCCAATGGGAGCACGGTGGCGGAGGCAGGACGACGCGGCGCGACGCGAGCACGGCGCTGGCAGACAGGATAAGCTAGGCCAATCAGAACTTGAACGGTAATGGGTGGAAACGCGTATGGTTCCGTTTCCTCGATCATTTGGCGCTCCAAACAATTTTTTTAAGATATTGGATAATTAAATACGGTCTCTACATTCGAAAATGTACCCAGCCAAGTAACACAGAGTTAAAAAACCGTCAAAAAAAGTAAAAAAACAGTAACGGGCAATAAGTCCTGACTAAGGTAAACGATAAAAATTGCATGTGAGCCGCCTGGGTCGCGTATTTGTAACAGACGGAAAATTTACAGGAATGACGTGCAAAAAGTTCAGTCCTGTACCAACTTGAGTGGGCTTGGAGAGATCGCGATGCCGGTGGCGGTGGGAGATGCAATCGCCGCCTCAGCTCCCGCAGCCGCCGTTGGCCTGATGAGCGCCGAAGGCCTGAGGACCAGTTGCACGCGGTTCAGAGTTTCAGAGTCAAAACTGCTTCACATTCCAGATTAGCATGAGTTTTGTAAGTTTCTCCATGTTTCGTAGATGGCTGGTCTTTACATGACGGCTACAACGAAACTTGAGTAATCCATTGTCTTGTTTTCGAGAAAATAATATATAATTCTGCAGTTCTGCTTCCGACATTTGAGGCCAGCATATTCAGAGACCTTCAGGTTGCGGTCCAAATGGCTAAGCCTTACGAACATTATTGTGAGAAGAGATCCAAAAAAAAAAGGCAAACCGAACACGGTAGGAATAGCAATGACCGTAATCTCCATTTACACACGGCAATCTCCAATACTCATTAGTAAAGCAAAAGTATTTATACAATCACGCTCTGATTAAGTGTGAATGGAAGCACACGGCCGTTTACACAGAAATGTGACTAAGCAGAGAGAAGAGTACTGTGAATAGATGCATTGAACTTTTCAAACAAAATGTATACAAGTTACAAAAGAAAATATGGGCTGCCAAAGCTGCAAGTATTCTGGAAACATAATCAGCTAAATGTCAGTAGTTAGTAGTCATTGCTGCAACAAGTTATGGTGTTCTACTTTCTAAACCCTAAACGATGCATATATTTGGGATGATTTCTTTTCCAGGTTGCCATATGATCATTCCGAACTAGGTAGATGTAACTCCTGCTCCTCCACTGGGCAACCTGTTATGAACTACTTTTACAAGCCTCGTTGATCTCCACTTCATCAAGGAAGTCCAAGGAACCATAATCATTCTCTGCCTCCGAGCGAATACCGGCACATAGCTCCATCTTTCCTACGGATTCAAGACCTTTGATCAACGTTGTATATGTTATCCTATCAGGATCACTCTCCCACAATTTCATCAGACGGAAACAATCCATAGCTAATTGTGTGAACCCAGCATCTAGGAGTACCTTCAGAAGCAGATTGAAACCTTCAGTATCTGGTTCCAGTTGTTCCCTCTTCAGGTATGAACAAGCTTTGTCGACCTCAGACCATAAACCTTTGCTTGCAAGCACTGTAACAAGATCTACATACCACAGTAACCTAGGCCTGTACCAATGCTCCTTCCGAATCTCCTCGAAGACCTATCAGAAATGACAACATTGTAAGAAATGAGAAGCATCTGAGTCTTCGTTTCTTTGTTCAGGACTAGAAGTTTCTGATTGTCAGCAGTAGCACCATCTAGCAATCCTAAATGCATATGTATATCACAAAAGTAAAAACTAAGAAGGGTGCATATGTCAGCCATGTCACCATCTAGTAATCCTAAATGCGTATAGTAAAAAAATATAAGAATTAGAAGTTGATCCTGGTATTTCTATGAGCTGCCACTGAATTGTATTCATTCACGCCACTATACCTAATTTCCTTTAAAAAAAACTAGCAGCCATATTGACACACACAAAAAAAACTTAAAGATCATATATGTGCTCCACAATTAATGGATTCATAATCTTTGTATGCTTAAGAAATAGCACCCAAAAGTCCAGAACACATCTACTGCATCTAGTAGTTGATAGGAAATGGCTCAAATCAAAGTGGACAAGAACTTAGACAGCCATGAATCCTGAGGGTCTGATCAGCACATCATGCTGTTTCTGAAAGATTTTTTTGTGTGGGTAGTTTCTGAAAGAAGTCAGGAGCTTTGAGCCAACAATTCATGATAAGAATGAGTTTTCTTTAGATGATTAATGGTGGATCAGACTAGAAATTCTGTGAATCCATCTAACGGACGGACAGACAGACGGACGGGAGGTGTGTAAAAAAATCTTGGTGAGTGCACATTAGTCATCAGATGTAGATCACAAAGGCTGGCATCTTTAGATAAACCATTGTTCTCAAATTCGTTATCTCCTTGGACATGAAGATATGGTTAACCTCCAACAATTTGGACAGTGGGAATAACTTTGGCCGATGAAATTGTTCAGTACGCCCCGAGCACAACATCGTGAGAGAAATTCACAATTTTATACAGTTGTTGCTACTCTACACGTTCATAGGTAATTGACTAATTGATCAGCACAATTTGTCTAGGAATTTGCCCTACAACGCCCAAGAGGCCACCAACCAATAGCTTGTGTAGGTGAAGCAGCAAGCGCGCATAGCACGGCGGCACGGCGTACCTGGAGGGCCAGGAGGGCCTCGCCCTGCGCGGCGACCTCGCGGAAGACGGCGACCATGTCGGACTTGAGGAGACGCCGCAGCTTAGGCTCCAACGCGGCGGCGGCAGACGCGGCGGAGTCGCCACGGAGGGAGGCGCGCTTGAGGGCCTGGACGGTCTGGATGGCCTCTGTGCTGAGGTACCGGCCGCGCTGCGTCGGCTTCCGGTTCTTGCTCCGGTCCCGCATCGTGATGGTCCCGGCGGCGGCGCCGGCGCTCTTCCGGCGAGCGCCGCCGCGGGTTGGGGGTAGGCGGAACGGTGAGCAGGCGGGTGAGGAGAGCATCTCCGCACGGCTCTGGCCTTTGCTCGGCTGGTAGACTGGTGGTTGCGACAGTTTTGGATGGGTTCAGAACTTGACGGTTCAGAGTTCAGACCGTCCTCCTCCATCCCCGTCCGCACCAGCTCGCGCCGCCCGCGTCCGGGAATCAAGAAAAGGGGAGAGAAACACATGAACTGAAACAATTTGCAAGCCCGATGAATTTTGAAAGGTTCGTGAATTGGATATCAAATTCTGAATGGTATGCAAATTGAGACCCGAATACTGCAATCTCTCCAGGCAGATTGGATGCTCTGGAATCTGGATCGGTATCGTCGAGAAACGGAAAAGGCTGGAGGAGTGGAGGTAAATTGAGACACATGTTGGCTTCTGCAATTTCAAAGCTCGAATCGAATGAATTTTTTGCAGTCATTCATGGCGTGGTCTTTTGTAAATTGTATACAGGATTTGGTGTGCTGAGTCAGAGACTCAGAGGTACCTAGTCATCAGTTGTAAACACTGATGCATCATGCTTGCTTCTGATAGGGATCAGTGAACTGTGAGTGAGTGGCTTTTTTTTTTTATCCGAAAACAGCGAGGGAGGCCCCGCTGTTGAAATTTTATTAAGAAAAACAAAAGGGGTTACAAAAATTACATAGCACCACAAGAACAGCTAATCTATTAAACTATCAAAACTGAGAAAACTGTACAGACTGAACCCAGCCCTCCAACCATGCTAGGAAATGCAATTTCAGGGAAGCTTTCATTCTTTGGGCTTTAAGAGAACATTCTTCTTTGATATTTCTTTTCCAACTGTCTATGCTTGCTTGGCAGTTTTCAAACATTTTCCCATTTCTCTGTTTCCAGATATGCCAAGTTGCAATGATGAATATTTCCATGAAGAAATGATGGTTGAAATCTTGCCTAGCAAGCTCCATCATCTGAAAGAAAGGGGCATTCGGTTGCCATTGGATTCCTATGGTCTGCCAAAGCATTCCAGGGCAAAGGGACAACTTGAAAAAAAGGTGAAAAGCGCTTTCTTCTCTCGAGCCGAGCATAGCACACAGTTGTAGTTGTTGCCTTCAAGTTTATACCTTCTTCTCTTTAGCATATTTCTAGTGTTGAGTCGGTCCATTAACAGTAGCCACGAGAAGACTCTTAACTTATTGCAGCATCTTGAGCTCCAAATCCAAAGGAAGGGTTTTGGGGGTTGTATTTGCTTGTGGAGGTGCCTGTAATAGTTTTGTGCTGTATATTTTGTTGACCTCCATATGTAGTGCCATTGATCTTTGTCTCCTTGCCCAATTTGAATATTTTGTACAATTCCCAGCAATTCTTGATATTCCTCATATGCTTGTTCTGAAAGTGGCAAGTGAAAGTGTGGTGTCAGATCTGCCACTGAGAGAAACTCTGCCACTGAGATCTTTTGATTTTTTGCAAAAGTGAAGAGTCTTGGGAGTTTTTCTTGGAGAAAGTGATCATTCCATACATCTAACCAGAATAGCATTGTGCTGCCATTGCCAACTGTACAGCTAGCAATCCCTCTAAATTTGTCACATAAATGAAGAAGGTCCCAGGGGCGGAGCCAGGATTTAAGGATAGGAGGGGCAATAAACAAAATAGTTTGCTATTTTTTAATTTCTTCTCTAATTAATTTCTATATTTTTGGAGCATATATATGTTTAGAATTTCCTTTTGGATATTAGGTAAAGTGTATTTTGCATTTTTTAGATTATTTTGAGCACAACCTCGTTGTACAAAGCCAAAAGTTTAGGTATTTAAAGAAAATTGCCTCTATTTAAGTAACCAGGAGGTTCATCATGACCTTAAAAAACATTCTTGAAATGTTACCTACCTAAACATAAAGCATATACACAAATCAAGTTAAAATTAAATACTTCACATAGCTATTGATCTACTTAAGCTAAATTAGGGGAAATATTAGGCTAAATTAAGAGATAGTATTAGAGACTTTAGTAGGATATTGGGGGTGCCTGGCCCCCCTCAGCCCCTCCCTCCCTCCGCCCCTGTGAAAGGACCTTGATGTCGCCTAGAGGGGGGGGGGTGAATAGGCGTGACGACCAAATTAAACTTTTTCTCCCCAAACACTTGAGCTGACAGTGCTTCACCGGTCAGACCGGTGGAGATGACCGGTCAGACCGGTCGAGCACTGGTCTTCACAGGTGACACCGGTCGACCGGTGTAGCACGAAGAACACCGCAAAAACAACTTCAAGCACCTCTCGGCTTCTAGCACGAACCAAACTCAGGGTGTGGCTTTTGTAGATGATCACAAGCAGAGTAATGAACCCTGCACACACAAGTAACACACCCAAGTAGATCGAAGCGGAAGCAAATGAAATATGCTAGAAAAACAACTTAGAGAGTCGAACCACACGAAGAAGCAAGGATTTGTTTCCCGAAGTTCACCACCCACTGAGGAATGGCTACGTCTCCGTTGAGGAGCTTGTAAGGGACGATTCCCACAACAAGCCGGGTCTCTTTCAACCACTTTCCTCCTTTCCACTAAGGTGATCTTTTCCACGAAGAGGCAAGATCGCGGCCCTTACAAACTTCCCGCTGCTCACCACAACCTTGGGAGCTAGCGGGCGACACCTAGCCGTCTAGGAGGCAAACCTCCAACGGTAACAAATGCACCAAAGTTTGTAGACTCGAAACCAAAGTGCTCAAGCTATGGAACCTGCTCTTGTTAGCTCACAAAGTCACTCCTAGGCTCACTTTCTCAACCCAACACAAGGAAGATGGCTTGAATCCACAAATCTCACAAAGAGATAGTTGGGGAGAGCCACTAAGGCTTAGAGCTAGTTAGAAATGGCTTGGGATCTCAGTAACAACACTAGAAGCAGCAACCCTCACTTGAAGAGGGCTTGGGGTATTTATACCCCTCAAAGGAGAAAACTAGCTGTTAGTCCCCGGGTGGCACCGGTCAGACCGGTGCCCCACACCGGTCAGACCGGTGTACGAAAAACTAGCCGTTGGGCTAGCGGCACCGGCGGACCGGTGCCTCGACCGGTCGGGCCGGTCGAGCCCGAGTTGCCCCCAAAACCTCTTTTAAAGAAACTAGCACTTCACCACCAAGTGAAATGACCCGAGTTAGGTTAGGAGGGTTAGTTAGCACACTCAAGGGCTAGATCTCACTTAGGTCAACTAAAGAGCACTTTGACTTGGTCAACTTGCTAAGTTGCATCCCTCTTGATAGTACGGCATACCTATATTCAACAAAAGAGTAAAAGAGCTTTGATGACCTCTTGAGCTTGAACAACTTCAATTCTTGCCATACTTGATCGATAACCACTTGAGGGCTTTCAACATAGCCTTTGACTTGAGCACGTCCATACTTGAGCTAGTGACTTAGGATCTTTCCATATAGCATAAGAATCCACACTTGGATCCATGGCCACTCCATGTTGCCAATCTTAACGAGTTGATGACTTGCAAAGCTTCTCTCGGTTAAGGTTTGAATATGATACTTGAAGACCCCACGGATGCTAGACCTTCACCCTAGCAAAACACTTATGGCGGCTTAGCTACGGCCCCAAAGATTGCTTAGTCCCTCACCCTAGACATCTCGGTTGATCTCTTCATCACTTATCCAATCCACTTTGAGTTCCACTTTGCTTCACACGCAATTAACCTTCATTTGAAAATCCCGCTTCAAATGCTTGATCTTGATTGACAACGGATATGCAAGCTTCCATTTTTAGAACCATAAAAAGTATACTCATCATCTTGTTCTCTTTCAATAAACTCATGAAGTCTTGCACCATATGCTTATCTTTGTAGATGTGAGCCATAAAATACATCCATATTTAAAATGCTTCAAAAGTAGCTCATGAATATATAATGAAAACCTGCTCACGATCTTAGACAAAATCATTAGTCCTTTAATTGCCTTGTCATTCAATTCACCAAAATCCATTTAGGGGCCTAGATGCACTTTCACCCTGGAAGGTCCCTCCACCAAAATGAACCTCTGTCAGCATAAGCATGTGGAATATGCCCTTGTGAGTAGTGTGAGTGCCATATCATGTTGACCCAGGGCACATCCTTTTTATTGTAGAATTTGTCCAGATGTTTTAACAAAAGAGCTTCATTTTGGGATCTAAGGTTTATTACTCCCAAACCACCTTTCTCCTTTGGTTTAGAGACCTTTGGCCAAGCTGCTAGTGATTTGCCTTTTGCATTGACATCAGACCCTCTCCATAGACAATGTCTCCTTTCTCTATCAATGTACTCTATAACAGCAGCTGGGATTTTTAAACTACACATTGTATATGTTGGCAAAGAGGATAAGACCGAGTTTACCAATTGAAGTCTTCCTGCTTGTGTTAAAAAGGCAGATGTTGATGTCAATCTTCTTTCTGTTCTATCCATGAGGGGCATGTAATCCTCCACTCTAGGCTTGGTTGTTCCCATAGGTAGACCAAGGTAGGTGAAGGGAAAGGTCCCAAGTTGACATCCAAAAGTACTTGCAAGATTTATGGCTTGTTCTTGGGACAGGTTCAATGGAATCATCTGGGATTTTGAGTAGTTAACTTTTAATCCAGTCGACTCAGAGAAGGATTGCAAAAGGGCTTTCAAACAAAATAGTTCTCTTTGACTTGCCTTCATTACAAGTATAGTATCATCAGCATACTGTATGATTGGGAAATCATTACTGGGGTCAGCATTGATAGGAAGAGAGAAAAGGCCTTCATTGTGAGCTTTGTTAACAATGCATTGTAAAAGATCAGCAGCTAAAACAAACAACAGAGGGGATAAGGGGTCCCCTTGCCTTACTCCCCTGATACACTGAAACTGTTTTCCAGGTACGCCATTTAATAGAACTGAGGTGGATCCACTAGTCAATATCCCTTGCACCCAAGTGATCCAAGTGGAGCTAAAACCCATTCGTTCCATCATCTTCAAGATTGTATCATGTTCAACTGTATCAAAAGCTTTTTCAAAGTCTAATTTCAGAATAACCAACTCCTTTTTTGACTGCTGACATTGGTGGATGTATTCAAAAGCCCAAGCTAGGCAATCTTGAATTGTCCTAGTTTTTATGAAGCCATATTGGTTTTTGTGTATGAAGGGTATAATTATGGCTTGCAGCCTGTCTGCCATTAGCTTTGTTATCAGCTTGAGAACTGCCATTTGGGGAGATAGGGTTGTTGTTCTTTGGAATGAGCGTGATGAAAGAGCTGTTGATTGCTTCTAGGCTTACCCTGCCAGCAAAGAAATCATTGCAGAGTTGGTATATGTCTTCTCTAATGATATGCCAACACTTTTTGAAAAACATGCCGTTGAAACCATCTGGTCCAGGGGCTTTATCCACGGGCATTTGCCTGACAACACTGTCAATTTCTTCCTTGGTAAATGGTGCTGAAATCTGGTCCAATCCCTCATGATGCCTAACCAGGTTCTGAAGATTATAAAACATCTCTGGATGGATGGTGTTTCCCATTCTTGCTTTGAAGTTTTCCAGTAGAAGAGCTGCCTTTTCAAAGTGGTCAAAGATGATCCTTCCATCCTGTGTTTCTAGGCTTGTGATGGTATTGTGTCTGTATCTCTCTGTGGCTGCAGCATGAAAAAACTTTGTATTCTCATCCCCAAATTTTGTCCATCTAACCGTGTACCTTTTCCTCCAATACTCTTGTTTAAATCTAAGCAGGGAAGTAATGTGCTTTTTGAGAATATTTCTGAAATTTCTTTCCTGGACAAAGAGCTCTCTTTGTTCCTCAATCTTGTCGAGGATTGATAGAACCTCACTACTTTGTGAGATTAGATTATTGATTTTCGAGATACCTTTGCTCCACTTTTTCAGTACACTTCTTAGTCTTTTCATCTTGGCTGTTACTCTAGTTACACTGTTGGTTGCTCTAATTGCTGTGTTCCAAGAATTCTGCACTAACTCAAAGAAATCTGGTTGTTCAACCCAAAAATTTTCAAATCTGAACACCTCTGCTTTTGGTATTGAAGTGTCAATTTGCATCATGCAGGGGATGTGATCAGATGTTGGTTTGGACATAGGGAGCCAGAGAGTGTTTGGATATTGACTAATCCAGTTTGTAGAAGTGAAGCACCAATCAATCTGTTCTAACAAGGGGTCCTCTTGCATATTGCTCCATGTATACTTTCTTCCTTTTAGTTGAATTTCCTGTAATCCCAGATTACTGATGATCTCATTGAAGATGAACACATCATTTAAATTTCCTCCTGGCTTGTTTCTATCAGAGAGTGATCTGTAGAAGTTGAAATCTCCCATAAAAGCCCAATTTGAATCATCTTGGATCTCTAAATCATTTAGCCAATTGACAAAATCATCTCTGTCAGTTCCTTGACATGGTCCATACACACTTGTGAGCATCCAAGTGTCATTGTTGTGAATGGAGGTGAATTTAACAATTACTGCAAATTTCAAATTGTGAATGACCTGCCCAGGCACATGACCACTGCAGCAAATAACATGAACAGACTCAGTGTAAGGCTGCACCCCATTAGAAAATTCTATGTCAGAAAAATAAAACAGAACAATAAGGAAGAGCAAGAGCAGCAGAGCTTCCCTCCTCTACTCAACACTGGAGATGAGAATATTCCAACCAAGAAGAAAAGGAAAGCCACTACAGTCAATGAGAAGATCTCAGAGCAATCTCTTAGAAGAAGCATCAGGCTTAGCAAGAAATACAATGGCTACAAAAACAGGAACATACTTGAGTCTGATAATGGTGATAACTATAGGGGAAGCAAGAAAAGGAAAGTGACCAGCCCAAAGGAACTTGGTGACAAGATAATGATCCCTGTTCTAGCTCAAAGTGAAGAATTCCCTGGATTGGCAGATATTGAAGGCCCAGAACCTTACCCCGAGATAGGCACCAACCTGCTGCAGAAGGTGGCTATTAGCAGATGTGGCATTTCTCCTTTGGAGGTCACCACAGAGCTACTCCTTGCCATAGAAGAAGGTCAAGACATGATGCAAGATGATGGGAGTGGCAGCAACAAGATAACAGTGATCAATGAATAGTTCTCTTAATTTTGATACCCTCAGTAGGGAATGCCCTACTTTTATCTTGTATCCGTCGTTTAAAATTGGCTGGTGTTGCTGGTGTGATCCCCAACACTTCCCCATTGATACTGGTTATTTGCTCATTTCAAAACTCTATTGTCATATTTCAGTCAGTCAGTTGCTTTGGTGTGATTGCTATGCTACTACCTATATTCCCAATGTTTGCGTGGCCTCCTTGATTCCTAATGAGGTTTATTGTAGCAAGTTTGTCAAGCAATACACCCACTGTTGCCGGATCACAAATAGTAACAGAGAGTGTGCATCTGCTTTCCTTTGGATTGTCAGTTCAGAGATACTTTTATTAAGTCTCAATGATGAATACAACTAAAAGAAAAAGTTGGAATGTTCTCAATTGGAATATCAGAGGAATCAACTCCGAAGATAAGCACAATGCTATCAGACTCAAATTAGATGAAAGCAACAGCGCTGTTTACTGTATACAGGAAACTAAAAGGGAACACTTCGATCACTCTGTCATCAGAAAATTTGCACCAAAAAGATTTGACCAGTTTGCATATTCCCCATCTCAAGGCAACTCCGGTGGGATCCTCATTGGATGGTGAGTGAGTAGCTCAAAGATGAGTGCAGTTTCAGAGCAATGTCACGTACAACCTTGTCCTGTTTTTATGCAAAACGCATCATGGACAGGGTGCTTCAGGGCAGTAATTCTATATTTGCATCCCATTATGTTGCCTGTGAAGATTGAATGCAATTTAGGTCCACCATTTTTTTTGCGGCAGAAAAACGTCTCTGGCTCAAGCCCTGAACCATGGAGATGGAGATAGCTGCGCTTTTGTGCGCATGGCTCCAAGTCCGTGCGATTTTCAAATGACACAAGGTTTTATTGATGAGGTTAGATAGCAACTCACATGATACCCCCCCCCCCCCCCCCCCCCAATGGCTGGTCAATACAACGGCTCAACGAAAGAGACAGCCGATACACTCGTGCGTGTAGGCGTATGGTATGTCTATAATTAACGGCTCCCGATTTGCAGCCCGACCACCACTTGCGCGACGCCGTCACGCCGCCAGCCGCGCGAGCGCCTCGCCGGCGCGCTCGCCGGTGGACAGCCGGAGCTTCCTGTAGTCGTCGTACTTGAACTCCCTGTAGCGGCGAGGGTGGCCGGCGTCCACGAACGCCTCCGGCGCGCTCACCCTGTCGTCCTTGGGCGCGAGGAGGAACATGGCGATGGAGAAGCGCGGCATCGGAGCGACGCACTGCACACGGTGCCTCACGTTGTGCAGCCTCCCGTTGCTCCACGCCTGAAGGGAAACGCACGGCATCGGTCAGAGACCTCAGGATCGAGCAACTGGAGACGGGAAGGATCTTGCCAAGAACGAATAATGTTCATCGTACCGTGCCGACGTCGCCGATGTTGATGAGGAAGGAGCCGGCGACGGGGTCGACGGGCACGAACTCGCCGGTGGCGGGGTCCAGCACCTCGAGGCCGCCGACGCATTCGTCCTCCTGGAGCACGGTGAGGAAGCCCGAGTCCGTGTGGGTCTGCACGCCGGGGGAACCCACCGTGTCCTCCGTGTAGTTGTACCGGTTGATGCGGAACTGGCACGGCCAGTCCCCGAACGAGTGCTCCTCCAGCCCCAGGCTCGACGCCAGCTTGCCGGCGACGTCGACGATCACGTCGTGCATCCGCTCGGCGTAGTTCTTCACGGTCGCCCTGCGTCATCACCCGGGATGAGATTTTTTCTGTCTAAATCGGGATAGGGGTGGGGGGCAGAAATGGACCGAGCAAGAAAAAAAGCATGTGCGAGAGCGTGGCCGACCTGAGGTGCGGCGGCGCGTCGAGGCGCGCGCAGAAGGCGTCGACGTCGGCGGGCGCGGCGGCGTCGAGGAGCCCGAAGGCCTCGTAGAGCGGGTTGGCGACGCTGGGCGCGACGTAGCCGCTGCCGGGGATGACGTCGGCGTTGCGGCGCTTGGCGTCGTCGGGGAGGTCGAAGAGCGCGCGTACGGTGGCCTTCATCTCCGCCAGGAGCTCCGGGGCCACGCCGTGGCCGGTCACCCGGACGCAGCCGATCCGCTCGCACGCCGCACGCAGACGCGCCGACTCCTCCGGCGACGCGCCGGCGAGGCGCAGGTCTACCACCGGGATCTCCACCGCCATCGTCCCTCCCCGCTGGCAGCTGCGGACGCCTGGCCGGCCTTTACTGTCCCGCACGCGCCGCCCGAATTTGACTTGCGTGGGTGCGTGCCGCGGGGGAGGATTGGGTTGGCGTCGCTCGGTGGCTGGCCTGCGGGGTGCCGTATTTAGAGGCGCTCGTGCGCCGCGGGGAACGGCGCGGTGCGGGGTGCACGGGCGGCGCCGCTTGTCGGGGGCGGGCGGCACCGAGAGACCTGCGGCGCCACGCGACGCGGCCTCCCTGCTCGCCGCTGTATCGCCGGTTTGGCGAGACAAGCGACCAGCACGCCGCGCGGTCCACGTCGAAGGCTTGCTGAATTGCTTCTGTTTGCCATCGGAACCGTGACACCGTGTAGCCAGCTGATCGGGAAACGGTGAAGCGGCACGGCACGGAAGCTTAAAATTGGAGAGCGTTTTCCTACGCGCTTGGAGTCGATATCATCACCAACCTTGGCAAAATGGCAACACTGCAACGAGAGTCGTTGCCGCACACTTTCGGCTGTGGCTGCTGGCATCACCTGGCTTGTCTCTTTAGAGGACAGGCGTGGCAGCGATGCCAACCGGGTCGCCAGACTTGGCGACATCAGGATCGGATGGGATCCCAGGGATCAGACAAGGCGAGGAAGGGTCGCCATCACTGAGGCGTCGAATGCAGTCCATGTACTGTCACTGACTCAAGCGGGTACAATACTAGTGCAATCGCCCTGTTCGCTTATCGGCTTATCAGTCACCAAAAGAAGATTTTTTTCTCTCGTAACAAATCAGCCACCAAGAACTAGCCAACAAGATTTTCTCTCGTAACAAACCAAAGACTACCGTCACCATCACCAAACGAACAAGTTGAATATACACAACCCGTTTCACTTGGCTTATCACCACCAACCAAGAAGATTTTTACTCTCGAAACAAATCGCCCACCAAGAACTGTACCAAATAGAAGATTTTTTTCTCTCGTAACAAACCAAAGACTAAATATCACCACCAACCAAACGAATAACGGACGATCTAAAAACAATGATATGTCATCCAAAGTCGTTTGTTAATTACCCCTCCGTTCCTACATGAATATCGTTGTCGGTGTGCAGTTTGTATAAAATAGTGTAGCATTTGTGTCTTCAAATAATTTTTGTCCAAAACTAGATTAAAATATCTTTTCAATGATACTAAGTCCAATTTCACTGGAGTTTCATGGACATTAAATAGACTGTCATGTCAACATTTTTGATTATGTAATAGTGTATTGATTAAGAGAGAGGTCAAGTGAGTTTTAGGTCAGTCTCAGTGTGTGATTTCATCACACTATTACCAACAGTGTCATGTCAGCTTTTGAAGTGAATAAAATTCTCACTCTCAATGTACAATTTCATGGACCGCTTGTAACATTTATTTTTTTACATAGAGTTAATGATCATGTGTCATGTGATGAAACGTAACACCCTCAATACAAGTTTCATTGGGTTTCATGCATGGGACTAGGTAAGTGTGACGCCCCAGTTTTCTAAATTAACGTCATTAACGCTAATGACCAGGTCAACTGGTCAAACCCCGGTCAAACACCGGTCAAACCTATGTCAACCTGGGCCGTCACCCAAAAACCTCGCCTTTGAACCCTATTGGACCCCTTGACCGATCCTACACACACCCGTAGTCAACCCGTGGTCAAAGACACGGTCAAACCCCGCTTAACCGTTGACGTCAGTGAATGTCGTCCGGAACTTTTGCCGCGTTCTCCAAAATTCACCTAAACACTTCAAAATCTACCTTTACGAAAGTTGTCCGTCTTGTTGAGGGACACAACTTTTGTGTAGAGTGGCATGTCAAATTTTGGGTGAAAATTGGCGAAAAACTCGATCGACTGACACTACCTCCTGTTTTTCAGGACAGACCGACATTCAATGTTGGCACGACGTTCCTGCAAAATCCGTAGAGAAAAACACCCTATGGCCTTTTTGAAAGTTGTAGAGGGTAGCTAGATCTACAACTTTCCTATTCATTGCTTTGTGCACTTTTATTCAAGTTTTTGGAGAAAACCTATTTTGAACAGGGGCACACCGGCTAGGGCTGGGCCGCGGACGCGCTCCCGCGCGCGCGCGCGCGCGCCGCGCGCCCGCCCGCGCCGCCGCGCCGTACCCGCCCTCGGCGTTCGAGCCCCAGGGCGCACCCCGAGGCCGCTCGTTCCCCAGGCACGAGCACCGAGGCGCCTTGACGTCCGTGCGCACCTTTCCCCCCTTCGGACCGACCCGTACGCGTTGATCGGACACGATCCCGCGGTCCGTCGATGGCTTCCCCGCCGGGCGCTCCTGCCAAGACCTGGACGCCGTACTGCGGCATTAACGCCGGGATTACTTCAAGGCGCAGGCGCCGAGCCGCGCAAACCCCCTGGCCCGGCTATAAAGGGCGCAGCCGCCCCACCGGCGCGAGCGCCATGCCCGCCGAGCCGCCTTGCCCGCCGCCCGGACGAGCTCCGCTTCCACTCGACCCGTTGGCCGCTCGGCCTCCCCCAACGCCTCCTCTAGCTCCCCGCAGCTCACCGGC
The DNA here is from genome assembly GCA_947561735.1 of Cenchrus americanus. Taxonomy (NCBI): domain Eukaryota; kingdom Viridiplantae; phylum Streptophyta; class Magnoliopsida; order Poales; family Poaceae; genus Cenchrus; species Cenchrus americanus. The sequence continues at coordinate 253,952,924 of OX387241.1, forward strand.
CAACTTAAGCCACCGCCCGAGGTCCCCCTCGCCGGCTTGGCCACCGCGGCGGCCGGTACCCCCCCGGGCCGCCGTGCGCCGCCCACCGGCGACGTCTCCCCACCAACCGAGCGCCCAAACCAATCCATAGCGACCCATAGACCCTTCCCGGCCCATCCCCGACCGGCCCCGCCGCCAGTGATCGCCGGAATTTGGCACCCCGCGCCGGCCACCGCGCCCAGGGGCCACATTGCGAAGAAACATTTCTTGACAGGGGCCTAACCGCAAAAGCGCATCTCCAATAGGAAAGTGAGTTGGCTGATTTTTGTAAATTGCGTAGAAAATCACAGAAAATTCAGAAAAATGTGAAACCAATTTTGTTGGATCCGTTGTGAATTATTCTACAACTTTTGTTATTCTGGCCTGAGCTAATTCCTTTTAGTTTTTGCATGAAAAATACAAATGTGAAAACCCTAGATCTGCAATATCTCAAAAACCATAAATCCTCTGTAGCTAATTTTTGAATATGTTGTGTGTTAGGTCATGACTAGCTCCTGAGCCAAAAATTGCACAAAGTTATAATGTAAATCTTTTTATAAAAATGTTTTTCTATTTCAGGCAGATCTGCATAAGTAATTTTTCTTGTTAAATATATTTATGCTTTTAACCCCAACTTGTGAACACTGTCTTATAATACCAAAACACACATCTTGTGAATTAATCATGATTTTTGGATTAGCATAAATAATTATTCTTGATTTATGCATGTTTTCCTTTGCAAATTAATAAACCAAGTTCAGTAGAGATTCCATGTGAACATGCTGGCGTTTTAGACTTGTTTAGGACCAGAGAGCATGCACAAGAAAGTTTGGATCATTTTGATGCTTATTTATTTTTATATGCATTTAAAATGGAATCACTAGATAGCCTTTGTCATTTTCAAAAATATTTATTTCCCTAGCATCCAACACTTGCATGTGGGTCCAGTGGACCAGTATAGGTGCTAGTAGGCTTAAGATACACTCCTTTAATTTTTGGTAATTTAATTGCTTAATAAAAAAAACTTAAAAGCCCTTTTAATATTAAAGGGAAATTAAATAAAGAAAAATCCTTAATTTAATTCTTTTTCCTTTTTGAAAGTATTATTTAATACAATTAAAAGGTAATTAATTATCATCACTAATAAGAAAGTAATTCTTAAATAAAAATATTAATTACACTTTATTGGAGAAGATAAAAGGAGTTGAAGCTTTCACATGAAATGATAAGTATAATAAGAACCTTTATTCAAATGTTTAATAAAGAATTGCATATTGTTCCTTTTTGGAAGAGTATGCTAAATGTATTCTTATCTAGGTGAATGTGTCCAACTAATGCACCCTATGGTTGTCATTTATTGTTTGTGATTAATTAAATTAAAATCGTCAAATAAATCTTGCATTGCATCCTCGTGTAGATCTCCCGAACGGTAGCTGTACGCGTGTGCCGGACGGAGGAGACGGAGGAGCTGACGGAGACGTGCACCACGTCTCTGTAGAGCAAGACCTGGACCAAGTCCAGAAGGGCCCAAGGCCAACCTTGCCATCGAAGGCAAGCCCCGGATCATTAACCCTGTTTTTGAAATTTATGCAATTATGTTTGCTACGATTGTGCACTTACATTTCAGGAGTTGATTTGAAACCCTAGATGCATGATCCTTAGGTACCTATGCTCTATCACTAGTATGCTAGGTCGATAGCTGCTATGCTATAGGACCGATATAAGTCGAGTGATGTTCGTCACTCGCGAGAATAGGTTCTTATGTTGGAATCATAAGATCTTTATAAATGGATTGCTCATGTGGTAAGAGCATGGGATTGGGCTCCGGTCCAGTGGCTTTCGTGGGCTAAGCTTTTGAACGTACTAAACATATGCGGGTATGGGACCGGTAAGCCTAGTACCCGATTGACGCGGTAAGGGAACCTTTCCCTACTACACCCGGGGCACTTGTGTCCCCCCCGCTTGCAACAAAGGTGGTACCCGCGTGAGTCCGGACGTTCGTGTGGGAGCGATCCGGTAAAACCTTGTACCAAGGAATGTAGGTTCCGCTCCCGAGCCGAAGATCGACGGGAACGGCACCGGGAAAGTTGTCCTTGCGGGGGCGACCTACCGTGTGTTTGGGTTTACCTTTCAAGGTTTAAATCAATCGATTGTCGGCCTCTCACCGTTATCCGAGATCGCTTAATCAATCGGCCATGATATCCCATAATGATGGAACTCGAGGAATATTGTTGTATGAATTAATTGCTTGTCCAATTCTTGATTGAATTAGATGGCACACTTAGAAATGGTAATCAACTAGAACTTGTGCTAAAATTTTGAAAGTAAGGATCTACCCTTAGTAGCTGTTTAGCAAAAGAAACTCCACCGGCCAAAAGCCTTTCATGTCTAGAGTTTGGTGATGTAGTTATCACCCGACGGTTAAGCCTTGCTGAGTATTAGTATACTCAGCCTTGCTTTAAAATTGTTGATTGCAGGTGTGATTGACCGGATGGGTGACGACAAGTAAGGACATCACAGATGGCCTCCTGTGATGTTCACCGTTGCGCTAGTTTAAATTATTTCCGCCGTATTTTCGAACTACGAACCTTTACTCCATGTCGTGAACAATGGTTTGTAATAAATTATGTTAATTCATGTTGTACTCGGACTCGCCTTCGCGTGAGTTTTAATGCATGTGTCGATCCTCTCGTTCGATGTCCAAGTGATTTACCGGGCGTTAACCCGGCAACTAACGACAGGATGATACTTTACTATTGCTTAATGGCCAAAGTGGATCGGTCTTAGGTGATAGTACGGTATTTTCCTGGGCGGGTTGTCACAGTAAGTGTGCCATGTGAGTTCCATGGTGACGAAACACTCATGAAGCTCTTATCACCTCTCTATTCATAATTAGAGTGCCAAGTTGTCACACCCGATTTTACAAGGAAAACCGAATGCATCTCATATGTGCGCCAGGATCAATTTACACACACATGATAGACAAAACGAGAGTAATACCATTGCAGTAATATAACGTTCAAGAGTTTAAACCAGTATGGTATCCATTATTACATCCATAGGGGTGGACTCGAAGGTCCGAACAAGACGATAACTAAACGACGACGAGCAACTCCATCGCTGACATCCACAGGCATGATGACTGGGGGATCCGCATGCCTAGAACTCCTCGTAGTCGCTCCAAAACTCGTCCTCAGCTCCGACGTTCTCCTCTGAACAGCGGTAAGCAAGGGTGAGCACACTTATGGTTGGAGCTCAGCAAGTGGGGGAAACAATGCAAGGCTATCAAGGATAGGCTATGGTTCACAGCGGTAAGCATTTTATAAGTTGGTCAAGTTTTATTAGCAAGCACCTAATTAGTAGATGTAAGTGTATACCAACCCACTTAACCTTAAAAGAAATCTCAAACCAAACCACCAACCCATGATTTGCATTAGTCTTCAAGTTTATTAATCATGTGAGGGTCCAAGCCGCTCATGACCGTGAGCACGGCCGATCGATCGCTTTTACACTCTGCGAGGTTGTACACTTTACCCACGGCTCGTGTTCCCCATCTTGCCCGGGTTAGCTAGACCCTTAAACACTTCCAAGGTGAGTGGCTAGGGGTCCACTACGAAGCCTTTACAAAGGAAAGAAGAGAAACCAACGGCCCGCAACAAGCATTACGAGCGGCGGAGCGGACCATAACCCTCCCTAATGGTCAACACCTTAGCCACGACTGCTACCCCAAAAGGACCGGGCTATACCCCTTCAACTCCGGCCCCCTCGTGCCCCTCTCGGAAAAGAGCTATCAGCTAACCCACTCTCCTAATTAATTGGCTAAGCTAGAGCCATGTGGACTGTGGTTGTACTGTTATCTTGGGTGGTTCTCCATGTTCCGATTATGAATCAAGTTATCTTATTTTAAGCACAAGCACATATATAAGCAGAACTGAGATGTATAACATAAACAAAGCATAACCAAACTCATGTAGAGCAAACTAAGCATTTATCTACCCCAAGCATTTGTTTAAACAGGGTTGATCAAGGTAAAGTGGTAAAGCATCTAGTCAAGTCCTTAGCTAGGTGTTTGCCCATCAGATTTATGCATAACAACAGGAATAGTAAACATTGTTTAGCATGCAGTGTCATAGGTTCAAAAAGATTATGCAGAGGGGGAAAGCCACTTGCCTTCCTCTACAAGCTGGGTGAAATCCTCCTCGAAGACGGGTTCTTCCCCGATCACCTCCGACAGGGAGCTCAGACGAAACATGCACGATATCTACGAGTCAAACATGGATAACAAACAATAAACAAAACAGTACACCAAACAGTAACAAAACTGGTAAATTTACTGTTTAAAAGATTCTACTCCTCGAGACGATCATTTCGGTATATAGAACGCTAAAAACGGAGTTAAAATGAGAAAGATATGATTAAAACAGTTTACGGTGCCTATCTGCAAGAAAACTAAGTTTACAGGGCTGTTTATAAATAAAGTCAGGGGCTAAAACATTTTGATAAATTAAATCAGAGGGGTCTAGGTGCAAAAAGGAGTGAAAAGGACCTAAAACAAAATTATCCAGGGTAGACAGGGCTAGATTACAAAAACCAGGACCTATCCGTAAAGATTCTTAAAGGTGGAAGGACCGGCTTGCTAATATTTGAAAACTCAGGGGCTCTTAACCAAATCAGCCAACTCAGCACCGTGGATCTCGGATCCAACGGCGGGCGACGCGCGCGCGCACCGTGGACCCGGCCGTGGGCGCGGTCCACAAGTCCACCGTGGACGATCCTTTAAACGCGAAGGGGTACGTGATCCCGGCCGTCCGCGCGAGATCAAACGGTCCCCGGACGCGTGCAAGCGGCGGGCGGCGGCGACGGCGCCGGAGGGCGGCGGCGCGCGGCGGGAGCTCGCCGGCGCTAGCTCTCTACGGCGCTCCCGGCCATCACTTTGACCACGGGTTGGGGCAAATGTCGCGGGGAAGCTTGCGCACGTGCTCGTGGGGTCTACGGGGGTGATTGGGCCTCACCGGCGGCCGGCACTGTAAGGGGGCGGCGCGGTTGCTCCGGCGAGCCCGCGGGGATGCTTCTGAGCGCGAAGAGGAGGGGATTTGGGCGGGGTATTTTGCATACCACGCACAGGGGATGACGACGGGCCAACGGGTGGAGAGGAGGCGGCAACAGAGAGACTTGACGACGGCTGCGGCTCGGGCGGCGCTCCGGTGAGCTTGGGGCGCGGCTGTCACGGGCGTCGGGGACGAAGACCTGTGGCAACACGAGCTTGTCAAGCTCCTAGCGATCCCAAAGATCAAAGAAAACAGGCGGGGAGTTCTAGCCTTCACCGGCGGCGACGGATCGACGGCGGCGGCGGGAACCCGAGGCGGCGGCGCGATGAAATTGGTGCTCGGCGTGTGCATGAGTGCACTGCAGAGGCAAAAGGGAGGCACAGGGGTGCGTGCGCGAGCTTAAAAAGGACCCGAGGGTGGAAGGTGAGGCGGGTAAGGGACGGGGCGGCCGGCGGCTTGCCATTGATGGCCGGCGGGCCGTCCGGGCGTAAAGAAGGCAAGGGAAACGGCCGAGGGGTTTGAGTGGGGATTAATTGCCTTAATTGGCGTGCTCACGGGAGGAGAGAAAGGAAGGGGGAAAGGCGAGAGCGGGGAGGAATCCGCGCGGCGCGCGGCGGCGGCCGGCGAGCGCGGGGAAGAAGAAAAGGAAGGGGGAAGAAGGGAGGCTGACAGGTGGGCCCCGGCTGTCGGCGCCGCGGAGAAAAAGAAAAAGGGACGGGGGGAGCGGTGGGCTGGGCCGCCTGGGCCGAAAGGAGCCGGCGCGTTTTTGTTTTTGTTTTTTTCTTTTTCCTTTTTCAAACTTCATTTTCAAATCATTTTTCATCTCAAATTCAAATCAATCTTTTTCAAACTTTTCTCAAGAATTTTAAAGACTTTTTAGAAACCACACAAGCAACCAAAAACCATGCAAGCCAAAAGATGATGCACATACACTTGTTGTCTCTACGTTTATTAAATTATCTTTAATATTTTTAGAGCTCAATTTAATTAGCAATTTAATCTCCTTAAATCCTTAAGACTAATTTTAAGTTGCTAAGTAATTTTAGTGATGGAATTTTAGGGTGTCACAAATCCTACCCCCTTAAAGAGAATGTCGTCCCGAGATTCAGAAGACTTAGAGAACAGCTGAGGAAAGTCTTCCTTGAGTTCATCCTCTCTTTCCCAAGTTGCCTCTTCCTCAGTGTGATGACTCCACTGCACTTTACACATTCTGATGATCTTACTCCTGGTAACTCTTTCTGACACATCCAAGATCTTAACAGGGTATTCTTTGTATGTCAGGTCATTCTCCATTTGAATATCCTCTAACTGTACCGGTTCTATCCTAACCTCACTTGTGCATTTCTTTAGCTGTGATACATGAAACACGTCATGAACTCCTGACAACTGTGCTGGCAACTCTAACTGGTATGCTACTTCTCCTTTCCGTTCCAAAATCTTGAAAGGTCCGATAAATCGAGGTGATAACTTTCCCCTGACATTAAACCTTCGTAACCCCCAAATAGGTGACACTCTGAGGTATGCATAATCACCGACTTCCAAAATCACCTCTCTTCGCCGAGGATCAGCATAACTCTTCTGTCTTGACTGTGCTGCTTTAAGATTCTCCCTTATGATTTCAACTTGCTTTTCTGCTTCTCGTATACTGTCTGGTCCAAAGAATTGCCTTTCACCAGTCTGATTCCAAAACAACGGTGTTCTACACTTCCTTCCATACAGAGCTTCAAAAGGTGCCATTTTGATGCCGGATCGATAGCTTTTGTGATAAGCAAACTCGCATAAGGCAAACTCTTATCCCAACCGCCATCGTTCTTCAACGCACAAGCTCTCAACATATCCTTGAGTATCCGATTTGTTCTCTCCGTCCGCCCATCCGTCCGAGGATGGTATGCGAGCGAAGTTTAACTTTGTATCCATCGATTCATGCAACTTCGCCAAAACCGTGAAGTGAACTGTGTGCCTCGATCTGACACTATCTTCTTCGGTACCCCGTGCAAACACACTATCCTTGAATTATACAACTCAGCTAGCTTCACTCCCGTATAGGTCGTCTTCACTGGGATGAAGTGCGCTACCTTGGTTAATCTATCCACAATAACCCAAATAGAGTCATACCCATCACGAGTACGAGGTAATCCCACTATGAAATCCATACCGATTTCCTCCCATTTCCACTCGGTACCTTCGGAGGCCGTAGCAATCCCGCTGGTCTTTGATACTCGGCCTTCACTCTTTGACACACATCACACAAAGCTACATGAGTCGCTACATCTTTCTTCATCCCATACCACCGGTATCTCTCGCTTCAAGTCCCGATACATCTTGGTACTACCGGGTGTATAGAGTAAGCTGAATCATGTGCTTCCTTCAAAATAGCTTCTCTCAATTCCTTGATCTCAGGTACACAGATTCTGTTCTTAAACCACACTGTTCCTTGCTCATCTTCTCTGAATTCTGGAACTTTGCCTAACTTAATCAACTTCTTGTATTCGCAATCTTGTCATCGGTCAACCTGTCCCTTCCCCGATATCCTGCTCAAGTGTCGACTCAATCTCTAACGTCGAGTCTCACTCGAAGCAACCATTCCCAAGTTAAGTTGTGCCATCTCCCAACATAGCTCCCGAGGTAACGGTGTCCTATCGACATGCTTTGGTCTGTCCCTTCCGACTCAAAGCATCTGCCACAACGTTTGCCTTTCCTGGATGGTACTGGATATCCAAATCATAATCCTTGATCAATTCTAACCATCTTCTTTGCCTCAAATTTAAATCCTTCTGAGTAAAGATATACTTCAGACTCTTATGGTCAGTAAAGATCTTACACTTGTTCCCAATCATGTAATGTCTCCAGATCTTCAATGCGTGAACAATCGCAGCTAACTCAAGATCATGGGTAGGATAGTTCTGCTCATGTTTCCTCAACTGTCTTGAAGCATAAGCTACTACCTTTCCTTCTTGCATTAACACACATCCCAAACCTTGCCGAGAGGCATCACAGTATACATCGAACCCTTTGTGTATGTCTGGCATGATCAACACAAAGTCTTGTAGTCGACCTCTTCTTCAACTCCTCAAAACTAGCCTCGACACTTCTCATCCCACTTGAACTCTCTTCCTTTCTCGAGCGAGTGGTAAGTGGCTTCACTATCTTAGAAAACCCTTCAATGAACCTCCGATAGTACCCCGCAAGTCCAAGGAAACTTCGATCTCTCGGCACATTCTTAGGCGGAATCCGAGTTCAATACATCCCGAACCTTGCTTGGATCGACCGCTATGCCTCCATCCGTGATGATGTGTCCGAGAAAAGAGACCTCCTTCAACCGGAAAGCACACTTGCCGAACTTGGCATACGGTGATGTTCCCGTAGCTTCGTAACACAAGCCTCGGATGTTCTTCATGTTCTTCCTCACTCTGAGAGAATACCAGTATATCATCAATGAATACCACAACGAACTTATCCAGATACTCCATGAATACCTTGTTCATCAAATACATAAAGTATGCTGGTGCATTGGTCAAGCCAAAGGACATCACAGTGAACTCATATAACCCGTATCTAGATGTGAATGCTGTCTTGGGTATATCCTCCACACGGATTTTTAACTGATGATAACCTGATCTAAGATCTATCTTAGAGAAAGCCTTAGCTCCTCTCATTTGATCAAACAAATCCTCAATCCGAGGTAAAGGGTATTTATTCTTGATAGTAACCTCGTTAAGTGATCGATAGTCTATACACAACCTCCTAGATCCATCCTTCTTATCAACGAAGAGTGTGGGGGCTCCCCATGGTGATGAACTAGGACGGATAAACCCTTTACTAAGTAATTCTTCGATTTGTTTCTTTAATTCAGCTAGATCTTTAACATCCATTCTATATGGTCTTTTAGATATGGGAGCGAGTACCGGGTATAAGTTCAATACTAAATTCAATGTCACGATCGGGTGGCATACCCCGGCAAATCCTCCGGAAACACATCAGGGAATTCATTCACTACCCTTATATCCTCCAAGGCCTTGCCTTCAACAGAGTTCACAACTCCTTTGCCAGATGAGGGTGCACTCACATATTCTACTCTTTCCCCTTGAGGACCGTTAACAGTACTGACCTCTTCCGACACTGAATAACTCCATCACAACTCCTTAACCAATCCATACCAAGAATGACATCTATTCCCCATGATTTTAGAACTACCAGATTAGCAAGAAAGTCTACCCCCATGATATTAATCTTTACTTGTGGGCATATATGACCAGTTTTCATTTCTCCCCCGGAGTGCTAACTATCGGTGGGTTCTTCATTTTTCTCATAGATAAGTTATATTTTGCCACAAATTGATCAGTTATGAATGAATGTGATGCTCCTGAATCAAATAATACGGTAGCAGGTACAGAGTTGACGAAAAACGTACCCAATACCACGCCGGCATCATTCTGAGCTTGCTCCACTGATACATGATTGACTCGGCCACACACATGACTCTGCTGGCCTCTCTTGCTAGGTGTCTGTGGAGTACGAGCCTGCGAAGATGGCTGCCCAGTCCTGTTTCCATTGTCTCTCTGCGGAGTCTGCATCACCCTCTTGGGACAATTGTTAGCATAATGCCCCAGCTCTCCACACTTGAAGCATCCCCCGGGCTGAACAGGGTTGGTGTTTCGACGGGTGCCCCGCAGTTGTTGCTAGGACGACTCGCCGAGGGGTAGGAGCTCGGGTGTCCGAGGATTGAAGCGCCGTGGCCGAAACGAGCGCCGCAGTCGCATGTTCTATGGGTACCTCCCGGCTTGTCCACCGGACGATATGGAGCCAAGCTCGCCGAGAACGTAACGGGGACGGGTGTTACCGCTAGACCGCCCATGAGACCGAAACTTGCGTTTATGTTCACCCATCTCCTTTCTCTTGCTTTCCACCCAATAGCTTTGTTTACCGGCGTACGAAAGTCCGGGAAGATGTGACTCTGCAAGGTAGATAGTTCGAGAGGACCAATCAAGCCATCTAGGAACCTTTCCCCGCCTCTTTGGATCGGTGTTGACTTCATCGGGTGCATAGCGTGACAAGTGAGTGAACTTGTCCGGATACTCGATCATCGACATATTGCCTTGCCTCGGTGACAAGAACTCCCTCTCGCTTAAGCTTGAGAACCCCCGAAGGAATGTGGTAAGTACGGAAGTTGTCACGGAACTCCCGCCAAGTGATGTTCCGCTTTGTTGGGATGAGCGATTGAGTACGCATCCCACCGGTCTCCGCAGCCTGCCCCTCAAGTCTTCCCGGCGGCATACGGGACCATCTCTCTGTCGGTGTATTGTACGATCTCCGGCTTCTTGGTGATAGTTTTCGGCCGATCATCGGCATCCGGTGGATCGGTCGAGTGGGAAAATGTAGGGGGATGGTGGCTCATGAACTCCTTGTGCTCGTCCCTTGGTGGCGGGGGTGGTGGAGGGATCGGCCGTGGTGGCTGGTTCTGTTGGGCTTGCATCTCGCTGCACCTGTGTTGGTAAGGTTTTGAATCGGTTGCATCCGCGCCGCCGAGAAGCTCGCCGCATGTTTGGGTCCATTGCTTGGTTGATCGGTGGAGGTGGTGCTGGGTTTTGCTGATTTGCAATATGTGCCCGGATCACGGTGTGGCACGTCTTGACCTCCTCCGGACCTGGTGTTTACCATCTGACCGTTAGAAAAATCATATCTCGATAATTGTACTTGAATCATTGCATAAGAGGATAACTCAAAATAAAATGACAGCATGTACTTCAGTTAAGACAGATTCTGTTGACCTCAAAGAATTATGCATAACTTTCTGTGTAATTGTCCAATGACCACAAATTTTTACCAGATTATAGTGTATAAAATTATGGAACCATCCCAACTGGAATCACCTCATTTGGATATGTATAACTCGAGATATAATTCAAACAGTACAGCTATATCAGCAGAAATTTACAGATTCTGACTTGTTCATTACTTCGTGCATAACTCTCAGAATATGTATTTTATACTATTGAATTTTTTACAGAAATTCATCCTCTAAATTTGTGAACTAACCCAACTGGTTTCATGTCATTTGGAGTTCTGTAGCTTGAGTTATAAGCAAAACATTACTGATATATCATATGACTGCGAAAACAGATTTGATCCAATCAAACTTGCATAAGAGATTAAGCAATGACAACCGATAAAACCCAAACCAAACTTTAATTAACTTAAAATTTCAGATTGCATAGTGGCCATCACTCCACCATACAATTCACAATCAAGCAAAGATCCAACTCAAGCATGTTTGCAAACAGCATTCATTATTACAAGCAAATACGTTCACGCAGGAACGGTCTAACGAAAAGGTAAATGATAAGGGCGAGCATCCTAGGATCCTAGCCAAGACGAGTGGTAGCTTCATCAGTGCCGTAACGAAGCCTCTTGCGTGGAGGGGAAGCTGTAGTCTGATATGGCATGACCTCCTGAGACGAGCCGTCGTCCCGCCACCGTGCTTCCGGACGTGCTATCTTTGCCTCGAGCGACTGCGGCTCTTCATGATACTTGTTTATCTCCAAAGTTGCTCCCTCCGGATCTACGTTCGAGCAGCGGTCACCCGTGCCAAGACATCGATGCGGTCATTGCCTCCTGCCGGCACCACGGTCACTTCGTGCCACTTGCACGTCGAGGCACATGGCGGTACTCCGATTGGAACAACCGCACCCGATTAGCATGGCGGACCGACCGAGCACCCTCCTTGCCGCATCATTCACCGCAGCGTCATCCGTAGAGAACCGAGCCGTGCTATGGTGAGATGAGCGATACCTCCATCCTTCGGTATCATTCGAGGCTTCCCGATGTAAACTCGCAAGTGTAGTAATCCCTCATTCCGGGCTCACCGAAATGCTTGGTCACATAGAGAGGCCTTATGGTATACCCCGGATACCTCGGAACATTCCACGGAAGAATGCGAATCGTCCATTCTCGGCTTCGGTAGAGTGTTTGTGGTATTCGGCTCCATGATAGCGGGGATCCTCATCTTCCTCTCGGGTTGTCAACGACATTGTCACCATCATCCTCACCCACACCGTCATCACTGGAGTCTTCTGGGTCACCTTCTTCACCTTCGGCACGGGATCGGCAGGTGCGGGGGGTGCTTCCTCATTGACTACAGGCGCCGGTGGGATCACGATGTCACCATCTGCGTATGCCTCTAGCACTGTGCCATCGTACAGACTGTGGCTGTTCCAATGGCTCTTCTGGCTCCTCCTCCTCCATCTCGACTTCTTCAGGATCCTCTTCTTCTTCTTCTTCGTCCGGACCTCCTCTGCGGGTCTTCCTCCACCTCAACCTCCGGGCCGGAACTCCTCCTATTCCTCCTCAACATCTTCAAGACGATGGCGAGGGGCCACCGTCCGGAAGGAAAATGCCCACCGGTGCTCTTGCGAGGGGTCATGTAAGTCCCGGCCATCCGTCAAAGCAAAACCGATCTCGGAGTACGGAATAAATCAAAATGACTCGTTTAAAATGATAAACAAAATTAAATTAGATTTTTAATGCGTAAATAAGATGATTTGAAGCATGGCAAGGCTTTCTAGAACATGAATCCTTAATTTCGTCCATTTCTAACTAAGGTCCGCGACCTACGGTCATCACGGCTCTGGTACCACTTTGTCACACCCGATTTTACAAGGAAAACCGAATGCATCTCATATGTGCGCCAGGATCAATTTACACACACATGATAGACAAAACGAGAGTAATACCATTGCAGTAATATAACGTTCAAGAGTTTAAACCAGTATGGTATCCATTATTACATCCATAGGGGTGGACTCGAAGGTCCGAACAAGACGATAACTAAACGACGACGAGCAACTCCATCGCTGACATCCACAGGCATGATGACTGGGGGATCCGCATGCCTAGAACTCCTCGTAGTCGCTCCAAAACTCGTCCTCGCCTCCGACGTTCTCCTCGAACAGCGGTAAGCAAGGGTGAGCACACTTATGGTTGGAGCTCAGCAAGTGGGGGAAACAATGCAAGGCTATCAAGGATAGGCTATGGTTCACAGCGGTAAGCATTTTATAAGTTGGTCAAGTTTTATTAGCAAGCACCTAATTACTAGATGTAAGTGTATACCAACCCACTTAACCTTAAAAGAAACCTCAAACCAAACCACCAACCCATGATTTGCATTAGTCTTCAAGTTTATTAATCATGTGAGGGTCCAAGCCGCTCATGACCGTGAGCACGGCTGATCGATCAGTTTTACACTCTGCAGAGGTTGTACACTTTACCCACAGCTCGTGTTCCCCATCTTGCCCGGGTTAGCTAGACCCTTAAACACTTCCAAGGTGAGTGGCTAGGGGTCCACTACGAAGCCTTTACAAAGGAAAGAAGAGAAACCAACGGCCCGCAACGATTCTGACAGCGGAGCGGACCATAACCCTCCCTAATGGTCAACACCTTAGCCAAGGCTGCTACCCCAAAAGGACCGGGCTATACCCCTTCAACTCCGACCCCCTGTGCCCCTCTCGGAAAAGAGCTATCAGCTAACCCACTCTCCTAATTAATTGGCTAAGCCAGAGCCATGTGGACTGTGGTTGTACTGTTATCTTGGGTGGTTCTCCATGTTCCGATTATGAATCAAGTTATCTTATTTTAAGCACAAGCACATATATAAGCAGAACTGAGATGTATAACATAAACAAAGCATAACCAAACTCATGTAGAGCAAACTAAGCATTTATCTACCCCAAGCATTTGTTTAAACAGGGTTGATCAAGGTAAAGTGGTAAAGCATCTAGTCAAGTCCTTAGCTAGGTGTTTGCCCATCGATTTATGCATAACAACGGGAATAGTAAACATTGTTTAGCATGCGGTGTCATAGGTTCAAAAAGATTATGCGAGGGGGAAAGCCACTTGCCTTCCTCTACAAGCTGGGTGAAATCCTCCTCGAAGACGGGTTCTTCCCGATCACCTCCGACAGGGGGAGCTCGGACGAAACATGCACGATATCTACGAGTCAAACATGGATAACAAACAATAAACAAAACAGTACACCAAACAGTAACAAAACTGGTAAATTTACTGTTTAAAAGATTCTACTCCTCGAGACGATCATTTCGGTATATAGAACGCTAAAAACGGAGTTAAAATGAGAAAGATATGATTAAAACAGTTTACAGGGGCCTATCTGCAAGAAAACTAAGTTTACAGGGCTGTTTATAAATAAAGTCAGGGGCTAAAACATTTTTATAAATTAAATCAAAGGGGTCTAGGTGCAAAAAGGAGTGAAAAGGGCCTAAAACAAAATTATCCAGGGTAGACAGGGGCTAGATTGCAAAAACCAGGACCTATCCGTAAAGATTCTTAAAGGTGGAAGGACCGGCTTGCTAATATTTGAAAACTCAGGGGCTCTTAACCAAATCCGCCAACTCAGCACCGTGGATCTCAGATCCAACGGCGGGCGACGCGCGCGCGCACCGTGGACCCGGCCGTGGGCGCGGTCCACAAGTCCACCGTGGACCATCCTTTAAACGCGAAGGGGTACGTGATCCCGGCCGTCCGCGCGAGATCAAACGGTCTCCGGACGCGTGCAAGCGGCGGGCGGCGGCGACGGCGCCGGAGGGCGGCGCGCGCGCGGTGGGAGCTCGCCGGCGCTAGCTCTCTACGGCGCTCCCGGCCATCACTTTGACCACGGGTTGGGGCAAAATGTCGCGGGGAAGCTTGCGCACGTGCTCGTGGGGTCTACGGGGGTGATTGGGCCTCACCGGCGGCCGGCACTGTAAGGGGGCGGCGCGGTTGCTCCGGCGAGCCCGCGGGGATGCTTCTGAGCGCGAAAAGGAGGGGAATTGGGCGGGGTATTTTGCTTACCACGCACAGGGGATGACGACGGGCCAACGGGTGGAGAGGAGGCGGCAACAGAGAGGCTTGACGACGGCGGCGGCTCGGGCGGCGCTCCGGTGAGCTCGGGGCGCGGCTGCCACGGGCGTCGGGGACGAAGACCTGCGGCAACACGAGCTTGTCAAGCTCCTAGCGATCCCAAAGATCAAAGAAAACAGGCGGGGAGGTCTAGCCTTCACCGGCGGCGACGGATCGACGGCGGTGGCGGGAACCCGAGGCGGCGGTGCGATGAAATTGGTGCTCGGCGTGTGCGTGAGTGCGCTGCAGAGGCAAAAGGGAGGCACAGGGGTGCGTGCGCGAGCTTAAAAAGGACCCGAGGGTGGAAGGTGAGGCGGGTAAGGGACGGGGCGGTCGGCGGCTTGCCATTGATGGCCGGCGGGCCGTCCGGGCGTAAAGAAGGCAAGGGAAACGGCCGAGGGGTTTGAGTGGGGATTAATTGCCTTAATTGGCGTGCTCACAGAGGAGAGAAAGGAAGGGGGAAAGGCGAGAGCGGGGCGGAATCCGCGCGGCTGCGGTGGCGGCCGGCGAGCGCGGGGAAGAAGAAAAGGAAGGGGGAAGAAGAGAGGCTGACAGGTGGGCCCCGGCTGTCGGCGCCGCGAGAAAAAAAAAAAGAAAAAGGAAAGGGGAGCGGTGGGCTGGCGCGGGGGTGGGCTGGGCCGCCTGGGCCGAAAGGAGCCGGCGCGTTTTTGTTTTTTTCTTTTTCCTTTTTCAAACTTCATTTTCAAATCATTTTTCATCTCAAATTCAAATCAAACTTTTTCAAACTTTTCTCAAGAATTTTATAGACTTTTTAGAAACCACACAAGCAACCAAAAACCATGCAAGCCAAAAGATGATGCACATACACTTGTTGTCTCTAAGTTTATTAAATTATCTTTAATATTTTTAGAGCTCAATTTAATTAGCAATTTAATCTCCTTAAATCCTTAAGACTAATTTTAAGTTGCTAAGTAATTTTAGTGATGGAATTTTAGGGTGTCACACAAGTCATCAATCTATTTATGTGGCATAGGATTTAATGTTCATGAAAGCTCCCATGGCACTCCATTGAGACTGGCCTGAGAATGACACCCTCCATACACAGTTACCTAGACAACTTGTGTCTTACATATAACCTAGAAAACAACAATGGATGAAACTATGCATTGAGGGGGAGGTTTTTCATTATAGTTACAAACGTTTTTAGATTATTATGTGTCACTCTAGGTAATCATGTCCATGAAATCTCCACTGAGTATCATAGATATTAATATTTTTTAATATAAAATTAGTCACAATTGTTTCTTAAGAAGCGCAAATGACATTTATTTAAAGACGGATGGAGTATAATTCATATGCACAAACTCTAAAACTACACAATTATTAACGGACTTGCTAGGTCTATTGGACCGGAGTATTTTTGGTCCGACCCAAAAAAATTATAAGAGGCTTATCCAGCCAATGTTTACATGTCAAAATGATCTAAATTGATAAGGTTCCTTGTGATGGAATATGATCATCCAAGTTAGAGTCATTCAATCGGCATAGATGCTCGCATTAAATGATGTCATTCTTTCGGTGGTAGACAATATGCCCATCGACAATTAAGCTCGTTACTCTTAAGATTTAACAACCAAGTCTCTCAAATACTGTTGTGTCCCATATTCATAGGGGGTGAGTGTGCATTAGTATATGTGAGCATTTGCGTTTGTATTGTATTTTGTGAAGAAGACGACGATGATCTGAATGGGAATGGCACAATGCCCAATGAAATCCCGTGTTAATTTTCAAAACTTCGTAACTATTTTATTAGATGCATTGCTGCCAAAGTATTGTATTTATAAAACAAGTTCAAAGGTACATGGTAGGGGGAAAAGGACAAATATGGCTTCAAAAGTAAATATGAGGAAACATAGACATAACAAAGAAAAAATAAAATGACTTCTTCATATAAAGAGGAGAGACTCTATATTATTTCAACAATCACTTGGAGCATATTTGGATCACCTTTAGTCTCATGACTAAAATTAGTCAGCCTACAAAGTTTTAGTCACCCCCTAGTTTGGAAGCAAGAGCTAAAGTGTATTAAAAGAGCATTAAAGTCCCTATTTCTCTCTCCCCTTCTCTTCTCTCTCCTCTTCCTCTCTCCTCTCTTTCCTCTCCCACGGTGGGCATGGCTTGGAGCTATTGGCAGCATGCATGTGGTCATTAATGAGGAAAGATGAAGAGAAGATTTTAGTCCCTTTTAGCTCCTCCACCCCCTACTAGCGAAGTTTAGCCCCAAGACTAATTTTAGCCTCACCTGTTTGGAAGTTTAGCTCCTGCTAGAAGCTAATTTTAGTCAGGCTAATTTTAGTCCCTATGATCTAAACATGCTCTTAGTCGAATTAAAAAACCAAAGTAGCACCCTTATATACACCTAATAATCAAATGCTATGATACAAGCTATAGTTACCACAAAGACATAGAGCAACCACACTTGTATGAAAGTACTTTTTAAATTTTCCACAACTCTAGCAATGGGTCCATCCAAATTTGACACATATATACTAGTTTTGTTCCCTGTAGGGTTGTAAGCTTCTCTTTTCTTAAGAGTTTGTCTGATTTTCTTCAATGCTTCTTTTCGCGGCATAATGTACAACGGACTCATTATCTCTACTCTAAAAAGAATGAACTTACCAGAAAAACCGTTGTTTTGCCCAGTCTTCCGCGCGGCCGCCCCTCGCGCCCCACGCCCTCCGCGGCCGCCCGGTCCCACGTCGCACCGCGTCCGTCCGCACACCCCCAAGCGGCCACGCCCCCTCACATCACATCCGCAGGGCTCCGGTTTTTCTCCATCCACTCCGAAACATCGCACCCACCACCGTCGCCACTCGCGTCCTCACCGGAACACCGGCGACGGTGACCTCGATGGAGCACTCAAGGGCGGCCCTGCTCGGCGTCCAATCGAGCCCCTCCGCCCCTCTCCTTCCCCGCTCCTGCTGCCCTTACCTTCACCCAAACCCTAACCCAGATCCATCTCCAACCAGATCTCGTCGGCTTTGCCCCCGGGGTCTGCATCGCCCATGGACACCCAGCCACCTCCCACCAAACCTCGCCTACATTCCCCCTCCAATCCCGCGCGCACGCTGCCCGCCGTCGCCACCGCCGGTGGCTCCTCCTTCCTCACGACGCCATGGAGAGGGAAGAGAAGGACCAGCAGTGGGCCGCACCTCCCCGTCCACTCTCCTCTCCCTCTCCTCTCTCGCACGGCGACAACGACGGGGTGGTGGCCGGTCTCCTTCTCTAGATCTCGCGCCACATCCCCACCGCCTCCCTTCTCCACCCAATCCCTAACCCAAGTCGCCCTCATTCTCTGAGATGAGATGACGGTAGCCAAGCCCTCTAGCGTCGCGTTGTTGGAGGCCGAAGAGCTCCAGGAGTCCGAGGGAGAGACTGGAAGGACCCGAACCTCGCCCTCAAGGCACTCGCTGCTGTTGCGTGAAGAGGTGTCCGCCATCGCCGTCATTGCAGGTGCATGGGTGCTACCTGGATTCGCGTCGTTCGTGTGGAGGACAGATACAGGTAACGGGGCTAGATGCGTAACCAGGTCGGATGTGCCACCATCTCTGCAGTTTTGGTCATTTGTGTCAGCTTCAAGGATTCCACTGGTGCTTGCAATCTCATTTTTCCTTTGTCAATTGGGTTATAATGGAATCTAATTTGCTAATCGCAAGGCGTGCAGAATTAATGCTTTATGGAGAGGCAGCAGAGATCAAGGTGCAGGTGCTCGCTATACAGTGAACTTTTGGAAGCATTCTGGCTGTATGTCTTGAGAGTATCATGCTCGCAGGGCACAACATGATTGGGCCTTGCAGATTTTGATATCAGCACTCTAAGCTGGTTCGTTGGGGTGTTGGAAGCAGTGCTATTTGTCGAGAGGTTAGTCATAGCTTATCTCTGTGGACTTTTGCTGTTGAATTGTAATACCAATCTTCAATTTTAAAGGCGTGACGAGAGCTGTCATTTAGTTTCTGATTGTTTATTTGACTGTAGGCTGATTTCAGTTACTGTAAATTTAGTAGAACTAACACTAGCCCTTTGGTTCTATTATTCATGGACAAATGTACCTCCTCACTATGGTTACGTTGTGATATAATGAATCTGCACTTTTCGACTGTACCTACTCACTACAGCTCTGATGGATAATTTTTGGCTGCGTTAAACCTGCACGTTTTTAAATGGTGGTCTGAATCAACAATGAATTTCTGTAAGTTCTAGCATTATTAAGTTTTGGACAATATATGATCATGTTCCTGATTAAGCAGTTTGACTCAGTTCATGGTATTGCTTCACAGTACTCTGAAGTTCTTTTTAAAATTTGAACAAGATAATTTATATGTTCTTCTTGCTTGCCTATTTTTAAGTTTACAATATGGAATCTCCTTTTATTTTTTCACCACTAAGGCATGATGCTTGTTACCATCTCATAAGGATCAGCCATAAGAATATTTGATTATCTTAAAGTTCCATAGTTCTATTTCAAGATAATAGATGAAATTGTGATGGCCAATGAATTTGTTTTTTGAGAGATAAGGATTTTTTTATAAGATACTTTACCTTGCTGATTGCCGATCGCTGGTTTGTAACACGTCTCTACTGCTTTTGTCCTTATATTGCTGTTTAATTTAGGCAATAGTGTTGTAAACCTGATTCTATTGCTTTGATTCACTATTTTTTTATTAAGAAGATAGATGGTTGATCAGCTAGCAACAAGTTCATGCTGTTTTTTGCTGATAAATCTTTTTTAGCATTTCTGCAGTACATAACCTACTAGTACATGGTTCAGAAGAACAAGATAGTGCGTACCATGAGCCAAAAGCTACGTTATGATGATCAGACTCCTATGCGCTATGCATTCCATAACTGCTTCATGCCATTAACATTGTGACTTCGTAAATATTGTGAATTGCAAGACGAGAGGTATATGCACCCTTGCTAAGTGAGAAGCTATCTTGAATTGACAATTCAGTTCATATTGTACTGTTTCTTTTCTATTAAACGACATTCCTACCTGTTTGTGCTTTCACAAATATATATATGAACTTTGCTTCAGTTCTGACTATAGATGTTGAGAATATGTAGACTTTCCTTTTTCAAATCAAACAAACTATTTGGATGAGGCTTCCTACCTGTCTTTCTGGTACACATTCCATTTATTTTTTTGAGGGAGTTATCACCTTAGCATAAAACAATTATTTGGTGTAAAGCATAGGACTGCAATCCTACAAATGATTAATCCCATTATTATGCAAGCTCTTGGGTTTCAGATATGGGTATTTGCACGGTAGATGAGTTTGGCAAGATGAGTCTTACAAATATGAGTACACGTTTCCTTCTGAATATTGTTGCAGTTTTCCTTCTGAATTTTCAGACAAACAACCATTATAGGGCAAACCAATTAGGGCTGAATTTGATTTTTTTTGTTACATGAAATCTTTTTTTAGGATAAGAGGGAATGCAACACATTTTTTCTGCTGTGATTTGTAACAGATAAATAACTGTGAAGCTTCCTAATTTTCTTTTGTCCATAATAAAATGTTGTGATGCTTTGCTCTTCTCATCAGGGACCATGCTTGTGGCTGTTCTTGGTCAGGCTTCTCAATGCGACCTGCCCATAATGGTAAGCTTCAATTGTGTTGGCATCCTCTCTTGAGCTGCAGAACTTACCATCTATGACCGCATCGCAAATGTGGCTTGAAACTCCAAGTTAACTGCTGTCAGGAAGGTAACATTTGCAGCTCTTGGGTTTCTTCTCTATGGGGAAGGAAACATTTTGTTTGGATGCTAAATGCCATAACAAATTGATTATATTTACCACTGAAAACCTGAAATCGCCATTTGCACTTTTTTATAGGTGTTGTGTGCAACGACATTATCTTATTGTGCCACGCCATTGAAAAATTTCAGTTGTTTAGATATTTAAGTTGTACTTCTGGACAAGGTTGTTGCTAAACAAATCTAGAATTATACTTTGAAATCTGATATGTAGCAGCAGATGAACAAGTAACAACCATTTAACAAACAACATCAGGATATGTGGCACTGGTTTTTTGTGCTAGCAATATATTGCTCATTGCCTGAGATGGCATCTGAGTATTATAAGAATGCATGTAGTATAGCTTAATTACTTAAACCTTCACTGGCTAATGTGTCATCTGATGTTCTACCATTTTTATGCAGGGCACTCCTGATGTTGCAACATTATACCGTAATGCAGGTTGGCTATGAGACTACCATGTGCTTTTCTTGCTTCTTGATAAGATGTGTTTGTTACTGGTTGACTTCATATGAAATTGAAGTAATGCTTGTGCTCATGTCGCACCGAGAACTTAATTGAGCTTTTTTTTGCTTCATCCAAGAGTCGCTTGCAGGAACAGGGTGTTGTATCCTTGAGAATCATATTGATTCATGTTGTCGGATGGACTACAATTCATACCAACTAGCCACTTTGTTTATTCCTTCAAATAGTTGCATAAGTGTTGCTAAGAGAGCCGGTGATGTATGTCTGGTTTCCTTGGCTGACATGGTAGTAGAATTGCAATGCTCGACGAAGCTTTTTTTTACACTCATAATGAGCTAATATGTTTCAAGTTTATCATCCCATTTGGTCACTCAGTCTATCAGATCTTCAGGAAGATATTTTATAGTGATCATTGGATATATTAGCTAGGAAGTAGTCTTGTTAGTACATTAGTTTATCATCCCATCTGGCCACTCAGCCTGTCATGTTTTTTAACACTCATAATGAGCATATTTTTCATGACAACAATTGTTTATATGTTTAAACAAGATAGTCATGCTAAGTAGTGAAGAATGCTTTGATTATTTTCTGCCATCTCTATTCTTTTAGGTTGCCTATCAAAAAGATTCATACAAATGTTTTTGTTAGGTGAAAATGAATAATAAATTGAAAAAAATGTTGATTTGGATAATTGACCCTGATCCTCAATATTTTTAAGTAGGCTTATCCTGCTGCATATCAGTTTAGGGCACTAGTAGGAGCATCTTACCAAATTATCCAGTCCCTAATCAGTAAATATGTTGCAGGAGCAAACTCTGCAGTCTCCATGACCATCGCCGGAGGTGCAAAAGGGAGCTGCAGTCTGCAGGAGCATCACTAGGATGGACCAAGGGGAGCTCCCCTTGGATCGATCCGAGGCTAGGCGCATTGCTAGGATGGCCAAGTCATTCGCACTCATCGACGGCGAGCTGTACAAGCGCGCCACGTCCGGCGTCCTGTAGCGATGCGTACCCATCCCTCAGGGGCGCGAGCTCCTTCGGGACATACATGCGGGTGTGTGCGGCCACCACGCAGCGCCACGCACCCTCGTGGGCAATGCGTTCTGCTAGGGCTTCTACTGGCCCACGGCGGTCGCCGACGCCAGCGAGATCGTGCGCACCTGCGAAGGGTGCCAGTTCTATGCCTACAAGTCCAACCTCCCTGCGCACGTCCTGCAGACCATCCCCATCACATGGCCCTTCGCCGTGTGGGGGTTGGACATCGTCGGGCCCTTGCGAAAGGAGCCCGGGGGCTACACCCACCTTCTGGTCGCTATCGACAAGTTTTCCAAGTGGGTAGAGGTGCGCCCCATCACGAATCTCAGGGCGGAGCAGGCCGTGACGTTCTTCACCGACATCGTCTACCGCTTCGGAGTGCCCAACTCCATCATCACCTAC
Source organism: Cenchrus americanus (assembly GCA_947561735.1). NCBI lineage: Eukaryota > Viridiplantae > Streptophyta > Magnoliopsida > Poales > Poaceae > Cenchrus > Cenchrus americanus. The sequence goes on from OX387241.1 coordinate 253,975,561, forward strand.
AACGGGTCCTAATTCACGGGCAGGAAATTCCTAGAGTTCTGCGACAAGTTCCACATCCGCGTGGACTGGGCAGCCGTGGCACATCCGCAGACCAATGGTCAGGTAGAACGTGCCAACGGCATGATCCTACAAGGCCTCAAGCCCAGGATTTTCGACCGACTGAACAAGTGGTCGAAAATGGCTCCAAGAGCTGCCGGCGGTTGTGTGGAGCCTTAGGACCACCCCAAGCAGGGCCACTGGGTTCACCCCATTCTTCCTGGTCTACGGCGTGGAGGCTGTCCTCCCCACGGACTTGGAATACGGGTCGCCCAAAGTTCGAGACTACAACGAGGGCGCCAACCAGCAAGCCCGCGAGGACTCGCTGGACTAACTGGACGAGGCCCGCATCGTGGCTCTGATGCACTCCGCAATGTACCAGCAAGCCCTAAGGCGCTACCAAGCCCGAAAGGTACGGCGCCAAGACTTCAGCGAGGGGGACCTGGTCTTGAGGCTGCGCCAGGACAATCGAGACCGCCACAAGCTGTCACCCCCATGGGAGGGACCCTACATCGTGGTGAAAGTGCTCAAGCTCGGCACGAACAAGCTGGCCAACGAGGACGGCGAGGAACTCACCAACACTTGGAACATCTAGCAGCTACGTCGCTTCTACCCTTAGCAAGGATTTCCAAGTTTTTTGTTGTAAATTACATGCCCAACACCCCAGTTGGCAGCCTACATGTAAAAATCAGCAAGTTAATAAAGTTAAAGGGCAACTTGGCTTTCCCCAGAAAACCAAGTCACCATCGGGGGCTACTGCGGGGGGCATCCCCCAAAAATGGTCCCATTTTTTCGCAAAAGTTCGCAAGCGCGCTAAGTATGACTCGACCTAAGCCTCGAGCGAATTCAGGCGGGGCGCGGGCGGCCAAGCGGGAAGGACGCGCGAGCTAGAGATAGCCTACACCTCCGCGAGGATACGACCGTTCTCTCTCGCCTCTGGACCAACGGGCTACTCGTGGAATTGAACCTCCCCGACTCGAATTCATCCAGGCAAAGGAAAAACGGAACAGCGTGACAAGCGAAATAAATAACATCACTCCTATTTACAAATGTTCAAACATTTCAGAAGAATACTTGTTTATTACATGGCCACATGGCCCGAATTCTAACACTTCAACAAAAAAGGGCTCGGCGCCGAGTGGTCTTCAGGCTTGGGGCTCGCCGGCGTCAGGAGCGTCGAGGAACAAGAAGTCCATGAAGTCTTCCGCGAGCGTCCCGGTGGCAGCGGCGGCAAGCGCGTCCGCGCGCTCCATCGTCACTTCATCCTCAACGCCGATCGGGACGACGTAGCCCGACGCCACGGCCTCGAAGTCCACCTGGTAGTGAGACCCCACCACGCCGAGGGCCTTCTAGACGCCCAGGTGAAGGACGCGACACATGCGCCAGGAGACATGCCCACCGAGGGCACGCAGGCGACTCCTAGCGAGCTCCCGGCTTGCGCCTCGGCTTCTTCGACCCCCTGGCAGGTCTCGAGGGCGGCAGCCCGCAGCTCTTCCAACTCCTGTTGAGAGGAGTTGTAGGCCGCCTGCACCACCTCAGCCTGAGTGGTTGCATGCCCAGAGCGGTCCGCAGGCCTAGAAGCCACAAACAAAAGAAAAACAAAGTTGGGAGCGAATCCCAGAAGAATGAATCAACAAGCGGAAGAAAGGCGGAAGCCCACTCACCAATGGGTCGACCGGGAGCATGGTGAACGCCCAGAGGGCATCGTCGTCGCTCTGGGCAGCCCTGAGGTCGATGGCGCGCCGCGCCCGTGTGGTCGCGTACTCCCGCGGGAAGAAGTTTGGCAGCAACCGCGACTGCGCCAGCGTGACGGGGTCCGCGTCCTCGTGCATCTCGAAGATGCAGAGCGGCCTCTCCATCAGGGGAATGATCCGCCGGTGATGGAGATTCGTGAGGACGCACCCCGCGGTCAAGCCATCGTCCGCCAGGGTCTTCAATGCCACCAGGAGCGAATCCAGCCGCGCCTGGTGCGAAGACGGGGATACCCCATGGTGCCAGGAGTCAGCCTTCTCCATCCGGACCTTGCCGGAGTAGGGGGGAGGCCGGAGCCGTCGTTGCGGAGGTAGAACCACCCCCGCTCCCACTCCGCATTGTTGGAATTCATCGTGTAGGGGATGTAGGGCTCCCTGCGCGTGTTCCGCAACGCGATCGTCATTTCGCCGGTGCGCACCGTGCGGCGTGTCTTCGGCTCCGGCGTAGCAAGCGTGTGCAGCTCCACGCGGAAGAGATGAACCCAGAGATCCCAGTTCACTGGGATCCCCAGGAAGCCCTCGCGCACGTCGAAGAACGTGGCTGCCTGCGAAATCGCGTTTAGCGTGAAGTTGTGCAGCTGAGGACCATGTGTGGTTCGAGGACCGGTGGATGGTCGCTTCCTTGTGTGATGAGTGATTGACAACGTTGTGTGGACTGATTCTTGGCTAAGTATTGCAGGTGCAGGTTGCGGCTTGACTCGTGTTGGTGCAGGTGAAGAACAAGCGCGAAAGGTCATTGCCGGTGAGGCCTCCAAGTGTGGAGAAGACAAGTAGGCTTCGTTCGAGGGACCCGATGGCCGGCGGGGTCAATTGCGGGCCGCATGGTGGCAAGAACAGCAAGATTAAGTCGGTGGACGGTTTCTTGGTTGATCCACAAAACCAAGGTCGAGCCGGGATTCGTGGGAGTCGAGTCATGAGTGGTGATTGGCGGAGGCTACATCAAGTTCGCGGGGTTTGCGGTGGTTCACCAGAAAATCACCAGGTTACTCGGCTGAGCCACAAAGCTGAGGCCGAAGACCGGGCGTGGCTGTCTGGACAAAACCGGCATGACCGGTTTGGAGAACCGGTCTGACCAGTTTGGGGTCGCAGGGCGCCGGAAGCTTCGAGGTGGAGGACACGCGTCGGGATCGCAAGGCTTGCGTCGAGGCTACGGGAAGTGCGGTCGCCGGGCATCTGTCCGATGGTGCTACGAAGACAATTTCACAAAGTGCCCTTGGTGGGCGTGTATCTTAGTTTAGGCTTTAGGGGCATTTTAGTCTTTCGGCTTGTCTCCATATAACCCAAGGGGTGAGAGGATGACAGCCAACTCTTGGACCCTAGTTCATTTGCTTCCCTATTTTCCCTTCCTATTTTCTTAGGTTTTCCATAGGACTAGCTTGAGAGCTTCATGGTGAGATCTTGTTGAGAGGGTTGGATGATCGAGCGGCAAGCTAGACCTTGTATGAACCTTTGTGGCTTGTATAGATGATTCAGCGTGGTTCCTCAAGGTTTGGATGTGTTGTTCCCGGTTGTTTTTTGTGGTGATTTTCGGTGCCCTCTCTTGGTGATTTTCTTGGGTTGTTTTCGGGACCTTGCTCTTGGGGATTTGATGGGGGAAATTTGTGGGAACCCTTCATGTTTCTTTGGGCTGTGATTCCCCTCCCAAATCCGTGAGTTAAGGGGCTCGATTTTGGTGGTTTCGGAGTTCTAGGGTTAGAGGTGTTTGTGAGGGTTGACTTTCTATTCCTCTTGGTTGAGTGGGTTTTCGGGACCGAGCTTCTAGCCAAGGGTAGCCCACGAGGTACCCCATCTATCCCCAAAGTCTCACTTTGATCCGTGGAACGAATCGGGAGATCGATTGAAAGGTGTGTTGAGTTTTTCCCGCGGGCTGTGTTCTTCCCGACTGTCCAGGCAAAAACCGGCCTGACCGGTTTCCCAAACCGGTCTGACCGGTTTCGCCCTGTGGGCTGTCGAGAAGGGTTTTTGAGCAAGGAAGTCTCTGTTGCACCATGGCTTCATTTGTTCAGATGTGGAAAGGCTCTTGAGGTGTTTGAGTCTTTGGGGAGTTTCTGGACAAAATCGGTCTGACCGGTTTGCCAAACCGGTCTGACTGGTTTCCCCTGCCTGCGTGAGGCTAAGTCCAACAGAAGCGGTCTGACCGGTTTCAGAAACCGACCTGACCGGTTTAGGCTGCCAGCAGCCGTGTCGTGTGTGTGTTTCCGCTGCGTGTGTGCTGTGGCTGTTGGTTGGGTCTTGCTCCTAAGTTCAGTAGCACTTCAGTGGCTACGTGAACTTGGCAAGAGAAGCTTGCGGAGGTGCACGAGTGAAATCGGGTTCATAGGCCGAATTCTTGAATAGAATTTTTATCGGCTCCCATTCACTCCCCCCCTCTCTGGTTCGCCGTTTCGGTCCTTCAAGTGGTATCAGAGCCGGTTCGGGTCTTTATTGACTCTAACCAGTCTAAGATCCAAGGATGGCGTACCAGGAACGGGGTTCGGGTCCTCCACACTTCGATGGCAAGAACTACCAGATGTGGAGTAAGCGGATGGCTGCGTTTCTCCGAGGAAAGGGTCAGATCCTTTGGGATGTCACGGTGGACACAGGCTATGTCCAGCCGATGAACTTCCTCGCTCCAGGATCGAGGGACATGTTTGACGCCAACAATAAGGCGGTCGACTACTTGTTTCGTGCTTTGTGTCAGCCTGAGTTCGATCGGGTGCACACCGAGCACTTGGCTTGTAGAATTTGGACGGTGTTGAAGGAGGCTCATGTTGGGAATGCCCAGGTTCAGGCACGGATGTATGCGACCTACCGGAGAGAGTACGAGAACTTCACTCATCTCCTTGGTGAGTCCATCGATGCCTTGTTTCAGAGGTTCACGGGGGTTGTGAACAACATGAGGGACAATATGGACGTGCTCTCGTACGATGATCATGATAGAGCCGTCAAGCTCTTACACTCTTTGGATCATACAATATGGGGTGGAAAGTTCGAGGCCATTGTGGAGTCGGAGAAGTATGACACTCTGACGGTGAACGAGCTGTTCTCGAAGCTCAAGTCGGCTGAGGTGGATAGGGGCATGACTGCCAAGCTCGAGGGTCCGACTGATTCCCGTAGTCTTGCCCTCGTTGGTGGTTCGAAAGGAAAGACTAACACTAACCCATCCACCAGGATGTTCTCTTTGTCCTCACTGATGTCTATGCCAGATGAGGAGTTCGATGTGCTTGGAGAGGACGAGCTGGCGCTCCTGATGAGGCGGTTCGAGAGGCTGCACGTGAACCCAGTGCGGCAAGCCGGGACACTTCGTCGCCGACTGCCCGGAGAAGGTGGAGAACAAGGACGGCTACAAGCACAAGTCGAGGATGGATGGCAAGTACTGGTTGAGGCGCGAACACAAGAGCAAGCATAAGAATAAGCACAAGGACGAGCGACGATCGAGGAAGAAGGAGAGCCGAGGCAAGGCCCGAGCGATGGTTGGAGCGAGCGACGTCGACTCCAGTTCCGCGTACTCCACCTCGAGCCGAGCAGCAGTGAAGATGAAGATGATCGTCGCAAGAGCAGGAAGTCGTCCAATAACCTGAGGGGGCTGAGCTGCTTCGCTAGAGACGGCTTCTGCACCATGGCGCTGAGCTCCGGCAGCAAGAAGGGCACACAGAGCGACTCGGAATCTGAGTCCGACGACGAGGTGTGTGATGAACTTCCCTTCTTGCGCCAGGAGAATGAGAGGCTTGGCTCTTTGCTTGATAACCGTGATGACATGCTTAGAGAGGCCAAGAAAATGAGAAAAGAGCTTAGGGCTTCTGAAGAGTATCTTGGCCCCCTAAGTGGGTTTTGGTGGTTTAATGACACATACCTAAGTAGCTAATGAATTTATCTAGTCCATGAGCAGGTATTAAAATTATGTATGGCATCAAGCACAGCTCGTTGATGTAAAAAAGGAAAGTGGTGCTCTAAAGGATTCCTAAGAAGGCTTATTTATTTTTAAATTTTGAATTTGAGTCTTAGGAACGCCGTACTATCAAGAGGGACAGGAATTATGTCTTCCAAGAGTCGAACAGGTGCTCTAGTTGCTAAATCAAAACTTATGAGAGACACATTTGCACCAACACATTCACGGGGAATTTTTCTTGGGTGCTGGCCTTCGAAGGCCGGAGTATCCGGGTTTACCCCGGAGACTCCAGACTTCCCGGAGTTTCCGGGTTTACCCCGGATACTCCGGGTCATAAAGCCTCAACGACTATATTATGGGTGAGGGGGTATAAAAGCTCCCTCCACCCCTTCATTTACTCTTCTTCCCCTGCCATTTCGTGTTGAACAGTTGCAAACCTCTTTTACTCCCCTTCTTCTCCCCTTGGCTCAAGGTTGGTGAGATTTGTTGTGGGATTTAAGAGGATTTGAGAGCAAGGGCTTGGAGAGTGCTAGTGAGCTGATTTCCCATCTCTAGAGCACCTCGTTCTTCTCTTAGTTGGCAAAATTCGTGTTTGTTACTCTTGGAGACTTGAGCTCCTAGCCGGCAAGGCATTGCCTTGGATCATCCAAAGATTATGGCTGCCCAAAGAAGTTTGTATCACCCTGACATTGAGTAAGTAACTCTAGCTTGATCTTTGTGGTCACCAGAGGGAGGAAAGTGACCTAGGTGTAAAGGTCCACCCTTCGTGGGTACCTCAACGGAGACGTAGACCTCAAGGTGTGAGGTTGAACTCTGGTAACAAATCCTTGTGTCTCTTGTGCTTGTTCATCTTGTTGTATGCTTGTTTATTGCTTGAACTCATATCTAGGGTTTGGTGCCGATCTACTTCGTGTTGAGGTTCCTACAAGATTTGAGTGGATAAACAGGCTTGTCTCATCCCAGTGCATAACCTATTTTCACAGATTTACTTTTGAGCAAGTTTAATTTCTGTCGATTTAAATCTCTCCCTAGCAGGCCAGAATATCCGGACATTTTCCCGGATTCTCCGGATTTCCCGGAGTATCCGGAAAAATATCCGGAGTCTCTGGACCTGCATCTGACAGCTGCGAAAAAGTTTGTGATTTTCAGGTTCGACTATTCACCCCCTCTAGTCGACATCTTGATCCTTTCAATTGGTATCAGAGCAAGGTTCTCCATATTTGAAGCTTAACCGCTTGGAGTTGAGAAGATGTCGAATCCAAATGATCAAGCCCTACCTCTCGCCGAAGGTGATCCTGTCAACAATGTTGTTGGCATGCCTCCCCCTCCTCGAGGAGACAACACTCGTGGTGCAAGCACTAGTCATCAAGCGCATGGACGAGGTGATGAGTCCTCCGATAGTGAGGACGAGGAGTTCGATGATGCAAGGTCCACCCGCTCCGCTCGACGACCATCAAGGGACTATACTCGAACCTCTTTTGATTACTCTCGCTTATCCTTTAACCATCCATCGGGTTCTAGCCACATTGGGAAGATACCCCAATTTGATGGAACCGGCTATTCCAAGTGGAAGAACTCGATGGAGGAGTATTTGATGGCGGTGAATCCCGCACTTTGGACCATTGTGAACAGGGGTATTACCTTTCCGAGTGGTGATGCAACGCTAACTCAAGATCAAGCAAATGAAATACAAAGAAACTACCAAGCCATACGCATCATCAAGAGTTCACTCATGTCCGAAGAATATGACAAGGTGGATGGGTTGAAGTCCCCCAAGGAAGTGTGGGACACCTTGTTCATAAACCATGAAGGGACAAAGCAAGTAAGAGAAGGAAGGATTCGAGCCTTGGAAAGTGAGCTCAATCGGTTCGTTATCAAAGACGATGAGTCACCTCAAGACATGTACAACCGATTGAACAAGATCATCAACAAAATCAAGTCACTTGGAAGTACAAGATGGGGAAGAAGAGAAGTGGTTGACAAGATCCTCTCCGCTTACATGGCAAGGGATGTTCAACTCCCTATTCTCATAAGGGAAAAGAGAGGGTTCAACAAGTTCACTCCGGCGGATGTGATTGGAAGAATGGAAGAACATCTTATCACCGTCAAGGAGTCCAAGCTCTCACAAGAAATGTCAAAGATGCATGAACAACTTGAGAAGAACAAGGGAGTGGCCCTCAAGGCATCTAGCAAGGAGAAAAGGTCAAGCTCATCAACCTCAAGGACCATAGTCGAGGAAGATGATGATGAAGATGGCTCTCTTTGTGAGGAAGTTCAACAAAATGTTCAAGAAGAGTGGCTTCTTCAACAAGAACAAGGACAAGGACAAAATCAAGACGAAGAGAACTTCCAAGAGACCATACTTTGGGTGTGGCAAGGAGGGACATTTCATTGCGGAGTGCCCTAACATAAAAGTAAGAATAAGGGACACCAACAAGTTTGACAAGAACAAGAAGAAGGAAGTTGGTGAAGCTCATTTGGGTGAAGAATGGGATTCAAATGATGATAGCTCCGACTCTGACATGGAAGACGGTTTTGCTACCATAACCATTAGAGAACCAACCAACAAGTCATCACTATTTGAAGATCTCACTGATGATGAAGATGACTTCACCCACACTTGCCTCATGGCTAGGGGCTCCAAGGTAGACACTCCCACCCTGCCCCTAGATGATGATAGTGAAAATGATTTTGATTTTGAAACAATGATCACTAGCTTTGGTAAAAAGGCAACAAAGAAAATTATGTTTTTAATGAAAGAAATTGAGAATAGAGATGGGACTCTAGAGGTGCAAGAAGAACTCTTTAGACTTGAGCGGGAGAAAACCATTACCCTTGAGGATGCTCTTGTAATTGAAAAGAAGGGTTTCAAGGTGCAAGAGGACTCACTCAAGGAAAAGGAGATAGAAATTCTTAGCCTCAAGAAATCCCTAGCTAAAGATAAGTTGTTGGTGAATGAATTAACTAGGGAATCTTTCCTAGCTAAGGATGCTTGCAAGAAACTTGAGGGTGAAAAGCTTGAACTTCAAAAGAGCTTTGATAGCTTGAAGACTAGTCACATAGCATTAGAAGTTCAACTTGACAACCTCAAGAACAATGCTACAACTTCATATAATGATGTTTTCTCTAACTCTCAAACATCAACAAGCAAAGGTTGTTCTAGATGTTATAAGATTGATATAAATGCTTGTGCTACTAATGTTGCCGAGATGAATGCCATGAAAAAGGAAATTGCTAGGTTGTCAAACTCTCTCATAATTGAAAAGAAGAAAGAACCCAAGAGAGGTGAGTTTGAAAAACACACCAAAGGGTTTGGGTCAAGCTACATGAAGAAGTTTGGCTTTGAGGATGGGAAGGGGCTTGGTAAGCAAGAACAAGGTACAAAAGACCCCATCCCATTCATCAAGAACCACCACACCAAAGGTATGGGAACAAGAAACGTGGTGCACGGTATGAAGCAAATGGGTGTCAAGAACTATGACAACCAAGTTAGATACAACACTCCGATCAAGTTCAAGAGCACCCAAGTGACAACACAAACACCACCTTCAAAGCCAAACAAGTCAAGCAAAAAGCCCAAACCACATGCTTCCCAAGATAGCTTTTATGCCGATTATGTGTTGACTTGGAACCACAAGGGTAAGGTGGTTTCCAAGTACGTGGGACCTCGCACAAAAGGGACAATAATCAAAAGGAATGTGTGGGTGCCCAAGATTCTTGTGACTAACACTCTAGGACCCAAATCCACTTGGGTACCTAAAACACAAGCATAATTGGTTTTGTAGGCATACTCCCCCGGTGGAACAAAATGGGTGATTGATAGTGGATGCACAAATCATATGACCGGGGAGAAGAAAATGTTTACATCTTGTGATATGATTGAAAATCCTACAGAAAAGATTGCCTTTGGAGGCAATGGTGGAGGAACGGTTGTTGGTCTAGGCAAAATTGCTATTTCAATCAATCATTCAATTTTCGATGTTTATTTGGTTGAATCTTTGGACTACAACTTGTTATCCGTTTCACAACTTTGTGAGATGGGCTACAATTGTTTGTTCACAAATGAGGGTGTGACCGTCTTTAGAAGGGGCGATGACTCTGTTGCCTTTAAGGGTGAACTCAAGGGAAGGCTTTACTTGGTGGATTTTTCGTCGGATAAAGCCCAACTTGATACATGCTTATTAGCAAAGTCTAGCTTGAGTTGGCTTTGGCATCGCCGACTAGCTCACGTTGGGATAAATAATCTCAATAAGCTTCTAAAGGGGGAACACATCCTAGGACTAACAAACGTTCATTTTGAGAAAAATAGAATTTGTAGTGCTTGTCAAGCCGGAAAGCAAGTTGGTGCTCCTCATCCCGCCAAGAATGTAGTCAGCACCATAAGACCATTGGAACTACTTCACATGGATATCTTCGGTCCGGTGGCTTATGTTAGCATTGGAGGGAACAAGTATGGATTTGTCATTGTTGATGATTACTCTCGGTATACTTGGGTATTCTTTATGAAAGACAAGAGCAAAGTGCATGAAATATTCAAGAAATTTGCCACAAGAGCCCAAAATGAGTTTGATATGAAGATCAAAAGAGTAAGAAGTGACAATGGCACCGGGTTCAAGAACACCAACATTGAAGAGTATCTTGATGAGGAAGGCATTGGTCATGAGCTCTCCGTCCCATACACTCCACAACAAAATGGGATTGTAGTGAGGAAGAATAGAACTCTCATTGAAGCCGCAAGAACCATGCTTGATGAGTACAAGACTTCGGATAGTTTTTGGGCGGAAGCGATTAACACGGCTTGTCATGCTATCAACTGATTGTATCTTCACAAGCTTCGCCACAAGACCGCCTATGAGCTCCTAATCGGTAAAAAGCCTAATGTCTCTTACTTTAGAGTTTTTGGTTGTAAGTGCTTCATTCTCAACAAGAAGCCCAAAAGCTCTAAGTTTGCATCTAAAGTTGATGAAGGTATCTTTCTTGGTTATGCCTCAAACGCTCATGGCTATCCTGTCCTCAACAAAACCACCGGTTGCGTTGAAGTCACGTGTGACTTGACGTTTGATGAATCTAATGGCTCTCAAGAGGAGCAAGTTGATGAATTGTGTGTAGGCAAGGAAGTACCCGCTGAAAAGGCTATAAGGAGAATGGCCATTGGAGAAATCAAGCCTCAGGAAGAAGATGATGATGACTGCGAAGTTGAACAAGCACCAAGCCCAAACCCCGCTGCGAACCCCGGAGTATCCGGAGAAAATCCCGGAGAATCCGGATTTTTCGGAAACTCTGGAAATAAGTCCGGAAACTCCGGACCTGCTGCTGAAACCATGCAAGGCAGTCAAGAAACTGAGGATTTGATCCAGGAAGAAGATTCTGACCCACATCCAAGAGTTCAACAAAGTGTTCAACGAGATCATCCCGTTGACAACATACTTGGAAGCATCCATAGAGGGGTAACAACTCGTTCAAGATTAGCAAATTTTTGTGAACATTACTCATTTGTTTCCATGTTGGAACCTCTTAGGGTTGAAGATGCTCTTGGAGATGCTTATTGGGTGATGGCCATGCAAGAAGAGCTCAACAACTTCACTAGGAATGAAGTCTGGTCCTTGGTGGAACGCCCCAAATAAAATGTGATAGGAACCAAGTGGGTGTTTCGCAACAAACAAGATGAAGATGGCGTGGTGACCAAGAACAAAGCTAGATTGGTTGCAAAGGGGTATACTCAAGTAGAAGGCTTAGACTTTGGAGAAACTTATGCACCGGTGGCAAGACTTGAAGCAATTCGCATACTCTTAGCCTTTGCCACCCGTCACAACTTCAAGCTACATCAAATGGATGTCAAGAGTGCTTTCTTGAATGGACCAATCTCTGAAGAAGTCTACGTTGAGCAACCACCGGGATTTGAAGATCCTCAATTTCCAAACCACGTCTACAAGCTCCATAAGGCGCTCTATGGGCTCAAGCAAGCTCCTAGAGCATGGTATGAATGCTTTAGGGAATTTATCTTAAAGAAAGGCTTTCAAATAGGCAAAGCCGATCCTACTCTCTTCACTCGTAAACAAGGCAATGATTTGTTTGTATGACAAATATATGTTGATGATATCATATTTGGCTCTACTAATCAAATTTGGGTTGAGGAGTTTAGTAGGATCATGACTAAAAGATTCGAGATGTCTATGATGGGCGAGTTGAAGTTCTTTCTCGGGTTTCAAATCAAGCAACTCAAGGATGGCACATTCATAAGTCAAACCAAGTACACAAATGACATGCTCAAGAAGTTTGACATGAACAACGCCAAGCCCATCAAAACACCCATGCTGTCAAATGGACATCTTGATCTAAATGAGGAAGGTAAAAGCATCGACCAAAAGGTATATCGCTCCATGATTGGTTCTTTGCTTTACCTTTGTGCATCTAGGCCCGATATTATGCTTAGTGTGTGCATGTGTGCAAGGTTTTAAGCTAATCCTAAGGAGTGCCATCTAATGGCCGTTAAGAGAATTTTTAGATACTTGGTTCATACTCCTAACCTTGGTTTATGGTATCCTAAGGGTTCCACTTTCGATCTACTTGGCTACTCCGATTCGGATTATGCCGGTTGCAAAGTAGATAGAAAGAGTACATCCGGGACTTGCCAATTCCTTGGGAGGTCCTTGGTGTCTTGGAGTTCCAAGAAACAAAACTCCGTTGCCCTTTCCACCGCCGAGGCTGAGTATGTTGCAGCCGACGCTTGTTGTGCTCAACTACTTTGGATGAGGCTCACTTTGAGAGACTTCGGTTGCAAGTTTAGCAAGGTGCCACTCTTGTGTGACAACGGGAGTGCCATCAAGCTAGCTAACAACCCCATAAACCACTCAAGAACAAAGCATATAGACATAAGACACCATTTCTTGAGAGACCACGAAGCAAAAGGAGATATCGCTTTAAGCCATGTGAGCACCGATAAGCAACTAGCCGATATCTTCACAAAGCCTCTTGATGAACTGAGGTTTTGTGCTTTGAGGAGTGAGCTAAATATCTTGGATTCTCGTAACTTGGCTTGAGATCATGCACATGTTTGAGTGACCTAGTATAGAACTTTTGAAAGCAAAAGATTTATGAAAAGCTTGTGTTGAATTTGTTTTGAAACATTTGGATCTTTAGAGTACAACATTTGGGCTATAGTTCTCATTGCTTGTTTGTGGCTAGTCCAAAGTGTTGATACTGCTCAGGCTCACATATATCACATATACATTGTTCCAAATCTCTACAAAATCAAATTCCTTGAAAATCTGCTCGCTGGACTCAGGGGGAGCGGAATCTCCGGGGTTGAGGCTGGAAACTCCGGGTTTTCCGGATATTCCGGACCTAGCCCGGAGACTCCGGGTTGTAAAGGTATAAAAACCTTTGACCACGGTAAAAATTCCTTCTTTCACCACTACTCAGTTTCACCACGCCCCCTTCTCTCCCCCGTCGCCCCCTTCCTCTCCTTGTGCGATTTCCTCTTCCAACCGGCCAAATCGAGTGAGAGTGAGGGAGTGAAGGCCCCAAGGTGTGGAGATCAAGGATCTACTCAAGTTTCAAAGGATTCAAGCCCTCACCCCTCTCTCCTCAAGGTATATTCAAAGGAGTTTTTCCCGATCTACTTCCCTACTGTAGGTCTTGTAAGTATCCTCTTAGGGAATAGGTAGGAAATACTCCATAGACACTAGATCTGCGTTTCCTCTCAGTTTGGATGGTTAAATCTTGCTGCATTGGGATTTAGGGTTTCGGCTGCGAAACCCGGAAACTCCGGGGTTGAAGAACCCGGACTCTCCGGAATCTCCGGAGACTCCGGACTTTTTCCCGAAGTATCCGGGGTTCACACTGCAACCCTAAATCACATGTGTAGTGTGTCTCCACTTTGATAATATCTCACTTCCATATCCTTTTACCCATCCAGATGGTGAGAGTGAAGGTCGGTCGTGTCAATGAGGAGCCCTCCACCCAAAGGAGGACCAAGGCTAGGCATGACCCTGCCGCTCTACAGGCCGTGCAAGAAGCCTTAGGACATGCAGCATCTCAGCGCAGCTCTAGGCCAAGGCGAGGTGACCCTCCTCCCTCCTATGCCGAAGGGAGTGAAGAAGAAATAGAAGAGGAGGAGGAGGAGAGAACGTAAAGTGATGATGATGAGGTAGAAGATGAGACATATGAGCAGTCTCCAGAGCCTCCTCGTCGCCATGGAAAGGGGCCAGCAAAAGAAAAACCCCGCTACAAGCCCCATCCCAAAAAGAGCCATCAAGCCCCATATGTCCACCAAAGCTTCCCAGCTACTCGAGTTCCTCCTAAACACAAGCAAGGAGTAGCATCCCACATCTGCCCCAAAACTCCTCCTAGACTCATTCCTACACTCCCACAAAATGTCCGAGTCGTTGACACTCCTATCAAGCTAAGGGACCCCGGTTCCGTTCTTGGATTTGCAGAACATATGATTAGGGACTATTCAAGGAACTCTCTAGCAGTGAGGGAGCAAAGAGAGGAGAATGTCTATTTGTATCTCAAGGGAGAAGGACTAGAGGCAAGGTTTTGGTGTGACTTTCATAGGGATTTCTATCAAACCGTCATCCGCAATCCCAAGCTAGCCTCCAAGAACATGGCTCCAATCGTGCCAATGAGGTACATTGATTGGAAGTATTATGAAGAGCTGAACAACACCGTGTTCAACTCCATCATTGACAAGTGCAAGGAAGTTGGCCTCTATGACATCATGGGTTTTAGGTACAATTGGAATAAGGAAATTCTTGCTCAATTCCATTGCTCATACTACTTCAATCCCCATGACAACACCATCACTTGGAAAACTCAAGGACAAAAGTGCACCATTGTTTACATGACCTTCTATAGGCTCTTGGGACTTGGCTCTAAGGATGAGAGGCGCTCTCCCGTGCACAATGAGGACAAGTACAAGCCCAAAGAGCTCCCCTTCATGTTTCCTACCCGAGATTTGGCTATTGAGGGCAAGGCGGACCAACTCAATCCCTACTACTACTACTATCTCAATCAATTCTTTCGTGCCACTATTGATCCTAAGATAGGAGATGCCACAGCCTTGAGGTACTATGCTCCAAATCTTCTCAATAGGATGGCACCGGATGAAGAAGGATTTTGTATCTTTGACTTCATTTGGAATGAGTTGAGGAGGGCCATGAACGATCCAATGAAGCACCTTCCTTATGCCCCCTATCTCATGTACATGATTGAGAGAGTCACAAATGTCCGCTATCCCAAGGATGTTGTCCATGAGCCATTTCGCCACCTCCGTGATCGTGCAAAGAGGCCTCCCAAAGGCCGTAAGTATGTTGGATCGTCGAGTGCAGCTCCTCACCATGATGATTTGCCCGCTGCTCGCTCCTCTCCTCCACCTCCCCGTCGGCACCGTGGCTCCATGATAAAAAAGGTGCTCAAGAGCATTTTCAACATGTGCAAGACTATAGCCACAGAGACAAATGAGAACCGCCGGGACATCATCGAGATCAAGTCTTACCTTGGCCTTCCCACCGATCCCTACCGCGAGCTTCCCGAGTTTGATGACCCCTTTGCGGAGTGGGACGCCCAAGGTGCCCAAGAGGACGAAGAGGAGGAGGGCAGTGAAGAAGAAGAAGAGGAGGAAGACGACGACTCCGAGTGACTCAGCTGCTCCACACTTCCTTTTTGGCGCTTGATGCCAAAGGAGGAGTGAAGTTATCTCTATTTATGTGCTTGTGGATCAATGAACTTTATTGTATTTGAATTTGGAACTTGGCTTGTAATAACTTTAATTTCGTATGTGTGAGACTATGTGAGCTTGAGAAATTTGGTTGTGTGCTTGTGATGATTTTCTCTGCTTTTTATCTGCTAAGGACAGTTTATGCTAGATTGAAAAACTGTGTGATATCTGTTTTTCTGCTGCTGTGCTGAAGCCCGGAGAGTCCGGACTTTTTCCCGGAGAATCTGGATTTTCCGGACACTCCGGACCTGGCCCGGAGACTCCGGACCTCTCAGCACCAGAATTCTTTTCTCCTTCTTGTTAAATGCATAACCTGTCATGAGCATTTCACTTTTGATTTGTTGCACGTCACAATCACCCCACTGTTGTAATACTCTCTTGTTCCTCTTGTTGTGCAAAATTTTGGTCCTAATAGGACCATTGATATTCAAGATCAAAATGCACATATTAAGTATTACGAAAGTTTTTAATACACATTGATTATCTCTTATATAACTTAAGTGTGTTGTCATCAATCACCAAAAAGGGGGAGATTGAAGAGTATCTTGGCCCCCTAAGTGGGTTTTTGTGGTTTAATGACACACACCTAAATAGCTAATGAATTTATCTAGTCCATGAGCAGGTATTAAAATTATGTATGGCATCAAGCACAACTCGTTGATGTACAAAAAGGAAAGTGGTGCTCTAAAGGATTCCTAAGAAGGCTTATTTATTTTTTAATTTTGAATTTGAGTCTTAGGAACGCCGTACTATCAAGAGGTACAGGAATTATGTCTCCCAAGAGTCGAACAGGTGCTCTAGTTGCTAAATCAAAACTTATGAGAGACACCTTTGCACCAACACATTCACGAGGAATTTTTCTTGGGTGCTGGCCTTGGAAGGTCGGAGTATCCGTGTTTACCCCAGAGACTCCGGACTTCCCGGAGTTTCCGGGTTTACCCCGGATACTCCGGGTCATAAAGCCTCAACGGCTATATTCTGGGTGAGGGGGTATAAAATCCCCCTCCACCCCTTCATTTACTCTTCTTCCCCTGCCATTTCGTGCTGAACAGTTGCAAACCTCTTTTACTCCCCTTCTTCTCCCCTTGGCTCAAGGTTGGTGAGATTTGTTGTGGGATTTAAGAGGATTTGAGAGCAAGGGCTTGGAGAGTGCTAGTGAGCTGATTTCCCATCTCTAGAGCACCTTGTTCTTCGCTTGGTTGGCAAAATTCGTGTTTGTTACTCTTGGAGCCTTGAGCTCCTAGCCGGCTTGGCGTTGCCTTGGAGCATCCAAAGATTGTGGCTGCCCAAGGAAGTTTGTATCACCCTGACATTGAGTAAGTAACTCTAGCTTGATCTTTGTGGTCGCTAGAGGGAGGAAAGTGACCTAGGTGTAAAGGTCCACCCTTCGTGGGTACCTCAACGGAGACGTAGACCTCAAGGTGTGAGGTTGAACTCCGGTAACAAATCCTTGTGTCTCTTGTGCTTGTTCATCTTGTTGTATGCTTGTTTCTTGCTTGAACTCATATCTAGGGTTTGGTGCCGATCTACTTCATGTTGAGGTTCCTACAAGATTTGAGTGGATAAACAGGCTTGTCTCATCCCAGTGCATAACCTATTTTCACAGATTTACTTTTGAGCAAGTTTAATTTCTGTCGATTTAAATCTCTCCCTAGCAGGCCGGAATATCCGGACATTTTCCCGGATTCTCCGGATTTCCCGGAGTATCCGGAAAAATATCCGGAGTCTCTGGACCTGCATCTGACAACTGCGAAAAAGTTTGTGATTTTCAGGTTCGACTATTCACCCCCCTCTAGTCGACATCTTGATCCTTTCAGCTTCACTCGAGGATGCTAGGACTAGAGTGGCTGAGCTAGAAACACAGGTGCTTGATAGCAAGCTTGAGATTGATTCCCTTAAGGCTAGCCCTGTTGTTTCGGATGAGGTTGATCGTGCTGATTGCTCCATCTTTCTTGCTGATCTTGCTTTGTTCAAGGAGAAGCATGCCTCCAAGTGTGAGGAACTAGATGTGCTTAGGGTTGAAGTGGCTGAGCTTAAATCTAGACCTGCTTTGCTAGGTGCTTGCACTTCTTGCCCTGTTTTGCATGCTAAGATTGATGAGATGCATGTTTACACTGCTTCACTTGAGGCTAAGCTGAAAGAACCAATGCCTACTTCTTGCTCTACCTGTGAAATGCATGCTTTGAAGAATTTGGAACTTGCGCATTATGTTGATCGCTTGCAGGATGAGAATGATGAGCTGAGAAAGTTGATGGGTTGGTTGTCTGGTCATGAGCCTCAGTTGAGGATGATGATCGAGGCATTTAAGAGGCAGGATGGTGAGGGGCTTGGGGCAAACAAGGTTGGTGAGGGAAGTGGAGAGAATATCCTAGAGCCACCAAAAACCCACCACAAAAATGATTTCCCTCCTAAACCTAACCATCTTAGGAACCGACTAGACACAACCCCAGCTCCACCCGTGTTTCCCACACATACAAATGATCTCCAAAAGCCTATCAAGTTTGTGAGCACAAGTGTTCTTTGGGAAAGAGAGTGAGAAGGCTAGTGAGGAGGAACCGGTGGAGAAGTCGAGTGGAGAGAAACCAAGTGAGCAGCCCCAATCCAAGCCAAAACCTAAGCTTGTCAGGTTTAATTGTGGCTATTGTGGGAGATATGGCCATAAAGATGAGTTTTGCTTCAAGAGGAAGCGAGAGGAAAGAATGGCGAAGGAGTGGGCTAACAAGGACAAGTATCACCCCTCCAGTGGTGTACTTGAGCCTCATGTGCAGATGCCCAGGGCCAAGGCAAGTGTGAGGACAGTTCCGGCTTGGGGAGAGCGAAAGAGTGCAGGAGGTGTTGCTGGAGGAGTGAAACCGGTCAGACCGGTTTTGAAACTGGTCAGACCGGTTTGGGGTCTGCAGATTGGCAACTTTGGTTTTCGTGCTCGTGAGGAGTCTCGGTTTGTCTCTGGTGGTCGTGGTTCTGGTGGTTGGTCTGCAGAGTCAGCAGGTGGTCAGTTTGCTAGGCGTTCTCCCTCTCGTGCTCAATACGGGAATGGGAGGAGTCGTAGCTTTGAGATGGAGAGGAGGGACGATCCACGGTTCTCCTTTCGTGGTTTTGGCCCTCCTCCAGGCAGAGAGGGTTGGTTCCCTCATGGTGGTTACAGTGGTGGTGTTCGTGGAGGTAGCTTTGGTAGGAGAGATGACTTGGTTTGTGCTAACCCCACTTTCGAGCAAATGGCTCGGCACTGGTTTTGCTCTTTTGGTACTAACCCCAGTGCTGAGTCGTTTGTTCGCTCACGTGCTCATTTTTGAATTCCAGGTGGGAGACTTGAAGAACATTCGGTTGATTGGATCCGGTTGCTCGAGGCATATGACCGGAGATAGGGGGTGGTTCTCAAGTCTCGTCCCGGTGGTGACAAAGAGGTACATCACTTTTGGGGACAATGGGCGTGGGCGTGTTCTTTCGGAAGGTGAGATTAAGGTGAGTGACAAGATCACTCTCAGGCGTGTTGCTCTTGTTCAATCGCTGGGTTACAATCTGCTTTCTGTGTTCCAGCTGTTGGATGAGAGTTTTGAGGTGTTGTTTCGTCCTGGTGGTTCTCGGATTTTGGATTCTCGAGGGGACCTTGTCTGTATGGTCGTTCCCGAGGGTCAGGTGTTTCGTGCTGATTTTTCTCAGTCTTCGGGTGTGGAGCGTTGTTTCTTGGCTAGTTCTTCGAGTGAGTTGTGGAAGTGGCATAGGAAATTGGGTCACTTGAGCTTTGACCTTTTGTCTCGCTTGAGTAAACTCAATTTGGTCTGAGGATTGCCACAGTTGAGGCTTGAGAAAGAGTTGGTTTGTGCGTCGTGTAGGCATGCCAAGATGGTAGCCTCTTCTCACCCGCCTCTCACCGATGTGATGACTGAGCGTCCATGCGAGCTGCTCCATATGGACCTTGTTGGCCCAGCTTGTGTGCGATCTGCGGGTGGGAAGTGGTATGTCCTTGCTGTGGTGGACGACTATTCTCGGTATGCGTGGGTGTTCTTTCTCGAGGATAAGGGGGAGACGTTTGGTTTTGTTCGAGATCTAGTCTTGAGGTTGAGGAACGAGAGGCACGGAGATGCCATACGACCAATCCGCAGTGATAATGGCTCGGAATTCAGAAACTCTCATTTTGAAACCTTTTGGCATGACTTGGGTCTTGAACACCAGTTTTCGAGTCCGTATACACCTCCCCAGAATGGTGTTGTGGAAAGGAAGAACAGGACCTTGTGCGAGATGGCTCGGACGATGCTTGATGAGCATAGGACTCTGAGAAGTATTGGGCTGAGGCGGTGAATACCGCGTGCTATGTGTCGAACAGGATCTACCTCAGAGTGCATAAGAAGAAAACATGCTACAAGCTGATGCACGGTCGCACACCCAAGGTGAGTCACTTCCATGTCTTTGGTTGTAAGTGTTTCATTCTGAAGAAAGGGAAGAAGCTGGATAAGTTTGAGGCTAGGTCTATCAATGGTATTTTCTTTGCTTATGCATCTCATTCTAGAGCATATCGTGTGCTCAATCTTGAAACTAACCAAATCGTGGAGACTTACGAGGTAACCTTCGACGAAACACAGCCACATAGTCAGATTGTCTTTGAGTGTGCAGGTGATGATGAGCTTGGCGAGGAGATCTTTCAGGAGGAGCATGAACTTGGAGATGATGAAGATGGCGGTGTGGTGCCCCCGGCTGAACATGTACCCACTACTTCGACTACGGTGGTGGACAGACCCTCTCCTACACCTACGACGACAAATCAAGATAGAGGAGAAGCTGTTGTTGAGGGGGAGGTAGCATCGAGGCGAGAACCTCCCCAGCGAGTACAAGTGGATCACCCAGCTTCGAGGATCATTGGCGACATGAATGAACGTACTACACGGTCGAGGGTTCGGAACAATTCTCATTTCGCTCATGCTGCATTTGTTGCTACATTTGAGCCCAAAGACATTGGACACGCACTATCTGATCACAATTGGGTTAATTCGATGCATGAGGAGTTGGAGAACTTTGAGAGGAATCAAGTTTGGGAGTTGGTTGACCCTCCTCCAGGGTCTAAGCCGATTGGTACAAAGTGGGTGTGGAAGAAAAAAGAGGGAGAGAAAGGTGAAGTTGTGAGAAACAAGTTGAGGCTTGTTGCTCAGGGGTTCAGTCAGAAGGAGGGGATCGACTACGAGGAGACCTTTGCTCCCGTAGCCCATTTGGAGGCAATAAGGATCCTTCTAGCCTTTTCCATGGCTAAAGGGTTCAAGTTGCACCAAATGGATGTGAAGAGTGCTTTCCTGAATGGTGTGTTGGAGGAAGAAGTGTATGTGAGGCAACCACCGGGGTTTGAGAGTGAGAAGTACCCCCACCGGGTGTACAAGTTGAGGAAGGCGCTTTATGGGCTGAAGCAGGCGCCTAGAGCTTGGTATGGCAGGTTGAGGGGGTTCTTATTTGAGAGAGGTTTTGAGATGGGGAAGGTCGATCAGACCTTGTTTTTTGCGAGGCGGGGGCGAGATATCCTGATTGTGCGGGTGTACGTGGATGATATTGTCTTTGGTGGCTCGTCTAACTCTCTTGTTGCAAGGTTTGCAGAGGATATGAGCAGGGAATTTGAGATGAGCATGATGGGCGAGTTGCAGTTCTTTCTCGGGCTACAAATCAGACAATGAAAAGAAGGAACATTTGTGCACCAAGCAAAGTACACCAAGGACATTGTGCGGAAGTTCAAGATGGAGGATTCCAAGGCTATGACGACGCCGATGAGTACGACTACAGCTCTTGATGCGGACGAGGAAGGTGAACATGTGGACCAGAAGGAGCACCGAAGCATGATCGGGTCACTCGTCTACTTGACGGCGACGAGGCCGGACATCCAGTTCTCGGTATGTCTGTGCGCTCGTTTTCAAGCGTTCTCAAGGACTTCGCATCGGCAAGCGGTCAAGCGAATTTTCAGGTACTTGCGTCACACTCCCGACTTCGGCCTTTGGTATTCCGCATCCTCTTCTTTGGCGCTTCATGGTTTTTCGGATGCGGATTTCGCCAGGTGTTGGTTGGATAGGAAGTCCACTTCTGGGACTTGCCAGTTTTTGGGTTCTTCTTTGGTGTCTTGGTCTTCCCGCAAACAGTCGAGTGTTGCTCAATCCACTACTGAGGCAGAGTACGTTGCCGCTGCTAGTTGTTGCTCTCTGCTCCTTTGGATTTCATACACCATGAGTGACTTTGGTGAGGAGTATACCCATGTCCCACTTCAATGTGATAGCACCAGTGCCATGAGTGTTGCAAAGAACCCAGTGCTCCATTCCAAAACCAAGCACATAGAAGTGAGGTATCATTTTCTGAGAGACAACGTAGAGAAAGGAAAGATAGATTTGATCAATGTACCCACACATGACCAACTAGCTGATATTTTCACCAAACCCCTAGATCAAGAAACTTTCACTCGTTTGCGAGGGGAGCTTGGTGTGTGTTTGATTTCTTGAGTTGGGTGTGTGGGAGCTCTTTTGTAGCATATGTATAGTTTCCTTTGTGCATTTCTTGCATTTGGCATGACATATGTAACATGATGTATAGGCATCCTTGTATCTTAGATCGCATGCATTTTGTATCATATGCATTTTGTAGGAAAAGCTTCTCTCATATACATTAATCACCATGACGTGCTATATATGATCTTGTGAGCTAGTTTGGTATGCTATTGTTAGTTTGGCTTAGCTCTTGATGATCTTGATTTATATCCATGGTTGATGGCTATGCTTTTGAAAAATGTCACATATATGCTCTCTCATGTGTAAATGCCTTTATATAATCTTGACATGCTTTAGTGGCTTGGTTATGCTTAATTTGTGGTTGGATAGCTAGTTTATTGATCATATGGGGCCAAAGGCTCATTTGCCATCATGAATGTTTAGCCCTCTTGCTTTATCTTATGGAGGGGCATAAGTTCCTTTTTGTCGCAAAGACATTTCATGTACCAATTATAAATCTGAAAATGAAATGAAAAATGCTTGGAAAATGTGCTCCCATGTCATATGTGCTGAATTTAATTTGCTTTGGGTGCTAAATCGTTGCATGATGCCTACCAATGAGAAGTCTCATACATAGAAGTAGGCACATGGCTCGGTGGCTTTGACATGACATGAGGTGCTTGTGGGTGTTTGTGATGGTCTTATGATTAGAATGGTTGTCCTAGCATGAAGTTTGTGTGGCTTTGCCATTTTGGCATGTTTTGCTCATGTTTATGTTTTTGCTTATGAGAGAGTAACTTTTCGCAAAATTACTCAAATCCTTGTTAGCCTTGTTCAATGGTTGTGAAACTTGGTGATCATGTAGTTGAGGTCATTATGAACATGTAGAGTACCTAACTTGCTCATTTGGACTTGTGTAGCTCCTTGTGATGAATTTTGTATACTTGAGAAGCTCTAGGTTGCATTTGTTTCACTTTTGAGCCTTGATTCATGCATTGGCAACAAGGGGAGAAAGTAAGGCGGAGAAAAGTTGCATTGCATCCCTGGAACCTATCCCAAGAGTCAAGGGGGAGCTTGTGTATTTCTTTTGCTTTTTTGGCTTTTGGGGGTGTAGTCTGCTGGGTGAAACCGGTCTGACCGGTTTTGGAAACCGACCTGACCGGTTTGTGCCCAGGGTTGGCACTTGTGCAGGGGGAGCTCTTGTGTGTTTTGGTGGTTTGTGCTCTTTTCTTGAGCATGGTTTTGTCTCGGATGTGTCGAGCTGTTGCCCTTGCCTAAGGGGTCCGAGATTTGTCTTCTTCAAGTGATCTTGTTCTTTGCTTTTCTCGGCTTTCAATCGCTTGTTGAAGTTTCTTTTTATTCGTTTCTTTTCTTTTTCCTTTTCTCTGTGGTTACCAAATGTGGGTGTTGTCAATGCACTCATCAAGGGGGAGATTGAGGACCATGTGTGGTTCGAGGACCGGTGGATGGTCGCTTCCTTGTGTGATGAGTGATTGACAACGTTGTGTGGACTGATTCTTGGCTAAGTATTGTAGGTGCAGGTTGCGGCTTGACTCGTGTTGGTACAGGTGAAGAACAAGCGCAAAAGGTCGTTACCGGTGAGGCCTCCATGTGTGGAGAAGACAAGTAGGCTTCGTTCGAGGGACCCGATGGCCGGCGTGGTCAAGTGCGGGCCGCATGGTGGCAAGAACAACAAGATGAAGTTGGTGGACGGTTTCTTGGTTGAGCCACAAAACCAAGGTCGAGCCGGGACTTCGTGGGAGCCGAGTCATGAGTGGTGATTGGTGGAGGCTACATCAAGTTCGCGGGGTTTGCGGTGGTTCACCAGAAAATCACCGTGTTACTCGGCTGAGCCACAAAGCCGAGGCCGAAGACCGGGCATGGCTGTCTGGCCAAAATCAGCCTGACTGGTTTGGAGAACCGGTCTGACCAGTTTGGGGTCGCAGGGCACCGGAAGGTTCGAGGCGGAGGACACGCGTCGGGATCGCAAGGCTTGCGTCCAGGCTACGCGAAGTGCGGTCGCTGGGCATCCATCCGATGGTGCTACGAAGACAAATTCCCAAAGTGCCCTTGGTGGGTGTGTATCTTAGTTTAGGCTTTAGGGGCATTTTAGTCTTTCGGCTTGTCTCCATATAACCCAAGGGGTGTGAGGATGGCGGCCAACTCTTGGAACCCTAGTTCATTTGCTTTCCTATTTTCCCTTCCTATTTTCTTAGGTTTTCCATAGGACTAGCTTGAGAGCTTCATGGTGAGATCTTGTTGAGAGGGTTGGATGGTCGGGCGGCAAGCTTGACCTTGTATGAACCTTTGTGGCTTGTATAGATGATTCGGCGTGGTTCCTCAAGGTTTGGATGTGTTGTTCCCGGTTGTTTTTGGTGGTGATTTTCGGTGCCCTCTCTTGGTGATTTTCTTGGGTTGTTTTCGGGAGCTTGCTCTTGGGGATTTGATGGGGGAAATTTGTGGGAACCCTTCGTGGTTCTTTGGGCTGTGATTCCCCTCCCAAATCTGTGAGTTAAGGGGCTCGATTTCGGTGGTTTTGGAGTTCTAGGGTTAGAGGTGTTTGTGAGGGTTGACTTTTGATTCCTCTTGATTGAGCTGGTTTTGGGGACCGAGCTTCTAGCCAAGGGTAGCCCACGAGGTACCCCATCTATCCCCAAAGTCTCACTTTGATCCGTGGAACGAATCGGGAGATCGATTGAAAGGTGTGTTGAGTTTTTCCCGCGAGCTGTGTTCTTCCCTACTGTCCAGGCAAAAACCGGCCTGACCGGTTTCCCAAACCGGTCTGACCGGTTTCGCCCTGTGGGCTGTCGAGAAGGGTTTTTGAGCAAGGAAGTCTCTGTTGCACCATGGCTTCATTTGTTCAGATGTGGAAAGGCTCTTGAGGTGTTTGAGTCTTTGGGGAGTTTCTGGACAAAATCGGTCTGACCGGTTTGCCAAACCGGTCCGACGGTTTCCCTCCCCTCGCGTGAGGCTAAGTCCAACAGAAGCGGTCTGACCGGTTTCAGAAACCGGCCTGACCGGTTTGGGCTGCCAGTAGCCGTGTCGTGTGTGTGTTTCCGCTGCGTGTGTGCTGTGGCTGTTGGTTGGGTCTTGCTCCTAAGTTCAGTAGCACTTCAGTGGCTAAGTGACCTTGGCAAGAGAAGCTTGCGGAGGTGCATGAGTGAAATCTGGTTCATAGGCCGAATTCTTGAATAGAATTTTTATCGGCTCCCATTCACTCCCCCCCTCTCTGGCTCGCCGTTTCG
This sequence comes from Cenchrus americanus, assembly GCA_947561735.1. NCBI lineage: Eukaryota > Viridiplantae > Streptophyta > Magnoliopsida > Poales > Poaceae > Cenchrus > Cenchrus americanus. Next base: position 254,000,631 of record OX387241.1, read on the forward strand.
GTCCTTCAGCAGCTCCACGCCGTAGTGGTAGCACAACGCGCGCATGAAGCGGCTCGCCGGCGCCGCGAAGCCGCGCTCGTGAAAGCGGATGAAGCTGACGATGTAGCCGAACGGCGGGTTGGGCTCCCGGTCCCTCGCTGGCAGCTCGATCCACGCCGCGGGACGCCCATCCTCATTCGCCGCAAGCTGGCCGGCGGTCACCAACTCGCTGAGGGCTAGCCTTGTCGCCGTCGAGCGCGGCCATGGCAGCGGATCGATGATGGTGATGGACTGCGGAGGAGCCATACGGATTGGCGAAGGGGCATGGAGCGCGAAGCGAGTGCTGTGCGACGGCGACAGAGCAAGTGCGGCTCTGGGTCAGAAGCGGAAGGGGCGAGGACGACAGACGCTAAGTGTTGAGGTAAAGATTCGCCTCGCCTCCCCCCTTGGATTTATAGATCCATGGAGCTAGGCTCCCCGGAACGCACGCCCTGCGTGCATTAACTGCAGGCGAACGACCCAGCCACTCACGGGCGGGACCCACCACGACCGAGGCAACTGAGCACACGCACGCGCGCTATCATTACGGCGTGGCAACCGAAGAGCCGCGACGGGCCGTCATGTCCGCCCGCCCATGTCGTCCTGAAAAGGCGCGCCCGCGGCGTAGAACTGTGGCCGCGATTGTGGGCATTAAATGGCCCGGTCCCTTACCAAGTAAGGATGACCCTGGAGCGGCCCAAGCACGAGACTCGAAAAATTCTGACCCTCGGAGGGTGCGATTACTGACCAGTGGCCTCGAAGCCCGCTCAGCGTGAACGGGCGCCACAGGTGCCCTCGATATACAAAGTTTACTTTTCAGCGGTTCGGGGGCCGGCCCGGCTGAGAACCCTCGAAACCTGTAGATGCGAAAAGTCGGGGGCACCCAGCTGCCGCCCCGCAACGACCCTACTGATCAGGGGTTCGAAACCTGACCCTCGAGGGGTTCGAACAGGTGCCCCAGATCGCCAGAGTCAGGGACGACGAGGGCACGCACATTCGAGCCTATCCTCGAGCCTACCGGCTCGAGGGCACCCCACATGTCGTGTTCGAGAGCCAGCGAGGGCAGCTAGTCGGGGGATCCCATCGAGGGAGAGCTTCCGCGCCCTCGGTCCTTAGCAAACGGGACCGAGCCCCACCTAGCAAACCCGCGCAAGCGCTTTTATGGATGAGTCTCCAGACCACGAGCCTACCCTTATCGAATGGGGCATGGGTGTCCACTCGAACCACCCGATAGCAGCGCGACGAGGAATCCGCAATCCGCGACCCGATCGATGGGTATTGTGGAAACCTCACCCTCCGTCCCGCGGAGGGACGGCGAGGGCGCGTTTAAAACAAGACGGAGAGCTCGCCCCGATCGCCTCAAACTGAGGACCAGGAGCGTCCCGGTGGTCGATGGATGACCGCTCCTCAGTGATGAGTGATTGACAACGGGTGTTGGATTGACTCTTGGCTTAGTGCGCAGGTGTAGGCTGCGGCCTAGTTCGTGTTGTTGCAGGTGAAGAACGGGCGCGAAAGGTCTTCAGCCTTGAGGGGCCTCCGGAGATGGAGTGACAAGTAGGCTCGGTTCGAGGGACCCGGTGGACGGCGGGGCCCAGGTGCGGGCCACATGGTGGCGATACGAGCAAGATGAAGTCATGGACAATCGAGTCGGTGCCTTGTGGAGGTCGAGTCAAGTGGTTTGGCGGGAGGCCGCATCGAGCACGCGGGGTTTGGTGGTTTGCCCACAAAACCATCGGAGGACGGTTTCTTGGTTTGGGCCTCAAAACCAAGTCCGAGGGCCCAACACGACGGAGACGAGATCCGGGCGTGTCGGGAAGCTTCGAGGCGGAGGACACGCGGTGGGATCGCATGGCTTGCGTCGGGAGGACGCGGGGTGCGGCAAAGGCGTGGCCGTCCGATGGCAAGACCCACAAACATTACCTAAATGCCCCTACGTGGGTTGTATTGCTTGTAGTTAAGTTAGGGGTAGTCGAGTCATTTACCACTCCGGCGGGACTCGATATATGAGCCATGAGTGTGTGTGGATGGCTCTCTCTCTCCGCGACTTAGGGTTTCATTTCCCCCCTCCCATTTCTCATTTTCGTAGCTATTTTCTTCTCCATTTTCTCTAGGCTAGCATGAGAGCTTCATGTGAGATTTGTTGAGAGGGATGGATGCTAGGGCGGCATGCTAGACCTTGTGAATCTTTCCTGGTTTGTATAGAAGATTTGGAGTTGTGTTTTTCGTGGTCTTTTTGTGCTTGTTTTCGTGCCTTTGTTCTCGGTGTGATTCCGTGGATTTGAGTGGGTTGCTCCCCGGATTTCTTTGAGGGAAACATGGATAGATGTCTTGTGCATCTTTGTGATTGATCTTGTGCCCTCAAACGCCGGGAAACCACTTCGATTCAAGGATTTCCGTTCGGTGCTCTAGCTTTTGGTGGTGCTCAAAGGATTCGCGATTCCCGGTGATTTAGGGAGTTAGGAGGCAAGATTTTTGGGCTATAGAATCCTTGTGTGACGCTTTTCAAGTCCCCAAACCCTTGTCTCCACAGCTTCAACCGTTTGGGAAATCCGATGATGATTTGGGGGAGTTGACCTTCGAGGTCGGGCTGTTTTTCTGCTCTTTCCGTGCCTCGCGGACGGTCCGCGTCGTCCTGGCGGACGGTCCGCGCCGCACGTGTTCGTCAGGTGTTCGCGTTCTTGCTCGCCTTTCGTTTCGATCCGTCGTGGTTTTGAGTTTTGGTTGGACGAAGTTTCGGACGGTCCGCGTGTGCTGGGTGGACGGTCCGCGGGTGCCTGGCGGACAGTCCGCGTGCTCCCCGCGGACGGTCCGTTATTCGCGGTGCGTCTCTGGTGGTTCTGTGTGTTTTATCGGATGGTCCGCGGCATAGTGCCGGACAGTTCGCGATGTTGGTGCGGACGGTCCGCGGCAGCAGGCCGGACGGTCCGCGTGGCCGTGCGGACGGTCCGCCCCTCCCCGGCCGGACGGTCCGCCGAGCTCTGTGTGCTTTGCTTCTTGGTTCGATTCCTTCCTTCCTTTCTTGTGCTTCCGCGTGTGCTTCAAGGAATCGTTCCTAGGACTAGAGGTTGATCCATAACCTCGTTGTCTTGGCGATTGGTGTGTGATTCGATCCATTGCTTGTGTGTGACCGGGATTTGACTAGGGTATAGGCCGGGTTCTTTGAGAAGAATTTTTACCGGCTCCTATTCACTCCCCCCTCTCTAGTCGCCATCTGATCCTTCACAAACGGGCCCAGGCTCGGGGGCTCAATGCACGGCTACACCTCCTGGGGTGCACCGAACACGAGAGGTACTAGTTGTGCGCGCGTGACTGAAGCCGGCTGAAACATCACCGATGCCGGTTGAAACAAATACCACGCACACTGGTAAAAACTCAAGAAAAAACCCCTGCAGGAGCACTCACGCTCCTGCAGGGCTTCAGGGGCTAGACCCGCAGGTCCGCTGACGTGGCCCCACGGAAACGACATTGGCAACCAGGAAGGAAAAACGTCCCATCAGCAGGCTCCAGCATCTGCGGGACCCTGACGGGTACACCCACAGATGCTTGGGGGCTACTGTCGGGGACAGCCATAAGGGTCCCCCTTGATAACCGGGGGAAACCCGCTTAAAACCTGCAAAAAATGCAAATCATGAATTAACTCACGCACCTAAAACACATACAAGACACGACCACGCCCCTGGTGGCCCCCGCGGCTCGCTAGGGCGGCATAGCGGGACACCCCTCGAGTGAGGTCCGCCTCGCTCGAGGGTTAGACGCTCCCTCGGGCGAGGTCCGCCTCGCTCGAGGGCTTAGCCCCCCCTCGGGCGGGGTCCGCCTTGCTCGAGGGCTCAACCCCGCTGTTGGGGAATTCAGGAAAACCCGTCACCCTCGAAACGTCGAGTTTAACAAAATTCTTATGATGTGTTTTCAGGGGCAAAGCATTCGTGATTTTCAGGAATCTTGGACCTGCAAAGCCTCGGAATTGCGAACATGCGATTTTCGGGAATCTAGAACACGTGAAGCCTCGGAGTCGCGAACATGTGATTTTCGGGAATCTTGAATCTGCGAAGCCTCGGAATCGCGAACATGCGACTTTCGGGAATCTTGAACCTGTGGAGCCTCGGAGTCGCGAACATGCGGAAGTCTGGAATCTCGAACGGGCGAAGTCATGAACTTCAGGAGACAAGAAATTCAAGAATATGTTGGAAGTCTGGTTCGGAAGTCACGAACGGGGAAATTCACGAACCGGTTAGAAGCAAAGTCAAAGTTGTTGTCCCAAAAAGTCCGGGTTTAGTGTGTGAACTGATGGCAAGCTTGTAAATGTATGAGATGTAAATGACATTCATGTATGTGTTCACATTAGGAATATTCTTCGGGCGCAAGGGTGTTTTCGGAATGTAAAAGTCCCTTCGTCTCCCTATAAAAGGGGGTTGCGAGGGCACGTGTAAACGGATTCATTGCTTTTGGAAATTTGTGCCTCGAGCGGGAGATTCTCAGTCTCTCACAACTTTGTTACTGCTTCATTACTGCTGTTGAACGTGCTTACTGTTCCGTCTCTCTCTCGTGTTCGGGGAACCCGTCCGGTTTTTCGGATACCCCCCAACATTGGCGCCCACCGTGTTTCAGCCGAAGAACAGCTCACGATGCCACCACAGAAGAAGTCCAAGAAGAACATTCTAGCTAAGACAAATCGAGAAGATCACCATCCTCCTCAAGGGAATGAAATCTCTTTCATCCCTGAACCTTCCAACACCACAGATCAAGGGCGGAGAGCAAGGCTTGAAGCTCTGATGAAGGCAAGAGCTGAGAAGACAGCACACACTCAAGAACAAACTGCTGAACAACAAACGCATGAGAACATTGATGATGATGATGCAAGCATTTCAGATGTTCCATGACACAACAGCTGAAGCATCAGCTTTGTACAACTGCAAGCAGAAAGACAGAGAGCCACTGCGGAACTTTGTGAGAAGATTCATGCAGCAGAGATCTCAAATCCCAGAAGCTGATGAAAGAACAACGATCAATGCGCTAATCAAGGGCCTGACTCCACGGCCAACAGCTTCGCATCTGACTAGAAAGAAACCCAAGACGGTTGAGGAACTTTTTCATGAACTGGAGGAATACATCTTGTCTGATGATGATCATCGCAAGAGGGTTGCCGAACGAAACGAAGCAAGACAGGACAATAGAGAAATGACCTGGAGAGCTCAATCCCAGAATCCACGAAATGTCAACAATGTCGAAAATCCACAGCCTGACCAAAACAGCAGGCCAAGCACCAGAGGAGGGTTCATGCCCAGAGGAAGGAGAAGAGGAAGAAGACCCCCGAGGCACACGAATGATAACCCGAAAGACCCATACTTCTATTGTCAGTATCATGGGAGGGGACACAACACCGAAGGGTGCCCAGAAACAAAGAAAAACATGGCAAGAATCCAGCAAGAAAAAGCGCTGATGAGCATCACATCCTCAATGCTAGGCCAGTTTCGCCCGAATTTCTGGCAGCCGCAATTCATGAACTCTCAATAAAGTTCAGTCCCAGTTCAGCAGTTCTCACAACCATAGTCATCGTGACAACCATCGTTGCAGTTTTTCCCCCAGTCACAGGCAATCCAATCAATCCAACAACCACAATCAGTTCGGGAAATCTTGCCACCACCCCAGAAAATTCGTCAAGGCCTTAGTCAGGTACAGGACCTCAGAATTCCAAAGCATTGCCGTCTTTCGGGACTATCATGCCAATCACAGGAGGGTCAGCCATGGAGTTCGAGACTAAGAAGCAAAGAAGCAACTACTTCAGGTCTGTGAACACCATCATCAATGAAGGTCCAGCTGCACGTCCGGAATGGGCAAAGGTGCCAATCACCTTCACAGAAGAGGATTTCAGGCTGAAATCTGCGATTCATAATGATGCCATGGTTATCGAGGTAAACATAGCTAGGTGGGTCATTGGAAAAGTCCTAGTTGACAACGGAAGTTCAGCAGATATCTTGTTCCTGAAGACTTTCGAAAAGATGAATCTGAGCCAGCACATGTTGGACCCGCCAGAGTACCCATTACAAGGGTTCGGAGGAAAACCAATCAAGCCGGTTGGAAAAATATCACTCCCTGTTTCCTTTGGAAATCTTGACAATGCCAGAATAGAGAGTCTCACCTTCGATGTGGTCGACATCTATCACCCGTATCTCGCGATTTTCGGCAGAGGCTTCATGAACAAATAAGAACTCAGTCATAAGGCAGCAGTTCTTACGCATGAAGATGCCTGCACCCAAGGGGGTTATCACAGTATTCGACAATCAACAAGAGGCCAGAAACATAGAAAAAGGCCATACGCCCGGCCAGACGAACGTGTACCAGTTGAAAACAGCTGACGGGAAGAAGGAAACTTATGAAGAGGCCAAGCGGGATAAAAAAATTGAAATAGCCGCAGATGGTGAAACCAAGAAAGTGTATCTGGATGACATGCCCGATAGAGCAGTCACAATAGGGGCTCACCTCAGTGCCAAAGAGGACAAAGACCTCGTACAATTCCTGAACAAAAACAAAGATGTTTTCGCAAAGTCAGCTAAGGACCTGCAAGGTGTTGACAGGGACATCATTGAACATGCCCTGGAAATAGACGAAAAAATACCTCCCCAGAAACAGAAACTTTGGAAGATGTCCGAGGAAAAAGTGAAAGCAGTGGAAGCTGAAGTTCAGAGACAGCAAGATGCGCAAGTAATCAGATAAGTAAAGTATCCAGTCTGGCTAGCCAACACTGTACCAGTCAAGAAGAAAAATGGAAAGTGGAGAATGTGTGTGGATTTCACAGATTTGAATAAGGCATGCAAGAAAGACGACCCCTGGAAAGGGTAGACAAAATCGTAGATGATGCAGCCAACAGCGAGATGCTCTCGCTCCTGGACATGTTCTCTGGGTATCATCAGATCAGGGTTCGCAAAGAGGACGAAGAAAAAACAAGCTTCATCACTCCCCTCGAAACATTCTGTTTCATGAGAATGCCAGAAGGGCTGAAGAACGCAGGATGTACATTTTCAAGAATGATAGCAATAATACTCCATCCCCAGATACTGAGGAACATCTTGGCATATGTGGACGATATAGTCGTCAAAAGTGTTCAGAGGAAAGACCACATCAGTGACCTGGCAGAAACATTCGCGAACATGAGAGCGGAAAATCTGAAGTTAAATCCGGAGAAATGTGTATTCAGCATTCACAAGGGGATAGTACTCGGATGTCTAGTTTCAACAAAGGGCATAGAGGAAAATCCCGACAAAATCAGGGCGTTAGTGGAAATGCAAGATCCAGTTTCAGTGAAGGACGTGCAAAAGTTAACGGGGAGAGTGGCTGCCCTTAACAGATTCATTCCCAGAGCCGCAGAAAGAAGCCTACCATTCTTCCAAGTCCTCATAAGTGCCAAGAACTTCCAGTGGTCTGAACCTCAGAAACGAGCTTTCCAAGAATTGAAAGATTACTTGTCCAGTATGACCAAGCTGCGCCCTCCCGAACCGAAATCGCCACTTCTGCTATATGTGTCTGCATAAAATTCGACAGTAAGTGCGGTGCTAGTGCAAAAAAAGGAGGAAGAAGGGAAGCTCAAACAAATTCTAGTATATTTTGCTTCTGAAGCTTTGTCTGGCTCGAAAATCTTCTATTCCGAAATGGAAAAAATCGCATATGCAGTCATCATGGCAGCAAGGAAGCTAAGGCACTATTTCGAGGGTCACAGAATAAGGGTCATCACCAATCAGCCGTTAAGCGATTTGTTCGCAAATAGAGAGGCATCTACCCGAATAATCAATTGGGGTGCTGAACTCTCAGAATATGTGGTGGACTTCGAGAGGAGAAGTGCAATAAAGTCGCAAGTTCTGGCAGATTTTGTCGTGGATTGGACCTCACTGTTGTATGGACCTCCCTGGGCCCACTACCTCGGTGGGTACCAGGACCGACTACTCGGTGGGCCCCTGGGGGTACCCGACTTGCGCTGCACGACACCTGATGGCGTGAAGCACAAGGACTACAGAGGAGAAGTACTCGGTTAGGAAGCTGTACATGTCCCGCACTGTATAGAGGACTCCTAGACGTACTCGACTAGTACTCTCTCCCTGAACCGACTTGTAACCCTGCCTCCCGGACTATACAAGGCGAGGCAGGGACCCCTCTCTCTATGATCTCATCTCATGGCGTAAGATTGCATCATCTTGTAATCGTATCCAATCAATCCAGAGCGACGCAGCATACAGGACGTAGGGTATTACGCACCTCGCGGCCCGAACCTGTCTAAATTGTGTGCCACATGTCTCTTCCTTCGAGTTACCGATGTCGGCGAGGCCACATTCATCTACTTTGGGTACTCCCCTTAGTAGGTTGCCGGTCTAAAACACCGACAGCTGGTGCGCCAGGTAGGGGATCTCGCCCGAGATCACATGGCGAACTCGACGGCTCCTGTCTACATCAAGCCAACCGTCGCCTTCAACCGCGGTGACATCTTCGTCTTCGGCGCCTGGGTCTGCACTGCTGACGGCACTGTATCCTTCCAACGCCGCCTCACCACGCCGCCCAATTTGGAGACCGGCTTCGTGATGCTTCCCGAAGTAGTCATGGGCGAACTCGCCGGCAAGTTCGGCGAAATTTCGCTTTTCGACCAACACGCCGACTTCGAGCTCGGGTCCGCTTCCAACTCAAACTCGACGTCCCCGTGGGCTATCTCATGCGAGCCGGCTGCTCAGCCATCGCATGTGGTCTCACCACCCCGTGAGCGCTCCACGCGTGGCCCCCGCAACCTCAGCAGGGCCCGCACAGAGGCTCCCTCTACGCGCCGGGCCGGCAAGGAGCCCGTACCCGAGTACAACTCGGACTCCGACACCGCTCCCGGCCACGCCTCGGACTCCAACCCCCTCTCCAGCTTCTACTCAGACTCCGCGTACGAGTTCGACTTCGGGTCGGACCGTGAGGATCCCGAGTCCGAGGACAACACTACTGAGAAACCCTTATTAGGGTCGGCTTCTGGGCTGGTTATAACGTCCACACCCGCCGGGAGGTTCGTCTACTGGCCAGACCGCAAACCCGCCGACCTGATAAGCGGGGACTCACGCTACATCGCTTACCTCGACTCGCTTCCGTTCCAGGAGGGAACACCGCTTGCTCGAGCTGAGGAGTACACTCCAACTGAGGTGGCGAGCTCTGACTCTAGTCTTGGCAACCCCGATCGCCAAGTCTTCATGGCTGCCAGCGACACGCCAGGAACTTCGGAGACGGCACATGACAAGTACCTCGAAGACATCTCCGCAGACGAGCTGTCTGCTGAAGCACCCGCGGAGGAGACCGACGCCAACAGGGACGCTCGACGTGAGCGCAACAGAAGACGGAACGAACGACGCCGGCGTCTCCGAGACAACCTCCCCATCCGCAACCTTGCAGAGGCCCTCGAACAAGTCGAGAGCAGGGTACACACCACCCTCGAGCAATGCCTCATGTCGACCACAGCGATCGCACGCCAAGCTCAGGGGATACACACTGGAGAAGTCATCGCCAAGCTCGCAGGAGACGCTTACTTCATGCTAGTCGACAACAGGGTCAACCAGCCTCCTCCCGCCAGGAACCGCGATAACGAAGGTACAAGTCGCAGCGCGGACCTCGGCCGTAACCGTACTCGAGCCGAGCTGCAGGCTCAGCCCAACTGTACTCGTGCAAACGCCGGCGGACCCTCACAAGGTGGCAACAGCACTGCAGCTGCTGGCGGCAATCGTGAGATCATCCCTCACCGCGACCCTGGCGGTGGCGGCCGCGACCCTGGCGGTGGCGGCAGCGACGGCGGAAGCTCCAACCATGGGGCCAACAGGAGGGCCGGTGGCGGAGGCGGTCGCGGCGGTCGAGACCACGCGAACAGCCACGCCTCCGGAGCCTCACAGGGCGGCTACGACGCCCGCCAGAAGATTGAAGAACTGCGGCGGAAGAAGTCCGCCACCGCAGGCGACAACGATGGCTTCCCCACCTTCTCTCCTCGGCTTCGCAACTTACTCCTCCCGGACAAGTTCAAACCTCTGGGAATCACCAAGTACGACGCGAAGAAGGATCCCATCCTGTGGCTCAGGTGCTACGCCATCTCCATCGAGAACGCTGGCGGCAACAACGACACCAAGTGCCTCTACTTCCCCTTCTGCCCGGACCAATCCCCGCTCACATGGCTCGAGTCGCTTGACAAGCACTCGATCGACAAGTGGGACCAGCTGAAGGAGCAGTTCACCAGCAACTTCGCGGGCGCCATGGGCCGATCGGGTACTCGCATGGACCTAGCTATGGTGAAGCAGGAACAAGGCGAGACCCTCCGCAAGTACATGCGCCGCTTCTTCGACAAGCGCGCCACTGTAGTCGACATCACCGACAAGGAGGTCATCGACCTCTTCCAAGACGGCCTCTACCATCGTTGCACCTTCGAAGACTTCGGTTGCCACTGCCCCAAATCCATCCCCCACCTCAAGGATATGATCACGTCCTGGGCGGATGAAGAAGACAAAGCCAACGCCAAGTACGATGCCATCCGTGGCAAGAGCAAACAGAACACTGGCGGTGGCAGCAGCAACAACGGGAACCAAGGCGGTCGCAACAACAACAACTACTCGGGTCCCAACCGCAAGCGCAAGCCAGACAACACTGTCGCGGCTATCCAGCGCCCTGCGAAGGAGAACTCGAAGAAGACCTCTGGCGGCTTCAAAGACTTGCTGAAAGAGAAGTGCCCGTGGCATCTGGACGGCAACCACACCACCGAGCAGTGCTACCAACTCAGGCGAGCACTCAAGAGTACTCCAGAGCCGCCGTACCCTCATGACAAGAAAGGCAAGAAGAAGCAAGACGACGACAACGACGACTTCCAGGAACCCGACAAGATAGTCAACATCCTCTTTGGTGGACTACCCGGCGGACGGGAACAAAAGGCTACCCGTCGAGAAGTCATGAGCATTGAACCAGCGGTTCCGACCCCTCTCAGGTGGTCGGAGGTACCCATTACCTTCTCCCGCGCGGATCAATGGTCTAGCTTCTCCGAACCAGGGCGCTTCCCTCTCGTCCTGAAGCCGGTGGTCGCGGGCTCCAGGCTCAACAAGGTCCTCATCGACGGTGGAAGCGGGCTCAACGTCCTTTTCACCAAGACCTTGAAGAAGATGAAGCTCGACATCACCCACATGCTCACCAAGAGCACCTCGCCCTTCTACGCCATCGTCCCCGGGAACGTGGCTATCCCACTGGGCTCGGTGGTCCCCGATTACCTTTGGGGAATCTCGGGACAACTACCGAGTACGTCAAGTTCGAAGTCGCGGACTTCGAGACATCCTACCATGCCATCCTCGGCAGACCGGCTATCGCCAAGTTCATGGCGGTACCCCACTACACCTACTTGGTACTCAAGATGCCAAGCCCAGCAGGTGTACTCTCACTGCAAGGGGACTTGAAGATCTCGCATGATTGCGACACGGAAGCTGTGGAGATCGCCTCCACAAATCAAGTACCCAAGGCAATGATGGAGGTCTACGCTGTGTCGAAGAAGATTGCCCCAAGTGAACTCGACATCCCAGAGAAGTTAGACAAAGCTAACAAGCCTCAGCCAGCTGAGGAGGTTCTGGTCAAAACAATTGACCTCAAGACAGGCGACAACAGCAAGATGACCACCATCGGGGCGGGTCTCGACCCCAAATAGGAAGACATGCTCATCAACTTCCTCCGGGCTAACCACGACATCTTCGCATGGAAGCCGGCCCGACATGCGGGGGTGCCCGGGGAGTTGATCGAGCATTCCCTCAACGTCGATCCTAAGCTACCCCGAAGTGACAACACCTCCGCCATTTCGCCGACGACGGACGGGACACCATCAAGAAGGAACTCGCCAAACTACTCGCGGCTTCATCAAAGAAGTCTTCCATCACGAGTGGCTCACCAACCCCGTCCTCGTCACGTCAAGAAGAACTTGAACGAGTGGAGGATGTGCGTCGACTACCGCAGGCCTCAACAAGCAACGCCCCAAGGACCCCTTCGGGTTGCCGCGGATTGACCAAGTCATCGACTCCACGGCGGGGAGCTGCGACACCTTTTCTGCTTCCTCGGCCCCCTTTCTCCGGGTACCACGGTTGTGATCAAGGAAGAAGACCGGGAGAAGACCGCATTCATCACCCCGTTTGGCGCGTCTTGCTACATGACCATGTCCTTCGGGTTGAAGAACGCCGGCGCCACATACCATCGAGCTATCCGGGCACCTTCAAGAGGCAACTCAACAAGAATGTCGAAGCCTACATGGATGACGTGGTCGTCAAGACCCGAAACTCGGTACCCTCATCGATGATCTTGAAGAGACTTTCGCATCCTGACGCGAGTACCGGCTGAGGCTCAACCCGAACAAGTGCGTCTTCGGCGTACCTTCGGGTAAACTACTCGGCTTCATCATCAGCCACCGCGGCATCGAAGCCAATCCGAGAAGATCTCCGCCATCACCAGCATGAAAGCTCCCACGTGCATCAAAGACGTCCGGGGCGACGGGTGCATGGCGGTCTGGCTGAATTTATCTCGAAGCTTGGAGAACGGGGGCTCCCTTTCTTCAAACTACTCAAGCATCAAGAGAAGTTCGTTTGGACTCCAGAGGCAGACCAAGCCCTTGCCCTGCTCAAGGACTTCCTATCGAAGCCGCCAGTCCTCACTGCTCCTCGCAAAGGCGGGCGGCCTCTTGCTCTCTACTGCTGCGACTACTCACGTGGTCGATGTTGCCATCATCGTCGAGCGGCGGGGAAGACGGCCACGCCCTACCCCGGTCCGGCGACCGGTCTACTACCTCGGCGAGTCTGTCGAAAGTCCAAGACACGCTACCCGGCCCCGTATAGAAGCTTTTGTACGCGGTGCTCATCACCTCGCGGAAGCTACGGCACTACTTCCGGGGTAACGTGATCTCCGTCGTCCACAGGCTTCACCGCTCGGCGACATCTGTGGAACCAAGATGCTCTCTGGAAGAATCTCCAAGCGGGCGGCGGGAACTGGCGCCCTCAACATCGACTTCAAGCCACGCACGGCCATCAAGTCGCGAGGGCACTAGTCGAGTTCATGGCGGAGTGGCGGGAGAATCGGCTACCTACTCCAACCGAGGCCCCCGCACGCGGGTGATGTACTTCGAGCTCACTCGGAGACTTTGAAGGATCTTGCGGTTGATGTTCAAGTCCGTGATGTCCTTCACACCTAAGGCATTAATCTCATTGACAAGCACATTTAGGCGTGAGTACATAGATTCGGCATTTTCATTAGCAAGTTGCTTAAAGCTATTGAATTCCTCAAGGAGACAACCGTAGTGCTGCTCATTAGCAACTTCTTTTTGAACCCTCATTTTGCTCCTTGATGGTCTTCCATAGCTCATGAGCATTTTCACAAGTAAAAACTCTATTGAAAACGCCTACATCTAGTGAGGACAAAATGATACTCTTTAGCAATCACATCAAATTGCTTCTCCTTTCAGTGTACCATTTTTCATGCCCTCATCGATGACTCTCCAAACATCACAAGTCCCTGCTTGAGACAGGGCCTCCATGAGAACCTTCCACCGAGGATAGCCCGTGCCATCGAAATGTGGAGCCAAACCTAAGGTATCCACCCCTTTCATTCCTCTATAGAGCAACTCACTAGACGGTGAAGCCTAACCGTTCCAATGAGCCGATTTTCACAATTTACCAATTCAATTGGCGTTTCCTTGTGAAGGAAGTGAGTCCCGCTTCCGATACCACTTGTAAGGAACGGATGCCCGTTAGCCTAAGAGGGGGGGTGAATTAGGCAACTTAAAACCTTAACCTATGGCTTCACTAATTTTGCGCAAAGGTAAACTAGAACATACTATCTATATGTGCAACTACGGTTGTTCTAGTGTGAAACTCCCATCCCAAAAGAAGGTTTGCAACCTATAGCCAATCCTAGCATGATACTACTCTAGGAATGTAGAGACAAGCAAAGATTGCAATAGAGTAAATGCGGAAACGTAAAGGGGATGAGAGGACACAAACTCTGACACGCGATTTATCCCGTGGTATCGGTAGGCACTAAGCCACCCCGAGTCCACGTTGTTGAAGCACTCACACACAAGAGTATTAAGCTCCCCTTGGCCACCAAGTCTCTCCCAATAGCACCAACTTGACTTGCCACAAAGGCTAGCCACTTAGGCACTTGTCAGCTCCCTTGGTCACCTTGATGCCGCCTCCACTAAGGAGCTTCTCCACCAAGGAAGGGGGTCTCCACGTCCCCGCACAAAGTGTCCTCGCCGCTCCACACCAAGCCGAGGGTCGATGACGATTGCCGCTGGAGCCACTTAGGCCCCAAAGGCTTCCGCGAACCTTGTACAATCGGGATTCACTCAAGAATCACCTCACAAGGTTGGCACAACCTTTGCACTCACTCAGCTCCGAACACGAAGGTGTCGCCGCGGTTGAAGGCGACGGTTGGCTTGGCGTAGACGGGAGCCGTCGAGTTCGCCATGTGATCTCGGGCGAGAGCCCCTACCGGCGTGCCGGTGTCGGTGTTTTAGGCCCGGCAACCTACTAAGGGGAGTACCCGAAGTAGATGAATGTGACTCACCGAGATCGGTAACTCGAAGGAAGAGACACGTGGCACACAATTTAGACAGGTTCGGGCCGCGAGGTGCGTAATACCCTACGTCTGTATCTTTGCGTAGCTACGGATTGATTGGGCACGATTACAAGTTGGTGCAATAGTGCGCCGTGGTTGTATGAGATGAGATTGGATGCTAGAGATTGGTCCCTACCTCGCCTTATATAGTCGGGGGAGCGGGGTTACAAGTCGGAGTAGGGGAGAGAGTACTAGTCGAGTACGTCTAGGAGTCCTCCATACGGTGCGAACATGTATGACTCCCTAACCGAGTACTACTCCTATGTAGTCCTTGTGCTCCACGCCTTCAGGTGCCGTGCAGCGCAAGCCAGGTAGTCCCAGGGGACCACCGAGTAGTCGGTCCTGGTACCCACCAAGGTAGTGGGCCCAGGGAGGTCCATACGACACTCCACACTCAAAGATCGCGATAACGAGTACTCATCCATGGAAGTTTTCCTTCATTCATACTTAAACAATTTCATTACAATTGTTTTTGTACAACTACTGCTACGAGCTAACTATTACATGACTACTGGAGATTAAGTTTCTCGGCGACTTGTTCTGCAATAGGCGCCATTTGCTCCAGCAGCTCCGCGTACTGCTCGTCAGTGCAGTTGGCGGCTAGCCCGCCGACGACTACATCTACGGGAGCCTTCGGGAAGTACGACTTCATGAAGGCCAGCACCTGGTTCGGGATCGACTTCGCCAAGTGCTTCACGTAGGTCGCCAGCCGGCTGGGGGCTTTCTTCAACCGGTCCACCAGCGGCGCGATCTTGGGACCGCCAGGATGAGGCACCAGCAGCCTCGCGATGGGGAGCACAACTTCTTCAAGTTCCTTGAGTTGGGCCCGCAGCTTCTCGCAATCCTCATTCAGCTTCTGCAAGGATTTGTAGCAGTTGACGAGGTCACGGTCTGATGCAATACTGAGCTCCATGTGCTTGTCGCACTCATAAGCAAGCTCCTTATAATCGTACTCCAGTACCTGGCGGGCCTCCTGCTCCCAGTAGAAGAGGTTCTTCAGATCAGTCTCCGAAGCCTTCAGCTGATCTACTCGAGTCTCAAGCTTTGCAATCAACAAAGCACAGCGGGTCAGACTACCTCTCGACCTCTAATAAGTACTCAACAAGACAATGGCATACCTTTGTTCTTGTTGCGGAGAGACTTGTTCTTCCGCACCAGATCGTCGCTCTTCGCCTGCATCTCTTGGACATCATTGTGGTACTTGGCGAAGGCGGTGTCTAGCTTTGACTGCATGGCGGCGGCGTGCTTCCGGGACTTCACGAGTTGCTCTTCCAACGTCTCGGCCCGGAGCACTGCGTCGCCGTACCCTTGAAGCATCTCCGACTTCTGGCGGGACCTCTCAGCGACGGCCTGCACAGAAAACACACATCAAATGGGTACTCAACGCTAAAGGATTGACTACTCAAGGGTTATGACTACTCACCTTCATCCATTGCTCGGCCTAGCGCACCGCCTCCAGGTGCCGAGCCACCGTCGCCTGGTCGACGAGATCATCGACTAACAGCTCGAGCCCGCCTCGACTACTCGTAGTGGCTTCGGTCATCGGTGCCGCGCGGATTGGCTCCGCGTCCTGGATCTCCGGCGAGTGGATGACCACCTCCAGAGCGGGTTCTGGCAGCGCGTCATCCCCTTCTCCTCCAGTCGTCGCAGCGGCTTCTCCGGCGGCCACCTCCATCGGCTCGGGGGCTTCTCCGGCAGCCTCCTGAGTCCCTGGTGCCACGTCCTCAATGGGCACCGCCGACGGGATATCGCTTCCCTCGGCCTCAGCACCTATCGACAAGAAGACAAGTGTATCAGTCCAACCCGGCGACTACGACTACTCTTCTGGGCTAATCGCACCTGAGAGAGTACTCACCTTCAACGACGCTGGCTTCGGGCAACGCATCCTCAGTGGCCGGCACCTCGGGCTCTGCCTGAGGGGCGGGAGCGGACTCCTCAGCAGGCGGCGCGGCTTCTTCTTCCGCCACCTCTGCAGCGGGTTCATCCCCCTCCCAGGACAGGTCCGTCGATTTCCTGCAGAGTACACAAGCCGGTTGCCAATCAAATATGACTACCACATCCAAGTACTACTCGGGAAGAATCAACACTTACAAGCTTGACCGGACCACCGTCACGGTTGGGGCGTCGAGGATACTGGCGATATCGACCAGTCCCGCCTCGGCAGGCACCTCCTCCGCGCCCTGCGTCGCCCCGCCTCTTCGGTGGCGACGGCGGGCGGGTTCCGTGCTCCCCTGAGCAACAGGGGGCTGGCGCTCCATCTGCGCCAAGAGCTCTTCGACAGTGGGGGCTGGGCTGCGACTACCCCAGCGGCCTCCCCCACCGTGTCCGAGTCGCCTTCCTCACCCTGCTCCACGGGCTCGGAAGGTGGCATCTCCTGCAAGCAAGGAAACTTCGTCATCAACACGCTACATCGAGACATAAGTACTCAACTACACTACTCAAGACGACTTACCTCTTGGGACGTGGTCTCCGTGACCTTCAACTTTTTGGCCACGCGCTAGCGGGCCACATTGCGCGGCTTCCTCGGCGGCGCGGGCAGGCTAGCCTCTAAGATAGCCGGCGGATCCTGAACGAGAGGTATATGAGGCAAGCCAGGGTGGCTGAACCTCGACCGTAGCTGGAAGCGGTCCTGCAACGTCTCCTCGTCGTCATCCTCATCGGACGTATCTTCAACGACAACTGTGTCGTCTCCCTCGCCAACTTCACGCCGCTCCTTGGTCTTGGCCTTCCATTCCTCTAGGACCTCGACCAGCTGAGGAGGCGACGCCGGCTCAGAGACGAACTTCGCCAAGTCGTCCTGCAAGGAGCACAACTCATCAGCGCGACTACTCTCATGCAATGAGTACTCGACAACGGATGCGGCTACTAACCTCTTTTGGTGGGCGCGCGGCGGAGAACTCTGGTACTGGGCACAGCGTGTACGCCGACATATCTTTGAAGATCCGGGCCAGCCTATCAACAATGTCGTCCTCATCGACTTCACCTCCAGGAATCCGCAACGTGTCGTCGTCGCCGGTGTACTCGTATCCCAGGGTGTCGCGGGCCATCAGTGGCTGCACCCTCCGCTTCATGAAGCTGAAGGCCACATGCTCGGCCATCAGCTCGGCTTCCCTCAGCTCCTTGATCCTCACCAACAACTCGGGCAGCTGGAGTCCTTCTTGCATCGTCGGCTCCGAGTTCCACCACAGACGGTGCTTGGGCTGCTTCCCGCTGGGATTCGACAGCTCCGGGTGATGGCTCGTGACGTAGAACCACTTGGCCTTCCAGTCTTGATTGGAATCTATCAATTTGTAGGAGAGGTACTGCTCAGCGGCGTCCTCCCTCATCTGGATCCCTGCTCCTTCGACTACTCGGGGATTGCTGGCGCTGGGTTGTGGCTTCACCCGGAAGAACTTCCGGAACAAGATCCAATGGGGCTTGATCCCCAGAAAGGCTTCGCAAAAATGTACAAAGACGGCGGTGTGGAAGATACCGTTGGGGTTGAGGTTGAGGTACTCGATGCCGTAGTACCCCAGTAGCCCCTTGAAGAAGTCGCTCGCCGGGAGAGACAGTCCGCGCTCCGCGAACTGTGCGAACATCGGGATTTCGTCCGGATTTTTCTCCATGGGGTATGGATCCCCGGCGGCGGCTCTCCACATATCCACCTCCTTCTCCCACAGGAACCCACTGTTGAGAAGGGCCAGCAAGTCTTCAATCTTCGCGTTGGACTTCTTGCATTCGCGGTTTGGATCTGGCCGCGGCGGAGACACCGGCGGCGATGTCCCTGCGGCAGATCTGGCGGCCTCTTCACGAGCCCTCTTCTTCCCGCCGGCGGCCTTCGTGGTCTTCGATGGAGACGGCTTCATCCTCCAGGTGCATGGTGTCTTCACACGCATTCGCTCGGGGGCTACAGTGGTGGCTTCCTACGGCGGCGCACCTGGATCTACGCTCTACTCAATGGCGGCGGTGCGCACCAGTGGCGATTCTTGGCTAGATCTGCTGGGAATGGCTGCAGCTGCGTAGGGTGAAAAACCCTAAGGGTTTTTGCTTCTATTTATAAGTCAACGCGGCTCCTCAACGGCCGGATGGATAAGTCTGTGCTCGACTGACTCAACGACCGCGCGTGACCTTTCAACTTCTCGTAGTCGACGCGCCTCACCTCGGGGGCTCGGCTACTCCAACTCGAATTCCTGGGAAGCGGCAAGACTCAAGAGCATTTCAGGACACATTCAACAAGATGACCCTTAAATTCGAGAGGAAGTACTCGACTCAAGGCTCGGGGGCTCCGTGCCATGTGTCCTTCGGTTTTTTCTCCGGAATTTTCGGGATATTCTTGCCAAAACTTCGAGATGGACCCTCAGCCAGAGTCTACAACTCAACCTAAGGCTCGAGGGCTACTCCATATGGAGTGCGATTTTGCAATCACACTTCCATATCAGTTTCGGCTTCAAGACAACACGGGCATTGTTGAAGACCTTCAACGGCAGCACTCGAGGACGCTTGGGACTACTTGAGAAGACTTCAGGATTGCTCAAACATCAGCTGGAGTAAATTCCAGCCTCGGGATGCTTCGACTACTCTTGAGGACTTTTGACTTGTAGTACTCAGGGACGCTTGACGACTACTCGTTAAGGTCGTCAAGACTACTTGAAGCTATCCTTCTCGACTACAAAGTACTCGGGGGCTTGTCGTATGAACCTCCCTGGGCCCACTACCTCGGTGAGTACCAGGACCGACTACTCGGTGGGCCCCTAGGACTGACTTGCGCCGCACAGGCACACGATGGCGTGAAGCACAAGGACTACGAGAGGAGAAGTACTCGGTTAGGAAGCCGTACATGTCCCGCATCGTATAGAGGACTCCTATACGTACTCGACTAGTACTCTCTCCCGAACCGAGCTTGTAACCCCGCCTCCCGGACTATATAAGGCGAGGCAGGGACCCCTCTCTCTATGATCTCATCTCACGGCGTAAGATTGCATCATCTTGTAATCGTACCCAATCAATCTAGAGCTACGCAGCATACAGGACGTAGGGTATTACGCACCTCACGGCCCGAACCTGTCTAAATTGTGTGCCACGTGTCTCTTCCTTCGAGTTACCGATCTCGGCGAGGCCACATTCATCTACTTCGGGTACTCCCCTTAGTAGGTTGCCGGTCTAAAACACCGACAATCACCAACTCAGAACCTCGATGAAAAGATACCTGAGCCTTGGATAGTGCAGTGTGACGGGGCTTGGTGTTACAAGGGGGTTGGAATTTCGGCTATCGTAACATCCCCGGCGAGGGTAGTGATAAGATATGCAGCTCGGCTCATATTCACGAAAAATGAACATTTCATGAACAACACAACAGAATATGAAGCTCTACTTCTGGCATTAAGAAAATGAAAGCCTTGGGGCAGCAGACCTTCATAATCAGAACGGATTCGAAAGTCATTCAAGAACATGTCGAAAAATCCTGTTCTCATGAAGTACCTAGAAAAAGTCAGGGAAATGGAAAGGCACTTCAAAGGTTACTTAGTCCAGCATATCCCAAGAGATGACAACAATGAGGCAGACAAGCTGGCGAAAGCAGCAGCCAAAAATCAAGAACTACCCCCTGATGTGTTCTTTGAAATCATCAGAGAACCGTCCATCAAAGATTCGAAGCCAAAAATCGTGAGTGCAGTGGAGACTCCCGATTGGAGAGCAGAAATCATGGATTATCTGAGAGGCCACTATGAACCACAAGATGAGTTGGAAGAGAAAAAGATTGAAACAAAGGGCACGGGGCTATACAGTAGTAAACGGAGAACTATACAAATCAGGAATCACTGAGCCTTGGCTACGGTGCATCACCTCCGAAAAAGGTCTGGAGCTTCTCAAGGAAATTCACAGTGGATTTTGTGGTGCGCACATAGGCACCAGGGCTTTAGCTGGAAAGGCAATAAAGCAGGGATTCTATTGGCCCACCATAAACATAGATGCCAAGCCATTAGTTTGGCAATGTGAAGCATGCCAAAAAATAGCGAACCAACAGAATTTACCTTCAATGCCAGTTCACTTAATTCCACCATCGTGGCCATTGCAAAGGTGGGGAATGGATCTAGTAGGGCCATTGCCAACGGCTCAGGGGAATTGCCGATTCGCAGCTGTTGCAGACGATTATTTCACAAAGTGGGTGGAGGAAAAACCACTTGCGAATATCAAAGCACCAACAATTCAGAAGTTCTTTTGGCAGAACATAGTCTGCAGGTTTGAGGTTCCTAGAGAATTGACTGTTGATAATGGGAAACAGTTCGATTGCTACACTTTCAAAGAATATTGCAAGACCTTGGGTACTCATGCGAAATTTTCGTCAGTGTACCACCCACAGTCCAACGGAGCAGTTGAAAGGGCAAATGGCATGATTTTTTCGGGAATCAAAAAATGCTTGTTCGACCAAAAGAAGGGTAAATGGGTGGATGAATTACCGAAAGTGATCTGGTCTCACAACACTACAGTGTCAAGAGCAACGGGGTTCACACCCTTTCGCCTACTTCTCGGTACTGAGGCAATGACACCAGAGAAAATCAAAAACGAAAGCATGAGAGTCCTGAAAGCAAAAGAGATTGAAGAAATTGACGAGAAAGTGGAAAAGGACATGATCGAGCTAACAATCCTTGAAGCTGCTGAAAACATCGAGAAGTACCAAAAAGAGACTAAAGCTTGGAGGGACAAGAAAGTGGTCCGAAAGGACATCAAAACTGGCGATCTTGTATTGAAAAGGAAGAAAAACTGGGAGAACCCGGGAAAACTTCATGAGTCTTGGGAAGGGCCTTATATCGCAAAGGAAACAGACATGCCAGGGGCTTTTTGTCTGATGGAGCAAACTGGCGAAGAGTTGTCATATTCATGGAACGCCGACAGCCTGAAAAGGTATTACCCTTGAAACTTCCAGTTGTAGTTTGGTGTAATTTAGAGAATTTTTTCCTATTTTCACAAATTTGTATTCTAAAAAATCAAAAAATCCGAATCACGTGTCTATAAGTGATTTCGGGAAAAAACATTAGTCTTTACCTTCTTAGTTGCATTAGAATAAGGAGGACCGTACTTTTTTCCTTGCAAAGGGGGCTCTAAATCAAGAGGCAAGGTTTTTAATGAGGTGGATCCTATGTAAATACTCTTTGTGATATATATATGAAAAGAGTATTCCCCCAAATTGCGTATTTACAAAATTCCATCGTGAAAAAATAAAAGTTCGTGAGAAAGGCTTCCTGATAGCCAGAATTCCATCGTGAAAAAAGATAAGTTCGTGAGAAAGGCTTCTTGATAGCCAGAATTCCATCGTGAAAAAAGAAAAGTTCATGAAAAAGGCTTCCTGATAGCCAGAATTCCATCGTGAAAAAAGAAAAGTTCGTGAAAAAGGCTTCCTGATAGCCAGAAATCCATCGTGAAAAAGAAAAAGTTCGTGAAAAAGGCTTCTTGATAGCCAGAATTCCATCGTGAAAAGAAGAAGAGGTTGTGAAGAAAGGCCCGAGACAACAATAAGTTGTGGCCTAAAATCCCATCCACGAAGGGATTCCCACCGAAAAGGCCCGAGACAACAATAAGTTGTGGCCTAAAATCCCATCCACGAAGGGATTCCCACCGAAAAGGCTCGAGACAACAATGAGTTGCAGCCTCAGTTTCCATCATGATAAGCAATGACGATTTCGGTTAAGTGAATGTGTGTGGCATTGTTCCAAAATACTTTTTCCTTAATGAAAACTACCAAAAAAATTTCACGAAAAAATCGTTCTGGCAAAAGGGAAAGGGGCTCGTGTAGAAATTCGTAGAAAATCATGGTTGAAGCAACTGAGGGTTGCAATATCAACTAGGGCAAGTATGCCAAGAGGGTCAAGTCCACAAAATTCGGGAACAAATTTTGTCGACTTACCTAACAACATTTGAAGTTTTAAAGAATTTGCGAAGATTTCTCCAAAAGCGCGTCTGATCAAAAATTTCGAGGAATAGTAGAGCTTCGAAAATTTGTCTAGAAATTTTCATGCAAAACGGCAAGGTGGGGGAGGGTGACGTTTTTTCAAAAGAAAACGTCTTTATTGCCTTAATTGCATAAAAATTTTGAAACAGTTCAGCACCAGTTACATTGATAAGCACAAAATCTAAAACGAAAGTTCGATGACATGTCCGGGTTCGCAACTATCGTCTTCACCAATATCGCTAGCATAAGCAAAGTTGAGCTCGCCGGCAATTGGGCTAAGGGGCTCCGTCTTCGGAATCTTCGCGGAACTTGAACTTGCACCTGTAGAAGCCCCCTTCTTACAAAGCAGGAAAAAGGAAGAAAGATCGAACCACCCAATAGAAAACTTGAGCGAAGTCTCGAGCCAAAAATCGGAGAAATCCTGTTCGGGATGAGCTCTTTTGAACAAGCGCCACGCGTCGCCACTAACAAACATCTTATCGCGATGAATCCGTAGTGGTGTCACGTCCTGCGCAGGCCTAGCTCGCAGGACCTGCGCAGGATAAAATTTACAAAACAACTTGTTTAGGAGAAAGTTACAAATCCCATGAATATACAAATGTACACGAATAGCCTCGAAGGGCGAATGTTTCGGAAATTTCTATTCCGCAATATCAACCTTCGGAGAGTTTTCTTCATGCCCGGGAGCTTGGTCATCATCACTCCCATTATCGCTGCTGTCGCTCGAGCCCTCTTCTCCCGAGTCGCTAGAGTCTTCATCGCCAGTAGAGGGTTCAGGAGACACCATGCCCTTTCCGCGATTTTATCCCTCGATCAGCAAAGAGAGGTAAAGAAACAAATGTAAGGAAAATCAAGGAACAAAAATTTCACGAACTAGCAGTAGCGACGAAATCGTCCAAAAACTAACCTGGGCAAGCTTCGCGTGCGCGATGCTCTTGACAGCCTCCTTCCCGCTAGCAAGCCAGAACTCCCTCATGAATCTGGATTTGATAATTTGCACATCCTTGTTTGGCCGAATTATGGAGGTGCTCAAGGCGTTGGGGAACTGCGAGAGTTTTTTGCGAAATGTCGCGAGATCAGCGCAGTCAAAGTTATGAAGGAGCTTCAGGATGCTCTCAACTGAGAAGGCCGCCGCGAAATCGTTAGCGCCAAAAATAACTTCGGGAAGTGCCTTGAACTCAGCTTCGATCCACTCCATGAATTCAGAAACACCTAGGTCAGCAGGGAGCGGTGCGGGGCGAATGCCAAACTCCTTCAGAGATTTCTCGTACTCTTCGAATAAGAGCTTCAACTTGTTCAAAAGATCGGAGACGTTTTTCCTTGAAGCCTCCTTCTGTTCAGTCAGCGCCTTCTTAAGATCTGGATTCTCCGGTCCTTGACGCTCGAAGACTTAGCCAAGTCAGAATTGTTGGTGCGAAGATCTTCAGCAGTCTTTAAGGACTTGTCATGATCTTTGCGAAGATTTTCGATCATCCGCAGATCATCATCATGAGTTTTCCGAAGCCTCTCAAGCTCTTTTCGGGAGTTCTCAACAGCCTCCTCAGAAACCTTCTTCTCGTCCTTGCAGCGCTTCAGGACTTCCGCCAATTTGGCAACCTTTTTCTCCAAGTCAAGATTCGTAGAATGGGCAAAGGAGAAGTTGCGCTTAAGCTCTTTACATTCTTGAGAAAGCTGCCTATTCAGTTTCTCCTGATCAATGAGCCGTTCAGCGGCAACTTTCCCGAGCATCAAAGACTTAAGTGCATAAGTTTCTTGACATCTAGCAAGCTTCGACGGGGGATACGAGCGAAGAAGATCTTTGAACTCTGAAAAATTTCATAAGTAAAGTCATAAAACAAGAAATCGTGAATCGATGAGAGTCAAGAATTATCGAAAAGAGGGACGAACCTTGTCTGCTATAGTTTTTCATGATGACCTTCTTCCCCGAACTCGAGGAAGATTTACCCGCAGAAGCAGAAGCTTTATTCTGGGAAGAATCAGCCATCTTCCTGGAGCCGCAGGCAATTCCTTCAAGAGAATCATCCGAACCTTCCTCCCCTGTTTCATCAATAAGTGCAGGCGATTCCCAAAGCGTTAAAATCCAAGGGGTGCCGTCTCTATTTTTAGTCACTTCGCAGCCAATGCTTAGCAATTCACCGCGATGTGATGTACCGAAGCTTTTGTTGAACGCGGCAATGGAGGGAGTAGGATCTTGACCTTCAGGAAAAGATTCACGAACTTCAACCAAGGTAACGTTGGCGACAGGATCTTCATCTTTATGAATGGTAAGCTCGAGTTCCCTGATGAATTTGGCAGATGCCTCTCCCACCGGATCAGCAGGCTGAGAAATGACAGCTTCGGGGGCAACAGCAGAAGGCTAAGCGGCTGTCGAGAATAACCTCCTTCCAAACTTCGGGCGCGGCATCTGAAAAGGAGTCAATATCCACGAACTCACTCTTAGAACCCGATGGGCGATGTTCATGAAAGTCAAATCTCAACAAGGGCCAAAATAAGGAACCTTTTAGCTCAGGTTCCATGAAGACGTCGTCAAATGCGAAGGGAACTCGTTGAACACCTGAAGAAACAACTTTCTTGATAGCCTTCTTGGATTTTTTGCGACTCATTTGAGCGAGGCCGGAGGCTGCTTGGAGTTCGGCGTCCGAAATTTGTTCGGAGGTCCTGCGCTTGCGTTTCGTCGACTCTAGAGATCTTGTCTTGGAAGGTTGGACGCCAGAGGAAGTGCTCTCGTCGATAACTGACGGACCCCGTTTCGAAGATCTTCTTCTCGGGGCACTAATAGGAGCCGCTGAGCAACTGGCGACAGCGACAGCAAGAACCTTCAATTTGCGACCAGGGCGTCGAGAATTAAAGGACTTGTCCCCGCAGACCTCAGTAAACACACGATTAATTCTTCTCTTGTGCTTCACCAGCGCCTTGTATGCCTTGTATTCGTTCATGGTGTACTCGCCTATCATTAGAGTAACTGTTTTCTCGACCTCAACCATGAAAGCATCGGCACTCTGGCCTTCCCTCAGTTTAATACCGAATTTCGGGAAAGGTACTTCTTGAGTCGCCCAGTTGACATTGAAATACACGATCTCGTTGGGGGCCCAGCCAAAATCGGCCAAATTCTTGCAGCAACGAACTCCTCGATAATGTCGCGGCCCCCAAGTATAGTGCTGGCGAGGTGAAAAGCACTTTCGCGATTTCTAATCCCTACCGCTCGATGATTGAACTCAGCAGCATTCATAGAAATTAGGGGTGCGATAGGGCATGACAAAGGGTAAGCTGGTCCTTCATAGCCAGGAACTTCAGACATGTTGACCTTCACGTAGAACCAGTACGAATTCCAATCATTGGTCAAGTTGGTCTTGCAGCAGGGAGTGATCTAAATTCACGTAATCCCTTTTCGGGTGTTCTGGCGTCGGGTGTTGAAAGTGCAGCATGCATGCTGAGCTTCGTAATATTGCCCGTCGTCGACTTTGATGACGTCGGGAACGATGACCAGTTCGAAAAATCTGGCGAAAGCGTCGACGCTGAGATTACGGCCGAAGGTTTTCATGATCCAAATAAACTTTGACACCTCAAGAAAAGATGTCGGTGAGAGCTGATGAATCTTCACCGAAAAGGCATTCAAGATAGCGGGCAAAATTGGATCACAAGGAAATCTAAGACCGCGGGTGAAGAAATCCTGAAACACGACAATCTCTCCATCTTCGGGAGTAGGGATTTGTTCGTCTAGTGGAGCTCGCCCAGTGCCCGAGGGGAAGAAGCCAGCTGCTTCATATTCTCAAATTATGTTGGTAGTGACCTTCGATTCTCCGAAAACGAGAGAAGGAGGCTGAGGTCCCCCTGCCCTTGCTCTGACCAAATCTCCGACGCCAGCATCCACGTCTCCGACGTCCTCGTCGTCTGTTCTGACCTCACCATCTTCGTGACTCCTGGAGCCACTAGCGGCGGGAGAGCCTCCCTCTTCGAGAGGAGGAGCATTCTCAGGACCCTCGACAATCGGCTCAGCTGGAAGACCGGCTGTGGCAAGTTCTTCGGCCGTCATAGGTCTTGCGGTGCTTTTGACTCGAGCCACCTATTCGACAATTTTACAGAGAAGAAGAAATAAAGAAAACATTCGCGAACAAAGTTCGTAGACTAAAGGAAACTATTACAATAAAAATAACAAATAAGAGTTAAAGAATGAAAAGAACAATACCTTAGAAAGGTTCAAAGAAAGTTGAAAGGTCGCGAACTCTGAAGCATAAGACGAGTTTCCACGAAGTAGAAGAGTCACGATTCGCAACAAAAGCAAGGGAGCAGTGAAAAATTTTCACAGCGGAAGCCTTCTATTTATAGGGGTGAGGGGGGGGGTAGTTCCGCGAAACCTGCCTCGATTAGACCGTTATGGGGTTTCCGGGTGACGCGTGTCCCCTCCGACGTTCCGAGGGTGACGTTTTTTTACCAAAAATTCTGGTTTTCGTGGAATCGGATCGTCGGAGTCAACCCGCTTCCCCGAGGGGCTAGTGTTGGGGAATTCAGGAAAACCCATCACCCTCGAAACGTCGAGTTTAATGAAATTCTTAAGATGTGCTTTTCAGGGGCAAAGCATTTGCGATTTTCAGGAATCTTGGACCTGCGAAGCCTCGGAATCGCGAACATGCGATTTTCGGGAATCTAGAACACGCGAAGCCTCGGAGTTGCGAACATGCGATTTTCGGGAATCTTGAATCTGCGAAGCCTCGGAATCGCGAACATGCGACTTTCGGGAATCTTGAACCTGTGGAGCCTCGGAGTCGTGAACATGCGGAAGTCTGGAATCTCGAACGGGCGAAGTCATGAACTTCAGGAGACGAGAAATTCAAGAATATGTTGGAAGTCTGGTTCGGAAGTCATGAACGGGGAAATTCACGAACCAGTGAGAAGCAAAGTCAAAGTTGTTGTCCCAAAAAGTCCGGGTTTAGTGTGTGAACTAATGACAAGCTTGTAAATGTATGAGATGTAAGTGACATTCATGTATGTGTTCACATTAGGAATATTCTTCGGGCGCAAGGGTGTTTTCGGAATGTAAAAGTCCCTTTGTCTCCCTATAAAAAGGGGGTTGCGAGGGCACGTGTAAACGGATTCATTGCTTTTGGAAATTTGTGCCTCGAGCGGGAGATTCTCAGTCTCTCACAACTTTGTTACTGCTTCGTTACTGCTCTTGAACGTGCTTACTGTTCCTTCTCTCTCTCGTGTTCGGGGAACCCGTCCGGTTTTTCGGATACCCCCCAACACCCGCCCCTCGAGTAAGGTCCGCCTCGCTCGAGGGCTAAACACCCCCTCGGGTGGGGTCCGCCTCGCTCGAGGACACCCGCACGCACGTTGCCCGCGCTCCTGCCCCCGTGTACAGGCATTTAATGCCATGACACCGCAGGACGCACGCCGCGACTTGGGCACGCCCGGGAATCGCGTCCCGGCGCTCTTCCACCAACTCCCTGGGGGAGGCCATCCCCGACGCTGTGTAGCACTATGCGGCAAGGCCGGTGTCAGCTCCGTGACACTGTGTCGCCTACCCCCGTACGGCTAACACGCCGCGCCCTCGAAGGGGGCCGGCGGAACCCTCGAATATCTTCTCCGTGCTTACGCAGGGCCATGCCGTGACGTCAGGCCGGCGAGATTGGTCTTCCCCGTCGCTGTCGACCCTGTGCGACCATCCTCGCCACTGTTGCACCACACCGGGCACTGTGACGACATCCCGACGCTGTTGGGACACGCGAGGACAAGACGCCGCCACGACGGCCACTGTGCCACGTACCCCCCCCCCCCCCCCGTCAGCGGCACCCTCGAATCGGCACACTACCGCGGCCGGTCAACCAACCACTACACCGCCACTCTCGAAGCCGCCCCAGTACAAGCACAAGACGTACCACGATGCCTCAACCGGGGCAAGATTCGCTAGGACGGCCGTCAGCTCAATGGCACTGCTCGCCATACCTCCACACGTAGGGAAATAGTGCGGCATGCATGTAAACTGCTCCCTCCTTGGCCTATAAAAGAAGGGGCAGTCCCCCAGCCGCGGGGGGACACGGGACGACGGGCATCAATCACTCACACGCTCTCCGCCTTCCCCACGATATTGGCACTCGCCTCAATCAATACCTCTGGGACTTGGAGGCCACGCCTCCTCTCCCACCTCGCTTGTAGCAACCCCTCTATGAGCACCACGGTGCAAGCAATATAGTGCCCCGAGCACACCACTGCTGGACGTACGGCCCCGGCCGGAACCAGGATAAACCTAGTGTTGATTAGTTGCTAGCACCGAACCATCGAGAGGCAGATCTCAGCGCTCATTACTAGTTAGTGTCGGGACTACTTTCCGCACCGACACTTCTAAATGACCTCATCCATAACCATATCCATTTGTGATGGGAAAACTGTGGTGGAATTGTTGATCGATGGGCTCTTGCTGGGCCGAATAACGATGTCTCTTGCATCTCAATGCGCCACGTCATAACCCACTACATGACATGTCACTATCCATTATAAGCCATGTCAACATCCACCAATCCATATATTTATGTCTTCGTCGATTTTCTATGACTAATAACATGTTGTATTTGCAAGTAGCACATCATAAAATTCTCGCAGTTGAAATACATGTATGATCAATCATTTAAGAATGATTCTCTCTCAACAAAATGAACATGCATTCGTATATAATATTGTTTACAGATGAATATCACCATGTAATCGCTTTGGTGTTTCTACTTTCTCATTTCACCTTAAAATTTTGTTTAAAAATTCCCGCGGCAACGCGTGGGGTATCCGCTAGTAAGATTATCTACAGTCCGTTTAGTCATGCATGCGCTGTCGCCGCACGAAGATGCGAAGGGTTGATGATGGATACAGGGAATCGAGAAGGGGTTTGGTCCCGACCGTCCAACGTCGACGACGGCACTCGAGGTGACGTCCAAAACAATGCGTAGTTATCCGTTATTAGGAAGAGGTACGCACCTGTGGCTGTAGGATTCCATGCGAGCGCCGAGTTGAAAGAAAAGAAGAAGAAACAGCTGAGGAGGTGCCCTACCAAACCCAGGTTTTTGATTCATTGATTGATGATGGAGGTACCCCTACTAAACCAAAGGGTTTGAATTTATTGATGAAGGGACCTGTACTGTCGTGCCTCTGCATGCTCACGCGGAATAGGAGTCCTTTCTATTTTTTCTTTTTGATATTTAATCACTACAAGTCCTTTTAGAAGTCTTATAATATGCGGCACACACAATATCATATCGTGAAAAAACATGATTTGAGTTTTGAGAGACGCGTGAACTCTTAGGTGGTTTGGTTGAGCTTTTAGCTGTGGCTTTTGACTCCAAAAGCCAAAAGCTGAACTAAAGGGGTTGACTGTTATTTGAAGCCACAAACAAAAGCAATTTTTGCCTATTTTGCCTATTACAAATTTGAAAGCAACTCAGACCCTGCTTTCACCAGCTTTTGGGTAAAAAAATTACCAACATGCCGCTGATTATGTAGGTACTAGTTCGTTCCTTTTCTTTCTCACGTCTCCACCCCTTCGTCTCCTCTACACACACCTCACGCCACCGTCGCCGGCCCGAGCTCCACCGGACGGGCGCGGGCTCCACCGCCGGCCGCGGGGACGCGATCTTTGCCGTTGGGCGCAGGCTCCACCGCCGGCTATAGGGGCACCGTGCGGGTGTTTTCCACCTTGGAGAAGCCATACTCACGGAGGATGGCCAGGAAAACATCGGTGCGGTCCGTGTCCCGGATGCATACTTTCAGGGCGGCAATGACGATGGCGGAGAGGCTGCAAAAGACTAGGTAGGAGACCATGCCGGGGCAGGGCTCACGATCGGGGGCCGCTGCGACGATGGTTGAGTGGTAGCCGCGGGAGAGGATGACAACGACGGGGGATGGCTTTCTTTCCCCCGCCGCCTCCGATGACATTGGTGTATGGCGAGCCGCCTCCGGCGGCTCGAGCTCTGTCAGTCGTGGGAAGCCACCGGCGAATCCCACCGGGGGGGGGGGGGGTCATAGGCTAATCCCTCCATCTTCCCTGTCCCCTGTGGCAGCAGCTCCTGCAGTGGGCAACCTATGGTGTGCCCATCTTCGGTGGCCACCTCCCCGGTCGACGAGCTTGATGCAGGCAGCCAGCCTCCTCCCTCTGTTTGACATGCTGGAGATCTGGCAAGAGGATGAAGAAAAGGACACGTGTGCATGACATGTGGGGCACGCTTGGAAGTGAGGGGACTTTTCCAAAAGCCACAACAACTCAACCAAATAGGCTTCCATCCATTCCACAGCAGCTTTGCCAAAGCTACTTTTCCAAAAGTCACAACCCACAACAGCTTTTCCCAAAGTCGCAACTCAACCAAACATACCCTTAGGTCATTTTCAACAACAGTTGTCCGTAAACCACCCTGAACCCCCAAAAATAGAGAATCCACACCCTTGGAACCTCTACCACAACACCACGTAAAACATCCCATAATGTTTGGGTGCCACTTCTCCTCCCCCAAATCTCCGGGGCGTCAGGTAATGTCATTGCTAGTTTATTGTGTGCTAACATGTCTTTGCAAAAAGACTCCAGCTACTCTTTGTGATTTTATGCAATGGCTAGATATTGAGAAGTCCGAAGCCGACAAGCGCTATGTCACAGAAACGGGCTGTTCGTCAAGGGAGAGGTGGCAACACATGGTTGAGGCAAAAAAAGAGGAAAACGCAAAGAGCAGCAAGAGGAAATTCGCATTCAGCATGAGATGAAAGAATGTAAAGCCAGGCCTGTGAAGAAGACATAGAGAGGAAGAGGGAGAGGGAGAGGGAGAGGGAGATGGCTAGCTAGGCCAAGGAAGCTGGGCCGGATGCCATCAAGAAGGAGAAGTACCCCCGTTGTACCCAGAAGACCTAGAGTCGGCTTGTATACTTAAGAACTTGAATTGAAGTGAATTAGAGTGTGTGTTTTTTCCCGAAGGGTGTGCTTCCTCTGAGTGACATCAACATACACACTAGTACAGTACTCAACATCAATGACCAAACGGTTTGGTCACGGTGCATGCAAATTTGGTCACGGAACATTTTTTATGACCAACTTATGACCAAATTGAATTGGTCACAGAAGCTCCTTCACCTTTGGTCTACCATGACCAATCGGTCATTTTGGTCATAGAAGTGGAACTTTTCCATGACCAACACGTTTTTCGTCATAGAAGTGTATTTCTTCTATGACCAAGCCAAATGGTCACGAAATTGGTCACGGAAGGGGATGCCACGTGGCACGACCCATGCTGGCTGCTGACGTGGCAAGGCGCGTGCTGACATGGATATGATGACGTGGCTCTTTAACACAGCGCCACGTGTCGTGCTGCGGTTTGTCCACGTGTGGCACTGAGTGGCAGCAACACGACGCTGACGCGGCAGCCACGTGCCGCTTACGTGGCAGCCACGTGACGCTGACATGGCAGCCACGTGGATGATGACGTGGCCAAATAACTACGTAGCTCTACACGGCCCATTTCCGTCCCACCACAGCCCATTGCACAACCCGTGTCATTCAGAAATATACACATCTCATATAAAATTCAGCCCACATAAAATTCATCCCAACAGGATCAGTTTTTACAGCAATTCAACAATAAGTACAAAGCCCATATAAAACTCATCAAAATGCAGGCCTAATTTTCAACCGTCAAAATGCAGAAAAAGCTCAGAAATCACAAGTAATTCCAGACAAGAACACCATAACATGACATCAAAACAACAGATCAAATGTATTCTTGTAGCATCTCTAGCAGTATCACTTGCTCCCTAATCCAATCACTTATAATGGCTCGCTTCTTGATGATCCTCGGCCTAAAAATGGAACATTGCCAAACACTTGTCAGTGGGCAATTGATAGTGAAATCCTTGGGCTAGACTGCAAAAGCGAAGCTTGGAAGTGAAATTTTTTTTGAAATGAAATAATACTGCCAAGGAACAGAAACTTACTGGCAATAGGCTTACCTGTCGAGTTTGAAATCAAAATTAGAAGGAGTGTTGGAATATAGCTGTGGGACAAAAACATGACAGGCAAGTCATTATTTTATTGTGAAAATATGAGTTCATAAACTAGCAACCGAAGTGCAGTGCGTGCCTCAAACAACAGTAAAGGACAAAAGGCTCTCTCGTTCAGGTTTAGGGTACTAATTTCATCTGCTATACAGAGCATGCAATTGTTCATCAGTGAAGCTGAGCAGAGCCTGACGCCTCGATCAGGGGGGAGGGGTCTGCATAAAAAATAAGCAGGTAGCAGGTGCTGGTATTTTTTTTGAAAAAAAAACAAGGCCAACAGTGCAGGCTTTGAAATAAAAAAAGGCAAAGGCAGACAATGTATATTTGGCCGTTGACAGTGGAAACTTGCAGGCATGGATCACCGATTCAACTGAAACAAGCACAGAGCCGGAGGGTCGGAGCTTATTACCTGTGCCGGCGATATCGTGAAGGCGTTCATGCCCGAGTCGATGTAGTAGCAGCTGACGACCAAATCCTCGCCCTGCAACAAAAGAAAAACATATATACAGTAGTAAGCGACGAACACGTATGCAGTCACGCGGGCTTGGCAGTTTCGCCCACAATTCAGAGACACAGTCATTCGTCCGCTGAGAGTGAGAGCTAAGGGACACTGCTGGATTAAACACTTCCTTTAAACACCAAACAATACTCTCCTGGATTAAACACTATCAATGCTATATACAGGATCGGCACATAAACCACACAAATCCCGTCTTATTCCACTAAATCTAAAGTATATGCATCACGTCAGCACAAAAAAAAGTAAAAAAAAATTCAGAGTTACAACAGAATCCATTTCAGCTGCAAAAGGAAGGACTAAGAGTCCTCGGGCACGCCTGAGGAGTTCTGGACAAGAAGCGCCGTGGACGCATGAGCGTAGTGATGCACGGCAGGCGAAGGATGTCCTGCAGCAGCAATAGGTGGGGGACATCTTTATTCCTCGAAACCACGCGCGGCGCAAAGCATCAGTAAATGCGATGTTGGCTTAGCACTTCACAGAAATAAGGAAATGGAGACAAGCTGAAACCAAGATAAGAGCAAGCGTGTAATTTCTGGAAAAAAATCGAAGCTACTATTAGTAGGCATTACTTGCAATCGGGTCAGATTCCGAAAGAAACCGAAGGGGTTGAGGCGCTGGATTTCCCACTAGAGGAAGCGAAGGGGAGGCGCCCGCGTACCTGGTGGATGCTCGTCGCCAGCGAAGGTTCTGACGAAGACCTGGGCGAAGGGCGCTGCGCTCGCCCAGTTCGCCGCCGCTGCCGCCGCTAGGAATAGGAAGCCCCACTAGAGAAGGGAGTCCCTTGGGCGGGAGCTTGGCGCGGTGGGGGCTGAAGAGGTGGGCGGCGTCGGAGCGGAAGGCGGCGAGCGCGGCGTGGAAGCCGCTGTCGGCGAGGTAGCGTTCGATGAGGAAGGCGACCTGCGCGGGGGTGACCTTCTTTTTGGCAATAGCGTCAGGAGTGGTGGGCTTGGGCGGCGCCATGGGGGGGCGGAGCGGAGATCTGCTGCCCTTGCCTGGTCGTCTCGTCGAATTGTGGATTGGATTGGATCTGGCGTGCCGGAGAAGAGGAGGGAAATGGCGTGTCGGGATCTGGCGTGCCGGATCTGGCGTGCAAGGGCAGGCGGGATACTCCAGGGGTGGGGGTGGGTGGACGTGAGCGGAGGTGGGGTGGACACTGGATACAAGGGCGAGAGAGGGGCGGGGAACGGAACCGATGGGGGCGGGCGGAGGTGGGGAGGAGGGGGCGGGGGAGGAGGGGGATGGGGTTAGGGTTAGGGTTGGATGTTGCGTTATATACCAAGGAAACATGATGAGAACCATTGGATCGATGATCGATGGCTGCAAATCGTTGGGCTATTTGGGCCGACATGGGCTTCTCTATTTATTGATTTTCTTTTTCTTTTTTCCTTTTTATTGCACCATTGTGAAGTAACACTAAAAAATAATTATGTTATATGTAAAAATATATTTTATATATATAACAGTATGGATACAAGTTTTCATCTAGGAGTTTCAAGATTTTTTGAGTGGATTGCTATTTTCTATCATTTAAATGAATTTCTACATGTTTACCGAAAGTAATTCAAAATTGAGCTATATGTGCATCTAATAAGTTTAAAAAATTCAACAAAAATTATATTTAGGCGCCTATGGTCCATTCTAGGCCACATCTAGGAGATTGACGAAAAATTCAATTGGCTTGTAGGAAATTTCAAACTTCTACTAGTCGCCTTGTTATAAAATAATGGTAATAATAAATAAATCTTATCAAAAAATTATGTAAATTGGCATAGGATCATTTTATCAATGTACAAGCTTGATAAAAAAGTTTCATAAAATTTTGTGAAAAAATGGAGTATACATTGTTCATAAACTAGCTAGATCATCACATTGTTTCATACAATTCAACTTAAACTTCAAAGTTTGTACACACTCAAATACTTTCTTACTCATGGGCACCTCAAATTTGGAGCAACCTTGTGTTGACCATAACATTAGAGAATATTACATTATATTAGCAATTATTATGAAAAAATTTATATTCTCTTTTTAGTTGGAAAGATATGTTGTATGAAAAGCAATCAAGAAATAGTAATTAAGATACAAACAAATGGCAGTGAGTAAAAAATCTCGATTTTAGAAAAAATTAGGAAAAAGAATCAACCGATTTGGAGTTTGTATGAGGGAGAAAGACTAGTTACAATTTTTAATCCGAGGAAAAAAAGAGAAATCGGTCCTTCTTCATGAACACGTGACGAACTGGAATGAACTGATCGATTTTTCTTTTTTTGCTCGGATTAAAACTTGTAACTAGTCGTTCTCCCTCATACAAACTCGAAATGAGGTGATTTTTCTTCCCAAAAATTTGTAAAATCATGATTTATCAAGTTATGGTGTTGGATTCAATCATTTCTTCATGCAACAAAACATGAGCAATTCAAATTTTAAAATCCAAGTTTGACTCGGTCAAAATCAGTCAAACGAAACACGAATTGAACTCGGATGAAAATCTTTTGAACACAAAAGTTTCATAACTTGTCGAGACTAACAAACTTTGTGTAGGTCAAATTTCCATTTGAGGAAGTGGTGATATTATGTAGTTCAAATATAACAAGCCACTCACGTAGTTTAAGGAACTATGTGAGTGACTTGTTATATTTGGACTACATAGCACTCAACTTTTTTGAAATGACTTGAGATTTTTTAGGTAGTCATTTGTAGCAAAAATGCGGTCCCTCACAAGAACTTACATTTTTTGGACAATTATTTTAATTTTTATAATTTTTTTTCGTGTTGTGTGAGACAAAATATGGTGAATTATACATTGAAAACTCTATAATTATGCAGCGACCTCCACATGTATTTGTTTCCTAGGACACAAGGGCATGAGAAATGGTACTAAGAAGGAAAAACAATTTGATGTGATTGCTAAGAGTAACATTTTGTCCTCACTATATGTAGGCATTTTCAATAGAATTTTTAATTGTGAAAACGCTCATGAGCTATTGTCACACCCTGAAATTTCCAATTTCAGGATGTGAATAGAAAGAATAATTAAATAATGATTTTCTCATAATTTTAAAAAAATTTCCAACATTTATTTTTCTTTACAGGGAATATACTATAGGAAAAATCCATTGTTTGATTTTCTAAATTGAATAAAAAGTTATGTGTGTTGCATTCATACCGATGCATCTAGTGATTCTTGAGTGCAAAAGGTTTAAAAATTGCGTTTAGGAGCTGTCCTAATTTTCCCGAGAATTTTGCGGATTTTTCTGGAACTTATTCTCAATTTCCTTGAGCTATTTCTATTTATTAGAAGGCTCTAAAATCTTTTTCATGAGCTCCAAATGTTTTATTCGGATTTTTCATGTCTTAATCTATCTCTAGGAATTTTCCTGGAATTTTTGTGATTTTTCGAGTATTTTCCGTGCTCTAAAAACATTTTCTGGTGTTTACTGAAATTGTTTTCGCATTGAAAAGTAAATTCGAAAAAAAACCTATCCTACTGGAACGGGCCGAGCCCGAAGGCCCGACCCGTTCCGGCCCGCTCGGCCCGCCCGCCAAGCCCATCGGGGCCCGGCCGCATGCAACACATTCGTCTCACCCCTCACTCGTCAACTGTGACCAAATTCAACAATTCGTCACTGTTGAATTAACTACTATGACCAAATTTGTATATCGTCATAGAAAGAATAATCTTCTATGACCAAAATTTTTTTCGTCACTGCAAAGAGAACTTATATGACCAAACAGAAAATCGTCACTAGGTAATGGTCATAGATGATAGCATTTGTACTAGTGACAGTGACTACCAATAGCGTAGGGTGTATTTTCTCGGAGTCACTGTAGATTTTCTTTGCCGACGGGATCGATTAGCACATGCTAACAGTTACCCTAATACTAGGGTGTGTTTCCTCTGAATCGCTGCTGCTTCTCTCTTCCCACGAATCGAATGGCCCACAACCCAGGCTTCTTCATTACCTACATATATGTCAGCCTTTCTCTCCTCCAATGCCTCTTCACAACAAGCAAGAATGTCTTGTTAGAGTGGGGATGATCCCTCTTTCCTCTTTTGGTCCTGCCCTGTGGGCTAATCAAGATCCAAACTTCAAGGACAATTTCCCAATAGAGATAAGAGATATTTCAAATCCATGTGTGAGGTTAGAAGCTACACACCCAATAAACCGGTGCAGTGGGCAAGCTGTGCACACGACGAGTTTTGAGTGATGCAGCTTTACCATGGATAGAACAACTCTGGTCGTCACTTCTGGCAAGACCCACGAGCATGGGTAAGCAAAGCTACGTGACCATTGTCCATCTTTTTTGGTTTACTAACGTAGTTTCGGTTTTTATAGTACTATCACCAACTAGATAATTGTGGTTATGTGCAATGGGTGGATCCCCCAGCTATTGAGCCGTATCAAAAGTACATCAACTACCTCGAGGATGTCGTCATCTACAACCTGAAGCAGAAGCTCGCACAAGCATTGGTTCGTCTAGATCCACCATCTATTGCAGACGACATACCTGTGGCGGGACCTATGGTGTTCAAAATGAACACCGATTGTGAGGATGAGTATTGCACCTGCCCATGCCATGAGAAGAAGAAGAACGCTCCACCAGCAACTCCATCCACACTACCACTACAAGAAAAACAACGTTTAGTGACGAAAGAAAAGTCTTTTCTCGTCATAAATCACGATTTACGACGTTCGTTGTTACAAAACCCTCGGTCATTAATCGAGCGGTATGTGACTCATCGAAAGATGTTGGAAGACACGCCTTTGGGGAACCATGTGGGACCCTCCCGTGTGGAGCTCATGAAAAGGAGCCTGCACGCCTGCAGCCCAGCCTGCTCGACAGCTTTCGGAGTGCGAACGCACGCAGAAACTCATCAGGCGAGCAACACACGCAGGAACTCGTCGGGTGAGACGGAAACTCGCCGTGTGGAGAGGCGAAGTCCACCCAAGCGAGAGGTGGAAAGTGGAAACCACTCGAGAGCATGGAGCCTTTGCAGCTTGAGTTCACGTGACATCATAGCCTTGTTTTTTTCCTGTTTTCCTTCGTAATAATAAATCCAGAAATACCATTCCAAATGCTCTGATATCTAGTGGTGAAGGACTTGAGAGTGGGAGGTTGTTGTCCTATACGGATATTACTCCTGACTTGTTTGGATGGTCTTCGGGCCACGGGTGACAGCCAGATCAGTCGAGCAGAGGTCCAGGCCTCTGTCACCTCCCTAAGCCATTTTCAAAGCGTTTTTTTCTGATGTGGCGTCGCATCAGCTGGATTACGTGGCGTCACATCAGCCATGAGGGAGGCAAATTGAACTTTCATGATAGTTTAGTTAGCTCCATTAGACTTTATGAAAATATAGAAATAATTTTTATTCTTTTAATTATTGATTTTTTTGTTGGATTTCACACCACTCGCGGTTGGGAACTATTCATTCGTTGGTCTAAAATTATTTTAGATGGCCTCTAATAAGCTAATTTTCACTATTTTTTTGTAATTTTTCCTGTTTATTCTATACACATATCATTCTTTCTATTTCTACCTGCTCAAGGTATTTCATTCCATTAGAATGACAACGGACTCATATATAGGGAAATAGATTAGCTCAACTACCTATCTAATTTATCGTAAACATTCTAAGGTCCACCATTAGACATAGAAAACAGAAATATTTTATCTTAGTTAGAGAAACAGACGTATCAATTATGAAAACCCACGGGAAGTAATTGGTCGAATTGTCCGCGATTGGACATGGAAAATAGAAACACTTTTTTGTGGTTTGATGCCTCTCTTTTGAGAGGTGCAAAATCATTTTTTTCATTTCTAAAAACACGAAAAAAAGAAAGGAATGAAAAGGAATAATTATGATATTTTTATTTAAAATAAACTTTCTACGATTTTTATATTAAATATCATTTTAGTTTTTTAAATATATATTTATTTCAGAAAACATTATTTGGATTTTTTTGGAAAAAAGATATTTCTATATTTTTTATAAATTCTAATGAAAGTTCAATTTACCTCCCTCGTGGCTGACGTGGCACCACGTAAGCTAGTAAACGTGCTGTCGTCAGCAAAACCGATTAGAGAACTAAATCGACCATTTACAACCGTTCGGTTTTCTAGTTTAGAGAGGAAAAAATGACTATGACAGTAGTTGAGGGAGGTAATATGGACTTTTTCCTTTTGAAAACCCACAAATATCACTCAAAAACCATGCAAACGAAACATGAATGCAACATTCACTTGTTAAATACAAATTATTTAAATGTTGTTTAAATTTTAAAGGACAAATTTATTTGATATATAATTTATTTAACCTTAGGAAAATAAAATCTAGACCTCCATGTTACTTAGTACATTGTTTTAGGTGATGGAATGAATTTTGGATGACCTATCCTGGTTTCAACTAGGCTAATCAACTCGAAAAGTTAATTTTTGTGGCTCATAAACTAATAAATTACTAGGAAAGTGACCGTGCGTTGCTACGGACATTCAAATACCTCTAATGCCAGCCGTCATTATTGGCTAATGTATTATACGAATTATCAACTTGCCTTGTGTTTGTCCAAAAAAATGCAATATAATGCTAGAAGAACAAGACATATATTGTTTCAATTTGGACACAAAATAATACATGAGAGAATAACGATCAAACAAATACCCTAAGTAATGTATCAGAAAACTTCACCATTTCACAAAGAAACAATAGTTGCTTTAATGCACTCATAACAAATATTTGACTACTATTGAAGCATGAGAAAAAAATTATACTGTTTGACTACCCATGGACGTGAGGGTGGCGGCGGCTACTCCTGTGTGGAGGAGGGTGGCGAAGGGAGAGGAGGGTCACAGGAGAGGAGACGGTGGCGGCGGCGGCGATGGGAGAGGAGGGTCGTAGGAGGAGATGGCGGTGGCGTCGGTGGTGATGGGAGAAGAGGGTATCTGGAGGAGACAGCGGCGGTGGAGGAGACGGCAGAGGAGGGCTGTCTATACATGTGGCGTGTGTCCTCGGCAGAGACCTAGGTGATGTAGGCATGGACGGATGGCTGACGTGGGCCCTCAGCAGACCCGCGCGAGTGGAGGGCGTGCCGAGGCAAGGCAGACCTGCGCGGGCAGAGGGGTGAGGAGGACGGGTTTTTTCTCCTTTCTAAACTTTTTAGGTGTATAGATATAGAGATGTCAGTTAGATCCTTAGCTCTCCACACGTGGGGTTTTCATGCATGCTGACTTGGCTCAAGCAATTAGCTCGCGTGGCTCAAACATTTTGACAAACAAAGATTGTGGGCGACACCAAGACTAAGAGAAGTATTATAAGTTCATGTCATCGGGCTAAATGCAAACACACATCAACATCGTCCTATGTGGAAGAGAGAGAAAGGAGGAGAGAGATGAAAGCGGGCGACTTGCTACACGCCGGCTAAAAGTGGACGTACGCATGCATGGGTGCTGCCACCACAGCTTCTTGACTGCTCATTGGCTCTGCGTTGCTGCTTGGGCATAGATAGCATTGTGTTGACACTTTTCTCGGTCAGACACATGAATGCGCTAGATCGAGCGGTCGACGGAAATCAACTCGCCGAACCTCCCAGCACGGGCCGGTCTAACCGCCTAGGGGGGCCGGTCTAACCGCCTTGGACAGGAGGAACGCCGAAAACCAAGATTCGCTGCTCCGGGAGAAACCCCGTCGGGGACAGTGCGCCTAGGGTTGTCCTGAGATCGGCAGGCCACTCAGAACTCCCTCAACCGCCGTGGAGACGAAGGTGGAGAGCAATGGAGGTTGGAAAAGCTAGGGTTTGGAAAAAAATAAAATAAAATTGATAATGACGATTGGATGATAGCTCTCAATCGGCCACGACCCTTTATAATTATAGGGTGGGAGGTCTTGCCCTGCAAATAGCACTTTACAACTCGGAATCAAGCCAAGCTCCTAATTCTACCCGAAATCGGGGTGACTCGGTCTAACCGCCCCTGGAATGCGGTCTAACCGGCCTGCCTGGCTGGAGTCGGCCTTCGCCAATTTTGGGTGTCAACACATTGAATGTTAGTGGGACCCGCTTTCACACCTCATTCCGGGTGAGTGACTTGGCGTTGCTTAGA
This sequence comes from Cenchrus americanus, assembly GCA_947561735.1. Lineage (NCBI taxonomy): Eukaryota > Viridiplantae > Streptophyta > Magnoliopsida > Poales > Poaceae > Cenchrus > Cenchrus americanus. The sequence continues at coordinate 254,041,832 of OX387241.1, forward strand.
GCCCGCAACGGGCGTTTTTATTAGGGGCAATGCTTCGAGACGGACGTCCGATGCATCGAACGGACGCCCGCCATTTCCCACACGGCCACGCGAGACCTCGCCTTTTTTCTAGCGGCAACCGCTCGCTCATTCCCATCCACTCATTTCCTCCCATTCCTATCCACCTCCGCCGCATCTCATCTCCAAGGCACCTCCTACCACCATGCGCGAGGAGGGGTGGGCGAGCTGCGACGGTCATGGCCTCCAGCGAGGAGCTCCCCTGCGTAGGATGCTCGGGGCTGCCGCACACCGCACATGACCATTGAAGTTCATCACTTGAGCTAGAAGAACTTGATTGTCCACCACTTGTCCACTCACGAATGACGATAGTTGCTTCTTGCCTTGGTCTCCTCTCCTTGACCACCTTCTTCTTGGGCTTGTGCTCGATCTTGGTGAACTTGATGTGTTGATGATGACGCCCTTCTCTCAAGTGGACGTTGTAGACGTACATGTTGACTTTCTTCACATACTTGAAGATTTTCTTCACGTACTCGGCCACCATGGATTCAAACTCTTCATCACTTGAGGAATCTTCATCATCACCATCATCACCATCATCCTCGCTTGAGCTTCCATGAGTAGCCATCCTACTCAACATCTTCTCTTGTTGGCTTGAGAGAGCATGGCTTTTAGTTGGAGAGGATGGTTCTTGGGGCTTTTCTTGGGGCGCCTTCTTTGACTTGGGCATGATTTGAAGCTCATGTGCCATGATCTTGCTCAAGATATGAGATGGCTTCAAGTCTTCGAGCTTCTTCTCGTAGATGATTGGCTTCACCAAGTCATAATTGGGCTTCCGGAGACTTTGAAGGATCTTGCGGTTGATGTTCAAGTCCGTGATGTCCTTCACACCTAAAGCATTGATCTCATTGACAAGCACGTTTAGGTGTGAGTACATAGATTCGGCATTTTCATTTGCAAGTTGCTTAAAGCTATTGAATTCCTCAAGTAGACAACCGTAGCGTTCATTAGCAACTTCTTTTGAACCCTCATTTTGCTCCTTGATGGTTTTCCATAGCTCATGAGCATTTTCACAATTAAAAACTCTATTGAAAACGCTTACATCTAGTGAGGACAAAATGATACTCTTAGCAATCACATCAAATTGCTTTTCCTTCTTAGTACCATTTCTCATGCCCTCATCGGTGACTCTCCAAACATCAAGGTCCTTTTGTTGGTGATAGGCCTCCATGAGAACCTTGCACCGAGGATAGCCCGTGCCATCGAAATGTGGAGCCAAACCTAAGGTATCCACCCCTTTCATTCCTCTAAAGAGCAACTCACTAGGCGATGAAGCCTAACCGTTCCAATGAGCCGGTTTTCACAATTTACCAATTGAATTGGTGTATCCTTGTGAAGGATGCGAGTCCCGGCTCTGATACCACTTGTAAGGAATAGGATGCTCGTAGCCTAAGAGGGGGAGGGGGTGAATTAGGAAAACTTAAAACCTTAACATATGGCTTCACTACTTTTGCACAAATATAAACTAGAACATACTATCTAGATGTGCAACTAGGGTTGTTCTAGTGTGAAACTCCCATCCCAAAACGAGGTATGCAACCTATAGCCATTCCTAGCATGATACTACTCTAGGAAAGTAAAGTCAAGCAAAGATTGCAATAGAGTAAATGCGGAAATGTAAAGGGGATGAGAGGAAGCAAACTCTTGACACACGATTTATCCCGTGGTATCGGTAGGCACTAAGCCACCCCTAGTCCACGTTGTTGAAGCACTCACACAAGAGTATTACTTCCCGGTCACCAAGTCTCTCCCAAGAGCACCACTTGACTCGCCTCAAAGGCTAGCCACTTAGGCACTTGCCAAGCTCCCTTGGTCACCTTGATGCCGCCTCCACTAAGGAGCTTCTCCACCAAGGAAGGGGGTCTCCACGTCCCCCGCACAAAGTGTCCTCGCCACTCCACACCGAGCCGGAGGGTCGATGACGATTGCTGGTGAGCCTCTTAGGCCTCAAGGCTTCCGACGAACCATGTACAACTTGATTCACTCATGAATCACCTCACAAGGTTGGCACAAACTTGCACTCACTCAGCTCTAAGCGAGCCTAGCACTAAGCACATACACAAAGCATATGCAAGTCTAAAGATGAGCAATTAAGCACTTGGATGGATTGGATATGATATTCTAGGTGTCTTGAACTCATGTGCACTTCCACACAATACAGCAACCATAAATGGGCGGGTAGAGGAGGTATAAATAGCCCAAGGCATCAAACTAGCTGTTGGCTAAAAGCTGCTGAAAGTAGTACCGTCGGATGATCCGACACTATCTTTTTCCGGGCGTCGGTTCATCCGGTGCTACTAGCCGTTGCCTCCACCGCACATGACCATTGAAGTTCTCTGACACAACTGCTCCGACGCTATACACCGACACACCGTCGGTTCATCCGGTGCTGAAGACCCCGCGGCCAAGTCGTCTTTGTTAGCTTTCACTCGACCGTCAGATAGACCGATGCTTCCCTTTGACCAAGGCATCGGATCATCCGGTGCTGAAGACTTCTTCTTGGCGCGTCTCTGTCTTGATTCAAACTGAGCGTCGGATAGACCGACTGTGTCCTCACTTAGACCGTCGATCATCCGGTGCTACTGTCTTTACTGCTCTTCCTCTGCAACTCGTCCGACGCTACTAGAAAATGGACCGTCGGTTCATCCGACGGTGCCTAGGGTTTCACCCAATGTACCAACTCGTCCGACGATTGCACCGACGCTTGTTATATTGATGCCGTCGGTTCATCCAACGGTGTCCTTTCTTTTCCTTTTCTTTCTTCGCGTCTTCGTGTCTTCAACTTGGATCTTTGATTCAACTTAACATACTTAACATGCCATTACTTATAGCCTCAAAATATACACTAAGTCCTCAAATTTGCTATAAGTAACCTAACATGTCCATGGTATGTTAACTTTTGGTATGACATGTTAGCTTGGGTATGGTATGTTAACATGTGGTAACATCCATGGGACCTAGAAATGCCTACAAAGACATGCTAGACAATGTGGTTAGTCCCATTACTTGTGTTAGCATGAATCACCAAAATCAACTCGAACAAATGGCAAACTGGGCCATGTTCGCTACAAATATGGTCTGATGTTGCGAAGATATTTTTTTTCTACTTTTCTTTTTTAGCGCTATAGTGGCGCATCTGACGCCCACAGTTGATCTGACGGCTGTGCGCCCGTCTGGAGGCCCGCGTCCCTCCGGACGTCCGGGCGCTAGCAACACCCTTTTATTAGCCTTGCTCTAACTACCACATGCGCAACACCGCGACAGTCAGGAATCACTGTTGCCACCCAGCTTTCATCCGTTCCGTGACCGCGAGCTCCCATGTCCACCGTACGTGCAGTGGTGCTTGTTGCTGGTCTTGAACGGGATACCTCGGCTGAGGAGGAGCGGCTGCCAGATGATCGATCCCGGGAGCCTCAACATTCAGAATGCCAAAGACCGCGCACACGTCCAACGTGCTGGCTCTTGATCCACTTCTTTTGGTGATGGACGCGCGTGCAGCTGTACGTCTGGCGTCGCCTTGGCCTTGTCGGAGTCGTCAATGTGATCGAACAAAACGGCGTGGACAGTCCTGGACGTGGAAGCACACATGTGCATGCAACACAACGAACCGCTTCAATCCAGATGATAATTTTAGGTGCGGGTCGGGTTAGTAAGAGGGTCGACCCGAACCCCTTGCAGGTATATGTGGAAGAGCAAGAGGTTGATCCTCAGCACAGTCTAGCCAAGCCGCAGCACCGATCAACGCACGCGAGCACAAGCAGGGCAACCTCGGCTTCAAGCATGGCACCTTTCACCTTTCTTGAACCGCACAGTCATCCTCCGGGCCGGGTATGGCCTCAGCCGCGCGCGGTGCGCATGCGCGAACACCATCTTCTGCCTTGACACAAGCATCAACATGTACTAGATACGAATACGATAGCATGCCCATCTCCCAGGAGTATACCTGGGATTGGATTGGCAATAATCCATATCCAATTGGATTTTATTAGTTGGACTTCATTGGATTTTATTTAGTTGGATGATGGATTTAATCGGACTTGAAAACAATAGGATAATCTAATTTGTATTGGATTTCACTAGTCCATCAACCCGTGTGGAGGCACGGGCTAGCACTTTACTTCAATGTAGCACTAATCAAGAGATAATTTAATTTGAGTATATGAGTGCGTCGGAGGCCAGTCTTCTGGAATTGAACCACATAAATATTTGCATTTAAAATGACGTTGGTTAGTTTATGAATTATAAATGAATAATGAATAATTAAGAGTTGTTCATATCATTATATGTAACGGTTCCACCAGTGTATTATTTGTTTTTATGTATTTCATGAGTTGCTTCATTTTCTTGGACCATGTTACGGTTGATATCAGGTATCACTGGTAAATTATTTTGATGGGCACTATGGAAGATATTTTTAATTCAATGTAGATTTCGTAGCATGCATGTAAGTGTTGAAAGTTTTGTACTTGCTTTCTAAAAAAGGAGAATTACTCAATCAAGAGCCAAATATCACGGAGTTTGATAAATCCGAAATTTGTCTTTTTTCTTCTACAGGTCCAATGTGTGTTGTGACTCCTATAAAATCTATGAAACGTAAATATAAATTATTATTAAATAGTCGTAAAATGAGAGAAAGTGTAGAGATTATAAAGTCAACAATGTTTTACATGATAGGTACGTGTCCACATTTATTCTTGTTGAAAGCATATTCGTGCTCATGAACTTTGTTAAGAAATAATTAGTGGTGATCATTAGCCTAATTATGTAATTAACATATTCATTAGTGTGTAATTAGGAAAAAGGCACCTGCACTGTACGGGTGTGTCTCTCCCGAACAGGTGCCTATTCCATCCCGAAAGGGTGCCTGTGTGCCCCTTCCCTGTAAATAAATCTGTGTGCCCACTCCCACTCCATCAATCAATCACTTTTACTGTTTCAACACGTTATCAGCACGAATGCTCTCCTGAGCAACTCACGCACACCACACAAAGGCTCGAAGGCCTCACCGCCGGCAAGAACGCCGACATCCCTCCAGGGTGAGAAAAAATGGATCCCCCATTTCACCTAGTAGAGACTGCCTATGCTACCTATCTAGTCATGCCCATCAAAACAAACCGAGGTCGCTGCTTCTTCTGCACTGGAGGTGCACGCCATGGCCACCGCCGTGGTCGACGTGGAGGTCGAGGCCGCCGCTTCCGTGGCCGTCGTGGACCAAGGTCCCCTCCACCACGCCGTGCTTTGCCGGCCACAAGTAGCAACCGCTCCTCGACGCTGCCATACACCACCGGACTTGTCTCCCGCAGCCCATCTCCGGTAGCACAACGTCTTCCGACGCCGACACCTCCAGAGGAGCCACCTCGCCGCCGCCTCGTCGTCCGCATCCACCGCCCTGCAACACAAGCAGAAGGTGTTGGGGTCTTCCCCGACTTAAACATACCTGAACATGCGACGGAAACGGCGATTGACAACGCCGGATTTGTCCCTCAAACGGACCGGTGGCCATCTACTCCTTCATGACCGCCACCTCAACTCCCGGCCTCGCCGGACCTATGACAGCAGCACACCCGAGCTTCACGGTCGGGACCATGGCGGCTCGCCGCGGTGCCCCGCCGTTCTTCTCCGACGACGGCGACCCGCCATCCGCTTCCTCAGCGTCGGTGACCCGAGAGGCGGCCGCACCCACACCGAGCCCCTACGGCCGCGTGGGGGCCATCGACCGTTGCCCGGGGATCCGGCGCGGTACCGGAGCCCGGCCCGCGCCGGGGCTCCCCTCCTTCGACCGGCGAAGGCCGGCCAGCGGCCGGAGGCGCACGCGGCACACACGGGGGTGGTGGACGAAGAACAGAAAAGGGGGAGGAGAAAAGAAGAGGCGGAGCACCACCAGGGACCTCCGTGGACTACTACCGGCCGTCCGGCCCGCCCACCGGCGGCGCCGGCGCCACCGGCGGCGCCAACGGTGCGCATCCGCATCGGCACCGGAGGGGCGGCCGGCAGTTAAGGGAAACCCTAACCGCACCCCTCCTCATTTATTCGTTGGCGCCTGGGCCGGCTGGGCCAACCGGGCCACAGCGGGCCGTTAACAGGCCGGCCGACCCACAGGCTGTAGACAGCGGCCCACAGGCCGCACTGCCCCCCTCCGTTTCCAGAAGTCCGTTGGACCCCCTGAACTTCCAAAAGTCCAGAAAAAACCTCTGAACTTTTATTTAGCCCTCAGGCTTTTATCTAATATATATTCAGACTTATTAGTGTTGTATATTTATATTTTAGACCTCGAATTGTTCTGTAATTTTATGTTGTGATGAACAATATTATTTGTACCATCCGGTATATGTACCTATGTAATTCTAGGTGTTAGAACAATTCTTATGCAATTGATTTTATTTGCATGGTCTAAATTAATCAAAATTTTCTACATCAAGTAGAACATCAAACAAAATTAAAATTAAGGTCTGTACAAATTATTGGAATAACACAAGGTGATGTGACCTAGGCGTTGGCTGCGATAAGTTCTTCCTAAGAGCTTATTTGCCCTGAGATCCGCACTTTTAGGCAACTTTTGCTCATCATTGTGAGGTCGACATCTTTATGATGATTACCTTCAAAGTGTATATCCAAAATTTTATATAAATGACTATCAAGTCAAATTTATTCCTATAGGAATTAAAAATCATATACCTTAATTTCGTAAGAATCATCTTACATATGTATTTTGCCTACTTTTACAACACAAATTTACATCAGTAAATTAATCCTATACATGGTTCTTTAATGTAGGAAAATGGCTAAATTAATCAATAAAGACTTTACTGAAGTTGCTGTCGATGGTAGTAATTACCTAACCTGGGCTATGCATGTCAAGATTGTGCTAACAGCCAAAGGCTACATTAATACAATTAATGAACCTAACCCACAAAATCCTATCCCAGAGGCACAAAAGTTTGCAACCTTGCATTTTCTATGGCACCATCTCCACCATGACCTCAAAGCAGAATACATGATGGAAGATGATCCTAAGAAACTTTGGGACTCTCTCAAAGAACGTTTTAACCAACAACAAGGCATCATTCTGCCCGAAGCAAGACGGGAGTGGTCACTAATTCGTCTCATGGATTTCAAATCGGTTGCAGAATACAATTCTGTTGTCCACGAGATTTGTACCAAGCTTCGATTTTGCAATCAACCTTTGGATGATGCAGAAATGATAGAAAAGACTCTATCTACATTTCTCCCTGCTAATAGGATATTGCAACAGCAATACCGTCACCACAAGTATACTAAATATTCTGACTTAATATATGATTTACTCCAAGCAGAAAAGCATGATGAGCTCTTAACAAAGAATCATCAAATGCGCCCTGTGGGTGCAGCACCTCTGTCGAAAGTACATTTCAATGCTCAGAATAATAATGAAAAGTTCAGTGGAAAGAAATTCAAAAGGAATTTCAAGGAAAAATGGAAGAAGCAGAATTTTAAGAAAGGCAAGGGTTCTAGCAACAACAAGGACATTTTCAAGAAATATAATGCTCATGACAACTCTCAAGCTTGTCAGAGGTGTGGTTGTCACAATCACACAACTCGAAAGTGCCACACTGCTAAGCATTTGGTTGATCTCTACCAAAAGCATGCTGGAAAGCAAGTTCATAGGGACAAGTTTGAAGCGCACTTCACTACTCACACTCCGGGTGCCGGTTGCTCCAAGGATGTTCCCACAGAACCCAACAAGGAGAAGGATCCAATGCAGTTGGACGAATTCTTCGGCACGAACGACATGATGATCGGTAGCATCGACGATACCCGCAACATGCTTGTGGATGGACCATCCAATGACGTGTTCGGAGACATGTCTTAGTTTTATGCTCCCCGACAAGAACTTTGTTCTATAGTTTCAAAGAACTTCGTTCTATAGCCATATTTATGTAACAATTGTGTTGTAAATAATTGTTGTCACACAATATTGTAAGACATATGCTACTTATGATATTATTGAATAAAGTATGTATTGTATAATCTATGAGTTCAAAACTTATAATTTATTTTACTCATTCTAGATTATCCTACAGGGACAATCCAAATGGAGGAAGAACTTTGTTTGGTGGATAGTTGCATAGCTAACACCATACTCAGAGAACTTAAATATTTCCAAACTCTCAAAAAGAGTAAAGGAAATGTCACAACCATCGCGGGACGCGATGCTATAATTGTTGGTTCAGGACGAGCCACAATAGTTCTCCCTATAGGTACTCAAATAGTAATTGAGGATGCACTTCTGTATCCTGATTCAACTCGTACCTTATTGAGTTACAAAGACATCCGTCGCAATGGTTTCCATGTCGAACCAAATACTGACAACAAAGATGAATATCTATTCATCACTAAACATGACGGATATAACAAGCGACTGCTTCAGAAAATTCCTTCACTATCATCAAGATTGTATTACACATACATCAAACTCGTACAACATGTTGCATACAAGGTAATTTTTCAAATCTTGATGTCTTCAAGATTTGGCATGATCGCCTTGGTCATCCCGGCATAGGGATGATGAGAAAAATTATCGGCAATTCAATTGGTCACAAGTTAAATACTTCAAAATTCTCGAAACCATCAGACTTTGTGTGCACCGCATGTGCCACGGGAAAATTAATTTTAAGACCCTCTTATCTTAAAATAAAGGTTGAACCACTACAATTTCTTGAACGCATTCAAAGAGATATTTGTGGTCCTATACATCCATAAACTGGACCATTTAGGTACTTCATGGTACTTATTGATGCATCTACTAGATGGTCCCATGTATGTTTATTATCTACAAGAAACCATGCTTTTGCAAGGTTCATAGCTCAAATTATCAAATTAAGAGCACATCATCCTGAATATGCTATCAAAACCATCAGGATGGATAATGCCGCTGAATTTACTTCACATGCCTTCAATGACTATTTGTATGGCTCTAGGCATAAATGTGGAACATTATGTTCCATATGTACATACACAAAATGGATTAGTCGAATCTCTTATCAAGAGAATAAAGTTAATTGCTAGACCATTAGTACAGAATTGCAATCTACCAACATCATGTTGGGGTCATGCGGTTTTACACGCCGCTGATTTGATTCAAATAAGACCTACTGCATACAACACAGTTTCCCCGTTGCAGTTAGTACGTGGAAATCAACCAAGTATTTCCCATCTGTGAAAATTCGGTTGCACTGTATACGTACCGATATCACCACCGCAGTGTACATCAATGGGCCCCCATAGGAAATTGGGGATATATGTAGAGAACAAATCACTGTCAATCATTAAGTACCTCGAACCCTTTACAAGGGATTTATTTACTACCCGGTATGCTTATTGCATCTTCGACGAGGACAATTTCCCGGCATTAGGTGGAGACAAGTACCAAACAGAATGGAAGGAAATAAATTGGAATACCACTAGTATCCAGTCCTATGATCCACGTACTATAGAATCTGAATGTGAAGTTCAGAAAATTATCAATTTGCAAAACATTGTGAATAATCTGCCAGAAGCATTTACTAATTATAAGGGTGTCACAAAATCACATAATCCTGCTGCAAATGTACCAGAAAGAGTAGAAATTCCTACTCAAGAACTCCCAAATCAAAATAAGAGGGGGAGAGGTACTGCAACAAAGGATAATGCTATACAAAAGTCTCCGGGGAAAACTAGGAAGGTCACTTCCACAATAGTAAATGCAGATCAACATCAAGTTGACAAACACCAATTGGATATTATAAATCCAAATAATATGGATGTTCAACAGATACATCACATACCTAGCACAAGTGCACAAAATAATAGAAGTGCTAGGACATCGGAAGACCCGGACTCTATCGTTGTGGGAAATCATGATGAGTCACAAGGCATACAAGAAATTTCCATTAATTACATTGACTCTGGAGAATCATACAATAGAAAGACTAGAAATGTCGACATTTACTTTGCCACTAAGATTGCAAGTGAACTTCGCATTGATCCAGAACCTAAGTCCATGGCAGGGTGCATCAAGCGCTCCGACTGGGTCAAATGAAAGGAAGCAATTAAGGCATAATTAGACTCGCTCAAGAAACGAGAGGTATTCTCTGTAGTGATGCCTACTCCTCATCATATTTTTCCTGTGGGATCAAAATGGATTTTCGCCCGTAAAAGGAATGAAAACAACGAGGTGGTGAGATACAAAGCGAGGCTTGTAGCACAAGGGTTCACGTAGAAACCCAGCATCGATTTCGATGAAACATATTCTCCAGTTATGAGTGGTATAACATTCCGATATCTAATATCATTGGCAGCACAAAAAGGCCTATTCATGCATCTCATGGATGTAGTGACAGCATATCCATATGGGCCACTAGATTCAGATATATATATATATATATATATATATATATATATATATATATATATATATATATATATATATATATATATATATATATATATATATATATATATATATATATATATATTTTCCGGAAGGAATTGATATCCCGAACAAGAATCATTCACGCAACATGTATTGTGTAAAACTTCAAAAATCATTATACGACTTAAAATAGTTGGGAAGAATGTGGTACAACCAACTAAAAGAATTCCTTCTTCGGAAGGGATTTTCCAACAATGATGATTGTCCATGTGTATTCATCAAGAAATTCTCAACTGGATTTTGTATTATATTTGTATATGTTGATGACCTCAATATCATTGGAACTCAATGAGATATAGATGAAAACGCAACCATCTTAAGACGGGATTTGAAATGAAAGATTTGGGTAAAACCAAATTTGCTTAGGTTTACAACTTGAGCATCTCCCAACAGGGATTTTAGTACACCAGTCTGCTTATATCCAAAAGATTCTACAGAAATTCAATATGGATAAATCATATCCATCCAAAACACCTATGGTCGTACGCTCTCTTGAAATTGATAAAGCTCAATTCAGACCTAAAGGTGAAAATGAAGAGGTATTGGGACCAGAAGTTACATACCTCAGTGCCATTGGGGTGTTGATGTATATCGCAAATTGCACCAGGCCTGATATTGCATTTGCGGTAAACTTGCTAGCTAGATACAGCGCTGCTCCAACACAACGCCATTGGGCGGGAGTTAAGAATATCTTCAGATATCTCATTGGCACAATAGATCTTGGATTATTTTACAAAATTAACCAAGATAAAACATTAATTGGATACTCAGATGTTGGCTATTCATCTGATCCCCATGAAGCCAGATCTCAGACAGGTTTCGTATTCTTACATGGTGGAATGGCTATTTCATGGAAGTCATCAAAATAGACTCTAATAGCCACATGCACAAACCATTCTAAAATAAGTGCATTATTTGAAGCATCACGTGAATGTGTATGGCTTCGCAGAATGATAAAGCACATACAACAATCATGTGGTATAAGTTCAATCATGAACCCTACCATAATGTATGAAGATAATGCTGCTTGTATTGCACAAATGAGATCAGGTTATATAAAGAGTAATCTTACAAAACATATGGCTCCTAAATCATTCTATCCTCATCAACTACAGAAGGTAGGAGAGATAGAAATCTTGCAAACTAAATGTTGTGATGATCTTGCAGATTTGTTCACAAAATCATTACCAACATCATTATTCCAGAAATATGTTTTTGGGATTGGTATGAGACAACTCAAAGATTTGCAAGAATCAGGGGGAGACTCTCTTTGATATAACCTATATAAATAATCATCTGATTGTTGTACTCTTTTTCCTGTATGAGTTTTTCCTCACAAGGTTTCTCATAAAAGGTTTTAATGAGGCAACAACAATACAAGACCATGCCTTATATCACCTAATTTTTCCATTAAGGTTTTAAGGGTGATATACAAGACATATTCTATGTCATATCTTGTGTTTTCTCTATAAGAGTTTTTAAGAAGATATAAATCCCTTCTCATATTTTCCTATTAGGTTTTGGAAAAGGATATTCAAACATGATCCTCGGATCATTGTTCTTATTGATGAGTTTTTCCTTACCAAAGGTTTTCTCATACAAATATCAAACAAGACAATAATGCCATATCGTTTTCTCCTAATATTTTCCCACTAGGTTTAAAGGAGTTTTAGTGGCATATACATACAGATTGGTTTCTCCTCAGGATTTTCCCATAGGGTTTTTGGAGGAGTTTTACAAGATAATATTCAAGAAAGATTGAAGTCAAATTACATCAAGATCTCATGAAGCTATTGATCAAGAGGGAGTGTTAAGAAATAATTAGTGGTGATCATTAGCCTAATTATGTAATTAACATATTCATTAGTGTGTAATTAGGGAAAAGACACTTGCACACCGTACGGGTGTGTCTCTCCCGTACAGGTGCCTATTCCATCCTGAAAAGGTGCCTGTGTGCCCTTCCCTGTAAATAAATAGTGGGGTCCACCCCCACTCCATCAATCAATCACTTTTACTATTTCAACAAACTTGAAACTATACTTTGAAATGTTTGAACTTTTTTAGAGTAGTTGTGGATAAGAAGTTGACATACATCCTGTCGTTTTCCATTATTCGATACTTTTATGTTGTTGGTGTGACTGACATTTGCAATTTTGTACACATTTCCTTCTTAAATCAGTGGCTTAAACTTTTCCATATAGGTCTTATTAATAACATCGTGCATTATGGTTCCTGTTTTCATCACCGTTAATAATTTTTAAACCGAAAACAATACACAAAGGCAATCAAACGAACATATCCACAATTTGGTGCCCGATCTTTCGGTGAGTGGAGATAAATCTGATTTGGTGGAAGTTGACCCTCACGATCCGACTACGACGAGCGAACCCGTTGCACCAATGCAATCGCTGAACCAAGTCCCGATAATTACCAACCTCGTCGGCGCGAGATCAGCCTGATCACGAAGATCGTTTCCTGCACGCAATCGAAAAAAGAACAAGAAAAGATGCGAGCAATCTTACTATTACTCGAAGGTGGAGTTTGAATTACACGACGGCGACACAATGGCGGCTGTTCGGCTGTAGCTAAGGGTAACAAATAAAACAAACTCAAGTTTCTATGGTGGCGGGTGCTGAGTATATATGGAGGGACGTCGTCCTAGGGTTGGGGCGTCCTAGGGTGGGGCGCCCCCAACTTTGGCCTAAGGCCCATCAAACTAATGACGCGGCACCTTGGCAGATTCTAGATGTCAACTTGTTTCGAATATTCCTGTTGACTCAGGACGAATTTTGGCATGATACCGGTGCCATTGGAAGCTCTATGAAACTGTGCTTCCAACCATATATAGAACGTCCAAAACCGACTCCGTATGCGACCTAGGCGTCCGTTTTATTGCGCACTGCTCCTGGACTCCGAACTGGGCTCGAACTTGAATTGCTTTTGGCCTCCACCTCGGGGACTCGAACCGGATCAACCTTGGACCTCCTTCTTGACTTGAAAAACCTTGCTAGACTCCATCTTCAATCCATGCACCACGCATGGACATAAGCATGGTTGCCATGTCCGCATCATTTCCTTGATGTTCCACAATTCCTTTCCCGATCAAATTTCACTTAAGTTTTTATTCACCATTGCAACTTCTTTTTTTAGCAAAGTTCACCATTGCAACTTGTTCAACTGATTAGAAAAAGATGATGATGGATCTAATTGTCTTATTTTTCATACAAAAGACATAATATACAAATTTGAAAATTTTCTATACATAAGCTATGTTACACACATAACAATCAAGTAAAATATAATTCGATAGAAAGAATTGAAAATAATAACATTTCGAGAACAATTTTGAGAAAAGTCATCTATACCTACCACGTAGCAAACCTAACAATACACAAATAATTTAGTAGTCATAACATATGCTATGAAAAATTAATCTAACTTTAGCATGCAACATGACAAATAATTTAGTATTCATAACTTATGCATGAAAAATTAATCTAACTGTAGCACACAATAGACCGAACAATAAACAAATAATTTAAAAATTATCTAATTGTAGAAGAGAAATCAAATAAATTCGAAAAACAATGTCTCGTCATGGATGGATCTCCAGTGTTCTAGTGCAACCAATGGGTGTAAAAGGTCCCGTGCAACCATAGAAGAATGCTTAGGTTGATCGTACGTTTCTGTTGAATAGCAGCAGGGGACCTAGTTCCGTTGGTGAAAGTAGCAGCAATTCCTAGTTGACGGAAGCACTACATAAAAGAGATGTTTCTTGAAAGATGTCATCTCTCATTCTATAATTTTATATATGCACGGGTAAATTATATAATTTGTTGTATTAGCTAACAATCTTTTAGGATAGATTTTTTATGATTAAATTAAAGTATGAAAGGGATATTCAAGACAAGAAAAATCTAATCGACATGTATATACACGTACGTTCTAGTTTTTTAGTTATATTATCTAAAGATCCGTTTGGAATATATTCTTTTATGATTTAAACATGGTAAAGAGATAAAAGGTAAGAGACTAATTACATTACATTACATTACATGTGACAGGCACGATATGATAGTTGGGTAATTTTTTATTTGAAGCAAGGGGATTTGTTGAGTTAGATGTGACTGGGAGATGGTTTAGATTCAAATTTTCTATAGTGTCACGTGTGGATAATTTAGACAAAGATATAAGAGGGTTGTTTTTGTTAATTATTCATAATGGCATACACGATAGGATAGTTGGACAATTTTTAAATTGAAGCGAAGAGATTTATTGTTTTAGATGTGACTGAGAGATGGTTTAGATTTAATTTTTTCTATAGTGGCACATGTGAATAATTTAGACAGAAATATAGGAGGGTTGTTTTTGTTAATTCTTCATAATGGCATAGGTGAGTAATTTTAGAAACAAAATACATCCAACGGCAAAAAAAAATTAAGGATATTTTTTAGAGTGTTCAAATAGGATTCCTAGGTGGCTTCATGTGGTGGCTATCCACCTAGGATTCCTAGGTGACTTCATGTGGAGGCTCCAAAAGATCCTCTAATCTCTACTCTCTATCTCTTCTTCTTCTACTTAAAAAACGAAGTTTGTCTTCACACTTCGTACGTCGATTGGCTTTTGGTACGTCGTCCGCGCGTGTCCGCCTCCGCGCCCGCAACGCGTTTTTCTTTCCCATCCAATCCGCTCGCATCCCTTCCTTTGAGCCACTCGATCTCCTCGCTTATATCTCATCCGTCGGCCTTCTTTTTTTTAACATCTCATCACGCCTTCACCCAAGCACACCCCAAACCGCCGCCACGCACCCCGGCTGCCCCTCCTCTCCGCGCCGCCGCCGCCCCGTCCTCTCCGCACCTGGTGGCAAGCGATGCTGGGACGTAGACTCCAACGAGGATTGCGGTGCTCACGTTGCCGCCAACGTCAACTATCTCGCCTCCGAAGTAATCTGTCGATGCCCTTTTGGCTCTGGTCCTTCTCAGATCCCACAAACGATTGTTTCCGGCGGTAGGAGTCATCGAGCGATTATTTGCGGCGGTGGGAGCCATCGTGGGTGTCGAGTTGGTGATCCGTCTCCTTCCTGCTAGCCCTTCCCTCTGACCATTGCCAGGTCAGACTCTCCATGCAAATCAGATCGGCTCGCTGGTTCGTTTCATATATATCTAGCCTCCCGTGTGACTCCTATGGCATTTCTATTGTAGGTTTCGTAGATTTCGGCGGTGGTCTCATTCAACGTGTCTAGCGCACGGCCGTAAGCCCTCGACGAGCATTCGGCTGCTGCACAGTACTGATTAATTGGATGATGGTGCACTACCACGCGTCAATTTGATGCGGCGTGTCCGTCGATGAGGTCAAGGTAAATAGTTGAAACTAGCGCATAACCCTTCCTGTTGTGATACATTTATTTTTCAAAAACCTAAACCTGGTTTTTGTCCTATCGATAATTTTTACGATACTCCACATACTCACACTTCCATCTAATATTCTAAGTTATTATAATCCATCTAATCAATTGCTCACGCGGCAGCACGTATGCAAATCTTGTAAGCTATTCTTCTTGATTTGCAACATAAATCGTCCACAACATAGATCTTGTATGCTTTTATTGTGTACACCATCTACTGCGGTACGGTAATGCTGATGCATGGCAGGTTTGGAGAATATGGATGGGCCACAAGCTGTGTGTGTGTGCGGAGATAAGATTAGAGGAGCTAATAATGAACTTTAACTTTAAGTGGTTGTGCAAAAAAAAAGTATCAGATCTAAATTCAGATATTAATTACATCTTGTAGTAGAGAAATATGCTTGTTAATTGCAAATTATTTTACTTGCAGATGGCATCTTCAAAACAATCCGAGAGGGGCACCCCAATCTATGATCAGTTAAACACCACCAGCCTAAGTGTTAATGGTATTAATCTGTTAAAATGTACCATTTCATACAATGCAATTACATGTGCCTTTTATTTAGGTGGCGTCGATGTTGGAGGATCAGTGACTTCAAATGATATTCCACCACCTCTAGAACCTAGACAACGGAGAAGGCAACGGGATAGGAACCGTTACATGCTAATGTCTGTACAAAAGAAGGAAGAACTACTCAAGAAGCGACGTCAAAATTAACAACAAAATAAAGGTGCACCCGCTAACGTTGAAGTAGGACACAACCAATTACAAGGTAGTATGATAATTACTTTTTAATACTTGAACTACAATTATTTTGTGATCATTACTGAATCTGATTGGTTTCCATCATTTTTAGGTGAAAATATTACTTTTGATGAAAACATAGTAGAACAGAGACCAGAATTAACGGTTGAGCGAATGGAATCAAGGTGTGCAAAAGATAGGGCACGTTATGCAAATATGACACCTAAACAGAGGCAAGCAATACGTGATCGTCAAAATGCGCGTAATATGAAGCCTGAACACAAGGAGATGAAGAGGGACCAATACAAAGCACGTCGAGAATTATGTCGCAACACTTTACATAAAGATTCAATAGCAATGGTGAACCCTAGATATAACCCACTAGATGACTCCATAATACATATTTGATTTGTGTGCTCGTACAATACGGATGAACATGAGATTCCCTGCATGCTTCATGAATAAAGTTGGATGCAATACATATTAGGCGATCATATTTATAAAAAAACACAAACTTGCACTGTCTAGGATAAAGGCCGAGGCGGAGTTATGGGTTGCGGCTGGAGCACATAAACTAGGACGTTTATTTTGCGAGTAATCCGCTTGACGCAAGAACGTGCGCGTGCATTGTAAACCTTATTTTCATTCTGCTTAATACAAAGATGCGCAACTCTCCTGCGTATTCGAGAAAAATACGTAATTAACCTATAAAATTAGAATATCATTTACCTATAATTTGTATTGTCCATAGCAATGCACAGACACGATTCTATGTTTAGATAATAGTAGAATGAATATTTTTTGTCCAAGGTTTAATTGGTCGTTGTGTATCTTTTTTTGAAACGTGGTCATTGTGTATCTTGCATCATAGTAATATTAATTTTATGCCCATAGCAACGCATGGGTATGTACCTAGTACTCCTAAAAAGAATGGACTTACAAGAAAAACTTGGTACGTCGTTTCGCCGGTGGTCCACGCGTCCACCCTGCAGCGTCCGTCTTCCGCTCGCGGTTGCGCCCCGCGGTGTGGGCCTTCCGTGTGCCTAACTTTTATTTTCTCCGCACCATGCTTTCGTGCCCCAAATCCCAAACCCTACCTGACCTGCCTTGCACGCGGCGGTGGCAGCTTCCACTCTCATGTCCATGGACCGACCACCGCGAGACCGCAAAGGAGCGACGGGCTTAAGAAGACGTTACCCATATGTGTCTCCAGATCGACGCCGCCGCGGCTCCGTCCGATCTGCCATGACCTTCTCCTCTACCGTGATGCAAAGGTGAGGTTCAGATCTCGATGGTACGTGCTCAGGTAAGCGATGCCCCTTACTTCCAGTCATTAGCTTTCCCTTCCTCATACATGGTAATGAATTTGAGTGTGTTCTCAATCCAAGGTGATCCCGTTAATCTCGTATGTGGACGTCGCCGCCGCCAGTGCACGTTTACACCACCATCACCGCCGCCCGATCCCATCCCTCGGCACCCATCTACGACCTTGCCACCTCTACCTCCGGTATCCATTTCTCTCCACCAAGGGTGTGTTCGCCTCCTCCAAGTACAGCAACCATTCATGTTGGATTCGAAATACTAATGTAGCTTCTGGTTGATTCCTTGGTCTTTGGCTACCATGAATCTACCACCAATCCATCATTCGTCATGGAACCTTGATTCCATTGCTTGGTTCATGATTCAAATAGCAAGATGAGCAGGTGTGTGTGGCAGAAGATAGCAGTCGCATCTGATTAACTAGCTCTTGATGCACATCACTTGTGACACGTGCTAGGTGCTCGATTAAATGACCTACATATGTGTTTGTATGATTCTGCTGACTTTTTCATTGACAACATGTTGAATCGGCAAGAATCATCTCTCCTTTCATGTTGATATTATCTTGTTTATAAAATTTATTTAATAAATTTGCTGGACACCAAGCAGTATAGATTTGTTGCTTATACAAATGGAGTGGTATGTGAAATCTTTATTAATTGACTATTTTCATCTCTCAAGGTGATACAACGGGATATTAGGGTTTGAAGTGTCATTTGTTGTGCTACGAGGAGTGTGGCTGTAATTCAATTAGTTTCGCAAGTCAACTTAAGGTGATGAATTAATATGTAGTTTTCTAACACACTCACTATTAGGTGATGTTCTGACATTATGCTTGTTGCTGTCACATTTTACCTTACGTTTTCAAGTGGTGCTGATCAAGTGTATCTACATATGTTGCTTGTCTGATAAAAAAAATCAGCAATCCGATCACATAGAATGTTTTTGAGAATAGTCAATTTTTTGAAGCAGCAATAAAGGTTGGGGACCCCACATAGAACTCTCATATTGGACTTATTGTCTTGGAAGAAGCAATCTGCTTCCTTTAGTTGTTCTCAGATAGTATGTATTGTCTTAGGTAGGGATAGAGAAATATTTTTCATTTTCATTGTTCTATTGTGCATACTATTAGAAAAGCTATTGGTGGCTCATCCAAAGATTTGTCCAACTGCAGAAGTGATAATCTTTTGGTGCTCTCTTACCTTAATTAATCTGGCATAAGGGTTTCACATATGAGAGATGTTCCATATTCACTGATTACACCCCTTTCTAAGGACTCTGTCAGGATTTATCTCTTTACTAAGTTCCTATATATGGAAAGCGCATAGCATTATCTTCCTATGGTCTATGATCTAGCATTAGGTTATCAACCAGGCTATTTTTAGAAAGGTGTTATGTAAAATGACTAAGTTTTCTGATATGGTACTGAACAGCAGGCCTGTAACACTTCAAAATCGATGCTTTGCTTATGCCTTAGTGTGCTATACATACAGGTCGCGTGTTGTAATTATTACATTACTATTCACCAATAGTGATCAATTTTTAGTGTGCTAGAAAATAAGTAATTACTGATTTATTTATTTCTTGTTTCAAGTTTACAGGGAAGCTATGTGATGCTTGGGCCTTCTCTCTATACTGAATTAGTTCTTTCTTCATTGTCCCAAACAAATGCATATTGAAGTTCAATAAACTTTAGGGAGCTCTGAGTATACTCTTGGTTACTACCAGAGCCTGTGAGCAGGTCAATAGCTCCAATTTAATGCATTAGTAGTCATAAGTATTATTTTGAATTTAGAATTTCAGGTCATGTAATAACTGGACATTGTAGTAACTAGACATCATTATCAAAGAAAGAACTTACCTTCAGCTGTATCCAAGATCAGTAAGTTGGGGTTGATGCTTAAATCTTGTAGAATTTTTTCTTTTGCAGTTACCACCGCTTATAGTTATATCTTGACATTCCTTTCTTTATGACCATGTACTTGTATATATTACTATTTTAAGATTATAATTCAAGTGATGTAGCACTCATATATACATCAACTATGTGCTATAGAGTTTCTTGAATTTCGCAATTTTATTTCACCTTCTACTACTTGTGTTATCATCGCAAATGACAATCACGTGGACAAGTGAGTGACATTACAGAAGCAGTTTTGTTTGTTGAATGGGGTGAGAAAGGAGGACATCTAGGTGTTGTTATGATATTTCCCACTCTATCATTCTCTTGTATTGATTCATCATTAAGCTTTCTTTTTAACTTCTTACATGAAGCGTGTATATGTCATTGGAGAGCCAACACAACAGGTGGAAGTAAAAATGTTTGTTTCTGTTCCATTTTCACATTTTCATCAGTACATGTGTGATCTTTATTTCTACCAAGTTAATCGTGCCTATCCTGCAGCTTGCAAAAGGTTTATGAACTCTATCCAGAAGGGTATTCGAATGGTTTCTTACAAGAGATATAATCTGACTACTTGCATAAGTTCGTGGGAGAGAAGAGCCCATTGAAGACCACTTTGGTTTGTAAATGGAAAATGCAATGGAAAGTCCGTGAAATGTGGTACTTTGTGTTCGGAACAGTTTGTTGGCCATCATCTCATGTCTTGTTTGTTGTCAGCAGTCATAAAATTGTTTACATCTGTGTAATGAAGGTTTTGCCAAAAACTAACCATAATTGTGCTTATTTTCATATTATTATTGTGATGTTGAATGTATGTGAAATGTATATTGAATTTAGATGTCCGTAGCAACACACGGGCACTTTACATAGTTAGTAATAGTAACATTGGAGTGAGGTCAGAAACCAGGACGCACGACAGATGCCTCCTGACTTCCTTAGCATGCCCCTGCTGCCGGCCGCGGCGCTCCAGCTCCAGCAGCAGGCCCACGCCGGAGCCCATCCCCGCCGGTGAGCGCGCCCCCACGGGCGGACGCTCCCGCCGCCGTTCCCCTACGCCGGCCGTCCGTGCTCGTCGCGCGCGCGCGGAGATCCCCTCTCCGGTCATGCAGCAGATGGAGGGCTCGCACAGAGCTCTCTGTGCC
Source organism: Cenchrus americanus (assembly GCA_947561735.1). NCBI lineage: Eukaryota > Viridiplantae > Streptophyta > Magnoliopsida > Poales > Poaceae > Cenchrus > Cenchrus americanus. Next base: position 254,062,853 of record OX387241.1, read on the forward strand.
GCACCGCGCCCACTCCTCCTCCCTTCGGAGCTTCGCCACCCTCCTCTCGTGCTCTGCCGGTCAAGGGCTCGCTGCGCGGCGCCGCCCCCACCGGCCAACCCTACCGTAGAGCTGAGGTGCTGCCGCCGCCCAGGGCAGGACGACCCTGCCGTCTTGGTCCCCGACCGACCGGCCGCCGCCATGCATACGCACACAATCCCATCTCTGCCTCCTCGATGCCCCTAGCAACCTCCCGGACTGCGACGAGCTGTGCTACCCGGACGACCAGCTCGACCCGGCGGCGAACGTCGAAAGTTCTTGGTAGATCACGCACCGGACGGCGGCGGCGAGGCCACCGTGTGCAAGTGCAAGTGTGCAACCCGTCCCGCGACCGCGACATGAGGGACATGCCAGGTGGTGGCGTTCGCGCGTGCGTTGCTTCAGGCAGCATTGTCTCCAACTACGCGACACTGCTGCAGGCGCTTGTGGTCGCGGGCGCTCTTCACTCGTACGTGCGTCGTGCATTCGACAGCGTCGTCCCAACGGCGCGCTGCCGTATCCGACGCCCATGCCAGCCGGGGGTGGCCTTCACGCGTGTGGCGCGCCGCGCGGCGCCATGTCCAACGACGCGCCGCCGTTGCAGGCGCACACGCCGCCGTCAGCAAGGTCGTCATTGCCAGCGCCCCGCACGTCTTCGGGCACCGGTGAAGTGCTGCAAGCGGCCATGGTCCCTGGATTTTTGCTGCACGCCGTGCCGGTGGATCCACCTTGTTCGCTGGGGTCAGCGAGCGGAAGAAACGTCAGCTTGTATTGGATGAAATTGGATGGCTTTGGATGTTAGTCTAATTATTAGTATTGGATTGGATTGGATTGGGTGTGTCAATAGATGGACTTTAATTGGATTTTCCTCAAATTGGATTTGGATGTTAATCCATTCCCAGGTCTAACTAGGAGTATAGTTGTCCAGATGGGCCAGGCCCGCTCGGCCAGCACGAGATTGGCCCGAAAAAGCCCGGTGTCGTATAGACCTCCCTGGGCCCACTACCTCGGTGGGTACCAGGACCGACTACTCGGTGGGCCCCTGGGACTACCTGACTTGTGCTGCACGGTACCTGATGGCGTGGAGCACAAGGACTATAGAGGAGAAGTACTCGGTTAGGAAGTTGTACATGTCCCGCACTGTATAGAAGACTCCTAGACGTACTCGACTAGTACTCTCTCCCTATTCCGACTTGTAACCCTGCCTCCCGGACTATATAAGGCGAGGCAGGGACCCCTCTCTCATCATCTCATCTCACGGCGTAAGATTGCATCATCTTGTAATCGTACCTAATCAATCCAGAGCTACACAGCATACAGGACGTAGGGTATTACGCACCTCGCGGCCCACCTGTCTAAATTGTGTGCCACGTGTCTCTTCCTTCGAGTTACCGATCTCGGCTAGGCCACATTCATCTACTTCGGGTACTCCCCTTAGTAGGTTGCCGGTCTAAAGCACTGACAGCTGGCGCGCCAGGTAGGGGATCTCGCCCGAGATCACATGGCGACTACGACTACTCTACGAAGGCACTTCAACCACAGTAGAGTACTCACCTTCAACTACGCTGGCCTCAGGCAACGTAGCCTCAGCAGCCGGCGCTTCGGGCTCCGCCTGAGGGGCGGGAGCGGACTCCTCAAAGGGTGGCGCGGCTTCGTCTTCCGCCGCCGCCGCAGTGGGTTCATCCCCCTCCCAGGACAGGTCCGTCGATTTCCTGTAGAGTACACAAGCTGGTTGTCAATCAAGTACGACTACCACATCAAGTACTACTCGGGAAGAATGAATACTTACAAGCTCGACCGGACTACCGTCACGGTTGGGGCGCCGAGGATGCTGGCGATGTCGACCAGTCCCGCCTCGGCAGGCGCCTCTTGCGCCTCTGTGGCCGCTGCCTCTTCCGCAGCAGCAGCAGCAGCGGATTCCATGCTCCCCTGAGCAGCAGGGGGCTGGCGCTCCATCTGCGCCAAGAGCTCTTCGACAGTAGGGGCTGGGCTGCGACTACCAGCTGCCTCCCCCACCGTGTCCCACTCGCCTTCGTCGCCCTGCTCAACGGGCTCGGTAGGCGACATCTCCTGCAAGCAAGGAAACTTCATCATCGACACATGAACTCGAGACATCAGAACTCGACTACACTGCTCAAGACGGCTTACCTCTTGGGCGGTGGTCTCCGTGATCTTCAACTTCTTGGCCACGCGTTTGCGGGCCGCATTGCGCGGCCTCCTCGGCGGCGTGGGTAGACTAGCCTCCAGGCTAGCCGGTTGATCCTGAACGAGAGGGATGTGAGGTAAGCCAGGACGGCTGAACCTCGACCGCAGCTAGAAGCGATCCTGCAACGTCTCCTCGTCGTCATCCTCTTCGGACGTGTCTTCGACGACAATTGTGTCGTCTCCTTCGCCGACTTCATGCCGCTCCTTGGCCGTGGCTTTCCCCTCCTCTGGGACCTCGACTAGCTGAGGAGGCGGCGGCGGCTCGGAGACGAATTTCTTCAAGTCATCCTGCAAGAACAACTCATCAGTGCGACTACTCTTGCGTATGAGTACTCGACTATGGATGCGGCTACTAACCTCCTTTGGTGGGTGCGCGGCGGAGAACTCTGGTACGGGGCACGGCGTGTACGCCAGCATATCTTTGAAGATCCGGGTCAGACTGTCAACAATGTCATCGTTGACGACTTCGTCTCCAGGCATCCACGACGTGTTGTCATCGCCGGTGTACTCGTACCCCAGGGTGTCGCGAGCCATCAGTGGCTGCACCCTGCGCTTCATGAAGCTGAAGGCCATGTGCTCGGCCCTCAGCCTGGCTTCCCTCAGTGCCTTGATCCGCGCAACAACTCGGGCAGCTGGATTCCCTCTTGCATTGTCGGCTCCGAGTTCCACCACGGACAATGCTTGGGCTGCTTCCCGCTCGGCTTCGGCAGCTCTGGGTGGTGGTTCGTGACGTAGAACCACTTGGCTTTCCAATCCTGATTCGAGTCTATCAACTTGTACGAGAGGTACTGCTCAGCGGCATCCTCCCTCATCTGAATCCCTGCTCCTCCGAATACTCGCGAGTTGCTGGCGCTGGGTTGCGGCTTCACCCGGAAGAATTTTCGGAACAAGATCCAATGGGGCTTGATCCCCAGAAAGGCTTCGCAAAAATGTACGAAGACGGCGGTGTGGAAGATACCGTTGGGGTTGAGGTTGAGGTACTCGATGCCGTAGTACCCCATGAGCCCCTTGAAGAAGTCGCTCGCCGGGAGAGACAGTCCGCGCTCCGCGAACCGCGCGAACATCGGGATCTCATCTTGATTCTTCTCCATGGGGTACGGATCCCCGGCGGCGGCCCTCCACATGTCCACCTCCTTCTCCCGCATGAATCCACTATTGAGAAGGGCCAGCAAGTCTTCGGTCTTCGCCTTGGACTTCTTCCATTCTAGGTTTGGATCTGGCCGCGGCGGGGACACCGGCGGTGATGTCCCTGCGGCAGATCCGGCGGCCTCTTCACGGCCCCTCTTCTTTCCACCGGCGGCCTTCGTGGTCTTCGACGGAGACGGCTTCATCCTCCAAGTGCACGGTGTCTTCATGCGCATTCGCTCGGGGGCTGCAATGGTGGCTTCCTACGGCGGTGCACTTCGATCTAAGCTCTACTCGGCGGCGGTGGTGCGCACCGGTGGCGATTCTTGGCTAGATCTACTGGGAATGACTGCAGCTGCGTGGGGTGAAAAACCCTAAGGGTTTTGGCTTCTATTTATAAGTCAACGCGACCCCTCAATGGCCGGATGGATAAGTCTGCGCTCGGCTGACTCAGCGGCCGCGCGTGACCTTTCATATTCTACTAGTCGACGCGCCTCACCTCGGGGTCTCGGCTACTTTTACTCGACTTCCTCGGAAGCGACAAGATTCAAGAACATCTCAAGACACATTTTACAAGATGACCCTTCAATTCGAGAGGAAGTACTCGACTCAAGGCTCGGGGGCTCCGTGCCACGTGTCCTTCGGTTTTTTCTCTGGATTTTTCGGGATATTCTTGCCAAAACTTCAGATGGACCCTCAGCCAGAGTCTACAACTCAACCTAAGGCTCGGGGGCTACTCCATATGGAGTGCGATTTTGCAATTGCACTTCCATACCAGTTTCGGCTTCAAGACAACACGAGCATTGTTGAAGACCTTCAAGGGCAGCATTCGAGGACGCTTGGGACTACTCGAGAAGACTTCAAGATTGCGAAAACATCAGCTAGAGTACATTCCAGCCTCGGGATGCTTCGACTACTCTTGAAGACTTTTGACTTGTAGTACTTGGGGACGCTTGAGCGCTACTCGTTAAGGCCATCAAGACTACTTGAAGCTATCCTTCTTGACTACAAAGTACTCGGGGGCTTGTCGTATGGACCTCCCTGGACCCACTACCTCGGTGGGTACCAGGACCGACTACTCGGTGGGCCCCCGGGACTACTTGACTTGCGCTGCACGGTACCTGATGGCGTGAAGCACAAGGACTACAGAAGAGAAGTACTCGGGTAGGAAGCTGTACATGTCCCACACTGTATGGAAGACTGCTAGACGTACTCGACTAGTACTCTCTCCCTAATCCGACTTGTAACCCTGCCTCCCGGACTATATAAGGCGAGGCAGGGACCCCTCTCTCATCATCTCATCTCACGGCGTAAGATTGCATCATCTTGTAATCGTACCCAATCAATCCAGAGCTATGCAGCATACAGGACATAGGGTATTACGCACCTCGTGGCCCGAACCTGTCTAAATTGTGTGCCACGTGTCTCTTCCTTCGAGTTACCTATCTCGGCGAGGCCACATTCATCTACTTCGGGTACTCCCCTTAGTAGGTTGCCGGTCTAAAACACCGACACCCGGCACGAGCCCGGCACGGCACGCAGGCCGTCGTTCCATGGGCCAGCCCGGCACGGGCGTCGGACCGGGCACGGGCCGCCACCTCGGCACGGTGGCCGGCATGAGGCACGGCCCGATAACGCCCCCGGCCCGACGCGGCCCGCCTCGCCCAGACCCCGCTCCCCGACCGTTGGTTTAGGTCGCCCTCGACCGTTGGATCCAACTGTTGGGGACGGGGTATATAAGCTGCCCCCACGGCCCTGCCCCCCGTTGCCCTAACCCTAGCCATTTGTTCCCCTTCCCCGCAGCCGCAGCCCCGCGCGGTGCCGCCTCGTCTTCGTCTCCCTCCAGCCTCCGCGGCTCCGCCTCGCCGCCTCGGTGCCTCCTCTCCCTCTCACCTCCTCCTGCTCCAGCGAGTCGCCCGTCTCCGCAGCTCAACGTCGTCGTCGTCGTCCATCTCGTGCTCTCCGTCTCCCCTTTCCACCTTCCCGTCTCTGGATCTCTAGATCCTGACCGCTCTGATGCCATCTCACCGTCTATCGTGGTTCGTCGACGTCGCCGGCCACTCTGGCCCTCTGAATCGTAGGTGAGGCTCCTGAGTTCAGATCTTGAGTTCCTTGTTCTTGAGTTCATATCTTGAGGTCTTTGTTCTGAGATCTTGAGTTCAGATCTTCATTTCTTTCACCTTTTTCATTTCTTGTGCAGGTCGTTGACCGTCACGTAGCCGTCGAGGAACCAGGGGGTCGCCGGCCGCTCTGGTGCTCGGTGCTCCGGAGGAACCAGGGGGTCGCCGGCTGCTCTGGTGCTCCGGTTTCGCAACAGGTAAGGTAAGCATCTCTATCTCTCTTCCTCTCTGTTCTCTCTCTATCTCTCACTCTCTGTTCTCATTCTCTCTTTTTTTGTTCCCTGTCTCTGTATTTTGGAAGGTTGACGACCTGAGGTAGTGAGGCTAGAGCGCCTGCGATGGACGGTGACGACGACGACCAGGGGCACTCCATCAACGATGACTATCGGATGGCCGGCCTGCCTGGAGATGATGAGAGTGATCTCGAAGCCGGCCGTGAGGAGTTGTTCGGTGCTGTTCCTCCCATTCCCGTTGACGTCGATGCTGAGGACGTTGATGCTGGTCCTGGTGCTGGTGACAATCCTGTTGCTGATGTTGTTGATGATGGCACTGTGATTACCGGAGGCGCCGCCAAGAAGCGGAAGGCTACATCTGAAGCATGGAATGACTTCAAGAAGATCTTCGAGACCATCAATGGTAAGCAGGTAAGAACTGGTGCTAAGTGCTTTCACTGTGGGAAATACTATGCTGCTCAGTATTGTATTGGCACTGGCCATCTGAATAGACATGTGCTTACTTGCATAGAGAGGGAGAAAAACATTCGTCAGTCTCAGTCTTTGTTGACTTTCAGTGCTAGTGTTAGTGTGCGTCACTGGGAGTATAGTGCTAATGTAGCTCGTGTTCAGCTCTGTCATTTGATTGCTAGACTAGACCTACCTCTCTGTATTGGTGAAAGTGATGCGTTTGAGGAGTACATCAAGCTTGCTCATAATCCTAGATTTTCTGTTGTCTCTAGGCAAACTACTGGTAGAGATTTCATCAAGTACTTTACTGATTGCCGTGCTAAGCTTATTACTTCTTTGGAATATGTCTCTTCTATTGCTATTACTTCTGATATATGGTCTGGCAATGCTAAGGAGGATTATCTTAGTGTGGTAGCTCATTATGTTAATCCTGAATGGCAATTAGAGAAGAGGATCATTGGTTTTAGGTTGATTGATGTGTCCCATAGTGGCCAGAACATTGCTCATCGTGTGCTTGATGTTTTAGAGGAGTATGGTTTAACTGCTAAGATCATTTCTGTCACTTTGGACAATGCTTCTTCCAATACCACTGCAATTACCAAAATGTCACCTAAATTGTCTGCATATGTTGGAACTTTGTTTTTGCATCAACGTTGTGCTTGCCACATTATTAATCTTATTGTTAAATCTGCTTTGAATGTGATTAAGTCACACCTTGAATCATTTAGAACTGCTATTTCTTGGATAAATTCCTCTAACCAGCGCATTGCAGCGTTTAAGAGGTACTGCATTGCTGTGAATGTTCGGCCGAGAAAGTTTTGCCTTGATATGGATGTCAGGTGGAACTCAACATACCTCATGCTTAAGCATTTGGTACCTTACAGGAGGACATTTAGTGTCTTCATTGAAACTAACTACCTAGATGTGAGGATGAACCTTTGCTTTTAACAGATGACAACTGGACTATTGCAGAGAAGGTACTGTCTTTCCTTGAACAATTTTATGAATCTACTGTTCAGCTGTCTGGTGTGTATTATCCTATTGCCCCACTTATGTTGCATCATCTCATTCTGATAGCTAAGCACTTAAAGGCTCATGAGAAAGATAAATTGCTTAGACATGTTGTTTTACCTATGCAAGATGTCTTTCTTAAGTACTGGATGGACATTCCTATGCTATACTCTGTTGCATTTATCTTGGATTCTAGAGCTAAATTAAAAGGTTTTTAGAATGTCCTTAGGTGTTATCTAAGCTTACGGTACCGATTATTCTGCTTATTTTACTGAGGTTAGAGGTAGCCTTGCTAACATGTTTCAGCTATATAATGATAAGTTTGGTGCAGTCACTTTAAAGCCTCCACAACCACCCAGTACTGGTAAGAAGAAAACTGCTTGGGATGACATTTTTTCGAGTGCAGGTGATGATGATGATACATCTGACATTTTCTCAAGTCCTGGTAACAGTTTTTGCACCCCCTCCCTTCCTCTGTCTAGAAGAACTCCTGCAACTGCATTGCTGCATGCAGCATCCACTAGTGCATTTGCTGGAGTTTCTATGGGTAATGCTAATGAATTATCTACCTACTTGGAAGGTGATACCGTCACCCAATTTTCTGATACCTTTAGCATTCTGAACTGGTGGCATGAACATAAGTCTAATTATCCTGTACTATCCATCTTAGCTAGAGATATTTTGACTGTGCCAGTTTCCACAATATCTTCAGAATATGCATTTAGTACATCTGCCAGGATCATCGAGGAGCGGCGACGTCGACTGAGCCCGGAGATGGTGGAAGCGCTCACATGCACCAAGGACTGGGAAGCGACAGAAAAGTGGATTCATGAACAAGTGGAGGACAAGGAACTGGAGGCTGCTTTTGCTGAGATGTTTCTAGATGTTCATTCTGATCCAGCTGATGATTGAGCTGGGTTTGGCCTGTAATAACTTAGATACTTGAACTTGGTTTGTAATAACTTAGGTACTTTGAACTTGATTTTTATTTGATTGAGCTGGGCTGTACTCTTTTTCCCTATATAGGGTTTCTCATGAGGTGTGAGTTTTACCTAGATAGGTTTTTAATGAGGCAGCCATTGCACCAGCTCAAACTTTTGAAAATACGTTCTGTTTTGATTCTAAGAGTTGTCTGTGATGTGATCAAATGAATATGTCTGTGTTGTGAGGAAATGTGTCTTTGAAATTGATCAAATGAATGTGCTTATACAGTTATAAATGTTGAGTTGAGTTCTTTGAGGGGTTATTTGTGTGATCGGGCTGGCCCGGCCCTAGCCCATCAGTGGCCCACCGTGCCTCGGACCGGCCCAGAACGGCACGGAGGCCCTTAGGGCCGGGCCTGGGCCGCCATCTTGGCCCGGTGGTCCGACACGGCCCGGCACGGAAGTCCACCATGCCTGCATAGTGCCGGGCCGCGTCGGGCCGTGCCAAATCGGGCTAGGGCCGGGCGCCCGTTTGGACATCTATACCCAGGAGGAGGCATGCAGCATTCATCTGCATCCACATGCTGCTTTGAGAGCCGCTGCTTTGAGAGAAACAAGGTTAGTTATCGGACGCCACGTCGCCGACGGTGTCCGGGTCAGTCGATCAGCACAAAGCAGCAGTCCGACGATAATTCGTGTGACCTGGTCGTACATATGGAGCAGACCTCAAGGAACGCGCCCGGGATGCGGCGACGTAGCGATTGCGGGGGCAAATGATTGGCGAGTGGAAATCAAGGAGCAGCGTGGAGCTAGGGACGATCAAATAATCGACCACCACGTCACTAGCTATATTGCAATTATAGCATGACAAATGAAGATTCACACCAAAGGCTTATCTTGACAACTAGTACAGGTTGTGCAAACAAACTTAAACTACCATTGCACAAACTTAATCGGCAATCGACACTCGAAGAAAAAAACTTAACCGACAATCGACACTCGAAGAAAAAAAACTTAACCGGCTAGAACTAACTGTAACCAGGATTAGACTTGATCACACACACGAAAAACTTTGTGTACTCGTTGTTAAGGAACAGTAAGCTAGCATCAGCAGAAGCATGATAAGAAACAGGAGAACAGAATACCAAGATGTACTTGCTCAAACGCCACAAAACAAAGGATATGTAGGTACTACACACACCGGAGTTTAGGGATTAAGGATTCAAAACAAGACGATCTGTACTAATACGCTCACATCAGTACACATCAGTACTCCTTGATGAAACGAACCACATGTAAGGGTGAGACTGAAACTCCTTCAAAGACCCGACGATTGCGCTCTTTCCATAGGTTCCAAGCTGTGTATATTAGCAATGCCGCAACGATCCTCCTTTCTTTGGACGGCAACTGACACAGAGAGCGATGCCACCACTCCTCCAAACCAACTGAGGCCTCTGGCACTTTAATCACACCACCAGTCCAGAGGCACATTTGAGCCCAAACTTCTCTTGTGAAGACGCAATGCAAACACAGATGTGCAGCGTCCTGCAAATCTTGATCACACAGAGCACAAACAGGGTTGCAGGGCCAATTCCGAGCAGCCAACTTATCAGCAGTTAAAATCTTACTTTGAACTAACAGCCAAGCAAAGAACTTATGCTTTCCCTCTGCATGCGCCTTCCACATTGAACTCCCCACAAAGGTGCTGTGAGCACCATTTGTAGGGAATCGGATGCCCGTTAGCCTAAGAGGGGGAGGGGTGAATTAGGCAATTTAAAACCTTAACCTATGGCTTCACTAATTTTGCGCAAAGGTAAACTAGAACATACTATCTATATGTGCAACTAGGTGGTTCTAGTGTGAAACTCCCATCCCAAAAGAAGGTTTGCAACCTAGTCAATCCTAGCATGATACTACTCTAGGAAAGTAGAGACAAACAAAGATTGCAATAGAGTAAATGCGGAAACGTAAAGGGGACGAGAGGAAGCAAACTCTTGACACGCGATTTATCCCGTGGTATCGGTAGGCACTAAGCCACCCCTAATCCACGTTGTTGAAGCACTCACACAAGAGTATTGCTTCCCGGTCACCAAGTCTCTCCCAAGAGCACCACCTGACTCGCCACAAAGGCTAGCCACTTAGGCACTTGCCAAGCTCCCTTGGTCACCTTGATGCCGCCTCCACTAAGGAGCTTCTCCACCAAGGAAGGGGGTCTCCACGTCCCCCGCACAAAGTGTGCTCGCCGCTCCACACCAAGCCGGAGGGTCGATGACGATTGCCGGTGAGCCACTTAGGCCCCAAGGCTTCCGGTGAACCTTGTACAACTGGATTCACTCAAGAATTACCTCACAAGGTTGGCACAACCTTGCACTCACTCAGCTCTAAGCTAAGCCAAGCACTAAGCACATACACAAAGCATATGAAAGTCTAAGGATGAGCAATTAAGCACATGGATGGATTGGATATGATCTTCAATGTGTCTTAAACTCCTTTGCACTTCCACATAATCCAGCAACCTCAAATGGGTGAGTGGAGGGGGTATAAATATCCCAAGGCATCAAACTAGCCGTTGGCTAATGGCCACTGAAAATAGTACTGTCGGATGATTTGACGCTATATTTTCCAGGGCGTCGGTTCATCCGGTGCCCCTCCCACGCCACGTAGCCGTTGAGGTTCTCTGACACAACTGCTCTGACGCTATGCACTGACGGTGCGTCGGATCATCCGGTGCTGAAGACTCTGCTCTCAAGTCTCCTCTGTTAGCTTCCACTTGACCGTCGGATAGACCGATGCTTCATCTTCACCAAGGCGTCGGATCATCCGGTGCTGAAGGCTTCGTCTTGGCGCATCTCTGTATGAATTCAAACTGAGCGTCGGATAGACCGACGAGGTCCCCACTCAGACCGTCGGATCATCCGGTGCTACTTTCTTCCTTGCTCTTCCTCTGCAACTCATCTGACGCTACTATATAATGGACCGTCGGTTCATCCGACGGTACCTAGGGTTTGACCCTGTGCACCAACTCATCCGACGATTGCACCGACGCTTGTTACTGAGAGACCGTTGGTTCATTCGACGGTGTCTTTTCTTTTCCTTTTCTTGCTCAGTTTTGACCCTGTTTTTCTCATTTTTGCATGTAGTTTTCTTGCATCTTTTGGACTTAGAAATGTCTACAAAGACATGCTAAAACAATAAGGTTAGTCCCAATGATCATGTTGTCATGAATCACCAAAATCAAACTCAAACTAATGGCATATGAGGCCATGTTCGCTACAATCTCCCCCTTTTTGGTGATTTATGACAACACAACCAAAGCAAGCATAAATTTGCAAGAATTGTCAAAATTAGAACCACTTACACTTGCTTGGATGCTTACCATCATCCAAACTCCCCCTAGATCAAACTTCCCCCTTTTTGATCTTCATGTTCACATTCTCCCTCTTTGGTCTCATATCCTTGAAACCACTTGTAAGCATCCTTGAAACCACTTGTAAGCTTAAGCCACAAGCTTGCTTTGGTCCTACATTCTCCCCCTTTGGAACAAAATCTCCAAAAAGTCCCAAAGCAAAAGGGTCCAAGGAAACTAGCAAGTCCTATCAAGCATAGCTCAAGGAGAAATGTTAAATGCAAGGGAGAAAGCCGCATGAACCATGATCCATAAGTATGATATCAATGAAGATACCACATGTGTGAATAACTAAGGTGGATCACAAGCTCATGAGACTAGCATGATACAACCTAAGCTCCCCCTAAGTGTGTGCACAAAAAGGATACCATTTGTAAGACAAGGGTAGTGAGAAACAAGTGCACAAATTCAAACTTGTAAGATAAGGAAGCTTAGAGCATATCATGCAAGGAGGTAGCTTTAAAGAACAAGAGATAAGACAAATGGGTTCTTGTTACATTACCACTTGTAGATATCACTTGTAGTTATTTGATCATTGCATACCTCCGGGGGATGATCCTCTATACCTTGTTGGCACCACATTGAGATAAGCCACTTGGAAATGATATCACTAGGTGACACCACTTGAAAGAAGCTTGCATATAAGACACTTGGGGTACCACAAGGATTAGGAATGTATGAGTACATTGCCTTTGAACTTACATAGACATAAGCTCGCAAGGACATGACTCAATAACATGAAGCTCATATTGCTATATTCACTCTTTTAGAGATGTTAGATCACATTGAGAGTGAAATAGCATTCTCTTAGAATGAAATACCGCACCGGAATGCGTCGTCGAGGGACTACACAAAATAAGCTTGAAACAATGTTAGTCCCATAACCAAACCATAGGATGAGCTCCCCCTAAATGTGTGCATTTAGTGTTTGAATCACCAACCAAATGTATGCACATTGTTTATTAAAACAAAAGGGAAGCTAACCCTATAGCTTGCTCATGATGCAAAAGAGATATATATGAAAACATGCACCATGAAAGAACAAGTGTAGCTTTCCTACACACTAATCAAACCATGTAGATTGATCATGGGCTAGCACATGACACAAGCAACCTACCATATGTAAACATTGTAACAAATGCAACCTAAACAAGGCAATGGAGCTACAATAATACAAGAGATAGGTAATAGTTTCCATTATCTCAACCGGGGAACTTGGGCAACACATGTCCAACTTGCAAGCTTGGCTTGTAGGCATGAATTTCCGCAACTTCTTTGTGCCAAGCCTCCCAAGTCCCCGCACATATGGCCTTCAAGTGGCCTTTGGAACCCAAACCCTTTGAGGCCCCTTCATGTTGATGATGACTTCCTTGGGCACCCAAATGGGTTGGTTCCAACCCCTCTCTTCCTTCATCTTCCAAACCTTGTGTACAACCACCTTGCCATTAGCCTTCTTTTTGATGACATAGGTGTTGCTCTTGGTCTTGTTCTTGCGGTTGGGCTTGGTGTAGATGAGGGAGCTCTTGATGATGGGCTTCAACTTCTTCTTTTCTCCCTTGTCCATCTTCTTGACAAATTGAGGGCATTTGTAGAACTTGTGCCCTTCTCCATGACACTTGTAGCAAGTCACGGTTGCACCCTTCTCAAGCTTCTTCACCATGGGATCACGGTTATCTTGAGAAGGTTGGACTTGGCTCTTCATGTCTTGAGAGATGTCCACTTGTTCTTCATCATTCTTGTCCTTGCCCATCAAGTTTGCCAACCTCTCTCGGAGCCATTTCACTTCTTGCTTGAGCTCATCATTTTCCTTGCCTATGAGATAATCACATGTTTCTACAACAACATTCTTATGGCAAGATGGTGAGCAAGATTCATCAATTAAATCAATGCAAGAAGTTGAAGCATCTACCTTGGAGATAGGAATAGCACCAGGGATAGATGTTTCATCAAGCTCAAAGGAATTACTTGTTTTAGTCTCATTGCCCTCAAGCTTAGATTTTAGCTCATCACACTCCTTGCTAAGCAATTTGAATTTGCACAACAAATGTTCATAATTTGTAGCAAGGGTGGCACTAAGATCATTGAGAGCATTGAGATCTTTTATTTCATTAGCTTGTTTCTCAAGCATTCCTTTTTGCTCATGGACTAGCTCAACAAGATCATTAAGAGAGGTGGTGTCGGATTCGTCATCACTTACATTGCTTTCCATACCTTTGGCCATAAGGCACATGTGTGATGATGAAGGACCTTGCATGAAGCGGGTGGTGAAGTTCTTTCTTGATTCATCGCTTGAGCTAGAAGAACTTGATCCACCACTTGTCCACTCACGGACGGCTATAGTTGCTTCTTGCCTTGGTCTCCTCTCCTTGACCACCTTCTTCTTGGGCTTGTGCTCGATCTTGGTGAACTTGATGTGTTGATGATGACGCCCTTCTCTCAAGTGGATGTTGTAGGGTTGTACATGTTGACTTTCTTCACATACTTGAAGATCTTCACGTACTCGGCCACCATAGATTCAACCTCTTCATCACTTGAGGAATCTTCATTGTCACCATCATCACCATCATCCTCACTTGAGCTTCCATGAGTAGCCATTCTACTCAACACCTTCCCTTGTTGGCTTGAGAGAGCATGGCTTGTGGTTGGAGAAGATGGTTCTTGGGGCTTTTCTTGGGGCGCCTTCTTTGACATGGGCATTAGTTGAAGCTCATGTGCCATGATCTTGCTCAAGATATGCGATGGCTTCAAATCTTCGAGCTTCTTCTCGTAGATGATTGCCTTCACCAAGTCATAGTCAGGCTTCCGGAGACTTTGAAGGATCTTGCGGTTGATGTTCAAGTCCGTGATGTCCTTCACACCTGAAGCATTGATCTCATTGACAAGCACATTTAGGCGTGAGTACATAGATTCGGCATTTTCATTTGCAAGTTGCTTAAAGCTATTGAATTCCTCAAGGAGACAACCGTAGCGTTCATTAGCAACTTCTTTTGAACCCTCATTTTGCTCCTTGATGGTTTTCCATAGCTCATGGGCATTTTCAGAAGTAAAAACTATATTGAAAACGCCTACATCTATTGAGGACAAATGATACTCTTAGCAATTACATCAAATTGCTTTTCCTTTCTAGTACCATTTTTCATGCCCTCATCGGTAACTCTCCAAACATCAAGATCCTTTGCTTGGAGATAGGCCTCCATGAGAACCTTCCACCAAGGATAGCCCATGCCATCGAAATGTGGAGCCAAACCTATGGTATCCACCCCTTTCATTCCTCTATAGAGCAACTCACTAGCCGGTGAAGCCTAACCGTTCCAATGAGCCGGTTTTCACAATTTACCAATCGAACTGGTGTTTCCTTGTGAAGGAAGTGAGTCCCGGCTCTGATACCACTTGTAGGGAATCGGATGCCCGTTAGCCTAAGAGGGGGAGGGGGTGAATTAGGCAACTTAAAACCTTAACCTATGGCTTCACTAATTTTGCGCAAAGGTAAACTAGAACATACTATCTATATGTGCAACTAGGTTGTTCTAGTGTGAAACTCCCATCCCAAAAGAAGGTTTGCAACCTATAGCCAATCCTAGCATGATACTACTCTAGGAAAGTAGAGGCAAACAAAGATTGCAATAGAGTAAATGCGGAAACGTAAAGGGGATGAGAGGAAGCAAACTCTTGACACGCGATTTATCCCGTGGTATCGGTAGGCACTAAGCCACCCCTAGTCCACGTTGTTTAAGCACTCACACAAGAGTATTGCTTCCCGGTCACCAAGTCTCTCCCAAGAGCACCACTTGACTCGCCACAAAGGCTAGCCACTTAGGCACTTGCCAAGCTCCCTTGGTCACCTTGATGCCGCCTCCACTAAGGAGCTTCTTCACCAAGGAAGGGGGTCTCCACGTCCCCCGCACAAAGTGTCCTCGCCGCTCCACACCAAGCCGGAGGGTCGATTACGATTGTCGGTGAGCCACTTAGGCCCCAAGGCTTCCAGCGAACCTTGTATAACTGGATTCACTCAAGAATCACCTCACAAGGTTGGCACAACCTTCCACTCACTCAGCTCTAAGCTAAGCCTAACACTAAGCACATACACAAAGCATATGCAAGTCTAAAGATGAGAAATTAAGCACTTGGATGGATTGGATATGATCTTCAATGTGTCTTGAACTCCTCTGCACTTCCACACAATCCAGTAACCTCAAATGGGTGAGTGGAGGGGATATAAATAGCCCAAGGCATCAAACTAGCCGTTGGCTAACGACCACTGAAAGTAGTACCGTCGGATGATCTGACGCTATATTTTCCAGGGCGTCGGTTCATCCGGTGCCCCTCCCATGTCACGTAGCCGTTGAGGTTCTCTGACACAACTGCTCCGTCGATATGCACCGACGGTGCGTCGGATCATCCGGTGCTGAAGACTCCGCGCTCAAGTCGCCTCTGTTAGCTTCCACTTGACCGTCAGATAGACCGACGCTTCATCTTGACCAAGGCGTCAGATCATCCGGTGTTGAAGGCTTCGTCTTGGCGCGTCTCTATATGAATTCAAACTGAGCATCGGATAGACCGACGGGGTCCCCACTCAGACCGTCGGATCATCCGGTGCTACTGTCTTCCTTGCTCTTCCTCTGCAACTCGTCCGACGCTACTAAATAATGGATCGTCGGTTCATCCGACGGTACCTAGGGTTTGACCCTGTGCACCAACTCGTCCGACGATTGCACTGACGCTTGTTACTGAGAGACCGTCGGTTCATCTGACGGTGTCTTTTCTTTTCCTTTTCTTGCTCGGTTTTGACCCTTGTTTTTCTCATTTTTGCATGTAGTTTTCTTGCATCCTTGGGACCTAGAAATGTCTACAAAGACATGCTAAAACAATAAGGTTAGTCTCCATGATCATGTTGTCATGAATCACCAAAATTAAACTCGAACTAATGGCATATGAGGCCATGTTCGCTACACCATTGAATTGGGCCAAGTAAGCAGAACGAAACGAGTATGCTCTATCATTTTTCCAACGCCAGGCTATCTCATCTGGCCTATCATGGAACTCAATATTCTGCACCATGTCCCAAAGTGAAACAAACTGGGCCATTTCCTCCACTGTGTTCATGCGCCATAGTCCCCTTGTCCAGTTATCGTTGAGCAAATCGTCCCTCACCTTATGACCCTTGCGCCAGGCCAACTTGTAGAGATCAGGCGCAATGTCCATCGGAGCTCGCCCTTGCAGCCAGCTACTCTTCCAAAATAAGGCTTTCCGTCCATCTCCAAGTGTTACTACAGTACTTGCTTTGAAGAGCTGGTGATCAATGTCTGTACAAGGTAACTGTGTACCAGCCCAAGGTCGATCCGGATCCGTCCATTCAAGCCAGAGCCAGCGCAATCGAAGAGCTCGGCCAAACAAGTCAAGGTCAAGGATGCCCAGCCCTCCAAACTTCTTAGGTCTGCTTGCCTTGGTCCACTTAACCAGGCAATGCCCCCCATTTGCCTCTGCTGATCCTTTCCATAGAAAACCTCTTTGAATCTTGTCAATCTTTTTGATTGCCCACTTCTTCAGTGAAAAAACAGTCATGAAATGAATCGGCATTGAAGTAAGAACCGAATTGAGCAGCCGCAAATGACCAGCCTTGTCCAGAAACCGCCCCTTCCAGTGAGGTAAACGTGCTTCCACTTTATCAATTAGTGGCTGCCCATCCACCCTTCTCAATTGCCTGATGTGCAGCGGTAAGCCCAAATACTTGCAAGGGAAGGAATTGATCGGACAGCCAAACGGCTGAAGAACATCTTGCAGGTCCACCTCCTCACACCGAATAGGGAAGGCATCACTCTTGGAAGGATTTACCACCAGCCCAGATGCATGGCCGAACACTGAGAGAGTGTCTGCAACTATTTGCACTTCCTCTTTCACCGGATTCAAAAAGATGGCTGCATCATCTGCATACATGCTAGCCCGCAATCTTGCTGATCTGTGCTGAATTGGGGTTAGAAAACCCAAAGAGGTGGCTAGGGTAAGCATCTTTTGGAGTGGTTCCATTGCTAAGATGAAGAGGAGAGGCGACAGGGGTCTCCCTGCCGGAGGCCGCGCCAGTGCTTGAACCATTTTCCTCTAGCACCATTAAGGAAGACAGCAGAGCTTGAACTTCTCAGTAGAATGGATACCCATGACCTCCAGCGAACACCAAAGCCCAATCTTGTCAGTACTTCCAAGAGAAAGTCCCATCTGACACTGTCAAACGCCTTGGCAATGTCCAGCTTCAAAAAAATTGATGGTTGCTTGGCTCTATGTAAATCTTTGATTAGGTTCTGGGTGAACAGAAAGTTGTCATGTATACTCCTTCGACGAATAAAAGCGCTCTGCGCTCTTGACACAATCGTATCTAGATAGGGGGCGACCCTGCTTCCCAACAACTTTGAAATTAATTTTGCCACACTATGGGTTAGGCTGATTGGCCGGAAATCCCCCACCCTGATTGCATCAGATTGCTTCGGGATCAAAATAATGTGCGCTGAGTTGAGGTGCTTGAAATGTTGATCATGCTGCGAGTAGAAGAAATTAATGGCAGCCATCAAATCATCCAACTCTAACAAAATGAAGAATCTCAACTGCTGACATCAATTCTTCTGGCAAAGAACTTCACAACACTTTCAGTTCACATAAAAAAAATCATCCAACTCTACATCAGAATTGTTGCCATGAGAAAAAGTTTCTACAAAAGTAGTGCAACAATTTCGTAGATCATTATCATCCAATGATTTCAGATTTTCTGAGTTGAATAAGAATCCAAATATTTTCTCAAATTCCTTAAGCTTCTCAAACCGACTAGTCAATGATGCAATTGCATGATCAACAATAACATTGAAGTACTCATATTTCAAGGATTCTATAGCTGAATGTTGTAATTGTTTAGTTTCATCATTTTGTTCATCAAAATACTTCTTTCTTTTACTTTGTCGTTTTGCAAGAAATCCTGGCTCTATGCCCAAACTTGATGCAATGGATTTTGCAGTCACAATACTAGCATCGAAGCCATCTTCTATGTACTTCTGGAAATATGTGATTACCCCTTCAGTTTGTTTGAGAGTAGTATCTAAGCACACAATCTTAGATTGTAACTTTTTGCTCACCATGTTGATAGTAGATAAAACATCATCCCATATAACCATACCAACTATAAATTCAAATTTCTCAAGTGCAAGAACCAATGATTGAACATCACTTACTATTTTAGAGTCATGGTCATCAGTCACAACTCTTTCCAATTCCTTCAGAGCTGATATTATTTGTGGGGTTTGGTATCTAATAGGTTGCACACTCTTTACTCGACTCTCCCAACGAGTATCAGACAAGGGTTTCACAGTAAACCTCTCAACATTATCAGTCAAAATTTTCCACCTTTTAGTAGAGCATGCAAACAGACAATATATCCATTGTATAACACCAAAGAAAGAAACAGCTGTCTTGCAAGAATTTGCCATGTCAGAAAGGGTGAGATTCAGACCATGAGCTCCACACGGCATATATAATGCTCTTGGATTAATTTCCAGCACACGTGTCTGCACACCTTGATGTTTCCCTTTCATATTGGAACCATTGTCAAAACCTTGACCTCTCACATCATCAATATTCAAATCAAAATACTTTAGTGCAGCCAACAAAACATTAAAAAGCCCCAATCCGGAGGTGTCATCAACCTTCAAGAACTCTAGAAAAAATTCCTCTACTCTTGGAATGTTTCTTGACATATTAACACAACGTACAATCATTGTCATTTGTTCTTCATGGCTCACATCTGGGGTACAATCCAAGATAATGGAGAAATACTTTGCATCTTTAATAATCTTTAAGATATGATTTTTCACAGCATCAACAAGAAAACCAATTAATTCATTTTGGATATTATGACCAAGGTAATGATGATGAATTTCATTACTTTGAATGCTCTTAATATGTTCTTGCATCACAGGATCAAATTCAGCAATCATTTCAACTGTGGCTAGAAAATTACCATTATTACGTTGATAAATTTTCTCATTTGATCCTCGAAAGGCTAGATTTTGTTTAGCAAGAAACTTCACAATAGAAATTATTCTTACCAAGACTTGTCTCCAACGCTCCTTTTCCTTTGCAATTTCCCGTTGCATCTCATCATCAATTGTTTTATTTTTGCTTAGTCTAAGCCGAACCTCATTCCATGTACTCATATTTGTCAAATGCTCTACATTGTTTTCATGTGATTTGAGTTTCTCACTGAGATGCTTCCAATCCCTTACTCCATCTGATGCTAAATTTGCCTTGGTCTGATTTGATTTGAATAACTTGCAACAAAAACAATAAACCTTGTCCACATGTTTGGAATAAACCAACCACTTTCTGTCAACAAACTCACCATTAGATAATTTCCTTGAGTAGTAAACATAAGAAAAATGTCTGCCACTAGGATCACAAGGGAATTGTAGATTCATTTCTCTCACAGGCCCTTTCTCAATTAAGATGTCTCTTTTGCTATTGTCAAGAGAGTCCCATGTTCTAGGATCAAAAATAGTCGACATCGAATCTTCTTGTTCATGAACGTGTGCAATTTCAGTATCATCTCCCGGAGCCTGAGTATAGTCATTGGCATCATCTTCGACTACTTTGCAAATCATCAGCAATGACTTCCTCTTCATTGGCAACGACTTCTGCAACATGTTCCTACCCCTGATCTTGCCCCTGATCTTGACTGACCATAGCATTACTAGACACTGAAAAAAACTTATGTAGAGCACCCCTCTGCGATTCAGCAGCCTGTTCTTTTTCCTTTCTTTATTTTCTTTTCTAAGCACCCGACTTATGCTTCTTAGGTAACATCTATCATATTCAAATAAAAAGAATTCAAAATTTATAACCTTTGTAATTATTTTGGGAAAAATTGAAACTCAAGGAGTGGTGTGGCTGATCCATACCGTGACTTTGTGAGGACGGAGGACTGAGGAGAAACTTGAATTGAATTTTCCTTGCTCGCCGGTGGCCGGCCGCTAGCACTAGCTGCTTCGTCGATGGATGATGGCGTGCGGCAATGCGATGCGATGGGCAGGGCCACAGGGGCCAGGGGCGCAGCCACGCAGGGCAGCGTCGCGTCGCAGCGATCACGAGGACGCAAGGAAAACTAAAACGTCGGGGCGTCATCGCGTCAGGGCGTGCGGCCGGCGGCAGAAAGCCTGAAACCTAAAACGTCGTGGTCTCCTTAACCTAGAAGCCAGAACGTCTTGGGTTGCTTTTTTTAACACAACGTCTTGGGCTGCTAGTTTGTTAATTACTAAGTCTACTAATTACTAATTAGTATATGGTCTTGGGCCCCCCAGCTTCGTGGTCCCACGGCCGTCGCCCAGTCTGCCCCCCTAGAGCCGGCCCTACTTCCCTCCTTGTTGAGCCTGCCTCGGTTTCCACACCTGTGCCGCACCGGCCCTGACCCCCTCGCCGGCAACATGACCTCGACCTACAAACCCGCCGGAGCTCCCCTCACCAGCCCTCCACTGAGGACCGGAGCGCATCCTCTTCAAGTCATGCCAGGTCCCCGGCAGCTGTTGCCGGTAACCCGACCCACCATGACCATCTCCCCCACGCGGCAACGCCCTGTCCGGCCGGTCACCACGGTCGCCAAGTCGGTCCTGAACCGGCCTCCTCGGACGATCACATCTCTGAAGCCCAGGTGCCAAGTGTAATCAAACCTTACTGGATACTGTGATGTCGGTGGATCAACGGACGGGATGCCACTAGTATCACTCTTAAAACTAGTGTGCTCCGGGCTCTTCGGTGGAGAGTAATCAAGCACCCGATCAAGATGAATGAGCACATTGTAATCAAAGGTTTCAGCAGGTGCAGCTCTGGAGTCCGGGATCTCCAAATCCCCCATCCGAAAGAGGTACTCATCAGAATGAATGACAGGCTCCTCGAGCTGGAGAGTACCTTCCAGGGCGAGGTCATTTGGAGCGCTCATCCCAACCCAGACGTTGTAGCAGAAGCGCTCGGCCTTCTTCTCCATCGGGCAGTCTGTTTCGTCGATGAAGGACGGGTTTCTGAAGAGCTACGCCACTGCTGCCGCATTCCGCGCATGCCGAGGGACACCCTCGAGGCACACGCGGGTACGGTACTTTAGGTTCCCCACCGAATCTCCGATCCTCCTGCTCCATGGCATGAGGTTGAGCATGCAGTTGCCGACCTGGAAGGAACGAGCCGCCAAGGCCTCCTTCCGGCGGGCAAGGGAGGCAAACCGAAGCAGGAACATCACCTTGCTCAGGCCCTCCACCTCCATCTCCATCTCTGGGGCGTGGAGTTGGCGTGGAGCATCCCGGAGCACCACTGCACATGACACTGGCACATAGCTATCACGCCGCACCGCAATGAGGGTGCTCAGCTCCAGGCCGCGCTCCGCCGCCTTCATCTCCTGTGTACGCGCCGCGGCCGCTAACACCAGGGGCGGACGCATGTCCACATCCCCTGGTGGGAACTGGGGATCCATCATCTTCATACTCCCTTCCTCCTGCCGCCATAAAGTAGAGGAGGGGGGATCCTCCTTCCGCTCAGCCGGCAAGGTGGTGCGGCGGGGGCAGAAGCGCGATCGGTGTCCCGAGCGAGAGCAGATGAGGCAGCGCGGCGGATCCCTGCAGTGGGAGATGCGGTGGTCCGACGCAAAACAGTTGTAGCAGTGCCGAACCCCCGCCTTTTCTTTAAGCAGCGGAAGAAGGTGAATACCTGCTCCTTCCTGCGTCGAGTATCTCTGGTTGGTGCTCGAGTGCGCGGGCAATGAAGGCCGAGGGGAGCCTTTACTACCCAGCCTTGTCCACACCGAGCGACCAACCTCCATCCTCTTCCTCCAGCTGTCCTCCTGTAGCCACCGCTGATGCGACGTCGCAAGCAGAAAGCGAGGCCGAAAGGTGCGCGGCCTCACCACCGCATCCCTGTAGGACCCCCTGGCCAGGCCCTGGTGTCGTATGGACCTCCCTAGGCCCACTACCTCGGTGGGTACCTGGACCGACTACTCGGTGGGCCCCTGGGACTACCCGACTTGCGCTGCACGGTACCTGATGGCGTGAAGCACAAGGACTACAGAGGAGAAGTACTCGGTTAGGAAGCTGTACATGTCCCGCACTGTATGGAAGACTCCTAGACGTACTCGACTAGTACTCTCTCCCTATTCCGACTTGTAACCCTGCCTCCCGGACTATATAAGGCGAGGCAGGGACCCCTCTCTGATCATCTCATCTCACGGCGTACAATTGCACCATCTTGTAATCGTACCCAATCAATCCAGAGCTACGCAGCATACAGGACGTAGGGTATTACGCACCTCGCGGCCCGAACCTGTCTAAATTGTGTGCCACGTGTCTCTTCCTTCGAGTTACCGATCTCGGCGAGGCCACATTCATCTACTTTGGGTACTCCCCTTAGTAGGTTGCCGGTCTAAAACACCGACAGCTGGCATGCCAGGTAGGGGCTCTCGCTCGAGATCACATGGCGAACTCGATGGCTCCTGTCTACTTCAAGCCAATTGTCGCCTTCAACTGCGGCGACACCTTCGTTTTCGGCGCTTGGGTCTGCACGGCTGACGGTGTGGGATCTTTCCAGCGTGGCCTCACCATGCCGCCCAACCCGGAGACCGGCTTCGTGACGCTTCCTGAAGTTGTCACAGGCGAACTCGCCGGCAAGTTCGGCGAAATTTCGCTTTTCGACCAACACGCTGACTTCGAGCTCGGGTCCGCCTCCAACTCGAACTCGATGTCTCCGTGGGCTATCGCATGCGAGCCGGCTGCTCAGCATCGCATGTGGTCCCCCCACCCCGCGAGCGCTCCACGCGTGGCCCCCGCAACCCCTGCAGGGCCCGCACGGGGGCTCCCTCTTCATGCCGGGCCGACAAGGAGCCCGTACCCGAGTACAACTCGGACTCCGACACCGCCCCCGGCCTTGCTTCAGACTCCAACCCCCTCTCCGGTTTCTACTCGGATTCCGCATACGAGTTCGACTTCGGGTCAGACCCAGAGGATCCCGAGTCCGAGGACAACACTACTGAGCATCCCTTATCAGGGCCGGCCTCTGGGCTGGTTATAACGTCCACACCTACCGAGAGATTCGTCTACTGGCCAGACCGCAAGCCCGCAAACCTGATAAGTGGAGACTCACGCTACGTCACCTACCTCGACTCGCTCCCGTTCTAGGAGGGAACACCACTTGCCCGGGCTGACTCGTACACTCCAACTGAAGTGGCGAACTCTGAGTCTAGCCTTGGCAACCCCGATCGCCAAGTCTTCATGGCTGCCGGCGACACCCCTGGACCTTCACGGACGGCTCAAGACAAGTACCTTGAGGACATCTCTGCAGACGAGCTATCTGCTGATGCACCTGCAGATGAGACCGCCGCCAACAGGGACGCTCGACGTGACCGTAACAGGAAGCGCAACGAACGCCGCCGGCATCTCAGAGACAACCTCCCCATCCGCAACCTTGCGGAAGCTCTCGAGGCGGTCGAGAGCAGAGTACACACTACCCCCGAGCAGTGCCTCATGTCGATCACGGTGATCGCACGCCGGAGCTCGGGGGATACGCGCGGAGAAGTCATCGCCAAGCTCGCCGAAGATGCCTACTTCATGCGGGTCGACAACGAGGTCAACCGGCCCCCTCCCCGCCGGGAACCGCGACAACGAAGCTACAAGTCGCGAGTCCGACCTCGGCCGCAACCGTACTCGAGCCGAGCCGCCGGCTCGGCCCAACCGTACTCGCGCAAACGCCGGCGGACCCTCACGGGGTGGCAACGGCAATCGCGAGGTCGTCCCTCACCACGCTCCCGACGGCGGCGGTCGTGACCACGACGGCGGCGGCGGCGACGACGGAAGCTCCAACCACGGAGCCAACGGGGAGGGCCGGCGGCGGCGGCAACCGCGGCGGTCCGGACCACGCGAACGAGCCACGCCTCCGGTGCCTCACGGGGCGGTTATGACGCTCGCCGAGAAGATTGAAGAGGCTGCGGCGGAAGAAGTCGGCCATCGCGAGCGACAACGACGGCTTCCCTGCCTTCTCACCTCGACTTCGCAACTTGCTCCTCCCCGACAAGTTCATGCCTTTGGGGATCACCAAGTACGACGAGAAGCGAGGACCCCATCCGGTGGCTCGGGTGCTATGCCCTCTCCATCGAGAACGGCGGCGGCAACAACGACACCAAGTGCCTCTACTTCCCCTTCTCCCTGGACCGGAGCTCCACTCACATGGCTCAAGTCACTTGGACAAGCACTCGATCGACAAGTGGGACCGGGCGAAGGAGCGGTTCACCGGCAACTTCGCGGGGAGCCATGGGCCGATCGGGTACTCGCATGGACACGGCCATGGTCAAGCGAGAACAAGGCGAGACCCTCCGCAAGTACATGCGCCGCTTCTTCGACAAGCGCGCTACCGTAGTCGACGTCACCGACAAGGAGGTCATCGACCTCTTCCAAGACGGCCTCTACCCCCGCCGCACCTTCGAAGACTTCGGTCGTCGCCGCCCCAAGTCCATCCCCCACCTCAAGGACATGATCACGTCCTGGGCGGATGAAGAAGACAAGGCCAATGCCAAGTACGACGCCATCCGTGGCAAAAATAAGCAGAACGCGGGCGGCGGCAGCGGCAACAACGGGAACCAAGGCGGTCGCAACAACAACAACAACTACTCGGGTCCCAACCGCAAGCGCAAGCCAGACAACACTGTCGCGGCTATCCAGCGCCCTGCGAAGGAGAACTCGAAGAAGAACTCCGGCGGCTTCAAAGAATTGCTGAAGGAGAAGTGCCCGTGGCATCTGGACGGCAACCACACCACCGAGCAGTGCTACCAACTCAGGCGAGCACTCAAAAGTACTCCAGAGCCACCGCACCCTCACGACAAGAAAGGCAAGAAGAAGAACGACGGAGACAACGGCGACTTCCAGGAACCTGACAAGACTGTCAACGTCCTCTTCGGCATACTACCCGGCGGACGGGAGCAAAAACCTACTCGTCGAGAAGTCATGAGAATTGAACCGGCGGTTCCGAGCCCCTCTCAGGTGGTCGGAGGTACCCATCACCTTCTCCCGCGCGGATCAATGGACCAGCTTCTCCGAACCAGGGCGGTTCCCTCTCGTCCTGAAGCCGGTGGTCGCGGGCTCCAAGCTCAACAAGGTCCTCATCGATGGTGGAAGCGGGCTCAACGTCCTTTTCACCAAGACCTTGAAGAAGATGAAGCTCGACATCACCCACATGCTCACCAAGAGCAACACGCCTTTCTACGGCATCGTCCCCGGTAACGCGGCTATCCCGCTGGGCTCAGTGGTTCTGCCAGTTACCTTCGGGGAATCTCGGGACAACTATCGTACCGAGTACATCAAGTTCGAGGTCGCGGACTTCGAGACATCCTACCATGCCATCCTCGGCAGACCGGCCATCGCCAAGTTCATGGTGGTGCCCCACTACACCTACTTGGTACTCAAGATGCCAAGTCCAGCAGGTGTACTCTCTCTCGAAGGGGACTTGAAGATCTTGCACGACTGCGACACCGAAGCCGTGGAGATCACCTCCACAAATCAAGTACCCAACGCTATGATGGAGGTCTACGCCGCGTCGTGAAACTTGCCCCAAGTGAACTCGACATCCCTGAGAAGTCTGACAAAGCCAACAAGCCTCAGCCAGCTGAGGAGGTCCTGGTCAAGACGATCGACCTTGGGACAGGCGACGCCAGCAAGACCACCACCATCGGGGCCAGCCTCGACCCCAAATAGGAAGACGCGCTCATCAACTTCCTCCGGGCTAACCGCGACATCTTCACGTGGAAGCCAGCGGACATGCCAGGAGTCCCCAGGGAGTTGATTGAGCACTGCCTCAACGTCGATCCTAAAGCTACCCCCAAGCGACAACACCTCTGACGTTTTGCCGACGACAGACGGGATGCCATCAAGAAGGAACTCACCAAACTACTTGTGGCTGGCTTCATCAGAGAAGTCTTCCATCCTGAGTGGCTCGCCAATCCCATCCTCATCCGCAAGAAGAACTCGAACGAGTGGAGGATGTGCGTCAATTACACTGACCTCAACAAGCACTGCCCCAAGGACCCCTTCGGGTTGCCGCGGATTGATCAAGTCATCGACTCCACGGCAGGCTGCGACCTGCTCTGCTTCCTCGACTGCTACTCCAGGTACCACCAGATCGCGATCAAGGAAGAAGACCAGGAGAAGACCGCGTTCATCATCCCGTTTGGCGCGTACTGCTACACGAACATGTCCTTCGGGTTGAAGAACGTCGGCGCCACCTATCAATGAGCTATCCAGGCCTGCTTCAAGAGGCAACTCAACAAGAACGTCAAAGCCTACGTGGATGACGTGGTCGTCAAGACAAGAAACTCCAGTACCCTCATCGATGATCTTGAAGAGACTTTCGCATCCCTGCGCGAGTACCGCTGGAAGCTCAACCCGAACAAGTGCGTCTTCGGTGTACCTTCGGGCAAACTACTTGGCTTCATCATCAGCCAACGTGGCATCGAAGCCAACCCCGAGAAGATCTCCGCCATCACCAGCATGAAAGCTCCCACGTGCATCAAAGACGTCCAGAAGCTGACCGGGGTGCATGGCGGTCTTGAACAGATTCATCTCAAAGCTTGGAGAATGGGGGCTCCCCTTCTTCAAACTACTCAAGCACCAAGAGAAGTTCGTGTGGACTCTAGAGGCGGACCAAGCCCTTGCTCAGCTCAAGGACTTCCTATCGAAGCCACCAGTCCTCACGGCTCCTCGCAAAGGCGAGCAGCTACTGCTCTACCTCGCTTCGACTACTCACGTGGTTAGTACTGCCATCGTCATCGAGCGGCAGGAAGACGGCCACGCCTATCCAGTCCAACGCCCAGTCTACTTCGTCAGTGAGGTCCTGTCAGAGTCCAAGGCACGCTATCAGCCTGTACCGAAGCTTCTATACATAGTACTCATCACCTCGCGGAAGCTACGACACTACTTCCAGGAGTACTCGATCTCCGTCATCAGCGACTACCCGCTCAGGCGACATCCTGCGGAACCAAGATGCTACTGGAAGAATCTCCAAGTGGGCAGTCGAACTCGGCACCCTCACCATCGACTTCAAGTCACGCACAGCCATCAAGTCGCAGGCGCTAGTCGACTTCATGGCGGAGTGGCGGGAGAATCAGATACCTACTCCAACCGTGCGACCAGAGCATTGGGTGATGTACTTTGACGGCTCACTCAACCTCGAGGGCGCAGGTGCAGGGGTACTCTTGATCTCTCCAACGGGCGAACAACTCAAGTACGTCCTGCAGATCTTCTGGAAGGTCTCAAACAACGAAGCCGAGTACGAAGCTCTCCTACACGGGCTCCGCCTCACGGCTTCACTGGGCATCAAGCGGCTACTAGTCTACGCCGACTCCGCAGTGGTCATCAACCAAGTCAACAAGTCCTGGGACCGCAACAAGGAGAACATGGACGCCTACTGCCTAGAAGTCCGCAAGCTCGAGAACAAGTTCTACGGTCTCGAGTTCCACCACATCGTTCGCGACAAAAACGTTGCAGTGGACGTCCTGTCGAAGCTCGGTTCTACTCGTGCTCAAGTACCAACGGGTGTCTTCGTCCACGAGCTTCACGCGCCATCCATCCCAGAGCCGGTGCCACCGACCACTGTCCCAGCGCATCCGCCAGCTGGCCAGGAGGTCATGATGATCGACGCGGACTGGAGGCAACCCTTCATCGACTACCTCAGCGAGCAGAAGGTTCCCTCTAACAAAAACTTGGCTGAGCAGCTCATCCGCCGTGCCAAGTCCTACGTCCTCGTCGGAGATAAGCTTTACAAGCGGGGCGCATCTTCTGGAGTACTCATGAAGTGTGTCCCCAGGCAAGAAGGCAAGGACATCTTGGAGGAGATCCACAAGGGCGTCTGCGGCAACCACGCATCTTCTCATACACTGGTCAGCAAGGCCTTCCGGCGAGCTTTCTACTGGCCCACAGCTGTGGGCGACGCTGAAGAACTCGTCAGAAGGTGCCAAGGATGTCAATACTTCGCCAAGCAGCAACACGTCCCAGCCTACAAGCTAGTCACCATACCGCCAACCTGGCCCTTTGCTTGCTGGGGGCTCGACATGATTGGGCCACTATCAAGCCGCGCAGGTGGATTCAACAGAGTATTGGTGGCTATCGACAAGTTCACCAAGTGGATCAAGGTCAAGCTGGTCACATGCCCCAAGGCTGATAGAGTACTCGACTTCCTGGATGAACTTGTGCACCGCTACGGACTACCCAACCGCATCATCACAGACCTGGGCTCCAACTTCAACAATCACCAGTTCTGGGAGTACTGCAAGAACAGCGGGATCGACGTCCGATATGTCTCAGTTACCCATCCTCGGGCCAAC
Source organism: Cenchrus americanus (assembly GCA_947561735.1). Lineage (NCBI taxonomy): Eukaryota > Viridiplantae > Streptophyta > Magnoliopsida > Poales > Poaceae > Cenchrus > Cenchrus americanus. Next base: position 254,091,715 of record OX387241.1, read on the forward strand.
AGACAAGTCGAGCGCGCCAAAGGGATGGTGCTCGACACTCTCAAGAAGCGGCTACATGACGCTGCCAATTCCAAAGGAGGCAAGTGGATCAAGGAACCACCCAATGCACTCTGGGGGCTACGTACTCAGCCTTCCAAGCCAACGGGGCAATCCCCTTACTTCCTGGTCTACGGCTCCGAAGCAATCCTCCCTGCTGATGTCATATGGGATTCACCAGCAGTGGAGCACTAAAACGAAGGCGTCTCTAAAGACAGCAGACGAGTCGATATCGATGGACTCGAAGAATCTCGCTGCGCTGCCCTCGTCCAATCAGCAAGGTACCTGTAGGGTATCCGATGCTACCACGACCGCAACGTCAAGGAACGCTCCTTCAACGTTGGTGATCTCGTCCTCCGTCGTATCCAGAACACGGAAGGACTACACAAGCTCAGCTCCCCCTGCGAAGGTCCCTTCACCGTGGCAAAGGTGACCGGGCCGGGCTCCTACCGCCTCCAGACACTTGAAGGCGAAGATGTCAACAACTCATGGAACGTCGACCAGCTCTGTCGGTTCTACGCCTAAGTCTACACGACTACTCTGCGGGCTCAAGTCTACTGGACTACATCAAGACCCCTCCGTCGTAAGCGGCCTCCGGGTCCTGGCTCCAGTCTCCGGACTACTTCTCCGCCGTAAGCGGCCTCCGGGTCCTGGCTCCAGTCTCCGGACTACTTCTCTGCCGTAAGCGGCCTCCGGGTCCTGGCTCCAGTCTCCGGACTACTTCTCCGCCGCAAGCGGCCTCACGGTCCCTGGCTCCGGTCTGGGACTACTTCTTCGGCGTAAGCGGCCTCACGGTCCGGGCACTAGTCTCGGACTACTCTTCTCCGAGAATCTAGCCCATGCGGCTACCTACGGATCATGTCTTTGCGATGAGCGACAAAGGACTCTAGCGGCGGTCTGCGAGAGACCATGTACTCCTAGATCCGGCCTACACGGCTACTTACGGATCTCTTGCGTAAGCGGCTACTCGCCCTAGCACCACTTAGGCGTAGGCGGCCTCCCGGGTCCCGGCAACTACTGCGTAACTACGGCTGCGGCCATCCAGGTGTACTTCTTCAGTAATAAAGTTTGATTGTTCATCAACTTCTTTACTGTCTACCTCCCTCAACGGGACTACTGCCGAGTACGACTACTCGCGACAACTCCATGATGGGACTCCGCACTCTGAGATCGCGACCACGAATACTCATTGATGGAATTTCTCTTCATTAATACTTAAACAATTTCATTACAATTGTTTTTGTACATCTATTGCTACGAGCTAACTATTACAGGACTACTGGAGATTAAGCTTGTTGGCGACTTGTTCCGCAATGGGCGCCATCTGCTCCAGCAGCTTCGCATATTGCTCGTCGGTACAGTTGGCGGCTAGTCCGCCAGCGACTACATCCATGGGTGCCTTCGGAAAGTAGGACTTCATGAAGGCCAGCACCTGGTTCGGGATCGACTTCGCCAGATGCTTCACGTAGGTTGCCAGCCGGCTGGGGGCTTCCTTCGGTCGATCCACCAGCGGTGCTATCTTGGGGCCGCCAGGGTGAGGCACCAGCAGCCTCGCGATGGGGAGCGCGACTTCTTCAAGCTCCTTCAGCTGGGCCTGCAGCTTCTCGCAGTCCTCGTTCAGCTTCTGCAACGATTTGTAGCAGTTGACGAGGTCACGATCGGAGGCAATACGAAGCTCCATGTGCTTGTCGCCCTTGTAGGCAAGCTCATTATAATCTAACTCGAGTACCTGGCGGGCCTCCTACTCTTGGTAGAAGACATTCTTCAGATCTGTCTCTAAAGTCTTCAACTGCTCTACCCGGGTTTCAAGCTCTGCAAACAACAAGGAAAAGCGGGTTAGACTACCTCTCAACCTCCAACAAGTACTCAACAAGACAAGTGGTGTACCTTTGTTCTTGTTGCGGAGCGACTTGTTCTTCCGCACCAAGTCGTCGCTCTTCGCCTGCATCTCCTGGATGTCGTTGTGGTATTTGGCGAAGGCGGTATCAAGCTTGGACTGCATGGCAGCCGCGTGCTTCCGGGACTTCACGAGTTGGTCCTCCAGCGCCTCGGCCCAAAGCACAGCGTCGCCGTACCCCTGAAGCATCTCAGACTTCAGGCGGGACTTCTCAGCGATGTCCTGCATAGACAATACACATCAAATGGGTACTCAACGCTAAAGGATTGACTACTCAAGAGTTACGGCTACTCAACTTCATCCACTGCTCGGCTTGGCGCACCGCCTCCAGATGTCGAGCCACCGTTGCCGGATCGACCAAGTCATCCGCCAGCAACTCGATCCCTCCATGACTACTTGTGGCGGCTTCGGTCAACGGTGCAGAGCGGATGGGCTCCGCGTCTTGGATCTCCGGGGAGCGAACGACCACCTCCAGAGCGGGTTCTGGCGCGTGGTGGCCTCCTCTCCCCCGGTCGTCGCGGCAGCCCCTCCGGCGGCCACCTCCATCAGCTCGAGGGCTCCTCCGACAGCCTCCCGAGTCTCTGGTGTCAAGTTCTCCATGGGCACCACCGCTGGGATATCGCTCCCTTCGGCCTCAGCGCCTGTCAACGAGAAGACACATGCATCAGTCATATCTGACGACTACGACTACTCTTCGGGGGTACTACAGCCTCAGCAGAGCACTCACCTTCGACTACGCTGGCTTCAGGCAACGTAGCCTTAGCAGCCGGCGCTTCGGGCTCCGCCTGGGGGGCGGGAGCGAACTCCTCAGCGAGCGGCGCGACTTCTTCTTCCGCCATCGCTGCAGAGGGTTCATCCCCCTCCCAAGACAGATTCGTTGACTTCCTGCAGAGTACACAAGCCGATTGTTAGTCAAGCACGACTACCACATCAAGTACTACTCGGGAAGACTTAACACTTACAAACTTGACCGGACCACCGTCACGGTCGGGGCGCCGAGGATGCTGGCGATGTCCACCAGTCCAGCCTCGGCGGGCGCCTCCTCTTGCGCCTCTGCGGTCGCTGCCTCCATATGTCGACCTCCTTCTCGCGAAGGAATCCACTGTTCAGCAAGGCGAGCAGGTCCTCGGTCTTCGCCTTGGACTTCTTCCACTCGCGGTTCGGATCTGGCCGCGGCGGGGATACCGGCGGTGATGTCCCTACGGCAGATCCGGCGGCCTCCTCACGGCCCCTCTTCTTCCCACCGGCGACCTTCGCGGTCTTGGACGGAGATGGCTTCATCCTCCAAGTGCACGGGGTCTTCACGCGCATTCGCTCAGGGGCTACCGCGGTGGCTCTCTCTGGCGGCGTGCTCGGATCTACACTTCACTCAGCGGAGGCGGCGCGCACTGGTGGTGATTTCTGGCCAAGATGTGTTTGGAATGGCTACAGCTGCGTAGGGTTTAAAACCCTAAGGTATTTGGCTTCTATTTATAAGTCAACGCGGCCCTCCAACGGCCGGATGGATAAGTTTGTGCTCGGCTGACTCAGCGGCCGCGCGTGACTCTTCAACTTCAACTAGTCGACGCGCCTCAACTGGGGGGCTCGGCTACTTCTACTCGATTACCTGGGAAGCGACAAGACTCAGGAGCATCTCAGGACACATTCTACAAGATGACCCTTCAATTCGAGAGGAAGTACTCGACTCAAGGCTCAGGGGCTCCGTGCCACGTGTCCTTCAGTTTTTTCTCCAGATTTTTCGGGATTTTCTTGCCAAACTTCAGATGGACCCTCAGCCAGAGTCTGCAACACAACCTAAGGCTCGGGGGCTACTCCATATGGAGTGCGATTTTGCAATCGCACTTCCATATCAGCTTCTGCTTTAAGACAACACGGGCATTTTTGAAGACCTTGGAAGACATCACTCGAGGACGCTTGGGACTACTCGAGAAGACTTCAAGATTGCTCAAACATCAGCTGGAGTACATTCCAGCCTCGGGATGCTTCGACTACTCTTGAGGACTTTTGACTTGTGGAACTCGGGGACGCTTGAGGACTACTCGTTAAGGCCGTCAAGACTACTTGAAGCTATGCTTCTCGACTACAAAGTACCCGGGGGCTTGTCGTATTGACCTCCCTGGGCTCACTACCTCGGTGGGTACCAGGACCGACTACTCGGTGGGCCCCTGGGACTACCCGAGCTTGTGCCGCACGGTACCCGATGGCGTGAAGCACAAGGACTACGGAGGAGAAGTACTCGGTTAGGAAGGCCGTACATGTCCCGCCTTCGTATGGAAGACTCCTAGACGTACTCGACTAGTACTCTCTCCCTATTCCGACTTGTAACCCTGCCTCCCGGACTATATAAGGCGAGGCAGGGACCCCTCTCTGATCATCTCATCTCACGGCGTACAATTGCACCATCTTGTAATTATACCCAATCAATCTAGAGCTACGCAGCATACAGGACATAGGGTATTACGCACCTCGCGGCCCGAACCTGTCTAAATTGTGCGCCACGTGTCTCTTCCTTCGAGTTACCGATCTCGGCGAGGCCACATTCATCTACTTCGGGTACTCCCCTTAGTAGGTTGCCGGTCTAAAACACCGACACCTGGTCACTCAGTGGAGGACCACATCCCTGAGAGAAACTCACCGTCTTCTCAACTCCACCTTGTCTTGTCTTCAAAGCTCCTTTTCCCTTCACAGCAATGTCCACTGGGTTCTTGGCCAGAGTGCCAGCCTCATCCGCCGCAGGAGGAGTAGCGGACGAGGGAGCCAACTCTGTGGTGATCTGGGTGGCTACTAGCTAGGCCTTGTTTAGTTGTCTAGCAATCCTCCTTTCCACTCTCTCTCCACCACATTAAATACGCCAAAAGACATATGTTCAGAATGTTGGAATTGTGTCGAATATTGTGTATTAGTTGGTTACGTTTGGACTTAGAGTTGTATTAGTAGTAGGGTGTAGAGTATGTGTCAGACTCTTGTAACCCAGGCTCCTCATAAATATGAGAGGAGGACCGCTATTGTAACCATGACAACATAGAGACAGGCTCGCAGGGGAAGGTGGTGTATTGCCGGGATCCGGAGCGGCCGGTGTTGCGATTTGGGGAGGTGCACCCGTAGTCATGCCCCGGGGATGTAGGCTTAGGCTGAACCTCGTTACCAAATATCGTGTCTCTGGTGTCGTCTGTGATTCTCGCATACATTATCTCGGTAGAGCAAGTATTGCTTCCGCGCGCTATTATTTTGACAAGTGGTGTCAGAGCCGAAGGTCGGAAAAAACCTGGGAAACATCTCCGGGTCACATGGTGACAGGGGAGCCCGTGAACGTCTCCGGAGGGTCACATGGATGGTTGTGACTGGAGAGTTGGACTTGGGGCTTGGATAACGTCTTTGGGAGATCACACGGATGGTTGTGATGGAAGAGTTGGGCCCAATGTGTGACGGGGGAGATTGTTGGGTTTAGTCCCACATCGGAAATTGATGGTGGGGGAGCACAACATAACGGGGGAGCCCGTGAACGTCTCCGGAGGGTCACATGGATGGTTGTGACTGGAGAGTTGGACTCGGGGCCTGGATAACGTCTTCGGGAGATCACACAGATGGTTGTGATGGAAGAGTTGAGCCCAATGTGTGACGGGGGAGATTGTTGGGTTTAGTCCCACATCGGAAATTGATGGTGGGGGAGCACAACATATAGGTGGGGGCAGTCCTCACCCATCAGGCTAGTCTTTTGGGTTGAGTTGGGCTCAAGGCCTTATTGTTGTGGGCTCCGGTGGACCTAAGGTCTGATGGGGCGCCACCTCGTGGGTATAGAGGGCCGGGCTGGATTCCGCTGCGCCACTCTAACAAGTGGTATCAAGAGCTTTGGTTAGACTGGATCTAGAGACGGTATGGAGATCACCGTGGAGGCGCGAGGATCATGCTCGACGGGCGCTGCGGAACTGCTCGATGCGGCGCAAGGTGGAGCATGGCGGCGATCGACGATTCGATCGGTGGAGTCAGACACTCTGAACAGGAGGCTGGACCGCTCGATGGGCTGCGATTGGTGAGGATCGACCAGTCTTGGTGATCGGACCAACTCAGTGGCCGTTGAAGACGATGCGATCAGGGCGGCGACTTCGGCTCGGGATCAGACCGGCGACCAGACGCAGGTGACAGTCGGAGAGATTGGAGCGTGGGAGCATCACGACAACGATGATGTAACCGATGCTGTACAAAGGTGGTATTGTAGCATTGACGAGCAGATTGTGTCGACAATACGGGTGACCATGGTGCGACACGTTCATGCACAGGAGGTGCGTGAGGATGCACTTGTTGCGGCAGGGTCGGTGTATAGTCGAGTGTACGCGACAGAGCTTGCATCAGGGCGTGTTCGACAACGTCGATGAAGATGTCTTGGGCGGTGCAACTCGGGGGGCGTGCAGACGGATCAGGATCTTGGTGACCTCATGGTGCAGATGTATGTGGCAACACAGGAGTTCGAAGCATGTACGTGTGTGGCTGGTGGTCTCATTAGCGCATCAGTGCAAGATGCGTGGCCAAGCTGGATGATGTCAGGCTTCGTGAAAACTGTGCTTGCTGGTGGATGAAGTCCCATGCATATACGGCAGGAGGAGCAACATGCAACCTACGCGAACTAGCAGGCATACATGTAGATAATGGTAAAATATACATGCATGCATGTGTAGGATACGGTGGTGGCAGGAGAAGTTGATCCAGGTGTCATGGGTGTATGAGAGGCTATCCATGGACGCGTGTGTAACATCCTTAGTTTGACTTGTATTCAAAATGTTGAATTTCAAAAACTTGAACTGAAGTTGAGTGCTCGAGATTTGAATAAGAGTGTCTTCCTGTTTCTTTTCCCCAAATTCCTAGATTTAATTTTGGCTTCGACGATGCTTTCAGGGCTTATAACCTGCTAGTGTGAAAAATTGGTTCTTCATTTGAATTTTATTTGGGTTTTATTTGGGTGAATTCAAATTTGAATTGAAATTCAAATTTGAATGAATTTTGTGGCCTAAAGGAAATTAGTAAGCTGCACTATGCGCCGCGGGCCGCCAACCTCACTTCGGCCCCGGACACGTTTTCGGCCCGTTGGCCGGCCCGGCCGACCACCGCGCCGTCCACCTACCGCCCGCCGCGCCAGAGCCGCTGCCAAGTGGGGCCGCCCCTGCGTCATGCCGACGTCGGCGTCGTCATCCTCGCGCCTTTCCCCTTTTGCTGGCGTCGAAAGGGGCAAAGCCGCGCGCGCCGGTCATGGTGCCGTCGCGACGCGCCCCCGCGGCCTCCCGTCGCATCGGCGCCGTCCACGTACCCCCGCGCCCCGCCGCTATAAGTAGCCGCCGCCGCCGCCTCCGGATCTTCCCAACCCTAGCCGCCGGGGGGAAACCAATCCCCTCGCTCACCTACCCGCCGTGGGAGGAGAGGGGGGAAGAAGAGGAGGAGGGGGGAGCCGGGGAGCGAGCGCCGCCACCGCGAAGCCGTACCTCGCGCCGCCGCCGCGGCGCCGGAGCCGCCCGCGAGGAGGAGCCGGACCCGCGGGAGCCACGCACGCCTTCGACCTCGGCCTGCTCAACTTCCTCGCCGCCGTACCGCTCTGCGACCCCTACCAGCGCCGCCTCCCTCCTCGTCACAGCACCGCGCGCCGTCACCGACGCCTGCACATCGGCCAGAGGCCACCCAGGTGAGGATGCCGCTCACCTCCCCTCTGTGCGCCGCGGCCTTCGAGCCACGACGGAATGCCACCGCGCCGCCGCCGGTGATGCCGGCCTTCGAGCCGGGGCCGGGTCGTCGTTTCTGCGGTGCCGCCGCCCTCGTCGTCGCGCGCGCCGCCCGCCTAGCTTCCCCTTTTTCCATTTGCGTTGGGTTTACGTGCCGTCCGTCGCCGCCGCGCGTGTCGAGCGCCGCGTCGCGTTCGCGAGGCGTACGTGTCCTCGCGCGCGCACCCGTGCGCGCCACGGAGCTCGCACGCGTGTACCCCAGCACGCGCGCGTCGCGACCGTAAGGGCGAGGCCGGACCTTGACCCTTCTACTCGAGCCCCGCCGTGGCCAGCGCACCCCCGTGCTCGCCGCGTCGCCGCCATGCACGGGCTGTCTGTGTCACCATAGCCCAGGGAAGCGCCGTGTCGAGGGTCACCACTAGCGCCATGCCGTGCCCCTGACCGAGCACGCGCCAACCCCAACCGCGGGCACCTCGCTCGCCGCCGCCCATGGCGTCGAGCCGGTCACCGCCGTAGCACCACCGCGGCACCCCGTCGCGAACCCGAGCCCGTACCCCCGGCTAGGTTTGGCCTAACGTGCCAGCGCACCCCCGTGCACGCCCATCTTTCCCTTCGCGCCGCCGCACCCCGCGCGGGATGAGCCCCCGCACGCCGCCGCGCCGCCGCCGCGCCCACGCCGGCGGCGGGCGCGCACGACGCCCACCGGCCGCCCTAGCGGCCTCCGAGCCCCCAACCCGAGGAACACGTGTGGGAGCGCCTTGCGGGCCGGCCACCCGGGCGTCGATGGCCATCACCGCCGGCGAGACGCCACGCGCCGCCGTCCCCTTCTTCTTGGGCATTTTGTCGAACAACGGGGCGGCGGTCTAGTAATCGCAAGGGGAAGGGGGGGAAAGCACGGGCACAAGCGAGCCTACACGCGCGCGTGGCCGCAAACGATCCACGGGATGCGGCGCGGCCCGCCACCGGATGGCCGGGCCACACCGTGGTCTACACCGCGGCCCGCCACACCGCCCGCCGCCGGATCGGCTGCGGCCGGCCGATGGGCGGCCGAGCCGCAGCGCAGGCCACGGGGAATCCCGACCGCATCTGGGATCCGGGGATCCCGTGCGGCTGGCCGTAAGGGGGGGTTTTCTTTTTATTTAAAAATTCCAGAAAATCGTTTTCCTCTTTTAGAAATCCTAGAAAATCCATTTTTACTCCGAAAATTACGAAATCTCTTCCAGAAAATTTCTAAAATCTCAAACTCCGGGTTGGGTTGGTGTTTGTTCCCTTGTTGGTTCTTCAATGCTCTTATTTGGATTTAAGCTGCCTTAGGACCGCTATTTATTTTCTTTTTCGCGCTACTAGGAGCGGGGAGGAGCCGGAGAGCCGAGGCGGGGAGTACGACTACGCCGACGACTTCGCCGCGGAGGACTACCCGACCCCAGGTTCACGCCCGACTGATTCTGAACTACCCATTAGGCATTGCTGAGTAGTATTGCTAGCGCTTTACTTTATGTATGCATGTTGATGAACATTGCACTGCCTCTTTATTTTACCCTGTCCTTGATTGTCCTACTACTACTATATATGTTTATGTGGGCGTGTATGTGCGCCGAGCTTCGCGATGCATGTGTTGGGATGGGAGTAGTGGTTCTTGGCGTGTGTGGGGTAAAAACCGGCAGGAGAAGGCGTTTTGGGTACTTTGGCGGGGGTGAGCTCGAAACAACCGATCTGAGATCGGGGATAGGGGTGCACTCCTCAGTGCATCCCTCCTGTTACGGTTTTCGGAGCCTAGGTGTTGGGGTTTTACGTGCGCTTGGAGGACATGAGCTCGCCCCGGTCTGAAATCGAGTGGATCAACTTGTTTATAGGACATCGTACACACCACCCCGCCGAGAGTGGGGATAGGGCCGTGTTGAGCTCGGCAAGTGCGGAACCATACCGCTTAGGATGGATAGCGGGGTATCAGTGGGGGAGCGGTGGAGGTGAGACCACCCTCTCAGAGCGACTCCCGTGTGGCCACACGGGAGCATTTCACGGTTCGGTGTAGTCCCTTCCGAGGGGGGGACAGCTTTGAGGGCCGGATGCAGGATGGGTTCGTAACTACCGAGAGTTCGCCGGTAGGATGGGCTCGGTCGGCCGTACACCGACCGGGTACCATTCCGGGATGGGTACAGGTGTACACGCTCTGCAGAGTTGTTCGATCTATAGCTATAGCCGCGTCCTCGGTCATGGACACTGCCTAGAAGACGTACTTGATCCTCATGTTTTGGGATTTCTACCTTCCCCCTATAGGTGAGAGTGTGGTGAGCCGTGGTTACAGCCGGCTAGAGGAGAGAGAGGCTCCATCTACCTCGTCGATCCGGTTGTGATCATTGAGGTGCGAGGAGAGGAAGTCCTCGCATCGACCCTAGACCGGAGTAGGAGGTGGTGACGGGTCTTCTGGGTGACCAGTTGGATCCGGGTTGTGTTGAGAGACTTGGGTTTTGGGATATTGATGGAGATACCTTGTTTATACTCTGCTGCTGCTGCATAGGAAACCCCAGCCGTTTCCTTGTCTACTCTCTTTTCCCTTTAGATGTTAGGCCACTTAAAGCTGCATACGGTTGGTGACGTGGACCTATCCCACTCCTTGGGGATAGACTTTGGGTGTGCAGGGTACGAGTCCGAGTTCGACTGCAACGCCGACGGATGGTACGACTGAGGGATACGTCGCTTCGCTCGAGTTGCCTGTGGCGGGAAGAATAAAGATGGAGACCCTTCTGAGAAGATAGCTACCGTTGCGTAGAATTTTCACTCTGATTCAGCCAAGAGGCTTGTAATGATGTACTCCATAATGGACTTGTAATAAATTAATGTACTCTTAACTTTATGTGATGCGATGTATGACTTTGTGTATCTATACGTGAGACGTTACGTACGCGATAGCCACTGATCCAGGGACTATCGCGATGGTACAGGGATTCGGGTTTTACATGAAAATCCGGGGTTTTACAGGTGGTACCAGAGCCATGCTTGACCGTAGCACGTATCCCAAGGAAAGGCCGATAGAAATAGGACTCTATACGCTCTACCTTTATAGTTATACCCTTGAGCTATGTTATAAAACTCGTTCCCTCTTTAAAAATTTCTTACTCACCTGCGCTGACAGAAATTTCTTGCGTTTCACAGGAGATGGAGCACCAGGTCGCGGAGATCACCCCCGAGACCTGCGGGGCGATCTGCCACTGGATGGAGAGGGCCCTTCTCAGGCTTGGAGTCCCTCCGACCTACGTCACGTACCGCGCCGAGTACGTACCCGCCGTGATCGGGCGGATGGTGCTCGCACGGTCGTCGTGCTCCCTCACCCGAGTCTCCCCGGGTTCAAGGGAGAGGTCGCTGCGGCCGCCGCACTCACCGTCGCGACCGCGCTCGACGTCGCCCGCCGCCGGGGCCACGGGGCGCCTACTCGCACAGTACCGCGCCTCCTTCGAGACCGGGACTCTTCGGCTGCTACCCCGGGACTACTGGCGCCTCGCACCGCTCGTGGACGGAGTTCCTTCGTACGAGAGGATCCGGGACGACGTCGACGCCGCTCCCTTCCGCGAGACCGACGAGACCCTGGTGGAGACCGCCAGCTACTTGGTCGACCTCGACAAGTACACGCGCCGACTAGAGGACGAGTCACGTACCCTCTACGGCCAGGTCAGGGACGCCACCATCGACGCGCTCCAGTACCAGCCCCGCTGTGGCGAGCTGGAGAGGGAGAACACTGCTCTACGCCACCGTGTTCGCCAGCTCGAGTTGAGCCTCGACCGTGCGACCACCGTCCTGCTGCAGTCGGAGAGAGAGAGGGTGGACACCAGAGAGGAGATGCTGCACGCCAAGGAGGACCTACGCAGGCTGACCACGAGTCAGAACAGGCTGAAGGACAAGCTCGAGCGCAAGGACGACCTGCTCACGGTGCGCGCTCACCTGCTCGGGTGTGAGCGGCTCAAGGTGGAGAAGCTGGAGAAGAGCCGAGCAGACAACGTCGCCAACATCGCGTGGCTCACGCGCACGGCCGTCTACCTAAGGGACAAGGCCGAGAGACTGAGGAGGACTTGGGAGGACGCCGACTCGCTTCGCGTGGATGAGCTCTTCGAGCTCAACGGAGAGCTGCCCCCCGAGTCTCAGCGTGAGATTCGCACTGAGACCTTCGAGCTACACCAGTCATGCCTCAAGCTTCACCTGTGCCCGATGGCCCGTCTGCCGACCCCCGTCGAGACCGAGGAGGTTCGAGAGGCTCACGCCTTGGTGTCCGGATCTTTCCGCCGGACTACCCCACCGAGGACCGCTACCCCGTCACGTACCGGAGGGCACGCACGGAGTAGAGAGCCGAGCGAGGAGGCATGACCTAGAGTAGTGTTTTATGCCGGTAGTTTCCATGAGATGTTCCATGCAGCCGCGAGCATGTTCCGGTGCATGAAGAGAGTCATGCCACACCATGTAGACACTACCCTTTTGAGATTGTACCGATGTATTAGATCGTTGACTTGTTGCTGCTACCCCAAGGTCTGAGTCAGCCTCAGGGGAGCAAGTGTAATAATCATGTTTGCTGTGTGCTTGGATCTTAATGATGTTATTTGCGCCTTAATGCTTCTTCTACTTGAGTGTATGTTATAATTAGAACTATTTTCTTGATTGCTTAAGACTCATGTGTGAGTTGGTGAGTGACGTGCGTAAACTTCTCCCTTTTCCCTTAAGTTTTCAGAAGGATGTCGATCCGCCGCTCCAACCGGCTGATGGCCCGCCTCGAGGAGGCAGCTGCTGAGGAGGAAGCCCAGCAGGGGCGTGGACGCGGTCGTGGCCGTGGCCGTCCACCCCTCGCGTGGAGGAGCTTTGGGGGGCTAGGGCCCGAGGTGACGGAGCACCGCCACCACCGCCCGAGAACCCCGAGGCCGAGGTTGAGCAAGGAGCGGCCGAGCAAGGCCGGCCGAGCCGGAACGGCCACCACCGCCCCCGCCTAACTTGGTGGAAGTGATGGCGTTCCGGACTCGGCCGATGCGAGAGGATGGCGGAGGCCATGGAGCACCGTGGCAACGGTGGGAACCGCGTCGCTCCGCGCAGACGAGGACCTCACGAGGAAGATCGAGAGGTTCATCCGCCCGAAGGCCCCCACCTTCGCCTACTCGGATGACCCACTCGAGGCCGACGACCGGGCCGAGGGTGATCGAGACCAAGCTCGACCTCACCGTCTGCTCCGACGAGGAGTGTGTCGCTATCGCCGCGCATCAGCTGGAGGGTCCGGCCAAGGCATGGTGGGACAACTACACTGCCACCCACCCGAACCCAGCTTTCATCACCTGGCTGGAGTTCTGCGAGGCGTTCCGCGAGCAGTACCTTCCCGATGAGCTGCTGGTCCAGAAGGCACAGGAGTTCCGCACCATGACTCAGGGTGCGATGAGGGTCGAGGAGTACGAGCGTCACTTCATGAAGATGATGCGGTACGCCCCCGACGACACCAACACCGACCAGAAGAAGCAGTTCTGGTTCCTGCGAGGCCTCCACCACGGCCTTCGCCAGGCGCGAAGGCAAGTGAGCACAAGTCCCTGCGCCATCTCGTCAACCGCGCCATCGCGGTCGAGGACGAGAGGAGGGGCCACGAGGAACGCATGAGGGGCAAGAAGAGGATGGGAGATCGGGATCAGCCTGACCGATCCTTCCAGAAGCCGAGAAGCGGACAGAGCAACATGCTGAGGGGGAGCTACCGCCCGGGGCACAACCAGCCTGGGCGTGGCTTCGGAGGAAGTGGACGTAGCCCGTTCCCCGGAGGGAGGAACCCCGGCTACCCCCCAGCCAGACCTGGAGGCTACACTCGTGCTCCACCGAGCACCGCGCGACCCGCCGCAGGAGGCTTCACCGTCACCTGCTTCGCGTGTGGCAAGCTAGGCCACAAGTCCTACGACTGCCCCGACAAGAAGACTGCTGCTACCCCCGCGAGGGCACCTGCTCCAGGAGGCCGACCTCCTCAGGCTGCGCCGCCCCCGGCCGCCGGCCGTGGGAGGCTGAACCACCTCACTGAGGAGGAGGCTGCCGATGCCCCCGACGTCGTGATCGGTAAGTTTTTGGTTTGTGGTACTTCTGCTCTGGTTCTCTTCGACACCGGTGCAACCGGGTCCTATATCACTTCTCGGTTCGTGAATAAACTTTCCCTCCCTACAACCACCCGAACGATGCCCATCATCACGAGCTCTCCGCTCGGGGATATCCGATGCACCCTGCTGTGCAAGGGAGTGGAAGTGGTCATCCAAGGTCACACATTCTATGGGGATCTTACCGTGCTGCCTTCCCATGGTATCGACGTGATACTGGGAATGGATTGGATCACTGCCCACAAAGGTGTCATCTCCACTTCGCCGAGGCTGGTGACCCTACTACACCCTGACGGAACAAGGGTTACCTTCGAGCCGATGAAGTCTCGAGACATACCGGCCATGTACAGCCTTCACACAAAGGCCATATCGGACGTACCGGTGGTTTGTGAGTATGAGGATGTATTTCCAGAGGAGTTGCCCGGGTTGCCTCCTGATCGTGATGTGGAGTTCGTGATTAACCTTGTGCCGGGAACGGCGCCGATAGCCCAGAGTCCGTACCGTATGGCAGAGGTTGAGCTGAAACTGTTGAAGGCAGAGCTAGACTCGCTACTCGAGAAAGGGTTCATTCGGCCGAGTGCTTCACCCTGGGGTTCGCCGGCACTATTCGTACCGAAGAAGGATGGAACGCAACGTCTTTGCGTCGATTACCGCGCCCTGAACGCGGTGACCATCAAGAACAAGTACCCACTGCCCAGAATTGATGATTTGATGGATCAGCTGAGGCAAGCCAAGTACTTCAGCAAGATTGATCTCCGGTCGGGTTATCATCGGATGAAGATCCGCCCGAGAGGACATCCACAAGACGGCATTCGTAACCGGTATGGGCGGTATGAGTACACAGTCGTGTCGTTTGGCCGACCAATGCCCCAAGATACTTCATGAACATGATGAACAAGGTCTTCATGGATGAGTTGGACAAGTGTGTCGTCGTCTTCATTGACGATATACTGGTCTACTCCCAGACAGCAGAAGAGCACGAGGAGCACCTGAGGATCGTGCTGGGGAAGCTCAGACAGCATCAGTTGTACGCCAAGTTCAACAAGTGTGAGTTCTGGATGGAGGAAGTCGCGTTTCTGGGTCATGTGTTGTCAGCTAAAGGAGTTGCAGTAGATCCGAGCAAGATTGAGGCAGTGTCCAAGTGGCAGTCACCGAAGTCCGTGACAGAGATCCGCAGTTTTCTCGGTTTGGCCGGATACTACCGCCGATTCATCGAGAACTTCTCGAAGATCGCCAAGCCCATGATAGAACTATTGAAGAGCAACACGCCGTATGTGTGGTCGGACAAGTGTGAAGCCAGCTTCCAAGAGCTCAAAACTCGTCTCACCACTACCCCGGTCCTGACCCTGCCCGATGCGAGCAAGGACTTCGTAGTATACTGTGACGCGTCGAGACAAGGACTCGGCTGCGTGTTAATGCAAGGAGGCAAGGTAGTGGCTTACGCTTCACGACAGTCTAGAAAGCATGAGGAGAATTACCCCACGCACGACCTCGAGCTAGCCGCTGTCATACATGCATTGAAGATATGGAGGCACTACCTGATGGGGAACAAGTGCGACATCTACACGGATCACAAGAGTCTGAAGTATATCTTCACTCAGTCGGAGTTGAACTTGAGGAAACGGAGGTGGCTAGAGCTGATCAAGGACTACGACCTGAGCATCCACTACCACCCTGGTAAGGCAAACGTCGTGGCCGACGCTCTGAGCCGCAAGCACTACTGCAACAACCTGATGGTGCGAGAGGAACAACCAGCCTTGCATGAAGAGCTGGAGAAGCTGAGCTTAGAGATTGTGGAGGAGGGGCAGTTGAACCAGTTGCGGGTGAAATACACACTCGAAGACCGGATCCGCCAAGCTCGAAGGAGTGCCCGAGAGATTCAAGAGGTAAAACGCCCGATGGAGAATGGCAAAGCAAGTCGACTATCGCCTCGACGAACAAGGGGTACACCGTGGCCGAAGGACCGCATCCGCGTGCCTCGGGACAAGGAGATTCGGGACTCGATCCTTAAAGAGGCCCACGATTCTCGATACTCGATCGACCCCGGCTGTACCAAGATGTACAAGGACTTGAAGGTACGGTTCGGTGGGAGAAGATGAGGGAAGATATTGCGAGTACGTCGCTCGATGTGACACGTGTCAGCGAGTGAAGGCCGAACACCGAGGCTGCGCGGGCTGCTGCAACCACTCGAGATACCCACGTGGAAGTGGGATGATATCAGTATGGACTTCATTGTGGGGTTGCCGCGCACGCAGAAAGGGCATGACTCCATATGGGTAATTGTTGATCGGCTGACCAAGGTAGCACATTTCTTACCCGTTAGGACGGACTACCGCGTAAGCCGACTTGCCGAACTGTATGTAGACAATATCCTAAAGCTCCATGGGGCTCCGAGGAGCATTGTGTCAGACAGAGGGCCCCAGTTCACTGCTCAGTTCTGGAAAAGTCTGCACGCATCCATGGGTACCCAGCTGAACTACAGCACAGCGTTCCACCCACAGACAGACGGTCAGACAGAGAGGGTGAATCAAGTACTCGAGGACCTGCTGAGAGCGTGTGTGTTGACCTATGGGTCCGATTGGGAAAAGAGCCTATCATATGCCGAGTTCTCTTACAACAACGGCTACCAGGCCAGCTTGAAGATGGCTCCTTTCGAAGCCCCGTACGGCGAAAGTGTCGACACCGTTGATGTGGTCCGAGGTGGGGGAGCGAACCTTTTTCGGTCCCGCCACCATTGTTGAGGCCGAGGAAAATGTCGCCAAGGTCAGAGAGAACCTGAAGATAGCTCAGAGCAGGCAGAAGAGCTACGCCGACGCAAAACGAAAGGATGTCTCGTTTGAAGTGGGGGATCACGTCTACTTGAAGGTGTCACCCCTCCGAGGTACGAAGAGGTTCCACATCAGGGGGAAGCTGTCCCCTAGGTACGTTGGGCCCTACCCTATTGTGAGTAAGGTTGGGAAGGTGGCCTACAGACTCGAGCTACCCCCGGAGCTTACGGGAGTACACCCGGTGTTCCATGTTTCCCAACTTCGGAAGTGTGTGGTCGTCGAGAAGAGAGTGCCTGCCCAGGCGCTCGACGTCCAGGAAACCCTGGAGTACTTGGAGTACCCGGTTCAGATCCTGGACTGGGCGGAGAAGTCGACCAGGAATACCACCACGCGCTTCTGCAAGGTGCTATGGAGTAATCACTCCGAGCGCGGAGCTACGTGGGAGAAGGAGTCAGCATTGAGGGAAAAATACCCTCATCTCTTCGAAACGGAGGTAACTTCTTAATCTCGGGGACGAGATTCTTGTGAGGGGGGAGTTCTGTAACATCCTTAGTTTGACTTGTATTCAAAATGTTGAATTTAAAAAACTTGAACTGAAGTTGAGTGCTCAAGATTTGAATAAGAGTGTCTTCCTGTTTCTTTTCCCCAAATTCCTAGATTTAATTTTGGCTTCGACGATGCTTTCAGGGCTTATAACCTGCTAGTGTGAAAAATTGGTTCTTCATTTGAATTTTATTTGGGTTTTATTTGGGTGAATTCAAATTTGAATTGAAATTCAAATTTGAATCAATTTTGTGGCCTAAAGGAAATTAGTAAGCTGCACTATGCGCCGCGGGCCGCCAACCTCACTTCTGGCCCAGACCTGTTTTCGGCCCGTTGGCCGCGGGCCCGGCCCACCGCGCCGTCCACCTACCGCCCGCCGCGCCGCAGCCGCCGCCAAGTGGGGCCGCCCTCGCGTCATGCCGACGTCGGCGTCGTCATCCTCGCGCCTTTCCCCTTTTGTCGGCGTCGAAAGGGGCAAAGCCGCGCGCGCGCGGTCATGGTGCCGTCGCGACGCGCCCCCGCGGCCTCCCGTCGCATCGGTGCCATCCACGTACCCCCGCGCCCCGCCGCTATAAGTAGCCGCCGCCGCCGCCTCTGGATCTTCCCAACCCTAGCCGCCCGGGGGAAACCAATCCCCTGCTCACCTACCCGCTGCCGGAGGAGAGGGGGAAGAAGAGGAGGAGGGGGAGCCAGGAGCAGCGCCGCCACCGCGAAGCCGTACCTGCGCCGCCGCCGCGACGCCGAGCCGCCCGCGAGGAGGAGCCGGACCCGCGGGAGCCACGCACGCCTTCGACCACGGCCTCGCTCAACTTCCTCGCCGCCGTACCGCTCCGCGACCCCTACCGCCGCCGCCTCCCTCCTCGTCACAAAGCACGCGCGCGCCGTCACCGACGCTCGCACATCGGCCGCGAGGCCACCCGGGTGAGGATGCCGCTCACCTCCCCTCCGTGCGCCGCGGCCTTCGAGCCGCGATGGAACGCCACCGCGCGCGCCGCCGGTGATGCCGGCCTTCGAGCCGGGCCGGGTCGCCGTTTCCGCCCGCGGGTCGCGCGCCGCCCGCCTAGCTTCCCTTTTTCCATTTGCGTTAGGTTTCGTGCCGTCCGTCGCCGCCGTGCCGTGTCGAGCGCCGTGTCGCGTTCGCGAGGCGTACGTGTCCTCGCGCGCGCACCGTGCGCGCCACGGAGCTCGCACGCGTGCACCCCAGCACGCGCGCGTTGTGACCGTAAGGGCGAGGTCGGACCTTGACCCTCCTACTCGAGCCCCGTCGTGGCCAGCGCACCCCCGTGCTCGCCGCGTCGCCGCCATGCACGGGCTGTCTGTGTCACCGTAGCCCAGGGAAGCGCCGTGTCGAGGGTCACCACTAGCACCATGCCATGCCCCTGACCGAGCACGCGCCAACCCCAACCGCGGGCACCTCGCTCGCCGCCGCCCATGGCGTGGAGCCGGCCACCGCCGTAGCACCACCGCGGCACCCCGTCGCGAACCCGAGCCCGTACCCCCGGCTAGGTTTGGCCTAACGTGCCGGCGCACCCCCGTGCACGCCCATCTTTCCCTTCGCGCCGCCGCACCCCGCGCGGGATGAGCCCCCGCACGCCGCCGCGCCGCCGCCGCGCCCACGCCCGGCCGGCGCGCGCACGACGCCCACCGGCCGCCCTAGCGGCCTCCGAGCCCCCAACCTGAGGAACACGTGTAGGAGCGCCTTGCAGGCCGGCCACCCAGGCGTCGATGGCCATCACCGCCGGCGAGACGCCACGCGCCGCCGTCCCCTTCTTCTTGGGCATTCTGTCGAACACTGGGGCGGCGGTCTAGTAATCGCAAGGGAAGGGGGGAAAGCCTGGGCACAACTGAGCCTACACGCGCGCGTGGCCGCAAACGATCCACGGGATCTGGTGCCGCCCGCCACCAGATGGCCGGGCCACACGGTGGTCTACACCGCGGCCCGCCACACCGCCCGCCGCCGGATCGGCCGCGGCCGGCCGATGGTCGGCCGAGCCGCAGCGCAGGCCACGGGGAATCCCGGCCGCATCTGGGATCCGGGGATCCCGTGCGGCTGGCCGTAAGGGGGGTTTCTTTTTATTTAAAAATTCCAGAAAATCGTTTTCCTCTTTTAGAAATCCTAGAAAATCCATTTTTACTCCGAAAATTACGAAATCTCTTCCAGAAAATTTCTAAAATCTCAAACTCCGGGTTGGGTTGGTGTTTGTTCCCTTGTTGGTTCTTTAATGCTCTTATTTGGATTTAAGCTGCCTTAGGACCGCTATTTATTTTCTTTTTTGCGCTACTAGGAGCAGGAGGAGCCGGAGAGCTGAGCCAGGAGTACGACTACGCCGACGACTTCGCCGCGGAGGACTACCCGACCCCAGGTTCACGCCCGACTGATTCTGAACTACCCATTAGGCATTGCCGAGTAGTATTGCTAGCGCTTTACTTTATGTATGCATGTTGATGAACATTGCACTGCCTCTTTATTTTACCCCCGTCCTTGATTGTCCTACTACTACTATATATGTTTATGTGGGCGTGTATGTGCGCGAGCTTCGCGATGCATGTGTTGGGATGGGAGTAGTGGTTCTTGGCGTGTGTGGGGTAAAAACCGGCGAGGAGAAGGCGTTTTGGGTACTTTGGCGGGGGGTGAGCTCGAAACAACCGATATGAGATCGGGGATAGGGGTGCACTCCTCGGTGCATCCCTCCCGTTACGGTTTTCGGAGCCTAGGTGTTGGGGTTTTACGTGCGCTTGGAGGACATGAGCTCGCCCGGTCCGAAATCGAGTGGATCAACTTGTTTATAGGACATCGTACACACCACCCCCGCCGAGAGTGGGGATAGGGCCGTGTTGAGCTCGGCAAGTGCGGAACCATACCTCGCTTAGGATGGATAGCGGGGTATCGGTGGGGGAGCGGTGGAGGTGAGACCACCCTCTCGGAGCGACTCCCGTGTGGCCACACGGGAGCATTTCACGCTTCCGGTGTAGTCCCTTCCGAGGGGGGGACGGCTTTGAGGGCCGGATGCGGGGATGGGTTCGTAACTACCGAGAGTTCGCCGGTAGGATGGGCTCGGTCGGCCGTACACCGACCGGTACCATTCGGGATGGGTACTGGGTGTACACGCTCCGCGAGTTGTTCGATCTATAGATATAGCCGCGTCCTCGGTCATGGACACTGCCTAGAAGACGTACTTGATCCTCATGTTTTGGGATTTCTACCTTCCCCCTATAGGTGAGAGTGTGGTGAGCCGTGGTTACAGCCGGCTAGAGGAGAGAGAGGCTCCATCTACCTCGTCGATCCGGTTGTGATCATTGAGGTGCGAGGAGAGGAAGTCCTCGCATCGACCCTAGACCGGAGTAGGAGGTGGTGACGGGTCTTCTGGGTGACCAGTTGGATCCGGGTTGTGTTGAGAGACTTGGGTTTTGGGATATTGATGGAGATACCTTGTTTATACTCTGCTGCTGCTGCTGCATAGGAAACCCCAGCCATTTCCTTGTCTACTCTCTTTTCCCTTTAGATGTTAGGCCACGTAAAGCCGCATACGGTTGGTGACGTGGACCTATCCCACTCCTTGGGGATAGACTTTGGGTGTGCGGGGTACGAGTCCGAGTTCGACCGCATACCGTTGCGTAGAATTTTCACTCCTCGATTCATCCAAGAGGCTTGTAATGATGTACTCCATAATGGACTTGTAATAAATTAATGTACTCTTAACTTTATGTGATGCGATGTATGACTTTGTGTATCTATCTATGAGACGTTCTGTACGCGATAGCCACTGATCCAGGGACTATCGCGATGGTACAGGGATTCGGGTTTTACATGAAAATCCGGGGTTTTACAGGTGGTACCAGAGCCATGCTTGACCGTAGCACGTATCCCAAGGAAAGGCCGATAGAAATAGGACTCTATACGCTCTACCTTTATAGTTATACCCTTGAGCTATGTTATAAAACTCGTTCCCTCTTTAAAAATTTTTTACTCACCGCGCCGACGAAATTTCTTGCGTTTCACGAGAGATGGAGCACCGGGTCGCGGAGATCACCCCCCGAGACGTGCGGGGCGATCTGCCACTGGATGGAGAGGGCCCTTCTCAGGCTTGGAGTCCCTCCGACCTACGTCACGTACCGCGCCGAGTACGTACCCGCCGTGACTAGGCGGATGGTGCTCTGCACGGTCGCTGTGCTCCCTCACCCGAGTCTCCCCGGGTTCAAGGGAGAGGTCTGCTACAGCGCTGCACTCACCATCGCGACCGAGCTCGACGTCGCCTGCCGCCAAACCCTGGGTTGTAATAAATTAATGTACTCTTAACTTTATGTGATGCGATGTATGACTTTGTGTATCTATCTGTGAGACGTTCTGTACGCGATAGCCACTGATCCAGGGACTATCGCGATGGTACAGGGATTCGGGTTTTCCATGAAAATCCGGGGTTTTACAGCGTGGCCATGTTGTTTGATTGGAGTACTGATGGGTGAGGACCATGTGTGGTTCGAGGACCGGTGGATGGTCGCTTCCTTGTGTGATGAGTGATTGACAACGTTGTGTGGACTGATTCTTGGCTAAGTATTGCAGGTGTAGGTTGCGGCTTGACTGGTGTTGGTGCAGGTGAAGAACAAGCGCGAAAGGTCGTCGCCGGTGAGGCCTCCAGGTGTGGAGAAGACAAGTAGGCTTCATTCGAGGGACCGGGTGGCCAGCGGGGTCAAGTGCGGGCCGCATGGTGGCATGAACAGCAAGATGAAGTCATGGACGGTTTCTTGGTTGAGCCTGAAAACCAAGGTCGAGCTGGGACTACGTGGGAGCCGAGTCATGAGTGGCGATTGGCGGAGGCTACACCGAGTTCACGGGGTTTCCGTTGGTTCACCAGAAAACCACTGGGTTCCTTGGTTGATCCACAAAGCCAAGACCGAAGAACCGAAGGCGGTGCTGCAACAGTGCCAGACCGGTCTGACCGGTGAGGAGCACCGGTCTGACCGGTGTGCAACGACGCAGTCCGGAATCTTCGAAGCGAAGGACACACGTCGGGATCGCAAGGCTTGCGTCGAGGCTAAGCAGGTTACGGTCGCCGGTCATCCGTCTGATGGAGAAAGCTTGAAGACTTCCAAAACCGCCCTTGAGGGGCTTGTATCCCTAGTTGTTAGGAAAGGGTATTTTAGACTTTCGGTTGCCTCCATATAACTCATGAGGCGAGAGGATGGCAGCCAAGCTCTTGGAACCCTAGTTCATTTTTCTTTCCTATTTTCCCTTCCTATTTTCTTAGGATTTCCATAGGACTAGCTTGAGAGCTTCATGGTGAGATCTTGTGAGAGGGTTGGATGATCGGGCGGCAAGCTAGACCTTGTACGAACCTTTGTGGTATGTATAGATGATTCGGCGTGGTTCCTCAAGGCCTTGTTGTGTTGTTCCCGGTTGTTCTTGGTGGTGATTTTCGGAGCCCTCTCTTGGTGTTTTCTTGGGGTGTTTTCGGGACCTTGCTCTTGGGGATTTGATGGGGGAAATTTGTGGGAACCCTTCGTTCTTTGGGCTGTGATTCCCCTCCTGAGGACCAGGAGCGTCCCGGTGGTCGATGGATGACCGCTCATCAGTGATGAGTTATTGACAACGGGTGTTGGACTGACTCTTGGCTCAGTGCGCAGGTGTAGGCTGCAGCCTAGTTCATGTTGTTGCGGGTGAAGAACGGGCGCGAAAGGTCTTCAGCCTTGAGGGGCCTCCGGGAGATCGAGAGACAAGTAGGCTCGGTTCGAGGGACCTAGTGGACAGCGGGACTAGGTGCGGGCCACATGGTGGCGAGACGACGCAGAAGAAATCGTGGACGATCGAACCGGTGCACGGTGGCGGTCGAGTCAAGAGGTTGGCGGGAGGCCAGGCCGAGCACGCGGGGTTTGGTGGTTTGCCCACAAAACCATCGCAGGATGGTTTCTTGGTTTGGGCCTCAAAACCAAGTCCGAAGGCCCAACACGACGGAGACGGGATCCGGGCGTGTCGGGAAGCTTCGAAGCAGAGGACACGCGGCGGGATCGCATGGCTTGCGTCGGGAGGACGCGGGGTGCGGCAAAGGCGTGGTCGTCTGATGGCAAGACCCACAAACATTACATAAATGCCCCTGCGTGGGTTGTATCGCCAGTAGTTGAGTTAGGGGTAGTCGTGTCATTTACCACACCGGCGGGACCCGATATATAAGCCATGAGTGTGGGTGGATGGCTCTCTCTCTCGCTCGGCGACTTAGGGTTTCATTCCCCCCCCCCCTCCCATTTCTCATTTTTCCTGAGACATTTTCTCCTCTATTTTCTCTAGGCTAGCTTGAGAGCTTCATGAGAGATTTGTTGAGAGGGATGGATGCTAGGGCGGCAAGCTAGACCTTGTGAATCTTTCTTGGTTTGTATAGAAGATTTGGGGTTGTGGTTCCCGTGATGATTTTCGGAGTCATTTTTGTGCTATTTTCGTGCTCGTCTTGATTCTCATTTTCTAGACGGTTTTGGCTCGGATTTGTTTGGGGGATTCTTCCATGAGTGCCTTGTGCCTCTTTTCCCAGTGATTTCTTGCCACCAAACTCCTCAAATCGTCCTAGATTCGTGATTCTTTGGATGAACTCGTGAGTAGATCTTGAGCTCGTGTGATCCGCGATTCCCTGTGTTTTGGTGGGTTTTGAGACGAGATTTTTGGGGTATAATCTCACCTAGGGATGCTTAACATCTCCCCTAAATCTTGTCTCAAGAACTTGAACCGTTTGGGATTTCCGGTGATGAGTTGGTGGAGTTGACTTCGCGAGCTCAGGATTTTTCTGTTCTGTTTGAACTGGCGGACAGTCCACCCCGTCTCCGCGGACCATCTGCGAGATGCCAGTT
This sequence comes from Cenchrus americanus, assembly GCA_947561735.1. NCBI lineage: Eukaryota > Viridiplantae > Streptophyta > Magnoliopsida > Poales > Poaceae > Cenchrus > Cenchrus americanus. The sequence goes on from OX387241.1 coordinate 254,115,590, forward strand.
CAGCCCAGTTCTTCGCGTGTTCTTCGTGTTCTTGTTTTGATCCGTTTTTGTTTTAGGTTTTTGTTGCAGCCGATTTGCGGACTGTCCGAGCTTCAGTAGCGGACGGTCCGGATCCGGTGCAGACGGTCCGCCTGGTCCTTGCGGACAGTCCGTTTTTTCCGGTCCGTCTGTGGTGGTTCTGTTGGCTTTTACGGACTGTCCGCGGCTTCTGGCCGGACTGTCCGAGGCACCTGGCCGGACTGTCCACAGCTCCTGGCCGGACTATCCGCGTGGCCAGTGCGGACCGTCCGCCCCTCCTGGCCAGACATTCCGCCAGTGCCTGGCAGCTTTGCTCCTTGGTTCGGTTCCTCTCTCTCCTTTCTTTCGTGCTTCCGCGTGTGTTTCAAGGAATCGTTCCTAAGACTTGAGGTTGATCCATAACCTCGTTGTCTTGGCGTTTGGTGTGTGATTCGATCCATCGCTCGTGTGTGACCGGGATTTGTCTAGGGTATAGGCCGGGTTCTTTGAGAAGAATTTTTACCGGCTCCTATTCACTCCCCCCTCTCTAGTCGCCATTCGATCCTTCAATTGGTATCAGAGCTTGGTGCCGGATTCGTGGTGACTTTGACAAGTCTTGAATCCTAAGATGGCGTACGTTGAGCGTGGTGGTCCGCCGCACTTCGATGGAAAGGGTTACCACAAGTGGGGGCCCGAATGATGATCTTTCTTCGTGGCAAGTTGTTGGATTTCATTGTGCTTGACAAGACCTATGCTATTCCGGCAGATATCCACACTCTTATGGTGACCGATTGAGGACCAGGAGCATCCCGGTGGCCGATGGATGACCGCTCCTCAGTGATGAGTGATTGACAACGGGTGTTGGACTGACTCTTGGCTCAGTGCGCAGGTGTAGGCTGCGGCCTAGTTCGTGTTGTTGCAGGTGAAGAACGGGCGCGAAAGGTCTTCAGCCTTGAGGGGCCTCCGGGAGATGGAGAGACAAGTAGGCTTGGTTCGAGGGACCCGGTGGCGGCGGGACTAGGTGCGGGCCACATGGTGGCGAGACGAGCAAGACGAAGTCATGGACAATCAAGCCGGTGCACGGTGGTGGTCGAGTCAAGAGGCTTGGCGGGAGGCCGAGCCGAGCACGCAGGGTTTGGTGGTTTGCCCACAAAACCATCGGAGGACAGTTTCTTGGTTTGGGCCTCAAAACCAAGTCCGAAGACCCAACACGACGGAGGTGGGATCCGGGCGTGTCGGGAAGCTTCGAAGCGGAGGACACGCGGCGGGATCGCATGGCTTGCGTCGGGAGGACGCGGGGTGCGGCGAAGGCGTGGCTGTCCGATGGCAAGACCCACAAACATTACATAAATACCCATGCGTGGGTTGTATCGCCAGTAGTTGAGTTAGGGGTAGTCGAGTCATTTTCCACACCGGCGGGACCCGATATATAAGCTATGAGTGTGTGTGGATGGCTCTCTCTCTCCGCGACCTAGGGTTTCATTTCTCCCCTCCTCTTTCTCATTTTCGTGACTATTTTCTTCTCCATTTTCTCTAGGCTAGCATGAGAGCTTCATGAGAGATTTGTTGAGAGGGATGGATGCTAGGGCGGCATGCTAGACCTTGTGAATCTTTCTTGGTTTGTATAGAAGATTCGGCGTTGTGATTTGCGTGGTCTCTTTCGTGCTTGTTTTTGGTGCCTTTGGTCTCGGTGTGATTCCGCGGATTTGAGTGGGTTTCTCCCCGGATTTTTTTGAGGGAAACATGGATGGATGTCTAGTGCATCTTTGTGATTGATCTTGTGCCCTCAAACGCCAGGAAACCACTTCGATTCAAGGATTTTCGTTCGGTGCTCTAGCTTTTGGTGGTGTTCAAAGGATTCGCGATTCCCGGTGATTTAGGGAGTTAGGAGGCAAGATTTTTGGGCTATAGCATCCTTGTGTGACGCTTTTCAAGTCCCCAAACCCTTGTATCTACAGCTTCTACCGTTTGGGAAATCCGATGATGATTTGGGGGAGTTGACATTCGAGGTCGGGCTGTTTTCCGTTCTGTCCGTGTGGCGCGGACGGTCCGCGAGGGGCCGGCGGATAGTCCGCGAGGAGTCAGTTCGTCGGGCGTTCTTCGTGTTCTTGTTTCGTTTCATTTTGATCCGGTTTTGTTTTAGGTTTTTGTTGCAACCGGTTTGCGGACGGTCTGAGCTTCAGTAGCGGACGGTCCATGGCCCGCGCGGACAGTCCGCCCGGTCTTCGCGGACGATCCGTTTTTCTCGGGTCGGTTCTGGTGGTTCTGTTCTCTTTAACGGACGGTTCGCGGCTCAGGCCGGACAGTCCGCGGCAAGGGTCCGGACAGTCCGCGGTACCCTGCCGGACGGTCCACGCGGCCATCGCGGACAGTCCCCCCTGCCTGGCCGGACGGTCCGCCAGAGGCTGGCAACTTTGCTTCTTGGTTCGATTCCTTCCTTCTTCTTTCGTGCTTCCGCGTGTGCTTCAAGGAATCGTTCCTAAGACTTGAGGTTGATTCATAACCTTGTTGTCTTGGCGGTTGGTGTGTGACTCGATCCATCGCTCGTGTGTGACTGGGATTTGTCTAGGGTATAGGCCGAGTTCTTTGGAAAGAATTTTTACCGGCTCATATTCACTCCCCCCCCCTCTCTAGTCGCCATCCGATCCTTCAATTGGTATCAAAGCCTGGTGCCGGATTCTTTGCGACTTTGACAAGTCTTGAATCCTAAGATGGCGTACGTTGAGCGGGGCGGTCCGCCGCACTTCGATGGGAAGGGTTACCACAAGTGGGCGGCTCGTATGATGATCTTTCTTCGTGGCAAGTTGTTGGATTTCATTGTGCTTGACAAGACCTATGCTATCCGGTCAACATCCATACTCTTATGGTGACCTATGCTGGTGCTAAGGCCGAGTATGAGGCAAATGCAAAAGCCGTTGATCACTTGGTCAGGAGCTTGTGTGATCCTGAGTTTGAGCGTGTTCGCCATTTGAATCTTGCTTGGCAAATTTGGGAGAAGTTGTTGGTTGCTCACAATGGTTATAACCATGTGAAGGCTTGCCTCTTTGTCTCTTACCAGATGCAATATGAGAACTTCACTCAACTTCCCGGTGAGGACATTGATGCGATGTTTCAGAGGTTCACCGCCATCGTGAACAACATGAAGGCTAATGTTGAGGATTTCCCTTACACTGAGCATGATCAAGCTTTGAAGCTCTTGCATGTCTTGGACCCTAATGTTTGGGGTGCTAAGGTTGAGGCCATCAAGGAGTCTGGGCACTATTTGACTATTGAGTTGGATGACCTCTTTTCTAAGCTCAAGTCGGCTAAGGTTGACAGGAAGTTGCAATTCAAGCATGAGGGCTCGACTGATCATAGTCTTGCTCTTTTGGGCGGATCAAAGGGCAAATCCAACACTGACCCTTCATGTCGACAGTTTTCCTTGTCTTCTCTTATGTCTATTCCAGATGAGGAGTTTGATGTGCTGGGTGAGGAGGAGTTGGCCTTGCTCTCCAGGAGGTTTGATCGACTACATGAGAGCCGGAGGAATGCAAGGCGGAGCTCAGGGACATGCTACAAGTGTGGCAAGCGTGGACATTTCATCGCCGAGTGCCCGGAAGCGGAGGAGAACAAGTTCAAGATGAGCGAGTACAAGGCGCACCTGAGGCGTGAAGACAAGTACTCCTTCAAGGGCAAGCACTTCAGAAAGTCCAAGAGCAAGGACAAGGACAAGCGGCGACCGAGCCAGAGCGGCTACAAGAAGGACAAGGCAAGAGCCATGGTGGCCGGTGCAAGTGATGTCGACTCAAGCTCAAGCGACGCGCAGTCAAGCTCAAGCAGTGAAGATGAAGACGCGGGGAGGCGCAAGGGCAAGAAGAGTGCAAGCCGGAACCTCAGTGGGTTGAGCTGTGTGGCGCTTGAAGGCTTTTGTGGGATGGCCCATAGCTCGAGCAGCAAGAAGAGCGAGAAGGAAGACAGCGGCTCCGACTCGGAGGATGAGGTAAATCGTGACCCCGACTCTTTGCTTGCTGAGATCACTAGGTTGAATGGCTTGATTGACAACCGTGATAGTGTGTTGAGAGATGCTAAGAAGATGAGGAAAGATCTTAGGGCTCAACTTGAGAATGCTAGTGAGAAAGTAGGAGAGTTAGAGTCCAAACTCGCTTGAATTGAAACTTGAGAAAGACTCTTTGAAGCTTGCTCCTACTACTCCTGATGATGTTGAGTGTCTTGAGTGTGATGCATGGTTGAATGAGATCAAGTTGCTTAATGAGAAGAATGCTTCCACTTTGGCTAAACTAGATGCTCTTAGGACTGAGTATGATGAGCTTAAGGCTAGACCCACTTTGCTTGGTGCTTGTAAATCATGTCCTACTATGCATGCTAAGCTTGTTGATGCTCATTCTACTATTAGCACTTTGGAAGCTTCTTTGAAATCTCCTGTTGTCAATGCATGCACTAGCTGTGATGAAGTTACTTTGCGCAATCTTGAACTTACTTCCCGTTTGGATGTCATCTATGAGGAGAATGACTATTTGAGGAAGGTGTTGGGTTGGTTGTCTGGGCAGGAACCTCAATTGAAAATCATGATTGAGGAGTTCAAGAGAGCTGATGGTCGTGGTTTGGGTTTTGAGAAGTTGGGTGAGAAAGTGGGAGAGAACAGTGGGGAGAGTGTGTATGAGAAGTGTGTTGAGTCTAACCCCGAGTTTGAGGTGATCGGAGACATCCAAGTCCCACTTCCAAAAGCACCCAAGAACTCTTTCACACCAAAGCCCAACCACCTTTGCAACAAGCTTGACACAACCCAAGATCCACCCAAATTCCCACCTAAGACAAATGACTTCAGAAACCGATGAAGTTTGTGAGTGAGAAGGGTGAGAAGCCTAGAGAGAAGCCAGAGCCAAAACCAAAACCCATCCCCTTCAGGTGTGAGTATTGTGGCAAGGAGAGGCACCTAGCAGAGTTTTGCTACAAGAGGAAGAGGGATGAGAGGCTTGCTAGGGAGCAAGCAAACCAGGACAGGTATCGCCAGTCTCATGGTATTCCTGAGCCTAGAGTGCCACTTCCACGAGGTGTGGGAAGTGTGAAGAGTGTTGGTAGAGTTGGAGCTCAGGGTGGTAGGTTCCCACAAAGAGGTGGTGGTGAGAGGTCTGTTAGGAGAGATGATGGTGTGCGTGCTGGTGAGAGGTCTGGTCGGGCTCATGGTGGTTTTGCTGGACGTCCCCCTACTCGTCCTCAATACGGGTTTAGGGGAGATGATCGCAGCTTTGGGTTCAAGAGGAACTACGGACCACGTTTTCCCCCTCATGGTGCTTGTACTTCTTCCGTGGGACATGGGAAGTTTGGTGGCAAGGGAATGATGTTTGCTAACCCGTCTTTTGAGCAGATGGCTCGACACTGGTTTAACTTTCTTTGTGCTAACCCCAGCGTCGAGTCGCTAGCTCATTCTCGTTCTTGTTTCTGACTACAGGCAGGAGGCTTGGAGAACATTTGGTTGATCGACTTTGGATGTTCCCAACACATGACCGGAGATAAGAAGTGGTTCTCTAGCCTCACCCCAGTGAAGGAAAAGATGTACATCACATTTGGGGACAATGGACGAGGAAGGGTGATTTCTGAGGGTGTTGTGCATGTGAGTGACAAGGTAACGTTCAAGAGGGTTGCTCTTGTTAAGTCTTTGGGTTTCAATTTGCTTTCGGTTTCTCAGTTGCTTGATGAGGGCTTTGAGGTGCGTTTCAAGTCTGGTGAGCTCGTTTGCTGGATTCTCGAGGTGATATTGTTTGTATGATCATCCCCGAGGGTCAGATTTTCAGGGCTGATTTCTCTCGTTCTTTGGGTCCTGCTCGCTGTTTGATGGCTGGTCCTTCTTCTGATTTGTGGAAATGGCATAGGAGGTTGGGTCACTTGAGCTTTGATTTGGTTTCCCGTTTGAGTGGTCTTGACCTTGTCCGAGGATTGCCGAGGTTGAAGCTTGAGAAGGATTTGGTTTGTGCTCCGTGTAGGCATGGCAAGATGGTAGCCACTCCCCATCCACCCCTGACCGATGTCATGACCGAGCGTCCGACAGAGCTGCTGCATATGGACCTTGTTGGGCCAGCTCGAGTTCGCTCGGTGGGTGGGAAGTGGTATGTCCTTGTTGTGGTGGACGATTACTCTCGCTATGCCTGGGTGTTTTTCTTGGAAGACAAGAGTGAGACATTTGGTTTTGTTCGAGATCTGATCGTGAGGTTGAAAAATGAGAGGCATGGGAATGCTATTCGAGCTATCCGCAGTGATAATGGCTCAGAGTTCAAGAACTCTCGTTTTGATGCCTTCTGTCGTGATCTAGGTCTTGAACATCAGTATTCGACCCCTTATGTGCCCCCTCAAAATAGAGTTGTGGAAAGGAAAAATCGGTCTCTTTGTGAGATGGCTAGGACGATGCTCGATGAGCACAGGACTCCTAGGAGGTATTGGGCTGAGGCGGTCAATACGGCTTGTCATGTTTCCAACAGGATTTTATTGCGAGCTTTCAAGAAGAAGACCTGTTATGAGCTAATGCATGGTCGGGCACCCAAGGTGAGTCATTTTCGAGTCTTTGGCTGCAAGTGCTTTATTCATAAGAAGGGAAAACTCGACAAGTTTGAGGCTAGGTCTAGTGATGGGATTTTCTTTGGATATTCTAACCATTCAAAAGCCTATAGGTTGCTTAACCTTGAGACTAACAAAATTATGGAGACTTGCGAGGTAACCTTCGACGAGACAATGCCATGTACCTCTCTTTGTTTTGAATGTGCAGGTGATGAAGAGATGGCCGAGGACCTCTTTGAGGAGGAGAAGGATGAAGCTGGAGATGATGATGGAGAGAACCATGCGCCTAGAGCTAAGTGTGTTCCCACTACTTCCCCTACGACCACTACGGAGGGTGGACCGTCTACATCATGGACAACGACAGTGCGACAAGAGAACCAGGCGAGAGAAGCTGAAGTTGAGGGGGAGGTAGTCTCGAGGCGTGAGGCTCCCCGGCGGATTCAAGAAGTGCATCCCCTATCGAGGATCATTGGGGACATTGACGAACGTACTACACGGTCAAGGTCTAGGAATTCCTCTCATTTCGCTCATGCTGCATTTGTTGCCACCTTTGAGCCCAAGGACATTGGACACGCTTTATCTGATGCAAACTGGGTCAATTCTATGCATGAGGATTTGGAAAACTTTGAGAGGAACCAGGTGTGGGAGTTAGTTGAACCACCTCCAAATTGCCATCCTATAGGAACCAAGTGGGTTTGGAAGAACAAAGAGGGTGAGAATGGGATGGTTGTGAGGAACAAGTCCAGACTTGTTGCTCAGGGTTATAGTCAGAAGGAGAGGATCGACTATGAGGAGACCTTTGCTCCTGTGGCCCGTCTTAAGGCAATTCGAATCCTTCTAGCCTTTGCCGTGGCTAAAGGGTTCAAGTTGTTTCAAATGGATGTGAAGAGTGCTTTTCTGAATGGGGTCATAGAGGAGGAGATGTATGTGAAGCAGCCACTGGGGTTCGAGAGTGAGAAGTATCCACACAGGGTGTACAGGTTGAAAAGGGCTCTGTATGGGTTGAAACAGGCGCCCCGTGCTTGGTATGGGAGATTGAGAGGTTTTCTGGTGAGGAGAGGGTTTGTGATGGGTACCGTGGATAGGACCTTGTTTCTCCTCAAGCATGGAAATGACTTGTTGATTGTGCAGATATACGTGGATGATATTGTTTTTGGTGGCTCGTCACATAACCTTGTTGTCAAGTTTGCAGATGAGATGAGCAGGGAATTCGAGATGAGCATGATGGGCGACTTGCAGTACTTTCTCGGGTTGCAGATCAAGCAAGTGAAGGACGGAACATTTGTACATCAGACCAAGTACACAAAAGAAATGCTGAGGAAGTTCCAGATGCAAGATGTGAAGCCTATGTCGACACCCATGGGGAGTACGGCCACTTTGGATGCGGACGAGGACGGAGAACCAGTGGACCAGCGGGAGTACAGGAGCATGATCGACTCCCTCCTCTACTTGACGGCGACGAGGCCAGACATACAGTTCAGTGTGTGTCTGTGCGCTCGTTTTCAGGCTTCGCCGAGGACATCACATCGACAGGCCGTCAAGAGGATTTTCAGGTACCTACAGTCTGCCCCTGGTCTTGGTCTTTGGTATTCTTCCTCCTCGACTCTTTCTCTTCATGGTTTTTCTGATGCGGATTTTGCTGGTTGCCGAGTCGAGAGGAAGTCTACTTCTGGTTCTTGTCAGTTTCTTGGGTCCTTGTTGGTTTCGTGGTCTTCCCGCAAGCAGTCTAGTGTAGCTCAGTCTACCACCGAGGTAGAGTATGTTGCAGCCGCGAGTTATTGTTCCCAACTGTTGTGGATTTCATACACTTTGAGAGACTTTGGTGAGAAGTGCACCCAGATCCCACTTCTTTGTGATAGCACCAGTGCCATAAGCGTAGCGAAAAACCCAGTGCTTCACTCCAGAACCAAACACATAAAAGTGAGGTACCATTTCTTGAGAGACAATGTGGAAAAAGGGACTATTGTGTTGAGCCATGTCCCTACCCAAGATCAGCTTGCAGACATTTTCACAAAGCCTCTCGACCAAGCTACATTTGTGCGCTTGCGGGGGGAACTTGGGGTTTGTTGCCCTTTCTAGTTGATTCTTGGGGGATTTCCTTTTTGTACCATATGTATCATACCATGTTTACTTTGATGTATATACATGCTTTGCTTGATGTATAAACCATGGTAGGATAGCCATCTTGTTATATATCATGTTGCATTTGTATCATATTGCATTTTAGGATGATGAGCTTCTTTCATATGCCTTATTTGAGTTTCTTTGGCTATTTGTGAGATATTGGTCATGTGTGTGGAGAAATGGCTATGTGAGGCTATGCTCTTGGAATATTTTAGATATATATCTTGTGAGATAGCCCTTTTTGAATCAAATGCTAATCTTGACTAATTTTTGGTGAAATGTGCTCCACTCATGTGTAGTAGTGTATCCATGTCACGTTTTGATCTAAATGTGCTTTTCATGCTTAGATTGTGCTTGGATGTCTTTTTCTTGCAATTGGGCCAAAGGCCGATATCATTGTGAATGTTTAGCCTATGTTGCATTCATGGAGGAGCATAAGCTTCTTTTTGCCGCAAAGGCACTTCATGTACCATGAAATGATTTAATCTTGAAAAGAAGTGTGTGCTTGAAAAATGCTCCATCCATCATGTCTATGCTTAAAATGTCTTATCTTTCACATATGGGTGCAAAACATGTTGCATGATGTTCACCAGTGGAGAAGTCTACCCGAAGTGGACACATGGCTCATGAGCTTTGACATGACATGCTTTGCTTTATAGGTGTTTACAATGATCTTTTGTTGAGAATTTGATATCCTTGTATGATCTCTGAGTGGTATGCATGTTTGTGGCTCGAGTGTGATATGGATAGGCTTTTACATTTGAAGTGAGCCATCTTTTGATATAATTATTCAAATCTGAAAATTTGCTTTGTCACATGCCTATATTTTCATATATTACTTGTGGCAATGTTTTGACTATGCTATGATTCATATGTGTGATCTTTGTCTCATTTCTAGCCTTTGACACTAGATTTGGCCTATTTGAGAAGCTCATGTAGATGTTTATATGCTTTGTTTTACATTCCTGCATTTTCACCTTGATTCATACATTGTCAACAAGGGGGAGAAGAGGTGAGCTTAATGCAAATTCAGAAGAGGTGAGCTAAAATTTGGAAGTTTGCATCCACATATTCAGGGGGAGCTCGCATTTGTTCAGGGGGAGCTTTCTTGCTGTTTTCAGTGTGGAGTTGATGCTTTGCTCGGCTTGTGACCTTTCTTTGCCTTTCTTTGGTTTTGGTCATGAGTTGCGCTTCTTTGTTTTTCTTTCTTCTTTCTTTCCTTTCTCTGAATTTCATTTCGCGTTGTGTGTTGTCAATGCACTCATCAAGGGGGAGATTGAGGACCAGGAGTGTCCCGGTGGTCGATGGATGACCGCTCCTCAGTGATAAGTGATTGACAACGGGTGTTGGACTGACTCTTGGCTCAGTGCGCAGGTGTAGGCTGCGGCCTAGTTCGTGTTGTTGCGGGGTGAAGAACGGGCGCGAAAGGTCTTCGGCCTTGAGGGGCCTCCGGGAGATGGAGAGACAAGTAGGCTCGGTTCGAGGGACCCGGTGGACGGCGGGACTAGGTGCGGGCCACATGGTGGCGAGACGAGCAAGACGAAGTCATGGACAATCGAGCCGGTGCACAGTGGTGGTCGAGTCAAGAGGCTTGGCGGGAGGCCGGGCCGAGCACGCGGGGTTTGGTGGTTTGCCCACAAAACCATCGGAGGACGATTTCTTGGTTTGGGCCTCAAAACCAAGTCCGAAGACCCAACACGACGGAGACGGGATCCGGGCGTGTCGGGAAGCTTCGAAGCGGAGGACACGTGGTGGGATCGCATGGCTTGCGTCGGGAGGACGCGGGGTGCGGCGAAGGCGTGGCCGTCCGATGGCAAGACCCACAAACATTACATAAATACCCCTGCGTGGGTTGTATCGCCAGTAGTTGAGTTAGGGGTAGTCGAGTCATTTTCCACACCGGCGGGACCCGATATATAAGCTATGAGTGTGTGTGGATGGCTCTCTCTCTCCGCGACTTAGGGTTTCATTTCTCCCCTCCTCTTTCTCATTTTCGTGACTATTTTCTTCTCCATTTTCTCTAGGCTAGCATGAGAGCTTCATGAGAGATTTGTTGAGTGGGATGGATGCTAGGGCGGCATGCTAGACCTTGTGAATCTTTCCTGGTTTGTATAGAAGATTCGGCGTTGTGATTTGCGTGGTCTTTTTCGTGCTTGTTTTTGGTGCCTTTGTTCTCGGTGTGATTCCACGGATTTGAGTGGGTTTCTCCCCGAATTTCTTTGAGTGAAACATGGATGGATGTCTAGTGCATCTTTGTGATTGATCTTGTGCCCTCAAACGCCGGGAAACCACTTCGATTCAAGGATTTTCGTTCGGTGCTCTAGCTTTTGGTGGTGTTCAAAGGATTCGCGATTCCTGGTGATTTAGGGAGTTAGGAGGCAAGATTTTTGGGCTATAGCATCCTTGTGTGACGCTTTTCAAGTCCCCAAACCCTTGTCTCTACAGCTTCTACGGTTTGGGAAATCTGATGATGATTTGGGGGAGTTGACCTTCGAGGTCGGGCTGTTTTCAGTTCTGTCCGTGTGGCGCGGACGGTCCGCGAGGGACCGGCGGACAGTCCGCGAGGAGCCAGTTCGTCGGGCGTTCTTCGTGTTCTTGTTTCGTTTCGTTTTGATCCGGTTTTGTTTTAGGTTTTCGTTGCAACTGGTTTGCGGACGGTCCGAGCTTCAGTAGCGGACGGTCCGTGGCCCGCGCGGACAGTCCGCCCGTTCTTCGCGGACGGTCCGTTTTTCTCGGGTCGGTTCTGGTGGTTCTGTTCGCTTTAACGGACGGTCCGCTGCTCAGGCCGGACAGTCCGCGACAAGGGTGCAAATAGTCCGCGGTACCCTGCCGGACGGTCCGCGCGGCCATCGCGGACAGTCCCCCCTGCCTGGCCGGACGGTCCGCCAGGGGCTGGCAGCTTTGCTTCTTGGTTCGATTCCTTCCTTCTTCTTTCGTGCTTCCGCGTGTGCTTCAAGGAATCGTTCCTAAGACTTGAGGTTGACCCATAACCTTGTTGTCTTGGCGGTTGGTGTGTGACTCGATCCATCGCTCGTGTGTGACCGGGATTTGTCTAGGGTATAGGCCGAGTTCTTTGGAAAGAATTTTTACCGGCTCCTATTCACTCCCCCCACCCTCTCTAGTCGCCATCCGATCCTTCACCGATGCCGGTGCTAAGGCCAAGTATGAGGCAAATGCAAAAGCCGTTGATCACTTAGTCTGAAGTTTGTGTGATCCTGAGTTTGAGCGTGTTTGCCATTTGAATCTTGCCTGGCAAATTTGGGAGAAGTTGTTGGTTGCTCACGGTGGTGATAACCATGTGAAGGCTCGTCTCTTTGTTTCTTACCGGATGCAATATGAGAACTTTACTCAACTTCCCGGTGAGGACATTGATGCGATGTTTCAGAGGTTCACCGCCATCGTGAACAACATGAAGGCCAATGTTGAGGATTTCCCTTACACCGAGCATGATCAAGCTTTGAAGCTTTTACATATCTTGGACCAAAATGTTTGGGGTGCTAAGGTTGAGGCCATCAAGGAGTGCGGGCAATAGTTGACCATTGAGTTGGACGATCTCTTTTCTAAGCTCAAGTCGTCTGAGGTTGATAGGAAGTTGCAATCCAGGCATGAGGGCTCGACTGATCATAGTCTTGCTCTTGTGGGTGGCTCAAAGGGCAAAGCCAACACTAACCTTTCATGTCAACAGTTTTCCTTGTCTTCTCTCATGTCTATTCCAGATGATGAGTTCGATGTGTTGAGCGAGGAGCAACTAGCCTTGCTCTCAAGGAGGTTTGATCGACTACATGAGAACTGGAGGAATGCAAGGTAGAGCTCGGGGACATGCTACAAGTGTGGCAAGCGTGGACACTTCATCGCCGAATACCTGGAAGCGGAGGAGAACAAGTACAAGATGAGGGAGTACAAGGCGCACCCGAGGCGTGAAGACAAGTACTCCTCCAAGGGTAGGCACTACAGCAAGTCCAAGAGCAAGGACAAGGACAAGCGGCGATCGAGCAAGGGTGGCCACAAGAAGGACAAGGCAAGAGCCATGGTGTCCGGTGCAAGCGACGTCGACTTAAGCTCAAGCGATGCGCATTCAAGCTCAAGCAGTGAGGATGAAGACGCTGGGAGGCGCAAGGGCAAGAAGAATGCAAGCCGGAACCTCAGTGGTTTGAGCTGTGTGGCACTTCAAGGCTTTTGTGGCATGGCCCATAGCTCAAGCAACAAGAAGGGTGTTGACGGTTAATAATTGTATCAAAGTTCGTTCGTGACTCGCAAGCGTACAAGTCTCCCGTCGTAGTCAAGGGACCCTTCTTCCCTCGAGTGGTGAACCCAAGGTATCGAATCCGTGGAACAAATGTGTGACGCAAGACTTAATCTATTAAAGCCAAGTAACTTCAATATTCGATAAAAGACCTAATGCATCTAAGTAAAAGACACAAAACGAATCTAATCTACTAAAAACCGGAGAAAACAAAGTAAGATTGGGTAGATAAACCGATCTAGAGGGATCGGGGTAAGCCTTTTGTTGAAGTTCCAAGCAAGAGAAGAAGTAGCAAATCGAATCTTAATAGAAGCCTCTTTAAATCGTGGTTTCCCGTCCAAATCCGAAAACATCCGCCTTTCGAGACCCCCGTTCGTCACAACGTATCCCTATTCATGCGGGGAGCTTAGGGCGAGTCAAAAGACAAGTCGAGATTCTTTCGGAAGATCCGGCGTGTACCTCTAGCCACCGCGGCTACAAGAACACCCTATGTAATCTATCTCGAGAATAGAATTGAAATAAGCAAAGCCGATCGAAAAACGAAATCTTCGAGGAAACACTTGATCGCCGGGAAAAGATTCAACTTGATAATTCAACTATAACAATGATACATACACAAGATCACCACCGGGATCCTTCCTTGATCTTGCTTCTAGCTCCGGGAACTCCGACGTGGTCTTCGTGCAAGGTTCCCACGTCGGCTAGGGGAACCCTAGTCAACTAGCTCGACCCTCTCCTCTCCGAGATGGTGTCCCTCTCTTATCTCGCTTCTCGGCGGCCGAAGACGAAATCTTCTCTGCGTGGCTCTCGGTCAGGGGACTATAAATAGCCCGATTGGCGGCTAGGGCAAAGGAGGGCGAATTTGGGCCCAAAATGGGCCCGGGCCGACCGGACCGGGGGCCGGCCGGCCCGGGCCCATTTAGGCCCGGCCGTGGGCTCCTTTGCCCCACGTCGGTTCCCTTGCTTCCTGGATGTTTCCCCCTTTCGCATGTAGGTCCATGTCGTCGGTTTCTCTCCGAATTGGACTCAACTCCTTGTCTTGCAAGATTCGAGACTTTTCCGGTCGGTCCCCGGAGTTTGTCGTCTTCTCGGATCAAGTCCCCGGCTTCTTGGAGTTAAGGTTGCTTCATTGCATGACTTGTTCGGGGCTTCAAGGTCTTGTCATGAGGTGCTTGATGAACTTATCCCGAAAGTCTTGCATTAAACACTAAAACCCCGCATAAACATTAAACTCCAAAACCGACATGCACACGTGAACTTGTTATACCACGGGGGTTAGTACCAATGGATAAGGTATAAAACTCATGCCAACACCGAAGGTAAACTCATGGCTAGGTTGACGGATTTTCACCGTCAACAAAGGGCGAGAAGGAAGACACTGACTCCGACTCAGAGGATGAGGTAAACCGTGACCCCGACTCTTTGCATGTTGAGATCACTAGGTTGAATGGCTTGATTGACAACCGTGATAGTGTGTTGAGGGATGCCAAGAAGATGAGGAGAGATCTTAGGGCTCAACTTGAGAATGCTAGTGAGAAAGTAGGAGAGTTAGAGTCTAAATTGCTTGAATTGAAACTTGAGAATGACTCTTTGAAACTTAGTCCTACCATTTCTGATGATGTTGAATGTCCTGAATGTGATGCATGGTTGAATGACATCAAATTGCTTAATGAGAAGAATGCTTCCACTTTGGCTAAACTAGATGCTCTTAGGACTGAGTATGATGAGCTTAAGGCTAGACACACTTTGCTTGGTGCTTGTAAATCATGTCCTACTATGCATGCTAAGCTTGTTGATGCTCGTTCTACCATTAGCACTTGGAAGCTTCTTTGAAATCTCCTGTTGTCAATGCATGCACTAGTTGTGATGAAGTTACTTTGCGCAATCTTGAACTTACTTCCCGTTCGGATGTCATCTATGAGGAGAATGATTATTTGAGGAAGGTGTTGGGTTGGTTGTCTGGGCAGGAACCTCAATTGAAAATCATGATTGAGGAGTTCAAGAGAGCGGATGGTTGTGGTTTGGGTTTTGAGAAGTTGGGTGTATGAGAAGTGTGTTGAGTCTAACTTCGAGTTTGAGGTGATTGGAGACATCCAAGTCCCACTTCCGAAAGCACCCAAGAACTCTTTCACACCAAAGCCCAACCACCTTTGCAACAAGCTTGACACAACCCAAGATCCACCCAAGTTCCCACCTAAAGCAAATGACTTCCAGAAACCGGTGAAGTTTGTGAGTGAGAAGGGTGTGAAGCCTAGAGAGAAGCCAGAGTTAAAACCAAAACCCATCCCCTTCAGGTGTGAGTATTGTGGCAAGGAGAGGCATCTAACAGAGTTTTGCTACAAGAGGAAGAGGGGTGAGAGGCTTGCTAGGAAGCAAGCAAACCAGGACAGGTATCGCCAGTCTCATGGTATTCCTGAGCCTAGAGTGCCACTTCCATGGGGTGTGGGAAGTGTGAAGAATGTTGGTAGAGTTGGAGCTCAGGGTGGTAGGTTCCCACAGAGAGGTGGTGGTGAGAGGTTTGATAGGAGAGATGATGGTGTGCATGCTGGTGAGAGGTTTGGTCGAGCTCGTGGTGGTTTTGCTGGACATCCCCCTACTCGTCCTCAATACGGGTCTAGGGGAGATGATCACAGCTTTGGGTTCCAGAGGAACTACGGACCACCCTTTTGCCCTCGTGGTGCTCGTACTCCTTCCATGGGACATGGGAAATTTGGTGGAAAGGGAATGATGTTTGCTAACCCTTCTTTTGAGCAGATGGCTCGACACTGGTTCAACTTTCTTTGTGCTAACCCCAGTGTCGAGTCGTTGGCTCATTCTCGTTCTTGTTTCTGACTGCAGGCAGGAGGCTTGGATAACATTTGGTTGATCGACTCCGGATGTTCCCGACACATGACCGGAGATAAGAAGTGGTTCTCCAGCCTCACCCCAGTGAAGGAAAAGATGTACATCACATTTGGGGACAACGGACGAGGAAGGGTGATTTCTGAGGATGTAGTGAATGTGAGTGACAAGGTAACGTTGAAGAGGGTTGCTCTTGTGAAGCCTTTGGGCTTCAATTTGCTTTCGGTTTCTCAGTTGCTTGATGAGGGCTTTGAGGTGCGTTTCAAGTCTGGTGAGTCTCGTTTGCTGGATTTTCGAGGTGATCTTGTATGTATGATCATCCCCGAGGGTCAGATTTTCAGGGCTGATTTCTCTCGTTCTTTGGGTCCTGCTCGTTGTTTGATGACCGGTCCTTCTTGTGATTTGTGGAAATGGCATAGGTGGTTGGGTCACTTGAGTTTTGATTTGGTTTCCCGCTTGAGTGGTCTTGACCTTGTCCGAGGATTGCCGAAGTTGAAGTTTGAGAAGGATTTGGTCTGTGCTCCGTGTAGGCATGACAACATGGTAGCCACTCCCCATCCACCCCTGACCGATGTCATGACCGAGTGTCCGACAGAGTTGTTGCATATGGACCTTGTTGGGCCAGCTCGAGTTCATTCGGTGGGTGGGAAGTGGTATGTCCTTGTTGTGGTGGACGATTACTCTCGCTATGCCTGGGTGTTTTTCTTGGAGGACAAAAGTGAGACATTTGGTTTTGTTCGAGATCTGATCGTGAGGTTGAAGAACGAGAGGCATGGGAATGCTATTCGAGCTATCCGCAGTGATAATGGCTCAGAGTTCAAGAACTCTCGTTTTGATGCCTTCTGTCGTGATCTAGGTCTTGAACATCAGTATTCGACCCCTTATGTGCCCCCTCAAAATGGAGTCGGGGAAAGGAAAAATCGGACTCTTTGTGAGATGGCTAGGACGATGCTCGATGAGCACAGGACTCCTAGGAGGTATTGGGCTGAGGCGGTCAATACAGTCTGTCATGTCTCCAATAGGATTTTATTGCGAGCTTTCAAGAGGAAGACCTGTTATGAGCTTATGCATGGTCGGGCACCCAAGGTGAGTCATTTCCGAGTCTTTGGCTGCAAGTGCTTTATTCTTAAGAAGGGAAAACTCGACAAGTTTGAGGCTAGGTCTAGTGATGGGATTTTCTTTGGATATGCTAACCATTCTAGAGCCTATAGAGTGCTTAATCTTGAGACTAACAAAATCATGGAGACTTGTGAGGTAACCTTCGACGAGACAATGCCATGTACCTCTCTTGGTCGTGAATGTGCGGGGTGATGAGGAGCCGGGGGCGCCGGAAAAAGCAATAAAAAATCAAATCTTGATCACTTGTTCCCCGGCAACGGCGCCAGAAAAAGGGGCTTATTGACGGTTAATAATTGTATCAAAGTTCGTTCGTGACTCGCAAGCGTACAAGTCTCCCGTCGTAGTCAAGGGACCCTTCTTCCCTCGAGTGGTGAACCCAAGGTATCGAATCCGTGGAACAAATGTGTGACGCAAGACTTAATCTATTAAAGCCAAGTAACTTCAATATTCGATAAAAGACCTAATGCATCTAAGTAAAAGACACAAAACGAATCTAATCTACTAAAAACCGGAGAAAACAAAGTAAGATTGGGTAGATAAACCGATCTAGAGGGATCGGGGTAAGCCTTTTGTTGAAGTTCCAAGCAAGAGAAGAAGTAGCAAATCGAATCTTAATAGAAGCCTCTTTAAATCGTGGTTTCCCGTCCAAATCCGAAAACATCCGCCTTTCGAGACCCCCGTTCGTCACAACGTATCCCTATTCATGCGGGGAGCTTAGGGCGAGTCAAAAGACAAGTCGAGATTCTTTCGGAAGATCCGCGTGTACCTCTAGCCACCGCGGCTACAAGAACACCCTATGTAATCTATCTCGAGAATAGAATTGAAATAAGCAAAGCCGATCGAAAAACGAAATCTTCGAGGAAACACTTGATCGCCGGGAAAAGATTCAACTTGATAATTCAACTATAACAATGATACATACACAAGATCACCACCGGGATCCTTCCTTGATCTTGCTTCTAGCTCCGGAACTCCGACGTGGTCTTCCGTGCAAGGTTCCCACGTCGGCTAGGGGAACCCTAGTCAACTAGCTCGACCCTCTCCTCTCCGAGATGGTGTCCCTCTCTTCTCTCGCTTCTCGGCGGCCGAAGACGAAATCTTCTCTCGCGTGGCTCTCGGTCGGGGGACTATAAATAGCCCGATTGGCGGCTAGGGCAAAGGAGGGCGAATTTGGGCCCAAAATGGGCCACGGGCCGACCGGACTAGGCCGGCCGGCCCGGGCCCATTTAGGCCCGGCCCCGTGGGCTCCTTTGCCCCACGTCGGTTCCCTTGCTTCCGTATGTTTCCCCCTTCGCATGTAGGTCCATGTCGTCGGTTTCTCTCCGAATTGGACTCAACTCCTTGTCTTGCAAGATTCAAGACTTTTCCGGTCGGGTCCCCGGAGTTTGTCATCTTCTCGGATCAAGTCCCCGCTTCTTGGAGTTAAGTTTGCTTCATTGCATGACTTGTTCGGGGCTTCAAGGTCTTGTCATGAGGTGCTTGATGAACTTATCCCGAAAGTCTTGCATTCAACACTAAAACCCCGCATAAACATTAAACTCCAAAACCGACATGCACACGTGAACTTGTTATACCACGGGGGTTAGTACCAATGGATAAGGTATAAAACTCATGCCAACACCGAAGGTAAACTCATGGCTAGGTTGACGGATTTTCACCGTCAACATCTCCCCCATGCTTAAACCTTGCTCGTCCTCGAGTAAGCATTCGATGGATATCATCATTGCCAAACAATGTTTAAACTTTGCACTTGATCATACATGAGAAAACATAATGCCCTCAAAATTTTAATTCATTAAAGTTCCATAATGTACTAGCCTTCATCTCTACGGAGGGTAGATTCTTTTTAAGCTTATCCCACAAGTATTAACATGCTCACAAAGTTTTAAATAGATCTCGAATTTTTGAAATAAAGAACGAGATAAAGAAAAGCTAAACCAAATTCACAAATTTAAATCATCTCGTGTATTGCTCATAAACTCTCATCTCACTTGTCTCTCAAGTCTATATATTCTACTCCTTTCCCTCTCATATATATGTGGTAGGCTTTATATGGAGCTTTGGGAAAGTTTAGTCCTAACAAGATTTTATAAATGAGGTGTTGTCAAAACAAGACAAGCTTCTCATGGTCTTACCGAGACTCGTCAAAAAGGTCATTGGAAAATAATGTTAAACAAGGAGGGGAAAGAGAAAAATACACACACTTTTAGATGAGTGGACATGTGCAAATGGCAAAGAGTGATCCCGAGGCACAAAGAAAGTCCTCGTTATCGGATTGCACATGGTTGGAAAATGAGAATGGATCTTTTTAACTTGAAGTCTTGAATGCACTCTTAGAGAACCGGGGAGTTCACTTTACGCACATATATATTTTTTCTCTTTCTCATATTTCTCATTCTTTTCTTTCTTTCTTTCTTTCTTTCTTTCATATATATTTTTTTTCTTTACCTTGAAAGTCATGAATATCGCTGGATTTTTTTTTCTTCTTTCATCATATTTTTTTTAAAATAATCCCCTTTTAACTCTAAAACTGCACCGTACCTACCTCCTCCCCCATGCTTAGACGTTGCTCGTCCTCGAGCAAAGAGGCGAAAAATAAGGTAGGTACCGAAAATATTTTTCCTTGGAGAGATACTTGAAATCTTCAACGTTGGCACCGTCTTGCGATCTTCCTTGAATTGATGATCCATTCTCAACAATAGGTTGTGGTCAAGGAGGTAATCACAAAAAGATGATATTTGGTTTAAGGGTGGATATCCGGCGAAGTTTGTGAGATCACCGATGCTTGGGATACACAATGCACGGATAAAAGGCTAGCAAAAAGATAGATACGCAAAAATGGAATGACCAGCTTCTTAGTCTCGGGCCAGAGAAATCATGGCCTGCAATAACGCACTCAAAAATAAATCTTGTACACTAAGGTTTATGCACTCAAATATATATAAGGCTTTGGATAGGTTGAGCAACACACAAGCGATATTTGTGACAAGGTTAGCGATATTTTTGAGCATAAAAGACATCTTTAATCTATTCATAACTTGAGAGCACATAAAACACTATGGGTCTTTATTTTAATCATAACCTCCGCTGAAAATTAAGCTAGCATTTAAATAAATTCAGATCTGTATTTTTAAGAGAGCACTAGCTTAAACATGCATAAATCGATTACAAAGATGAACAAAGCTGCAATTTTAATCATATATCATCATGGCACGAATTTTGTAACTTTTCCAATGATATAATCAAGGTGGTGACTTTATTAATGGTGACATCAAGTTGAAATACACACTGAAAATAAACAAACATGCTTGCTGAAATTTAAATAAAAACAGAAAATACTACGCAAACACATATAAGCAAAAGCTGAAAATTACGAGAGAAAAAGAAAAGAAAAGAAAACTAAAGTTCCTAAATCTTCTAGTCCTCCGCCGGTGGTTGATGTTGATAGTCTTGATAATAATACCCTTGCTCATAATATGATTGGACATTTCCTCCGACGAATTGATTTGGCTCCACAAGGTGAAGGCGTCCAAGTTCAAAGGCGATATTTGCGTTGCCTTCACCAAGTTGAGTTGCGTTAGCTTGGATGGCTGCGATGTTTTGAGCATTTCTTGCAGCATACCCTCCAATAATGGCCATGCTTTGTTGTGGTTGGGGATGATGAGCGTAGGACTCCGCGAAGTTAGCGTTGGGCACAACATAATTTTGTGGGGGTACCGGTGCACCACTCCCCCATGCTTGTCCTTGAGACCCTCCGTAATAACTTGGCGGAGGAGGAACCCCGCCGAATGGTTGCACATTGGGTTGTGCTCCACTCGCTTGTGCGGAGGATGTTCCCTCCTCTACGATTCTTCCTCTTTTGTTCTTTCTTGCAGGGACAAGTAATCCCTCTTCCAACCAATCTTCCCTTCCTTCGGTGAAAAGCCTAAGCCTCTCATTCGGAAGGGGTAGGTTCACTATGGCCAACCGATAACCTCCTCTCTCATCTCCACTAATGTATTTGCCTTGCCGCAAATACTCAAAACCGAGAGAGGTACCACGCAAAAGGTGAGCGGGGTTTCTTGCGATCCCCGGCCGCAAGGAAAAGGCCAACATGGAGAGGTAACACCCCGAACCAATATTACCCGCCCCCGATGTTGCTTCACAACACCAACGGTTGATCATGAGGTAAGAGGGGTCTATTGGCTGCCCGGCAATTAAAGCCGAGTATAGCCAATTCAACTCCGTGTCGGTCACCTTTGTTTCCTTCATCCTCCCCAATACCCTCTTGCACATCCAAGAGTGAAATATCCGGATAATGGGGTTGCGGATGCAATTGCGTTGTTGATGGGCTTCTCCGGAGATCATGTTCCAAAATCCCGCCAACATGCCGGGTGGCACGTCAACTTTCTCCGGAGCTCCCTTGTGGAATCCAAGCAGCTCCCTAACGTGCTCGTAAGGAACCTCTTGTTGGACTCCCTCCAAACGGAATGACAAGCTTTGCACCCCATCATCATCAACGATGGGTGCAATAGTCATCAAAATTTCCAAGGCGTACCCCTAATGGGTGTCCACCGATACTCCGTTGGAGAACTGCACCCATCCGAGGTGCCCCAACATATAGTATATGTCGGTGCAAAAACCCAAGGTGCAGAGTGCTTGGTCGTCGAACTCGACATTCGGCACAAGCCTCTTCTCAAGATTGGCGAGCCTCTCCTCCTCCTCCGCCGACAAGATGATGAAGCCGTACGAAGAGTGTGTCGGGGTGTAAGGAGGTGGTGCGGTTGAGCGAGTCGATCGTCGTGGTGGCGCGGGCGGCTCCTCCGTGTGCCCACGAGGTTCGGTGAACCTCATGGAAGTGGTTCTCGCAGCCCTCATACCACCAAGGAGGAGAGCATCGTTCCTCCTCGGTGGTGCCGTGTCCGTCTCCATGCTCCGGGGAGACTCGGAACCGAGTGCCTCCTCGAAGACGTGGTTGATGACGGCTTGGACGACGATGAACTCTTCTTCTTGGAGAAGAGACTTGTGGTCTTCTTCCACATGGTTGCTGCACTCTTTCTTCAACTAAAATTCCGGGTTGCAACCGGTAAACTAGGCACTTAAACTCTTTGCTTCGGATGTGGACTTTGAGTGGATTAAGAATGTGGATTTTTTCTTGAGCTATCAAGCTTGGGATGGTTGGCTATGTCTACGGAGGTTCCGAGCACACAAACTTGAACACACAAACAAGGGAAGGAGAGGGAAGCTTGCTGCGAAAACGGGAGCCGGGGGCTCCTTAAGTAGGTCGGCCGGCCGGCTCGGGCCGGCCGGCCCGGGGTCCTCCGGTTCCTCCCCGCCGCGTCTTTCTCCCAGGCACGATCATTTCGCCTCGCAACTTTCCCTGCCCGCGTGCTCCACGAGTTGCACCGCCCAAACGCTCTCGTCCACTCCTTTTCTTGAATTATTGGTCCTCCCACTTGATGCTCCATGCTTTGGGTCATGTCCATGCTCCCTAGCTCCACTTGCTTCACATGCCACCATGAAAATCCTGCAAAGTTGATGCTTGCTGCCCACCATGCTTGTCCTTTGCATGTGGAATTGGTGAAAGTTGATGAAAGGGGATCCAATGGTGCATGCATGATTAATTCAAACTAGATTGCCTCCATTTAGGTGTGTTTAAGGTTAAGCACTCCTCTAATTCGAAATTTAAAATATTTTTCAGAGCCATGCAAGAGCTCAAACATAATTTTAGAGAAGTTTTTAAACCATTAAAAACAAATGTAAGTCGAAAATATTTTTCGACTACGTCGGTTTCGGTCTCACCGGTATAGTTTGCTTTCATTGGTTGAGAGCGAACATTTTCCCGGCTTGATCATGGGGGCATAGGTTTAGGTTCTAATTTTGGCTAAATAAGAAAGATTTTGAATAAAACAAAATTAGAATAGGCTTAGAAAAATTCTAATCCTAGAGAAACCAAGGATAAAGATTTTTTTAAAACCAACCAAAAGCTTTGATTTCTAGGTTCACGCGAGTCCTACCACGTGCTGAATTTTATTAACACTTAATCATAAATCGTGGCTCTACTCGTGTGGTTTTAGCATGAAAATAAGTCAACCTCAGCACCATAATGAGGGTGAAAGGTTGAGTTAAGGTTCTGAAATTATTTGGTTGAGGGTTTCTCGAAAAGAAAAGAATCAAACAAGCGCATAGGAGGGTTCATGCAAAGGGTTTATGATAAAGCAAACATTCAATCAAGAATTATGTCTCTAATATTGTTCAACCACTTCTAAGTCTAATGTCTTTGCGTAATAAAACTCAAAAACTAAATTATTAAAAATACTCGAAAAACCCGGAATCGGGTTGTCCTCCCGTAGCTTATTCTTGACTCGACGAAACGGGTTGCCTCCCGCCTAGCGCTTCGTTTATAGTCTATAGCTAGACTTCTTCACTTGATTACTCCGGATCAACGCTCTTTGCGGGCGTTGCAATCTTGGGTACCCACTTCCGCACCATCTTGGGCGCGGGCTTGTCTTCCGGCTTAGTTGGCTTAGTCATTTTTTTGGTCTTCACAGGCGGCTTCTCTTCCTTTGTCTTGACGGATGCAACACCTTCTTTGATTTTCGTTACGTTCATTTTTTTCGGTTCCTTCTTCTTTTTCAGCCCCTCCGTTTGTTTTGGTTCTCCCTTCACTCCAATCATGTTGCATGCCTCAATCCTTGGACGGAACTTGAAGGAACTCTTTTCTCCGTTGATATCGAACATGATCTCCCCCTTGCCAACATCAATTGTAGCTCCCACGGTCTTGAGGAATGGCCTCCCTAGAATGAGCGGCGGCTTCTCCCTCTCTCCCATCTCGAGCACAACGAAGTCGACGGGGATGAAGTGGTGTCCAATCTTCACGGGTACATCTTCAGCAATGCCCAAGGGATAGCGAATGGAGTTGTCTCCCAACTCCAAACATATTCCCGTAGGCTCCATCGGTAGGCGTAGCTTCTCGAACACATCCCTCGGCATGACACTCACACTAGCTCCAAGGTCGCATAACGCCTTCTCGAAGTTGAAAGAACCAACCGAACATGGAATTGTAGGGCACCGGGGTCTTTTTGCTTCTCTAGCCCATAAGCAATAGCTGCACTACACTCCTCGGACATCTTGACATGATCTACCCCGAGTGTTGCTATCTCATATTTATTTGCAAGTATGTCTTTAAAGTAACGAGAATATGTAGGTACTTGTAGGGCATCTAGTAATGGCATGTTGATGCTAAGTCTACGCACAACTTCCACAAACTTCTCAAAGTGGTTGTCAAGTTTACCTCGGAAGTAGCGTGGCTTGAGTTGCGGTATCCTCGTGTCATCCTCCGGCATCTCAAATTCGGGTTCCTCGGTGACGATCCCCGTAACCTTCTCTTTAGCGGCTCCTTCCACCTCGGTGGATGGTTTAAGCTTCCTTGCTCCCGCGGAACGTTCCGGATCTTCGGTCTCCTTCCCCGAACGCGTTTGAATGGCCTTCGCCGATTCGGGACATTTGGGTTGTCCGGAAGCTTCCCTTCATCATTAGTGAGGCGCCCGCAAGTTGTCCAACTTCCGTCTCGAGCATCTTCATCATGTTGAGCACTTGATGATTGGAACTTCCGACCTCCGTCACTTTGCTATCGATGTTCTCCAACACCTTGTCTATGGTCTTGAACTTGGTGACGGTGTCCTTGTTGATCTTAGCTTGCTCATCCATGAACTCCTTCAATTGTATCCGAAGCGGAACCGCGTTAGGAATAGATGAGCTTGCATTAAATTGAGGCCTACCTTGCCCATAGCGGAAGTTCGGCAATTCTCCCTTCCTCATGTAGTCGAGCACTTTGGCTTCCTCCGGACAATCTTTGCGGACATGGCCATACTCTCCACATTCTTCGCATGTGGACCTTGCTTCGGCGGCCTTCAAGTCTTGAGCCTCTTTCTTTTCCATCTCCATCTTCTCCAACCTTCTCATGAGCGAGTCGATCTTGCCTTCAAGTATGTCTTCCTTCTCCACTTGCAAGACTCCTTTGACGTTCCCCATGGGTTGAGCCGGATGTAGGCGCCGGATGACGCCCACGTGTCATTATCCGCGACCTTCTTGAATAGCGTGAAAGCTTCCGTCGGTGTAAGCTCGATGATAGATCCTCCCGCCGATGCATCGATGATCCTCCTTGACGCCATGGTGAGTCCTTGATAGAACTTTTGCACGAGGTCTTCTTTCGGGAACTTGTGATGTGGAACCGCCGGTGTACTCGTTGAAGCGCTCGAATGCCTCCGAGATAGTTTCGTAGGATATTGAACAAAGGTGGCAATCTTATTACGCAAACTTTGAGTTTTACCCGGTGAGTAGTATTCCTTCATGAAAGCCTTCATCAACGTGTTCCAATTTTGCACCGTCTCCGCCGAGTTGAGAGTGGAACCATTGCAAAGCCTTCCCGAGTAGTGAAAACGGAAAAAGCCTTGCCCTCATTTGATCTTGAGTCACCCCATCCATGTTGAAAGTCTGACATAGTTGAATGAATGCTTGGAGGTGAAGGTTCGGATCCTCTTTGCCGGTGAAGGGTGAATGTTGCACCATGCGGATTGTTGAGGTCTTGATCTCGAACGGTCTTCCGATCTCCTCGAGGTTCAAGATTGGTAGGTCGATGATGTCCGGGGTGCATAGCTCCCCAATCTTGCGTTCTTCGGTGGTTGGTCACCCATTGGTGGAGGTCGATTCTCCCGCGGACTTTGAGGTGGTGAATTCTTCGGAGATTCCTCGCGATCCTTTGTCTTCCGACTCCGAATCTACAAAATCCGGCTTTTTAGCTTGATGTGCTTCGCGTCTCCTTAGCCTCGTAAAGTTTTTCCGGATCATCCACAAAATTATTGGGTTTGTTGGAGAGGTAGCCGTCCATCTCTGTTAGGGTTAGCAATAAACAAAGTATGCAAAAAAACTAGAAAACAAAACAAATCTATAAAGACTAGAGTTAGACAAACTAGATTAGATGTATTTTGAGGATGATCAAAATTTAGTAGATGCAAAAATAAAACAAAATCAGTACTGAAAATTACAGAAAAAGCAATAAAAAATCAAATCTTGATCACTTGTTCCCCGGCAACGGCGCCAGAAAAAGG
The DNA here is from genome assembly GCA_947561735.1 of Cenchrus americanus. Classification (NCBI taxonomy): domain Eukaryota; kingdom Viridiplantae; phylum Streptophyta; class Magnoliopsida; order Poales; family Poaceae; genus Cenchrus; species Cenchrus americanus. The sequence goes on from OX387241.1 coordinate 254,141,552, forward strand.
GGCTTGTTGACGGTTAATAATTGTATCAAAGTTCGTTCGTGACTCGCAAGCGTACAAGTCTCCCGTCGTAGTCAAGGGACCCTTCTTCCCTCGAGTGGTGAACCCAAGGTATCGAATCCGTGGAACAAATGTGTGACGCAAGACTTAATCTATTAAAGCCAAGTAACTTCAATATTCGATAAAAGACCTAATGCATCTAAGTAAAAGACACAAAACGAATCTAATCTACTAAAAACCGGAGAAAACAAAGTAAGATTGGGTAGATAAACCGATCTAGAGGGATCGGGGTAAGCCTTTTGTTGAAGTTCCAAGCAAGAGAAGAAGTAGCAAATCGAATCTTAATAGAAGCCTCTTTAAATCGTGGTTTCCCGTCCAAATCCGAAAACATCCGCCTTTCGAGACCCCCGTTCTGTCACAACGTATCCCTATTCATGCGGGGAGCTTAGGGCGAGTCAAAAGACAAGTCGAGATTCTTTCGGAAGATCCGCGTGTACCTCTAGCCACCGCGGCTACAAGAACACCCTATGTAATCTATCTCGAGAATAGAATTGAAATAAGCAAAGCCGATCGAAAAACGAAATCTTCGAGGAAACACTTGATCGGCGGGAAAAGATTCAACTTGATAATTCAACTATAACAATGATACATACACAAGATCACCACCGGGATCCTTCCTTGATCTTGCTTCTAGCTCGGGAACTCCGACGTGGTCTTCCGTGCAAGGTTCCCACGTCGGCTAGGGGAACCCTAGTCAACTAGCTCGACCCTCTCCTCTCCGAGATGGTGTCCCTCTCTTCTCTGCTTCTCGGCGGCCGAAGACAAAATCTTCTCTCTCGCGTGGCTCTCGGTCGGGGGACTATAAATAGCCCGATTGGCGGCTAGGGCAAAGGAGGGCGAATTTGGGCCCAAAATGGGCTCGGGCCGACCGGACCGGGCCGGCCGGCCCGGGCCCATTTAGGCCCGGCCCCGTGGGCTCCTTTGCCCCACGTCGGTTCCCTTGCTTCCTGGATGTTTCCCCCTTCTGCATGTAGGTCCATGTCGTCGGTTTCTCTCCGAATTGGACTCAACTCCTTGTCTTGCAAGATTCAGCACTTTTCTGGTCAGGTCCCTGGAGTTTGTCGTCTTCTCGGATCAAGTCCCCGGCTTCTTGGAGTTAAGTTTGCTTCATTGCATGACTTGTTCAGGGCTTCAAGGTCTTGTCATGAGGTGCTTGATGAACTTATCCCGAAAGTCTTGCATTCAACACTAAAACCCTGCATAAACATTAAACTCCAAAACCGACATGCACACGTGAACTTGTTATACCACGGGGGTTAGTACCAATGGACAAGGTATAAAACTCAAGCCAACACCGAAGGTAAACTCATGGCTAGGTTGACGGATTTTCACCGTCAACAAAGGGCGAGAAGGAAAACACCGACTCCGACTCGGAGGATGAGGTAAACCGTCACCCCAACTCTTTGCATGTTGAGATCACTAGGTTGAATGGCTTGATTGACAACCGTGATAGTGTGTTGAGGGATGCCAAGAAGATGAGGAGAGATCTTAGGGCTCAACTTGAGAATGCTAGTGAGAAAGTAGGAGAGTTAGAGTCTAAATTGCTTGAATTGAAACTTGAGAATGACTCTTTGAAACTTAGTCCTACCATTTCTGATGATGTTGAATGTCCTGAATGTGATGCATGGTTGAATGACATCAAATTGCTTAATGAGAAGAATGCTTCCACTTTGGCTAAACTAGATGCTCTTAGGACTGAGTATGATGAGCTTAAGGCTAGACACACTTTGCTTGGTGCTTGTAAATCATGTCCTACTATGCATGCTAAGCTTGTTGATGCTCGTTCTACCATTAGCACTTGGAAGTTTCTTTGAAATCTCCGTTGTCAATGCATGCACTAGTTGTGATGAAGTTACTTTGCGAAATCTTGAACTTACTTCCCGTTCGGATGTCATCTATGAGGAGAATGATTATTTGAGGAAGGTGTTGGGTTGGTTGTACGGGCGGGAACCTCAATTGAAAATCATGATTGAGGAGTTCAAGAGAGCGGATGGTTGTGGTTTGGGTTTTGAGAAGTTGGGTGTATGAGAAGTGTGTTGAGTCTAACTTCGAGTTTGAGGTGATTGGAGACATCCAAGTCCCACTTCCGAAAGCACCCAAGAACTCTTTCACACCAAAGCCCAACCACCTTTGCAACAAGCTTGACACAACCCAAGATCCACCCAAGTTCCCACCTAAAGCAAATGACTTCCAGAAACCGGTGAAGTTTGTGAGTGAGAAGGGTGTGAAGCCTAGAGAGAAGCCAGAGTTAAAACCAAAACCCATCCCCTTCAGGTGTGAGTATTGTGGCAAGGAGAGGCATCTAACAGAGTTTTGCTACAAGAGGAAGAGGGGTGAGAGGCTTGCTAGGAAGCAAGCAAACCGGGACAGGGTATCGCCGGTCTCATGGTATTCCCGAGCCTAGAGTGCCACTTCCATGGGGTGTGGGAAGTGTGAAGAATGTTGGTAGAGTTGGAGCTCAGGGTGGTAGGTTCCCACAGAGAGGTGGTGGTGAGAGGTTTGATAGGAGAGATGATGGTGTGCATCTTTGGTGAGTGGTTTGGTCGAGCTCGTGGTGGTTTTGCTGGACATCCCCCTACTCGTCCTCAATACGGGTCTAGGGGAGATGATCACAGCTTTGGGTTCCAGAGGAACTACGGACCACCCTTTTGCCCTCGTGGTGCTCGTACTCCTTCCATGGGACATGGGAAATTTGGTGGAAAGGGAATGATGTTTGCTAACCCTTCTTTTGAGCGAGATGGCTCGACACTCGGTTCAACTTTTTTTGTGCTAACCCCGGTGTCGAGTCGTTGGCTCATTCTCGTTCTTGTTTCGACCGGGCGGGGAGGCTTGGAGAACATTTGGTTGATCGACTCCGGATGTTCCCGACACATGACCGGAGATAAGAAGTGGTTCTCCGGCCCTCACCCCGGTGAAGGAAAAGATGTACATCACGTTTGGGGACAACGGACGAGGAAGGGTGATTTCGAGGGTGTAGTGCATGTGAGTGACAAGGTAACGTTGAAGAGGGTTGCTCTTGTGAAGACTTTGGGATTCAATTTGCTTTCGGTTTCTCGGTTGCTTGATGAGGGCTTTGAGGTGCGTTTCAAGTCCGGTGAGTCTCGTTCTTCGGATTCTCGAGGTGATCTTGTATGTATGATCATCCCCGAGGGTCAGATTTTCAGGGCTGATTTCTCTCGTTCTTTGGGTCCTGCTCGTTGTTTGATGACCGGTCCTTCTTGTGATTTGTGGAAATGGCATAGGTGGTTGGGTCACTTGAGTTTTGATTTGGTTTCCCGCTTGAGTGGTCTTGACCTTGTCCGAGGATTGCCGAAGTTGAAGTTTGAGAAGGATTTGGTCTGTGCTCCGTGTAGGCATGACAACATGGTAGCCACTCCCCATCCACCCCTGACCGATGTCATGACCGAGTGTCCGACGAGTTGTTGCATATGGACCTTGTTGGGCCGGCTCGAGTTCATTCGGTGGGTGGGAAGTGGTATGTCCTTGTTGAAACGACCCGGATTTCCGCGAACGGAACCCCGAATCTTAGCACCTCGGTGGTAGTCCCAGGAGGCTACCACGTGCAATCCCTGTCTCAGCGATTCCAAAATCCATACAGAAAAGTAAAAAACAATGAATAGAGTACAACATTTATTTTATTACATTAATCAGAGTACATCTCTTCGGCACATGCCGGGTACAAGTCCGGGGGACCGAATCAAACGAAATAAAACGTCTAGCAACGGCTCCATGAAAGCGCGGGAACTCCATATCCGCGCAGCGGCTCAAGTGTAGGAAGAGCTCGGTCCACCCGGCCGTCGTTGTCGAAGTCGTAGTCCGGCCCGCGTCGAGTCACCGGGGTCTACCCGATAAGCGGGTAGGTCATGTCGCCTTCCCAACAAAGAGGCGAAAGCGGTGTATGTTCTACTATGCATGAGATAACCCTAGTCCGGGTTCGTAGAAGCTTAAGCAAAGCGGTAGGCAACATACAAGGTAAGCAGAGTAGCGAGGAGGTCCACACCTCGGGGAAGCTTCCGCTTTCGAGGTCCACACCTCGGGGGTCCACACCCCGCTCAAGGAATTCCACACCAAAGCACCGGATCTCAACCGCGATCCGAAACCCAACTCTCATCCGCGATGTGGGGCCCACCGGCTCCTATCCCCACATCTCAACGGCCGGCGCCGGCCTCACTCACTCGGGGGAGAGAAGAAGCACAAGAGAAGTGTATCTAGTCGGGTGAGAGATCGAAAGATCGTCCATAACCGGTGGACACGGACTATAGCTATAGGTTTAACACTCGGCGAGAGGTTGTACAACCGTACCCGCCCGAATAGGTCCGGATCCGGCCGTCACCGGTGTCCGACCCTACCATACGGCCGAAGCCCAAGTAAGTGGATAGTACCCTTCGCATCTCCGAGCTCGGCCCGGCCTCCGCGGCGAGCTCATACTACCCGCGAGAGGTCCCTCGAAGCCGTGGAACCCTTCCCCCGGCCTCGCCAGGGCAAAGTCTACTAAGGAGGGACGGACCACTCCCGACACGATCACACCGATCCTCCTGCGGGGAGGGGTGCTATCCACTACAAGTCTCACCCCGCACCCCCGCCCAATACAAGGCGGGCGGTCTGTACGAAAGTAGTCATCCGAAACAAGGTCAACTGACGATCGGTCCTTAAGGGGCCGAGAGCGAGCACTCAACATCTTCATCCCACACGACACGACCCTTGGGTAAGAGGCCAGATCGCATCTTCCCTCGGCAGCCGTTCACAAGTAACCAGCGGCTCGCTCCCGCCAAAACACAGCAAGGGGTACACAACCCAGAACGCACGCTAGAATCACACCGAGATACCCACATCTCAGCTCAAACCCAGAGCACCATCCATAATCAAGCAACAAAAGTATGGATAGTTGAAGTAAGGGACTAGCTAGGGGTCTGTAGCTAGTCCCGCAGGTGGCAGAACAAGGAACAGGATATATCAAAACATCAAGGCATGGCTAATAAACGGGTTATGCAATCCAACAATTCCATGCATTAAAGTAAAGCACTAGCAGCTACAAAGCAACATAGGATCTATATGGTTGGGAGTGACATGACACCTTCGTTGCCGGCGAAGCAGTCGCTGTCCGGAGCAGTGTACTCGGGGTCCTCCACGTCCTCCTGGTCGAAGCTCGGGTCTGCGGCACGAGATTCGACGCGAAAATATAAATACGGTGCACATCTAAGCATTAACTCCAAATAAAATCCAATTTAGAAGATCCAAAAGCTCCCAAACTACCTACATTCAGCAAGGTTTCGCAAATACGGGTTTATAGAAATTAGTTTTGTATTTTTCTGAGCTCCCTACAATTTATTACTAATTTTTAAAGGTCAAAAACATTTTCTGGAATTTTATACAGAAAAGGAAAGGGTTTTCTCGCTCCATGGGCCGAAAATGGGCCGGAAGGCTAAGCGGGCCGAAAACAGCCCTTTGGGCTCCTGGCCCAACGAACCCGGTGCGGAAGAAGTCTAGAAATCCTCCCCGATTTTACGGTTGAGGCCCCAAACTTCCGTTTGGGCCCCTCTCTTAACGCGCCGGCTCCTAATGTGGCCCGACGGGCCGGACGGCTCTAAAGGCCCGGCCTAGCGCCGATGGCCCGGCCGCCCGCTTTCCCCTTTACCACAACCGGGGGAGATCCCCCCGCTCCTCCCTTAGGTGCTCGCCACGCCGGCGGCGGCGGCGCGCGGCCGCGCACGTCGGCATCGGCGGCGGCGGCCGCCCCCGGACACGGCGTCGGGCGCTCTCGGCCCTCCTCTTTTCCCCCGTACTCACACGCGCGCACACGGCTCGAGGGTCGGTCCGCCGCACGCTCGCCACGCGCGCGCGGCGCGACGCCGGCCGCCGCGCGCGCGCGCGTCTCCCCGTGCGGGGCGAAGCCCCGGGCGCGCCGGGGTGCGGCGGTAGGGTCATACGCTCGCACGTTCCGCGGAAACAAGAGCACGGCTCAAGGCCGGCGCAGCCACGGAATGGTAGGCGGCGAGGCACCGGCCGCACGCGCGGCTCACCGAGCGGCGGGGCCACGGCCATGGCGCGCATGGGTGCGGCCGGCCGGCGCCCGCGCCCTCCTCCACCCGCATCAGGCACATCCACCGGCACGAAGGCCGGGTTCCGCGGCAAAGACGAGACACGGCGAAAAGGGCACGCTTGACCTCCGGCCGGGCGGCGCGTCACGCGCTCGGCGCGGCGCACGACGGCGCGGCACCCAACGGCGCGACACGGGGTGTTTCCCCCAGCCCCACCTGCAAAAACGCCAAGAACCCCACAGAAACGGCGACAGCACCGGGGGCGTCACGGCTAGGGGTAGCCACGACCCCAGGCTGCCGCTGACATGTCGCGACGCGGCGTCGCCCATGGGGAGGCGGCGGCACGCGCGCTCGGACGAGGCGGCTCGAAGGCACGCACACAAGGGCGGTTCGACTCAAGGCGACCGGCGCAAGGAGAAGAGAGGTAAGGCCATGGCGCTCACCGCGGGTCGGCGGTGTAGACGTAGCGAGTCCGGCGTAGGTGGCGGCGCGGCGTTGATGTCCACGGCGTCGCCGGCTCCCCGCTTCGGTTCGGCTTCTCTTCGACCACGAACGGCGTCTCCCCCTCGTCCGGCTCCTCACGGGCTCGTCCCTCCGCGGCGGCGACGCGCGGCGGCGCGCGCGGCTCGGCGGCTCCTCCCGCTCCTCCTTTGCTCCTCCACCTTTCCCCCTCCCGCTTCCCCTTCGGCGGTGGCTATGGAAGGGGCAAAACCCCAATGTGGGTTGGTGGCGAGGCCAATCGCTCCTCGCTCTCCCCTCCCCGCTTTTGAATCCGCCGCGCCGCAAGGTCATGGCGATTTCCCGAGATTGCCCCGGCTCGGACCGACCGGCGGCCGCGGCGGCGTCACACACTCACCCCCCCCCTCTCTCGCGCTGCGGGCGGGGATCACGCGCGCGCGGGGCAAATAGGACTTTTCCTCCCTCCGGTCCGGCTCGATCCGCGCGCCCGCGCGCCCGCGCCCGCGCGCGTGCGCGCCGGCCGGCGGCTCGGTCGCGCCCCGCGCCGCGCTAGCGGTGCGACGGGACCGGCGGCGCGCGCGCGTCGGGCCGGTTGGCTCGCTCGGTGGTTAGGTGGGAAAGGGGTAGGGATAAGGCCGACCGGCGGGGTCCACCGGTCGGCGGGTGCAAGAGGGTGAGGGGGCACTGCGGTGCGGGTTGATTGGGCCGGATCCGGTCGTGGGCCGGGCCGGCGCAACGCAAGAGAAAGGATGAAACGGCCCACTACTCCTAGCTGCAATTTGGTTTTAAAAGCTAATAGGTTTGAATAAAGGTTTAATTAGGAGTTTGAATTTGAATTCCAATCAAATTCAAACTTCACTCAAATGAACTCCAAATAAATCAAGGAAAATCCAACTCACTTGTTATACCATATTTTAAATATAATTTTTATAAATAGGATGAATTAGTGGAGAATTCGGTGAGTGGCTAGCAATTTTGGCTCAAAATTTGATAGCACGCAAATGCAAGCAAAAGTTTTAAATTTTCGCAAAATTCACACACCTAGATTCCCGGGTTGTTACATTCTCCCCCACCACCGAGAATCTCGTCCTCGAGATTTAGTCCTCGACCTCCTCCGTGAACAAGTGAGGGTACTCCTTCCCGAGATCGGCTTCCTTCTCCCATGTTGCCTCTCGCTCCGTATGGTTGCTCCACAACACTTTACGTAAAGGAATGGTAGTTCTCCTTGTTTCCTTGACGGCTCCGTCCAAGATTTTCTCGGGGTATTCTCGTATACTCCAGGTTGTCTTGCAAGTCAAGCAACTCCATGGGCACTTGCTTTGTCTCCACCGCCCCTCTCACTCTTCTTCACCGTGACACGTGGAACACCGGGTGAACTCCCGCCATTGTCTCGGGTAGTGCAAGCCGGTAGGCCAAACTCCCAATCCTTCGGGTGATAGGGTACGGTCCCACGTACCTCGGTGCAAGCTTTCCCTTCACCAAGAACCTCTTGGTTCCTCGGAGCGGTGAGACTTTCAAGTACACTCGTCGCCAAGCGCAAAGGTCAACTCTCTCCTTCTCTTGTCGGCATAGCTCTTCGACGACTTTGGGCGATTTTCGTGTTCTCACGAACTTTCTCGACTTTTTCTTCGCTTCCTCAATGATTGCTGGTCCGAACGAGCTCGCTCTCCAACCTCGACCAAGCTAGCGGGGTCCCGCACTTCCGACCGTAAAGTGCCTCAAAGGGTGCCATCCGGAGACTTGCTTGAAAGCCGTTGTTGTACGAGAACTCGCGAACGGCAACCGCTCTCCCAATCGGTACCATAGGTGAGTGCACAAGCTCGTAGCATGTCCTCCGAGACCCGGTTAACCCTCTCCGTCCGACCATCCGTTTGCGGGTGGAAAGGCCGTGCCGTAGCCGAGTGTGGTGCCCATAAGCTTGTGAAAGCTCGCCAAAACTTGGAGACAACCGTGGTCCTCGATCGATACAATACTTCCGGGTGCTCCGTGCGGCTCGAGTATGTGCTCTACGAACAGCTCCGCCAACTTCTCGGTTGCATACCGGTCTTCACCGCACAAAGTGAGCCACTTTAGTCGGCTCGTCCACTATGACCCAAACCGAGTCGTTTCCTTTTGGTGTTCTAGGGAGTCCCACCACAAAATCCATGGAGATGTCCTCCCACTTCCACACCGGAATATCCAACGGCTTCAACAAACCAAGCAGGTTTCGATGTTCAATCTTTACTACTCGCTACGGTGTATCGCAACAGGCCACGTAGTGTGCAATGTCCTTCTTCATGTCCTTCCACCGCACTCGATCTTCGGATCTCTCGTACAACTTGGTGCCGACCGGGTGAATCGAGTACCTTGAGTCGTGAGCTTCTCTCATGATCCGATCCCGAAGTGCCTTGTCTTGTGGTACACGGATCCGTTCTTTCAACCACACAAGGCTCCGTTCATCAACCCGTAGTCCTCTCGCTTTGCCCTCGCTTCATTAGTTCTCTCGGCACTTTGATTTCTCGCACACTCCTTCCGGGCCGTACGGATTCGCTCCTCCGGGTCATAGGTTACTTGCATCACGTTGACTTGGCCTTGGTCCACAATCTCGATTCTCGCCTTCTCCGCTCTTCATGCAAAGTCGGGTTGCTCTTCCTTTACCACGAGGTTATTGCAATATGTTTTCCGCTCGGTGCATCCGCCACGACGTTAGCTTTGCTCGGGTGGTAGTTGATCTCGACGTCGTAGTCCTTGATCGGCTCTAACCACCGTCTCTCGCCTCATGTTCGGCTCGGTCCGTGTAAAGAGGTACTTCGAGCTCTTGTGGTCGGAAAACAAGTTCACACTTGTTCCCTATTAGGTAGTGTCTCCGCATTTTGAGCGCATGCACAATGTACCGCCACCTCCAAGTCGTGTGTCGGGTAGTTTTCCTCGTGTTTCTTCACTGTCCGGAAGCATAAGCCACAACTTTCCCTTCCCGCATCAAGCACACAACCAAGTCCTTGCTTTGAGGCATCACAAGATACCACAAAGTCTTTCTTGATATCCGGCAAGGTAAGCACCGGAGCCGTGGTGAGTCTCTTCTTCGGTTCGGAAGCTCTTCTCACACGCTTCGACCACTCGAACTTTGTGTTGTTCTTGAGCAATTTCGTCATTGGCTTTGCAATCTTGGAAAAGTTCTCAATGAACCTCCGTAGTAACCCGCCAACCCAAGGAAGCTCCCGACATCCGTCACGTTCAATGGCTGCTCCCACTTGGTCACCGACTCAACTTTGGACGGATCCACGGCTATCCCCTCCGCCGACAAAGACGTGTCCCAAGAAAGCGACCTTCTCCATCCGTAACTCGCACTTGCCGAACTTCGCATACGCCTCGCCGCCTCGGCCTCCCTAGCACGACTCTCGGGTGTTCCTCGTGCTCCTCGGTGGTCTCGCAGTAGATCAAGATATCATCGATAAACACCACTACAAACCCGTCCAACTCTTCCGTGAAGACCTTGTTCATCAAGTTCATGAAGTAGGCAGGGGCGTTGGTCGGCCCCAAAGGAAACCACCACGAACTCGTACAAGCCGTAGCGTGTGGTGAAGGTCGTCTTGGGTATGTCCCGCTCTCGGATCTTCATCTCGGTGGTAGCCTCGACCTCAAGTCGATCTTGGAGAAGAACCTTGCCTTTTTGAGTCTATCCAGCAAATCCTCGATTCTGGGCAGAGGGTACTTGTTCTTGATCGTCATCGAGTTGAGCGTGCGGTAGTCAATGCACATCCTCTTTGTGCCGTCTTTCTTCTCCACGAAGAGCACTGGTGAACCCCACGGTGAGGCACTCGGCCGAACAAACCCTTGCTCGAGCAACTTCTTGAGTCGTTTCTTTAACTCGTCCGGCTCGTCGGACGACATCCCGTACGGGCTCTTTGCAACGGGCCCCGCCCCGGCATCGCCTCAATCACAAACTCCACGTCCCGGTCTGGGGGTAACTCCGTAAGCTCCTCTGGGAACACGTCCGGAAACTCACGGACCACTGGGATCTCTTCAATCTCCTTCCCACTCATGTTGCACAACATCGTAGCAACCTTCGGACTCTGAGGCTCGATCCGCACTGTAGTTCCGCTGGGGTGTTCAAGCTGTATCACTCTGGGGTTGCAAGAAACTATCCCGTTGTGCTTTGCCAACCAATCCATCCCTAAGATCACGTCTATCCCGTAGACTCCAAAACCGTCAAGTCCGCCGTGTACGGTAGTCCCTCAAACACCATCCTCACTCCCCCGCACTCTAACGTACTCCTCTTCTCTCCTAGCGGAGAGCTAGTCAAGATAGGCCTTGGTCGAGGCTTAGTTGGTAAAGACCTTTCTTTAGCAAACTTGGTAGAAATATACGAAAACCGAGCTCCGCATCAAACAAAACAAAGTAGCCAAAACCGAGTCAACAAGGAACTCACCAAGTGTGACGTCGGGTGCACTCGCCGCATCCTCGCCGGTGAGGTGGTTCGGACGGCCTCGAGTAGCCGGCGGCCGAGCGCTCCTCTCGCCGTGTACGGGGTGGCCGTCCTCCCGGTGCCGGTGGCTTGGCCGGGGTCCGGAACTGAGTGCTGCGGCTCTGACTCCCTGGTGGTACCTGCTGGGGACACTCAAACGACTTATGCCCAACCTGACGGCAGTTGAAGCATGTCACCTTGGATCTGTCTGCTGCTTGCGGTGGTGGCCTCGGCTTCCAGCTGTTCTGACCTCCACTCCCACCTGGGTGGGCTCTGCTCTGCGGCTGAGACTGAGAGGCGTGGTGCCTCTGCTGTGGCTGGTGACCCTGAGCGTAACCTGTCCTCTGCCTCTGAGGTGGTCCTGAACGTCCTGCCTGGTCTGAGCGCTTGGACTTGCTCCCACGAACCTCCATGTACTCAAGCCTTGACCTCTCCACTATCAGGGCCTTGTCGATAATGGAGCGAAGTGTCGGGCAGTCGTGCGCGGACAAGTGGTGTGCCATCCCCTTGTGCGGCCCCTTTCGAACCAAAGAGACCTTCTTCTTCTCTCGTGTCGGTGTCTTCCGGCACGTACCTCATCGGCTCCCGGTAGCGGTTGGCGTACTCCGTACGGACATGTTTCCCATCTTGAGGTGCTCGAACTCGTCGGCCTTCCTATCCATCACCGCGTCCGGGATGTGGTGACTCCGAAGGCCTCCACGAACTCGTCCCACCCGATGTGCAACGGGTCCCGGTGCGAGTCACGTAGCTGTCCCACCACGCACCGGGCCGTGCCGATCGGTTCGGTGCGCCGCCACGATCACACACTCCTCCTCGGTAAGCCTCGGTCGGCTCCGGCTTCTTCTCGATCTCACGCAACCGGTTATCCGCATCCATCGGGTCCGCCGAGTGGTCGAAGGTAGGCGGTCGCGGCTTGTTGAAGTTCTCAACCTTCTTCCCGGAAACCCTTCGGCGCGTAGCGGTTCCGGCCCCTAGGGTTGTTGTTGTTGTTGTTGTTGTTCCGGGCCAGCATCCGAGTGATCGTCCGCATCGCCCGTGTTTGCACCGCCATCACGTCGGCCAAGTTCGGGGGGAGGTGGCGGTGGTGGCACCTCGTGTCCCCGAGCCCGGCCTCGCTCCTCCCTCGGCCGGGGTACTCGCTCGTGCTCGAGCTCCTCGCTCCCGAGCTCCCTCGTCGTCGCGTGCGGCTCCTCGACCGCCGACTCGGCCTACTCGGCCTCCGCGGAGCCCGCCTCGTGGCGCGTGACCTCCACGACGTCCGCGACCTCTCGCTCCCCGCCGGGTTAGGGGCATCCTCCCCTCCGTCGTCCCCGCCGACCTCCTCGAAACGGGCCGGGAGTCGCCCGACCTCCTTGCTCCCGACATCCGTTCCGGTTGCAACGGTTAGTAGCGGTAGGGAGAATGTATTTAATAAGGTTATTAACTATAATGGAGTAATCCCGCTAGCAATCACAAAATTTCATACAATCATAAAGAAGCATGAACTCCGAGAAAATCCATGAAGATCCATGTCACTCAATCAATGCCACCATACAAAAGGGTGCACCTCGAGGTTTACTCCAACGACCTTCGAGGGTACACGGCAACACATCCTGCTAACGCATGGTACATCATGGGGTAGCTACTACAGGCATGTCACATGAACGGTAGCACTACATCTAACTCATTACATCTACTCAGAATCTGCTACAAGATCTCTACTCCCATCACTGAATACTCTGAGGTGTCTCGGAGCCGGTGTCCTGTGGAACAGAGTAGAACGGCGGGGAGTGGACTCCTGGGTAACCCGGCACCCTGATCGCCGGTCCCCCGTAGTAGTCACGAGTGTCCTGTAGAGCACGATCCATCTCCGCTGTGTCCTGCGAACCGCTCGGGTACGGCCGCACTCGTGGTAGGAGCGTCGGGGAAAGCTCGAAAGTCTCCATCCTCAGTCTGGGCCTCTTCTTAGGTGGTAGGCGTGCGGAGAGCGCCTCCGGCTACGCCGGCCTCTCGCCGGTCGGAACGCTCCCGGGCCGCGCGGGTCCCGTCTCGCTCGGTCCCTCTCCTCGTAGACCGGTCCTCCCGAGGTAACACATGTGGTGGTAGTTGTGTCGACTCGCCTCCCCGTAGGTCCCACACCTTGACACGGTAGTCGGCTCGCCGCGGCTCCGATCGACTCCACCTGGTCTCGAGCCTCTGCCAGCCTCACTCGATCCTCTCGCGCGGCCTCCACCGAAGCCCGGTGAGCCTCCCGCTCTGCCCTCAACCGTGCCTCCAAAGTAGCGATCCTCCAGGAGTCTCTCTCAGTGCTGGCTGCGGCCGCTGCTAGCCCAAGCTGCACTAGCTCTCCGTTCCTCACGTGCGACGCCTCCAGCTCGTCGAGTATATCCTCTCTCTCCTCCTCCAAGTCCCGAACCTGCCGCAGGGCAGCGTCACACCTCCACCGAAGGTACAGTATCTCCCCGTCCGCCCAGAACAGTGCCTGGTCCTGGGCCAGGATGCACCGCCTGGCCGCGAGCATCACCTGGTCCTCCCCGTCCACTGGAGTCACCTCCAGGTACCGTGCTCGGTCACTCGAGTCCCAGCGACCGTGGTCGAAGATCTCTGCCGGAAGTACTCTGAACGGAGTGTCCTTCAGCCTCTCCCTGAGCAGGTCACAAACCTTCTTGAGAGCCCGCGTGCGCGCGGTCCGGTGCGCCTCCGTGACGGAACTCTCGAAGCGGTGCACCTCTACCTCCTCAAACTCGGCACCCTCGTGTCCGCCGGCACCTTGACGGTCGGGGTAGGTGGGGGTCCGCTCCAAGTGCCCCATGGCCCTCCCCTTGTAGCCGACTCCGTCGATCTCCACTCCGCTGCCTCCGAGCACTCCCTCGACGGGTGGCGAAGCCTCCGTAGCTCTTGCCGTCCGACTCCAAGGAAACCCACGTCGTCTCCGCCATCTGCACAACGTTGTTAGAGCGTAGTTAGTAAGGCAGTTAGTGAAAGTTAATCAAGGTAATGCATATATATAAGTATAGTCATATACATACGAAGCCAAGGAGTTTATATAAAGTTTCAAGGTTCAGAAACGGCTTCCTGTACTATCGACCATTCCTGGGGCTCGTCCTACAGTCAAGCATGGCTGCGGTACCAACCGAAACGACCGGATTTCCGCGAACGGAACCCCCGAATCTTAGCACCTCGGTGGTAGTCCCGAGGAGGCTACCACGTGCAATCCCTGTCTCAGCGATTCCAAAATCCATACGAGAAAAGTAAAAAAACAATGAATAGAGTACAACATTTATTTTATTACATTAATCGAGTACATCTCTTCGGCACATGCGGGGTACAAGTCCGACGGGACCGAATCAAACAGAAATAAAACGTCTAGCGGCGGCTCCATGAAAGCGCGGGAACTCCATATCCGCGGGCGGCTCAAGTGTAGGAAGAGCTCGGTCCACCCGGCCGTCGTTGTCGAAGTCGTAGTCCGGCTCGCGTCGAGTCACCGGGGTCTACCCGATAAGCGGGTAGGTCATGTCGGCTTCCCAACAAAGAGGCGAAAGCGGTGTATGTTCTACTATGCATGAGATAACCCTAGTCCGGTCGTAGAAGCTTAAGCAAAGCGAGCGGTGCAACATACAAGGTAAGCGAATAGCGAGGAGGTCCACACCTCGGGGAAGCTTCCGCTTCCGAGGTCCACACCTCAGGGGTCCACACCCCGCTCAAGGAATTCCACACCAAAGCACCGGATCTCAACCGCGATCCAGAATCCCAACTCTCATCTGCGATGTGGGGCCCACCGGCTCCTATCCCCACATCTCAACGGCCGCAGCCGGTCTCACTCACTCGGGGGAGAGAAGAAGCACAAGAGAAGTGTATCTAGTCAGGTGAGAGATCGAAAGACTGTCCATAACCAGTGGACACGGACTATAGCTATAGGTTTAACACTCTGCAGAGGTTGTACAACTGTACCCGCCCGAATAGGTCCGGATCCGGCCGTCACCGGTGTCCGACCCTACCATACGGCTGAAGCCCAAGTAAGTGGATAGTACCCTTCGCATCTCCGAGCACGGCCCGGCCTCCGCGGCGAGCTCATACTACCCGCGAGAGGTCCCTCGAAGGCGTGGAACCCTTCCCCGGCCTCGCCGGGGCAAAGTCTACTAAGGAGGGACGGACCACTCCCGACACGATCACACCGATCCTCTGCGGGAGGGGGTGCTATCCACTACAAGTCTCACCCCGCACCCCCGCCCAATACAAGGCGGGCGGTCCGTACGAAAGTAGTCATTCGAAACAAGGTCAGCGACGATCGGTCCTTAAGGGGCCGAGAGCGAGCACTCAACATCTTCATCCCACACGACACGACCCTTGGGTAAGAGGCCGAGATCGCATCTTCCCTCGGCGGTGTTCACAAGTAACCGGCGGCTCGCTCCCGCCAAAACACGGCAAGGGGTACACAACCCGAACGCACGCTAGAATCACACCGAGATACCCACATCTCGGCTCAAACCCGAGCACCATCCATAATCAAGCAACAAAAGTATGGATAGTTGAAGTAAGGGACTAGCTAGGGGTCCGTAGCTAGTCCGCGGGTGGCGGAACAAGGAACGGGATATATCAAAACATCAAGGCATGGCTAATAAACGGGTTATGCAATCCAACAATTCCATGCATTAAAGTAAAGCACTAGCGAGCTACAAAGCAACATAGGATCTATATGGTTGGGAGTGACATGACACCTTCGTTGCGGCGAAGCGATCGGCTGTCCGGAGCGGTGTACTCGGGGTCCTCCACGTCCTCCGGTCGAAGCTCGGGTGCGCGGCACGAGATTCGACGCGAAAATATAAATACGGTGCACATCTAAGCATTAACTCCAAATAAAATCCAATTTAGAAGATCCAAAAGCTCCCAAACTACCTACATTCAGCAGGGTTTCTCAAATACGGGTTTATAGAAATTAGTTTTGTATTTTTCTGAGCTTCCTACAATTTATTACTAATTTTTAAAGGTCAAAAACATTTTCTGGAAATTAAAACAGAAAAGAAAAAGGGTTTTCTCGCTCCATGGGCCGAAAATGGGCTGAAAGGCTAACTGGGCTGAAAACAGCCCTTTGGGCTCGGTCCAACGAGCCCAGGCGGAAGAAGTCTAGAATTCCTCCCTGATTTTCTGGTTGAGGCCCCAAACTTCAGTTTGGGCCCTTCTCTTAACGCGCTGGTTCCTAATGTGGCCCGACGGGCCGGACAGCTCTAAAGGCCCAGCTAGCGCTGATGGCCCAGCGCCCTGCCTTCCCCTTTACCACGACCAGGGGAGATCCCCTGCTCCTCCCTTAAGTGCTCGCCACGCCGGGCGGCGGCGCGGCCGGCTGCACGTCGGCATCGGCGGCGGCGCGCGCCCCGGACACGGCGTCGGGCGCTTCGGCCCTCCTCTTTTCCCCTGTACTCACACGCGCGCACACGGCTCGAGGGTCGGTCCGCCGCACGCTCGCCACGGCGCGCGCGCGCGCGCGCCGTCGCCGGCGCGCGGCGCGCGTCTCCCGTGCGGGGCGAAGCCCTGGGCGCGGCGGGGTGCGGCCGTAGGGTCATACGCTCGCACGTTCTGCGGCGAAACAAGAGCACGGCTCAAGGCCGGCGCGGCACGGGAATGGTAGGCGGCGAGGCACGGCCGCACGCGCGGCTCACCGGGCGGCGGGGCCACGGCCATGGCGCGCATGGGTGCGGCCGGCCGGCGCCCGCGCCCTCCTCCCACCGCATCGGCACATCCACGGCACGAAGGCCGGGTTCACGGCGAGCACGAGACACGGCGAAAAGGGCACGCTTGACCTCCGGGCGGGCGGCGCGTCACGCGCTCGGCGCGGCGCACGACGGCGCGGCACCCGACGGCGCGACACGGGGGTGTTCCCCGGCCCCACCCGCAAAGGCGCCAAGAACCCCACAGAAACGGCGACAGCACCGGGGGCGTCACGGCTAGGGGTAGCCACGACCCCCGGCTGCCGGCCGACATGTCGCGACGCGGCGTCGCCCATGGGGAGGCGGCGGCGCGCGCGCTCGGACGAGAGGCGGCTCGAAGGCACGCACACGGGCGGTTCGACTAAGGCGACCGGCGCAAGGAGAAGAGAGGTAAGGCCATGGCGCTCACTCGCGGGTCGGCGGTGTAGACGTAGCGGGTCCGGCGTAGGTGGCGGCGCGGCGTTGATGTCCACGGCGTCGCCGGCTCCCCCGCTTCGGTTCGGCTTCTCTTCGACCACGAACGGCGTCTCCCCCTCATCCGGCTCCTCACGGGCTCGTCCCTCCGCGGCGGCGACGCGCCGGCGGCGGCGCGGCTCAGCAGCTCCTCCCGCTCCTCCTTTGCTCCTCCACCTTTCCCCCTCCTGCTTCCCCTTCGGCGGCGGCTATGGAAGGGGCAAAACCCCAATGTGGGTTGGTGGCGAGGCTAACTGCTCCCTGCTCACCCCTCCCCGCTTTTGAATCCGCTGCGCCGCTAGGTCATGGCGATCTCCCGAGATTGCCCCGGCTCGGACCGACCGGCGGCTGCGGCGGCGCCACACACTCACCCCCCTCTCGCGCTACGGGCGGGATCACGGCGCACGGGGCAAATAGGACTTTTCCTCCCTCCGGTCCGGCTCGATCCGCGCGCCGCGCGCCCGCGCCCTCGGCGTGCGCGCCGGCCGGCGGCTCGGTCGCGCCCCGGCGCCGCGCTAGCGGTGCGACGGGACCGGCGGCGGCGCGCGCGTCGGCCGGTTGGCTCGCTCGGTGGTTAGGTGGGAAAGGGGGTAGGGATAAGGGCGACCGGCGGGGTCCCGCGGTCGGCGGGTGCAAGAGGGTGAGGGGGCGGCGCGGTGCGGGTTGATTGGGCCGGATACGGTCGTGGGTGGGCTGGCGCAACGCAAGAGAAAGGATGAAACGGCCCACTACTCCTAGCTGCAATTTGGTTTTAAAAGCTAATAGGTTTGAATAAAGGTTTAATTAGGAGTTTGAATTTGAATTCCAATCAAATTCAAACTTCACTCAAATGAACTCCAAATAAATCAAGGAAAATCCAACTCACTTGTTATACCATATTTTAAATATAATTTTTATAAATAGGATGAATTAGTGGAGAATTCGGTGAGTGGCTAGCAATTTTGGCTCAAAATTTGATAGCACGCAAATGCAAGCAAAAGTTTTAAATTTTCGCAAAATTCACACACCTAGATTCTGGGTTGTTACACTTGTTGTGGTGGACGATTACTCTCGCTATGCACGGGTGTTTTTCTTGGAGGACAAAAGTGAGACATTTGGTTTTGTTCGAGATCCGATCGTGAGGTTGAAGAACGAGAGGCATGGGAATGCTATTCGAGCTATCCGCAGTGATAATGGCTCAGAGTTCAAGAACTCTCGTTTTGATGCCTTCTGTCGTGATCTAGGTCTTGAACATCAGTATTCGACCCCTTATGTGCCCCCTCAAAATGGAGTCGGGGAAAGGAAAAATCGGACTCTTTGTGAGATGGCTAGGACGATGCTCGATGAGCACAGGACTCCTAGGAGGTATTGGGCTGAGGCGGTCAATACAGTCTGTCATGTCTCCAATAGGATTTTATTGCGAGCTTTCAAGAGGAAGACCTGTTATGAGCTTATGCATGGTCGGGCACCCAAGGTGAGTCATTTCCGAGTCTTTGGCTGCAAGTGCTTTATTCTTAAGAAGGGAAAACTCGACAAGTTTGAGGCTAGGTCTAGTGATGGGATTTTCTTTGGATATGCTAACCATTCTAGAGCCTATAGAGTGCTTAATCTTGAGACTAACAAAATCATGGAGACTTGTGAGGTAACCTTCGACGAGACAATGCCATGTACCTCTCTTGGGCCGTGAATGTGCGGGTGATGAGGAGATGGGCGGGGATCTCTTTGAAGAGGAGAAGGATGAAGGCTGGAGATGACGATGGAGAGAACCATGCGCACGAAGGCCGAGTGTGTACCCACTACTTCCCCTATGACCACTACGGAGGGTGGACCGTCTACTTCATGGACAATGACGGTGCGACAAGAGGACCAGGCGAGAGAAGCTGAAGTTGAGGGGGAGGTAGTCTCGAGGCGTGAGGCTCCCCGGCGGATTCAAGAAGTGCATCCCCTATCGAAGATCATTGGGGACATCGACGAACATACCACGCGGTCAAGGTCCAGAAATTCCTCTCATTTCGCTCATGCTGCATTTGTTGCCTCCTTTGAGCCCAAGGACATTAGACACGCTTTATCTGATGCAAACTGGGTCAATTCTATGCATGAGGAGTTGGAAAATTTTGAGAGGAACTAGGTGTGGGAGTTAGTTGAACCACCTCCAAATTGCTATCCTATAGGAACCAAATGGGTTTGGAAGAACAAAGAGGGTGAGAATGGGATGGTTGTGAGGAACAAGTCCAGACTTGTTTCTCAAGGATATAGTCAGAAGGAGGGGATCGACTGTGAGGAGACCTTTGCTCCTGTGGCTCGTCTTGAGGCAATTCGGATCCTTCTAGCTTTTGTCGTGGCTAAAGGGTTCAAGTTGTATCAGATGGATGTGAAGAGTGCTTTCCTCAATGGGGTCATAGAGGAGGAGGTGTATGTGAAGCAACCACCGGGGTTCGAGAGTGAGAAGTACCCACACAGGGTGTACAGGTTGAAAAGGGCTCTGTATGGGTTGAAACAGGCGCCCCGGGCTTGGTATGGGAGATTGAGAGGTTTTTACGTTGAGCGAGAGGGTTCATGATGGGTACCGTGGATAAAACCTTGTTTCTCCTCGAGCATGGGAATGACTTGTTGGTTATGCAGATGTACGTGGATGATATTGTCTTTGGTGGCTCGTCACATAACCTTGTTGTCAAGTTTGCAGATGAGATGAGCAGGGAATTCGAGATGAGCATGATGGGCGAGCTGCAGTACTTTTTCGGGTTGCAGATCAAGCAAGTGAAGGACTGTACATTCGTGCATCAGACCAAGTACACGAAAGACATGCTGAGGAAGTTCCAGATGCAAGATGTGAAGCCTATGTCGACACCCATGGGGAGTACGGCTACTTTGGACGCGGACGAGGACGGAGAACCAGTGGACCAGCGAGAGTACCGGAGCATGATTGGCTCCCTCCTCTATCTGACGGCGACGAGACCAGACATACAGTTCGGTGTGTGTCCGTGCGCTCGTTTTCGGTGCCTCGCCGAGGACATCACATCGACGGGCCGTCAAGAGGATCTTCGGTACCTACGATCCGCCCTTGGTCTTGGCCTTTGGTATTCGTCCTCCTCGACTCTTTCTCTTCATGGTTTTTCTGATGCGGATTTCACTGGTTGCCGAGTCGAGAGGAAGTCTACTTCTGGTTCTTGCCAGTTTCTTGGGTCCTCGTTGGTTTCGTGGTCTTCCCAAAAGCAGTCTAGTGTAGCTCAGTCTACCACTGAGGCGGAGTATGTTGCAGCCGCGAGTTGTTGTTCCCAGTTGTTGTGGATCTCGTACATCATGAGAGACTTTGGTGAGGAGTGCACCCAGATCCCACTTCTTTGTGATAGCTGTGACGCCCCAGGTTTTTAATTACCGCCATTAACGCTGATGACCGGATCAGCCGAGTCAAACCGGTCAAACACCGGTCAAACCTAGGTCAACCTGGGTCATCACCTGAAAACCTCGCCAATGAACCCTAATGAACCCCTTGACCAAGCCTACACACACCCGTAGTGGACCCTTGGTCAAAGACACGGTCAAAGCCGGCTTAGCCGTTGACGTCAGCGCATGTTGTCCGGAATTTTTGCCGCGTTCTCCAAAATTCACCTAAACACTTCAAAATCTACCTTTATGGAAGTTGTCCATCTTGTTGAGGGACATAACTTTCATGTAGATTGGCATTTCAAATTTTGGGTGGAAATTGGTGAAAAACTTGATCGACTGACAGTACCTCCTGTTTTCCAGAACAGGCCGACATTCAATGTTGGCACGACGTTCCTGCAAAATCCGTCGAGAAAAACACTAGACGGCCTTTACAAAAGTTGTAGAGGGTAGTTGGATATACAACTTTGGTATTCATCACTTCGTGCACTTGTATTCAAATTTTAGGAGAAATTCGGGCGGGAAGTCACCCGATTCGAAATGCCCCGCGCCGGAGCGAGGTCGCGCCGCGACGTCGCGCCGGCGGGTGAGCCGCGCGCGCGCGCGCGCGCGCGCGCGCGCGTCCCTCCGCGAGCCGCCCACGCCTCGGCTTCCGACCCCGCCGCGCATGTTCCCGAGGCAGGCCGTGCCTTCCCAAGGCCGTTGTCCGCCTCCCGATGCCTCGAACCTCGGGAACGCCCTGAAAAACCGAGCCAACGGTACAACACGTCATGGACCGGCGGTCCTTGCTATGTCGTCCGGCGTGCGCGCACCCCAAGACCCTCCCATCCGTCCACCAGTCACAGCAGGGGCTCGCACGTCACTATAAAGGCACCGCTGCCCCTTCGCCCGGCGCACGGACCCCCCCCCCCCCCCTCACGGCCGGCCGTGCGGCCGCCGTATCCCCGTTGCGCCGGCCGCGACGAGCCGCCCCTCGCCGGAGCGGACCGGCCGTGGCGGCCACCACCGCGGGCTACCGGTGCGCCGCTCGCCGGCCGGCCCCTCCGCCGGTCCAACCCCCAAATTGGGCCTAGGACACCCCCCTACACCGCCCCGCGCCCCTACCCCCGACCCGGCCGCCGCCGCCCGGCCGGATTTGGCCGGAGCCGCGCCGGCCGGCCGCCCAGGGGCTGCATTGCGAGGCCCCCTTTCTTCCCGAGGGCTTATCCGCAAAGCAAGGGCATTTCTGTAAGAAAACAAAAACCTCCAGGGTCCTTGCTGCAAAACGATTCTTAAATAGTATAAGTGCTTTTGCTGGATTTTGTAAATTGCGCAGAAATCACAGAAAAATCAGAAAAATGAAAACCAATTTTGTTGGATTCATGGTGAATTATACCACAACTTTTGTTATTCTGGCCTGAGCTAATTCCTGTTAGTGTTTGCATGAAAAATACAAATATGAAAAACCTAGATCTGCAAGATCTCAAAAACTAGATATCCTCTGTAGCTAATTTTTGGATATGTTGTGTGTTAGGTCATGACTAGCTCCTGTGCCAAACATTGCACAAAGTTATGATGTAAATCTTTTTATAAAAATGTTTTTCCATTTCTGGCAGATCTGCATAAATGATTTTTCTTCCTAAATATATTTATGTTTTTGAGCTCAACTTGTGCACACTGTCTTGTAATACCAAAATACACATCTTGTGAATTAATCATGATTTTTGGCTGTCCAGAAATATTTATCCTCTAATTATGCATGTTTTCCTTTGTAAATTAATAAGCTAAGATCAGTAGAGATTTCATGTGGATGTGCTGGTTCTTTAGGCTTGTTTAGGACCAGAGGGCATTCATGGGAAAGTTTGGATCATTTTGATGCTTATTTATTTTTATATGCATTTAAATTGAATCACCAGCTAACCCTTTGTTATTTTCCATAGTATTTAATTTCCTAGCATCCAACACTTACATGTGTGTCCAATGGACCAGGATAGGTGCTAGTAGGCTTAAGAAACACTACTTTAATTTTTGGTAATTTAATTGCTTAATAAAAAGCTTAAGAGCCCTTTTTAAGATTAAAGAGAAATTAAATAAAGAAAAGCCCTTATTTAATTCTTTTTCCTTTTTGAAAGTATTATCTAATTTAATTAAAAGATAATTAATTCTCATTGCTGATAAGGAATTAATTCATGGATAAAAATATTATTCATATCTTTGCTTGTGAAAGGAAAGGGATTAAAGCTTTCACATGAAATGACAAGTACAAAGAAACCTTTATTCAATTGTGCAATAAAAGAATAACCCATGTACGACCAATAACCTTCCTAAAAGAGAAATCACCAAACCACCCATGTTAACTTGTGTGTGGTTGCAAATCATGTTAAAAGGTTAAATATACCTACCCACTACTGTTGGTGAATTTAAATTAAATTATTTACATATATATGTACACAATCACCATCAAAAAGAATAATTAATAAGGATTTGCAAATTATTCCTTTTTGGAAGAGTATGCTAAATGTATTCTTACCTAGGTGAATGTGCCCAACCAAAACACCCCTTGGTTGTCTTCTATTGTTTGTGGTTAATTAAATTAAAAATCGTCAAATGAATCTTGCATGTGCATCTTCGTGTAGATCTTTCCGCAGGTAGACGTACGCTCGTGCCGGAAGGAGGAGACGAAGGTGCCGACAACGAGCTGCCGTGCGTAAACGTAGCTCAAGACCTGGACCCAAGTCCAGAAGGGCCCAAGGCCAACCTTGCCAGTGAAGGCAAGCCCCGGATCATTAACCCCGTCTTTTAAAATTATGCAATTATGTTTGCTATAATTGTGCATTTACATTTCAGGAGTTGATTTGAAACCCTAGATGCATGATCTTTAGGTACCTATGCTCTATCACTAGTATGCTAGGTCGATAGGTTGCTATGCTATAGGACCGATAGAAGTCGAGTGATGTTCGTCACTCGCGAGAATAGGTTCCTAGATAGGAATCATAAGATATCCGTAAATGGATTGCTCATGTGGTAAGAGCATGGGAATGGGCACCGGTCCGGTGGTCATGTGGGCTAAGCTTTGGAACGTACTAAACATTCGCGGGAATGGGACCGGTAAGCCTAGTACCTTAATGAGGCGGCACGGGATCCTACCGTTACTACTCTTGAGAAATCTCCTAACCGGCTAGCTACCGGGAAGGGTGGTGTATGGTGACTCCGGGTATCTCGCGGGGTATGCCGGATAGCCTGCACCAAGGACTGTAAGATTCGATCCCAACCCGAGGATTTTTGGGGACGGCCTGGGAAAGTTGTCCCTTCGGGGCAGCCTACCGTGTGTTTGGGTTTACCTTGCAAGGTTTAAATCAATCGATTGTCGGCCTCTCACCGTTATCCGAGATTGCTTAATCAATCGGCCATGATATCCCATAATGATGGAACTCGAGAAATATTGTTGTATGAATTAATTGCTTGTCCAATTCTTGATTGGATTAGATGGCACATTTAGAAATGGTGATCAACTAGAACTTGTGCTAAAATTTTGAAAGTAAGGATCTACTCTTAGCAGCTGTTTCAGCAAAAGAAACTCCACCGGCCAAAAGCCTTTCATGTCCTGAGGTTGGTGATGTAGTCATCACCCGACGGTTAAGTCTTGCTGAGTATTAGTATACTCAGCCTTGCTTTAAAACTGTTGTTTTAGGTATGATTGATCGGAAGGGTGACGACAAGTAAGGACATCACGGATGGCCTCCTGTGATGTTCACTGTTGCGCTAGATTAAATTAATTCCGTTGTATTTTCGAACTCTGAACCTTTATCTCATGCCATGAACATTGGGTTGTAATAAAATGTTTAATTCATGTTGTACTCTGGACTCGCCTTCGCGTGAGTTTTAATGCATGTGTCGATCCTCTGTTCGATGTCCAAGTGATTTACCGGGCGTTAACCCGGCAACCAACGACGGGATGATACTTTACTATTGCTTAACGACCCAAGTGGATCGGTCTTAGGCGATAGTACGGTATTTTCCTGGGCGGGTTGTCACAATAGCACCAGTGCCATAAGTGTAGCGAAAAACCCAGTACTTCATTCTAGAACCAAATAGATAGATGTGAGGTATCATTTCTTGAGAGACAATGTGGAGAAAGGGACCATTGTGTTGAGTCATGTCCCTACCCAAGATCAGCTTGCAGACATCTTTACAAAGCCTCTCGACCAAGCTACATTTGTGCGCTTGTGGGGGGAACTTGGGGTTTCTTGCCCTTTCTAGTTGATTCTTGGGGGATTTATTTTTGTACCATATGTATCATACCATGTTTCCTTTGATGTATATACATGCTTTGCTTGATGTATAAACCATGGTAGGATAGTCATCTTGTTATATATCATGTTGCATTTGTATCATATTGCATTTTAGGATGATGAGCTTCTTACATATGCCTTATCTGAGTTTCTTTGGCTACTTGTGAGATATTGGTCATGTGTGTGGGGAAATGGCTATGTGAGGCTGTGCTCTTGGAATATTTGAGATATATGTGTTGTGAGATAGCCTTTTTGAATCAAATGCTAATATAATCTTGACTAAATTTGATGAAATGTGCTCCAAGTAGTGTATCCATGTCACTTTTTGGTCTAAATGTGCCTTTCATGCTTAGATTGTGCTTGGATGTCTCTTTCTTGCATTTGGGCCAAAGGCTGATATCATTGTGAATGTTTAGCCTATGTTGCATTCATGGAGGAGCATAAGCTTCTTTTTGCCGCAAATGCAATTCATGTACCATGAAATGAATTAATCTTGAAAAGAAGTGTGTATGCTTGAAAAATGTTCCATCCATCATGTTTATGCTTAAAATGTCTTATCTTTCACATATGGGTGCAAAACATGTTGCATGATGTTCACCAGTGGAGAAGTCTCCCCGAAGTGGACACATGGCTCATGAGCTTTAACATGACATTCTTTGATTTATGGGTGTTTGCAATGATCTTTTGTTAAGAATTTGATATCCTTGTATGATCTTTGGATGATATGCATGTTTTTGGCTAGAATATGACATGGATAGGCCTTTAAATTTGAAGTGAGCCATCTTTTGATAAAACTGCTCAAATCTGAAAATTTGCTTTGTCACATGCCTATATTTCCATATATTACTTGTGGCAATGCTTTGACTATGCTATGATCCATATGTGTGCTCTTTGTCTCACTTCTAGCCTTTGACACTAGATTTGGCCTATTTGAGAAGCTCATGTAGATGTTTATATGCTTTTTCTTACATTCCTGCATTTTCACCTTGATTCATACATTGTCAACAAGGGGGAGAAGAGGTGAGCTTAATGACCAGAAAAATGTATCTAAAATTTTGAACTTTGCATCCACATGTTCGGGGGGGAGCTTGCATTTGTTCAGTGGGAGCTTTCTTGCTGTTTTCAGTGTGGAGTTTGTGCTTTGCTCGGCTTGTGACCTTTCTTTGCCTTTCTTTGGTTTTGGGTCATGAGTTGAGCTTCTTTGTTTTTCTTTCTTCTTACTTTCTTTCTCTGAATTTCATTTCGCGTTGTGTGTTGTCAATGCACTCATCAAGGGGGAGATTGACGACAAGGAGCGTTCCGGTGGTCGATGGATGACCGCTCCTCAGTGATGAGTGATTGACAACGGGTGTTGGACTGACTCTTGGCTCAGTGCGCAGGTGTAGGCTGCGGCCTAGTTCGTGTTGTTGCAGGTGAAGAACGGGCGCGAAAGGTCTTCATCCTTGAGGGGCCTCCGGGAGATGGAGAGACAAGTAGGCTCGGTTCGAGGAACCCGGTGGACAGCGGGACTAGGTGTGGGCCACATGGTGGCGAGACGAGCAAGACGAAGTCGTGGACGATTGAGCCGGTGCACGGTGGTGGTCGAGTCAAGAGGCTTGGCTGGAGGCCGGGCCGAGCACGCGGGGTTTGGTGGTTTGCCCACAAAACCATCAAAGGACGGTTTCTTGGTTTGGGCCTCAAAACCAAGTCCGAAGGCCCAACATGACGGAGACGGGATCCGGGCGTGTCGGGAAGCTTCGAAGCGGAGGACACGCGGCGGGATCGCATGGCTTGCGTCGGGAGGACGCGGGGTGCGGCAAAGGCGTGGCCATTTGATGGCAAGACCCACAAACATTACATAAATGCCCCTGCGTGGGTTGTATCGCCAGTAGTTGAGTTAGGGGTAGTCGAGTCATTTACCACACCGGCGGGACCCGATATATAAGCCATGAGTGTGGGTGGATGGCCCTCTCTCGCTCGCTCGGCGACTTAGGGTTTCATTCCCCCCTCCCATTTCTCATTTTTCCTGAGACATTTTCTCCTCTATTTTCTCTAGGCTAGCTTGAGAGCTTCATGAGAGATTTGTTGAGAGGGATGGATGCTAGGGCGGCAAGCTAGACCTTGTGAAACTTTCCTGGTTTGTATAGAAGATTCGGGGTTGTGGTTCCCTTGATGATTTTCGGAGTCATTTTTGTGCTATTTTCGTGCTCGTCTTGATTCTCGTTTTCTAGACGGTTTTGGCTCGGATTTGTTTGGGGGATTCTTCAATGAGTGCCTTGTGCCTCTTTTCCCAGTGATTTCTTGCCCCCAAACTCCTCAAATCGTCCTAGATTCGTGATTCTTTGGATGAACTCGTGAGTAGATCTTGAGCTCGTGTGATCCGCGATTCCCGGTGTTTTGGTGGGTTTGGAGACGAGATTTTGGGGTATAATCTCACCTAGGGGTGCTTAACATCTCCCCTAAATCTTGTCTCAAGAACTTGAACCGTTTGGGATTTCCGGTGATGAGTTGGTGGAGTTGACTTTGCGAGCTCGGGATTTTTCTGTTCTGTTTGAACTGGCGGACAGACTGCCTCGTCTCCGCGGACCGTCCGCGAGGTGCCAGTTCAGCCCAGTTCTTCGCATGTTCTTCGTGTTCTTATTTTGATCCGGTTTTGTTTTAGGTTTTTGTTGCAGCCGGTTTGTGGACGGTCCGAGCTTCAGTAGTGGACGGTCCGGATCCGGTGCGGACGGCCCGCCTGGTCCTTGCGGATAGTCCGTTTTTCCCGGTTCGTCTCTGGTGGTTCTGTTGGCTTTTACGGACTGTCCACGGCTTCTGGCCGGACTGTCCGAGGCACCTGGTCGGACTGTCCGCGGCTCCTGCCCGGACTGTCCGCGTGGCCAGTGCGGACCGTCCGCCCCTCCTGGCCGGACAATCCGCCAGTGCCTGGCAGCTTTGCTCCTTGGTTCGATTCCTCTCTCCTTTCTTTCGTGCTTCTGATTGTGTTTCAAGGAATCGTTCCTAAGACTTGAGGTTGATCCATAACCTTGTTGTCTTGGCGTTTGGTGTGTGATTCGATCCATCGCTCGTGTGTGACCGGGATTTGTCTAGGGTATAGGCCGGGTTCTTTAAGAAGAATTTTTACCGGCTCCTATTCACTCCCCCCCTCTCTAGTCGCCATCCGATCCTTCACCTCCCAAATCCGTGAGTAAAGGGGCTCGATTTTGGGGTTTTCCGTGTTCTAGGGTTAGATGTGCTTTTGGCGGGATTTCTTCGACTCCTCTTGTTTGGACAAGTTTTGGTGGGATTAAACTTGGCTATGGACTCCTCATGAGGTGTTCCTATTGTCCCCAAAGTCTTGTCCAAGCCTGTGGAGCGATTTGGGAGATCAAGGCTTGGATTTGGAGGAGTTGACCAGCGGGTGTTGTTCATCCCGAGCTGCCCAGGCTACACTGGTCTAACCGGTGCAACCCTTGGCGGGTTTTTGCTCGGGTGAACGTCTGGGTGAGTTTGCTGTTATCCTGTGTTGGGGCTGTTTCGAGTTTGGGTCAGTTTGGAGGTCGGTAGACCTGTTTGGTGATTTGGGGGCTTTCAGGCTTAGACCGGTCTGACCGGTGTGTCTCACCGGCCTGACCGGTGTGAAGCCTTTCTGTGGAAGTCGTCAACTCTCACCAGCAAGGACTGGTCTGACCGGTGGTTCTCACCAGTCTAACCGGTGTTGGTTAGTGGACTCGAGGTTTCGTGTTCCGCTGCGTTCTCGGGTCGGAAGGTTGTGTGTTGGTTCCTAGGTTCAGTAGCACTCCAGTGGCTACGTGGACTTGTCCAATTTGGGTAGTGAGTCGGAGAAGTGTGTTGGAAGCCGTATTCATCTTGTTGGAGTTTTCATCTCCTTCGAGAAGAATTTTTATCGGCTCCCATTCACACCCCCCCCCCTCTCTGGTTCGCCGTATCAGTCCTTCAAGTGGTATCAGAGCCGGTTCGGGTCTTTGTTGACTCTAACCAGTCTAAGATCCAAGGATGACGTACCAGGAACGGGGTTCGGGTCCTCCACACTTTCATGGCAAGAACTACCAGATGTGGAGTAAGCGGATGGCTGCGTTTCTCCGAGGAAAGGGTCAGATCCTTTGGGATGTCACGGTGGACACAGGCTATGTCCAGCCGATGAACTTCCTCGCTCCAGGATCGAGGGACATGTTCGACGCCAACAATAAGGCGGTCGACTACTTGTTTCGTGCTTTGTGTCAGCCTGAGTTCGATCGGGTGCACACCGAGCACTTGGCTTGTAGAATCTGGTTGGTGTTGAAGGAGGCTCATGTTGGGAATGCCCAGGTTCAGGAACGGATGTATGCGACCTACCGGAGAGAGTACGAGAGCTTCACTCATCTCCCCGGTGAGTCCATCGATGCCTTGTCTCAGAGGTTCACGGTGGTTGCATTGTGAACAACATGAGGGCCAATGTGGACGTGCTCCCGTACGATGATCATGATAGAGCTGCCAAGCTCTTACACTCTTTGGATCGTACGATTTGGGGCGGAAAGCTCGAGGCCATTGTGAAGTCAGAGAAGTATGACACTCTGACGGTGAACGAGCTGTTCTCGAAGCTCAAGTCGGCTGAAGTGGATAGGGGCATGACTGCCAAGCTCGAGGGTCCGACTGATTCCATAGTCTTGCCCTCGTTGGTGGTTCGAAAGGAAAGGCTAACACTAACCCATCCACCAGGGTGTTCTCTTTGTCCTCTTTGATGTCTATGCCAGATGAGGAGTTCGACGTGCTTTGAGAGGACAAGCTGGCGTTGCTGATGAGGAGGTTCGAGAGGCTACACGAGAACCGGGTGAACATGAGGAGGAACACGAGGACATGCTTCCAGTGCGGCAAGCCGGGACACTTCGTCGCTGACTGCCCGGAGAAGGTCGAGAACAAGAGCGGCTACAAGCACAAGTCGAGGATGGATGGCAAGTACCGGTCCAGGCGTGACCACAAGAGCAAGCACAAGAACAAGCACAAGGACGAGCGACGATCGAGGAAGAAGGAGAGCCGAGGCAAGGCCTGAGCGATGGTTGGAGCGAGCGACGTCGACTCCAGTTCCGCGTACTCCACCTCGAGCTCGAGCAGCAGTGAAGATGAAGGTGATCGTCGCAAGAACAGGAAGTCGTCCAAGAACCCGAGCGGGGCCGAGCTACTTCGCTAGAGACGGCACGCACCATGGGCGCGAGCTCCGGCAGTAAGAAGAGCACACAAAGCGACTCGGACTCTGATTCCGACGACGAGGTGCGTGATGAACTTCCCTTCTTGCGCCAGGAGAATGGGAGGCTTGGCTCGTTGCTTGATAATCGTGATGACATGCTTAGAGAGGCCAAGAAAATGAGAAAAGAGCTTAGGGCTTCACTCGAGGATGCTAGGACTAGAGTGGTTGAGCTAGAAATAAAGGTTCTTGATAGCAAGCCTGAGATTGATTCCCTTAAGGCTAGCCCTATTGTTTCGGATGAGGTTGATTGTGCTGATTGCTCCATCTTTCTTGTTGATCTTGCTTTGTTTAAGGAGAAGCATGCCTACAAGTGTGAGGAACTAGATGTGCTTAGGGTTGAAGTGGCTGGGCTTATATCTAGACCTGCTTTGCTAGGTGCTTGTACTTCTTGCCCTGTTTTGCATGCTAAGATTGATGAGATGCATGCTTACACTGCTTCCCTTGAGGCTAAGCTAAAAGAACCAATTCCTACATCTTGCTATACCTGTGAAATGCATGCTTTGAAGAATTTGGAACTTGCGCATTATGTTGATCGTTTGCAGGATGAGAATGATGAGCTGAGAAAGTTGATGGGTTGGTTGTCTGGTCATGAGCCTCAGTTCAGGATGATGATCGAGGCATTTAAGAGGCAGGATGGTGAGGGACTTGGGGCAAACAAGGTCGGTGAAGGAAGTGGAGAGAATATCCCAGAGCCACCAAAAACCCACCACAAAAATGATTTCCCTCCTAAACCCAACCATCTTAGGAACCGACTAGACACAACCCCAGCTCCACCCATGTTTCCTACACCAACAAATGATCTCCAAAAGCCTATCAAGTTTGTGAGCACTTCAGGGAAAGTGTTCTTTGGGAAAGAAAGTGAGAAGGCTAGTGAGGAGAAACCGGTGGAGAAGTTGAGTGGAGAGAAACCAAGTGAGCAGCCACAGCCCAAGCCTAAGCCTAAGCTTGTGAGGTTCCATTGTGGCTATTGTGGGAGAGATGGCCATAAGGATGAGTTCTGCTTCAAGAGGAAGTGAGAGGAGAGAATGGCGAAGGAGTGGGCTAACAAGGACAAGTACCACCCTTCTGATGGTGTACTTGAGCCTCGTGTGCAGATGCTCAGGGCCAAGGCGAGTGTGAGGACAGTTCGGGATTGGGGAGAGCGGAAGGCTATTAGAGGTGCTGCTGTCCATGCTACACCGGTCAGACCGGTGTGGGGCACCGGTCAGACCGGTGCAGGCCTGGACAGGCAGCGGTTTGGGTTTCGTGCTCGTACAGGTGCGAGGGTTGTTTCTGGAGGTCGTGGTTCTGGTGGTTGGGCTGGAGAGTTTGCAGGAGGTCAGGTGGCTAGGCATTATCCCCCTCGAGTTCACTACGGGGATGGGAGGAGTCGTAGCTTTGAGAAGGAGAGGAGGGACGGTCCACGGGCTTTCTTTCGTGGTTTTGGTCCTCCTCCAGGCAGAGAGGGTTGGTTCCCTCATGGTGGGTACCGTGGTGGTGTTCGTGGAGGTAGCTTTGGTAGGAGAGATGGCTTGGTTTGTGCTAACCCCACTTTCGAGCAAATGGCTCGGCACTGGTTTTGCTCTTTTGGTACTAACCCCGGTCTTTGAGTCATTTGTTCGCTCGCGTGCTCGTTTTTTGAATTTCAGGTGGGAGACTTGAAGAACATTTGGTTGATTGACTCTGGTTGCTCGAGGCATATGACCGGAGACAGGGGGTGGTTCTCAAGTCTCGTCCCGGTGGTGACAAGGAGGTACATCACTTTTGGGGATAATGGGCGTGGGTGTGTTCTTTCAGAAGGTGAGATTAAGGTGAGTGACAAGATCACTCTCAGGCGTGTTGCTCTTGTTCAATCGCTGGGGTACAATCTGCTTTCTGTGTCCTAGTTGTTGGATGAGGGTTTTGAGGTTTCGGCCTGGTGGTTCTCGGATTTTGGACTCTTGAGGGGACCTTGTCTGTATGGTCGTTCCCGAGGGTCAGGTGTTTCGTGCTGATTTTTCTCAGTCTTCGGGTGTGGAGCGTTGTTTCTTGGCTGGTTCTTCAAGTGAGTTGTGGAAGTGGCATAGGAAGTTGGGTCACTTGAGCTTTGACCTTGTCTCGCTTGAGTAAACTCAATTTGGTCCGAGGATTGCCACGGTTGAGGCTTGAGAAAGAGTTGGTTTGTGCGCCGTGTAGGCATGCCAAGATGGTAGCCTCTTCTCACCCGCCTCTCACCGATGTGATGACTGAGCGTTCATGCGAGCTGCTCCATATGGACCTTGTTGGCCCAGCTCGTGTGCGATCTGCGGGTGGGAAGTGGTATGTCCTTGTTGTGGTGGACGACTATTCTCGGTATGCGTGGGTGTTCTTTCTCGAGGATAAGGGGGAGACGTTTGGTTTTGTTCGAGATCTTGTCTTGAGGTTGAGGAACGAGAGGCACGGAGATGCCATATGAGCGATCCGCAGTGACAATGGCTCGGAATTCAGAAACTCTCGTTTTGAAAACTTTTGCCATGACTTGGGTCTTGAACACCAGTTTTCGAGTCCGTATACGCCTCCCCAGAATGGTGTTGTGGAAAGGAATAACAGGACCTTGTGCGAGATGGCTCGGACGATGCTTGATGAGCATAGGACTCCGAGAAGGTACTGGGCTGAGGCGGTGAATACCGCGTGCTATGTGTCGAACAGGATCTACCTCAGGGTGCATAAGAAGAAAACATGCTACAAGTTGATGCACGGTCACACACCCAAGGTGAGTCACTTCCATGTCTTTGGTTGCAAATGCTTTATTCTGAAGAAAGGGAAGAAGCTGGATAAGTTTGAGGCTAGGTCTGTCGATGCTATTTTCTTTGGTTATGCATCTCATTCTAGAGCATATCATGTGCTCAATCTTGAAACTAACCAAATCGTGGAGACATGCGAGGTAACCTTCGACGAGACACAGCCACGTAGTCAGCTTGTCTTTGAGTGTGCAGGTGATGATGAGCTTGGCGAGGAGATCTTTCAGGAGGAGGAGCATGAACATGGAGGCGATGAAGATGGCGATGTGGTGCCCCCGGCTGAACATGTACCCACTACTTAGACTACGGTGGTGGACGGACCCTCTCCTACACCTACGACGACAATCAAGAACGAGGAGAAGCTGTTGTTGAGGGGGAGGTAGCATCAAGGCGAGAACCTCCCCGGCGAGTACAAGTGGATCACCCAGCTTCGAGGATCATCAGCGACATGAATGAACGCACTACACGGTCAAGGGTTCAGAACAATTCTCATTTCGCTCATGCTGCATTTGTTGCTACTTTTGAGCCCAAGGACATTGGACACACACTATCTGATCACAATTGGGTTAATTCGATGCATGAGGAGTTGGAGAACTTTGAGAGGAATCAGGTTTGAGAGTTGGTTGACCCTCCCCCAGGGTGTAAGTCGATTGGTACAAAGTAGGTGTGGAAGAACAAAGAGGAAGAGAAAGGTGAAGTTGTGAGAAACAAGTCGAGGCTTGTTGCTCAGGGGTTGAGTCAGAAGGAGGGGATCGACTACGAGGAGACCTTTGCTCCCGTAGCCCGTTTGGAGGCGATTAGGATCCTTCTAGCCTTTTCTGTGGCTAAAGGGTTCAAGTTGCACCAAATGGATGTGAAGAGTGCTTTCCTGAATGGTGTGTTGGAGGAAGAAGTGTATGTGAGGCAACCTCCGAGGTTTGAGAGTGAGAAGTACCCCCACCGAGTGTACAAGTTGAGGAAGGCACTGTATGGGTTGAAGCAGGCGCCTAGAGCTTGGTATGGTAGGTTGAGGGGCTTCTTGTTTGAGAGAGGTTTTGAGATGGGGAAGGTCGATCAGACCTTGTTTCTACTTAGGCAGGGCGGAGATATCCTGATTGTGCAGGTGTACGTGGATGATATTGTCTTTGGTGGCTCATCTAACTCTCTTGTTGCAAGGTTTGCAGAGGATATGAGCAGGGAATTTGAGATGAGCATGATGGGCGAGTTGCAGTTCTTCTTAGGGCTACAAATCAAGCAATCAAAGGAAGGAACATTTTGAAGGACCGATAAGGCGACCGGAGAGGGGGGGGGGGAGTGAATGGGAGCCGATAAAAATTCTTCTCGAGGGAGATTGAAACTCCGACAAGACGAACTAGCTCGGTCGAACCCCCGAAATCACACGCTCCGCACTTCTACCTCCCGTTTGCCAAAACCACGTAGCCAGCGGAGTGCTACCGGTTCTAGGAACAAACTCTACCGAGGCAACCACAACACACACGCAGCACCGACCGGCGGAAACAACTCGAAAGCCGGCTAACCGGAGGAGGGGGCGGTTAGGCCGGATATAGGGGGCGGTTAGACCGCCTCCACCCGGCAACCAAGAAATCCTCCGAAACGCCTCTTCCGAGCACCAAAACGCACCACGGTTTCACCAACGAGAGATCTCTGGTCAAGGCCATGCTAGCTACCGGAAAATCTTGACGAAAACCAAAACTTCACCCAAGGGCCTAGGGGCGGTTAGACCGGCTACCGGGGGCGGTCTAACCTCCTGTACCCGGCGGCGAACTCCAAACAAGAACACCTAGCAAACCGCACGAGAACGACCCCAAATTTCACCCGGACACTCCTGCG
Organism: Cenchrus americanus; assembly: GCA_947561735.1. Taxonomy (NCBI): domain Eukaryota; kingdom Viridiplantae; phylum Streptophyta; class Magnoliopsida; order Poales; family Poaceae; genus Cenchrus; species Cenchrus americanus. The sequence continues at coordinate 254,176,092 of OX387241.1, forward strand.
ATCAAAGCGAACAAACTCACGAGAGGAAAATCCGGCGAAACGAAACTTTGACCGGAAACACCCGGGCGGTTAGACCGCCCCCCGTAGGCGGTTAGACCGCCCCCTTCCCGAAAACGAACCCGCGGGTCAAACCTCAACTTCCTCGCGCTCGATCTCCCGAATCACTTCACGGATTGCAGCCAAACTTCGGGGGATAGCTGGGTTACCTCCGGGCAACCTCTACCTCAAAGGAATCGACCCGAAACGCTCACAATCAAGAGGAATCGAAGAAATCGCTTCTCTAGGTCAAGAACTCGCCCAACTCGAAAAACCACCAAATCGAGTCCGATTCAAAGGGGATTTGGGGGCAAAGTCACCAGCCAAAGAGGCACAAGAACCTCATACGTGACACCCACCAAAAACCCCAAGAAATCGTTCTCAAAACACCGCCAAAAAGAGCTCCGAAAATCAACATCAAAGAGACGGGAAAACCACCATGAGGAACCACGCCGAACCTTCTATACATGCCATGAATGGTTCGTACAAGGTCTAGTTTGCCACCCAAACATCCATCCCTCTCTCTAGATCTCACATGAAGCTCTCAAACTAGCCTTCTAAAAACCTAGGGAAAATAGAGAACGAAAATGGAAAAACGAAATGAGCTAGGGTTCCAAGAGTTGGCTGCCAACCTCTCACCTCTTGGGTTATATAGGCGGCAACCGAATGTCTAAAATGCCCCTCTCTACTAACTAGGGATACATGCCCCTCAAGGGCGGATTTGGAATTCTTGATGTCTTCACCATCGGACGGATGCCGGCGACCGCACCTGCGTAGCCTTGACGCACGCCTTGCGATCCCGACGCGTGTCCTCCGCTTCGAAGCTTCTCGGCGCCGGCGGCCGGGCGGTCGGACCGCCCCCCACGGGCGGTTAGGCCGGCCCGGTGGATGCGACCGGCCCCGGGCGGTGCGACCGCCCCTCCGGGCGGTTGAACCGGCCCGGGTGGCCGCACCTCCTCGTCGAGTCTTCGGCCTCGGTTTTGTGGCTCAACCGAGTAACCCGGTGGTTTTACGGTGAACCACTCGCAAACCCCGCGAACTCGGTGTAGCCTCCGCCAATCTCCACTCATGACTCGGCTCCCACGTAGTCCCGGCTCGACCTTGGTTTTGAGGCTCTACCAAGAAACCGTCCACGACTTCATCTTCTTGTTCATGCCACCATGCGGCCCGCACTTGACCCCCGCCGGTCACCGGGTCCCTCGAACGCGACCTACTTGTCTTCTCCACACACGGAGGCCTCACCGCAACGACCTTTCGCGCTTGTTCTTCACCCGCACCAACACGAGTCAAGCCGCAACCTCGCACCTGCAATACTTAGCCAAGAATCAGTCCACACAACGTTGTCAATCACTCATCACACAAGGAAGCGACCATCCACCGGTCCTCGAACCACACATGGTCCTCAATCTCCCCCTTGATGAGTGCATTGACAACACACTCACATGAAGTAACATAAGAGAAAAGGAAAAGAAAAGAAACAAATAAAAAGAAACCCCAACAAGCGATCGAAAGCCAAAGAAAGGCAAAGAGCAAGATCACTTGAAGAAGACAAGTCTCGGACCCCTTAGGCAAGGGCAACGGCTCGACACATCCGAGACAAAACGCGGCTCAAGCAAAGAGCGCAAACCACCAAAGCAAAACTCGAACACCACAAAGAGCTCCCCCCGCACAAATGCAAGCTCCCCCCGAGCCCAGAGCACACTCCCCCCGAACACATGCATCAATGCAACTCGGAAATGCACCAAAGAGCAAAAACACGCTCACACCGCCCCGGGCGGTTAGACCGCCGCCCGGGCGGTTAGACCGCCCGCCCGAACCGACCGGCGCACGGGCGGCGGTTAGACCGCCCAAAGAAACCGGCCCTGCACCAAACTGCTCAAAAACTGCCCGAAACAATTGGAACACCTTCCAAACACTCCCGGAGTGCCCAAAACATGCACAAACTTCTCCCCCTTGTTGACAATGCATGAATCAAGGCAAAATGCGAAAACTTGCAACATATAGCTTCTCGAATATACAAAATTCATCACAAGGAGCTACACAAGTCCAAATGAGCAAGTTAGATACTCGACGGAGTTCGTAATGACCTTAACTACATGATCACCAAGTTTCACAATCATTGGACAAGGCTAAAAAGGATTTGAGTAATTTTGCGAAAAGTTACTCCCTCACAAGCAAATACCTAAACATGAGCAAAACATATCAAAATGGCAAAGCCACTCAAACTTCATGCTAGGACAGCCATTCTAATCATAAGACCATCATAAACACCCAAAAGCACCTCATGTCATGTCAAAGCCACCGAGCCATGTGCCTACTTCTATGTATGAGACTTCTCATTGGTAGGCATCATGCAACGGTTTAGCACCCAAAGCAAATTAATTTCAGCACATATGACATGAGAACATATTTTCCAAGCATTTTTCATTTCATTTTCAGATTTGTAAATGGTACATGAAATGTCTTTGCGACAAAAAGGAACTTATGCCCCTCCACAAGATTAAGCAAGAGGGCTAAACATTCATGATGGCAAGTGAGCCTTTGGCTCCAAATGATCAATAAACTAGCTATCCAACCACAAAGTAAGCATAGCAAAGCCACTAAAAACATGTCAAGATCATATATAGGCATTTACACATGAGAGAGCATGTATGTGACATTTTTCAAAAATTAGCCATCAACCATGGATCATTCATCAAGATCATCAAGAGCTAAGTCAAACTAACCGTAGCATATCAAACAAGCTCACAAGAACATATATAGCAACCCATGGTAAACATTGTATATAGGAGAAGCTTTTCCTATCCGATGCATATGATACAAAATGCATGCAATCTAAGATACAAGGATGCCTATACATCATGTTACATATGCCATGCCAAATGCAAGAAATGCACAAAGGAAAGCTATACATATGCTACAAACCGGCTCCTCGAGGGGAGGCAAAACGGGCTCGACACCACCAGGCAAAGGAAAGCCCCCCACACACCCAACTCAAGAAATTAAACACACACCAAGTTCCCCCCGCAAACGAGTGAAAGTTGCTTGATCTAGGGGTTTGGTGAAAATATCGGCTAGTTGGTCATGTGTGGGTACATGGATCAAAGCTATCTTCCCTTTCTCTACGTTGTCTCTCGGGAAATGATACCTCACTTCTATGTGTTTGGTTTTGGAATGGAGCACCGGGTTCTTTGCAACGCTTATGGCACCGGTGCTATCACAATGAAGTGGGACATGGGTATACTCCTCACCAAAGTCACTCATGGTGTAGGTGATCCAAAGGAGCCGAGAGCAACAACTAGCGGCGGCAACATACTCGGCTTCGGTCGTGGATTGAGCAACACTCGGCGCTTACGAGAAGACCAAGACACCAACGAAGAACCCAAAAGCGGCAAGTCCCGAAGTGGACTTCCTATCCAACCGACACCGGCAAAATCCGCGTGCGAAAAGCCATGAAGCGCCAAAGAAGAGGACGCGGAGTACCGGAGGCCGAAGTCGGGAGTGTGACGCAAGTACACGAAAATTCGCTTCCCTTGCTTGTCGATGCGAAGTCCTCGGAGACGCTTGAAAACGAGCGCACGGACACACCGAGAAGCGCGTATGTCCGGCCTCGTCGCCGTCAAGTAGAGGAGTGACCCGATCATGCTTCGGTACTCCTTCCGGTCCACATGTTCACCTTCCTCGTCCGCATCAAGAGCCGTAGTCGTACTCATCGGCGTCGTCATAGCCTTGGAGTCCTCCATCTTGAACTTTTTCACAATGTCCTTGGTGTACTTAGCCCGGTGCACAAATGTTCCTTCCTTTGATTGCTTGATTTGTAGCCCGAGGAAGAAGCGCAACTCACCCATCATGCTCATCTCGAACTCCCTGCTCATATCATCTCGCAAACCTCGCAACAAGAGAGTTAGACGAGCCACCAAAGACAATATCATCCACGTACACACCGCACAATCGGAATATCTCCCGCCTTTGCCTCGCAAAAACAAGGTCGATCGACCTTCCCCATCTCAAAACCTCTCTCAAATAAGAACCCCCTCAACCCGCCATACCAAGCTCTGGCGCGCCGCTTCAACCCATACGGCGCCTTCCTCAACTTGTACACCGGTGGGGGTACTTCTCACTCTCAAACCCGGAGGCTGTCTCACATACACTTCTTCCTCCAACACTCCATTCGAAAAGCACTCTTCACATCCATTTGGTGCAACTTGGACCCTTTAGCCACGGAAAAGGCTAGAAGGATCCTAATCGCCTCCAAACGGGCTACGGGAGCAAAGGTCTCCTCGTAGTCGATCCCCTCCTTCGGCCCGAACCCCCGAGCAACAAGTCTCGACTTGTTCCTCACAACCTCACCCTTCTCTCCCTCTTTGTTTTTCCACACCCACTTTGTACCAATCGGCTTACACCCGGGGGAGGGTCAACCAACTCCCACACCGATTCCTCTCAAAGTTCTCCAACTCCTCATGCATCGAGTTAACCCAATTGTGATCGGATAGTGCGTGTCCAATGTCTTTGGGCTCAAAAGAAGCAACAAACGCAGCATGAGCAAAATGGGAATTGTTTCGAACCCTCGACCGGTGTAGTGCGTTCATTCATGTCGCCGATGATCCTCGAAGCCGGGTGATCCACTTGAACTCGCCGGGGAGGTTCTCGCCTCGAAGCTACCTCCCCCTCAACATCGGCTTCTCCTCGTTCTTGATTTGTCGTCGTAGGTGTAGCAGAGGGTCCATCCATCATCGTAGTCGAAGTAGTGGGTACATGTCCGGCCCGGGGGCACTTTGCACCGCCATCTTCATCATCACCATGTTCATGCTCCTCCTCCCGAAAGATCTCCTCGCCAAGCTCATCATCACCGCACACTCAAAGACAAGGCGACTACGTGGCTCTGTCTCGTCGAAGGTTACCTCACAAGTCTCCACGATTTGGTTAGTTTCAAGATTGAGCACACGATATGCTCTAGAATGAGATGCATAACCAAAGAAAATGCCATCGACGAGACCTAGCCTCAAACTTATCCAACTTCCTGCCCTTCTTGAGAATAAAACACTTGCAACCAAAGACATGGAAGTGACTCACTTTGGGTGTGCGACCATGCATCAACTCATAGCATGTTTTCTTCTTGTGCACTACGAGGTATATCCTGTTCGACACATAACATGCGGTATTCACCGCCTCGGCCCAATACCTCCTCGGAGTCCTATGCTCATCAAGCATCGTCCGAGCCATCTCGCACAAGGTCCTGTTCTTCCTTTCCACAACACCATTACGGGGAGGCGTATACGGACTCGAAAGCGGGTGCTCAAGACCCAAGTCATGACAAAAGGTTTCAAAACGAGAGTTCCCGAATTCCGAGCCATTATCCTTGCGGATAGCTCGTATGGCATCTCCGTGCCTCTCGTTCCTCAACCTCAAGACTAGATCTCGAACAAAACCAAACGTCTCCCCCTTTTCCTCCAGAAAGAACACCCACGCATACCGAGAATAGTCATCCACCACAACAAGGACATACCACTTCCCACCCGCGAGATCGCACACGAGCCGGGCCAACAAGGTCCATATGGAGCGAGCTCGCATGGACGCTCGGTCATCACATCGGTGAGAGGCGGGTGAGAAGAGGCCACCATCTTGGCATGCCTACACGGAGCACAAACCAACTCTTTCTCAAGCTTCAACCGTGGCAATCCTGCGACCAAATTGAGTTTACTCAAGCGAGACAAAAGGTCAAAGCTCAAGTGACCCAACTTCCTATGCCACCTCCACAACTCACTCGAAGAACCGGCCAAGAAACAACGCTCAACACCCGAAGACCGAGAAAAATCAGCACGAAACACACGACCCTCGGGAACGACCATACAAACAAGGTCCCCTCGAGAGTCCACAATCCGAGAACCACCTGGCCGAAACAACACCTCAAAGCCCTCATCCAACAACTGAGACACAGAAAGCAAATTGTACCCCAGCGATTGAACAAGAGCAACACGCCTCAGAGTGATCTTGTCACTCACTTTTATCTCACCTTCTGAAAGCACACGCCCACGCCCATTGTCCCCAAAGGTGATGTACCTCTTCGTCACCACCGGGACGAGACTTGAGAACCACCCCCTGTCTCCGGTCATATGTCTCGAGCAACCGGAGTCAATCAACCAAATGTTCTTCAAGTCTCCCACCTGAAATTCAAAAACAAGCACGTGAGCGAACAAACGACTCAAAGATCGGGGTTAGTACCAAAAGAGGAAAACCAAGGTGCCGAGCCATTTGCTCGAAAGTGGGGTTAGCACCAACCAAAGCATCTCTCCTACCAAAGCTACCTCCACGAACACCACCTCGGTAACCACTCCGAGGAAACCACCCCTCCTTGCACGGAGGAGGACCAAAACCACGGAAGACAACCCGTGGAGCGTCTCTCCTCTCCTTCTCAAAGCTACGACTCCTCCCATCCCCGTAGTGACCTCGAGGGGGAGAATGCCTAGCAAACTGACCACCTGCTGTCTTTCCAGACCAACCACCAGCAACTCCACCTCCAGACCTGAAACCTCTCGACTCACCACCTCGAAAACCACTCCGCCCGGGTGCCGGGGGCGGTTAAACCGCCTAGCCAGGCCGGTCTAACCGCCCCCTGCGGGCTGGGCCGGCTCGACCGCCTAGCCAGGCCGGTCTGACCGCCCCCTCCAGAACAGCTCCTCGGCTGCGGGAACTTGCGTCTCCCCATCCCGAACACTTCTCACCACAGCCTTACCCCTGGGCAGTGGCATACGAGGCTTAGGTACACCATGGGAGGGGTTGTACCTATCCTTGTTCGCCCACTCCTTTGCCATCCTCTCTTCCCGCTTCCTCTTGAAGCAAAACTCATCCTTGTGACCCTCCTTCCCACAATGGCCACAACGGAACCTCACAAGCTTAGGTTTTGGCTTGGATTGGGGCTGCTCGCTTGGTTTCTCTCCACTCAACTCCTCCACCGATTTCTCCTCACTTGCCTTCTCTCTCACTTTCCCAAAGAACACTTTCCCCGAAGTGCTCACAAACTTGATGGGCTTTTGGAGATCATTTGTGGGTGTAGGAAATATAGGTGGAGGCGGGGTTGTGTCTAGTCGGTTCCTAAGATGGTTGGGTTTTGGAGGGAAATCATTTTTGTGGTGGGTTTTTGGTGGCTCCGGGATATTCTCTCCACTTCCTTCACCAACCTTGTTTGCCCCAAGCCCCTCACCATCTTGCCTCTTAAAGGCCTCGATCATCATCCTCAAGCGAGGCTCATGACCGGACAACCAACCCATCAACTTCCTCAAGTCATCATTCTCATCCTGCAAGCGATCAACATAATGTGCAAGCTCCAAATTTTTCAATGCATGCATTTCACAAGTAGAGCGAGGATGTAGGCATGGGTTCCTTCAATTTAGCCTCGAGCGAACTAGTGTAAGCATGCAACTCATCAATCTTAGCATGCAAAACGGGGCAAGAAGTGCAAGCACCTAGCAAAGCGAGTCTAGACTTAAGCTCGGCCACTTCAACCCTAAGCACATCTAGTTCCTCACACTTGGAGGCATGCTTCTCCTTAAACAAAGCAAGATCAGCAAGGAATATGGAGCAATCAAGCACAATCATTTTCATCGGCAACAACGGGGCTAGCCTTAAGCGAATCAATCTCAAGCTTGCTATCAAGCACTGTGTCTCTAGCTCGGCCACTCTAGTCCTAGCATCCTCGAGTGAAGCCCTAAGCTCTTTCCTCATTTTCTTGGCCTCTTTAAGCATGTCATCACGGTTATCAAGCAAAGAGCCAAGCCTCTCATTCTCCCGGCGCAAGAAGGGAAGTTCATCACGCACCTCGTCGTCGGACTCGCAGTCCGAGTCGCTCCGTGTGCTCTTCTTTGCTGCCGGAGCTCGGCGCCATGGTACGAAGCCGTCTCTCGCGAAGCGATTCGGCCCGCTCGGGTTCTTGGACGACCTCTTGTTCTTGCGGCGATCTCCCTCGTCGTCGGCTGCCGCTGCTCGAGCTCGAGGTGGAGTACGCGGGCCCGGAGTCGACGTCGCTCGCTCCAACCATCGCTCGGGCCTTGCCTCGGCCCTCCTTCTTCCTCGATCGTCGCTCGTCCTTGTACTTGTTCTTGTGCTTGCTCTTGTGGTCGCGCCTCGAACGGTACTTGTCGTCGTTCTTCCTCGGCTTGTGCTTGTAGCCGTCCTTGTTCTCGGCCTTCTCCGGGCGGTCGGCGACGAAGTGTCCCGCTTGCCGCACGGAAGCGAGGTCCTCGTGTTCCTCCTCATGTTCACGCGGTTCTCGTGCGGCCTCTCGAACCGCCTCGTCAACGGCGCCGGCTCGTCCTCTCCAAGGTCATCAAACTCCTCATCGGCATAGACATCAAAGAGGAAAACGAAAACATCCTGGTGGATGGGTTAGAGTTAGTCTTTCCTTTGGAACCACCAACGAGGGCAAGACTATGGGAGTCAGTCGGTCCCTCGAGCTTGGCAGTCATGCCCCTATCCACCTCAGCCGACTTGAGCTTCGAGAACAGCTCGTTCACCGTCAGAGTGTCGTACCTCTCCGACTCGACTATGGCCTCGAACTTCCCGCCCCATATCGTACGATCCAAAGAGTGTAAGAGCTTGACCGCTCTATCATGATCATCGTACGGGAGCACGTCCACATTGGCCCTCATGTTGTTCACAACCACCGTGAACCTGCGGAACAAGGCATCGATGGACTCACCGGGGAGATGAGTGAAGTTCTCGTACTCTCTCCCGTAGGTCGCATACAACCGTGCTCGAACACGGGCGTTCCCAACATGAGCCTCCTTCAACACCGCCCAAATCCTACAAGCCAAGTGCTCGGTGTGCACCCGATCGAACTCGGCCGACACAAAGCACGAAACAAGTAGTCGACCGCCTTATTGTTGGCGTCGAATCCGTCCCTCGACCCCGGAGCAAGGAAATCCATCGGTGGACATATCCTGTGTCCACCGTGACATCCCACGAGTCGACCCTTTCCGCGGAGGAACGCACCCATCCGCTTGCTCCACATCCGGTAGTTCTTTCCATCGAAGTGTGGAGGACCCGAACCCCGTTCCCGGTACGCCATCCTTGGATCTTGGGCGGTTAGAGTCAACAAAGACCCGAACCGGCTCGATACCACTTGAAGGACCGATAAGGCGACCGGAGAGGGGGGGAGTGAATGGGAGCCGATAAAAATTCTTCTCGAGGGAGATTGAAACTCCGACAAGACGAACTAGCTCGGTCGAACCCCCGAAATCACACGCTCCGCACTTCTACCTCCCGTTTGCCAAAACCACGTAGCCACCGGAGTGCTGCGGTTCTAGGAACAAACTCTACCGAAGCAACCACAACACACACGCAGCACCGACGGCGGAAACAACTCGAAAGCCGGCTAACCGAGGGGGCGGTTAGACCGGATATAGGGGGCGGTTAGACCGCCTCCACCCGGCAACCAAGAAATCCTCCGAAACGCCTCTTCCGAGCACCAAAACGCACCACGGTTTCACCAACGAGAGATCTCTGGTCAAGGCCATGCTAGCTACCGAGAAAATCTTGACGAAAACCAAAACTTCACCCAAGGGCCTAGGGGCGGTTAGACCGGCTACCGAGGGGCGGTCTAACCTCCCGTACCCGAGCAGCGAACTCCAAACAAGAACACCTAGCAAGCGCACGAGAACGACCCCAAATTTCACCCGGACACTCCTCCGATCAAAGCGAACAAACTCACGAGAGGAAAATCCGGCGAAACGAAACTTTGACCCGGAAACACCCGGGCGGTTAGACCGCCCCTCGTAGGCGGTTAGACCGCCCCTTCCAGAAAACGAACCCGCGGGTCAAACCTCAACTTCCTCGCGCTCGATCTCCCGAATCACTCCACGGATTGCAGCCAAACTTCGGGGATAGCTGGGTTACCTCCTGGGCAACCTCTACCTCAAAGGAATCGACCCGAAACGCTCACAATCAAGAGGAATCAAAGAAATCGCTTCTCTAGGTCAAGAACTCGCCCAACTCGAAAAACCACCAAATCGAGTCCGATTCAAAGGGGATTTGGGGGCAAAGTCACCAGCCAAAGAGGCACAAGAACCTCATACGTGACACCCACCAAAAACCCCAAGAAATCGTTCTCAAAACACCGCCAAAAAGAGCTCCGAAAATCAACATCAAAGAGACGGGAAAACCACCATGAGGAACCACGCCGAACCTTCTATACATGCCATGAATGGTTCGTACAAGGTCTAGTTTGCCACCCAAACATCCATCCCTCTCTCTAGATCTCACATGAAGCTCTCAAACTAGCCTTCTAAAAACCTAGGGAAAATAGAGAACGAAAATGGAAAAACGAAATGAGCTAGGGTTCCAAGAGTTGGCTCGCCAACCTCTCACCTCTTGGGTTATATAGGCGGCAACCGAATGTCTAAAATGCCCCTCTCTACTAACTAGGGATACATGCCCCTCAAGGGCGGATTTGGAATTCTTGATGTCTTCACCATCGGACGGATGCCGGCGACCGCACCGCGCGTAGCCTTGACGCACGCCTTGCGATCCCGACGCGTGTCCTCCGCTTCGAAGCTTCTCGGCGCCGGCGGCCGGGCGGTCGGACCGCCCCCCACGGGCGGTTAGACCGGCCCGGTGGATTCGACCGGCCCCGGGCGGTCCGGCCGCCCCTCCGGGCGGTTGAGCCGGCCCGGGTGGCCGCACCTCCTCGTCGAGTCTTCGGCCTCGGTTTTGTGGCTCAACCGAGTAACCCGGTGGTTTTACGGTGAACCACCGCAAACCCCCGCGAACTCGGTGTAGCCTCCGCCAATCTCCACTCATGACTCGGCTCCCACGTAGTCCCGGCTCGACCTTGGTTTTGAGGCTCTACCAAGAAACCGTCCACGACTTCATCTTCTTGTTCATGCCACCATGCGGCCCGCACTTGACCCCGCCGGTCACCGGGTCCCTCGAACGCGGCCTACTTGTCTTCTCCACACACGGAGGCCTCACCCGCAACGACCTTTCGCGCTTGTTCTTCACCCGCACCAACACGAGTCAAGCCGCAACCTCGCACCCGCAATACTTAGCCAAGAATCGGTCCACACAACGTTGTCAATCACTCATCACACAAGGAAGCGACCATCCATCGGTCCTCGAACCACACATGGTCCTCACATTTGTGCACCAAGCTAAGTACACCAAGGACATTTTGCAGAAGTTCAAGATGGAGGATTCCAAGGCTATGACGACGCCGATGAGTACGACTACAGCTCTTGATGCAGACGAGGAAGGTGAACATGTGGACCAGAAGGAGTACCGAAGCATGATCGGGTCACTCCTCTACTTGACGGCGATGAGGCCGGACATCCAGTTCTCGGTATGTCTGTGCGCTCGTTTTCAAGCGTCTCTGAGGACTTCGCATCGGCAAGCTGTGAAGTGGATTTTCAGGTACCTGTGTCACACTCCCGACTTCGACCTTTGGTACTCCGCGTCCTCTTCTTTGGCGCTTCATAGTTTTTCAGACGTGGATTTTGCCGGGTGTCGGTTGGATAGGAAGTCCACTTCTGGGACTTGTCAGTTTTGGGTTCTTCTTTGGTGTCTTGGTCTTCCCGCAAACTGTCGAGTGTTGCTCAATCCACTACCGAGGCCGAGTACGTTGCCGCTGCTAGTTGTTGCTCTCAGCTCCTTTGGATTTCATACACCATGAGTGACTTTGGTGAGGAGTATACCTATGTCCCACTTCAATGTGATAGCACCAGTGCCATAAGCGTTGCAAAGAACCCAGTGCTCCATTCCAAAACCAAGCACATAGAAGTGAGGTATCATTTTCTGAGAGACAACGTAGAGAAAGGAAGATAGCTTTGATCCATGTACCCACACATGACCAACTAGCCGATATTTTCACCAAACCCCTAGATCAAGCAACTTTCACTCGTTTGCGGGGGGAGCTTGGTGTGTGTTTGATTTCTTGAGTTGGGTGTCTGGGAGCTCCTTTGTAGCATATGTATAGTTTCCTTTGTGCATTTCTTGCATTTGGCATGGCATATGTAACATGATGTATAGGCATCCTTGTATCTTAGATTGCATGCATTTTGTATCATATGCATTGGATAGGAAAAGCTTCTCCTATATACATTGTTCACCATGGAATGCTATTCATGTCTTTGTGAGCTTGTTTGGTATGCTATGGTTAGTTTGGCTTAGCTCTTGATGATCTTGATGAATAATCCATGGTTGATGGCTATGTTTTCCAAAAATGTCACATATATGCTCTCTCATGTGTAAATGCCTTTCTATGATCTTGACATGTTTTAGTGGCTTGGCTATGCTTAATTTGTGATTGGATAGCTAGTTTATTGCTCATATGGGGCCAAAGGCTCATTTGCCATCACGAATGTTTAGCCCTCTTGCTTTATCTTGTGGAGGGGCCTAAGTTCCTTTTTGTCGCAAAGACATTTCATGTACCAATTATGAATCTGAAAATGAAATGTAAAATTGCTTGGAAAATGTGCTCCCATGTCATAGGTGCTGAATTTAATTTGCTTTGGGTACTAAACCATTGCATGATGCCTACCAATGAGAAGTCTCATACATAGAAGTAGGCACATGGCTCGGTGGCCTTGACATGACATGAGGTGCTTGTGGGTGTTTGTGATGGTCTTATGATTAGAATGGCTGTCCTAGTATGAAGTTTGTGTGGCTTTGCCATTTTGATATGCTTTGATCATGTTTAGGTCTTTGCTCATGAGAGGCAAGTTTTTCACAAAATTGCCCAAATCCATCTTAGCTTCGTCCAATGGTTGTGAAACTTGATAATCATGTAGTTGAGGTCGATACGAAGCTATAGAGTATCTAACTTGCTCATTTGGACATGTGTAGCATCCTTTGTTGAATTTTGTCTATTTGAGAAGCTCTAGGTTGAAAGTTTTGCATTTTTGGCTTGAATCATGCATTGCCAACAAGGGGGAGAAGTTTGAGCTTGAAATTGCTTGTTGGATGCATTTAGAAGGTTTTCAGGTGGTTTCGAGCCATTTCTGGGCTCTGGTGTGCACCGGTCTGACCGGTCGAGGTCACCGGTCTGACCGGTCAGAGTGCTGGTCCTGTGCACATGTTGGGCACTGGTCTGACCGGTGGTGGTGGCCGGTCTGACCGGTGTGAAGTTGAAGTTGTTGCGGCTGCCCCGTTTTCAAGTGGTTTGCATGCATTCGTCCGGGGGGAGGTGCATTGGTTCGGGGGGAGCTTGCATGTGTGCGGGGAAGGTTGTTTGTGGTTTTTCGAGCTTTGTTTCGGTGGTTTACGCTCTTTGCTTGAGCTTTGTTTTGTCTCGGATGTGTCGGTGTTGCCCTTGCCTAAGGGGTCCGAGACTTGTCTTCTTCAAGTGATCTTGCTCTTTGCCTTTGTTTGGCTTTCGATCCCTTGTTGGAGTTTCTTTTTGTTCGTTTCTTTTCTTTTTCTTTTCTCTCCTGTTACTTTGTGTGGGTGTTGTCAATGCACTCATCAAGGGGGAGATTGAGGACCATGTGTGGTTCGAGGACCGGTGGATGGTCGCTCCCTTGTGTGATGAGTGATTGACAACGTTGTGTGGACTGATTCTTGGCTAAGTATTGCGGGTGCGAGGTTGCGGCTTGACCGGGTGTTGGTGCGGGTGAAGAACGAGGGCGCGAAAGGTCGTCGCCGGTGAGGCCTCCGGGGTGTGGAGAAGACAAGTAGGCTTCGTTCGAGGGACCCGGTGGCCAGCGGGGTCAAGTGCGGGCCGCATGGTGGCATGAACAGCAAGATGAAGTCATGGATGGTTTCTTGGTTGAGCCTGAAAACCAAGGTCAAGCCGGGACTACGTGGGAGCCGAGTCATGAGTGGCGATTGGTGGAGGCTACACCGAGTTCGCGGGGTTTCCGGTGGTTCACCAGAAAACCACTGGGTTCCTTGGTTGATCCACAAAGCCAAGACCGAAGAACCAAAGACGGTCTTTGCGGCGGTGCGGACCGATCCCCGGCCGGTGGGTCTGACCGGTCTGACCGGTGGGTACCGGTCTGACCGGTGAGGAGCACCAGTCTGACCGGTGTACGACAACGCAGTCCGGAATCTTCGAAGCGGAGGACACGCGTCGGGATCGCAAGGCTTGTGTCGAGGCTAAGCGGGTTGCGGTCGCAGGGCATCCGTCCGATGGAGAAAGCTTGAAGACTTCCAAAACCGCCCTTGAGGGGCTTGTATTCCTAGTTGTTAGGAAAGGGTATTTTAGACTTTCGGTTGCCTCCATATAACCCATGAGGTGAGAGGATGGAAGCCAAGCTCTTGGAACCAGTTCATTTTGCTTTCCTATTTTCCCTTCCTATTTTCTTAGGATTTCTATAGGACTAGCTTGAGAGCTTCATGGTGAGATCTTGTGAGTGGGTTGGATGATCAGGCGGCAAGCTAGACCTTGTACGAACCTTTGTGGTATGTATAAATGATTCGGCGTGGTTCCTCAAGGCCTTGTTGTGTTGTTTCCGGTTGTTCTTGGTGGTGATTTTCGGAGCCCTCTCTTGGTGTTTTTCTTGGGGTGTTTTCGGGACCTTGCTCTTGGGGATTTGATGGGGGAAATTTGTGGGAACCCTTCGTGGTTCTTTGGGCTGTGATTCCCCTCCCAAATCTGTGAGTAAAGGGGCTCGATTTTGGGGTTTTCCGTGTTCTAGGGTTAGAGGTGCTTTTTGCGGGATTTCTTCGATTCCTCTTGTTTGGACAAGTTTTGGTGGGGTTAAACTTGGCTATGGACTCCTCATGAGATGTTCCTATTGTCCCCAAAGTCTTGTCCAAGCCTGTGGAGCGATTCGGGAGATCAAGGCTTGGATTTGGAGAAGTTGACCGCGGGTCTTTGTTCATCCCGAGCTGCCCGGTGCTACACCGGTCTGACCGGTGCTCTTCACCGGTCTGACCGGTGCAACCCTTGGTGGGTTTTTGCTCGGGTGAACGTCTGGGTGAGTTTGTTGTTGTCTTGTGTTGGGGCTGTTTCGAGTTTGGGTCAGTTTGGAGGTCGGTAGGCCTGTTTGGTGATTTGGGGGCTTTCAGGCTTAGACCGATCTGACCGGTGTGTCTCACCGGCCTGACCGGTGTGAAGCCTTTCTGTGGAAGTCGTCAACTCTCACCAGCAAGGACCGGTCTAACCGGTGTTGGTTAGTGGACTCGAGGTTTGGTGTTCCGCTGCGTTCTCGGGTCGGAAGGTTGTGTGTTGGTTCCTAGGTTTAGTAGCACTCCAGTGGCTACGTGGACTTGGCCAATTTGGGTAGTGAGTCGGAGAAGTGTGTTGGAAGCCGTATTCATCTTGTTGGAGTTTTCATCTCCTTCAAGAAGAATTTTTATCGGCTCCCATTCACTCCCCCCTCTCTCTGGTTCGCCGTATCTGTCAGACCAGGTCATGCACCATGTGATCAGACTAAAGACACCGAAGGAAATCTGGGACAAGCTGGAAACTCAATTCATGTCGAAGACTGTGACGACCAAGCTGTATCTGAAGCAGAAGTTATATGGGCTGAAGATGCAAGAGGGGTCAGATCTAGCTGGGCACATCAATGTTTTCAGTCAGATGGTCACAGACCTGGAGCAACTGGGTGTGAAGATTGAAACTGAAGACAAGGCGATTATTCTTCTGTGTTCACGTACGGCAAGGAAAGCATCAAAGTTGACGATATTACTGCAGCGTTATTGGCTCGAGAACTGAGGATAAAGAACGGTGCAGTTGATGGTCCTCTAGGTGATGCGTTGCTGGTCAGAGGTGAGCAAAGAAGGAGAAGGTGAAGGAAAAGAAGAAGAAGAAGAAGAAAGTGTGGTGCTATGATTGCTGTGAGTTAGGACATGTGAGGAGAGATTGTCCGGAAAGGTATAAGAAGGCAAGTGCTAATGTTGCAATGTCTAAGAGTGACTCGGACAGCGATGGTGATGTTCTCTCAGTATCCGACAGCGTGCACTCAACTGAAGCGTGGATGTTAGATTCAGCTAGCTCTTTTCATGCAACACACAAGGAGTGGTTCACTTCATACAAGTCTGGCGATTTTGGCTTAGCCTATTTGGGTGATGACACGGGTTACCGTGCTATCAGAGTAGGTGACATCAAGACGCGAGGTGGAGTTGAACATGTGCTTCGGGGTGTTAGGCATGTACTAGGGCTGCGTAGGAATCTAATTTCTCTTGGAGCTCTACGTGGTGATGGTATGCTATTTCGGGCTGAGCCGGATTTGAAGACCATAAAGATCATGAAGGGAGACGAGAATGTGATGATGGGAGAGAGGACAGTGTCGCATCTGTACAAGCTGCAAGGGTGCACAGTTGCAGGTGGAGTCATGGCAGATGGAGTTGCAGGGGTAGCAGTGTTTTCTGAAGGCGGCGGGTTTGAGGTAAGGTCAGACTCGTCGGGTGGCTCGCCTTGTACTACAAAATCAAAACCCAAGTCCGGTGTACATGGAGGTTCGCACATGATGGCTTCAAGATGGTTAATATTCGCCAAGGTGGAGTTTGTTGGAATTGTGTCGAATATTGTGTACTAGTTGTTACATTTGGACTTGGAGTTGTATTAGCGGTAGGGTGTAGAGTACGTGTCGGACTCTTGTAACCTAGGCTCCTCATAAATATGAGAGGAGGACCGCTGTTGTAACCATGACGACATAGCGACAGGCTCGCAGGGGAAGGCGGCGTATTGCCGGGATCCGGAGCGGCCGGTGTTGCGATTTGGGGAGGTGTGCCCGTAGTCATGCCCCGGGGATGTAGGCTTCGGCTGAACCTCGTTACCAAATATCGTGTCTCCGGTGTCGTCTGTGATTCTCGCATACATTGTCTCAGTAGATTAGTTATTGCTTCCGCGCGCTATTATTCTAACACAGAATACTAAAAGTAGATGAAATCAAAAACTAATTACACGATTGTGATGGCCTTTGCGACACGAATCTTTTGAGTCTAGTTAGGTCATGGTAGGACAATATTAAAAAAACCGAAATTTACCTTTTGCTACAATGCGTTAGAAAGACAATTTTTTTCCGACATCTGAACCAGACCCAGCTTGAGGGCAGTGGAGATCCGGGCGGTGGTGGTGGAAGCCGGGAGAGGACGAAGCGTGGGGCTCCATCCTCGCGAGCGAAGTGGTGGCTCGAATTGAGCTATCCCTCACGCGGGTTCGCCGGCGGCGGCGGAGGATACAGCCCTGGCTGCGTGTGCGGGTACAGGTTGTGCACTGAAAAGGAAAAGAAAAACATCTCGGGGAGTTTGTTACCTTGCCGCGTGGGCGCGGATGCGTCTCTGTTTGCGTTTGAGCACCAGCCGACCCTCTCCGTACAGCGGCACGACTGATTCGTGAGCCTGCATGTAGCAGGAGGCTGCTGCTGCAGGGATCAGGCTACCTGACTCCCTCTGGGAGATGCTTTTTGACCGTCCGTGACGGGCCGTTGCGCTCGGCGACAGAGGAATCAGAACTGGACGCGGGGTTTACGGAGGAGGATGAATGCTATGGAGGAAATGGCTGAGTTGATCATGCTCGGGAGAAGTTCGTCTGTTCATCTGGTACAGGCGCCGGACTCCATCCGGTGGAGATGGACAGAATGTGGCACTTTCAAGGATCGTTTTGCACTTTCAATACCCAAGCAAGTTGGAGAGCTCATGCAGAAGGGGAACATCAACTTTTCGCATGGTTGTTGGTGCAATGCAAAATTCTTATGGTCCTTTTTTTTCTCGGTAAATTCTTATGGTCTTTTACAATGCACAATACTACCTTATATTACTGTTTGAAAACGACTCGTATGTAATAAAAAAAGACCTATTTTGAAGGATCTGGCGGTCGAAATTAATCTTATACTAGTAATTTTTAGCAGTAGTATGGGTAGTATTCGTAGGTAGTATGG
Source organism: Cenchrus americanus (assembly GCA_947561735.1). Classification (NCBI taxonomy): domain Eukaryota; kingdom Viridiplantae; phylum Streptophyta; class Magnoliopsida; order Poales; family Poaceae; genus Cenchrus; species Cenchrus americanus. Next base: position 254,193,944 of record OX387241.1, read on the forward strand.
GCAGTATAGGGATATCATTGGAACTATGAAAAATAATATTGTTGTAAATTGTAATATATGAAATCAAACATACGAAATTTTTATGTGACCTTCTCATGCTATGGTTAACATATTTCGAGCGAATTATCATTTTATATTTTGAACAATACCATATTACCATAGAAAAAATAGTTATACTATCATACTATCGTTGGGTAGTATTGTGCACCGTAAAAATTCTCTGATTCATTACGGATGACAGGCTATTGCAACAGAACTGGCCTAGGGATGGCAATGGGTCGGGTCGGGTGCGGGTGGAGCAAAACCCACCCATTATGACACCCATCACATTTAGCTACACTCACTCATTATCAGACCAATGGGTGAAATTTCACACCTGCACCCACACCTGTTGGGTGTCGGGCACCCAATGGGTCCATTACAATATATGATATATATAAATGTGATGACATTATATCAAGCAATCTAATAGGATAAAATCATGAAAGTCACAAATAGATTGTTCTAACAAGCCAAATTCCAACTTATAGTCATATCATGTCACATAAATGTTCATAACTCCAGCAAAAAAGTAAATTAGACACCATACTCGATACATCACATAAGCAAATATAGAATAAAGACTTAAACCTTATCTTAAGATTGAAAACACCAAACATAAATTACAACATCAATCATCATAAATCTATCAAATAGGTTTAGTACCTATAAAATTATAAATATAAATAATTATTTCGGGCCCATAGGTCACCCGCGGGTTAAATTATACACATGCACCCACACTCACTAAATACGGGTCGGGTCGGGGTGTAGACCCATGTGTGAAATTCCGCACCCGCGCCCACACCCCTTGGGTGTGAAACCCGTGGGCACCTGCACCCATGGGTCCGACTGCCATCCCCAAACTTGCCATGTGACCCGGTCTGGGTTTTATACTTTTATGTGATCAAGAGCAGGAACGACTGCTCATCTTTGCCTCTCGTATGTATTTGCCGGGAAAGTGTGGATGTTGACTGCTCATTGGAGTGATGGTCTGATCTTGGTGCCAGCACAGGATCTTTCGATGGAACAGTGGTGGAACAGTTCAACATTTGCGCATCCATGGAAGGAAAGAAGACGAGTGGAGCCGTTCTCATGTACACAGTTTGGAATTTATGGACTGAACGGAATCGATGGGTTTTTCAAGGACTTTCAGAGCCACCAGCAAGGGTCTTTGCTTTGATCAAAGAGGAGATGAAACTTTGAAAAAAAAGCCTGTGGGGGAGTGGATCCAATTTTAGTTTTGTATTGTCGGACCTTTTTACCTTTGAGTTGAGTTTCTTTGGCTATTTATGTAATCCCAACATTGTAAATGTTTTGTCAGGGTTTGTTACCGCCGGCAAGTAAATTTGTACGATTCATGTGACTAATCCGGATGGTGACATAAGAGACACTAGGGTTTATACTGGTTCAAGCTCACAACACCCTACGTCCAGTTCGGAGCAGTGCTCTTTATGCCTAATGTTTGTAGTAGGGGTTACAAACTTTGTTGAGAGAGGGCTGTGGCGCCCAAGTCCCTACGGTGAGCATGTGTGCTTAATGGAACCAATGTCGCCCTTCTCTTCAATGTTATCATCGTCATCTCTTCTTTCTTGTTCTCATCATCCTCTTGTTGTCTCTTCTTCGTGGATGTTCCCCTCTTTTCAGAAGAGAACATATATTGAAATATAGATCAATTGAAAAGCTTATGAAATTACCTTTCCAACTTGTGGTCATTCACCGAAAAAGAATTCAAACAAGTGAATTATGTTTGCTTTACTTCAGCGTTACATGTTGTCCAGAACAGATTTCAGGACGTTTGGCGTTTGTTGATTTGGCTATAACCGTTTGTAGGAACCTCCGATTGCCTTTATTCTTGATTCATTGGAATCGTAACTTCATGAGGCATCTAAATATCCAAGAGTATTCATTGTTTTCCCTTCGAGACCGTGCAGAATTTTGATGACATCAGTGGCTTCTTGTGCATTGATTCGGAGATGTTGGTGATCTTGATCTTTTTATCTTTGAGTGTCATGTTGCACTTCCGTGTTGCAGGTTCAGGGCCTCGACCATGCTTAGCATTTCACTAGGCATGGAAGAAGAATATAAAGCATTTTTATCTTATCCATTCTTCAATTTCCTTATCATGAGAGTTTTAATCTTGCCCGCAAAACATTTTAAGCACACATTCTACCCCAAGGTGACGGTTGGGAGTAGATAAAATTGCCAATAATCTAACAATATTTCTTAAGACTCTTAACTTGTGGCATAATTAGTCTAATGTGAATAAAAATAAAAACCTAAAGAGTGTACGTGGGTGCAAAGTGTGTATGCACATGAGAGGGAAGCATATAAATAAAGACAATGCTTACACCTAGTTCTAAACACCATGTTTACAACTAGGATGCCCAATTTATCCATAGACATAAAGATTTATTTATCTAAGGTTAACTCTTATAGCACAAAAAAAATCTCTATGCAAAGTTTTTAAACCAACCAATGCAACATGAAAATGACATGAATAACTGGCAAGGTATATTGAACTAAATGATGACGGTCCACAATCATATTTAAACACCACATTTACACAAGATTACAAAAGAAAAACACCTAGCTAGAGCATTGACAAGGATATGAAAGCATACATCATTAATTATATAAAACAACCAAGCCAACTATATGCAAACATGACTATGCAAAGAAACAAACATCACATCGATGACAAAATGCAATGCATGCAAATAAAATTAAATATGAACATGAATATGGTTGTGGTCTAAAATAAAATAAAATTTAGTTTAATTAGCCGCAAGTTAATCATCATAGAATGATGTCATTTATTCTCTCTAAAATAAGAAATGGAAACACAAGGAAAGAGGTTGCCTCCAAAAAGCACTTCATTTAAAGTCATAGAGCTCAACTTTCTCACATATCTTTTCATTGTTGCAACGCCATGGTCCTTCATACAAGAAGTAAAGGTTCCTAAGTAGCTTTAATTCACTTATCATGTTGTACTTGTGTTGATGGTGTATTTTGGTACACCAAACATGTTCATTACACTTTGGTTTGGATTTAATTATGGAACTAACCCGCCACTAGGCACACTAATCATAGAACAAGTTCATCTATGTGCATGCATTTGGGAGTATTGTGTTTATGTAGGAAAACATGGACATAAAGGATGGATTCGCAACAATTTCAAAGGAGCATTTATGGAGTCTTGTTCGTGTTCATGAGCTTGATGAAATCACTTCCAATGGTAGAAAGGACCGAAGTGCTACGTAGGAACACCCCCGGGGATTGAAGCATAAAAGGCCGAACTTCATGCACAGAGAACCTCCATCTTGGACGCGAGGATGACATCGTCAAAATCATGCAAGTGGAAGGGGCAAAGTGCATAATCACCTAAGGACCCACGGGAGCGAAGGGGCGACCGAACCGGGCCGAAATGGGCCTGGGCCGGTCGGCCCATGCCGGCCGGCCCAGCCCACTTCCGGCATCGGTTCAGCCCCCCTTTCCTTGCACCCGAAGGATCTTCAACCCTAAAACCCTGGAGGCACCGCCATACGCAGAAGGGAGAACCATTCGCACCAGGAGGGCATCCACAAGCTAGAGAGAGAGGGAGATCAACCATCTCGAAGGAAGCACCCACAAGTGGAGAAGGAAAACACCGTCGGAAGGGTGACCATGATCAACGGTGCTATGTGTAGCACCTTGATGGGGTAATCTCCTTATTCATCCATGGGTTGTAATCGATCTTGAGATGTAATCATACTTTGTTGGATTATCTATCCATCATCTTGTGCTGAATATACTTTATTGCTTAAGGTTAGCTACCATGCCGTAAAGGGAGTAGAGCTCAATGCTTCCTTGGATCCATTCAATACGCCGTGTCCATCATAGGTCTAGTCACGATTACCTTCGCGTAGTGAGAGTACGAGAGGAGGGAAAGGGCAAAATCGTGGTCACAACCCCCGATAGATTAGAATGGTTTTCTTGTTTAAAGCGATTGCATGTTCAAGTATCGTAGACCCATGGACGAGTGTATTTTATCTTGATTGCTTAATCATTCTCTCTAGTGTAGTTTAGTTGTTTTCTATTTTAATCATAGTTAGGGTTTGAGTAGCTAGTGAGTAGAGGTAGATCAAACGCTTGTAATCCCCTTGCTCCGCGGATTGACAAGAACCTTGGGAATCCCGTGGCGAAAAAGGTGTAGGTCCATACGCTTGCGGATCGTAGAGGGATACATCTTTTATACGTCAACAACTTGACCATTTGTAGAAGACTTGCCCAAGCTATCTATCATCGCTTTCTCCTTCTCAGTGTTGTCTCCACTCCATGAATTTTTCTTTAATGTTCAGAAGAGAAGGTGTACCCAAACTTTACTCCATTTCACAGTGCACAAAATTGCCTTTCCAAAAAGTTGTTCTTATTTACCCAAATGGACTCCAAACAAGAGAGTTACACTCATTTTACTCCGGCGATGCAATCTGTCCCGAAATTTCAGAATGCACAACGCTCAATGTTTTCGCTATAACTCCTTGCATGGGACTTCAAACTCGTTGGTTCTTGATGCGTTGGAATGGAAACTTGATGAAGCTTCTGAATATCCTATTTTCTTCATTTGTGCACCTCTGAAAAAGTGCACAAAATTGATGAAGACAACAACATCTATTGCAGGATTTGGAGAGGTCGATGATTTATCTTGTAACTCTTTTGGCATGACTTCTCCTCACATCATTCAAACCATTGTATTCCTGCATGGTTAGTGAAAATCAGACCTTCTCCCAACATGTGCTTCTTTATATTCATTGGCTTGACCAAGCGCAAAGTATGATCGAGATTTACAAAACTTATTGTAAACATATGAATCCATAATTAACACCACATGCAAATTGTAGCAACAAGTCAATGTGTAATTAAGAGAAACATATGTTTCATACGTAGCACTTATATAATATTTAAGCAAAGGTTCTTTAGGCATAGAATCAATTGGTTCAAACACAAACATTGCCACATTATCAATCTCAAGAAATTCTAGCCTATCACCATGATACTCATTGGAGCAAGGCCTAAAATTTAAACTATCATTCATACTATTGGTTGAACATGAGCATTTGAATATATCCTCAACAATACCAATAATATCTCGAGATTTCAAAGTGTGCCTTAGCCTTGAAGCTTTTTCAACAAGAGTGATTCTTGGTTGGTCTAGTGGGGTTGAAAGCGGGTCAATGTCAACAAGTGCAGTTGTCTTATCATCACCTTCTTATAATTTCTTCAATCCATTAGCAATGTATGCATTCATTTATTATTTGAAGTCTTAATTATCTCCCAAATCTTTGTCCTCAAAGACTTGTGCGTTGCTTTCTTTATCTTCCGTGTACCACATGCCATCAAGATTGCTTATCATTGATTCACTCTTTACTTCATTATTGATCACTTCCATGTCTTGATTTGCTAGTGTCTAAGCTTCAATAGCACACAAGCTATAACTTTTTGAAGAGAGACCTTCTAGGTGTGTTTGCCTTGTGCCATCTTTTCCCTCGTCTTCTAGCTTGAGTCTTACTTTCTTCCATTCATCCTTCGAGTCCCTAGTTCTTCTTTTTATTTTCCTCATCTCCTTAGCAATAAATTCTTGCCCATGATTGAATGGCAGCGATCAATCAATTTCTTTGAATGCGTCAAATTCTTATCCTTCAAGCATGCAATCAATACAAGCACACCAAATCTACCGGCTGAGCTCGAGGAAAAATAAATAAATGATGAGGGAGTAAATATTATTTAGGGGTATATGGTTGAGCGGGAAAATAAGTGAAGGGCCGAGGCAAGAGCTGGGATCAGTTGGGAAAAAATATGAACATGAAATGACGCGTTAAAGGTGTCATTGATTTTGAAAGATTAAGGACTTTAGTTGTAATTAGGTTTAAAGGAAAAGGGGCCTAAGTATAATATATAAATAGGGTGGGGGTTTAAATAAAATGGCCTAAGGGTCTGTATGTAAATGGTTTTGGGATGGTAGGGGTTGGTTTGAAGTGTGGTTTAATGGATAGGGTTTATTTGAAAGAAGGGAGAGAGAATAGAGAAGCGGGGCCGGTGGAAGGAAAAGAAAGAGGGACAGGGGGCTCTTGGCAAAACTGCAATCACCTTCCTCTGGAATAGAACAGAAGAGGGGGGAGGGGTTGACCAGGCGGCCGGCCGGTGGAGGGGCAGTGCTCGCCGGCGGTTCAGTGCACGGCGACGGCTGGGAGGTGGGGCAAAACGTAGAGGGGGCGAGGGGATCTCAGCCTCGTGCTCACCTTGTGCTAGGGTTGCTTGTGGAGGCGGCTCCAAGGCGAGGAGTGGGCGGCGGCGGAGGCTAGCAGCGGCGGCGCAATTGGTGGCGGTGGTGGAGCAAGGGAGGGTTGAGGGAGCTCGGTGGTGAGGTGAGGGACGGCAAGGAGACCTGGGTGCTATTTTATAGGGGGATTAAGGCAGTTCGAGGGGAAAAATCTTCCCGGCGACCCGGCGGCGGCTCAGCAGGGAGGGGCCGCGGCGACCGTCCCTCCAGATGAGGTGACGGCTCGGGCAGAGACCAATTAGAGCGGCAGCGGTCGTCGGGTGGCAGCTGTTGGGTCCTATCGTGACCAGGTGCGCCATGATCTGAGGTGGAGGGGCGGCGTCGACCAGCAATGGTGGTGGCGCAGAGGTGACGACTCGCTGGGTGGAGTAATGGCGGCCCCGACGTCAAGTGGCAGTGAAGGGTCGCGTCGCGGGGTCGTGCGGTGCCGCGCGGGGCAGGGGCCGGCGTGGCGTGTTGAGGAGGATGGGGGCCAGGCGCGGTTGGCTTGAAGTAGACTGGAGCCGTCGAGTTCGTCATGTGATCTCGAGCGAGATCCCCTACCGGAGCGCCGGTGTCGGTGTTTTAGACCAGCAACCTACTAAGGGGAGTACCCGAAGTAGATGAATGTGGCCTCGCCGAGATCGGTAACTCGAAGGAAGAGACACGTGGCACACAATTTAGACGAGTTCGGGCCGCGAGGTGCGTAATACCCTACGTCTGTATCTTTGCGTAGCTACGGATTGATTGGACACGATTACAAGATGGTGTAATAGTGCGCCGTGGATTGGATGAGATGCTAGAGAAAGGTCCCTGCCTCGCCTTATATAGTACGGGAGGCAGGGTTACAAGTCGGAGTAGGGAGAGAGTACTAGTCGGGTACGTCTAGGAGTCTTCCATACAGTGCAGGACATGTACAGCTTCCTAACCGAGTACTTCTCCTCTGTAGTCCTTGTGCTCCACGCCATCGGGTGCCATGTAGCGCAAGCGGTAGTCCCGGGGGCCCACCGAGTAGTCGGTCCTGGTACTCACCGAGGTAGTGGGCCCAGGGAGGTCCATACGACAAGCCCCCGAGTACTTTGTAGTCGAGAAGGATAGCTTCAAGTAGTCTTGACGGCCTCAACGAGTAGTCCTCAAGCGTCCCCGAGTTCTACAAGTCAGAAGTCCTCAAGAGTAGTCGAAGCATCCCGAGGCTGGAATGTACTCCAGCTGATGTTTGAGCAATCTTGAAGTCTTCTCGAGTAGTCCCAAGCGTCCTCGAGTGCTGCCTTCGAAGGTCTTCAAAAAATGCCCGTCTTGTCTTGAAGCCAGAGTTGATATGGAGGTGCGATTGCAAAAATTACACTCCATATGGAGTAGCCCCCGAGACTTAGGTTGAGCCGCAGGCTCTGGCTGAGGGTCCATCTGAAGTCTCAGCAAGAAAATCCCGAAAAATCCGGAGAGAAAAAACCGAAGGCACGTGGCACGGAGCCCCCGAGCCTTGAGTCGAGTACTTCCTCTCGAATTGAAGGGTCATCTTGAAGAATGTGTCCTGAGATGCTCCTGAGTCTTGTCGCTTCCCAGGTAGTCGAGTAGAAGTAGCCGAGCCCCCGAGGTGAGGCGCGTCGACTAGTAGAATGCGAAGAGTCACGCGCGGCCGCTGAGTCAGCCGAGCGCGGACTTATCCATCTGGCCGTTGGAGGGCCGGTTTGACTTATAAATAGAAGCCAAAACCCTTAGGGTTTTTCACCCATCGCTGCTGTAGCCATTTCGAATCAATCTGAGGTAGATCCACTTCCAGCGCACGCCGCCGCCGCAGTAGATCCAAGCGCGCCGCCACCCAGAGCTTCCAGAGTAGCCCCCGAGCGGATGCACGTGAAGACCCCTTGCACTTGGAGAATGAAGCCTTCACCGTCCAAGTCTGCGAAGGTCGCCGGGAAGAAGAGAGGCCTTGACGAGGCCGCCGCGGCTGCCACTGGGGCAGCGCCGCCGATGTCTCCACCGCGGGCAGATCCAAGCCGCGAGTGGAAAAAGTCGAAGGTGAAGACCGAGGATCTATTGGCCCTTCTCAACAGCGGATTTATCCGGGAGAAGGAGGTGGATATGTGGAGGGCCGCCGCCGGAGATCCGTACCCAATGGAGAAGGCTGAAGACGAGATCCCGATGTTCTCGCGTTTCGTGGAGCGCGGACTCGCGCTTCCGGCTAGTGATTTCTTCAAGGGCCTCCTCGGGTACTACGGAGTTGAGTACCTCAATCTGAACCCTAACAGAATTTTCCATACCGCAGTCTTCGTCCATTTTTGTGAAGCATTCCTGGGGATCAAGCCGCACTGGATCCTGTTCCGGAAATTTTTCCGGGTGAAGCCGCAGCCAAGCGCCAGCAATCCTCGAGTAGTTGGAGGAGCTGGCATCCAGATGAGAGAGGACGCCGCTGAGCAGTACCTGGAGTACAAGCTCATTGACTCCAACGCCGATTGGAAGGCGAGGTGGTTCTACGTCACGAACCACCACCCTGGCCTGCCGAAGCCGAGTGGGAGGCAACCCAGGCACCGCGACTGGAGGAACACGGAGCCCACAATGCAGGAGGGGATCCATCTCTCCGAGCTGCTGGCATGCATCAAGGTGCTCAGAGAAGCTGGACTGAGGGCCGAGCACGTGGCCTTCAGTTTCATGAAGCGGAGGGTGCAGCCGCTGATGGCCCGCGACACCTTGGGCTTCGAGTACACCTGCGACGACGACACGTCACGGATGCCCGGAGGCAAGATGGACGACAACGACATCATCGAGAGGCTGACGCGGATCTTCAAGGACATGCCGCCGTACACGGCGTGCCCCGTCCAGGAGTACTCCGCCGCGCGCCCGCCAAAGGAGGTAAGTAGTCGTACCCCCTAGTCGAGTAGTCCTTGCTTGTGAGTAGTCGCGCTGATGTCTTGTGCCTTGCAGGATGACTTGAAAATGTTCGTCTCCGAGCCGCAGCCGCCCCCTCAGGGAATCGAGATCCCGAAGGAAGGGAAAGCCAAAGCCAAGGAGCGGCGAGAAGTCGGCGAAGGCGATGACACCGTCATCGTGAAGGACACATCTGACGACGACGAGGAGGAGGAGGAGACGTTGCAGGACCGCTTCCAACTGCGGTCGAGGTTTAGCCGTCCAGGATTGCCTCATGTACCTCTTGTGCAAGACCCGCCGGCTAGCCTGGAGGCTAGTCTGGCTGCGCCGCCACGGAAGCCGCGCAACCCCGCCCGCAAGCGGGTGGCGAAGAAGCTGAGGGTCTCAGAGACCACGCCTCAAGAGGTATGATGTCTTGACCTGTGTAGTCGAGTACCCGTCGTGCGAGTACACTTGTTGATGACTAGTCTTCCTTGTATGCAGGAGGTGCCGCCGACGGAGCCCGTCGAGGAGGGCGACGAGGGCGAGTGGGACACAGTGGGGGAGCCCGCTGGAAGTCGTAGACTAGCCCCCACTGTCGAAGAGCTCATAGCGCAGTTGGAGCGCCAGCCCCCTGCTCGTCAAGAGAGCATAGAACCCGCAGCCCCGCCGTCGAAGAGGTGGTGGCCGCAGGAGCACGGGAGGGCGTTGCGCCGGCCGGCCGTTCGTTGCGAGGAGGAGGCGGCGGCGAGGCGAGGCGCGGGGAGCAGACGTCCGCCGAGGGTGGACTGGTAGACATTGCCAGCATCCTCGGTGCCCCGGCCGTGACGATAGTCCGGTCCAGCCTGTAAGTACTGAACCTTCCCGAGTAGTACTTGGTTTAGTAGTTGATCTTGAATGACAACCAGCTTTGTGTACTTCTGCAGGAAATCAACAGACTTGTCCTGGGAGGGAGATGAGCCTTCCACAATGGTGGCGGAGGAAGAAGTCGCGCCGCCCGTCGGGGAGTCAACTCCTGCCCCCCAGGCAGAGTCCGAGGCGCCGGCTGCTGGGGCTGTGCTGCCCGAGGCCAGCGTGGTCGAGGGTAAGTGTTCTGTTGTGGCTGTAGTCTTCCCCATAGAGTAATCGTAGTTGCTGATGAACTTGACGTCTTCTTGTCAGGTGTCGAGGCCGAAGGGAGCGACATCCCTGCGGGGGTGCCCATGGAGAAGTCGACACCACAAGCGCGGAGGCCGCCGAAGGAGCCCCCGAGCCGATGGAGGAGGTCGCCGAGGAAGCCGCCGCGGCGACCGGAGGAGAGGAGGCCACCGTGCCACCAGAGGTTGCTCTGGAGGTGGCTATCCGCTCCCCGGAGATCCAGGACGCAGAGCCCATCCGCTCTGCGCCGATGACGGAAGCCGCTACGAGTAGTCGTGGCGGGGTGGAGCTGCTCGCGGACGATCTGGTCGACCCGGCAACGGTGGCCAGGCACCTGGAAGCGGTCCGCCAGGCTGAGCAGTGGATGAAGGTAAGTAGTCTTAACTTCTGAGTAGTCAATCCTCTGTTGTTGAGTACTCACTTGACTTGTGTTCCCTGTGCAGGACGTCGTGGAGAGGTCCCGCGAGAAGTCCAGCATGCTGCAGGGCTTTGGTGACGAGGTGCTCTGGGCTGAGGCACTGGAAGATCAGCTTGTGAAGTCGCGGAAGCACGCAGCCGCCATGCAGTCCAAGCTCGACGCCGCTTTTTCCAAGTATCACAATGACATCCAAGAGTTGCAGGCAAAGGGCGATGACTTGGTGCGGAAGAACAAGAGCCTCCGCAACAAGAACAAGGGTACGCCGCTGGACTTGTTGGGTAGTTGTTGGAGGTCGAGAGGTATTCTGACCCACTGCGCTTTGTTGTATTTGCAGAGCTTGAGGGCCAAGTGGAGCAGTTGAAGTCCTCGGAGACAAGTATGTTGACGGTTAATAATTGTATCAAAGTTCGTTTGTGACTCGCAAGCGTACAAGTCTCCCGTCGTAGTCAAGGGACCCTTCTTCCCTCGAGTGGTGAACCCAAGGTATCGAATCCGTGGAACAAATGTGTGAAGCAAGAGTTGATCTAGTAAAGCCAAGTAACTTCAATCTTTGGTAAAAGAGAAACTCTAATACATCTAGATAAGAACACAAAACAAAGATAAATCTAATCTACTAAAGACCGGAGAAAACAAAGTAAGATTGGGTAGATAAACCGATCTAGAGGGATCGGGGTAAGCCTTTTGTTGAAGTTCCAAGCAAGAGAAGAAGTAGCAAATCGAATCTTAATAGAAGCCTCTTTAAATCGTGGTTTCCCGTCCAAATCCGAAAACATCCGCCTTTCGAGACCCCCGTTCTGTCACAACGTATCCCTATTCATGCGGGGAGCTTAGGGTGAGTCAAAAGACAAGTCGAGATTCTTTCGGAAGATCCGGCGTGTACCTCTAGCCACCGCGGCTACAAGAACACCCTATGTAATCTATCTCGAGAATAGAATTGAAATAAGCAAAGCCGATCGAAAAACGAAATCTTCGAGGAAACACTTGATCGCTAGGAAAAGATTCAACTTGATAATTCAACTATGACAATGATACATACACAAGATCACCACCGGGATCCTTCCTTGATCTTGCTTCTAGCTCGGGAACTCCGACGTGGTCTTCCGTGCAAGGTTCCCACGTCGGCTAGGGGAACCCTAGTCAACTAGCTCGACCCTCTCCTCTCCGAGATGGTGTCCCTCTCTTCTCTGCTTCTCGGCGGCCGAAGACGAAATCTTCTTTTTGTGGCTCTCGGTCAGGGGACTATAAATAGCCCGATTGGCGGCTAGGGCAAAGGAGAGCGTGTTTGGGCCCAAAATGGGCACGGGCCGACCGGACCGGGCCGGCCGGGCCCGGGCCCATTTAGGCCCGGCCCGTGGGCTCCTTTGCCCCACGTCGGTTCCCTTGCTTCCGGATGTTCCCCCCTTCGCATGTAGGTCCATGTCGTCGGTTTCTCTCCGAATTGGACTCAACTCCTTGTCTTGCAAGATTCGACACTTTTCGATCGGGTCCCCGGAGTCCGTCGTCTTCTCGGATCAAGTCCCCGGCTTCTTGGAGTTAAGTTTGCTTCATTGCATGACTTGTACGGGGCTCCAAGGTCTTGTCATGAGGTGCTTGATGAACTTATCCCGAAAGTCTTGCATTTAACACTAAAACCCGCATAAACATTAAACTCCAAAACCGACATGCACACGTGAACTTGTTATACCACGGGGGTTAGTACCAATGGATAAGGTATAAAACTCATGCCAACACCGAAGGTAAACTCATGGCTAGGTTGACGGATTTTCACCGTCAACATCTCCCCCATGCTTAAACCTTGCTCGTCCTCGAGTAAGCCTTCGATGGATATCATCATTGCCAAACAATGTTTAAACTTTGCATTTGATCACACATGAGAAAACATAATGCTCTCAAAATTTTAATTCATTAAAGTTCCATAATGTACTAGCCTTCATCTCTACGGAGGGTAGATTCTTATTAAGCTTATCCCACAAGTATTAACATGCTCACAAAGTTTTAAATGGATCTCAGAATTTTTGAAATAAAGAACGAGATAAAGAAAAGCTAAACCAAATTCACAAATTTAAATCATCTCGTATATTGCTCATGAACTCTCATCTCACTTGTCTCAAGCCTATATATTCTACTCCTTTCCCTCTCATATATATGTGGTAGGCTTTATATGGAGCTTTGGGAAAGTTTAGTCCTAACAAGATTTTATAAATGAGGTGTTGTCAAAACAAGACAAGCTTCTCATGGTCTTACCGAGACTCGTCAAAAAGGTCATTGGAAAATAATGTTAAATCAATGAGGGGAAAGAGAAAAATACACACACTTTTAGATGAGTGGACATGTGCAAATGGTAGAGAGTGATCCCGAGGCACAAAGGAAGTCCTCGTTATCGGATTGCACATGGTTGGAAAATGAGAATGGATCTTTTTAACTTGAAGCCTTGAATGCACTCTTAGAGAACCGGGGAGTTCGCTTTACGCACACATATATATTTTTTTTTCTTTCTCATATTTCTCATTCTTTTCTTTCTTTCTTTCTTTCTTTATTATATATATTTCTCATTCTTTTTCTTTCTTTCTTCACCTTGGAAGTCACGTACATCGCCGAATTTTTTTCTTTCATCATTTGTATATATATATATATTTTTTTTTAAATACTCCCTTTTGAACTCTAAAACTGCACCGTACCTACCTCCTCCCCCATGCTTAGACGTTGCTCGTCCTCGAGCAAAGAGGCGAAAAATAAGGTAGGTACCCTAGATATTTTTCCTTGGAGAGATACTTGAAATCTTCAATGTTGGCACCGTCTTGCGATCTTCCTTGAATTGATGATCCATTCTCAACGATAGGTTGTGGTCAAGGAGGTAATCACAAAAGATGATATTTGGTTTAAGGGTGGATATCCGGCGAAGTTTGTGAGATCACCGATGCGGGGATACACAATGCACGGATAAAAGGCTAGCAAAAAGATAGATACGCAAAAACGGAATGACCGGCTTCTTAGTCTCGGGCCGGAGAAATCATGGCCTGCAATAACTCACTCAAAAATAAATCTTGTACACTAAGGTTTATGCACTCAAATATATATAAGGCTTTGGATAGGTTGAGCAACACACAAGTGATATTTGTGACAAGGTTAGCAATATTTTTGAGCATAAAAGACATCTTTAATCTATTCATAACTTGAGAGCCCATAAAACACTATGGGTCTTTATTTTAATCATAACCTCCGCTGAAAATTAAGCTAGTATTTAAATAAATTCAGATCTGTATTTTTAAGAGAGCACTAGCTTAAACATGCATAAATCAATTACAAAGATGAATAAAGCTGCAATTATAATCATATATCATCATGGCACGAATTTTGTAACTTTTCCAATGATATAATCAAGGTGGTGTCTTTATTAATGGTGACATCAAGTTGAAATACAAACTGAAAATAAACAAACATGCTTGCTGAAATTTAAATAAAAACAGAAAATACTACGCAAACACACATAAGCAAAAGCTGAAATTTACGAGAGAAAAAGAAAAGAAAAGAAAACTAAAGTTCCTAAATCTTCTAGTCCTCCGCCGGTGGTTGATGTTGATGATCTTGATAATAATACCCTTGCTCATAATATGGTTGGACACTTCCTCGACGAATTGATTTGGCTCCACAAGGTGAAGGCGTCCAAGTTCAAAGGCAATATTTGCGTTGCCTTCACCAAGTTGAGCTGCGTTAGCTTGGATGGCTGCGATGTTTTGAGCGTTACTTGCAGCAAACCCTCCAATAATGGCCATGCTTTGTTGTGGTTGGGGATGATGAGCGTAGGACTCCGCGAAGTTAGCGTTGGGCACAACATAATTTTGTGGGGGTACCGGTGCACCACCCCCCCATGCTTGCTCTTGTGGCCCTCCGTAATAACTTGGCGGAGGAGGGACCCCGCCGAATGGTTGCACATTGGGTTGTGCTCCACTCGCTTGTGCGGAGGATGTTCCCTACTCTACGATTCTTCCTCTCTTGTTCTTCCTTGCGGGGACAAGTAGTCCCTCTTCCAACCAATCTTCTCTCCCTTCATTGAAAAGCCTAAGCCTCTCGTTGGGAAGAGGTAGGTTCACAATGGCCAACCGATAACCTCCTCTCTCATCTCTAATGTACTTGCCTTGCAAATACTCAATGCCGAGAGAGGTACCACGCAAAAGGTGGTCGGGGTTTCTTGCGATCCCCGGCCGCAAGGAAAAGGCCAACATGGAGAGGTAACACCCCGAACCAATATTACCCGCCCCCGATGTTGCTTCACAACACCAACGGTTGATCATGAGGTAAGAGGGGTCTATTGGCCGCCCGGCAATTAAAGCCGAGTATAGCCAATTCAACTCCGTGTCGGTCACCTTTGTCTCCTTCATCCTCCCCAATACCCTCTTGCACATCCAAGAGTGAAATATTCGGATAATGGGGTTGCGGATGCAATTGCGTTGTTGATGGGCTTCTCCGGAGATCATATTCCAAAATCCCGTTAACATGCGGGTGGCACGTCAACTTTTTCGGAGCTCCCTTGTGGAATCCAAGTAGCTCCCTAACGTGCTCGTAGGGAACCACTTGTTGGACTCCCTCCAAACGGAATGACAAGCTTTGCACCCCATCATCATCAACGATGGGTGCAATAGTCATCAAAATTTCCAAGGCGAACCCCAAATGGGTGTCCACCGATACTCCGTTGGAGAACCGCACCCATCCAAGGTGCCCCAACATATAGTATATGTCGGTGCCAAAACCCAAGGTGTAGAGTGCTTGGTCGTCGAACTCGACGTTGGGCACAAGCCTCTTCTCAAGATTAGAGAGCCTCTCCTCCTCCTCCGCCGACAAGATGATGAAGCCGTACGAAGAGTATGTCGGGGTGTAAGGAGGTGGCGCGGTTGAGCGAGTCGATCGTCGTGGTGGCGCGGGCTGCTCCTCCGTGTGCCCATGAGGTTCGGTAAACCACATGGAAGTGCTTCTTGCAGCCCTCACACCACCAAGGAGGAGAGCATCGTTCCTCCTCGGTGGTGCCGTATCCGTCTCCATGCTCCGGGAGACTCGGAAACCGAGTGCCTCCTCGAAGACGTGGTTGATGACGGCTTGGACGACGACGAACTCTTCTTCTTGGAGAAGAGACTTGTGGTCTTCTTCCACATGGTTGCTGCACTCTTTTCTTCAACTAAAACTCCGGGTTGCAACCGGTAACTAGGCACTTAAACTCTTTGCTTCGGATGTGGACTTTGAGTGGATTAAGGATGTGGATTTTTTCTTGAGCTATCAAGCTTGGGAAGGTTGGCTATGTCTACGGAGGTTTTGAGCACACAACTTGAACACACAAACAAAGGAAGGAGAGGGAAGCTTGCTGCAGAAAACGGGAGCCGGGGGCTCCTTAAGTAGGTGAGGCCGGCCTCGGTGCTCCTCCCCGCCGCGTCTTTCTCCCAGCACGATCATTTCGCCTCTGCAACTTTCCTGCCCGCGTGCTCCACGAGTTGCACCGCCCACACGCTCTCGTCCACTATTGGTCCTTCCAGTTGATGCTTCATGTTTTGGGTCATGTCCATGCTCCCTAGCTCCACTTGCTTCACATGCCACCATGAAAATCCTGCAAAGTTGATGCTTGCTGCCCACCATGCTTGTCCTTTGCATGTGGAATTGGTGAAAGTTGATAAAAGGGAATCCAATGGTGCATGCATGATTAATTCAAACTAGATTGCCTCCATTTAGGTGTGTTTAAGGTTAAGCACTCCTCTAATTCGAAATTTAAAATATTTTTCAGAGCCATGCAAGAGCTCAAACATAATTTTAGAGAAGTTTTTAAACCATTAAAAACAAATGTAAGTCGAAAATATTTTTCGACTACGTCGGTTTCGGTCTTACCGGTATAGTTTGCTTTCATCGGTTGAGAGCGAACGTTTTGCCGGCTTGATCATGGGGGCATAGGTTTATGTTCTAATTTTGGCTAAATAAGAAAGATTTTGAATAAAACAAAATTAGAATAGGCTTAGAAAAATTCTAATCCTAGAGAAACCAAGGATAAAGATTTTTAAAACCAACCAAAAGCTTTGATTTCTAGGTTCACGCGAGTCCTACCACGTGCTGAATTTTATTAACACTTAAACATAAATCGTGGCTCTACTCGTGTGGTTTTAGCATGAAAAATAAGTCAACCTCAGCACCATAATGAGGGTGAAAAGGTTGAGTTGAGGTTCTGAAATTATTTGGTTGAGGTTTCTCGAAAAGAAAAGAATCAAATAAGCACATAGGAGGGTTCATGCAAAGGGTTTATGATAAATCAAACATTCAATCAAGAATTATGTCTCTAATATTGTTCAACCACTTCTAAGTCTAATGTCTTTGCGTAGTAAAACTCAAAAACAAAATTATTAAAAATACTCGAAAAACCTGGAATCGGGTTGTCCTCCGGGTAGCGCTTATTCTTGACTCGACGAAACGGGTTGCCTCCCGCCTAGCGCTTCGTTTATAGTCTATAGCTAGACTTCTTCACTTGATTACTCCGGATCAACGCTCTTTGCGGGCGTTGCAATCTTGGGTACCCACTTCCGCACCATCTTGGGTGCGGGCTTGTCTTCCGGCTTAGTTGGCTTAGTCATTTTTTTGGTCTTCACAGGCGGCTTCTCTTCATTTGTCTTGACGGATGCAACACCTTCTTTGATTTTCGTTACGTTCATTTTTTTCGGCTCCTTCTTCTTTTTCAGCCCCTCCGTTTGTTTTGGTTCTCCCTTCACTCCAATCATGTTGCATGCCTCAATCCTTGGACGGAACTTGAAGGAACTCCTTTCTCCGTTGATATCGAACATGATCTCCCCCTTGCCAACATCAATAGTAGCTCCCACGGTCTTGAGGAACGGCCTCCCTAGGATGAGCGGCGGCTTCTCCCTCTCTCCCATCTTGAGCACAACGAAGTCGACGGGGATGAAGTGGTGTCCAATCTTCACGGGTACATCTTCAGCAATGCCCAAGGGATAGCGAATGGAGTTGTCTCCCAACTCCAAACATATTCCCGTAGGCTCCATCGGTAGGCGTAGCTTCTCGAACACATCCCTCGGCATGACGCTCACACTAGCTCCAAGGTCGCATAACGCCTTCTCGAAGTTGAAAAAACCAAGCCGAACATGGAATTGTAGGGCACCGGGGTCTTTTTGATTCTCTAGCCCATAAGCAATAGCTGCACTACACTCCTCGGACATCTTGACATGATCTACCGTCGGTGTTTTAGACCGGCAACCTACTACGGGGAGTACCCGAAGTAGATGAATGTGACTCGCCGAGATCGGTAACTCGAAGGAAGAGGCACGTGGCACACAATTTAGACGAGTTCGGGCCGCAAGGTGCGTAATACCCTACGTCCCGTATGCCTTTGCGTAGCTACGGATTGATAGGGCACGATTACGGGATGGTGCAATAGTGCGCCGTGAGTTGAGATTGGATGAGGTGATCCCGAGATCGGTCCCCGCCTCGCCTTATATAGTCGGGAGGCGGGGTTACAAGTCGGAGTAGGGAAGGAGTACTAGTCGAGTACGTCTAGGAGACCTCTACACGGTGCGGAACGTGTACGAGTCCTAACCGAGTACTACTCTGTGTTGTCCTTGTGCTCCACGCCTTCGGGTGCCGTGTAGCGCAAGTCGGGTAGTCCCGGGGGCCCACCGAGTAGTCGGACCCGGTACCCACCGAGGTAGCGGGCCCAGGGAGGTCCATACGACAAGCCCCCGAGTACTTTGTAGTCGAGAAGGATAGCTTCAAGTAGTCTTGACGGCCTTAACAAGTAGTCCTCAAGCGTCCCTGAGTGCTACAAGTCAAAAGTCCTCAAGAGTAGTCGAAGCATCCCGAGGCTGGAATGTACTCCAGCTGATGTTTGAGCAATCTTGAAGTCTTCTCGAGTAGTCCCAAGCGTCCTTGAAATCTGCCTTCGAAGGTCTTCAAGAATGCCCGCCTTATCTTGAAGCCGGAGCCGTCAAGAAGATGCGATTTGCGGAACCGTAATCCACGTGGAGTAGTCCCAGGAGCCTCGAGCCGCGGGCTGCGGTCGAAGATCTATCCGAAGTCTTGGCGAGAAAATCCCGAAAAATCCGGAGAGAAAAAACCGAAGGACACGTGGCACGGAGCCCCCGAGCCTTGAGTCGAGTACTTCCTCTCGAATTGAAGGGTCTTCTTGGAGAATGTGTCCTGAGATGCTCTTGAGATTAGCCACGTCCCAGGTAGTCGAGTAGAAGTAGCCGAGCCCCCGAGGTGAGGCGCGTCGACTAGTGGAATACGAAGAGTCACGCGCAGCCGCTGAGTCAGCCGCGCATGGACTTATCCAGCCGCCCGTTACGGAGGCGTTTTGGCTTATAAATACAAGCCGAAACCCTTAGGGTTTTCACCCAAGTGAGCCGCAGTCATTCGCCACTTGAATCTTGAAGTAGATCCACTCCAGCGAGCACTGCCGCCGTAGTAGATCCGAGCACATCGCCACCCGAAAGCTGTAGGGTAGCCCCCGAGCGGATGCGAGTGAAGACTCCCTGTTCTTGGAGGATGAAGCCGTCCCCGTCGAAGACGTCGAAGGCCGGCGGGAAGAAGAGGAGCCATGCAGAGGCTGCCGCGGCCGGCACCGGAGCGGCGCCGCCCACGTCTCCACCGCGTGCTGACCCTAGCCGCGAGTGGAAAAAGTCGAAGGTGAAGACCGAAGACTTGCTTACCCTGTTGAACAACGGGTTCATCAGGGAGAAGGAGATCGATATGTGGAGATCCGCCGCCGGAGACCCCTATCCGATGGAGAAGGCGCAAGACGAGATCCCGATGTTCTCGCGCTTCGTGGAGCGCGGGCTTGCGCTCCCAGCGAGCGATTTCTTCAAGGGGCTTCTCAGGTACTATGGCATCGAGTACCTCAACTTGAACCCCAACGGAATATTCCATACTTCTGTCTTCGTCCATTTCTGCGAAGCATTCTTGGGGATCAAGCCCCACTGGGTTCTCTTCCGAAAATTCTTCCGCGTGAAGCCGCAGCCCAGCGCCTCCAACCCCAGAGTAGTCGGAGGGGCCGGGATCCAGTTGAGGGAAGATGCCGCTGAGCAGTACCTGGCGTACAAGCTCGTGGACTCCAACACGGACTGGAAGACGAGATGGTTCTATACCACGAACCACCATCCCGAGCCGCCGAAGCCGAGCGGACGGCGGCCCAAGCACCAAGAGTGGTGGAACACGGAGCCCACCATGCAAGAGGGGATCCGGCTCCGGAGTTGCCGGCACGCATCAAGACCCGCGGGATGCGGGGCGAGGGCCGAACATGTGGCCTTCGGTTTCATGAAGCACGGATCCGGCCCGCCGTCGGTGCGGGATACGATGGGCTTCGAGTACACCGGCGACGACGACACGTCGCGGATGCCGGGGGGCGAAATTGAAGACAACGACATCATCGAGAGGTTGTCGAGGATCTTCAAGGACATGCCGGAGTACACGGCGTGCCCTGTCGAGGAATACTCCGCCGCGCGCCCGCCCAACGAGGTAAGTAGCCGTACCCCCCTCGTCGAGTAGTAGGCACTTGTAGCAGAGTTGCTGACGCTTTTGTGTCTTTTGCGCAGGATGATGTGAAGCGGTTTGTCTCCGAGCCGCAGCCACCACCGAGCGGAATCGAGGTCCCAACGGTGGAGAAGGTGAAGGAGCGCCGAATAGTCGGAGACGACGACGATCCCGTCATTGTGGAGGATACCTCCGATGACGAAGAAGACGAGGAGACGCTGCAGGACCGCTTCCAGCTGCGGTCGAGGTTTAGCCGTCCGGGCTTGCCTCATGTGCCTCTCATCCAAGACCCTCCGGCTAGCCTGGAGGCTAGCCTTGCTGCGCCGCCGAGGAAGCCGCGCAACCCCGCCAAGAAGCGGGTAGCCAAGAAGATGAAGGTCTCAGAGACCACGCCTCCAGAGGTAAGTCATCTTGAGCAAAGTAGTCGAGTACCCGGTGATCGAGTACGGTGCTGACGAGTAGTCGTCCTTGTGTGCAGGAGAGGCCGCCAGCAGAGCCCGTGGAGGAGGGCGATGAGGGCATGTGGCCCACGGTGGGGGGAACCGGGCCGGAAGCCGAAGCCCAGCCCCCACTGTCGATGAACTTCGGCGCGCGCCCCGGAGCGCCGGCCCCCGCCCCCGAAGGGAGCGAGTACCCGCGACCGCCGCCGGCCGAAGAGGTGGAAGCCGCGCAGGGGCGCGAAAGCAACCCCGCCGCGGCCGCCGCCGCCGCCGTGGAGGAGGCGGTAGTCGGAGAGGCGGGGGAAGAAACGCCCGCCGAGGGTGGACCGGTTGATATCGCCGGCATCCTCGGTGCTCGGCGCCGTGACTATCGTCCGGTCGAACTTGTAAGTACCACGCCTTCGTGAGTAGTACTTATTGTAGTAGTCGATTTTATCCGACGATCCTCTCGTGGATACTTGTGCGAGAAAATCCACGGACTTGAGCCGGGACGGAGAGGAGCCCACGGCGGCGGAGAGGCGAGAAAAGGCCGCGCCGCCGTCGAGGAGCCCGCTCCAGAAGCCCAAGCCGCGACCGAGCCCCCAGCTGCCGAAGCGCCGCTGCCAGAGGCGGTCGTAGTCGAAGGTGAGTACTCCTCCTGAAGCTATGGAGCCCCAAAAAGAGTAGTCGTAGATGCTGATGCGCGTGTTCCTTGGTGACAGGCGCCGAAGGAGGTGACATCCCTGCAGGGGTGCCCATGCAGGAGTTGACACCAGAGGCCCCAGAGGCTGCGGTAGGAGCCCCCGAGCCCGTGGGGGGGAAACCGTCGAGAAGTCCGCCGAGGAGGAGGCGGCGGCCACGTCGCCGGGGGGTGGCCCCGGAGGTGGCGATCCGATCTCCCGAGATCCAAGACGCGGAGCCTATCCGCTCGGCGCCAATGACCGAGGCTACGTCGAGTAGCCGTGGCGGGATTGAGCTGCTTGCCGACGATCTGGTCGAGCCGGCGGTGTTGGCGCAGCATCTGGAGGCGATGCGACGAGCCGAACAGTGGATGAAGGTACGAAGCCGTTGCCTCCCCGAGTAGTCAATCCTTTCGTTGAGTACTGCGCGACTTGAATTTGTCTTGTGCGGGACGTCGCGGAGCGATCCCGCGAGAAGTCGGGCTCTGCCGCAAGGCTACGGCGACACGGTCTGCGAGCTGAAGCCCTGGAGGAGCAGCTCATGAAGTCGAGGAAGCACGCGGCCGCCATGCAGTCGAAGCTTGACGCCGCCTTCGCCAAGTACCACAACGATGTGATGGACTTGCGGGCGAAGAGCGCCGAGCTGGTGCGGAAGAACAAAGGTCTCCGCAACAAGAATAAAGGTATGTCTCTTGACCTGTCGGGTACTTGTTGGGAGTCATCAAGCTCTGACCCGTTGTTGTGTTCGGTGTTGCGAACTCGAAGGCCGGGTGGAGCGGCGAAGGGCTCGGAGATCAGCATGAAGAATCTCTTCTACCGGGAGCAAGAAGCCCGCCAGGTACTTGAACTCGACTACAAGGAGCTGGCCTTCGAGTGCGAGAAGCACATGGAGTTGAGAATTGCATCGACGGGATCTCGTCAACTGCTACAAATCTTTGCAGAAGTTGAACGAAGACTGCGAGGCGCTCCGGCCCGGGGCTCGAAGGACCTTGAGGAGGCCGCCCTCCCGATCGCGAGGCTCCCGGTGCCGCACCCGGGGGCGGCCCCAAGATCGCTCCGTTGGCGGACCGACTTCGTGAGGCACCAAGCCGGCCGGCCGCCTACGTGAAGCACATGGCCAAGTCAATCCCGAAGCGAGTGCGGCCTTCATGAAGTCGTACTTCCCGAAGGCCCGGTGGAGGTAGTCGCGGGCGGGGTAGCCGCCAAGCGCTCGGATGAGCGATGACGCGAGTTGCTAGAGCGAGATGGCTCCCATCGCGGAGCAGGTAGCCGATAAGTTGAACCTCCAGTAGCCCTGCATAGATAGCTAGTAGCCGTAGTTGTATAGGAAACAGTTGTAATGAACTTTTTCATATATCAATGAAATGAGATGTTCCATCAATGAGTACTCGTGACCGCGATCTCAGAGTGCGGAGCGCCCATCGTGGAGTAGGTGCGAGTAGTGGTACTCGGCTTAGTGGTCCCATCGCAGGGAATAGACAGTAAAGAAGTTGATGAACAATCAAACTTTATTACTGAAGAAGTACACCTGGGTGGCCAGGGCCGTAGTTACAAGTAGTCGCTCGGACCCGAAGGCCGCTTACGACCGAGTAGTACTTGGAGCGGGTAGCCGCTTACGAGTGAGTGATCCGTAGGTAGCCGTGTAGGCCGGATCGCGGATCCGTAGGTAGCCGCGTGGGGCCGGATCTTGGAGTGTGGTCTCTTGGTAGACCGGCGCTAGAGTCCTTGACGCTCGTCGCGGCCCGGGTCCGTAGGTAGCCGCACGGGGCCGGACACGGAGAAGAGTAGTCCCGGAGACTTGGAGCCGGGACCGGGGGGTCGCTTGCGGCAAGGGGGGTGTTGATGTAGTCGTGTAGACTTGAACCCCGGAGTAGTCGAGTAGACTAGGCGTAGAATCGACGAGAGCCGGTCGACGTTCCACGAGTTGTTGACTTCTTCGCCTTCGATTTGTTTGGAGGCGGTAGGAGCCTGGCCGGTCACCTTAGCCACGGTGAAGGGCCCTTCCCGAGGGGAGCTGAGTTTGTGAAGTCCTTCCGTGTTCTAGATACGGCGGAGGACAAGATCTCCAACGTTGAAGGAGCGTTCCTTGACGTTGCGATCGTGGTAGCGTCGGATACCCTCCAGGTACCTTGCTGATTGGACTAGGGCGGCACAGCGAGCTTCTTCGAGGCTGTCGATATCAACTCGTCTGTTGTCTTCTGAGACGCCTTCGTCGTAGTGCTCCACTGCTGGCGAGTTCCATATGACATCGGCAGGGAGGATGGCTTCAGAGCCGTAGACCAGGAAGTAGGGGGGATTGCCCCGTTGGCTTGGATGGTTGAGTCCGCGGCCCCCAGAGTGCGTTGGGTAGTTCCTTGATCCACTTGCCCCCTTTTGAGTTAGCGGCGTTGTGTAGCCGCTTCTTGAGGGCGTCGAGCACCATCCCGTTGGCGCGCTCGACTTGTCCGTTGGCCCGTGGGTGAGCGACGGAGACGTATCCGACATCGATTCCGCAGTTGTTCTCGCGGTACTCCCGAAGCCGGTGGTTGTTGAAGTTGGACCCCGGTGTCCGTGATGATGCGGTGGGGTAGCCCGTAGCGGTGTACGAGTTCATCCGGAAGTCGAGTACTCTGTCGGCTTTGGGGCATGTGACCGGCTTGACCTCGATCCACTTGGTGAACTTGTCGATAGCCACCGGTGCCTGTTGAATCCTCTCCGGCGCGGTTGGCGGTGGCCCAATCATGTCGAGCCCCCGGCGGGCAAAGGGCCGGGTTGGCGGTATGGTGACTAGCTTGTAGGCGGGGACGTGTTGCCGCTTGGCGAAGAACCGACATCCTTGGCACCTTCGACGAGTTCTTCGGCATCGCCCGGGGCGTGGGCCGGTAGAAGGCTCGCCGGAAGGCCTTGGCCGACCAGCGTGCGGGAGGACGCGTGGTTGCCGCAGACACCCTTGTGGATCTCCTCCAAGATGTCCTTGCCTTCCTCGCGAGGGACGCATTTCATGAGTACTCCGAGAAGATGCGCCTCGCTTGTAAAGCTTGTCGCCGACGAGGACGTAAGACTTGGCGCGGCGGACGAGTTGTTCGGGCTGCGTTCTTGTCGGAGGGGACCTTCGCTCGCCGAGGTAGTCGATGAAGGGTTGCCTCCAGTCCACGTCGATCATCATGACCTCCTGCCCAGCTGGTTGGTTAGCTGGGACAGTGGTCGGTGGCGCCGGCTCCGGGATGGATGGCGCGTGAAGCTCATGGACGAAGACGCCCGCGGGTACTTGCGCGCGGGTGGATCCGAGCTTCGAGAGGACGTCCGCTGCAACGTTGTTGTCGCGGACGATGTGGTGGAACTCGAGACCGTAGAATTTGTTCTCGAGCTTGCGGACTTCTAGGCGATGGCGTCCATGTTCTCCTTGTTGCGGTCCCGGGACTTGTTGACTTGGTTGATGACCCTTTGCGGAGTCGCCGTAGACTAGTAGCCGCTTGATGCCAAGTGAAGCCGCGAGGCGGAGCCCGTGTAGGAGGGCTTCGTACTCGGCTTCGTTGTTTGAGACCTTCCGAGAAGATGCCGGGACGTACTTGAGTTGTTCGCCCGTTGGAGAGATCGGGGAGTACCCCTCGCGCTCGCGCCCTCGAGGTTGAGTGAGCCGTCGAAGTACATCACCCAATGCTCGGTCGCACGGTGGGAGTAGGTAGGCGGTTCTCCCGCCACTGCGCCATGAAGTCGACTAGAGCTTGCGACTTGAAGGCCGTGCGTGGCTTGAAGTCGATGGTGAGGGCGCCGAGCTCGACGACCCATTTGGAGATCCTTCGGTGGCGTGCGGGTTCCTCGGGATGTCGCCGAGCGGGTAGTCGGTGACGACGGAGACCGAGTACTCCCGGAAGTAGTGTCGTAGCTTCCGCGAGGTGATGAGTAGAGCGTACGAGAAGCTCGCACGGGCCGGTAGCGAGCCTTGGACTGCGATAGAACCTCGCCGACGAAGTAGGCGGGCGGCCCCGGACCGGGTAGGCGTGGCCGTCTTCCCCGCCGCTCGACAACGATGGCGATGCGACCACGTGAGTAGTCGCGGCGAGGTAGAGCGATGGGCGCTCGCCCTTGTAGGGAGCCGTGAGGACCGGCGGCTTCGACGGGGAAGTCCTTGAGCTGGGCAAGGGCTTGGTCCGCCTCTCGCCGTCCACACGAACTTCTCGTGGTGCTTGAGTAGTTTGAAGAAGGGGAGACCCCGTTCTCCTAGCTTCGAGATGAATCTGTTCAATGCCGCCATGCACCCCGTCGGCTTACGGGACGTCCTTGATGCTCGTGGGAGCTTTCATGCCGGTGATGGCGGAGATCTTCTCGGGGGTTGGCTTCGATGCCGCGTTGGGCGATGATGAAGCCGAGTAGTTTGCCCGAAGGTACGCCGAAGACGCACTTGTTCGGGTTGAGCTTCCGGCGGTACTCGCGTAGCGATGCGAAGGTCTCTTCAAGGTCGTCGATGAGGGTCTTGGAGTCCCTGGTTTTGACAACCACGTCATCCACGTAGGCCTCGACGTTCTTGTTGAGTTGCCGCTTGAAGCGAGCCTGGATGGCCCGTTGGTAGGTGGCGCCGGCGTTCTTCAACCCGAAAGACATGGTCGTGTAGCGAGTATGCGCCAAACGGGGTGATGAACGCGGTCTTCTCTGGTCTTCCTCCTTGATTGCGATGCGGTGGTACCGGAGTAGCGATCGAGGAAGCGGAAGCGGTCGCGGCCCGCCGTGGAGTCGATGACTTGATCGATCCGCGGCAACCCGAAGGGGTCCTTGGGGCGGTGCTTGTTGAGGTCGGTGTAGTCGACGCACATCCTCCACTCGTTCGAGTTCTTCTTGCGGACGAGGACGGGGTTGGCGAGCCACTCGGGATGGAAGACTTCTCGATGAAGCCGGCGAGCGAGTAGCTTGGCGAGCTCCTTCTTGATGGCGTCCCGTCCGTCGTCGGCGAAGCGTCGGAGGTGTTGTCGCTTGGGGGTGGCCTTTGGGTCGACGTTGAGGCGGTGCTCGATCGGCTCCCCGGGCACTCCTGGCATGTCCGCTAGCTTCCACGCGAAGATGTCGCGGTTAGCCCGAAGGAAGCCGATGAGCGCGTCTTCCTATTTGGGGTCGAGGCCGGCCCCGATGGTAGTGGTCTTGGTGGGGTCGCCGTTCCGAGGTCGGCCAGGCTCGACGAGCACCTCCTCGGGTGGCCGAGGCTTGTTGGCGGCCGTCGGACTTCTGCGGGATGTCGAGTTCACTTGTGGCAAGCTTCTTCGACGCGGCGTAGACCTCCATCATTGGGGTGGGTACTTGATTTGTTGAAGCGATCACCACGGCCTCGTATCGCGGTCGTGAGAGATCTTCAAGTCCCCTTGGAGGGAGAGTACGCGCGGACTGGACTTGGCATTTTGAGTACCAAGTATGTGTAGTGGGGCACCGCCATGAACTTGGCGATGGCCGGTCGCCGAGGATGGCATGGTAGGAAGTCTCGATATCCGCGACCTCGAACTTGATGTACTCGGTGCGGTAGTTGTCGCGAGACGCCCGAAGGTAGCGGCGGTACCACCGAGCCTAGTGGGATAGCCGCGTTGCACGGGACGATGCCGTAGAAAGGCATGCTTGCTCTTGTCGAGCATGGGGGTGACGTCAAGGTTCATCTTCTTCGAGTCTTGGTGAAGAGGACGTTGAGCCCGCTTCCGCCGTCGATGAGCACCTTGTTGAGCTTAGAGCCCGCCCTTTGTTGGTTTCGGGACGAGAGGGAAACGTCCTGGTTCGGGAGAAGGCGGTCCATTGGTCCGCGCGGGAGAAGGTGATGGGTGTCTCGACCACCCGAGAGGGGTCATAACCGCCGGTTCGATGGACATCACTTCACGGCGAGTAGCTTTTCGCTCCCGCCGGCGGGGTAGTCCGCCGAAGAGGACGTTGACGGTCTTCTCGGGTTCTTGGAAGTCATCGCCGTCCTTCTTCTTGTTCTTCGATCGTGAGGGTGCGGTGGCTCGGCGTATCCTTGAGCGCGTGCCGAGCTGGTAGCACCGCTCGGTAGTGTGGTTGCCGTTTGGATGCCACGGGCACTTCTCCTTCGGCGAGGTCTTTGAACCCGCCGGAGTTCTTCTTCGAGTTCCCTTTCGAAGGACGCCGGATAGCCTCGACGGTATTGTCCGGCTTGCGCTTGCGGTTGGAACCCGAGAAGTTGTTGTTGTTGTTGTTGTTGTTGCGGCCGCCTTGGTTTGGATTGCTGCTGCTGCGCCGCCACCTTGGTTCTCGCTTGGACTTGCCGCGGATGGCGTCGTACTTGGCGTTGGCCTTGTCCTCTTCGTCCGCCCAGGACGTGATCATGTCCTTGAGGTGGGGGATGGACTTGGGGCGGCGTCGGCCGAAGTCCTCGAAGGTGCGGCGATGGTAGAGCCCGTCCTGGAAGAGGTCGATGACCTCCTTGTCGGTGACGTCCACGACGGTAGCGCGCTTGTCGAAAAAGCGGCGCATGTACTTGCGGAGGGTCTCGCCTTGTTCCTGCTTGATCATGGCAAGGTCCATGCGAGTACCCGAACGGCCCATGGCGCCGCGAAGTTGCTTGTGAATTGCTCCTTCAGCTGGTCCCACTTGTCGATTGAGTGCTTGTCCAGCGACTCGAGCCACGTGAGTGGGGCTTGGTCCGGACGAAGGGGAAGTAGAGGCACTTGGTGTCGCTTGTTGCCGCCGGCGTTCTCGATGGAGAGAGCGTAGCATCGGAGCCACTTGGATGGGATCCGCTTCGCGACGTATTTGGTGATCCCCAAAGGCTTGAACTTGTCGGGGAGGAGCAAGGTTGCGAAGCCGGGGTGAGAAGGCGGGGAAGCCGTCGCCTTCGGCGGCGGTCGTCGACTTCTTCTCGCCGCGGCTCTTCGATTCTGCGGCGAGCATCGTACCCGCCCCGAGAGGCGCGGGAGGCGTGGCCGTGCGCGTGGCCGCGGCCGCCGCGGCGCCGCCGCCTCCGGCTTTCTTGTTGGCCCCGTGGTTGGAGGCCGCCGTCGCTGCCGCCGCCGTCGGGGTCGTTGCCGCCGCCACCGGCCGGAGCACGGTGGGGGACGACTTCTCGGTTGACGTTGTCTTGCCGTGATGGTCCGCCGGCGGTGGAGCGTCGACGGTTTGGTTCAGCTGGGATGTCGCCCCGAGTACGGTTAGGACCGGGGTCAACACTGCGACTAGTAGCCTCGTTGTCGCGAGGCTTAGCTGGGAGAGGTTGGCTGACTCTCTTGTCGACCCGCATGAAGTAGGCTTCTTCAGCGAGCTTGGCGATGACCTCTCCAGCCCGTATGCCCTGAGCCTGACGTGCGATCGTTGTGATCGACATGAGGCATTGTTCAGGAGTGGTGTGGACTCTGCTCTCAACTGCTTCGAGAGCTTCCGCAAGGTTGCGGATGGGAAGGTTGTCTCTGAGCCGCCGGCGTCGTTCGTTGCGCTTCCTGTTACGTTCGCGCCGGGCGTCCCTGTTGGCGTCGGTCTCGTCCGCGGGGGCATCGACGACGGACGGCTCGTCCGTGGAGATGTCCTCCAAGTACTTGTACGCGGCCGTGCTCGAGGTTCCCGGGGGTGTCGCCGGCAGCCATGAAGACTTGACGATCAGGGGTACCCAAGCTTGGCTCAGAAGGTGCCACCTCAGTTGGTGTGTTTGAGTCAGCCTGGGCTAGTGGTGTTCCCTCCTGGAACGGTAGCGAGTCGATGTAGGCGACGTAGCGTGAGTCCTCCTTTGTCAGCTCAGCGGGCTTGCGGTCTGGCCAGTAGACGTATCTTCCGGCCGGCGTCGATCTTATAACCAGCCCAGAGGCTGGCCCTGACAAAGGAAGCTCAGAGGAGTCGTCTTCGGACTCGGGCCCCTCAGGATCCGACCCGAAGTCGAACTCGTAGTCCGGGTTCGAGTAGAACTCGGAGAGAGGGCTGGAGTCCGAGACGCGGCTGGGGACGGCGTCGGAGTCCGAGTTGTACTCGGTTACGGGCTCCTTGCCGGCCCGGCGTGGTGTAGAGGCCTCCGTGCGGGCCCGGCCCGGGAACGCGAGGGCCACGCGCGGAGCGCCGGCGTGGAGAGGGGACCGCTGCGATGGGCGAGGAGCCGGCTCGCATGCGATGGCCCATGGCGACGTCGGGTTCGAGTTGGAGACGGACTCGAGCTCGAAGTCAGCGTGGAGGTTGGAAAGCGAAATTTCGCCGGACTTGCCGGCGAGCTCGCCCGTGACAACTTCGGGAAGCGTCACAAGGCCTGTCCTCGAGTCGGGCTGCATGATCAGACGGCGTTGGAAGGATCCCGCGCCATCAGCAGTGCAGACCCAGACGCCGAAGACGAAGGTGTCGCCGCGGTTGAAGGCGACGGTTGGCTTGATGAGGACGGAAGCCGTCGAGTTCGCCATGTGATCTCGAGCGAGATCCCCTACCGGCGCGCCGGTGTCGGTGTTTTAGACCGGCAACCTACTACGGGGAGTACCCGAAGTAGATGAATGTGACTCGCCGAGATCGGTAACTCGAAGGAAGAGGCACGTGGCACACAATTTAGACAAGGTTCGGGCCGCGAGGTGCGTAATACCCTACGTCCTGTATGCTGCGTAGCTCTGGATTGATAGGGCACGATTACAGGATGGTGCAATAGTGCGCCGTGAGTTGAGATTGGATGAGGTGATCCTGAGATCGGTCCCTGCCTCGCCTTATATAGTCCGGGAGGCAGGGTTACAAGTCGGAGTAGGGAAGGAGTACTAGTCGAGTACGTCTAGGAGACCTCTACACAATGCGGAACGTGTACAGAGTCCTAACCGAGTACTACTCCTGTGTTGTCCTTGTGCTCCACGCCTTCAGGTGCCGTGTAGCGCAAGTCGGGTAGTCCCAGGGGCCCACCGAGTAGTCGGTCCTGGTACCCACCGAGGTAGCGGGCCCGGGGAGGTCCATACGACATCTACCCCGAGTGTTGCTATCTCATATTTATTTGCAAGTATTGTCGGTGCGGAATATGGTCCCGACACTAACCAGTAGATAACGCCTAGGTCTATCCCTCAATGGTCGATGCCAAGCAACAAATGACACAAGGTTTTATCCTGGTTCCGGCCGGGGGGGCCGTACGTCCAGCAGGGGCGTGCTCGTGGCACTATATTGCTCGGAAGACCGGGGGTGCTTGTAGTGGGGCAAGTACAAGCAAGGCGGGAGAGGAAGCGTGGCTTCCAAGTCCCTGGGAGAGTGGCTGAAGATGTTGTGGGAGAATAAGAGAGTGAGTGCACGGTGTGTTGTGTTCCTCTGAACTTGTTCCCCCCCGCGGCTGGGGGCTCGCCTCCCCCTTTTATAGGCCAAGGGGGCGACGGGTTACATGCACGCCGCGCTACCTAGCTACGTGAGGGAGCACGTCGCGCTACGGTGTAGAGTGGGCGGCCGTCCGCACGATCTTCGCTGCGATCCGGCCATGATGGCCTACCCCGTACCCGAACAGTGGCGGTTCGAGGGTAGGAAGGCGGCAGATGGCGGTGGTGCCCTTTGATAGGCTTCGAGGGAGGTGCTGATGACGGCTGGTACGGGGAACAGGCGCGGGCAGAACGGTGTTCCTTCCCAATGCGTTCCGCGGCAGCGGAGTGGTTGCTGCAGTGCTCGGGCGTGCGCCTGTGGTGCCGGGCGTGCGTCCGCACGCATGGGTACGGCAGCCGCACCGTTACAGTGACCGGGATGGCCATCCACCGGCCGGCGCCCCCTACCCAACTCCGTAGGGTCACGGGAAAGTGAGATCGAGGGTGCGCCCGGCCCCCTTTCGAGGGTCGGGCGTGTTAGCCGCATCTTGTAGTGGGCGCGCGGTGCCACGGGATCGTCACCGGCCGTACCGCACAGTCCATCCCCCACAGTGGCGGGGATGGGCTCCTCCCTGGGGAGTTGGTGCGGCGGCACGGGCGTGAGCCCGGGGCGCATGATGGCGCCGTCCCGCGCGTCGGGGCGTTAAATGCCCAAGTACGGGGTCGGCGCACGCGTGCGACGCACGCGTGAGCGTGGCGGGCCCCGGCCCGAGGGCGGAGCGAACCCTCGAGCGAGTCGAGACCTGCTCGAGGGGGGGCGATCCCTCGAGCGGGGCGGGACTGCTCGAGGGAAAGGGTTGCCCCTCGAACGGGGCGGAGCCCGCCCGAGGGGGAGCGCGTCCTCGAGCGAGGCGGAGCCTGCTCGAGGGGTCTTCTTCGTGGGCCGTCTTGGTGGGCCGTCGGGATCCCGGCGTGGGCCGTGTCCTGCATGGTTAGCTACCTGCATGGTTAGGCTTAGCGTGTTTTGATACCGGGATTAAGTGAGGATTCCCCGTTGTTTAAGGGGACCCCTAGGGCGGTCCCCGACAGTAGCCCCCGAGCATCTGCGGGTTTGCCATTGAGGCTCCCGCAGATGCTGGAACCTACTGATAGGACGTTCTTCCCTCCTTGTTTGCGAACGCTTTCCGTGGGGCCGCGTCAGCGGACCCGCGGGTCTAGCCCCCGAAGCCCTGCAGGAGTGTGGGTTCTCCTGCAGGGGTTAACCGCGAGAACTTTGGTCAGAAAGGCGTGGCACATATGCCAACCGGCATCGGCGGTGTTTCAGCCGGCTTCGGGGGTGCACGCTCCTCTGTCACTGTCTCCGGCGGGTGCAATTTCAAGGAGGTGTAGCCGTGCGTCAAGCCCCCGAGCCTTGGCCTGTTCGAGGCGATCGGGTCGAGCCTGACGACTTGTTTTTTAACGCGCCCTCGCCGTCCCTCCGCGGGACGGAGGGTGAGGTTTCCACGACTCCCATCGAGCGGGTCGCGAATCGCGGATTCCTCATCGAGCTGCTAGCGGGTGGTTCGAGTGGACGTCCATGCCCCGTTCGATAAGGGTAGGCTGCGCGGTCCGGAGACACGTCCATGGAAGCGCTTGCGTGGGTTTGCTAGGTGGGGCTCGGTCCCGTTCGCTAGGGACCGAGGGCGCGGAAGCTCTCCCTCGGTGGGATCCCCCCGCTAGGCCGCCTCGCTGGCTCTCGAACACGACATGTGGGGCACCCTCGAGCCGACGGGCTCGAGGAACGGCTCGTATGCGCGTGCCCTCGTCGTACCTAACTGCGTGATCCGGGGCGCCTGTTTGAACCCGTCGAGGGTCGGGCTTCGAACCTCGATCGGCAAGGCCGTGCGGGGCCGTGCCGGACAGCCCCGTCTTTTCACGTTTGCGACCGTCGAGGGGTCCGGGCGTGCCGACCCTCGAGGTGCTTGGCCGGCGCACGGCGCGGCATGAGTGCTTTCGGTGCCGCTCTATTTCAAGCGTGACTCGGGCGATCCTTTTACGCGCGTGCCTTCTTTTAGAGGGTTGACATTGTCTCAAGCCGAAGGGTCATGCCGCTCGAGGGCTTCACGTGGTATGGGTGCCCGCGGTTGCCTGCTCTACATCGAGCAGGTCCCGGGCGACCTTCTCACGCTAACATCCCATCGAGGGTCGCCTTTGTTTCGAGTCGAGGGTCATGCCGCTCGAGGGTTCTACGTGGCATGGGTGCCCGCGGTTGCCTGCTCTACGTCGAGCAGGTCCCGGGCGACCTTCTCACGCGGACATCCCATCGAGGGTCGCCTTTGTTTCGAGCCGAGGGTTCGCCTCGCTCGAGGGCTCTCCTTGCTTGGCAAGGGACCCGGGCATTTAATTGCCTTGCGGTCGTGGCCGCGGTTTTGCAGCGCGGGCGCGCCTTTTTAGGCGCTGCGGCCGCGCGCGCGCGCGTAGTGGGCGGCGCGGCAGGCGGACGTGACGGTTTTGCCTCGGTCGCAGCCGGTCCTCGCCGTAATGATGACCCGCCTGCAGTGTTAGAGCCGCTGCGGTCGTGGTGGGGCCCGCCCGTCGACGCGATGGAAAGATTCCTGCAGTTAATGCTGGCGGGGCGTCCGCTCTGGAGAGCTCGCCCGTCAGCTTATAAAACTGCGGGGAAGAGGGGACGGCGGTTTTTTTTACCTTGGCATCTTACCACTTTCAGTCCCCCGTCCCTTCGCCTTCGCCTCGCTCTCGCCACCGCGCGGTCTCGCCATTAGAGCTCTTTTCCCGTTTCCTTGTCCTCCGCCTTCGCACTTCTTCGCCCCCCCTCATGGCGCCGCCTCAGCTTCCCATTAGAATCCTGGAGCCGTACGCCTGGGAGAAGTCGACGGTGACCCAGCTCGCCCTGGGCGAGCTGGTCGTCGCCGGCCAGCTGTCGGCCAACGAAGAAGGGCGCCCGGCGGAGTGGATCGTGCCGCCGGCGGCGCACCACGAGCCCAACCCGCCGGAGGGCTACGTGGTGAGCTTCGTCCGCTACCACGAGCGTGGCTTCAACGCGCCGGCAAGCGTCTTCATGCGGGCGATGTGCTACCACTACGGGGGTGGAGCCGCACAACTTCGCCCC
Organism: Cenchrus americanus; assembly: GCA_947561735.1. NCBI lineage: Eukaryota > Viridiplantae > Streptophyta > Magnoliopsida > Poales > Poaceae > Cenchrus > Cenchrus americanus. The sequence continues at coordinate 254,227,586 of OX387241.1, forward strand.
CAACGCGATCTCTCGGCGGCCACATTCGTGGGCGTCGCGAAGGGCACCCGGGGATCCCGATTAATTGGGAGCTCGCGGGTGCACCTTTCCGCGCGGAGCTCGTCACGCAGCCCACGACGAGCCAGGACCCGCCGCGCGATGCGCGCCGGCGGGATGTCGCTCGCCCGCGGGGGCGGTTCAAGGATGTCTACATCCCCCCCCGCACCATGACGACAAACAACGCCGGCCGGGAGCGGGGATGGTTTTATCCGCGCAACGCCGAGCCCGGCCTTCCCCCCTACACCGCCGGGTGTTCAAGGAGAGGCCCGCCTCTCGGGGGTACGGGGTGTCCCCACCCCGACATCGGACGCGGCGAGGAATCGGTGCCGGGCGCGCCGGCAGCCGACCGAGGAAGCACGGGCGACCGCGATGGGCGTCCTCGCCTTCCTCCACCATCGGCGGATTGTGCCTCGATGGAGAGGCCGCTCCGCATCTTCGAGATGACGAGAGGCGGCCAACCCCGTCGACCGGCGAGGTCGCGGATGCTCCCGACGCCCCTTGAGCGGCCGTATGCGCTCACCCGGCGCGGAGCGCCGTCGACACCGGACGCCGCCGATGCCACGAGGGGCGGACTCCGTGGGACATCGAGATGCTCCCCATCGGCCGTTGGTGAGTGTGGTTCTCGATTTCGTTTTTGGTTCTTTAGCGTTGCCTCCGCCTCCGACACGCCTTTGTTGCTCCTGTGTACGGTACCGGTGAAGTTCAACACCGCCAAGTCCGTTCCACCCACCCCCCGACTCCCGTGCGCTCGGCGGGCGGCGCGGCGGGAGCGGCGGGGAGCGGGCGGCGCGCAAGAGGGAGCACGCGAGGCGGCGCCAAGCGCGCGCGACCGACGGTCCGCGGAGTACGGCGGCGCGAGGAGGCGGGGCTCTCCTCCCCGGATATCGAGGAGCCCTCGTCCTCGGAGCGAGACGAGGAGGAAGAGTCCGAGGGGGAGGGCCCTTCGTACGGGGTGGCCGCTGCGCCCCGTCGCGGAACCCGCGCGCGGCGTCGGGGGCGGCTTCGCTCGGGGCGGGCGCACCGGCGCCCGCCGCCGGAGCACTCGTCATCGGGGGCGGCACGCGCCGCGGAGGTGCCGGCGCGTGCCGCGGAGGCACGCGCGGCGCACGCGCCCGCACGCGCGTCAAGCGTGCCCGCGCGCGGGGGAGCGTGCGCGCGCGCGCGGCGTCATCGTCGAGGGGCGCGTCGGCGGGCGTGCCGCGCGCGGGCGAGCGTGCCCCGCGCGCGCGGTGGCGTCTTCGGGGGGGTGCGGCATCGGGCGCGCCCGCGCACCGGGGGCGGGCGTGCCCGTGCGTGCGGCGGCGGCCGTCGGGGAGGCGCGCGGCGGCGCGGCCGGGCCGCGCCGGCCTCTTCGCGGAGGCCTCGAGGAAAAGGAAACGGGCCTTTTCCTCCGCGAGGGGGAGCCCGTCCTCCTTTGTTTGGTTTGATTTGTTGGTGATTAGGTGCTCTAACCCTCCGTTCGTGCCGCGCGGGCGGTGCCAACCGTTCCTCCTCTTGCACCGGCCAAGGTGCCGAGGACGGACGCATCGATACCCACCGGCGGCGCTCGTCGAGGGGGTCGCGCCTCGGGACAAGCGTGGCGGCGGGCACTAGCTCGCGAGACCCGGCCGGGGCCTCGAGGCCCCGGCCGGCGGATCGCCCCGCCGCGCGCGCAGCCCGGCGGTCGCCGGGGGCAGCCGGCGTCGGTCGCCTCGGAGGCGCGGGCCGCGGTGGCGGCGACGGTGGTGGTGGAGCCCGCGGTGGCCGCCCCCGCGGGAGGAGGTGGAGCCGGCGCGACTGCGGGAGCGCCCGTGGATGCGGCGGTACCGCCGGAGGTGGCGGCCACGGCGGCGTGGCGGGCGCCGTGGCCGCGGAGGCGCGGGTGGAGGTGCCGGCGGAGGCGGCGCAAGCGGCCGCGCCCGCCGGCGATTTGCAGGCGGAGGTGGTGGAGCTCTCGGACGACTCCCCGCCGCCTGGATGGAATCGGTGGGCCGCCCGGCCCACGAACTCCTCCGAGCCCCGGAGGGGGCCCTCGTGGAGGGCGGCGCGAGGGTCACATGGTGGTGGGGGCCGAGGACACGGTGCCGAGGCCTCGTCCTCCCACGCCGGCCGCCCCGCCCGGGTGGAGGGGGCCGCGGAGGATCCCCCTGCGTTCGCCGACGCCAGGGGGGAGCAGGAGCTCTGGGGCGAGCTCCGGAGCCATGGCGCCACGCTTAACCGCGCGCTGAACGAAGCGCTGCAGGTCCATGGCGGCCCGGCCTGGCTCGTCTTCCAGGTAGGCTACGATCGTTCGCTCTTTTTCCCTTTCGTTTTCGTATACTGCATTCAAGTCTTGGCGCTTACGGGCTTCGATTCTGTAATTGCCAGGAGCTCGAGCGTCGTGCCCATGACAAGTACGACGCCTTCGACCGGGTGAACGCCGAAGCCCAGCGGCTTCGGGAGCAATGCAGCGCTTTCGACGCGCTTGCAGACGCTCTTAGGACGCCGGACGGCTGGCTGGCGTATCGGGCGACGGCATGGTGCGACGAGCTCCCGGAGAGCTCAGGACAGGACGCCCCGCGGCGTTCGAGCCTCGAGCGGATTCGTGCGGCCCTCGTCGATCGCGACGAGGCGCTGTGGAATGCGCGCGTGGACCTGGAGAAGGCGCGGACGCTGGCCGCCAACTGGGAGGCGGAGGTGGCCACCGCTCGCGCCGAGACCCGGGAGCTCCGCACGTCGCTCGAGGGGGGCGCAGCGCGGCGGCTCCAGGCCGAGGAGCGGGCGCGCGAGGGTTGGAGCAAGCGCGCCAAGGAGGCCGATGACCCGAGGGCCGCCCTCGATGCCAAGGCCGCGGCCCTCGTTGCTGCCGAGGAGCGGCCTCCGGCGAGAGCGCATCGCCCGCCGGGGGGCCGAGGGGCGGCTCCAGCGAGAGCGGGCTGCCCTTGGCGACGCCCGAACGGCGCTGGAGCGGGAGCGCGCCGCGCGCGAGGCGGCGGAGAAGTCGCTGGAGGAGCGGAACGCCGCATTCTCCAAAGTTGAGGATGACGCGCTCGCGCTCGCATCGCAACGCCGCCCGAGAGGCTGGCCCTCCGCGAGCAAGGCGAGACCGTCCAGCGTCTCGAGTTGGCGCTCGAGTCCGCGCGCCGCGACCTCGATTTGGAGAGGAAGCAAGTCGAGGGTGAGTCACTTTTTGACTCTGTTTGCTGGTTTTTTGCTTTAGAGGGTTCGTTTCTCCCTTTCTGATTTCTTGTCGTCTTGTTGATTCCAGGCTTGCGCACTGCCTTGGGGCACGCTGCTGGGCGGGCCGAGGCCCTGCAGGCTTCCTACAACTCCTCTGAGCAGGAGCTGCGTGACGCGGCCCTCGAGACCTGCCGCGTCGTCGAGGAAGGCGAGGCCCAGGCCGGCAGCTCGGCCGGCCGCCGCCCGCGCGCCCTGGGCGGCCACGTCACGGAGCGGATGCGCCGGGCGTTGCACCTAGGCGTCCGGGAAGGCCCCCTCGGAGTGGTGCGATCCCACTACGAGGTCAACCTCGAGGCGCCGGCGGAGGGCCACATCGTGCCCGAGGGCGTCGAGGACGAGGTGGCCATGGAGCGCGCGGACGCGCTTGCTGCTGACGCCGCCGGGTCGCTCGCCGAGGCCTTCGAAGAATTCCTCTTCCCGACGCCGCCGATGCCGCCGCTCCTCCCCGCTCGAAAGCTGTTGGGCGCTAGGCCCATTTTTTGTTTACGTGTATCAGAATTCTGGCCTCGTGGCCTTTTTGTAAATAGACAACTTGTTTTGTGAACATGAGCGATTCTGTCGTAAATGAAGTTGCCTGTTTATTACGCTTTTTGTTTCTCCTTCTTCCCGAGTAGATTCTAGTTAGGGGAGTTCGATTTTCGCAGTGGGGCCCGCTGGGTTGGAGGCGAGAGAGAAGGGCCATAGCCACGCGGCGTAGGCTATCTCTGGCTCGCACGCTCCTTCCGCTGTGCCGCCTACGCCCTGTTCGAATCATGGCTCGAGGTTGAAGTAGGAAACAAACTTAGCGCGTGTTGTTTTGTTTTTTGCGCGAAAAAATGGGACCATTTTGGGGGGGGGGGTGCCCCCCCGCAGTAGCCCCCGAGGGTAACTTGGGTTTCAGGGGAAAGCCGAGTTACCCTTTTATTAGACTTGCAGTATTTACATAGTTGACGCCAATCGGGGCGTTGGCCATGTGATTTTACAACGAAAAAAATACTTGGAAAATCCTAGCTAAGGGTAGAAGCGACGTAGCCGTTGGATGTTCCAAGCGTTGGTGAGTTCTTCGCCGTCCTCGTTGGCCGCCTTGTACGTGCCGGCTTGAGCACTTTCACCACGACATAGGGTCCCTCCCATGGGGGCGATAGCTTGTGGCGCCCTCGGTTGTCTTGGCGTAGCCTTAGGACCGGATCCCCTTCGCCGAAATCCCCTCCGACGTATCTTTTGTGCTTGGTAACGTCGTAGGACCGTTGATACCTTGCGGAGTGCATCAACGCCACGAGGCGTACTTCCTCTAGCTGGTCCGCCGAGTCCTCGCGGGCTCGCCGGTTAGCATCTTCGTCGTACCCTCGAATCCCGGGCGACCCATATTCCGAGTCCGTGGGGAGGACGGCCTCCGCGCCATGGACTAGGAAAAACGGGGTGAACCCGGTGGCTCGCTTGGGGTTGTCCTTAGGCTCCACACGACCGCCGGGTAGTTCTTGGAGCCATTTCCGCCGCATTTGTTGAGCTGGTCAAAAATTCGGGGCTTGAGGCCTTGCGTAATCATGCCGTTGGCACGCTCCACTTGGCCGTTGGTCCGTGGGTGTGCCACGCCGCCCAATCCACGCGGATGTGGAACTTGTCGCAGAACTCCAAAAACTTCCGCCCGTGAACCGGGACCCATTGTCCGTGATGATGGAGTTTGGCACTCCAAAGCGGTAGACGATGTCGGTGAAGAACGTGACCGCCTGCTCAGCCCTCAAATTCGTGATGGGGCGCACCTCCACCCATTTGGAGAATTTGTCAATCGCGACAAGCAGGTGGGTGAAGCCCCCGGGCGCCTTCCGCAGGGGCCCGACGATGTCCAACCCCACACGGCGAACGGCCATGTCACGGGGATCGTTTGCGTGGCGTGAGCGGGCAAATTGGACTTGCGGGCATAGAACCGGCACCCTTCGGCGGTGCGCACGATTTCGCCGGCATCCGCGACCGCGGTGAGGCCGCAGAAGCCCCGGCGGAACGCGTTGCCAACGAGGGTGCGCGGCGCGGCGTGGTGGCCACGCATCCCCGCGTGGATGTCCCGTAGGAGCTCGCGCCCCTCGGGAATGGGTATACACCGCTGGAGGATGCCTGATGCGGCGCGCTTGTACAGCTCGCCGTCGACGAGGGTGAATGACTTGGCCATCCTGGCGATGCGCCCGGCCGCGGCCCGGTCTTCGGGGGAGCTCCCCTCGAGCGATCCGGACAAGATACTTCTCCCCGCCGTCCGCCCGGACCGGGGAGCCGGCTCGATGTCCATCGCGACGGCCTCGTGGGAGCCGTACCCCTCGAGGAGGGAGAGTACGTACGCCTCGTTTGAGGGGTCCTCTTCCATGGGTTCCGCACCCGCCGGATTCGAGGGAGCCCCCGAGGGTCCGCCGTCGCTCGAGGGGTAGGGCTCGAAGGTGACCGAGGGCCGCGCGATGTCGCGCGTGAAAACGTTCGGGGGGAACGGTGATCCGCCCGGATGCTATTTTTGCCAACTCATCTCGCTTCCTCGTTGTACCGGCGGGGTACATGGTTAAGCTCGATGCCGTAGAACTTGTCTTCGAGGGCCCGCACGGCTTTACGTAGGCCTCCATCTTGTCGTCATGGCAGCTCGCGTTCTTCATGACTTGATCGATTACGAGTCGCGAGTCCCCCCGCACGTCGAGGCGCTTGACGCCCAACTCAATGGCGATTTTGAGGCCGCGAGAGAAGGGCCTCGTATTCCGCCATATTGTTAGATGCGGGGAAGTGGAGGCGCACCGCATAGCGCATGTGCTCCCCGAGGGGTGACACGAAGAGCGAGCCCGCGCCCGCTCCCCCGTCTTCATCACCGAGCCATCGAAGAACGAGTCCGAAGACTCGCTTGAATCCGAGGGGGCGGCACCGCGTGTCCGTCCACTCAAAGAACGAAATCGGCTAGGATTTGCGACTTGATGGCCTTGCGCGGGGCGTAGGCGAGCGTCTCGCCCATCAACTCCACGGACCACTTGGCGGGCCCTCGCCCGCCGCGTCGGGGTTGCGGATGATTTCTCCTAGCGGGAAGGAAGAGACCACCGTAATCGGGTGGGCCTCGAAGTAGTGGCGGAGCTTGCGCCGCGCGAGGACTACCGCGTACAACACGCCTTCGGATCCGGGGGGTAGCGCGTCTTCGTGTCCGACAGACTTCGCCGATGTAGTAGACCGGCCTCTCGCACGGGCAAGGCATGCCCTTCCTCCGTGCGCTCCACAACGATCACGGCGCCGACCACCCGGGTGGTTGCGGCCACGTAGAGTTGGAGGGGTTCGCCGTCTCGCGGCGGCGTAAGGATTGGGGCGTGCGTCGGAGACGCCTTCGGCTTGTCGAGCGCTTCCCGGGCCTCGGCGGTCCAAGAGAAGCGCTCGTGCTTCTTGAGCGGCCGTAGAGGGGCAGCCCTTCTCACCGAGCCTCGAGATGATGCGGCTTAAGGCGGCGAGGCACCCCAACACCTTCGCACCCCCTTGAGGTCCCGAATTGGACCCATTCGCTCGAGGGCCGCGACCTTTTCAGGGTTGGCCTCGATTCCCCGCTGGGAGACGATGTACCCTAGGAGCATGCCCCGCGGCACTCCAAAGACACATTTTTCGGGGTTTAGCTTGACCCCGTTGGCTCGTAGGCAGCTGAACGCGACGCCAAGGTCGTTAACCAGGTCGTCCGCCTTCCTGGTCTTGACGACGATGTCGTCCACGTAGGCTTCGACTGTCCGCCCGATATGGTCCCCAAAAACGTGCTGCATGCAGCGCTGATATGTTGCGCCCGCGTTTCTGAGGCCGAAAGGCATCGTGACGTAACAGAACGTCCCGAACGGTGTGATGAACGAAGTCGTGAGTCGGTCGGACTCCTTCATTTTTATTTGGTGATATCCCGAATAGGCATCAAGGAAACAGAGTAGTTCACACCCGGCTGTAGAATCAACGATTTGATCTATGCGTGGCAAAGGAAAAGGAACTTTTGGACATGCTTTATTGAGATCGGGTGTAGTCTATACACATCCTCCACTTCCCATTTTTCTTTTTTACAAGCACAGGATTAGCTAGCCACGTAGGGTGGAACACTTCCTTGATGAATCCGGCCTCGAGGAGCTTCCGCAGCCTCCGCTCCGATCGCCCGTCGCCGCTCCTCATCGAAGCGGCGCGGCCGCCGCCGTACGCCGCGAGCGTTAGGCAGATATCAAGGGAGTGCTCGGCGACCTCCCTCGGGATGCCCGGCATGTCCGAGGGGCTCCACGCGAAGACGTCGGCGTTGGCGCGGAGGAAGTCGACGAGCACTCGCTTCCTATTTGGGGTCGAGGGTCGAGCCGACCCTCAACGCCCGCCCTCGGGGGCCGACGGGTCGAGGGGGACCCCTTTGGTTTGCTCGGCGGCTTCGAAGGTGCCGACGTGCTTGGCGGCGGAGCCGAGGTCGTCGTTGACCATCTTCTCCAAGGAGTGTTCACCGGCCGCTTCATCCGGCGCTAGCGCCTCCGCATGTTCCACGCACTCGACGTCACGCCGAATGCGTGCTCGATCGACGACCCGACGGTGATGACGCCGTTTGGACCCGCATCTTCATCTTCGTGTACGTGTAGTTGGGGACCGCCATGAACTTGGCATAGCATGGTCGCCCAAGGATGGCATGGTAGGCCCCTTTGAATCCCACCACCTCGAAGGTGAGGGTTTCCTTGCGGAAATTCTTGGGGGTCCCAAACCGGACGGCGCATCGATCCGCCCGAGGGGTTGAACCCGCTTGCCGGCGCGATGCCGTGAAACGGCTTCGTGCCGGGCCGCAGCCGGTCCACCCCAATCCCCATCGGGCGCAATGTATGCGCGAAGAGGATATTGAGGCTACCGCCTCCGTCCATAAGGACCTTCGAAAACCGGCGTTCCCAATGATGGGATCGACCACCGGTGGGTATCGGCCCGGTTCGGGATGCGGTTTGGGTGATCATCCCGCCGAAAGTGATGGCGTCCTTCGACCGCCTGAGGAAGGCCGGAGGTGCCCTCTCCGCGGCGAGGACTTCGTGCCGCTCCTTCTTGCGTTGCCGGGTCGACATGTCGACGTAGGTCCCCCCGAAGATGAGGAACACATTTTCGACAAGCGGGGAAACCGCCCGCGTCGCCATCGCCCCCATCTTTCTTGGCCTCTCGCCTCCTCTCGCGGCGGCACGGCCGTAGAACTTCTTGAGCATGTCGCATTGCTCAAGAGTGTGGTTCACGGGAGTTTTGTGGTAGGGGCATGGTTTTTTCATCATGTCGTCAAACACCCCCCGGCCTCGAGGAGCCGGCCGAGGGCCCCGTCGGGCCGGGTCACCGCCGAGGGCCTCGGCGTTGCCGCCGTTGCGCCCTCGTTCGCGCGCCGCGGCGCGGCTTCTTCCCCCCTTCTTGCCCCGCTTGTCGTTGCGGCGCGGCTCCTTGGACCCGCCGCCCTCCGCGGCGTGTCCTCGGAGCGCTTGCCCTTCTTGCCGTCGAAGATCGCCCCCACGGCCTCCTCTCCGGAGGCGAAGCTGGTGGCAATGTCGAACAGCCTCGTTCGAGTCCGTGGGCGGGCTGCGTCCCGGCCCGCGCACAAGGTCCCGCACGTGGTGCCCTCGAGGAACGCGTGCACGATCTCGGACTGTGCCACGCTGGGTAGCTCCGTGCAGCGCTTGGAAAAGCGTCGTATGAAGTCCCGCAGCGACTCGCCCGCGCTCGCGTGCGGGAGCGCGCATCCCGGGAGTTCCCGTGGCGCACGTACGTGCCCTGGAAGTTGCCCACGAACGTGTGGACTAGATCGTCCCAGTTATGGATCCGACCGGCGGGCAAGTGCTCTAGCCATGTCCCGGCCGCGTCGCCCGTGTGCAGGGGGCAAGTTGCGGATGATCACTTCGTCGTTAGTGGCCCCGCCCACCGACAAGCTAGGCGGTAGTCGCTGAGCCGTACGCGGGGGTCCGTCTCCCCGTTGTATTTGACGATTGTCGAGGGCCGACGGAAGCGCTCGGGGGAATGCCGCCGTGCGGATCTCCCGCCGAACACGCGGGTGCCCGGGGCCCGGTGTCGGGGAGCGATCCTCACCGCCGTCGTAGCGTCCACCCCCTTCGAGGGTGGTAACCCCTAGCCGCTCGCGCGTCCGCCTTGCCGGTGCGCTCGGCGTTGATGACGTTGCGGGCATCGCCATCCGCCCCCGCGCGTGTCGAGGAGTCGTTCCTTGGCCGGCGTGCGCCCCCGGTCGCCGGGTTGGCCCACGTGCACCGAGGGTTCGCCTCCCGGTGCGGAGATCATCACCCCGTGCGTCCCCCCCGTTGGCGGATGCGTGAGGCCGAGCTCTCGGCCCGCCGGACGGCCGCTTGCTCAAGGAGAGTCCGCACCTCGCGGTGCATGTCTCGAGCCTCGGGGGTCGAGGGTGCCAGCGCATGGCGCGTAGCAACGCCGCGGCGGCGATGAGCTTTTGGCTCGCCCGTGGCGGAGTATCCGCGTTGTCGACGTTGGGGATGGGGTTGAGGCGGTCACGGACCGCCGGCCCGCCCTCCCGCGCGCGTTCGCCGTGCGCAGGCCTCCCCCGCCATCGAGGCGCGGAGCGCCCGCAGCGTCCGCACTCCTCCGCCGCCTGGCCTCGAGCTCGCGGGCTTGGGCCACCGTGCGTCGACGTCGGTCCCCAACAGAGCGCCGCCCCCGCGGCCAGGCGCGTGGCGATCCCCCGGGGGCGGGCGTGACTTCCCCCGTCTCCGCACCCCGCCGCACCGGCGCCGTTGGCCGGGTCGTTGGTGATGACGGCGCAACACTCCCGCGTGGGGTCGTAGCTCCCGCGTGCGGGAGTCGTCGGAGCAAACAAACCAGCAGTCCGTGGCGTCGAGGAAACGCCCGAACGCAACCGGGTCCCGCACGCCGAGAAGTCCCACTCCGCGTACCCGTGGCGATTGGCGGGTGGCATCGTGTCGACGGAGCCCGGGGATGACTCGTCCGCCGCCGAGGTGCCGGGGTCCCCGGCGACGAAGACGTGACGGCGGGTGGAACCCGCGCATCGTCGTGCTCATGTTGGCGTTATGGGCCGCCGTGGCGCCACGCAGCCCGATGGGGATGCGTGGTCCCGAGACCGCACGCGGTCCCGCCGGGGGTGGTGGCGGCCGTTGTGACCGGTGGGCGCACCGCGTTGGGCGGCGGCGCGTCAGCCTTGCCGCCGCCGGACCGCGCCCGGCGTGAGCGCGGCCCCCGCAGCGACGACGGCGGCCGCGGCGTCGACGGACCCGCGCATCCGTGCCCGCGGCGCCTGCGCCGGTGTCGTGCGTGCGGCGGAGACCAGAACGGACCTGGCCTCGCGCTGCGCGCGAAGCTCCTCACGATTGGTGAGGCGCATGAGATAGCCGTTCCCCGTGGCCTGGAAGTTCAAGTCTCCGAAGCGGATCTCGAACCCGGCCGGGAGGGGGTCCGAACTACCCATGTTGTAGCGCGTAGCACGGTACTCAGTGCGAATCACCATGGAGGGAGTTGGTGAAATGACCTTAGGCGCTCGTGTGCCCCACGGTGGGCGCCAACTGTCGGTGCGGAATATGGTCCCGACACTAACCAGTAGATAACGCCTAGGTCTATCCCTCAATGGTCGATGCCAAGCAACAAATGACACAAGGTTTTATCCTGGTTCCGGCCGGGGGGGCCGTACGTCCAGCAGGGGCGTGCTCGTGGCACTATATTGCTCAGCACCGGGGGTGCTTGTAGTGGGGCAAGTACAAGCAAGGCGGGAGAGGGAGCGTGGCTTCCAAGTCCCTGGGAGAGTTGCTGAAGATGTTGTGGGAGGATAAGAGAGTGAGTGCACGGTGTGTTGTGTTCCTCTCAACTCCGTTCCCCCCCCGCGGCCGGGGGCTCGCCTCCCCCCTTTTATAGGCCAAGGGGGCGACGGGTTACATGCACGCCGCGCTACCTAGCTACGTGAGGGAGCACGTCGCGCTACGGTGTAGAGTGGGCGGCCGTCCGCACGATCTTCGCCGCGATCCGGCCATGATGGCCTACCCCATACCCGAACAAGGGCGGTTCGAGGGTAGGAAGGCGGCGGATGGCGGTGGTGTCCTTTGATAGGCTTCGAGGGAGGTGCCGATGACGGCCGGGCACGGGGAAGCGGGGCGCGGGCGGAACGGCGTTCCTTCCCAATGCGTTCCGCGGCAGCGGAGTGGTTGCCGGCAGTGCTCGGGCGTGCGCCCGTGGTGCCGGCGTGCGTCCGCACGCATGGGTACGGCAGCCCGCACCGTTACGGTGGACCGGGATGGCCATCCACCGGCCTCGGCGCCCCCTACCTAACCCGTAGGGTCACGGGAAAGTGAGATCGAGGGTGCGCCCCGCCCCTTTCGAGGGTCGGGCGCGTTAGCCGTACCGTAGTGGGCGCGCGGTGTCACGGGACCGGCCACCGGCCGTACCGCACGCTCCATCCCCCACGCGGGCGGGGATGGGCTCCTCCCCGGGGAGTTGGTGCGGCGGCACCGGGCGTGAGCCCGTGGCGCATGATGGCGCCGTCCCGCAGCGTCGTGGCGTTAAATGCCCAAGTACGGGGTCGCCGCACGCGTGCGACGCACGCGTGAGCGTGGCGGGCCCCGCCCGAGGGCGGAGCGAACCCTCGAGCGAGTCGAGACCCGCTCGAGGGGGGGGGGGGCAATCCCTCGAGCGGGGCGGGACCGCTCGAGGGAAAGGGTTGCCCCTCGAACGGGGCGGAGCCCGCCCGAGGGGGAGCGCGTCCTCGAGCGAGGCGGAGCCTGCTCGAGGGGTCTTCTTCGTGGGCCGTCTTGGTGGGCCGTCGGGATCCCGGCGTGGGCCGTGTCCTGCATGGTTAGCTACCTGCATGGTTAGGCTTAGCGTGTTTTGATACCGGGATTAAGTGAGGATTCCCCGTTGTTTAAGGGGACCCCTAGGGGCGGTCCCCGACAAGTATATCTTTAAAGTAACGAGAATATGTAGGTACTTGTAGGGCATCTAGTAATGGCATGTTGATGCTAAGTCTACGCACAACTTCCACAAACTTCTCAAAGTGGTTGTCAAGTTTACCTCGGAAGTAGCGTGGCTTGAGTTGTGGTATCCTCGTGTCTTCCTCCGGCATCTCGAATTCGGGCTCCTCGGTGACGATCCCAAGAACCTTCTCTTTAGCAACTCCTTCCACCTCGGTGGACGGTTTAAGCTTCCTTACTCCCCGCGGAACGTTCCGGATCTTCGGTCTCCTTCCCCGAACGCGTTTGAATGGCCTTCGCCGATTCGGGACATTTGGGTTGTCCCGAAGCTTCCCTTCATCATTAGTAAGGCGCCCCGCAAGTTGTCCCACTTGCGTCTCGAGCATCTTCATCATGTTGAGCACTTGATGATTGGAACTTCCGACCTCCGTCACTTTGCTATCGATGTTCTCCAACACCTTGTCTATGGTCTTGAACTTGGTGACGGTGTCCTTGTTGATCTTAGCTTGCTCATCCATGAACTCCTTCAATTGTATCCGAAGCGGAACCGCGTTAGGAATAGATGAGCTTGCATTAAATTGAGGCCTACCTTGCCCGTAGTGGAAGTTCGGCAATTCTCCCTTCCTCATGTAGTCGAGCACTTTGGCTTCCTCTGGACAATCTTTGCGGACATGGCCATACTCTCCACATTCTTCGCATGTGGACCTTGCTTCGGCGGCCTTCAAGTCTTGAGCCTCTTTCTTTTCTATCTCCATCTTCTCCAACCTCCTCATGAGCGAGTCGATCTTGCCCTCAAGTATGTCTTCCTTCTCCACTTGCAAGACTCCTTTGACGTTCCCCATGGGTTGAGCCGGATGTAGGCGCCCGGATGACGCCCACGTGTCATTATCCGCGACCTTCTTGAATAGCGTGAAAGCTTCCGTCGGTGTAAGCTCGATGATAGATCCTCCCGCCGATGCGTCGATGATCGTCCTTGACGCCATGGTGAGTCCTTGATAGAACTTTTGCACGAGGTCTTCTTTCGGGAACTTGTGATGTGGAACCGCCCGGGTGTACTCGTTGAAGCGCTCGAATGCCTCCGAGATAGTTTCTGTAGGATATTGAACAAAGGTGGCAATCTTATTACGCAAGCTTTGAGTTTTACCCGTGAGTAGTATTCCTTCATGAAAGCCTTCATCAACGTGTTCCAATTTTGCACCGTCTCCGCCGGTTGAGAGTGGGAACCATTGCAAAGCCTTCCCGAGTAGTGAAAACGGAAAAAGCCTTGCCCTCATTTGATCTTGAGTCACCCCATCCATGTTGAAAGTCCGACATAGTTGAATGAATGCTTGGAGGTGAAGGTTCGGATCCTCTTTGCCGGTGAAGGGTGAATGTTGCACCATGCGGATTGTTGAGGTCTTGATCTCGAACGGTCTTCCGATCTCCTCGAGGTTCAAGATTGGTAGGTCGATGATGTCCGGGGTGCATAGCTCCCCAATCTTGCGTTCTTCCGTGGTTGGTCACCCATTGGTGGAGGTCGATTCTCCCGCGGACTTTGAGGTGGTGAATTCTTCGGAGATTCCTGCGATCCTTTGTCTTCCGACTCCGAATCTACAAAATCCAAGCTTTTTAGCTTGATGTGCTTCGTGTCTCCTTAGCCCGTAAAGTTTTTCCGGATCGTCCACAAAATTATTGGGTTTGTTGGAGAGGTAGCCGTCCATCTCCCGTTAGGGTTAGCAATAAACAAAGTATGCAAAAAACTAGAAAATAAAAACAAATCTATAAAAACTAGAGTTAGACAAACTAGATTAGATGTGTTTTGAGGATGATCAAAATTTAGTAGATGCAAAAATAAAAACAAAAAGAATACTGAAAATTACAAAAAAAGCAATAAAAAATCAAATCTTGATCACTTGTTCCCGGCAAGCAACGGCGCCGTAAAAAGGGGCTTGTTGACGGTTAATAATTGTATCAAAGTTCGTTTGTGACTCGCAAGCGTACAAGTCTCTCGTCGTAGTCAAGGGACCCTTCTTCCCTCGAGTGGTGAACCCAAGGTATCGAATCCGTGGAACAAATGTGTGACGCAAGAGTTGATCTAGTAAAGCCAAGTAACTTCAATCTTTGGTAAAAGAGAAACCCTAATGCATCTAGATAAGAACACAAAACAAAGATAAATCTAATCTACTAAAGACCGGAGAAAACAAAGTAGCAAGAGAAGTTCCAAGCAAGAGAAGAAGTAGCAAATCGAATCTTAATAGAAGCCTCTTTAAATCGTGGTTTCCCGTCCAAATCCGAAAACATCCGCCTTTCGAGACCCCCCGTTCGTCACAACGTATCCCTATTCATGCGGGGAGCTTAGGGCGAGTCAAAAGACAAGTCGAGATTCTTTCGGAAGATCCGGCGTGTACCTCTAGCCACCACGGCTACAAGAACACCCTATGTAATCTATCTCGAGAATAGAATTGAAATAAGCAAAGCCGATCGAAAAACGAAATCTTCGAGGAAACACTTGATCGCTAGGAAAAGATTCAACTTGATAATTCAACTATGACAATGATACATACACAAGATCACCACCGGATCCTTCCTTGATCTTGCTTCTAGCTCCGGGAACTCCGACGTGGTCTTCCGTGCAAGGTTCCCACGTCGGCTAGGGAAACCCTAGTCAACTAGCTCGACCCTCTCCTCTCCTAGATGGTGTCTCTCTCTTCTCTGCTTCTCGGCGGCCGAAGACGAAATCTTCTCTTTGTGGCTCTCGGTCGGGGGACTATAAATAGCCCGATTGGCGGCTAGGGCAAAGGAGAGCGTGTTTGGGCCCAAAATGGGCCCGGGGCCGACCGGGGCCGGGCCGGCCGGCCCGGGCCCATTTAGGCCCGGCCCCGTGGGCTCCTTTGCCCCACGTCGGTTCCCTTGCTTCCCGGATGTTTCCCCTTCGCATGTAGGTCCATGTCGTCGGTTTCTCTCCGAATTGGACTCAACTCCTTGTCTTGCAAGATTCGAAGACTTTTCCGATCGTGTCCCCCGGAGTCCGTCGTCTTCTCGGATCAAGTCCCCGCTTCTTGGAGTTAAGATTGCTTCATTGCATGACTTGTACGGGGCTCCAAGGTCTTGTCATGAGGTGCTTGATGAACTTATCCCGAAAGTCTTGCATTTAACACTAAAACCCCGCATAAACATTAAACTCCAAAACCGACATGCACACGTGAACTTGTTATACCACGGGGGTTAGTACCAATGGATAAGGTATAAAACTCATGCCAACACCGAAGGTAAACTCATGGCTAGGTTGACGGATTTTCACCGTCAACAAAGTATGAAGAACCTCTTCTACGGGAGCGGAGAAGCCCGCCAGGTACTCGAGCTCGACTACAAAGAACTTGCCTTCGAGTGCGAGAAGCACATGGAGCTTCGTATTGCATCTGACCGCGATCTCGTCAACTGCTACAAATCATTGCAGAAGTTGAATGAAGATTGCGAGGCGCTGCGGGCCCAGCTGAAGGATCTTGAAGAAGTCGCGCTGCCGATCGCGAGGCTCTTGGTTCCTCATCCGGGCGGCCCCAAGATTGCTCCGCTCGTGGATCGCCTCAGAGAAGCCCCCAGTCGGCTGGCGGCTTATGTGAAGCACATGGCGAGGTCGATCCCGAAGCAGGTCTTGGCCTTCATGAAGTCCTACTTCCCGAAGGCCCCAGTGGAAGTAGTCGCTGGCGGGGTAGCCGCCAACTGCACCGATGAGCAAGACGCAGCCGCCGGGAGCAGATGGCTCCCATCACGGAGCAAGTAGCTGATAAGCTCAATCTCCAGTAGCCCTGTAATAATTAGCTAGTAGCCAAAGTTGTACAAAAACAATTGTAATGGAATTGCTTAAGTATTAATGAAAGGAAAATTCCAGCAATGAGTACTCGTAGTCGCGATCTCAGAGTGCGGAGCCACATCGTGGAGTGGATGCGAGTAGTCGTACTCGGCGGTAGTCCCGTTGAGGGGAAGTAGACGAGAAAGAAGTTGATGAACGATCAAACTTTATTACCGAAGAAGTACACCCGGATGGCCGTGGCCGTAGTTACGCAGTAGTCGCCCGGACCGGAGGCCGCTTGCGCCTAAGTGGTGCTAGGGCGAGTAGCCGCTACGCGCAAGAGATCCGTAGGTAGCCGTGTAGGCCGGATCTTGGAGTACATGGTCTCTTAGTAGACCGCCGCTAGAGTCCTTTGTCGCTCGTCGCAGCCCCGAGATCCGTAGGTAGGCCGCGCGGGTTGGATCCGGAGAGGAGTAGTCCGAGACCGGGGCCGGGACCCGGAGGCCGCTTACGGCGAGAGGGGTGTTGATGTAGTCGTGTAGACTTGAACCCCGGAGTAGTCGTGTAGACTAGGCGTAGAATCGACGGAGCCGGTCGATGTTCCACGAGTTGTTGATGTCTTCGCCTTCAAGTGTCCGGAGGCGGTAGGAGCCCGCCCGGTCACCTTTGCCACGGTGAAGGGACCTTCCGGGGGGAGCCGAGCTTGTGTAGTCCTTCCGTGTTCGGATACGACGGAGGACGAGATCACCAACGTTGAAGGAGTGTTCCTTGACGTTGCGATCGTGGTAGCGTCGATACCCTCCGGGTACCTTGCCGATTGGACGAGGGCGGCGCGCCGAGCTTCTTCGAGGCCGTCGATGTCAACTCGTCTGCTTCGTCTTAGAGACGCCTTCGTCGTAGTGCTCCACTGCTGGCGAGTTCCATATGACGTCGGCAGGGAGGATTGCTTCGGAGCCGTAGACCAGGAAGTAAGGGGATTGCCCCGTTGGCTTGGATGGCTGAGTCCGTAGCCCCCAGAGTGCGTTGGGTAGTTCCTTGATCCACTTGCCCCCTTTGGAGTTAGCAGCATCGTGTAGCCGCTTCTTGAGAGCGTCGAGCACCATCCCATTGGCGCGCTCGACTTGTCCGTTGGCCCGAGGATGGGCAACTGAGACGTATCGGACGTCGATCCCGCTGTTCTCGCAGTACTCCCAAAACTGGTGGTTGTTGAAGTTGGAGCCCAGGTCTGTGATGATGCGGTGGGGTAGTCCGTAGCGATGCACGAGTTCATCCAGGAAGTCGAGTACTCTGTCGGCCTTGGGGCATGTGACCGGCTTGACCTCGATCCACTTGGTGAACTTGTCGATGGCCACCAATAATCTGTTGAAACCACCTGGCGCAGTTGGCAGTGGCCCAATCATGTCGAGCCCCCCAGCAGGCAAAGGGTCGGGTTGGCGGTATGGTGACTAGCTTGTAGGCTGGGACGTGTTGCTGCTTGGCGAAGTACTGGCATCCTTGGCACCTTCTGACGAGTTCTTCGGCGTCGCCCGCAGCAGTGGGCCGTAGAAGCCTCGTCGGAAGGCCTTGCTGACCAGCGTGCGAGAGGACGCGTGGTTGCCGCAGACGCCCTTGTGGATCTCCTCCAAGATGTCCTTGCCTTCTTGCTTGGGGAAACACTTCATGAGTACTCCAGAAGATGCGCCCCGCTTTGAAAGCTTGTCTCCGACGAGGACGTAGGACTTGGCGCGGCGGATGAGCCGCTCGGCCAAGTTTTTGTCGAGGGAACCTTCGCTCGCCGAGGTAGTCGATGAAGGGTTGCCTCCGGTCCGCGTCGATCATCATGACCTCCCCGGCCACCGGCGGATGCGCTGGGACAGTGGTCGGTGGCGCCGGCTCCGGGATGGATGGCGCGTGAAGCTCATGAACGAAGACACCCGCTGGTACTTGAGCACGGGTAGATCCAAGCTTCGAGAGAACGTCCGCTGCAACGTTGTTGTCGCGTACGATGTGGTGGAACTCGAGACCGTAGAACTTGTTCTCGAGCTTGTGGACTTCTAGGCAGTAGGCGTCCATGTTCTCCTTGTTGCGGTCCCAGGACTTGTTGACTTGGTTGATGACCACTGCGGAGTCACCGTAGACTAGTAGCTGCTTGATGCCCAGTGAAGCCGCGAGGCGGAGCCCATGTAGGAGAGCTTCGTACTCGGCTTCGTTGTTTGAGACCTTCTAGAAGATCTGCCGGACGTACTTGAGTTGTTCGCCCGTTGGAGAGATCAGCAGTACCCCTGCACCTGCGCCCTCGAGGTTGAGCTGTCGAAGTACATCACCCAATGCTCTGGTCGCACGGTTGGAGTAGGTAGCTGGTTCTCCCGCCACTCCGCCATGAAGTTGACTAGCGCCTGTGACTTGATGGCTGTGCGTGGCTTGAAGTCAATGGTGAGGGCGTCGAGCTCGACTGCCCACTTGGAGAATCTTCCAGTAGCATCTTGGTTCCGCAAGATGTCGCCGAGCGGGTAGTCGGTGACGACGGAGATCGAGTACTCCTGGAAGTAGTGTCGTAGCTTCCGCGAGGTGATGAGTACTGCATACAGGAGCTTCTGCACAGGCTGATAGCGTGCCTTGGACTCTGATAGGACCTCGCTGACGAAGTAGACTGGGCGCTGGACTGGGTAGGCGTGGCCGTCTTCCTGCCGCTCGACGACGATGGCAGTACTGACCACGTGAGTAGTCGCAGCGAGGTAGAGCAGTAGCTGCTCGCCCTTGTGAGGAGCCGTGAGGACCGGCGGCTTCGATAGGAAGTCCTTGAGCTGGGCAAGGGCTTGATCCGCCTCTGGAGTCCACACGAACTTCTCTTGGTGCTTGAGTAGTTTGAAGAAGGGGAGCCCCCGTTCTCCAAGCTTCGAGATGAATCTGTTCAGTGCCGCCATGCACCCGGTCAGCTTCTGGACGTCTTTGATGCTCGTGGGAGCTTTCATGCTGGTGATGGCGGAGATCTTCTCGGGGTTGGCTTCGATGCCGCGCCGGGGTCGATGATGAAGCCGAGTAGTTTGCCCGAAGGTACGCCGAAGACGCACTTGTTCGGGTTGAGCTTCCAGCGGTACTCGCGCAGGGATGCGAAAGTCTCTTCAAGGTCGTCGATGAGGGTACTGGAGTCTCTGGTCTTGACGACCACGTCATCCACGTAGGCTTTGATGTTCTTGTTGAGTTGCCTCTTGAAGCAGGCCTGGATAGCTCGTTGGTAGGTGGCGCCGGCGTTCTTCAACCCGAACGACATGGTCGTGTAGCAAAGACGCGCCAAACGGGGGTGATGAACGCGGTCTTCTCCTCGGTCTTCTTCCTTGATCGCGATCCGGTGGTACCGGAGTAGCGATCAAGGAGAGGGAGAGAGAGAGTCGCAGCCCGCCGTGGAGTCGATGACTTGATCAATCCGTGGCAACCCGAAGGGGTCCTTCGGCGTTGCTTGTTGAGGTCGGTGTAGTCGACGCACATCCTCCACTCATTCGAGTTCTTCTTGCGGACGAGGACGGGGGTTGGCGAGCCACTCGAGATGGAAGACTTCTCTCGATGAAGCCGCCCGCGAGTAGTTTGGCGAGTTCCTTCTTGATGGCGTCCCGTCTGTCATCGGCAAAGCATCGGAGGTGTTGTCGCTTGGGGTGGCCTTAGGATCGACGTTGAGGCAGTGCTCAATCAGCTCCCTGGGCACTCCTGGCATGTCCGCTGGCTTCCACGCGAAGATGTCGCGGTTAGCCCGAAAGAAGCTGATGAGCGTGTCTTCCTATTTGGGTCGAGGCCGGCCCCGATGGTGGTGGTCTTGCTGGGATCGCCTGTTCCGAGGTCGATCGTCTTGACGAGAACCTCCTCAGGTGGCTGAGGCTTGTTGGCGCTGTCAGACTTCTCTGGGATGTCGAGTTCACTTGTAGCAAGCTTCTTCGACGCGGCGTAGACCTCCATCATCGCATTGGGTACTTGATTCGCAGAAGCGATCTCCACGGCTTCTGTGTCGCAGTCGTGGGAGATCTTCAAGTCCCCTTGGAGAGAGAGTACACCCGCTGGGCTTGGCATCTTGAGTACCAAGTAGGTGTAGTGGGGCACCGCCATGAACTTGGCGATGGCCGGTCTGCCGAGGATGGCATGGTAGGAAGTTTCGAAGTCCGCGACCTCGAACTTGATGTATTCGGTACGGTAGTTGTCCCGAGATTCCCCGAAGGTAACTGGCAGGACCACTGAGCCCAGTGGGATAGCCGCGTTGCCGGGGATGATGCCGTAGAAGGGCGTGTTGCTCTTGGTGAGCATGTGGGTGATGTCGAGCTTCATCTTCTTCAAGGTCTTGGTGAAAAGGACGTTGAGCCCGCTTCCACCGTCGATGAGGACCTTGTTGAGATTGGAGCCCGCGACCACTGGTTTTAGGACGAGAGGGAAGCATCCTGGTTCGGAGAAGCTGGTCCATTGATCCACGCGGGAGAAGGTGATGGGTACCTCCGACCACCTGAGAGGGGTCGGGACCGCTGGCTCAATGGACATGACTTCTCGACGGGTAGCCTTCTGCTCCCGCCTGCTGGGCAGTCCACCGAAGAAGACGTTGACGGTCTTGTCGGGTTCCTGGAAGTCGTTGTTGTCGCCGTCCTTCTTCTTGCCCTTTTTGTCGTGAGGGTGCGGTGGCTCTGGCGTATCCTTTAGTGCATGCCTGAGTTGGTAGCACTGCTCGGTGGTGTGGTTGCCGTTTGGATGCCACGGGCACCTCTCCTTTAGCAGGTCTTTGAAGCCGCCGGAGTTCTTCTTCGAGTTGTTTTTCGCAGGGCGCTGGATAGCCGCGACAGTGTTGTCTGGCTTGCGCTTGCGGTTAGGACCCGAGTAGTTGTTGTTGTTGTTGTTGTTGTTTTTGCGACCGCCTTGGTTCGCGTTGTTGCCGCTGCCGCCGCCCTGGTTCTACTTGGTCTTGCCGCGGATGGCGTCGTACTTGGCGTTGGCCTTGTCTTCTTCATCCGCCTAGGACGTGATCATGTCCTTGAGGTGGGGGATGGACCTGGGGCGGCGACGACCGAAGTCTTCGAAGGTGCGGCGGTGGTAGAGGCCGTCTTGGAAGAGGTCGATGACCTCCTTGTCGGTGACGTCGACGACGGTGGCGCGCTTGTCAAAGAAGCAGCGCATGTACTTCCGGAGGGTCTCGCCTTGTTCCTGCTTGACCATGGCCAGGTCCATGCGAGTACCCGATCGGCCCATGGCCCCCGCGAAGTTGCTGGTGAATTGCTCCTTCAGCTGGTCCCACTAGTCGATCGAGTGCTTGTCCAGCGACTCGAGCCATGTGAGTGGAGCTTGGTCCAGGCAGAAGGGGAAGTAGAGGCACTTGGTGTCGCTGTTGCCGCCAGCGTTCTCGATGGAGAGGGCGTAGCATCTGAGCCACTCGATGGGGTCCTGCTTCGCGTCGTACTTGGTGATCCCCAAAGGCTTGAACTTGTCGGGGAGGAGCAAGTTGCGAAGTCGAGGTGAGAAGGCGGGGAAGCCGTCGTTGTCGCCGCGGTGGTCGACTTCTTCCGCCGCAGCCTCCCTCAATCTTCGGCGGGCGTCGAAGCCGCCCGTGAGGCGCCGCAGGCGTGGGCGTTCGCGTGGCCTCGGCCACCGCGACCGCCGCCGCCACCGGCCCTCCCCGTTGGCCCCATAGTTGGAGCTTCCGCCGGCCGCCGCCGCCGACGTCGGGGTCGGGCGCCGCCGCCGGCTGGAGCACGGTGAGGGACGACTTCGCGGTGGCTGTTGCCACTCTGTGGGGGTCCGCCGGCGTTGCCTCGAGTGCGGTTGGGCTGAGCGGGAAGCTCAGCTCGAGTACGGTTGGGACCGTTGTTGGCGCTGCGACTTGTTGCTTCGTTGTCACGGGGCCTGGCGGGAGGAGGTTGGTTGACTCTGTTGTCGATCCGCATGAAGTAGGCGTCTTCAGCGAGCTTGGCGATGACCTCTCCAGCGCATATGCCCCCCGAGCTCCGGCATGCGATCGCTGTGATCGACATGAGGCATTGCTCAGGGGTAGTGTGTACTCTACTCTCGACCGCCTCGAGAGCTTCCGCAAGGTTGCGGACGGGGAAGTTGTCGCGGAGGCGCCGGTGACGTTCGCTGCGCTTCCGGTTACGCTCACGTCGAGCGTCTCTCGTCCGCGGTGGTTCTCGTTTGCTGGAGCATCAGCAGAGAGCTCGTCGGAGGAGATGTCTTCCAGGTACCTGTCTTGGGCCGTCCCTGAAGGCCCTGGGGCGTCGCCAGCAGCCATGAAGACTTGGCGATCGGGGGGTGCCAAGGCCGGACTCCGAAGGCGCCACCCTCGGCTGGTGTGCTCGAGTCGGCCGGGCTAGGGGTGTTCCCTCCCCGGAACGGTAGCGAGTCGATGTAGGCGACATAGCGTGAGTCTCCACTTATCGGGTCCGAGCTTGCGGTCCGGCCGCAGACGAATCTGTCGGCGGGTGTGGATGTTATAACCAGCCCAGAGGCCGGCCCTGACAAGGGATGCTCAGTGGAGTTGTCCTCGGACTCGGGCTCCTCAGGGTCCGACCCGAAGTCGAACTCGTATGCGGGGTACGAGTAGAACTCCGATAGAGGGTTGGAGTCCGAAGCGTGGCTGGGTGCGGTGTCGGAGTCCGAGTTGTACTCGGGTACGGGCTCCTTGCCGGCCCGGCGCGAAGAGGGAGCCTCTGTGCGGGCCCGGCTGAGGATGCGGGGACCACGCGCGGAGCGCTCACGAGGTGAGGGGACCGCCTGCGATGGCTGAGCAGCCGGCTCGCATGCGATGGCCCATGGAGACGTCAAGTTCGAGTTGGAAGCGGACTCGAGCTCGAAGTCAGCGTGGTGGTTGAAGAACGAAATTTCGCCGAACTTGCCGGCGAGTTCGCCTGTGACAACTTCAGGAAGCGTCATGAAGCCGGTCTTCGGGTTGGGCGGCATGGTTAGGCGACGCTGGAAGGAGCCCGCGCCGTCTGCAGTGCAGACCCAGGCGCCGAAGACGAAGGTGTCGCCGCAGTTGAAGGCGACGGTTGGCTTGAAGTAGACTGGAGCCGTCAAGTTCGCCATGTGATCTCGGGCGAGATCCCCTACCTGGCGCGCCAGCTGTCGGTGTTTTAGACCGGCAACCTACTAAGGGGAGTACCCCGAAGTAGATGAATGTGGCCTCGCCGAGATCGGTAACTCGAAGGAAGAGACACGTGGCACACAATTTAGACAAGGTTCGGGCCGCGAGGTGCGTAATACCCTACGTCCCGTATGCCGCGTAGCTCGGATTGATTGGGCACGATTACAAGATGGTGTAATAGTGCGCCGTGGATTGGATGAGATGCTAGAGAAAGGTCCCCGCCTCGCCTTATATAGTCCGAGAGGCGGTGGTTACAAGTCGGAGTAGGGAGAGAGTACTAGTCGGGTACGTCTAGGAGTCTTCCATACGAGCAGGGACATGCTGCGCCTTCCTAACCGAGTACTTCTCCTCCGTAGTCCTTGTGCTCCACGCCATCAGGTGCCGTGTAGCGCAAGCCGGGTAGTCCCAGGGGCCCACCGAGTAGTCGGTCCTGGTACCCACCGAGGTAGTGGGCCCAGGGAGGTCCATACGACAGCTAGTTCCAACCGGTACGCTACTGCTCCAACTTTCTCCAGCACCTTGTACGGTCCAATGTACCGAGGGGCTAATTTTCCATGCACCTGAAATCTTCGAGTCCCTCGGATTGGTGAAATCTTGAGGTAAGCGAAATATCCAAGATTGAAGCTTACTTCTCGCCTCTTCCTGTCTGCATAGCTCTTTTGTCGGGATTGGGCAGCCTTCAATTTTTCTCAGATCTCGCCTACTCGCTCCTCGGCTTCCTTTATAAGTGCGGGCCCAACCAGGGCACGTTCTCCTACCTCTGACCACATTAAGGGTGTCCTGTATTTCCTCCCATATAAGGCTTCAAATGGCAACATTCCTAGGCTCGTCTGATAGCCGTTGTTGTAAGAGAACTCTGCATACGGCAGACTTTGTTCCCAGTCTTTGCCATAGGTGAGGACACATGCTCTCAACATGGCTTCCATAATTTGGTTCACCCTCTCGATTTGTCCATCTGTCTGCGGGTGATAGGCTGAACTGAAATTCAGCTTGGTACCCATGGCTCTATGCAAACTTTTCCAAAACCTAGAGGTGAACTGGGTCCCTCTATTTGAGACTATCCTGCTAGGTACTCCATGCAACTTCACTATGTTCTCTATGTAGATCTTTGCCAACTTCTCTCGACCATAAGTAGTTCGTACGGGTAAAAAGTGAGCGACCTTAGTGAGTCGGTCCACTATTACCCACATGGAATCATGTCCCTTCTGAGTCTTGGGTAAACCCACTACAAAGTCCATGCCTATCTCATCCCATTTCCATACCGAAATGGGTAAAGGCTGCAACAGTCCTGCGGGTTTCTGGTGTTCAGCTTTAATCCTCTGACAAGTATAACAGTGGGCGACGAACCGGGCAATGTCCGCTTTCATTCCATTCCACCAATACTTTTGCTCTAAATCCATATACATATTAGTGGATCCCGGGCATATCCTATTCTTATACCACAGTGTGCCTTGATCGTCCACTCTAAAGTTCGGGGCCTTATTCTCTTTTGTGTGCTTGCGGATTTTCATCAAATTCTCATCGGTCTCTTGGGCCTTCCTGATCTTTTCTTCCAATGTAGGTTGAACACTTAGTTGGCGGACGTAGCCTTGGGGAACAATGTGCACGTTGAGTCGTGCCATTTCCTCTTGCAACTGGGCACTCTTAGGCACTGCTTTCTCGTAAAATTTTCTACTTAGGGCATCTGCCACTACATTGGCTTTTCCTGGGTGGTAATGGATTTCTAGGTTATAATCTTTGACTAATTCTAGCCGCCTTGTTTGCCTTAGGTTCAGGTCAGGCTGGGTGAAGATGTATTTTAAGCTCTTGTGGTCTGTATAGATTTCGCACTTATTCCCAATCAGGTAATGTCTCCAAATTTTAAAGGCATGCACTACGGCTGCAAACTCCAAATCATGGGTAGGATAGTTCTTCTCGTGGGGTTTGAGTTGGCGGGAAGCATACGCCACTACTTTCCCATCCTGCATAAGGACACATCCTAACCCTTGTCAAGATGCATCGCAATAGACGACAAAATCCCGTTGAATGTCTGGCAAGGTCAGCACTGGGGTTGTTGTCAATCTTCTTTTCAACTCCTGAAAGCTTTTCTCACAAGACTCTATCCAATTGAACTTCTTCTCCTTCTTGAGCAACTCCGTCATCGGTCGGGCAATCTTAGAAAATCCTTCAATAAACCTCTGATAGTATCCTGCTAACCCAAGAAAGCTTCTGATCTCGCTCACATTGGTTGGTTGTTGCCAGTTGGAGGTTGTTTCGACTTTTCCGGGGTCTACTGCTACTCCTTCTGCCGTCAGAATATGCCCAAGGAAAGATATTTTCTCCAGCCAGAATTCACACTTGTTGAACTTAGCGTACAGCTTGTGTGCTCTTAGTTTCCCCAGTACCACTCGAAGATGCTGCTCATGTTCCTCCACACTCTTGGAGTAAACAAGTATGTCGTCAATGAAAACTACGACAAACTTGTCTAGCTCTTCCATAAACACCTTATTCGTGAGGTTCATAAAATACGTTGCTGCATTGGTGAGTCCAAAGGACATCACCTGAACTCAAACTGCCCGTAACGGGTGACAAAGGCGGTCTTTGGGATATCGCTCTCCCTAATCTTGAGTTGATGGTATCCTGACCTTAAATCCACCTTCGAAAAATACTTGGCTCCTTTCAGTTGGTCAAATAAATCATCTATTCTGGGGAGAGGATACTTGTTCTTGATAGTCACTTCGTTTAGTGAGTGATAGTCCACACACATTCTCAGGCTTTTGTCCTTCTTTTCTACAAAGAGCACTGGGGCTCCCCATGGTGATGAGCTTGGTCTGATAAATCCACTTCGTTGAAGTTCTCTTAGCTGCTTCTTTAGCTCTGCCAACTCAGGGGCTGCCATCCTATAGGGTTCTTGGCTATGGGAGAGGTTCCGGGGATAAGGTCAATGACGAACTCTATATCCCTATCTGGTGGCATTCCGAGGAGTTCTTCGGGGAACACATCTGGATACTCCCGCACTACTGGGACATCCTCTATGGATTTGGCTTCCATGCTAAAAACTATTATGTCTGGTCTGTGTCCTCGGGTGTGGTAGGTCACTTGTATTCCGTCTGGGTTGGTTAGGTGCACTACCTTATCGGCACAACTTATAAGAACATGGTGTTGGCTTAACCAATCCATCCCAAGGATCACATCTATTCCCTTAGAATTCAGTACTACTAGGTCCGCTAGGAACTCTACCCCACTTAAAATGATCCTTACCCGGGAGCAACCCAGTTGACACTTGATGTCACCTCCGGGCGTTCGAGTCAACAGGGGTGCTTTTAGTAGTACTGTAGGTATGTTATGTTTTTCCACAAAGCTTGAGGATATGAACGAATGTGATGCTCCTGAATCAAATAATATGGTTGCCAAGGCTGAGCTAACCAGGAACTCACCGAGCACTACGCCTTGTGCCTCTTGAGCCTCCTGTGCATTGATGTGGTTGATGCGGGCTCGTCCATAAGACTGATGGGGCTGCCTCATCTGTTGGTTGTTGTTGTTGCCAAAGTTGTTGTTGTTGCGAACCGGCACGTGGTTGGCTCCAGATACAACCGGTCTTGGCCTGTTCACTGAGTTGGAGAAGGCTGAAGCTGTTGGCTTTTTGGCATATGGGCAGTTGGCAATGAAGTGTCTGGTCTCACGGTAGTTGAAACACACCCTGGAGTTGTTGTTGTTGTTGGTAGCATTGACCTGGCTAGTGTTGCTCTGTGGGGTTTCATGGTGTTCTGGTTGTTGTACGGTCTAAACTGGGTTCTAGGGCCATGAGAGCCCGTGGCTTGTGACTCGGTTCTGTACTACATGGGGGCTTAGAACCTGGACATGGGGTGACCGAAGCTTCTTTGCCTCTGGGAACGTCATGAACTTGCACTTGTTTTCTTTCTTCTCTTCTGTCTTGGCTCTCTCTGTGAGGATGGCCATGTTCATAAGTGTGTTGAAATCCGAGTAGATCTGAGGGGTAAGCAGAGTCCTCAGTTCCGGAGTCAAGCCCTTCTTGAACATCTCCTATTTCTTGGAGTCCTTATCCACTTCCTCAGGGGCATAACGAGCCAACTCTATGAACTGGTAAGTGTATTCCTCCACAGACTTGTTGCCTTGGCGGAGTTCACAGAACTCATCTGCCTTGTGCTTCAGCGTGGCTTCTGGGATGTGGTAGCGACGAAACTCTTCCACGAACTCATCCCAAGTGATGGCGGAGGGATCCTTGGTTGCTGCAAAGTAGTTTTCCCACCAGGCTAAGGCTGTTCCGGTGAGCTGGTGAGTAGCCAGGAGAACCTTGTCTTGGTCTTCACAGTTGAAGGGCTCCAATTCCCTTAGAATGGCTCTCAGCCAGTCATCAGCATCCAAGGGATTCACGGACCCGCCAAAAGTGGGTGGCTTCGTCCTGAGAAATTCGATCAGCTTCTCATTCATGCCCAGAACTCGAGCTTCTCATTCATGCCCAGAACTCGGGGCCTTGGACGGTTGACAGCATTGAATATGGTTTCCAACAGTAGAGTCTGGTTGGACAAAACTTGCGCCAGGTGCACGGGAGGGGTGGCGGTGGCAGGACAACGTTTTCTCCTCCATCTTCTCCTTGATTCACTTCCTGGTCGTTAAGGTGCTCCCTTCGATCGGCTTGAGATCCTTCTGCGTCCATACGACTGGAGCCTTGGAGGATCCTAGCAGGGCGCCTCGAAACCATCTGCAGAGGAACGGGTTTCTAAGAGATCTAGGTTTTATGTGATGTTTAAGTTGATTAAGACGGATTTCTTTCTTGAAAAGGCTGGGTCTACTCCTGTCGGCAAGCACACAACAAGCACATAGCAAACAAGCAAGCATAGACAAACTTTATTACAAACAAGGGAGGAGGATACATCCCGAACTATTCGACTGATACAACGCTGACACACTACAAGACTTGGTACTATGACAAAAGCTAAGGGTGCGACTCTAAGCTCGGACCAGCACGACTTCATTCCCTGGGTCAAGGCAACTAAGGTATGCTACTCGCGAGGCGAGCCATCTTCTGGGGCTGAGTGTACTTCCAGTGGAATGAGCAGATCATCGTCATCCTCGCCCTCGGGGTTTCCATTCTCTTGGGGTGGTGCTGCCGCTTCTGCGGTCGCCACTGGTTGTTTGGTGACTACTGGTGGTGCTGATGGGGTTTCAATTGTTCCTCCCCATCCTACAAGGGGTGTCCCAAACAGGACTTGCGCTTCTCCAATGGTCGGAATGGGTGTTCCACTGTTAGTCCATTCCTGCATGCGCTGATCTTGGATCCGCTTGAGGCTCTCATGGGCAACAGCTTCACTGCTTATGGCGGCTGCGGTCCTTGCTTCAGCTTGAGCCACTCGGACTTGGTGCATCCTTACTGTGACTTCTGCTTGCTCGGCCCGACTGATTTGCTCTCTCAAGAGCTTGGCCTGGTCATCAAAGAGTTTGTCCAAGGAGACGAGGTAGGAAACTATATGGTACAAAAGGTCTTCTTGATGGCGTCGTTCCAGGTTTCTCATGCGAGCCTGCCATACTAGGTTTCTGATGGCTGGGGGAAAATACCTCATCGGTGTGGGGACACGGTGTTCCTCGTAGATCCGACACAGGTAGCGGAGAGCTTTTCTGAGGGCCAAGGGGTAGGTGTCTCGGTGTCGAAACCCTGTGGCGGTCACGAACCACAGCTCGACGTTAGGGTAGCAGTTGCTTCTGGCGATGGAGAGGACCACCCTACAATGAAGAGTGTCGAGTTGCTCGTACTCTCTGCTGTAGTACCTTGGGCACTCAGTGAAACTGAGGTGCTCCAGGGAGTTTGTAAGAAATTGGATGCTCGTTAGCGTAAGAGGGGGAGGGGTGAATTAGGCAACTTAAAACCTTAACCTATGGCTTCACTAATTTTACACAAAAGTAAACTAGAACATACTATCTATATGTGCAACTAAGGTTGTTCTAGTGTGAAACTCCCATCCCAAAACAAGGTTTGCAACCTATAGCCATTCCTAGCATGATACTACTCTAGGAAGAAAAGGCAAGCAAAGATTGCAATAGAGTAAATGCGGAAACGTAAAGGGGATGAGAGGAAGCAAACTCTTGACACGCGATTTATCCCGTGGTATCGGTAGGCACTTAGCCACCCGTAGTCCACGTTGAAGCACTCACACAAGAGTATTGCTTCCCGGCCACCAAGTCTCTCCCAAGAGCACCACTTGACATGCCACAAAGGCTAGCCACTTAGGCACTTGTCAAGCTCCCTTGGTCACCTTGATGCCGCCTCCACTAAGGAGCTTCTCCACCAAGGAAGGGGGTCTCCACGTCCCCCGCACAAAGTGTCCTCGCCGCTCCACACCAAGCCAGAGGGTCGATGATGATTGTCGGTGAGCCACTTAGGCCCCAAGGCTTTCGGCAAACCTTGTACAACTGGATTCACTCAAGAATCACCTCACAAGGTTGGCACAACCTTGCACTCACTCAGCTCTAAGCTAAGCCTTGCACTAAGCACATAAACAAAGCATATGTAAGTCTAAGGATGAGCAATTAAGCACTTGGATGGATTGGATATGATCTTCAATGTGTCTTGAACTCCTCTGCACTTCCACACAATTCAGCAACCTCAAATGGGTGAGTGGAGGGGGTATAAATAGCCCATGGCATCAAACTAGCCGTTGGCTAACGTCTATTGAAAAAGGTACCGTCGGATGATCCGACGCTATTTTTTCCAGGGTGTCGGTTCATTCGGTGCCCCTCCCACGTCACTTAGTCGTTGAGGTTCTCTGACACAACTGCTCCGACGCAATGCACCGACGGTGCGTCGGATCATCCGGTGCTGAAGACCCCGCATCCAAGTCGCCTCTGTTAGCTTCCAATCAGCCGTCGGATAGACCGACGCTTCACCCTTACCAAGGCGTCGGATCATCCGGTGCTGAAGGCTTCATCTTGGCGCGTCTCTTTCTTGATTCAAACTGAGCGTTGGATAGACCGACGGTGTCCCCACTCAGACCGTCGGATCATCCGGTGCTACTGTCTTCCTTGCTCTTCCTCTGCAACTCGTCCGACGCTACTAAATAATGGACTGTCGGTTCATCCGACGGTACCTAGGGTTCGACCATGTGTACCAACTCGTCCGACGATTGCATCAACGCTTGTTAAGTTGATACCGTCGGTTCATCCGACGGTGTCTTTTATTTTCCTTTTCTTGCTCGGTTTTGACCCTTTGTTTTGGCATTTTGGCATATGTTTTTCTTGCATCCTTGGGACCTAGAAATGCCTATAAAGAGATGCTGAACAATATGGTTAGTCCCAATGATCATGTTGTCATGAATCACCAAAATCAAACTCGAACTAATGGCATATGAGGCCATGTTCGCTACAGAGTTGATAAGGAGGCGAGCAAAACCAGGCTCCTCCGGGCACACGCCTTGGGTCCATCCATCTTCAGCCATCTGAAAACAATGGTAGAGTTGAACAAGTTGTGCAAAGGGTAGGGTACAAAAGATAGATAGTTTTATTTAGCAACAAGGTTGGGGTACACTCCTTGGGGTACACTTATTATTACTAGTACACCAGCTCTAGCCTAGGCATTTCAGTATATCCTCACGAGGACTCTTCCTCCGTCTGAATGCGACGCTTCTTTGGTGGGAGGTCTTGCTCCAGTATCACGTCCTCGGTCTGGGTTCCTTTGTCCCAATGGGTTTCTTCGGGTTCGTCTTCCATCAAACCAGCTTCTTCTCTCCTTCTATGTTCCTTGTGGACCTCATCCCATAGGGCTTTATTGGCTATTAGAGTGCGCTCCCTTTCCCTAGCGTAATCTCACTCCCGGTTAGCTAGGGCAACTTCAGCCATTCTCATCTTTACCCTTTCCAATTCTATCCTTTGTTCTTCTCTTTCTGCCCTGTCGATTTGGTGCTTCAGCTGCTCGGCTTGTTCACGGTAGAGGTGGTCTAGGCCATTGAGGTAGATGGACAGATGGGAAACTGCATCTTCTAGGTCCTCTTCTTCTCTTTCCAGTCCCCTCATGCTGTCAATCCATGAGCGTCCTCTACCTCTTGATGGCGGGAAAAATCCCATTGGAGTCCGTCTGAGATGCTGCCTATAAACCACTCGTAGACATCGCAGGGCCTTCCGGGCAGCCTTTGGGTAGGTGTTTTGAAAACGAAACCCAGTGGTGGAGATGAACCAGGGTTATATGTCGGGGTAGAGTGTGCTCCTACCCACGAAGATCAGCACTTTACACTGAAGGGTGCCACAGTGCTCGTATTCCCGATAGATGAACTCCGGTGGGTCCCTCACTCCGACACGCTCCAGGCTGAGTAGAAGCAAGTTAGGGAGACCAGGTTCTGCGGGGTAGACTCCTCCGTTCCATCCCAGGTTAGCCATCTGGAACCAGGCAAGGGTCAAGGTAAGGAATTTGCGGAAAGATGAGCTCAGCAGGGACAAGAACTAGAGAAAGGCCGGGAAAGGTTTCGGGTCCGAGGGGTCGCGTCCTACGGCCAACCTACGGCTCTGATACCACCTGAAGTGTCCCCTCATCAGAGGTGACTAAATGTGACACAAATACCAGTCCTAGGAGGCTGGCAACACATTTATTACAATAGGTGGTTCATTCTCTTACATCACAGCGAGGCTGTGGGCATGGAAGTGCCACTGCCACGAGAAACAACACAAAGACTAGTGACCAAACTACGATAGTGAAGGCTTCTAAAGCCTCATCAGAGTACAGCGTCATGGAAGCTCCCTGTGGAGACCCTGAATCCACAGGCACAGGTTGGGTGTAGGGCAGCGACCTACTCAACGTCTTCGGGAACGAAGTCGGGATCCTCCTCTGAAAAACAGTTAATTAAGCAAGTATGAGTACATACATACTCAACAAGTTCAACCCCACCCACAGAGGGGCTTATAAGCGGATCATGCACATGATATAAATAACAAGGAACAGGTTAAGGTTTATTTGCAAACTCATTTACTCATGCAGGGGTTCATTTTCAAAAAGGTTTTCGCAAACAATTTTTTTATAACCCAAGTAGCTCAGTTGTTTTGAGAAAACCAAATAGGGACTACTGGACTCCCCGTCCGCAGTAGCCCAGGCACACAGCCACACACTTTTCCAGAAAACAACTCACGCCATGAAAACATCCCAAACCCAAACACTAGTTTTATGACCACACCGTGACTCATCCAATACCGTGGACATGGCTATTCGAATAGGTTTTACACTCTGCAGAGGTTGTACATCTTTACCCACAAGTAGGGTACCGCCACACGAACCCCTTAGTGTCGGCGCGGATACTATCAAAGCCATTACCCACCTTAGCTAACCCTACGAGCCACCACGGAAGCAACCAAGGGGTTATCTCACATAACCAGGGCGTACCTCACACAGATCGTACCCCTACTCCTTGATCTTTTGCTGCTCACCCGCACACCAGATGGCAAGTAGATTAACTAGTGGGATTTATGCTAAGTTGTTGCCACATAAAATGGTCGAGTGGTTGTACGATAATTGGGCCAGGTGAGATGTCACGCAACCCGGTCCTTAATGACAAGATGGACATCTCCAACACGCTCAACCACAAAGGTACGAGCTCACCCATACTCCTGACACACACGTCCATCCCGCCTACCCAGTTCTTTACTCATTTTCCAAACATATTCCATTTCCATTTTTAAAGCACTCACACATTTTTAAAGCAATCATTTAGGCCAAACAAAGGTCAATCATAGCAATCATGGGTGGCTATCCTACTAGGTTTTTGCAGTAAAACAATATGCAATTTATAAAATGGGTGTAGGGTGGTGTTTATAAAACTGGGACCAAAGCATGCATCAAACGATGAGATTGAACTTGTCGTCTTCGAAGTCCTCGGGGAGTTCCTGTTCGGGGTTCGGGATCTCGGGCTCCTACTCGCAGTACTCGGCTCCAAACTTCGGGTCGCAGTACTCTTCCTCGTTCACTCCGTCGGCTATAGCGTACACACAAGCAAGCATGCAATCAATACAAGGACACCAAATCTACCGGCTGAGCTCGGGGAAAAATAAATAAATAATGAGAGAGTAAATATTATTTAGGGGTATATGGCTGAGCAGGAAAATAAGTGAAGGGCCGAGGCAAGAGCTGGGATCAGTCGGGCAAAAATATGAACATGAAATGACGCGTTAAAGGCGTCGTTGATTTTGAAAGATTAAGGACTTTAGTTGTAATTAGGTTTAAAGGAAAAGGGGCCTAATTATAATATATAAATAGGGTGGGGGTTTAAATAAAATGGCCTAAGGGTCTGTATGTAAATGGTTTTGGGATGGTAGGGGTTGGTTTGAAGTGTGGTTTAATGGATAGGGTTTATCTGAAAGAAGGGAGAGAGAATAGAGAAGCGGGGGCCGGTGGAAGGAAAAGAAAGAGGGACATGGGGCTCTTGGCAAAACTGCCATCGCCTTCCTCTCGAATAGAACATAGGAGCGGGGGTTGACCGGGCGGCCGGCCGGTGGAGGGGCAGCGCTCGCCGGTGGTCCAGTGCACGGCGACGGTCGGGAGGTGGGGCAAAACGTAGAGGGGGCCGAGGGGATCTCAGCCCCGTGCTCACCTTGTGCTAGGGTTGCTTGTGGAGGCGGCTCCAAGGCGAGGAGTGGGCGGCGGAGGAGGCTAGCGGCGGTGGCGCAATTGGTGGCGGTGGTGGAGCAAGGGAAGGTTGAGGGAGCTCGGTGGTGAGGTGAGGGACAGCGAGGAGGCCTGGGTGCTATTTTATAGTGGACTTAAGGCGGTTCGGGGGGGAATATTCCCGGCGACCCGGCGGCGGCTCGACAGGGAGGGGCCGCGGAGATCGTCCTGTGAGGTGACGGCTCGGGCAGAGGCCAATTAGGGTGGTAACGGTCGTCGGGTGGCAGCTGTTGGGTCCTATCGTGACCAGGTGCGCCGTGTTCCGAGGTGGAGGGGCGGCGTCGACCGGCAATGGTGGTGGCGCAGAGGTGACGACTCGCCGGGTGGAGTAATGGCGGCCCCGGCGTCGAGTGGCACCGACGGGTCGTGTCGCGGGGTCGTGCGGTGCCGCGCGGCGGTGGCCGCGTGGCGTGTTGAGGAGGAGGGGGCGAGGCGCGGTCGGGCGCAAGGCGCTGGGTCGGGGCAGAGGTGTCGGCCGAAGGAAGAAGAAAGGGAGAGGGGAAGGAAGGAAGAAAAGAAAACGGAAAAAGGGGGAAAGAAAATAGGAAAAGAAAGGGAAGGAAAAAGGGAAAAGGGAAAAGAAAGGGAGAAGATAAAGGAAAAGAGTTTAGAAAATTAGGAGAATCCTAGGAAAATTAGGAGAGAGGGGAAAAGGGATCTTTGCGGGTTTTCCGGGTTTCTCGGATGCCGGCGTAATTTCCGGGACGGCGGTGGTGGCGAGGTGGGCCGGCCAGCGGGACCGCGACAAGTCCGGGATTCCCTGTGAGGTGGCCGACAACGGTGCTGGGGCGGCACGCGGTGAGCGGCGGTGGCCCGAGCGATGGCGGG
This sequence comes from Cenchrus americanus, assembly GCA_947561735.1. Lineage (NCBI taxonomy): Eukaryota > Viridiplantae > Streptophyta > Magnoliopsida > Poales > Poaceae > Cenchrus > Cenchrus americanus. The sequence goes on from OX387241.1 coordinate 254,262,019, forward strand.
CGGTGCCGGCGGAATTCACGGCACACACGCCGAGGGAAGGAGAGAGGGAAAAGATGACCGGGGTTTCAAGGAGATAATCGAGCTCAGCGGGAAGGTTTTGAAAACACGCATGATTTAGTAGGTGATTTATTAGGAGCCAAAAACGCGGGTGTTACACTTTTGCTTCAATGGATACAAATATGTACCATCTTCATGCTTCATCTTCGAGAGAGAATAGAAAAAGATTACACTTGAACCAAGTGGCGAGAACTCCTTCTTATTGCACCGTGTTGCATATCATCGTGAATCGCTCAATGTGTCTATATGGGTTGTCATCCTCCAATCCTCTAAATGGGTTTGTCGCCACTAAATTGATGATTCCAGACTTCAATTCATAGTGGGTTGTAGCAAGTGTCAAATCTGATTTTTGCATCTCAATTTCTTCCATTGATGGCATTGCTAGCTCCCTTAGCGACATCTCTTCGTCTTCCATTTGTGTGGTGAACAAACCCAAAAAAAACACAAAAAAATCTACACAAAGGTTAAGTGTTAGTGTGTTAGCAAAACTAATACAAAGTTCAAGCACAACAAACTAACTTTTGTTCTCCGGCAACAGCGCCATGAAAGCTTGTTGACGGCTCCATAGCGCGTCAATTTCGATCCGCAAGCGCACGGGTCGATTGTAGATCTTCCCTTAGAGTAACAAGTGGGATGTTGCTTTTAACTTGTACTAATCTTACTAACAAGGCAAGTATTTTGGTTCTGTAGAGAAAGAAAAACTAAACTAGGTTAATCTAAGATTAAGTTAAGTAGCAAAGGTTCAAAGGTTGATACTAGTGAGAGATAAAGATAGATAAGTGTTCCCTCCCTAGGGTCTGGGTTCATGTGAATGCATGTACTACATGAAAGTGTTGTTGCCTTCACTAGTTTCACGGCGGTTATGCGGTCGCTAGGCCTTTTCCTTTACACATATTGTCACATGCACGGTAATCAAACACTTCGCTAATGCATCTCTATCAAAGCTTCCTTAGAGTTAGGCTAATCACCACGATTATCAAGAACCCTACTAAGACCATATGGGGTGCACACATATGTAAATAAAGCATTTGCAAAGACATAGACCATGAAGCATTGGAAGACATAGATTTCATGTAGCGATTACATATCAAGGACCCGTCAAATCCTAGGGATGAACGGAGACATTACTCCATCATTTTATAAGAATTGAAGCCCATAGGGGTGATGGAAAATCCGGAAAACATCGTCGACGAAGATGGTGGTGGTGAAGCTTGGGAAAACCCCTAGGTTGGCGACTTGGACTCTTCCTCTTACTTCCTTCCCTCCGCCTGTGTTGATCCTTACGACGAACTCATCTAAACTCTCTCCCTCATCTTGTGGTGGCGGGATGGACGAATGGATTGATGGGTGGATGTGGCGACCGTCGGGGCTAGGGACTATTTATCACGCGAAGCAACCCTAGTCTGAAGGGAGGGGGACCACCACGAAAACAGGGTAGGACGGCTGACCTGGGTCTGTTTCGGCCTAGCCCGCCTCCGTCTTCCCCCGCGTGGCTTTTTTCGTCGACGAGGCCTTCTACGCCTTTGCATGTGGGCTTTAGACGTCATTATCCCAGCGGCACGATCAAGATAAGGGTACTTGCTGCATGAACTCCAATCTTTTATCTCGGTCCTCGGGGATATCTTACGATTACATATTTGTCCTTGCCACCTTTGGAAGTAAGTTCATCTTGTATTCGCATACAAACGAAGCTCCTTGATCCTCTTAGCATCCCCTGTACTTAATGCGAACTTATCCATTGAGTATGTGATTTCTTGCATAAACATAACACTTCCAAAAACACATGCAGAAGTGAACTTGCCATATCATTAGTATGTGGCGGGTTAGTTCCAAATCAAAGCCGAAACCAATGCGTAACAAGTGCCCTAGGGGTGTCATATTTTACCGCCAACAAGGTGGTAGCTGGAGGGGAGGAGGCACGGGCGGAGGTGGAGGTGGAGGCGGGGAGACGGGCGGCGGTGGGCCGGCCGACGTGGGGGGGGGGCGGCGGCCGGACGGCGAGTACCGCGCCGGCGGGATGCGGGCGCGGCCTCCCGACGCGGGCCGTCTTCGTCATTGCACAACTGCGATGCCACTGCACCGGCTGCACGCCCTGCCACATTAGGAGAGAAGGGAGGTGGCGACACTAGAGGAGGTGCGGTCCTGAAGCAGGGGTGGGGGCGGAGGTGTCACGGTCGCTGGAGGGATGCGGGGGCCGAGCGGGGCGCGGGGGGGGGACGGGTCGGACGAGGCGCGACCGTGGGAGGGACGTCGCCGGAGGGAGATAGAGAGAGAGGAGCGGCGAGTGTGAGGAAAGGATGAGAGGGAAGAGAGGGAGAAGAAGATAATGTTTTTGTTATTTTGCGAATTGACCCTTGAAAATTAAATTCTATTCAAAATTAGTCCTTGAAAGAATTATAGGTCTTCAGTTTTAGCAACACTGCTGGAGAGAACAACTTTGTGGCACCTAAATTGTTCTCTCTCCTAAACCTAAAATCTTAGATTTAGCAACACGGCTGGAGATGCTCAGCAACTCCAATAGTTCCCCACCTCTCAAGTTGACATTGTTAGTTTTTTTTAAAAAAAAGGAAAAAACAACTTCTCCAACAGTTCTCCATCTCATGTTGTCATTTATCCCAAGTTGGAAAAAACTGACTCCACTTATATGGGGCGCATCCTTCCGTATTAGAAGAGGTGGAAGGGTATAAAAATAATTTTGTTTTTTCTCAAGATTCCTAATTTAAGTTTTCAACAGGTGAAAGGGTAGAAATATAATTTTGTTTCTCTCTTAGGGTTCCTGATGTAAGTTACATCTAGATTTGGCAAGTGAATTATACCAAACTGTTGAAGATGAACTTTTTTTTTACTTGTCATATCTTTTTACAAGTTGGCAAAACACAAGATTTGCCGAGTAAAATTTGACAAACTGTTGGAGATGCTCTAACGTGGATTATATTAATCCAACGCTGGGTGTGGGGTAAATGGGTCGCGTGTTGCAAAGTGACGCAAGCTGGATTTAATTGAACAGAATGATCGATGTAGAGCCCGTTTGGTACAGCTTCATGAGCGGCTTCACGATCAGCTTCACAACTTCAATAGCCAAACAGCCAGCTCTCTGCCCAGCTCTCTGGCCAGCTTCTCTGAAAACTCACTCTCACAGAGTTAAGCACACGGTGAAGCTGCAAAAACATCACTCTCCCCCGCTCATGAAGTTGTTTTCTAAAAAACAGCTCTACTGGTGAAGTTGACACAGGACCGTAGCAATTCAAATGACTCAATTCATTACATATAAAAGAACATGATCCATTCATTGTTTTCCTTCCCCCAATAGCAATGCTCGTCTTCTTTATTTTTTAAAAAAACGACAATGCTCGTCTTCTTTATCTCTACTCCTAAAAAGTGTGAAACTAAGACAATCTCATCGGTTCACCTTTCACCCTACACCTCCGCGCATTCACTCGTCCAGCGCCTTCACCCCGTTGCCCCCCCCCCCCCCCCCCCCCACACCCCCCCCCCCCCCAAAACTTTTCCCCCCTCTCCCGTCGTCACCGCCCACGCCATCGAGGGTTTCACCGTGCCCCCCAGCCCCGCACACGCCGAGCAGATCGGCGGTCAGGCAGCAGCCCACCCGTCGACCCGCCGCAGTCGCGCCCCCCAGCCCCCAAACTTAACCGCACACACCGACCAGATCGGTGGTCAGGGAGCAGGCCGCTGGATCGATGCTGCCGTCGAGCCGCCACCGTCGCCGTCTCCAACGTCCCCGCCACCGCCGCGGCGCCGTTCCTCACCGGCCAGGACTATGATCCATGTATTTCCTTCCTCGTAGCATCTCGTCGCCCCCACCCACCATTGTTGCTGTTGTTGTTCGTGTACTACTGCTATTTTTCAAGCGCGGGGATGGACTCGACCCCCGCAGGGTGGGGGCGATGTGGGACGCGGCGTATTAGAGCTCGTCCCCGCCGGTGGCAGTAGGCCCATTCATGCTCGGCTGCATATGCTTGCTTGCGGCTTGCGGTGGAGAAAAGAAGCAAGCAATTTTGTCTTTGCATAATTGCCCCTTCCACCCCCATGGTAGGTGTTCGATGAATTTTCTCTCTAGTACTTTGACTGAACATTACGCTTGGCAGTATATGCATGGTGATTTAGATTTCATTTTGTTTCCTGTATGTGCAGTTTGATGGTTCAAATTCCTCTCAGGGGTTGCATGAGATTAGAGTTGTAGGTTGCATTACTAAAAGCTCAGTTAGTGATTCGTCATATATTAATTGAGAAGGGTGCTATCGGTGTAATGTGGTGGACATGCTTTGCGCTCATCAGACAAACCATTATTCTACCCAAGCCAGTAAGAGCTTATGCTCCTGTCCAGCATCATCTTTTCTTAGGTAGAGATAAATTTCCGTAGAATCAAGCAACTGGGCCAATTCATGATAATAATCAGTTAATGTCCAGTTATTTTTGAAAAGTGTAAAATGACTAAGTTTTTTGATATGATACTGAATAGTAGGCCTGTAGCACTTCAAAAAGATGCTTTGCTTAATGCCATTGTGTGTTATATACCGGTCACAGGTTTTAATTACATTACTATTCTCCAATGTGCTCAATTTTGTTATAAAGAAAATGACTGATTCTTGAAGCTTTTATACTGATGGTGACTACTATGACAAATAACATATATGTTTCTTCTTCAGAGTGATCTATATGTCTGTTTCTCTCTTTCTTCACAATAGTAATATATGTTTTTTTTGGATTATTAATTTGTGCCGGATGACAAAGTCTCTTACTAAATATCTTGTTTCTATCTGAGTTAAATGCACCCAGTTTGTGTGCAGGAACTGATGGTGTAGATCCACTTTACTAAATATCTTGCAAGCAGGTGAGAAAGTTTGGTGCACCAATACTTCACCAGAAAAAACTTTTGTAATTCTTACAAAGTAATGTACCAGGTAAGAGGCAGCAAAAGGTATGATCAGCTAGCAACAGATTGCTTATCTGATCCATGAAGGTACACTATGTATAATTCAGAAATTATACAGTAAGAAATTAAGGTACATTTAAGTACAGTAAGAAATTAAAATCATTTACCTTTAGGTCTATATGCTTCAGTACCAATTTATATATATGCTTAAGTACCAATTTATCAACAGATTTCTTTCTTTTCTCTCTTTGTTTTCATGTAAAATTGTGAAATTGGTACTTAGTGGTGGCTTAACACAAAGTCAGATGCAGGTCTAGAGATGTCTTGCAATTCTGAGTCCTCGAGTAGGGTGCATCTGGGATGAGTTATTTAGATGGCTTTCCAATGGACATACATATCTGTAACATGTAGGAAATGGCTCCATGACAAAAATTGAGTTATTGCAGGCTATTAAACCTGTGATACTCAAGTGTATCATCATGCAAATTAGTTCTACAGTTTTCAGAAGAAGCAACAATGATAAATTACTAGGGGAAATGAATCATTATCCATCTGGGTCATATTTTCTTCCTCAGTCCTGGTTATTATGGCATCAATGACATCCTCATTCTTTTCATATAAATCCCGGTGTAAGTATGCATTATTGAAGACGGTGTTCTTGTTTGCTAGATTGGGCATGCAGATCAAATAGCAAACTCTCACAAAAACCAATTATGTATTGGATTTCTTGAAATTTGCAAAGGCCAAAGCCAATGATATGATCAGGGTTTTGAGGCTCATGCTTGGTTTAGCCTTCTATCCATCAATAATGACTACATGGATTATTTCTTTCTTTTCAGTTTTTTTGAAAGGAAATTCATTTCAGGTTCTTTCTATCCTAAAATGGTGAACTTATACTTTGTCTTGATCATTTGAGTTTTGACCTTTTCAATATGAAGTCATGGTAATGGAAATATTTTATCACCATTTAGATCCTTCTTGGTGCTTTAACCATTTAGTTCTTCATCTCATTGTCACTGTAATAATTCATCTTCTTTCATCTCTTCTAACAGATGCTGATTTTTTCAATTTATATCCATAACAATTCATCTTCTTTTCAGTTCAAACAAAGCGAGGGGGCCAAAATTATTGTCATGGATATCTTGAAAGGTGGCCCAGAAAGTTCAGATTTACTGGAATCTGGACTTAGTGTTGTGGCATAAAAACTAATGTGCAAAACTCGAATGATGCCATTCGTGTTTTGTTCATGCCTGATGACAACCCAGTGGTGGCTTTTCAAGTATGTGCTTGCAGCATTTTTCTCTCTGAAAGTATTTGCTTGCATGATTGTTGAAACAGTGATAGTCCATATGCTTCGAGTATTGTGTGAATTTTTTAAGGCTTGCTGTTTCACAATTTCAGTGTATGACAGGTGACTGGCAAAACCCATGGGCGGCAAGCCCTGCTTCAATCTCAATGATCACCACGCCAGGTCAGGTTCAAGGATCAAAACACCAAAGCCATCGTCTTCATTGCCCCCTGGTCAACAACCTCGGGAGATAAGGTGCTCTTCCTTTTTTTCTTATTTGTTTTAGCCGAGCTCGTCAGTATCATGTGCATGGCAGAAAACATGTTGTCTACAATTGTTTTTGTCAACACCTCCAAATTATGAGGTTTCCTTGGTATCATTCCAAATTACACTACCTGCATTCTGTCAGTTACCATTTAATATACTCCCGCTGTCCCAAAAAGAATGTCATTCTAGAAATTTTAGGACAAATTATTAAGGAGGTGAAATGACCTCAATTGCCCCTATTTATTTGCCATATTAGGTGCTAATTGATTGTTGCATGCCCACATGCACATGCACACATACCAAATGAAGTAAAACATCATTCTTTTTGGTACAACTTTTGAATCCTAAAACATCATTCTTTTTGGGACGGAGGGAGTATCCCATATGCAAAACACTAAATTTAGTGTCTTCCTGTTTGTGTTGCATTTATGAAGCTCTTTCCTTTAAGAAAAATGTAATTGAGCTGCCAACAACATATGTGCAGAAGTTCACTGGCAAGGATGTTCTTTAGTAGTTTCAATTGAATATGCAAAGCAATAATGTAAAATGATTCTCCATCTTATTGCAAACATCTTATTGTTATTTGACAAGCTTACAAGAACATTAGTTTCCCATAATATCCTGTTGATAGTTGTTCATTTTTTGAATGAATCGGGAAAGGCATGGATTTTCTTTCTTCAGTTCAGAACATCCTGTTTGACTTTCTCAATTTCTCATAATTTGGTTGTGCTGAAATTCCTCACAATTCAACACTAAAATGTTGGTCATTTTTATTCCACTCCATGTTTACAGTTTTGATTTTTTTTTAATATGCCACTGAATCTGAAACGATTTCTGTCATGTCCAATTCAAAGTGTTTATATGAACATTGAGATCTACATGTTCATGCCCACCAAATTTCCTACATTTTTCATGGCCAGGGTTCACATGGAGAGATTTGCCATGGAATTTGTCCAGATAAAAAATATTTCTTGAAATGTATAATCTGTGACAGACTTGCTGAACTTGTCATTTTTAGTTTCACATGGAGACATTTGTCATGGTATTAATCATTCTAAGGTTTTATGACTATATAGTTAAATGTGTAATTAGCTAAAACCTTGTAAAAACATAATACATATGTACATAAAAATGCCTTATGTTTTAAGTTCGTAGAAGTAAATATTTTACATGATAATTTTTAAAACTTGTGGATAAAATTTGTTTTGCCCGTAGCAACGCACGGGTACCATCCGTCTTTTTTAAAAAACGTTTCTACTACGCAGTCTGTGCTCGTCTTGCATCACATCCACGCCTCAGCCGCTGCACGGTCGCGTCACACCTCCAACCGCGCGAGGGCCTCGCCGGCGTGCTCGCCGGTGGACTGCCGGAGCCTCCGCAGGTCGTCGTAGTTGAACTCCTTGTACCGGCGCGGGCGGTCCGCGTCCACGAACGCCTCTGGCGCGCTCACCCTGCCGTCCTTGGGCCCGAGCAGGAACATGGCGATGGAGATGCGCGGCACTGGCGCGACGCACCGCACCCGGTGCCTCACGTTGTGCAGCCTCCCGTTGCTCCACACCTGGAACCGCACCAGATCGATGGAGAGGGGCGTGGTCAAGAAGAGTGCCAGGTTCAGGGAGAGGTACATACCGTCCCGACGTCGCCGATGTTGACGAGGAAAGAGCCGGCGACGGGGTCCACTGGCGCGAACTCGCTAGCGGCGGGGTCGAGCACCTCGAGGCCGCCGACGCACTCGTCCTCCTGTAGCACGGTGAGGAAGCTCGAGTCCGTGTGGATCTGCACGCCGGAGCAGCCCACCGTGTCCTCTGTGTAGTTGTACCGGTTGATGCGGAACTGGCACGGCCAGTCCTTGAACGACTGCCCCTCCAGCCCCAAGCTCGAGGCCAGCTCGCCGGCGACTTGGACGATCACGTCGTGCATCTTCTCCGCGTATGCCTTGACGGTCTCCCTGCACGCCGGCAGCAGGAATTGCGTTCACACGTGAAAATGGACCAAGAAAAGGCGCGGCTCTTGTTCAGAGGACGTGGCGGCGGCGGCACCAAGTCCAACCAACCTGACGTGGGGCGGCGCGTCGAGGCGCGCGCAGAAGGCGTCGACGTCGGCGGGCGCGGCAGCGTCGACGAGCCCGAAGGCCTCGTAGAGCGGGTTCGTGGCGCTGGGCGCGACGTAGCCGCTGCCGGGGATGACGTCGGTGTTGCGGCGCTTGGCGTCGTCGGGGAGGTCGAAGAGCGCGCGCACGGCGGCCTTCATCTCCGCCAGGAGCCCCCGGGGCACGCCGTGGCCGGTCACCCGAAAGCAGCCCTGCCGCTCGCACGCAGCCCGCAGGCGCGCCGACTCCACCGGCGACGCGCCGGCGACGCGCAGGTCGATCACGGGGACCTCCGCCGACGCCGACGCCGCCATCCCCACTGCCTCGGCCATGATCTCTAGCTACTCTCACGGACACGCCGGGTTCGTAGTTCGTTTGCTGGCTGTGTGGTGTGTGTGCGCCTGTATGTTTATCGATTTATCGACGGGTTGGTGAGACAAGTGGCCGACACGCCGCGCGTCCCAGGACATACTAGGCTGCTTTCGTTGCCATCGGATCGTGCAGCCAATTGATCGGGAAACTGTGAGCTTGGATGGTGGCTGATGGCTGGGCCGCTTCGTTCGGCAGAGAAAGATCGCTTTTACGGCACTTACTTCTGGCGGTGGCTGATAAGTCGAACGAACAAGCTCTGTGAAGCGAACATTTTCCTACGCCTAGACCGAGGACGATAGGGACCGCGATGTATGCCGGGTAGGGATCCTCCGAAACAGACAAGCGTCGCCATCGCGGAGGCGTGGAATGCAATGCATCTGCTTCCAGTAACGTACTGCCATGAAGCAGAAGCCAAGATGCATGTAGGAGGTAGGGCACGGGCACCGTTGTCCATTGGCAAGAGCACCGGTGGCAACTCTGAAGTCTGAACCTGCTCAAGACTGCTATGATGACTTTCAGGGCGTGTTTGTGACCCTGTACCACCACGCCCAAGCTTGAAATGACCTGGTCCAGACGGTGCAAGGCACCATGTTTGCGAGAGTGGTCCGGGAGCTCGGCTGCGAACATCACCTGTTGTTTGCCACCACAAATTGCCAACCGAGCTGAGAGGTGTGACTACCTGTGGTAGCGTTACCACTCAAGAAAGCTCACAGGCATTTCATCGAGTATTTGGTGGCCTAGCCATGGCGCGAGGCGAGCTCGGCCTTACAGCAATGGAGACGCGGCGCGGGGGGAGCGACCTCCCGCAGCTCGACAGAGCGCCCGCGGCGCGGGCGCGGCCACCCGCACCTCGACGCGTCGGCGGGGGCGGGCGCGGGTGCGGCCACCCGCACCTCGACGGGGCGTCGGGTGTGCCCCCCCCCTCGACGGGGCGTCGGCGGCGCGCGGGTGCGACCACGCGCACCTCGACGCGGCGACGGGGGCGTGACATCCCGCAACTCGACGGGGCGTCGGCGGAAAGGACAGTTCAGAGTACCGTACATAACAGCGACAACCAAGAGAGTCTTGTACGTATGCAAAAGACAAAAGTGTTTGGACTTCCATACGAGTACAAGTATAACTGCTCCATCTCGAGTAGTAAACGAAGCAGAACACTAGAGAGACTCGTAAACCGCAATGGTTTACGTTACGTGCACGGCCGCTGTATATAGCATGCACGAACCTTTGGATGTCCCTTGACGCCAGTTCGCAAGTACGTGCCACGACGCCCATCGATGAGCGGCGGCGGTATGCCCGCCGCCGGCGCTCCCATCCCGCCGTGGGCCGACCTCGAGCCCGGCCTCGTCTCCACCATCGCCGCCTGCTGCGCGCTCGAGGACTACGCCTCCTGCCGCGCCGCCTGCGCCGCGTGGCGCTCCGCGCTCCCGCCGCCGCTCTCGCTCCCGCTCGCCGTGCTCCCGGCCGACGACGCCGCGGGCATCCCCGTCTCGCTCGCGGCCTGCTCCCTCCACGCACGGCGCTGGTCCAGGCTCCTGCTGCATGGGCGCCGGCCGGGCGGCAGGCTCAGCTCCGCCGCGCGCTGCCGCTGCGTCGGTGCGTCGCGCGACGGGTGGATGGCACTCGTCGCGGGCGACGCCGCGGCTCCCGTGGGGCCCGTTCTCTTCAACTCCTTCACTGGCGAGCAGATCCCGCTGGACGAGTCTCTGTACCAGCCCGCGCATGGCGAGCTGGCGCCCAAGATCGTCTTCTCGCCCAACCCCACGCGCCGCGACTTCACCGCGGCGAGCCTCGTACGGCCCGACATGGTCGCCGTGCAGAGGGTGGCCGACGGGAGCTCGAACAGCGAGGACACGGGCCCGCTCCTCGCCGGGACCGTCCTGGTCGACGTCGCCTACGGCGACGACGGCAAGGTCTACTGCCTGGCGTGGGACGGCGAGGTGCACGTGCTCCACCTCACCCGCCGCCACCGTGTCTGCCGCCAGATGCCGCCGATGGAGGTGGGCCCGCTGCTGAAACTGCCCATCGGCACCAACGCCTTCACTCCGCCGTACGACATCATCTCGGAGTACATGGATGCCAAGAACCTGGTGCTCTGCGAAGGCGGTCCATACCAGGTATGGAGGCGGTCGAGCGGCGCCGGCTCCGTCACCGTCGACGCGCCGCCCGGGGGAGCCGAGCGGTGGATTCACATATTCGAGGGCGACGTCATTGTCCTCAGGTACGACCCGGGGAACTGGCTGGGCAGCTGCTGGGCGGTGGCCGGCGCGAAGGATCTGAGAGGGAACGCGGTGTTCGTTGGCATGAACGACGCGGCGGTGGTGCGCGGCGAGGGCGTGAGCGCCAACAGCGTCTACTACTGGGACGGCCCGCGCGGGGGAGACGGAGTCTACGAGGCCGTGGTGTACAACGTGGCAACCGGAGCCTCTGTCCGGTGGCCGTCGGCGTCGACCGGAGGCGTGTCGAGTCCCGTGTGGTGCTTCCTGCCGCCGCCGGCCGGCGGGATCCAGCGCGTGGGAGCAGAAACAGCTGGCGTGCAAGCGACGCCTGGGGAGGAAGCGAGTTCTCATGAACATGACGAGGAGCACAGTGCGCACTGTCTCAAGAAAACAATGAATTTGCTTGGTAGATTAAATTACTGTGTCGTTTATGATAGTCAGTGTGAAGTCGGCGACAATTAAACTTGCTTTTTGTTAGCTTCATTTTTATTTTTTAGTGTCAAAAGAACTAGTTCAGTCGTGTTTGTCAAGGATTTTTGAGTGTTCGGTAAGTTTTAAATGCATAAACCGACAGACTGTTTGTGATGGACTGATAGAACGTAATAGTTGTACGACAAATTGGTTGCGAGAGCTGTGCAAAGTCAAAATAAGACCTTCCGAACACCCTCTTTTTTGAAACGAAATTTATCAAGATTTGGCTGGTGCAAAACTCAGGCACACGTACACAACAATGAACTACGAAAATGAAAGTACACTAATTTTTTTAATAAGGGATTACAAAATCCGGCCTACACAGCCAATTATTACATACCAAAGCTGGTTCAGAGACACGGCAAACCAAAGTCAAAACAAGATCCATAGACTAAAGCAAACGATAAAGGTGCTTCCACCCCATATTTGAAATGTCTAGAGCAATCACTTCCAATCTCTTGCTCAGCACGATGAGGGTGTCCTTGGCGTGCACGTCACGCTGGAACTGGGACCAAGAGCGTAGCCAATACGCTCCCCTGAAAATAACATGCATGATAGAGTTAGTTTTCAATTTGTTGAAAATTACATCATTCCGGCATCGCCAGATAGCCCAGCATAGCGCAGCTACACCCACCCAGATCAAACCTTTCATGGTCTTAGGTTGATTATTAAGCCAAATACCAAACAAATGGCTAACAGATCTTGGTTGTTTAAGATTTGTAGCGAAGAAGATTACGTGCCAAATCGTTTTAGCAAAGGGGCAGTCAAGGAATAGGTGTTGGATATCCTCATTCCTGTTACAACTAACACATTTCTGGCTACCTTTCCAATTTTTCCTAGCCAGATTGTCTTTAGTGAGAACTACTCCCCTTTGTAGAAACCAGAGAAAGATCTTTATCTTTAGTGGGATCCTCATCTTCCAGATCTTTCGATGCTGAAAGGGAGGATTTGTATCAATAAGATGGTGATACAACGACCAGACGGTGAACAAGCCGGACTTGGTTAGGCTCCATTTTAAAAGGTCAGAGCCTTCCGTTAGTTGCACGTGTGAGATTCGTGCCACTAATCCAAGCCAATCTTTAAGAATGAAAGTACACTAATGCAGACAAGTCGAACAATTTTTTTACAGTATTCTACTCCCATCTTCTAAAATTACTCGTTGTTTTTGCCTTTTTAGCTTATGTACCTAAATACATAAAAAAATAATGTATTTAGAGAACCAAAACCACGAGTAATTGAGATGGAGGGAGTACTGTGGCTATGAGCTAGGCATAATTGCTTCATCTTTCATCTTCCACGATGGAGCAGAGTAGTGTTATCTTTGAACTTGTATATGCAAATTCAAATCCCAAACGGCTCGCTTGTCTGTGGCACGGGTAACAAGCTTACCAATCTACGGAGTACTTCATCCTTCTTAAATTATAGGTTATCATTTGACATTTTAAATTCATATTAATATAGTGTATATCTGAATAAATATAAAAAATTATGAGGATAGAAATACCAACGATTTACAATTTAGAACGAACGGAGCATTTGGTCGGCAAAGCAACACCAACTCATCTGACATTAGTGTGCCAATCCTAATTATAGGCAGTCAATTATTTTTCTTCACTGCCAACTCATCCGGTGCAAAATTGGAGGGCTGCGTCATCGAGAATGCAGTTAAATCAGATTGCTGAATCAAACACGTAAAATTGCTAACTTGTGTCATACTCCGGCGACTATCTTTAGGGGCGGAGGGAGTAAGTACATAGATGTTGCCGAGAATAATTTGGATCATTCAATATTACCTTTAATATCTCTTTAGAATAAGATAAAAGTTACTCCCTCCGCTTCATATTATGAAAAGGAATGCATTTGAAAAAGCCAAAACGAAGTATTATGAAACCGAGGAAGTATTAGAGAAATGGAAATAGTAATATTGAATTAAACCCTAAATACAACTTCTGTATAGCTTTGACTTTTCATGTACTATTTATTAGAGTAAGTCTTATTATGAAGTTTTCTGGTACTTGATTTTTTTTCTTATTCCAACCACATCTTCCATATGTCTTCTATCCATGTAATTTTTGAGATTCAATTTCGTCTTGTCCCAACTCTATCTTCTACATACCATGACACGAACTGTAATACCGTCACCGTGCAATCCTTCTCTAGCATGATAAGCTCATTTTTCCTTACCTTCGATGAGATCTCATCCGCTTTATTTGATCCACTGATAATTTCTACCACTAGACAAAACCAACATACGTGATGTCCACTCTTATCTTCCTACTCCCTCCGTTTCAGATTGTAAATCCTTTTGGCTTTCTAGGTTCATAGTTAATGGTATGCATGTAGCCGTAATCTAGATGCACAGCAAAAACTATGCACGTAAAAAACCAAAACGACCTACAATTTGTAACGGAGAGAAGTCTATAGTCCATCGCTTCGGATAGCAGTAAATATCTGAAACCCTAATCCTAAAACTCTATCCCGAATAAACTCTAAATTAAGTGACAAAATATAGTGTCGACACCGGTGAAAACATTTGAGGATTTACCACCCACTGTGTTAGAAAACCGAACAGGGTTTCCATCTACCACTGTCAGCAAAAGGGTCTAGATCACACACCTGGAATCTACCTCCGTTAAACCTCTCCCCCCCTCCTTTCTCCTCCTCTCTATCCTCCATTCTTCTCCCCAAATCCCCATCCCCTTCTCGTCCTTGGGGCTTTGAGCTCATCGACCTCCGGCCAAATCTGGAAGCAGCGACGGCACCCGGCGGCCGTCGCATCCCCGCGCGAATTGCCCCGACCCCCGGCTCTTTCCTCCAATCCGGAAGGGAGCGGTTTTCCCCGTCCAAATCGAGCCACCTTCGCCCTGCACCCGTCGGGGGAGAAGCAGGCTGCGCATCTGGTGCGCTCGAGCTTCTGCAGCCAACCTCCCCGTCGAGCCATCTGCAAGGATCCATTTTTGCCTCTCATCGGCGACGTTGAAGAAAACCGCGGAGGGGATTGCGAAGCTTAAAACCCACGACACCGGCTGTCAGGTGTCAGGCTGCCGAGTCCCACCGCACACGCTCCTGCAGGCCCCCTTTTCTCTTCGTCTCCGCTTATCTCTGGTTCCTGCACCCGCCTGAGAGGAGAGAGCTCGCCGGAGATGTACGGTGCTGACAGGGCTGGAACAGGAAGGATTCCGGTGGGTTTTTTTTTTCAATTGCCAAAAACAATCATTTTACCGCGGCGATGTGCTATGAGTGCAATTCTCTTGTGGTGCTAGACAGGTTGACAGGGCTTGGGCCATCAGCAATGGCATAATGGGTGGATGCTTACTTATTGTGTATGTTTTGCACAGATAAACATGATGGATGTGGTGTTTGTATCTCTTTGCTGCCTGTGAAGACCCGCTGTGTTGGTGACATCAAGATATGGTGATGCGGAAGAGGTCGGATTCTGGATCCCGTGGCCGCCGAACTGCAACCATGCCACGTGTTCCAAACTCAGCTCGGGTACATTTTCTTTTGATCTTGTTTTGCTTTTATCACAATTTTCCAATTGAATCCTTGTTAACGATCCATGTTATTGCAGGGGAAACGCACCACCAGGAAAAAGAAAGATGAGATGTGCACATTTGATTTGCTTGCCACCGTTGCCGAAACGTTATTAGCAGATCAGGACAATTCAGACAATGTTCCTAATACTAGTGGTGCAGCAAAAGCTAAAAACAAGAAAGCGGTTAAAGAAGAACTCTGCAATGAAATTTTGCACCTAGATAACATGGCTGTGGAGAAAGATTGCTGCAATGGATGTGTAGTGGCTTCTGGTGGAATCTGTGCCTTTCCTGGGCAAGCTAACAACTGCTCAGCAGAAAACTCGTCGACAATAAATGAAGCTGGATCAATGTTGGAGTCACTAACAGTGAAATCAAATATGTTAGTAAGGGACTCATTGGTTAGTTGTACAAGACCATGTGAAACTAGCTGTGGTCTTGGCTTAATTCCTGAGGTTGGAGCTCATGGAACACACCGACCAGGATGCTCGATTTCAGCAGAGGCTGAACAAATGCACCAAGCTGAACCTAAAGTGGTCACAAGACAAGCAGATGGGCATGCTGTGGTTCTTCACAGTTTGTTTGACTCCATGGATCTGGATGTTAGACCTGCTTTGGTTAGTTCTGACAGTAGCTCTTGTGTTCCTCTGTGCAACCATGACAAGGACCATCAATCTGCTTCTTTGCATCAGGATGAAGTACAGTATACTGCAGACAGAAATGACGATGAAAATTCTTCTGGGTGCACGCATCCAAGCGCCACAGGGGATAAGGGTCACAAGCCACAATATCCTGGTAATCAAAGGATAAGGAAATTGCTTGCCTCGAAGGTAAGGAAGGCAGCACGTAATAAGATTTGTGGTGGGATTCCATCAAAAAAGATTTGTGGAGGGATGTCCAACAAAGGTATGCCAATCCCATGTTCACATGGTGTTAGTATTTGCATCATCTACAATCCTTGTTGCTCAATTAGCTGCCATAGAGAACCATGTTTCCTTTTGCTTCTCTCTACTGTCATGGCAACTAGCCAACATAGGAATTTTACTAATCAGGGGTCACTGGTTGTTTTACTCAACTAGGTAGCAAGCTAAATTTATGCAGCAAAAAGATACCCGCCACACGTCAAAAGGTGCAAAGGACGAATTTCAAGAAGAAAAAACTAGCGCATCATTCAACATCATTTGCTAAAGAGATGCTAACCGAAGGTATTTTTATTACTGTTAAATACATCTACGTGGTATTTTTAAAGTCTTCAGTTCTTTAGGATTATGCAGACATCCAGCTCTTACATTTCACTATTTCAATAAGTTGGTCCAACTCAGCCTTCCACATGGCAGTGGACCTCAATCCTTGTGTCAATACACTTCCTAAAAGAAAATGTCACTTGCCATTTCAGCCGCTGGGACATCATTCTCTACAGAAGGTCGAAATAAATCATCGGGATCTGACAATTACCATGGTATTCTTGGATAATGTGTAGTGTTGTGTTCTTTGCTTTTATTTCCACGGCTTATCATTCTTTTCTATTTTCATTCAGTTAAGCTAAGAATAAAGTCATTGAACATCCCAGAAGTGTTCATCAATGTTCCTGAGAATGCAACCATTGGTTCATTGAAGGTACTATATGGACATCTACAAGTTACCGATTAGCAATCATGCATTCATTTGTGCAGCCTGATATTCTCTTTGTTGTTGCTGTTGTTAATTTACCATTACAGTATTGTGGATGAAATCTGGGATACTGCAAGAGCCCATTTAACTCTGTTTTGCAGTTGGAAAAAATATAGTAAAACACAAGTTACCTGCTAAAAATGTCAGACTGGACAGTCATGTTAGGTTTCTACATTGGATAACCAAACTTTTTCTCACAATGTGAAATAACAAGTCTTCACAATAGTTTAATTGCTACCTGATACAGAGCATTTTCTAGCTGGAAAATTCAACATCCATTGTTTATAAATATCACCTCCTTGTGAGTTTTGCCCAGTAACTATTTCCAATTTGTCTATAGAGAACCGTCATGGATGTCGTCAATAGTATAATGCAAGGTGGTCTACGCGTTGGTGTTCTTCTTCATGGAAAGGATATCCAAGATGACAACAAGACACTTCGTCAAGCTGGGATATGCCATGATAAAAAACTAAATAACATAGACTTTACGCTGGAATGTGAAGGTGGGCAAGATTCTCCGTCTGGAGTCGTAAAACCTGAACAGATGGATCTACTCAGTGCAGATGTTGTGGAGCCATTAGCTAGGTAGGTGATGGTACTGTTGCCTCTTAGGAGTAATGATTGAAAAATATCTTCAGGATGCAGCTTAAATATTCCATGATTTTTCAGGATGAAGTGTGACGAGCATTTTCCTGAAATTGGCGGCAATGCGAACCAGCAGCGCTCACGTCCTTACCGAAGCCGCTCTCTCTCTGATCTGTATTCTGTTGTTCATCCTGTTGAGATGGCCTCACAAGATACATCACCAAGCTCCCAAGCCATCGTCCCTGTTGAACCTTCAGACGATGGTGCTCTAGCCATTGTGCCTCTTTGTAGTATCAGGCGGTCTGACACTGGGCAAAGGCGCACTAGGATGCCCTTCACTGTTGATGAAGTTGCGGCACTGGTGGAAGCAGTCGAACTGATCGGGACTGGAAGGTCTGTGTCTAATAAATTTGTTTTCAGTTCATGCAACCTTTTGCCTGATGTGTGCCTCTTAATCTTGTTTTTCAGGTGGAGAGCTGTTAAAATGCATGCATTTGAGCATGTGGAGCACAGGACATATGTTGACCTTAAGGTGATTTTCTTAGACATAATCTCTCCTTTGTGTACAATTAATTTTGTGCTGCCAGCCTGCCAATCAGAAGATCAACAAAAAATCAGCCATCAGTACAGTTTTCTTATGTTGGATTTCAATGCTACCTCCCATTTCTCTCTGTTTAGTGTATCACATGAAATCTGCTGTTCTCTAACATACTGTGAAATGCTGATTGTTGAACCAGGACAAGTGGAAGACCCTGGTTCACACCGCAAATATAGCCCCGCAACAACGACGAGGCGAGCCAGTTCCACAAGAACTCCTGGACCGTGTGCTCGCAGCGCAGGCCTACTGGTCCGAGCACCCAAAGATCCGTCGCAAGGCTGCTCTCCCTGCGATATGCTCTGCCTAGAAAAGTAAGAAAGGAGAGGGGGCGAGCTGGTCCCTGTGTAGATACTGTGCCTAATAGAAACCATGTAGGAGTGGTGTCCAAAGAAATCAGACTAATTTGTGTGCCATTGCAAACTTACAACATTGGTTTTGTTTTCAATGCTCCGTTTGGTGGTCTGTCTCTGTCGAAGCCAGGGGTTGTGTCTCCCCTATGGTTAAATAAGGGAGGGAGAGCCTTGTTTGGCACTTGTAAATGGTGTCGCAAACTGCTGCTATGTTTAATCGTAAAGAAAACCGTCGACTTGTCCCTGTTGGTCTTAAGTATGCCCGAGGGGCTCCCATAGGCCATGGCTTGATTGGTATATTCACTTATTCAGTGCTGGACGATTCTGATCAGAGATTGAGAAAGATTTTGGTTACCTCCCTGATATGTCTTAGCTTGCATAAAATTGCAGTGCTTGGTGAGGATGGCTGAACGCGCTTCGTGCTCCAGCTGCTGTCGGCAGTTACTTTCAGTTTGTAAACGCATGGCCTGAGATTCAGTGTTGACGTCGTGTTGCAGAGTAAATTTATTTTGATTTTGATGAGAATGAGATTCAGCTGTACTTGCGGCTCAGCTCGTAGAGCAATAAAACCGTTGGCTGCAGACGACCCGACGTTACATGCCTGTCTGCCAACAACATATACCACTCTGATCTCTGAATGTTCGCTACAAATCCCAAGATGGATGCGTAGATGCTCTCAAAGTTGATCTGCTATAAATCGGTAGGTGACCTCAGGAAGACAGGAGCAGAGAGAAACTCGGGGCCTTTTTCCCTCTATTTGTATTTCAATTCACTATTTATCAAATCATGCCATCGAGTCGCATCTTTCTTCGCAACTTCTTCACGTAAATTTGACGAATTAAACATCACCTCACACATGAATGTATGAGCACATTTTAGATGCTGCTATCAGTCAATGGATACTACAAAACTCCTACTCCTAGTTTGTTTTAAAGTGTTGATGAAAGGGAAAACAAAAATGTTTTCGGTGCGTCAGGAGCAGCAAGTGGTGACTCTGATTGTCAAAGAAGCCTAGGAGTAGAAAAATAGCCCAGCCCACCCTGCTACCGTGAGAAGTCACTGTCGCAGGGCCCAAACCACCTCCTGCGGCCCCACCTGCCATCCAGCCAACGACCCACCTCCAACCGCCGCATGAATCCGTTGACCCCTCCTCCTCCTCAGTCGCTCGCACTCGCACCCCGCTCATATACTAGTACTCGCGTCTTCGCGTCCTGCCCCCCAGCCCACCGAGCCACGGAAACCGCCTCCTCCCCCACAAGGCCACACAACGCGACGCGGCTCCGCTTGCTGCGCTCGCCTCTCATGGACGCCGCGAGCCAGACATGGCCGCCCCCGGCCCCCTCTCCGCCGCCCTACTCCTCGCGTCCACGCGCGTCTCCGTCCCCGCACCGCCGGCGTCGGCGCCGCCACTCCTCCTCCAAGAGGCCCGCGCCCACGCCACCGCCACCGACACCGCCCCCGACGCCGGCGCCGCAGGGCGCGGACTTCTCCGCGCTCCCGCCGGAGCTCGTGCACCGGGCGCTCGCGGCCGCGTGCGCCGCCGACGTCGCGGCGGCCAGCCGGGCGTGCCGCGCGTGGCGGGACGCGCTGCGGCCGCTCCGCGAGGGCCGCGGCGCTGCACGCGTACGGCAGGCGCGTCAAGCACGGCCCCGTGGCGGGAGCCGCCTCCGCCGCCCGCGGGGGGCGGGGGCGGCGGGCGGCTCGAGGCGGAGCGGCAGCGCGCGCTGGGGCTGTTCCGGCGGGCGGCGAGGCTGGGCTCCGCGGCGGCGATGGTGGACGCCGGGCTGATGTGCTGGGAGGAGGGGCGGCGGCGGGAGGCCGTGGAGTACTACAGGAGCGCGGCGGAGCTGGGGCACCCCGTCGGGATGTGCAACCTGGGGGTCTCCTACCTCGAAGGTATCGTGGATTTGGCTTCCAGGGCAGTCAGCTATCTCTTGGACATTTGTTCTGGGTAATTCGTGGTTGTAGAAAGAATCGGAATTCAGGATGGGTTAGACTTATCTCTAATAATTGTCTAATATTCGATGCGCATTATTAGTTTTGTTCCGAGTGCAATTAGAATCATTCAGTATTTTAAGGGAAGCTTTGGCTGTGCTCTGTGGCCTTTGTCTCTTGCCATCCACTCAGTAAACTTTAGGTTGTTTATTTAGGTCCTATTCTAAACTTTGCAAGGTAATAAAGAATCGATCAATACTTGATCATATTACTCGAGTTTTTTTTTGTTTTTTAGCAATTAATCGTCCTTTTCATCTCAAGGCATTACACCTGATATTGTTGCCAAATATTTTTGCAGTTGATCCACCCAAGGCTGAGGAAGCCATCCGATGGTTTTATCCGTCAGCATCAGCTGGCAATGCTCGTGCTCAATACAACCTAGCACTTTGCTTGCAGAATGGGAAAGGGGTCAAGCGTAATCAGAAAGAAGCTGTAAGATACCTCTGATATGTTGAACACCTGAAGTTCGAAAAAAATCCCTATAAGAGAAATATTCTGATTTTTTAAATGCACTCAATTCTTGAACCACGTAGGCAATCCATTATTACAATATCGTGATGCACACATCTCTTACTAAGTTATGACTTGACAACATTTGTTATTAAACAACAGTTTACATTGTGTTGTGATGATGCTGGGGTTACCAGACTCCAGCTCAATCAAACTCTAACCAGCTGATACCAGATTAGCAGCAGGCTCCTCTTATCTCCTCTGTGGATAGCACTCGAGGTGTATATACTATGCACTTGTTTGCTTATGTTTTGTAAAGCTGAGATGAACCTTAATAATGCAGGCAAAGTTGTACTTGCGATCTGCTGAGGGAGGGAATGTACGAGCCATGTACAACATTTCCCTGTGTTATAGCTACGGTGAAGGGCTTGCACAGGATCCAGTGCGTGCTAAGAGGTGGCTGCAGCTCGCTGCTGATTGTGGTCACAAAAAAGCTCTTTATGAGTGTGGTATTAAACTCTGTGCGGTATGTCATCGCTTCTCTATTTCTGATGAGAATGCTTTCATTTGCCTCAGAAAAATAATTAACATAACACCACACTTTTGTTTTAGAACTGTTCTTTTTCTCTAGAAATAATGTGTTCCGCCTTCCCCCCTCTATATTGCTGCATCCCAGTCTGTAAATATTGCCCACACAAGGTGAGTATGTATGCTTGATCTCTTGGGGTTGGAAATCCTCCTAGGTGCCTGCTATGAAGCACTGCAGTATGTTGGCATTGACTTTGCTATGTCTTAAGTTGCAAAAGAATACTGTACATAGGTCAACTAGAAGCAGCATTGCATCTGTACCTAATTCCTGTAGAGAAAGTCAGCTTTCTGTTGGCTTCAGCAATGTGAATGACCTGAACATAGATGTTAACTAATTAGCTAGTAACTACACCCCCAAACTGGCATCAAAAGATGGTAATAGGTTTTATGTTTGGCATTACCTAGGAAGTTCGGAACTCACACCAGATGCTATTACTGTTTTTGTAATTTTGCTTCCTCAATGTCAAGAGAACATTCATGCATTTACCTGTGAAGCTGTGACTCAGTGGCACCCATGTTTATGATGATGTCTCTCTTATACGCAGGCAGGAGACAAGGTCAAGTCTCTCACATATTTGGAGTTGGCAACACGGCGTGGAGAAACCGCAGCTGCTCATATGAGAGATGTAATACTGGAATCACTCTCTGCTGCGAACTCACAGCGTGCCCTAACAGATGCTGATAAATGGAAACCAAGGGCACTCCATCCCAGAAGATGAGGAGCTGGACCGCACCAAACGCCAACAACCATATCGTCCAGATGGCCGTTGCCCATGTTCTTTGTAACCAGAATTGAAGCACGCTACGGAAGGGTGAAACAAAACTTGTATGCTTTTGCAACATCTTGAGGAGTGTTGTCTTGCTGTAGCCATACCTTCTGTACAAAGCCGTTCATCACAGATAACTATGCGAGAAGTTGCAAAGAATTTCCCTTGGCAACACTCGTTCTGTTCCAAACTATAAGACGTTTTGAATTTTCTAGATTCATAGATATTATTATGTATATCTAAATGTGCAATATCATTTATGAATCTAATAAAGCCAAAACGATCTATAATTTGGAACGGAGGGAGTAGTTATGGAGATGCAGTGTTGCAATACGAAACTGTACAATTCAAGGTGCTGGCATCATCAGTTTATAGCTGACGCCTGGACCTTGACATTTCTGTCTTTGTTGTAACTGAAAAAAATGTTGTCAGTCGAAAAGAAGACGAAATCTTAGGACATAGACCAAATGTGTGAATGCTGTGTATCGCTGTTGGCAGCTAAAAGAAGTGATGAACTTTCGGTTCTGATCGTTGATAGGATGTCTGAAGATGAGGGCCCCCGAAATGTATGTGATGTATTCCACCACAAAAGAGATGGTGACATTAGTCTTTTTTGTTGGAGAAAAGAATCTTTCATCTATAATCCATGTACGGACTGGATTTGATTTCAGTTGGTCCCTGTGCCCTGATACCTTCCTTTATTTCTGAAGGGATACGGGGTGGCTACGCTAGCGCAAAAACAAAATTTTCCCCGCAAAACAAGAATCGCCGCCGTCGGGAGATCACGGGATTACCACTAGACGCGCAGATGCAGCGGAACCGTCTCGATGTAGACGAACACGTCGAGGGTAGCCAGCAGTGCAGTTGCTCACGTCCTTCTTGACTTGCACGTGCGGCTCGTCTGATCCAAGTGCTCCAGATGCAGCACCTCCAAGGTATCCACACGTACGGAGGAGGAAGCGACGCACGCCGGACTGCTAGGTCCGCGAGTGCGACGAGGAGAGAGCGTTAGCAGCGCGGCTGCACTACACGCGCAGATGCAGCGGAACCGTCTCGATGTAGACGAACGCGTCGAGGGTAGCCGGCAGTGCAGTTGCTCACGTCCTTCTTGACTTGCATGTGCGGCTCGTCTGATCCAAGTGCTCCAGATGCAGCACCTCCAAGGTATCCACACGTACGGAGGAGGAAGCGATGCACGCCGGACTGCTAGGTCCGCGAGTGCGACGAGGAGAGAGCGTTAGCGCGCGGGCCGTCGCTTGAGAAAGTTGTGTCTTTTCAGGAGGGGTGTGGTCTATATTTATTGGGAGGAAAACCCCCACACCATCGTCCATTAGCAATACGTGACTAATAGATGGTGTACCCCTTCCAATACTAATGGGCTTTACAACATTTGTGGCCCATTAGGACTTTTACACCATAATGGATCAAATCCATATGAGCCCACTAGTGGATCAAATCCAGTTGGCTCTAGGGCATATTTCCAACAGTCTCCCACTTGCACTAGAGTCAACTATGCAAGTATATTCATCCTCATTCGGCTTCCAACCCCTTAAGTGTGTGACCCTATAGGTTCATGTACACATAGACTTGACCCGAGTACATTACTCGATCAATAGTTGATAGCGGCCTCTAGCAAGACGTGTCAACTCCTATGCATACGTAAAGATCTTATCAGACAAACCATCACAACAATTCATACATGCTATTCCCTTTGCCTCACGATATTTGGTCTAGCTCCAAGCTGACCTCTCTTTCTCGACACTGTGATTCGGATCATCAAAAGGGGGTTAACCCTTAACCCAACACGGCCACGCATTTCTTGATCCAATCACTCGAGGGGCCCAGAGATATCTCTCTCAAGTAGAGGGGCAAATTCTATCTTGATTGACCATGCCTCACAGCATGCTTCCTGACAAACCCGAAAGCCATCTTTATGACTACCCAGTTACGGAGTAGCGGTTGATGGCCCCTAAGTAGGTCAATTCACATCTTGAGTACATGCGACAATCTCAAGTCTAAGGACATAGCGTATACGTTGTGTAAACAGAGAACAAGGTCTCAAATTGGGTCAGTCCAGCCCCATGTCATACATGTGCCCACATTATTAGTTATACATCTCCATGTTCATGACTTGTGAAACATAGTCATCAACTAATTCATGTGCTAGTCATTAACTCATACTAGGGACAACTTTTGAATAACCATATAAGTAAAAGAGTTTCACAAACAATTCACATAATTGCTAATCAAATACAAGTTGCCTTTCATGGATATTCAATAAAAGCACAAAGTGACATGGATATAATGAAATATAATCATCTCTATAATTTCTTATAGGACATATTTCTAACATTCTTCCACTTGCACTTGAGCTAATCTAGAATATATCTAATACCCATAGCTCTCATGTGCGCCTCATGCTTAGGCTGTGGAAGGGGTTTTGTCAAAGGATCTGCAACATTCAAATCCGTGTGTACTTTGCATATCTTGATATCACCTCGTCTAACGATCTCTCGTATCAGATGAAATTTCCGTAGTACATGTTTATTCTTTTGGTGGTTCCTTGGCTCCTTTGCTTGCGCAATAGCCCCATTGTTGTCACAATAAAGATCCAATGGGCTAGAGACACTCGGAAACACACCAAGTTCAGAAAGGAACTTCCTTATCCAAACACCCTCCTTTGCAGCTTCCGAAGCCGCGATGTACTCGGCTCGTTGTAGAATCGACCACTCGTCTCCTCGCTTGGAACTCTTCCAACTCACAGCTCCACCATTTATCGTAAATACGTATTCTGATTGCGACTTTGAATCGTCTTGGTCAGTTTGGAAACTAGCATCGGTGTAACCCGTTACAACGAGCTCCTCCTCACCACCATAGACTAGGAACATGCCTTTAGTCCTTCTTAAGTACTTAAAAACATTTTTAACCGCCGTCCAGTGACCCTCACCTGGATCAGATTGGTATCTGCTTGTAACACTGTGTTCATACGAAATATCTGGACGTGTACATATCATTGCATACATAATAGATCCGATGGCCGAAGCATATGGTATTCTACTCGTGCGTTCCCGCTCATCAGTTGTCGAAGGACACTGAGTCTTGCTAAGATGTATGCCATGTGACATAGGCAAGAACCCTTTCTTAACCTCTTCCATGTTGAACCTTTTCAACACTTTATCAATGTAAGTGTCTTGGCTTAATCCTATAAGCCCTTTTGATCTATCTCTATAGATTTTCATGCCCAAAATGTATGCCGCCGCACCTAAGTCCTTCATTGAAAAACTATTTTTCAATGAGGTCTTAGCGGCCTCAAGCATAGGAATGTCATTTCCAATCAATAATATGTCATCCACATATAAGATTAGAAATACTACAGAGCTCCCACTTGCCTTCTTGTAAACACAAGGCTCTTCTTCACTCTGAATAAAGCCAAACCCTTTGACCACTTCATCAAAGCGAAGGTTCCAACTCCGAGATGCTTGCTTCAATCCATAAATGGATTTTTGAAGTTTGCACACCTTTCCAGCATTAGTTGGATCAACAAATCCCTCAGGTTGTGTCATATACACATCCTCAGTCAGATTTCCATTTAGGAAAGCTATTTTGACATCCATCTGTCATATCTCATAATCGAAATATGCAGCTATAGCTAGAATGATCCGAATAGATTTAAGCATTGCTACGGGTGAGAATGTCTCGTCGTAGTCAACTCCTTGAACTTGTCGAAAACCTTTTGCAACAAGTCAAGCTTTATGGATGTGAACATTTCCATCCATGTCCCTCTTCTTCTTATAGATCCATTTGCACTCTATGGGTTTAATACCATCTGGCGAGTCAACCAAGTTCCAAACTTGATTGTCATCCATGGAATCTATTTCGGATCTCATGGCACTTTGCCATTTCTCGGAATCTGGGTCCATCATTGCTTCCGCATATGTCATAGGTTCATCATTGTATAACAACAATATGTCGCGCTCTCCCGCGATCATGAGATTGAGCTTATCAGTTGCGCGACGTGCCCTTTCAAACCTTCGTGGTTGTGTTGGTGCTTCTCTTGCCACGGGCATCTCAACTCGTTCAGCTACATTAGCATCACTTGTGAAATCTTGCCCAAGCGGCTCATCTTGAACTTCTTCAAGATACACCTTTTGTCTACATTTTTCTTTTTTAAGAAACTCTTTCTCTAAGAAAACACCGTTCCGAGTGACAAACACTTTGCCTTCTGACCGGTTGTAGAAATAATATCCCAAGGTTTCCTTTGGATATCCCACGAATATGCACTTGTCCGATTTAGGTGTTAATTTATCTGATTGAAGTTTCTTCACATAAACCTCACAACCCCAAATTTTCAGAAAAGACAAACTGGAGTCTTACCAGTCCACATCTCATATGGTGTCTTAACTACGGACTTAGAAGGTACCCTATTTAAAGTGAAAGCTGCGGTTTCTAGAGCATAACCCCAAAATGATAATGGTAGGTCCGACTGGCTCATCATTGATCGGACCATGTCCAACAAGGTTTGATTACGTCGCTCGGATACACCATTTCTTTGAGGTGTTCCAGGTGGCGTAAGTTGTGGAATAATTCCGCAACTCCTTAGATGACTGCTAAACTCATGGCTCAAATACTCACCTCCACGATCAGAACGCAAGGTCTTGATTTTCTTGCCACGTTGATTTTCTACTCCACTTTGAAATTCTTTGAACTTTTCAAAAGTTTCAGACTTGTGCTTCATTAAATAGACATAACCATATCTACTTAAATCATCAGTGAACGTTATGAAGTATTTGAGCCTGAGAAAGGCATCTTAGTCATCTTGCCAAGCAAACAAGCTTCACATGTCTCGTAGGATTCAAAATCAAACGAAGTTAAAAGTCCATCGTTATGGAGCTTCTTCATGCGCTTTTCACTGATGTGACCCAAACGACAATACCATATGTAGGTAGGACTTAAATCATTAGGTGAGACCTTTTAGCACTTATGTTACAGATAGGTGAATCATCAAGATTTAAAACAAATAAGCCATTCATAATGGATGCACAAGCCACAAACATATTATCCTTAGAGATCACACAACCATTGTTTTCACTCGCAAATGAATAACCATCCTTCATCAAACATGAAGGGGATAAAATGTTTCGACTCAAACTAGGAACAAAATAACAATTATTCAACTCCATAATAAATCCTGACGGGAGGTGTAGTTGCATCGTTCGACGCTCAATGCAAAGAACTCTTGCTTTATTGCCTACGCGGAAATCAACTTCTCCTCGTTCCACGCTTCTACTTCTTATCATTCCTTGCATCGAGTTGCAAATATGAGCAACCGATCCGGTATCAAATACCCAAGAATTAGTATAAGAATCAACAAGGAAAATATATGTAACATAAACATTAAGTGTACCTAAAGTGGAAGTACCCTTACTTCCATTGCTTTTCATAGAAGCTAAGTACAACTTACAATTTCCTTTCCAGTGACCGATTTTCTTACAATGAAAATATTCGGCCTTGGTAGTTGGACTAGCCTTGGGCGCTGGTTTGGCATTGGGATCTTATCCTTGGCCTTACCTTTCTTCTTCCAAGAATTGCCCTTCCTTTTAAAGATCGGCTTGTTTTGGATCGCCATCACATGACTACCGCCCGTGCTTTTCTTAACGTTATCATCTATTGGTAAGGGGGTGCCTAGAACTCCTTCCCTTTTCTCGGCTCCGAGAACAATTCTCGATTACGAATCCAATTCGTAAAGTTTGTTCCGATCAACTTGTCCTTCTCAAGGACCGAATGCAAGGTAAACGATGTGGTGTTGCTATGTGCCTTTAATCTACAACGGAATAATAAATGCAAAACACTAAGACAATATATCCATGACGGAGTAAAATAAAAGAATTTACTCCCACTAAAATCAATATCCCCACATTGATACTTAGTGATTCGGAATCCACAACTAACAAGTCTACTAGTGAGCTTTTGCGTCACCGCTAGTAAACAAGGTAGATCGGTAAGCAACTCTTTGCTAATCATATCACATATGACTTCTGTTGTTGGGTGACATCTCTATGTCTAGGCTCCCAACCTTTATGCCCCAAAATCCTTAACCGTTAAGATGACTTTGATAAGTAAACCAACACTTATGCGTGTAAGTATCCGATACAAACTCGTCTAGTCAAGGAAAACTAGTGGCACACAACTAATTGTACAAGACGTGGGACGGTGGCAAGTGTTGGGAGGGCATGTTAACTTAAAATTTCAAAGGGATCGTTCTACTCGTAACATCACACGCAAGAAAACAACATTATCGCATGTAAAAGTAGAACGGTAAGAACGACATTCACACAGTTGTAACACGGTATGGCCTATTGTCACATGGTGATCCCCATCTCCATTGACACCCGTACATCATGTTGATCTCCATCTCCATGATCCGTGTGTGCCATCCTCCATGTGATGAGTCCTCCAAGAACTATCTAACGCGTGCTAGTAATGAAAGTTACACAATCGCGTATTAGATCATCACAAATTGGTACGCGAGACCATTACATTAATTTTGACAATACATATGGCTCCGGCCGTATTGCCATACACGTGACACGCAGTCACGAATAAATTACACACATGCATCACATACACATATTGGCCATACCGATTACAAAACCTCGCAAAACAGATTATCGCAATTCCGACGTCCAAACTTAAAACGCTCGAAAACCCATCTTACAAGCCGAATTTCGCAAAACTAATTTCGCCGCGACTAGCAAAGATGGTTTATCACATGTGTAAAATTTTCCGTAGATCAATTTTCGTATAGAAAACGCCTTCATCCGAATTAACCACGAAAAGTTATGACTCGTTTTACCGAACGATATGTTTTACGGTTTTTCCCGGCCGGTAGAGATCCAATGCGCCACCGCCACGCATCCCATGCGCTTGGCACTTGACCTAGCTTCGATTCGACCAATCCAATTGATCTCCTTCTCGTTGTGAGCGGGTTTACGTGTATCACTTAACTCCGATGGCAGAATTCCGACCGTAGGAGTAATTCGTTACACGACCATCACGTCAAGAACACGAAGCCGATCAAAACTTTGATCTACATCTGCATATCTCCATATGCACACATCCCGAATCTAAAACTTAGCAGCTACGGCTCTGATACCACTGAAGGGATACGGGGTGGCTACGCTAGCGCAAAAACAAAATTTTCCCCGCAAAACAAGAACTGATGCTGTCAGAGATCACGGGATTACCACTAGACGCGCAGATGCAGCGGAACCGTCTCGATGTAGACGAACGCGTCGAGGGTAGCCGGCAGTGCAGTTGCTCACGTCCTTCTTAGACTTGCACGTGCGGCTCGTCTGATCCAAGTGCTCCAGATGCAGCACCTCCAAGGTATCCACACGTACGGAGGAGGAAGCGACGCACGCCGGACTGCTAGGTCCGCGAGTGCGACGAGGAGAGAGCGTTAGCAGCGCGGCTGCACTAGACGCGCAGATGCAGCGGAACCGTCTCGATGTAGACGAACGCGTCGAGGGTAGCTGGCAGTGCAGTTGCTCACGTCCTTCTTGACTTGCACGTGCGGCTCGTCTGATCCAAGTGCTCCAGATGCAGCACCTCCAAGGTATCCACACGTACGGAGGAGGAAGCGACGCACGCCGGACTGCTAGGTCCGCGAGTGCGACGAGGAGAGAGCGTTAGCAGCGCGGCTGCTGCTTGAGAAAGTTGTGTCTTTTCAGGAGGGGTGTGGTCTATATTTATTGAGAGGAAAACCCCCACACCATCGTCCATTAGCAATATGAGACTAATAGATGGTGTACCCCTTCCAATACTAATGGTCTTTACAACATTTGTGGCCCATTAGGACTTTGACACCATAATGGATCAAATTCATCTGAGCCCACTAGTGGATCAAATCCAGTTGGCTCTAGGGCATATTTCCAACAATTTCATCAGCAGGTCTCTTCTTGGTTTGCATGTTCAGAGTTCAGTTCTCTGAATTCATGTATCTCAACTACTGAAACATAAGCAAAGCCGTATGAACTGGCTGGGCTGGAGCTTGACCTGCTGCTGCCACGCAGCGAGCTCCAGCCAGGCACCGTTCCATCCAGCTCCAGTCAGCTAGTGAGCTAGCGAGCCGTCCATTTCAAATTCAAATACTACAAGGGGGCGCCAATTTCTTTCTGGCGCCAAACCACAAACCCGTGATGCCAATACCAGTTGGCTGGCACACTAATAACATTCCGCATCAACACAAATCACAACAAATTCATAGGACCCATTCCTAGTCCTTACAAACAGATGACAACTTCACACAACAGTGCAATTCCATCTCTTATACAGTTACAGCACTCCACAAAATACACATACCAGTGATCACCAAGTTCAGTGAAATTCTAACAGCCGACTTCCAAAATTAACAAAATGCTGCTACCAACAATCAATCAATCCATTACAGGTTCATTTCTCAACGTCCGGATGAGCAAATCAAGGACACTTCCACTAACAGCAATGCAAATCTATAAGCAGGGGCTGTGCATACATCCAATTAAACAAAATGCACGGCCCCACCCATCATTCATCAGGTTGCACTACTTTGCTTAATTCAGACTGGTCAGAAAAGTCTGCGACATAGTTATTATTGAAGAAATTGGTTTGGATTTCATTTTGTTGATAATTTTATGTGTACCAAGGTCTAACTAGACAAGAGTCGGCTTGACTACCTGGTACCTGCTGACATTTGGTACTTGCAACATTTCTGTAATTTCAATGATTTTGTAGTCACACTTGTAAGTTGTAACTGCAGGAGTTCTTCTTGTGGAGATTGCCCTGAGCCCCTGAATGATAGTAAGCAGGGCAAATGTTAGTAAGAAGGGCAAATATTTATCGTAGTCTTTGCAAGTTGGCTCCTGCTTCCTATCAACCTGCAGTTTTTCTTCATCGTCTATTTTTTCTTTTGGCTCTTGCTTCCTATCAACCTGCAGTTTTTCTTCATCGTCTATTTTTTCTTTTTGCGAATTACACAATACATCGGAGTCACTCACAACGCATGTACACTCATTCCTATGAATACACGCACGCAAACCCTACCCCTAGGAGCATCTTCGAATACTGTGTCAGCAAATCCTCAAGATTGACGAAGTCACCACAGGCGCGTCGCTGTCGACGGGAACGTCGCCTACCACTGAAAGCACAAACGCCGTTAAATCCTGAGAAATTCGCTCCCACGGGGAGTCGAACCCAGGACCTGAGGTGCTACCGGGGCTTTTGTAACCACTAGGCTACAGGTCTTTTCGTTGTCTATCCTTAAAAGGGCACTCAGAAGTTATGATTGCATTTAAGAGTGGAAGAAATATGCAAAACATACAAGAAAACACAGAAAAGCCCCAGAGTGGTGAGACACGGATTCCTTGATGTGTTAAATTAACAAATAAATAAGCTGATAGAGAAAATCGTAAAGGAATGAGTAGTCGTCCATGGTGATAATTACTCATATTTGGCCTTTTAAGTTTTTAACTGAGAAGTGTACCGTGCAGCACTGTTCATCGCAAATTGCTCGCCATTGACATGGTAGATTGACTGGTTTTTTTTTATCATGGTCTGATAGTACGTATGAAGCAAATAATTCAATTATACAAGGCCCAAGCACTTTGTTTAGTCCCTACAACCCAAGAATTTGATTGCTTAATTCAGCATCACCCTCTCCTTTTAGTTCCTACTTCCTGCATCCCAATATGCACCTAATCTTGGAAAAGTTCCTGGAGGAGACTTTTTCGGTTCCCTCCCCCGGAGCGGTCTCCTCTAGGAGGACCCCAAAAAAGGGTCCACCTCCAGTCTCCTTCGAACATGAAGGAGTCCAGGAGCTCCTTCATCCGCAGGCGCGGGCCCAACGCACTCAACTCCCTCTCTCGCGCCCGCGCTCGGAAGGGAAGGGAGGCTGGCCGCACCAGTGGGCGCCGCCGCGGGAGCAGCCTCGCCGTGGAGCTCCGCCCGCCGACGCCTACGCCGCCGTGGAGCACCTCGAGGTGGATCAGCCGATTGATTTGTGGCAATCATAAGGCTATGCTGTTTGCTTTACCCGGATGGCTGAGACGATGTGGATTCACATTACCGTGACTGCCGGTCCGGTAAGGCCGGTAACCAGTCCTATCGGTCTGACCTGGTAGCAAAACCGAGCGGTAACCGGCCTCTGATCGAACCTGGCAAACCGGACCTAACGGCTTATGACTGGTCTAGTGTTTTTTTTAAAAAAAATTGGGCGGTTAGCGGTTTATTTAACCCACTTTGTTCTTCACATTGACAAGATATTCAGTATTTGTTAGTGTCGATCAAGCGTGAGCCAGTTTGCAGATTGTTGTGTTCAAAATGTTTCTCAGGTAGCATCTGCAGTAGAAACGTTGCTGCAACTGGAAATGGCTTCCAAGCCGATGCATCTCCGCGCTCCCGCCCTCCCCAGCGACTCAGCCGCCGCCGCCGCCGCCACATCTGCTGCCACCGTGCTCTCCATCCTCCGCGGGGCTGATCCTGACCGCCTCCTCCCAGCGGCCGGCATCGCCCCAACGCCCACCATTCTCCAGCACCTCCGCCCCGCGCTCCCCACCCTCCCGGGCCTCGCGATCCCCGCCCTTGCCCGCTGGGCCGGCGCCGCCACCGCCGTCTCCCTCCTCGCCTCCCGCGGCCTCTTCGCCGCCGCCTGGCGCCTCCTCCTGGTCCAGCCTCCTTCCTCCCCGCCGCCTCCCCTCGCCGCGTTCGCCCCGCTCCTCCGCCGCTACGCGCGCCTCGGGCGCACCGCCGCCGCGGTCCGCGCGTTCCGCTTCCTGCACGGCCACCCGGACCGGTACACCGTTGGCAACGGCGATGATGGCTCATCATCTGCCGCGGAGGTCTCCCCGCTGATCCTGACCGTCGACGCGCTCTGCAAGGAGGGCCACCCGCGTGCGGCCGCGCAGCTCGTCGAGCAGCTCCGGCGCGAGGACCCAGCGTGGGCGCCGGACGTGCGGACCTACAACGTCCTGCTCAACGGATGGTCCCGAGCGCGCCGGCTCGACAAGGTGGAGAAGCTCTGGGCGGTGATGCGCAACGCCGGCGTGCGGCCGACGGTGGTCACGTACGGGACCCTCATCGACGCGCACTGCCGAATGCGGCGGCCCGACCAGGCGATGGCACTCCTTGACCAGATGCGGGAGGAGGGGATCGAAGCTGGTCTGCTCACCTGCAACCCCATCGTGTGTTCCCTCGCGCAGGCAGGCCGTTTCGGGGATGCGCACAAGGTGCTCGAGAAATTTCCCCTCTATGGTGTCGCGCCGAATATCTCAACATTCAACTCCCTTGTCTTGGGCTACTGCAAGCATGGTAACCTTGTTGGGGCTAGTAGAGTGCTCAAAGCGATGCTGGGCCGGGGCATTTCGCCAACCGCAAGAACATACAACTACTTTTTTATGGTCTTTGCAAGGAATTGCAGTATTGAGCTGGGGATGAATCTCTACAGCAAGATGGTCAGCAATGGATATGCGCCAGACCATCTCACTTACCACCTCCTTGTCAAGATGTTGTGCGAAGCGAACCGGCTTGAATTAACACTGCAAATGCTTCAGGAAATGAGAAACAGTGGTTTTGAGCCGGATCTTGCAACCAGCACCATGCTGATACATTTGCTCTGCCGCCGACATCAGTTTGAGGAGGCTTTTGCGGAGTTTGAGCATATGTTTGAGAGAGGGATTGTGCCCCAGTATATTACTTACCGGATGCTTATGAAAGAGCTCAAGCGGCTTGGTTTAGTCAACTTGGTTCAGAAATTGACAGATCTAATGCGTTCAGTGCCACATTCCACAAAGTTACCTGGCAGTTACAGGGATAAGGAAGGAGATGATGCTATAGAGAAGAAGAAATCGATATTAGAGAAAGCCCGGGCCGTTTCAGATGTTTTGAAGGAGCGTAAAGATCCAACGAATGTGCACAAGCTGAAATGTCCTGAAGAAACTGATGTCCAGGTTGCAGATAGGATTGTAGCCAACATTAGGATAAGAGTATATGGTGACGTCTCTAGGATAGGAGCATCTCTTGCTTGAACACTGATTTGCATTGTGTACACTCATAAGTATAATCGCATGATGGTGGGTTTATCAGTCGGTTGCATTGTTCATGATATATGATCAGCTAAGCAGTTCTTACATGCTTCGGGATCTCGATGCAGGTAACTAACACTCATCAACTGTTTGTTATTGTTTTCCGAGGGTGTGGATGTCCTCCCTCATCTGATTACTGCCAATTTTTTTGTTACTCATGCTTATTTGGTTTGAGCCCAAACCCAACAAAACTTTTGTGCATGTTCCAGATTAGGCCATGGCCAAAACACTGATAATATTATTTGCTTTGCTGCACTACTAGTAAAAAGGATTGCCAGATTTAGGGTCCTGCTTTGTGGATTAATAAATGAATATAATGGTTAAACGAAGTAACACACAAATCACATGTACTTTTTTTTGACAAATCCCTCCAGGCTAGAAATCACGCATGACCAAGACATAAAAAATGATCACATGATAGGTTACTGGTGGCCGGGGAGCAATGACGAGCATAAAAGGTGTGATTATGTGAAGACAAGAACAAGGAGCAAAGCAAGGTATGTTCAAGTGCCTGATGACATCTTTTACTGACAGGAGGTAGCACTGATTTCTGGATCTATCACATAGTTATGGAACCCACGTGACCACATGGATCTAGGAGTAATGCATCATTTGGTAATCATGCCTTTCCTTTTGTTGTTGAACAACACAATGTGGGAGCATGTTTGCGCATTGGAGCCATCCATAGTAAGAAACTCTGGGTAGCGAGGAAAACAGAGATGAACTCTGTTCAACTAGCAATAAGACTGCAAACTCAAATGTGAATCGAATTTGACCAGGAGCAGTGCCTTTTGTTCTCAATGGTCCTGTTTTGACTAGCATACATCACAAAAGTCTGGGGGCAGAGGAAACCACTGAACTCAAAGGATCAAGAGCTGGTCAACGTGGGCCAAAATGTCCTTCCTGCGTGGATCCACCAGGATTTGTGGTTTTGGGACCAGGTTCACTGTCGAGTCGGAAAACTTGAGGTGTGGGGAGGAAGACTGGAAGAGAACCCCAGATTACAGATCAGACAAGATTTGTTATCCTGCTGCGCTGAAGCACATGGTAGGTTGCCTTCCGTTGAAGCCAGAGAGGCAGAGACCTTTGTCAGTCTCAAATTCACAGTCCCTCACATGCATGGAGCATGCATGACCGTCCCAGCAAGCAAGGCAATCAAGCTGGCATCTAGTGGCATCTCCTTTTTCTTATAAACCAGCTCGCTACCCCTCTGCAGAGAGGCACTAGTCCGGTACCCAAGCGAGCGAGCACCAATCTGATCTGATTCTCTCTCTTCTCGTCTTCTTCTTGGAGGCCTTCACAAGCTCCCCCAGCTCCAGCTTGGTTGCCTACGGCCCTGCGGCGTAGCAAGATGGTCAGAGGAGCTCAGCCGTCCGCGTCGCTCCTGCTCTTCTCCCTGGGGCTTGTGCTCCTCTGCTTCACCGCAGGTTAGCTCATGTTCATTGTTCCTGGTAGTGATCCAGCACTGATTGCTCTTCTTCTTTAACTAGTTCCAGCTGATGGTTCTGTCTGAGATTTCGGTTCTGGTCAGTAGGATGATGGATGAGCAATTGGAAACTCGCACTCTATTTTCCCCCTTTTGGTTCTTGGATCTCTGAATCCCACTTTCTGCCAGACTTTTCTCCTGTTTTTCCCCTCCAGAGCTTAAAGAGAACAAAAGCCATGTCCTGGACTCCAAATGCTGTTGCTCTTTCCTCTATATTAGCCTGAAAGGGGTAGAGGCCGTTTGTTGGTCCTGACTGATAGCCAAGATCTACTACCTGATTTTGTCTGCTGATTTTGCCTTCGCAGGCGGCACCGTCGGCGTGGCGGCAGCGCAGAAGACGTGGTGCATCGCCAAGCCGTCGGCGTCGAACGAGATCCTGTCGCAGAACCTGGACTACGCGTGCTCCCAGGTAAGCTGCGCCGTGATCCAGAAGGGCGGGCCGTGCTACTACCCGGACAGCCTCGTCTCCCGCGCCGCCGTCGCCATGAACCTCTACTACGCCTACAGCGGCCGCCACGCCTGGAACTGCTACTTCAACAATTCCGCGCTCGTCGTCCAGTCCGACCCCAGTAAGTGTCGCTGATGATGAACTGATCCGGTTCCACTTGGGCTTCCGCGAGCTCTGAAGTGGTTTATGATAATCCATCCGTGTGTTATCTGATATCTAAATGTCACGTTTGCTTTTGCAGGTTATGGATCTTGCACGTACTACTGAGACGGAGATCGCCGCCGGTTGCGGAGGCCGTGCAAGATGAACCACCATTGATGCAGCTGAGAGCTCCAGCATTGTTTGTTGTTGAGAAACTGATGAGGAACGGCAGCGTATGCAGCCATCCTGTCGTGTCGTGTCTAGCAAACTGTGATGCATTTGGCATTTCGAGATCTTCGAACAACTCATTGATAATATTTTAATTAATTAACTCGACGAAGTTGTCATCTCATCAGAGTTCAAACATATGAATATATGAGTGAGTCGATCTGTTTGCGCCGCCCTGTTACTTTGGCTTACTGTATCAGCTAACAACTAGCATTACTTTTCTCTCAAAAACAAATCAGCCACCAGCTCTTTAAGCTGTAAATTTGTTTGACAAGCGAGCGTCCGAACAAACAAACAAACGGTTCAGTCCAATTTGGCGAGAGATTTCGAAATTTAACACTAAGTTCGCACGCCTCACCTCAAATGACATCGAGTTCGTAAGCCTTTCGAAATATAACCTCGAGGCACACGAACTCTTCTATTCGGGGGATTTTGACCCATTTTCAACATTTCTGAATTTTCTTTTACTCATTTCTTCTCCAGCCCAAGTGAAATGACGTTTTTGCCCTCGCCTTATCCAGCGACGTGTGGGACCCGGGGCTTGGGTCATCTTCAACCTCGGAAGCGGCGGCGCGGCTCCTCCCATGCCTGCCCGCCAACGCTACCCATGGCCGGCGGCGCGAGCAGAGGTCAGCCCGCCAGTCAGGGCTGCGTCCCCGCCGGATCTCGCCCTCGTCGGCCATGCCAGCCCCCACCTCGCTTTCACCAGCTCGCCCATGCAGCCGCGCCCCCTACCTTGCCTTCCTTCACCTCGCGTGAGCGGCATCAGTGGCAGGAGCGAGGATGAAGCCGTGGTGGATGGCGCCTGCGTGGGTAGCGTGCGAGCGGTGCGGGGGGGCCGTCGGTGGCGGGAGAGGAGGACGGGCGGTGTGGACGGGCCGGCGGCGGCACGGTGGAAGAGAGGAGAATGGGGCGGCGGCGCGATTGCGGAGAGGAGGAGGACGGGACTGTACATGGACGCGCAGCGGCGGAGCTTGCTTCGATATCCCTTCTACGTGCTCGTGCCGCCGGCTAGGGGTAGCACCGCCGCTCCGGGAGCCCGTCCAAGGTTGAAGATGACCCAGCTTCTCTGGGTCCCACACGTCAGTGGATAAGGCAGGGGCAAAAACGTCCTTTCACTTGGGCTGGAGAAGAAATGAGTAAAAGAAAATTCAGAAATGTTGAAAATGGGTCAAAATCCCCCGAATAGAAGAGTTCGTGTGCCTCGAGGTTATATTTCGAAAGGCTTACGAACTCGATGTCATTTGAGGTGAGGCGTGCGAACTTAGTGTTAAATTTCGAAATCTCTGCAATTTGGCAGTTTCCAATCCAATCTCCTCTCGTCAATCTGTGTGACCTACTGACCTATCCGATTGCCGACCCACACCCACGGCGCGGCGGCGCCCCGCTCCGGTCCCCGGCGACGGCACGATGCGGCGGCAGACCTTCTCCCGGCACGACGGTTTCTTCGCATCCCTCCAGCGGGTGGGTAACCCAAACGGACCAGCCGTATCTCCCCTTCTCTTCTCTTCTTCTCCAATCGCACACGAGCTTCCTTCCTCCTCTCTGACGACTAGAGCTCTCGTTCCCTGCTCTGCAGGTGGAAGACCGGCTGGCCTCGGAGCAGCATCGGGAGCAGAGGCAGGACCCGCCGCCACCGCCACCAGCTCCGGCGACGGCATCGGCACCGGCACGCCAATCCGAGCCGTCGCCGTTCTCGGACACCATGACGACCGCGTCCCCGCTCCTCCTCCTCGACCCAGCGCCGCCCAGCGCGCCCGCGAGCTGCGACAGCAGCGGCCCGCCGCTGGACTTCCTCACCGTCCACACCGAACAGGACCGCAGCATCCAACAGGACGACGGCGGCGGCGGCGCCGGTGTCGTCGAGGAGGACATCGCGCGGCTCATGGCGCTGCTGGGCCTGTCGCCGCCACCGGACAGCGACGGCGACGACGGCACGGGCGGGTGCGACTGCAGCGGCGCCGACGGGTTCCTGGCCAGGGTCGTCGGCGTGGCCGGCCCCAAGTGCGACAGGGAGAAGCGGAGGTTGGATGCCTGGATCCGCCATTACCACCGCGGGGAAGGGGAAGGCGGCGGGTGCATGGTCCGGGAGCCCGCGAGGGTGGCGCACCTGCTGCTCGCCAGGGCCTCTGGCGACGCGGCGGCCGTTGCGTCCCCGGCCACCGTGAAGGAGTTCCTGGACCGCGATCCGCCGCGGCAGACGACGGATTAGACAGCGCGCCGGAGAGTCGCAGGCGTGTCTTTGTTTTTTTTTTAAATGAAAGCATTGCAGAGGCAAGCACCGGAGCGGATGCACCTAAAAATATAGTGTTATGCGTGCAGTTATTTAACATTAAAACTTGGATTTGATGCACTCTTTCACCTTTTGATTTAACTGCGGGTTGATTGTGCACCCAAGTCCTGCATCCGGCCGGGTGCACGGGCGCACGGCACGGTGCGCGGACGGTGCTTCAAGTCCCTGCATCCAAGTCAACAACAAGAGGCCGCGGACGGTGGTGGTGGGCTGCCAGGTGGGATCTGCACCAAGGGTATTTTGATCATTTTTTTTAATATTAAATTCGTTGGTTCCTTACACGCTTAAATTCCTAGCGACGATTATTAAGGGATATAGTAGTAGTCTGTAAATAAACATACAATCTTATGATATTCTTGACAAAATACCTACTTGATGTATTTTAAAGTTAATTCTTAACTCCGATGCCTGAACCAAAAATCGGATACTGCAGTCTCGGCGACATGAGAATTTTGTCTGCTTACTTCTATTGTGGTATTTTCCATAAGCGTGGTATTTAGAGTTGGCTTGGTTTGAATTAAACCTAGCCTCACGAACTATTTGTGATAGTCGGATTCACCAAGTGAAAGAGACTAGTTCTCAACTTCTCATCCATTCTCGTAATTGAAATGTGCATGCCGACGTAAACAAAGATAGTTAGAATAGACTATCTCTTGATTTATACTTTATACTCCACAGGTGATTGATTGAAGAACATATTGTCCTCCCGACTAGATAAGATATGTTACCGTTACTTGCATTGAGTTGTAGTTCGTTAAGTTGTGGTACATTCAAAGGATCTATTTACCGACCATCTGTTCCATTGATTGCTTTCCCTCAGAAAATATAAATATGATACTCTGGAATATTTCCTGGTGAAATTTTACAACAGATATTCTGCTTGCAGAATTAATCTTAGAAGCATAAGAAATATCATCAGCCATAAATAGAGCCCGGACATGAAACCAAAGCTACACTAGTTGTTATTTAATATTATAATTTCGGGTTGCTCCTCTTGAGAAACTCTTATGGAAATGCCCATAGCAGTGGTGGAGACCGTGGTTGTGGGACGGTCCAAGCTGAAACAAGAGTTCAAATTATGTTATATCATCCACGTAGCATATGCACGTTTGTTGGATACAACTTTATACATCTATGTCTTGAAAATTATTTGGCCAAAACATAATAGTACTAGAATATTATTTTTTGAAAAGTAAGATAAATAGTATGGGGTACTCACTTCCACATTTTCGAGATGGTACGGGCTTCCCATTAATAATTTTGTAGACACTTTGAGCAGCTCCAAGAGTCTCTCTACATATCACTAACTAAATTACTGATTTGGCTAGTATGTAAAATGAAATAGCTAGTAAAAAGTTGATGAAATCCAACAGATTAGCTAAAATTAACTCTCCGTATGCTCCACCGCTAGTGGGTCCCGCCCGCCATTCTCATGTACAAGGGGATAGCTAGTGGGATTGGCTAGCCAAAGATGGCTAGCGAAGCCCCCGGTTTAGCTAGTGGAAGATAGCTAGGACAAGTTTAGCTAGTCTGTTGGATTGAGTTATTGGACAAATTTTCTATTTTTTAGCTAGTTAAGTCAAGATAGCTAGTCTCTTGGAGATGCTCTTACACGGTCTTCATCAGCAATTGTAAGGTTGCGACCTACAAACCACATCAGATCTTTGCACATTAATACAACACTCGGGGGATGGATGTTCATAGTCAGTGACAAGTTTGACAGTCTTCTTGCATTTTTTGAATACCTGTAGTTTCTAAATTTGATGGGCGCCCAGAATGTCAACGCGACCAAGGAAGAGTGCGGCATAGGTGGAAGAGGAGGAGTACAGGCCGTTCGGTGACCACTTCCAAATAATATTGTCGAGCACCGGCGACAACCTCACGGCCCGCACAAGGTCCCAAATAGAAAGGAACTGGACGATGACATGCACGGTCCGCACGTGCGTAATATCAGCGACCCAACGGATCCCACGAGGTCCCGTACTGAGGCCCTCCTGGACAGTGCGTGAGCGCCTGACCCGTGGTGGAACAATCACCCACAAGTTAGGTGCAAGGAGCTTGATGGAACAACCAGTGAGCCAGTTGTCCTCCCAAAACAAGGCCCTAGAGCCATCCCCGACCTCGACCGAGACTGAAGCGTCGAAGAAAACCTGCGCGGAGCGATCGGTAGGGAATCAGAACGTCGCCCACGTCTTGTCCAGATCCGTACGCGCCAGCCAGAGCCACCGTAGACGAAGGGCCATCCCAAAAGTGCGGAGGTCTGGTAGGCCTAGGCCGCCAAAACGGGTAGGGCAGGCGACGTTTACCCAGGCCACCAAACAACGACCACCATTAGCCACCTCTGTGCCGCACCATAGGAAGCCCCGGATGAGCGTCTCTACCGCTTTGATAGCCCAAGGTGCAATGGAAATCACCATAGAGATATGCACCGAGATAGCCGAGAGGGTGGATTTGGCTAGGACCAAGCGACCGCCACGATTGAGTAGTCTCCCTTGCTAGGGGAGACGCCTCGCGACCTTATCAACCAGTGGCTACAAAGCCGCCTTAGGGATTCTGTTGATGGAAAGAGGGACCCCGAGGTAGGTACATGGGAATTCAGCGATAGAGCAAGAAAGAATGGAGCGGACCAAGGAGATCTGCTCGTCCGAGCAGTTGATGGGATAGACATGGCTCTTGGAGAGGTTTGCTGCAAGGCCGGATGCTCCTTCGAAAAGGGCCAGCACCCCTTTGACGACCCGAAGGTCGAGCTCGATCGTGGAGAAGAAAGCGACCACATCATCCGCATAAAGTGAAGCGCGGAAACAGATATCGTGTCGTCCCAGCTATTGCAGAAGCCCGTCGAGAGAGTCAGCCTTGCGGATCAAGGCATGGAAGCACTCCATCATGATCAAGTACGAAGAGCATGGGAGAGAGAGGGTCCCCTTGTCGAAGACCACGACCATGGCAAATCCGTTCCCCAGGGGTGCCATTGAGAAGGATTCTAGTACTAGCAGTGGAAAGAATGGTGGAGATCTAGATGGTCCAATTGCGTGGACACCCAACTGCGACCAGAAGTTCTAGAAGGAAAACCCACCCAACAGAGTCAAAGGCCTTAGCAAGATCAATCTTGAACATGATACGAGGTAGCTTCCAACTCGAAAGCAACTTAGTCGTACCAAGGACGTATCGGAAATTATCATGGATGAGACGACCTTTGATGAAGGAACTTTGGTTAGCAGAGATGAGGTTGGGGAGGTGAGGGGCGAAGCGATTTGCCGCAGCCTTGGAGAAAAGCTTCCCAAAGCTATGAATGAGGCTAATTGGGCGGTAGTCAGAAAGCGAGACTGGATTGGGTTTTTTGGGGACCAAGGTAAGAAGGGCACCATTTAGATGATGGAAGCTACGGAAATCCATGTCGGAGAGATCATTAAAAGCTCAAAGAATGTCTCCCGGGATGATCAACCAGCACGATCGGTAGAAGCGACCAGTAAACCCATCGGGACCAGGAGCCTTGTCCAAGGTAACTCTTTAATGACCTCCCAAATTTCGGCCTCAGCGAACGATTGTCCGAGGTCCTGCAGAACCAATCTTGGGAGGCCAAGCTCCTCAAAATCAAGAGTGCAAGAGCGCTCATGAGTATCTCCCAAAATCCTATCGAAGAACGAGAAGGTGGCGGCGGCCTTCTCATCCTCACGTGTGAGGGTGCGACCGTCAACAAGTAGAGAGGGGGTGTAGTTTTTCCTTCGGCGATGGTTAGCATGTAGGTGGAAGATCTTGGTAAAGGCATCCCCCTCCCGAAGCCATCGGAGGCTGGACCGGTCTAGCGATCGTGTGCTGGAGAGAAGTTAGTCCAAGATAGCGGAGTTTGAGGAAACACCTCAAAGACAATTGTTCTGGGGAGAGCGACCGCGACTCCTGCGCAATCTCGAGATAGAAAATAACCTCTTTGGCGACCTGAATTTGCATCCGGATGTAGCCCACCGCTTTCGCACTCCACTCAACCAGCGCTTTCGTAGTCTTGCGAAGCAGGTGGTTGATGAAACGTGAGGAGTCTGCATCAGGACGTGGCACCGACCAAACTGCCTTAACAGTGTCAAGAAAGCCTGCCACCTTTGGCCAAAACACCTGAAAACGACGCTTGGACTTGATGCAATTTTCAAGAGATAGGAGGAGGGGAGAATGATCAGAGCATCGGGGAGAAATAGCCTGCAAAGAAGAGGAAGGAAAAAGCAGTTCCCAATCTGGAGAAATAAACATTCAGATGCCAGGCAAATGCAAGTTCTTTGCTTGGTTAGTGCTGCATGGT
The DNA here is from genome assembly GCA_947561735.1 of Cenchrus americanus. Classification (NCBI taxonomy): domain Eukaryota; kingdom Viridiplantae; phylum Streptophyta; class Magnoliopsida; order Poales; family Poaceae; genus Cenchrus; species Cenchrus americanus. The sequence goes on from OX387241.1 coordinate 254,305,207, forward strand.
CGAAGTTGGACCTCTGACAGACTTCATCGCCATGGCTTGAAGGACTCTGATATCTGTACACTCTGTGCACAAGAGGTCGAAACTCTGGATCACCTGCTTGTCGACTGTGTCTTCAGTCGTGAGACATGTTTTCGAACCCTCGGACATATTCTTCTACCTCAGCTCGCCCCGGATTGTCCCATGTCTCTTGCTACTTGGTGGTGCTCCGCTAGGAAGTCGGTCGCTAAAACCCTGCTAAAAGGTTTTGATGCCTTTGTCTGGTTGGTCGCTTGGTCGATTTGGAGGGAGCGCAATCAGCGCGTCCATGAAAGGGAGGCCCTGATGTCGATGACCCTCGCGCCAGCAATCCTCGACGAAGCCAGGACTTGGGCACACGCGAGCTTCCTCTTGATTGCTCACCTCCTCGGCGTTCGGCCTTTGGGGCATCTGTAGTGCTTTTCTTTTTGGTCTTCACTTTTTCTGTAACTTGTTGAATCTTGTATGAATTTACTCTCTCTTCTCTTAATGAAAAACGTGCTTTGCATGTCTTAAAAAACCTATAGTTTCTGAGTATGATAGTCAACCTCACCTCAAGAATGATGTGCTGGAAATAAGGTAAAAACTAAAGCAAGGACCAAAACTCGAAGGATTTTGGCCATCATACACTACAAATGGTGAATAGATTTGATCATTTGGTATAAAATGCTTGCACTACACACTTCTATTCATAGTATATGAGGAGTTAAGTCTGGCTGCACATTAATGTTGAAGAATCCTCAGATAGATAGTATGGGTACCAAGAAATCCAATCATAAAGAAAATAATAAATCCTTAGAAAATCCTCGAACAAAACCAACAACATTTACATAAATATCTGAATCACAAAATCAAAAAAAAAATGTCACGAAATCTTGAAATCGATGTAACTCATTTAGTGTTTTATCCATATCTTAGCAAAATTCCCTTGTAGCCTCCTAAACATATATGGATGTCCCATAAATCCACATGCTTGTTGTGCGCTTTTCATGTAGTAATTAAATCTTCTCCTTGGTCTAGCCCTCAACATTTGCCTTTTTTTGTTTTTTTGAACGGCGGTGGATGCTTAAGCTTCCCCAAATTTTTATTAGAAGAAGAGAGTTGACCCAGTTTATAAGGAAAACCGGGCCTGAAAACCATACAACTCTGGTCAATTGACCGCACAACTAGGGGAGCAGAACCCCAAACGAGTCCGATCCCAGACCATACAACTAAGCCCTCCGGTGGGTTGGATTGGGACCTCAACGCGCACCGCTCAACTCAACAACTCATCGGTCGGATTGGGACATCAGCACGATCAACTCAAACAACTTCACAAAGATCAGTCCGGTCGGATTGGGACGTCAATCCGGGTTTCTGCAACTCAGTTCTGCCATCGACGCAAGCCACCACACACACAGCCAGGAACCACAACCTCTCTTCTCCCCCGTTGAAAGGAGAAACTACTGCCTACTAAGACTATACTCTTTTTCTCTTTTTGCCCTTTTTTTATTTTTCTTCTTTTTTCACAAAGGAAAGAAAAGGAAAAGAAAAGCGTCCTCACAGAGTGTCCCGCGAAGCACCATGTCGACGACGACGCCGCCGGCCCTAGGCGGAGCCCGGGTAGGCAACCAAGATGCTCGATGTCACCTCCAAGAAGGAAATGACGCCGCCGCGCCAACGACGTCGTCTTCCGACCGAGTCAAGAGGAAAGGGTTTTCACCTGCATCGTTGTCGCCGAGCAGCGAAACATGGTCGACGCCACCGCACAACTACCGCCAAGGGCACCACCACGATGCCGCGGGCAAGAGTTCGCACAGGGAGACCATGGGCGACCGTGCCACCAAAGGCACCGCCGGCACATCGCTGCACACCACCCAGACCGGAACCACGCGCCACGGCCTCCGGGGCAATAACTGCAGCCACCGCTGCCGCCGGGGCAGCAGCCGCAGAGGCCAATTGGCCAAGGCCGACACCCCAGGTGCCCGCACGAAGGCCACCGGGGCACGGGCTCCGCCATCCACGGGCGGAACCGGACCCGCCCGACCGAGAGCGAGCGCCGCCTCCACGGACGGAGACCCACGTCGGGCACAAGCATCGCCGAGGACACCGTCGTCCGCCGGGCCGCGAGTGCCGGTGACGGATGACCCGCCAGCCGCGAGTGTGCCGGTGACGGACGTCCGCCCGGCCGCGAGTGGGCCCCACCACCGCCATTGGTGACGAACGACCGGTGACCCGCCACGCCCCCAAGGGGCGGATCCGGCCCGTACGCGTGGATCCGGCCACCTCAAGAGCGGCCGAGCGCGGCCGACCGAGCACGCCGCCGCCGCCATGGAGCGCGAGGCCGCCGGGACCCGGCCGACCCATCGCGGTCCCTAGGGAGCAGATCCGGGGCCCATGAGTGTGGATCCGGCCATCCCCAAGGCAGAACCAGGCGCGGTCGGCCGGAGCTCGCCACCGCCGCCATGGAGCACAAGGAGCCCCCATGCGAGCCGCAGGGGGGCGGGGAAGGGGAGAGAAGGGGAAGTGGAGGGAGGAGGGGCCTCTCCGCCACCTTCCTTGCGGCCGCACGGGTCACTAGCGGCCACTCAGGCGGTGGCGAGTGAAGGACCGATTAGGCGACCAGAGAGGAGGGAGTGAATGGGAGCCAATAAAAAGTCTTCTTCAAAGAGAGAACTCGACCTATGCCCTAAATTCACAACCAAGGATTCCCACATGAGTTTGCCAAGGTCACGTAGTCACAACGGACCTACCAACCCTAGAAACAAACCCCAAACAATCTCCAAGCGGAAGCACAACTCAAGAAGCAAAGGACTTAGCAGCCCTGCGAAAACCCTAGGCGGACCGTCCGGGACCTCCGAGCGGACCGTCTGCGTGGGTACCGCGGACCGTCCGCGAGCTACGGCGGACTGTCCAAAAAACAACCCCGAACCTCCAGTACTGCACCCTCAATAACGAACCGTCTGCCCCGTCACGGACCGTCTGACACTCTAGTACGGACCGTCCGCGAACTTCGTGCAACAAAAATCCACCGACAAAATGGACTGAACGAAAGACACGCAAGAACTCGCAAAGAACACGACGAACTGCTGGCTAAAAGCGTCCTCGCGGACCGTCTGCCAGGGGCGCGCGGACTGTCCGTGTGGTGCGCAGACAGCAGCTCGAACTCGACCTCTTGAAGGTCAACACCACCTTCCCACTACCCGATCTCCCGAATCAACCAAGGGATTGCTACTAGATCATAGGTGAAGGAGAAGTGCCTCTAGGAGATGCTATGCCTACGATTTTGTAGCCTCAAACCCAATGAATCGAGAGGAATCGAGATTCTACCGAGCTCAAGAACAAAGCTAGGTTTCCAACCGAAATCCTTCAATCGGAAGCCGAATTCGAAGTTTGAGGGGTCATGATCAAGCACAAAGATGCACAAGGCAACTATCCATGATCCCCACCAACAAATCCGAACCCAAACCCCTCAGAATCGAAGGAACAAGTAGCGCACGAAAATCCAACAAAAAGAGCTTGAAAAAGACACAAAAATCCAACGAGCTACAAGTGGGAAATCGACGCAACCATGAAAGCTTCCATTCACTCGGAGGTTAGATTCTTTACAAACGGAGGAAAAATCTAACCCTATAGAGCAAGGAAATGAGAAGCAGTCCGGATGGATGGTTTGCCTGGAAACCCTAGAGCTAATATATATGAGTCCCCTCCGGGCCAGGCAAAAGACCACACTACCCCTAGCACTTAAGTTGTGATACAAACCCCTCAGGGGCAAATAGGTCATGTAGCACTCCTCTTCAACGCACGGCCACGTCGTCGCCGCAGACCGCGTCCTCCCAATGCAAGCCCTGCGATCTCGCCGCGCGTCCGCCGGCATTGAAGCTTCTCGATGCGCCCGGATCCCGTCTCCACCGGCCGAGCCTCCGGTCTTAGTTTTGTGGCTCAACCAAGTAACCTGACGGTTTTGTGGTGAACCACCGCAAACCCCGTGTGCAGACTCTGGTTGTGAGCCACTACCTTGCACCGGCTCCGGTCGATGACTTTGTCTTGCTTTTCTTGCCACCATGCGGCCCGCACTTGACCCCGCTGGCCACTGGTCCCTCAACTCAGGCCTACTTGTCTCTCCACTCCTCGGAAGCCCCGCAAGGCATAGACATTTCGCGCCCAATCTTCACCTGCACCAATGCAAATCAAACCGCAACCTGCACCTGCAATACTCGGCCAAGAGTAGTCCACACCACGTTGTCAATCACTCATCACAGCCAGGAGCGCATCCACCGGTCCTCGGACTCTCCGATCCTCAATCTCCCCCTTGATGAGTGCATTGACAACACACACAAGTAACCAATTCAGAGAAAAGAGAAAAAGAAAAGAAGTGAAATAAAAACTCAAGCAAGAGATCAAAAGCCAACCAAAAGCCAAGAAGAGATCACTTGAATGAGAAAGATCTTGGTCCCCTAAGACAAGGGCAACAGCTCGACACAACCGAGATAAAATGCTCCGAAAATTGCCGACTCCTCAAGGTGAGGCAAAAGGGCTCGACACCATCGACAAAAGAGCACAACTAAAATTCAGGCGAAAAAATGCTCCCAAATGCATGAATGCAAGCTCCCCCTGAACAAATGCATTTCTCCCAATTTTTCTTCCCTTGATGCAAAACTCCCCCTGGAAACATGAATTGGGTACTTTCCTCCCCCTTGTTGGTAATGCATGAATCAAGTCTACAAATGCAAGCTTGTGCTTCTCAAATATACAAAGAGCACTACAACATGCTAAAATTGAGACATAGACAAGTAAGATAGCCACAATTTGAGCACAAGCATCGCCAACAAGATAGAAAGAGACATATAAGCAAGTGACATAGCAATGATCAAAATGAAGCATTTTTCACAAAAATTCCCTCTCATGAGCATAGGACCTAAGCATGATCAAACTGAGCACGAACGACATATAACTCACAAACTTCATGCAAGGTCATACATTCTCATTACAAGGTCGTCACAAACACCTACAAGCTATCTCATGTCATGTCAAAAGCCACCGAGCCATGTGTCCACTTCTAGGTATGATACTTCTCATTGGTGAACATCATGCAACGGTTTAGCACCCAAGATAAGAAATTTAAAACATTTATGACATGGAAGCACATTTTTCAAGCATAGGAATTTCACATACCATTTTCATGATTTACAAGTTAAGCATGGTACATGAAGTGCCTTTGCGGCAAAAAGAAGCTTAGGCTTCTTCACAAGGTAGCATGTAGGCTAAACATTCGTGATGATAGATGGATCTTTGACCCCAAATGAAAAGAACATGGTTCCAAGCACAAATTAAGCAAGATATAGCCATAAGCACCCAAATTGAACATGAAAGGCATTCTACTCACAAGAGAGGATTATATAGCATATTTATAAAAAGAAGCCATCCACAAGCATATATATACCCCAAAGCTACCAAGAGCATAGCTATACATCTCATGAGCATCACAAGCAAAGTCATAACCTCATATCTAGCATATCATGGTGAGCAAAGCATATGAGAGAAGCACATCTCTATGACATATGTTACAAATGCAATCTATGATACAAAGATGCAACCATGATATGATACATAAATGAAAATGCAACATGCACATGTACATCAACCCTCCCAACCGAAGCTCAAAAGGGAAAAACAACTCCAAGCTCTCCTCGCAAATGAGCAAATGTAGCTTGGTCCAAAGGCTTGGTTAGGATGTCGGCAAGCTGCTTTTCTGTAGGTACATGGATGAGGTCTATGTTTCCCTCCTCAACATTATCTCTCAGAAAGTGGTACCTCACTTCTATGTGTTTGGTTCTGGAGTGAAGCACGGGGTTTTAGGCAACACTAATGGCACTCGTGCTATCACACATGAGAGGTACATGGGAACACTCCTCACCAAAATCACTCAGTGTGTATGTGATCCAAAGCAGTTGTGAGCAACAACTAGCGGCAGCAACATATTCGGCTTCTGTGGTAGACTGAGCTACACTAGACTATTTGCGAGAAGACCAAGAAACAAGCGAGGATCCCAAAAACTGGCAAGTACCCAAAGTTGATTTCCGATCGACTCGACACCCCGCAAAGTCGGCATCCGAAAAACCAAGAAGCGAAAGGGAAGAGGACGCCGAGTACCAAAGACCGAGCTCAGGAGTGTATCGAAGATACCTGAAGATCCGCTTGACGGCCTGCCGATGTGAAGTCCTCGGCGACGCCTGAAAACGAGCGCACAGACACACAGAAAACTGGATGTCCGGCCTCGTCACTGTCAAGTACAAGAGGGAGTCGATCATGCTCCGGTACTCCTTCTGGTCCACGGGCTCTCCGTCCTCGTCCGCGTCAAGTGCTGCAGTCATACTCATTGGTGTCGACAGGGGATTCGAGTCATCCATCTTGAATTTTTTGAGGATGTCCTTCGTGTACTTGGCTTGATGCACAAAGGTTCCCTCCTTCGCCTGCTTGATCTGAAGCCTGAGAAAGAACTGCAATACTCCCATCATAGACATCTCGAATTCTTTGCTCATATCCTCTGCAAACCTCACAGCCAAAGAGTGAGATGAGCCACCAAAGACAATATCATCCACGTACACCTAAACAATTAGGATATCATCACCTTACCTGAGGAGAAAAGGAGTCTTATCAACCTTGCCCATCTCAAACCCCTTGCTGAATAAGAACCCTCTCAAGAGTCCATACCAAGCACGGGGAGCTTGTTCCAACCCATACAACGCCTTTCTCAGCCTATACACCCTGTGGGGAAACTCAACACTCTCAAAGCCCGGTGGTTGCTTCACATAAACTTCCTCCTCTAGAAACCCATTCAAGAAGGCACTCTTCACATCCATTTGGTACAACTTGAACCCTTTAGCCACAGAAAAGGCTAGAAGGATCCTAATTGCCTCCAACGGGCTACAGGAGCAAATGTCTCCTCATAGTCTATCCTCTCCTTCTGACTATAGCCCTGAGCAACCAACCTCGACTTGTTTCTCACCACCTCACCATTTTCTCCCTCTTTGTTTTTCCACACCCATTTTGTCCTAATAGGTTTGCAATTTGGTGGTGGCTCCACTAACTCCTACACTTGGTTTCTCTCAAAACTCTTTAACTCCTCATGCATGGCATTCACCCAATTAGGATCAGATAGAGCGTGTCCAATGTCTTTCAGCTCAAAAGTAGCAACAAAAGCTGAATGAGCAAAGTGAGAAGCATTTCTGAACCTCGATCGTGTCGTACGCTCATTGATGTCGCTGATGATTCTTGAGGGTGGATGATCAACTTGAATGCGCCTCGGTGCCTCTCGCCTGGAGACAACCTCCCCCTCAGCAGCTGCTTCCACTTGATCTTGCTGGATCGTAGGCTGTGTAGGGGATGGACCATCCTGCACTGTAGTCGTCGTAGTGGAAGTAGATGGTACATGCGTGGCTGGAGCTTCACCATCATCACCAACATCCTCTCCAGCATCATCCTCCTCGTCCTCAAAGATCTTCGTGCCAACTTCATCATCACCTGCACACTCAAAGACAGACAAATTGCATGGTTGTGTCTCGTCGAAGGTCACCTCGCAAGTCTACATGATTAGGTTAGTATCAAGGTTGAGCACACGAAATGCTTGAGAATGACTAGCATAACCCAAGAAAATCCCATCAGAAGACTTCGACTCAAACTTATCAAGCCTACCCTTCTTGAGAATGAAGCACCGAAAACCAAAAGCCCTGAAATGGCTCACTCTAGGTGCTCGCCCGTGCATGAGCTCATAGCACGTCTTGTTCAAGAAGGCCCTCAGAAAAATCCGATTCCCAACATGGCAAGCGGTTTCACCGCCTCCGCCCAATATCTCCTCGGAGTCCTATGCTCATCAAGCATTGTCCGATCCATCTCACAAAGGGAATGATTTTTCCTCTCAACTACACCATTCTAATAAGCCACATAGGGAGAAGAAAACTGATGTTCGAGACCCAAATCACGACAAAAAGTTTCGAAACGAGAGTTTTTAAATTCACTGCCATTGTCCCTACAAATAGCTCGAACAACATCTACATGTCTCTCGTTCTTCAACCTCAAGATTAGATCCCTCACAAAACCAAACGCCTCCCCCTTGTCAGCTAAAAAAAGACCCAAGCATAGCGAGAATAGTCGTCCACGATCACAAGGACATATCATTTCCCACCCATCAAGCACACACGAGCTGGACCAACCAAGTCCATATGGAACAACTCGCATGGCCTCTCTATCATAACGTATGTCAGAGGCGGACGAGAGGCGGCGACCATCTTGCCATGCCTACACGGAGCACATACCAAATCCTTTTGGTATTTCAACTTTGGCAATCCTCAGACCAATCCTAGCCCACTCAAGTGTGACAACAGGTCAAAATCAAGTGACCTAGTCTCCTATGCCATTTCCAAAGCTCCGCCGAAACACCAGCAACCAAACAACGAGAAGAGCCAACACACTGAGAAAAATTAGCTCTGAAAATCTGACTCTCGGGGATGATCGTGCACACGAGATCACCTCGAGAATCCAAAACGCAAGAACAACCTGTTTTGAAATGGACTTCAAAACCCTCATCAAGAAGTTGGGAGACAAAGAGAAGATTATACCCCAAAGACTTGACAAGAGAAACATGCCGGAGAGTCACAAAATCACTCACCTTCATCGTGCCCACTGAAAGCACTCTACCTTTCCCATTATCCCCGAAAGTGATGTACTCCTTGGTCATCACCGGGATGAGGCTGGAGAACCACCTTCGATCTCTAGTCATGTGTCGAGAGCAACCGAAGTCGATCAACCAAAAGCCCTCCATGCCTCCCACCTGCAAAATCAAAAACGAGAGCGAGAGTGAGAAAAAGACTCAGCACTGGGGTTAGTACAAAACGAATCAAACCAGTGCCTCGCCATTTGCTCAAACGCGGGGTTAGCAAAATCCATCCTATCTTTCCTGGGTGGAACACCCACGCGTCCCCTTGGAAGACTACACGTACCACGAAGGGGAGACCGTGGCCTGTAGCTCCTCTAGGACCTAAAACTGCGATCGTTCCCCCCATACTCGTATTGACCACGAGCAAAGGAACGTCCAGCAAACACAAGCGAAACATCTAGCTTCTCATGCAAAACAGGACAAGAAGTGCAAGCACCAAGCAAGAAGGGACTATATTTCATCTCATCTAGCTCAACCATAAGCACATCTAGTTCCTCGACCTTGGAGGCATACTTCTCCTTAAGCATAGTCAATTCACCAAGAAAAGTGGAACAATCAGTGCATTCAGGTTCATTAGTCACAACAGTGGTAGACTTAACAGAATCTATTTGAACCCTAGCATCATCAAGTAAAGATTCTAGTTCAACCACCTTCTCCTTAGCCTCTCCAAGCAAAGACCTATACTCCCTCTTCTCTTTGTTGGTCTTTCTAAGCACATCATCACGGTTGTCAAGCAAGTCATTCAACCTAGCATTCTTCGCTATCAAGAAGGATGGATCATTGTTTACCTCTTCCTCGAAGTCGGAGCCCGAGTCATCCTTGTTACTCTTCTTGCTTGCGGAGCTATGTGCCATGCCGCAAAAGCCTTGGGCGGTGAAGCACAAGCCGTTGATGTTCTTGCCTGACTGCTTGCCCTTGTGCCGGTTCTCTTCTTCATCACTTGAGCTCGATGAAGAGTAGCGGGAGCTTGAGTCGATGTCGCTCGCACCGGTCACCATCGCCCGCTCCTTCTTCTTGTGACCACCACTCATCCTTGGCCTCCGCTCAGACTTGTTCTTGCCTTTGTAGTCGTCCCTTGAGCGGTGCTTGTAGTCGGTCCTCGGACGGTGCTTGTGCTCGGGTTTGACCTCCAAGGCTTCCTGGCACTCGGTGATGAAGTGCCCATGCTTCCCGCACCGGTAGCACATGCTCGAGATCCTCCGAGTGTTCTTCTGGTTCGTGTACATGCGCTCGAACCGCCTGCTCAGCAACGCGAGGTCCTCCTCGCCTAGCATGTCGAACTCCTCATCTGGCATGGACACAAGGCAAGACAAAGAGAAATGTATCGACGACATGTTAGCATTAGTCCTTGAACCAGATACGAGAGCCAGCCTATGAGGGTCAGTCGGGTTCTCGATCTTTGCACACACTCCACGGTCCACCTCAGACGACTTGGGCTTGGAAAACAGCTCGTCCACCGTGAGGGTCTCATACTTCTCTAACTCTAGGATGGCCGCAACCTTCCCACTCCACGCGGTACGATCCAGAGAATGCAGGAGCTTGACAGCCCTATCATGGTCATCATACGGGAGCACAACCACATTAGCCCTCATGTTGTTCACGATCAGCGTGAAACGCTGAAACATGGCATCTATGGACTCACCACGGAGATCAGTGAAGATCTCGTACTCTCTCCGGTAGGTCCCAAAGAGCCGAGCCTGAACCTGAGCGTACCCGGCATGAGCATTTTTCAACTACTCCCAAATCCTGCACGCCAAATCCTCTGTTCGAACCCGTTTGAATTCAAATTCACACAAAGAACGGTACAGATAGTCGACCGTCTTGTTGTTGGCGTCGAACATGTCCCTCGATCCTGGAGCAAGGAAGTTCAGCGGATGAACATAAGCTGTGTTCACCGTGACATCCAACAGGATCTGACCCTTGCCGCGGAGGAAAGTAGCCATCCGCCTTTGCCACATATGGTAGTTCTTGTCATCAAAGTGTGGAGGACCCAAACTCCGTTCCTGGTACGCCATCTTTGGATCTTAGACTGGTTAGAATCACGAAGATCCGTAACCTGCTCTGATACTAATTCAAGGACCGATTAGGCGACCAGAGAGGGGGGAGTGAATGAGAGCCGATAAAAATTCTTCTCCAAAGAGAGAACTCAGCCTATGCCCAAAATTCACAACCAAGGATTCCCACACGAGTTTGCCAAGGTCACGTAGTCACAACGAACCTACCAACCCTAAGAACAAACCCCAAACAATCCTGAAGCGGAAGCACAACTCAAGAAGCAAAGGACTTAGCAGCCCTGCGAATACCCCAGGCGGACTGTCCGCGACCTCCGGGCGGACCGTCCGCGTGGGTACCGCGGATCGTCCGCGAGCTACGGCAGACTGTTCGAAAAACAACCCCGAACCTCTAGTACTGCACCCTCAATAATAGACCGTCCGCGATGGACCCGCGGATCGTCCGCCCCGTCACGGACCATCCGGCACTCTAGTACGGACCGTCCGCAAACTTCGTGCAGCAAAAATCCATTGACAAAATGGATCAAACGAAAGACATGCAAGAACTTGCGAAGAACACGACGAACTGTTGGTTGAAAGCCTCCTCGCGCACCGTCCACCAGGGGCGCGCGGACTGTCTGCGTGGTGCGCAGACAGCAGCTCGAACTCGACATCTTGAAGGTCAACACCACCTTCCCACTACCCGATCTCCCGAATCAACCAAGGGATTGCTACCAGATCATAGGTGAAGGAGAAGTGCCTCTAGGAGATGCTATGCCTACGATTTTGTAGCCTCAAACCCAATGAATCGAGAGGAATCGAGATTCTACCGAGCTCAAGAACAAAGCTAGGTTTCCAACCGAAATCCTTCAATCGGAGGCCGAATTTGGAGTTTGAGGGGTCATGATCAAGCACAAAGATGGACAAGGCAACTATCCATGATCCCCACCAACAAATCCAAACCCAACACCTTCAGAAACGAAGCGCACGAAAATCCAACAAAAAGAGCTCGAAAAAGACGCGAAAATCCAACGAGCTACAAGTGGGAAATCGACGCAACCATGAAAGCTTCCATTCAGGAAAAATCTAACCCTACGGAGCAAGGAAATGAGAAGCAGTCCGGATGGATGGTTTGGCTGGAAACCCTAGAGCTAATATATATGAGTCCCCTCCGGGCCAGGCAAAAGACCACACTACCCCTAGCACTTAAGTTGTGATACAAACCCCTCAAGGGCAAATAGGTCATGTAGCACTCCTCTTCATCGCACGGCCACGCCGTCGCCGCAGACCGCATTCTCCCGACGCAAGCCCTGCGATCCCGCCACACGTCCGCCGGCATCGAAGCTTCTCGATGTGCCCGGATCCCGTCTCCACCCACCAAACCTCCGGTCTTGGTTTTGTGGCTCAACCAAGAACATGAAGGTTTTGTGGTGAACCGCCGCAAACCCCGCGTGCAGACTCTGGTTGTGAGCCGCTACCCTGCACCGGCTCTGGTCGACGACTTCGTCTTGCCTTTCTTGCCACCATGCAACCGCACTTGACCCTGCTGGCCACTGGGTCCCTCAAGTCAGGCCTACTTGTCTCTCCACTCCTCGGAGGCCCCGCAAGGCATAGACCTTTTGCGCCCACTCTTCACCTGCACCAACGCAAATCAAGCCGCAACCTGCACCTGCAATACTCGGCCAAGAGTTAGTCCACACCACGTTGTCAATCACTGATCATAGCCAGGAGCGACCATCCACCGGTCCTCGGACGCTACGATCCTCAGTGAGGAGGGGTGGCGGCGTGCGAGGAGTTGCGGCGCAAGGTGCTCGGGTTCCGCCCGAGACGCTCTGAGGGGAGCGACACGGGGGACGCAGTTTCCCTCAACATTTGCCTCTCTTAACTCTTCGAACACAAACTTTTTATATGATGTCTATATGTTCATTTCAAATCTTTTGGTATTTGAAGATTGGATACAAATTGACCTTGACAACTTGCACGACTACATAAAGATAAATTTATAGGTTATGGAACTCATGGTAGCCGAGTGTAGATAGAAATCACATTGAGTAACATCGCCTCCAAAGTTGGTTCCCAATGCCATACAACAATCATTGAAAGCATGAGATTAAAACTATGTAGCATTGTCGGTACAGATCGATTGGATCCTGTGTTCAGGAAAATTTGCCTTCAATTTTATGATTTGAGACATAATCTTGGCAAATGCATGGTTGCGTGTCGAAAGGAGACACAGATGTGACCAACGAGTAGATGCGTCAATCAATACCATGAAATACCTGAACGGTCCAGAATTTGGTGCAATCGGACCACAAATATTCCCTTGAATTCTTTCAAGAAATTTAAGTGGTTCAGCTCTGATTTTGAGAGGAGATGACCTCAAAATCAGTTTCTAGTGGCACATGCAGTGCACACAACATCAAAAGATTTAGGAAACTTTACATTTACATTGTGACCGATAGAATTGTTGATAATGTTTCCCATCATCCCACTTCCAAGGTGCCCAAGTCGATCATGCAAAATTGGAATGGATCAACATTCTGAAAAATTATCTTAAATGCAAATTGTGCAATGGGCTTAATGTATGTGTAGTACAACCCAGAAAAGAGTGAGGGAATTCTTCCGCATGTGCGTTTGTCATATCCATCTGGTTTAGTAAAGAGAAGATATTCCCCTTGCTTGTCCTCATGGGTTTCAACATGAATACCATTACGACGGATATCTCTAAAACTTAGGAGGATACAACTTTAATCAGGATACAAGAGCACATCCTCAATTACAATTTGTGTACCCATGGGGGAGCGTAATGGTGGCCCATCCAGAGCAAAATATCACAACATCGCGTCCTGCGATGGTCAAACTTGGCCATCTCTTTTCTTCAGAGTTTGGAAGTATTTGAGCTCCCTAAGTGTAGAGTTTGTGGTAAAACTATCCACAAGGCACAATTCCTCCTCCGTTGAGTTAACATCATGAGGCATCTATAGCGAAACAAGAAATTCAGTCAAGAATTCTTTATTCAACATGTAGAAGTACATCACATACATAATAAAACACTACGGTACATAAGAGTTTGTATGCCTCAAATCCATGAGTGCATACATCTCAATGAACTACCAAGTAGACAACTTGAGTTTGTACAGCTCATACAATGAGTTTGTACAACTCATACAATGAGTTTGTACATCTCTACGTATTACAACATTGACACATGACAAATATAGGACATCAACAACTGTCTCAAGAACCTCTTCAAGTGGACCAATATACTGAGATTATGGTAAATTGTCAAGTGGATCCTCCAAGAAGTATTTGATAAGCATGATTGTCGGGAATACACCCAGGGTACTCATGCAAGGAAGGAAGAAGACGGACTCCTACTACAATTCCCCTGTAATCCTACTAGGACTCATTCCATGTAATCCTAATAGGACTCCTGCCTTGTAACCGACTAGGAACCCGCCCCTGGACTATATAAAGGAGGGCTGGGTACCTAGCCGAACATCCACAATCCCTCCGGGGGACAACACCAAGCGCAGGGCGCGATATACTACTCCAAACAGGACGTAGGGTAGCTACTCCGGCTACCCGAACCTGTATAAATCTTGTATCTTGTGTCCTCGCGCATACCTTCGGGTTCTAGATCATGGCGATCCCCACCTTCTACCTTGTTGCGGGTACCTCCTATGGAGGTCGAGAGGTTTATACACCGACAGTTGGTGCCCACTGTGGGGCCGATCGTCATGATCACCGGTGAATTCGGAGGACCGAATTGTCACACCTGTTTTTCCAAAGAAAACCAAGTGCAAGCCTATATGCATGCCAGGATCAAGTTTCATGCATATAGCTGACATAAGTGAATAACAGAAACAATATCACGAAAGAAAAAGGGAGATTATCATAGTATTACGCTATATCCTGGAAACGGAGGCACCAAACTTCACAAGCAGTCGACTGGGGGTTCTGTACGCCTAGAACCAGCAACATCTTCACAACGACTTCATAGTAGCTTCCTCTTTCTGAGCAACATTGTTTATAGCAAGGGTGAGCACTTGTCGTACTCAGCAAGTGTGGGGAAAGTATGAATGCAAAGGCTTTATAGTGGACTGGGCTATAAGCATTTAACATTTTAGTTGGTCACATTTTATTAGCACATGATTACTAATAAAGTATAAGTTTATACCAACCCACATTAAGCATAAAAATAAGAGAAACGCCATAAGCATATGGCTAACATAACCATAACACATATCACAATTTAAGTCCATCTTCAATTTCAATTAATCATGTGAGGGTCTAGGCCGCTCTTGACCGTGAGCACGGCTAATCGATTAGTTTTACACTCTGCAGAGGTTGTACACTTTCACCACAAGCAGCGTAAAAGCTCCGAAGAACTTTGGACCCAACCATGCGATGCCGGCCAAGCACCATACCACACTGCCGAGGTGTGGTTGCATAGGGACGCTACATGGCCTTTACAAAGGTTCTCCAACAAGTTGTGACCCACAAGGTCCGGATCAGTTAGCAAGGTATAAAGTCCCCTAGCAGGTCGATACCCCACCATAAAAAGAATAACTCACCCACCCCCCTGCTAGAGCGAGTCCATACCCCGCAAGCATCGCCGATCCCTTGTCCTTATCGGGTAAGATCACTCCAAGCTAAAGTTCCTAATTATTCAGCCAAGACCATTGCCCATTAGTTCTTGTGGTTGTACTGTTTTCCTGGGTGGTTCTCCATGTTCCGATTAATGCACAGTGATCTTGTATTAAAATTATCATAAAGGAACATAGAGCATAAATGATAACCATGTTGATTATTACCAACCCAATTGAGCACACTAAGCAATATCTACCATCAATGTTAAAACCAGGTTCAAGATAATGGTCAAAAGAGGCTAGTCATCCTTAATAGGAACCCATAAAAATTAATACAAGCAATGCAATGGTGATTAAATATAATTCTTAGGACAAAAGATCAAGGACACACTTGCCTTTAACCAAAGTGGTGATGTTGCTCAGAATCTTCACCTTCACACTCTTCCAAGCTCTCGAACCACATTCATTCTACTCGCATCAATCATCGGGCACAAACATACACAAAGTAGACAGACAAACAAACTAACTAAGAACAATACACCACTCGAAAGAAAAGCTTTAAAAGAACGCACTAAAGGATAGACTTGATTAGATGGATCACTAAAGAACACAAAGTGCTTGGAAAGGAAAGGCTTGGTTAACTTTGAAGAGATGATTGCGGAAGATTGAGCAAGGACCGGAAAGATCACATTGAAACAGAGCTCGATTCTAATGGTTACGCAGGAAACGAGGGAACCACTGAGAACGGAACTAAGCTCAAATCTATCGAAAGATTATTATCAAACCACAAGAAACTATGTTTGGCATATTTTAACTAAGAAATCACGTGAAAGAATGTTTCAGAGAAATACTCTATGTTACTATTAAACAAGTTATATTTAATTAAAGAAATCACGATAAACCTAATCATATTTTATTTATAACATTCGAGTAGAAATTATGTCAAATTAACAATTACTTTAAAAAGATAAAGCAAGTATAAGAGATCTAGGCGAGTAACTTTATGTCACGTGTTCACTAAGCATATTTAATATTGAAAAGCCATTTATGATGTCATTAGGCATATTAACTTTATTATAAAAACCGATGTTTAACTCTAACATCTTTTATTTAGAAAAAACTATTTATGAATAGAGATTAACCAATTACATCATGATTAAAGAAAACCGGATTAGAACCTAATCACTTTTTATTTATAAAAGCATTGGAATAAGAATTAGTCAAGATTAACATGCGGTTTTAGTGTTAAAACAAGTAGCAGGTGATACACATGCTAACGTATAAATTAAGGTTAAGCAAACGAGAGCGGTAGCAACGAACTATCAGGCGCATAAGAAATCTTAGGCTAAGATCTAGGAAGACTAGCATACAAGGAGAACTAGGATGAAGAGAGAACAGCTAGATGACAGAGACACTGATTCTTAGAAAGATAGCCGCACAAGGTTGGATCAAAGAGGCGAAAGAGTATAGTTGTCTTACATAAAAGACAATTACGGTAGGATGGCATGTGCTAGGATTGGAAAGATCTAGAGCTTGAAAGAAGGCTAGCTCTACAACAGAGACACACTGAGACAGGGCTTGAGCTAACACTAGAAAGATTCAGAGCTTCAGATAGACTTGATCAAAAGAGATACTGGGGTAAAGAACGTCTAACGATTGATTTGCACATATGAGAGAGCAAGACTATAAGCTTAGGTTTATTTTAGTTAACAAAATATATGTAAGGATATTTCATAAATAAAATACCCCATGTTGGAATTAAAGTAAATTAAACTTTATTTGCAAAACCGGTGTAAAGAACTAGTCAAGTTTTATTTATAAAGATTCATATATGAATTAATCAATTAAACATTTAATTTTAGAAAAAGTAAACTATATGAACAATTTAAACGTAACTTTGTATTCGAGTAGATCATATTATTATTAAAAACATTATGGAACTGACATTAATCATATTAACATTTATTATAAAAGCCGATGTAAAAGCCTAATCAAATTTTAATTAGAAAATATGAATTAACTATTTAAACAAATTAATCATTTAGTTTACGAAAACCGAGATAAAGATCTAATTAACTTTTATGTACAAAAACATGTGATAAAAACATTAATCAAATTAAATTTGCTTATGAAAAACGATATATAGATCTATTTTGCTTTTATTTATAAAAGGCATGTTTATGAAGCATTAATCAAAATTAATATTAAATTTATTTTCAGAAAACCAACATGGTGAAAACACACCACTAACGCGTGCTTTACATCATTATGGACCTGACGCAATTTGAACGGATTAAAACGGAGCTAAAACAAAGAATTTATGAGATAAACAAGGTGATAAGGACCTAAACGAGATTAACCATAGATCTCAGGGAGTAGCAGAGGAAATTTGCAAGACACATTGAATAGTGCTCGCGAAAAGGATAAAGGACAGGGTTAGATCTATAAAAGGGCGTGGGTGGGCTTTATGTGTGAAAGTGGGATCTTTCTAGGGGGTTATCTGCAAATTGTCCAAGACTCATAAACTAATCTACATATTACATCTGCTTCTAGGGACCCATTTGCAAAACTGGGGGTCTTCTTCTTTACTCAGCTCTGCAAGAACGAACAGACAGAACTGTTCCTCCCTGGCCACAGTACAGAACCGAGATGTGCTAGATGGGCTACGATGCTCAGAAATCAACAAACAGAAAAACTGAAAGAGAAGAGGATGGGGATCTCACTAGTGTGTAGCTCGTCGGGGAACACGGCTCCAACATGTGTAGATAGGAACGGTTGCGCTTGACGGAGGCTCCACGGGTCAGCAGGCACCGGCGGTGGAGCAGCGACGACGGGCAGCCGTGGGTGCGTGGCTTGGCAAGGAAAACCTCCTGGCGGCAAAGTTTTGCTCTGGCTGCGCTCCCTTGCGCCGAATCGGGGCGGCGACGCCTGAGGAGCAGGAAGCCTGCGGCGGCCGATACAAAGCTTGATTCTCCGGCAACGGCAGGGGCAGCGAGGGTGCGATTCGACGAGGCGAACCCCAAGGCAGCGCCAGCTTGCTCCGGCGGCTTCCACATCCAGCGAATCGATGACGCGAGCCCACGCCTTGCTCTGCTCGTGCGGACGGCATGCGGCCGGAAAATCGGCGGTGGCGGCGGCGCACTGACCGGCGGCGCGCGGCTTGCGCAGATGATGGCGCACGAGGGCGCAAGGCACGCGGGCGGCTGCAGGAGCTCGGGCACGCATTAAATAGCAGTGTGGACCCTCAAGGACTCCTGGGCGCTCACGCCATAGGGGGGACGGCCGGCGGCGGCGGCGTGTCCGCCATGGACACGCCAGCCGATGGGCTTGTGCGGGCCTCAGATGGGCCCCGCACGGGCCGATGGCTGGGCCGGTGCGAACATGGGTCGGGCCTCCAGGCTCGGCCCAGTTAGATAGGGTTTGTTTGTTTTTTTTGGAAATTATTTTTAATGCGAAAACAATTCCAGATAAACTCTAGAAATTGTTTAAAGGCACGAAAAATACTCCGAAAATCACAAAAAATTCCAGGAAATTCCCAGAGACACATTGGGACATGAACAATCCAAATAAAGTATTTGGAGATCATGAAAAAGATTTTAGAGCCTTCTAATAAATAGAAATAGCTCAAGAAGAATGATAATAAATTCCAGAAAAATCCAGAAAATTCTCGGAAGGATTTGGACAACACCTAGGCACATTTTTGAAACCTTTAGCACTTAAGAAGCACCGAGATGCATCGGCATGAATGCAACGCGCAGAACCATTTATTTAATTTTCGAAAAACAAACAAAGGTTTTCTCTATACTATATTCCCTATAAAGAAAATAAATGTTGGAAAAATTTTAAAATTATGAGAAAATTGTTATTTAATTATTCTTTCTATCCACATCCTGAAATTGGAAATTTCAGAGTGTGACACGAATCCAGATCAATCTACTCGGCGACATTCAACCGTTCGGCGGCCAATCAGCAACTCGCCGTAATTGCAACGAAGTCTTATCTTATTCAACGAGCAACAAGACCGAGGTCACCTGTTCAAGGTCGCATGCCAGTCCCAGGCGGAGATCAACAATTTGCGTCACGGTCAAGACACTGGCAACGAGTCAAAAACCTATCCCGAGACAGTTTCGGTATCCAAGTCTAAAACAGGGCACTCGGTGGATTCCTATTTTTGCGTTGCCCCGGTCCCAAGTAAAATCAATCCTCTAGCTGTAGCCTGCTGAGCCAAATTAACGAGCGACAACAAAGCAGCTAGTTCGGTTACTCCATGGGAAAAGGCAATATTTTCATATTTGTGCTACACGCACACGAAGAAATCTAACAACAAGGATCAAGTTACAAACTGTTGTACACACAGTTGGGTTAACGTTTCCACGGCTACTCATGACGCATCTGGCCGCAGCGGCTCTCCTTCAACTATGTTGTGCACCGTATCTACTTCCCGGCCGCACGGGTTCTACCTCAACTACGCTATGCGCCTGGGTGCCTCGGCACGTGGCGCGGCTCATCACGCAGCTCGTCGCGCCGCTCATCATCGACTACGTCGCCTACGCCGCACGTCCGATCGTCACGCGGCTCGTCGCGCCGCTCGTTGTCGACTATTTCACCTACGCCAGGGCGTCCGGGGTGCCTCGGCACGCCACGCGGCTCGTCGCGCCACTCGTCGTCGACTACTTCGCCTACGCCGCACGTCCCGGGTGCCTCGACACGTCGCGCGGCTCGTCACGCGGCTCGTCGCGCGCTCGTCGTCGACTACTTCGCCTACGCCGAGCGTCCCGGGTGCCTCGGCACCTCGCGCGGCTCGTCACGCGGCTCGTCGCGCCGCTCGTCGTCGACTACTTCGCCTACGCCGCGTGTCCGGGTGCATCGGCACGTCGCGCGGCTCGTCACGCGGTTCGTCTCACCGCTCGCCGTCGACTACTTCGCCTACGCCGTGCGTCCGGGTGCCTCGGCACATCGCGCGGCTCGTCGTCGACTACTTCGCCTACGCCGCGCGTTCGAGTGCCTTGGCACATCGTGCGGCTCGTCGCGACTACTTGTCTCGCAGCAACACTGGCTCTACTTCGAGTATGTCGCGCACCGCCGTGACGTCGTCTTCCAGTCGCATTGCGTCGACCATTCATCTCGACTAGTTTTTCAAACTAGTCGAGAACGACAGTCACGCACCCAATAACTAGTCGGAATCAACTCTAACGAGTCAACTTCAACAACAATCGTCGCGGCTCCATCGCCGACCGCCACGACTTCATCAACAGTTTGCCCAGGCAGCAACAACTAAGTCATTTATTTAAATGATTATTGTTTTCTTTTCTTGGCTTGTTCTCCTCATCATGTAGGACTACTTGTCGACTACTCATTTCTGTACGCTTCTCGGCGGGTTTTCACGGGAGCTACACTCTGCGGACTACTCTTCGGGTATATCAATCAAGTCACCACGAGCCTACTTCATCAACTCGGGGGCTATCCCAAAGGAGGCAGCTTCTAAAGTCCGCTACACGCGGCAATCTAAAGTCGCATTCTAAAGTCCGCTCCGTGCGGCAACTTAAAGTCGACTCTGGTCGCATCTTCGAATGCTTCGGTGGCATACTACGTGTGTAAGCTTCAATGGAACCTAGCTGTAAGTGACCCTCGAGTCCTGGCGACGATGGAAACTAGCTGCACGTGGTCTTCACGCTCTGTACCATGGGTCCAAGTACCCTAAGTACTCGCGCTCCGTACCTTGGGTCTGAAATCCATGGCCCAGGTACACAAGTCGACTCCGGTCACACCTTCAAGTCCACTACGGTGGCAACCATACCTTGGGTCTGAAATCCATGGCCCAGGTACACAAGTCGACTCCGGTCGCACCTTCAAGCCCGCTCCTGCGGCAACCGTATCTTGGGTCTGAAATTCATGGCTCAAGTACTCAAGCCCACTCCGGTGGCACAAGTCGACGCTAGCGGTCGCACCCAAGCCCACTCCGGTGTCACAAGTCGACTTCAACGGTCGCAATCTTAAGCCTGCTCTGGCGGCAAAACTATTTGTTTTCTCTGATTTTTTATTCGCTTTGGCTTTCCGGAATGTGCTTTTCATTTTTTTTATCTTAAGTCCACTCCGCACGGCACAAAGTCGACTTCGGTTTTCAAGTCGCATCTAAAGTCCGTTTCACACGGCAATCTAAAGTCGACTTCCAAAGTCGCATATCAAAGTCCGCTTCGTGCGGCAACTAAAGTCGACTTCGGTTTTCAAGTCGCATCTGAAAGTCCGCTCTGCGCGGCACAAAGTCGACTTCGGTTTTCAAGTCGCATTCTAAAGTCCGCTTTGACGGCATGGCTACTTCTCAAGCTCCATGGCTCGATGCCAAACTACTACTCGGAATCTCTACAGCTCAGGGGCTGCACTCAAATTACTACTTGAGGATAACTTCAGCATGCTTCGCTCGCTCTCAAGCTCGGGGCTCCGTTCCAATAACTACTCGACGTGGCTCATACGACTCTCTTATCTTGAGGGCTACACGCTGCAAGAGTACTCGGATGATGGCTTTCGCGAACACTGAAGACCCTTGGATTGATTACCAAATCATTTCAAGGCTCGGGGGCTGCTATGCTACACCCATCATTCAATTTTTTCAAGACAGAAGATTCGAAATCAAGATTGACCCTCAGCTAGAGTCTGCAACTCAACCTAAGGCTCGGGGGCTACTCCATATGGAGTGCGATTTTGCAATCGCACTTCCATATAATCTCGACTTCAAGACTGATGAGCTGGACCACTTTCCAGCCTCGTGGCAGTTCAAGTACTATTGAAGACTTCTCCAAGCAGTACTCGAGGACGCTCACGAACTACTCGAAGAGGCTTCAAGACTACTCGAACTACTACTCTCGACTACAATGTGCTCGGGGCTTGTCGAGCATACACCCCGAGTACTCATGCAAGGAAGGAAAAAGACGGACTCCTACTACAATTCCCTTGTAATCCTACTAGGACTCATTTCGTGTAATCCTAATAGGACTCCTGCCTTGTAACCGACTAGGAACCCGCCCCCTAGACTATATAAAGGAGGGTCGGGTACCTAGTCGAACATCCACAATCCCTCCGGGGAACAACACCAAGCGCGGGGCACTACTCCAAACAGGACGTAGGGTAGCTACTCCGGCTACCCGAACCTGTATAAATCTTGTGTCTTGTGTCCTCGCACATACCTTCGGGTTCCAGATCATGGCGATCCCCACCTTCTACCTTGCTGCGGGTACCTCCTATGGAGGTCGAGAGGTTTAAACACCGACAATCTAAAGAATGAGCATGCCTCCAGTTGTGGTGGCGTTCTCTTAACCAATAGCATTTTGTGATTCCTTAGGAGCTAGTGAAGAACTTCCAACCACCGGTGTAGCCTTAGTAAAATTGAAGTGAGCTTCATATCTTGGCTTGTTAAACTTTGGCTTCTTGAGGGAATTTTGATATAGAAGAACAAGGTGTTTGGGCAACAACAATTTTAGTGATATGATTATTGCTACCACACTGGGTACAGTTAACATGACTATTGCCACGAGGTGGTGGTGCTTTGCCATTGTCTTTTCCCCCTTTTCCTCTCATAAAGAATTTGTGTCTGTTGTTGAATTTGCGTTTTCCAGCCGAACTCTTGGATAAATTATTCTCCTTGAAATTGTTCTTGTTCCCAGTAGGTGTATGAGCATTGTAATGTACCTCAGGCAAAGAAGCGGAACCCGGAGGGTATTGATGGGCATTCTTTAAATGAAGCTCATGATGTTTTTCTGCCTGAGGCAATGTATGAATAAGCTGGGAATATTACTGAAAATTGTTTGTGTGATATTGTTGGTGCAATATCTTGTCCTCCAGAAGCATAGTGGATAGAGTTTTCTCTATTTTTCTACATTCGTTGGCTCTTTCTCTCAAAACTTCAACTTTGAGCAAATGGTGTGAACAACATGATTGTAGTCTGCAACTGTTTTAAAGTCTTGCAAACAAATGTGATTCCACTCATGATTGGTAGAATGCCAAATGAGTTTCTTCTGCTGTTCATACCCTTTTTTAAGGGCTTTCCATAAAGCAAGTGGCCATATCTCCATTAGATACTCCTACTTGAGATCCTTATGGGTGTCAAGCCTGAGGAGAAAAGGAGCAGAAAACTTCTTCTTATCCCGAATGGGGGGAGCCCCAGCAACGGGCTCTTGTATGGCCTCAACAATCCCATGAGAAGCGACGTAAATTTCAATGTCCAAGCCCGAAATGGGTAATTGTGCCCATCAATGGTGACTTCATCGAACTCTTTATTATTTGCCATGTTCCTACAGTTATTACCATGGGTTACATTAAGATATAATGGTAAATTAAGAATCACAATGATAATGTTGTAATCTCATAGTGCAAAAATATAATCACATGAAACGAGAGGAAAAATATTGTTGAGAGTTAATATTTTGAGGATTAATAAACACATTATAGATAATCTCCAAATTAATTGAGTAGATCTCTTAGTAATGGGTAAATAAATTGCTACCTAAAGCATGGATCTCAGGGCTGATATATTCGAAAGAACATATCGCAACCAACGCTTAGGACTCCACTACCTTGTGCTTCATTAATTATCAAAACAAATCTTCAAATATCCTCAAATTTTCAATTGGGGAAGCATGCATAGGCAATCATCGAAAGATGTAGACCTCATAGTGCTAGGCAAGAAACTTGCAGCCTTAAAGCACGATCATAGGGCTACTAAATTCTATAAAAGAACTTAGCACGACCAATGCCAAGGGCTCCATCACCCTATGCTCTCATCCAAAGAGAAAATACATGTAATTTATATTGCATGAGATTATGCTAAGTTGAAATGCAAGATGAGGCAGAAAATAATACAGAGCAAATAAGTATAGAGTGTCTTAGAAAAATGCAAGGCATAAATTCTAAAACATATAAGTAATAATCCAACAACATAGTCTTCACTCGCTGGAGGCCGACACCTCCTCCTTTTTCCCGAGATGCCGACGATGATGTTGGTTCTACGAACTGTCATCCTAGGGTGGGTGGATGAGATCACACCAATCTCTTGTTTTGTAACAGAAACATCTGTTGGGAGAAAGAAACCATCGCATGCAATTTTTCAACAAAATATATACGTAGCTCGCGTGCGATGCCGTCGTTGCTGCCTTGACACCCATGTATGTACAGTAGTAATCTCCTAGTGAAACTGTAGAGAATCCCGCAGGCCAAAATGTAAAGAAAAGGCGGACGGGGGAGGAGTAGAGGGAGTCGTGTCAGCTGCAAGCCTGTAACTACGTGTTGTGCCTTATTATTTACCGGACACTACAAGTGGACATTCGCCGCCTTTCTAGATAGGGAAGTGAGACAGTAAACGAAAATTACTTCGAAAACACGTAGCAACTGGTACGGAGGGGCCGAGGGGGCTCAAGCCCCCCCTACAGGCCAGAATCTCCTTTGAAATTAGAGGGAAGATAGGGGAAGAATAAGCCCCTCCAATCCTGGCATCATAGCTTTGCTCCGTTCGTGAGTTACGGATTCACGGTGAGGTGCTTCAAGCTTGCGTTGGTTTACTTTTGCTGGCTTCGTGAGACTCTTTATCGGTTCATTGTTGTTTTTGCCTTCGATCAGCCTACCAGTGCAACAAGGACAGCCAAAGGTGAGATCTTTACTCCTCTCCCAAGAGGCCATTGTTCATGGACGGGTTTCGCTGGCGGTTGTCGGACGGCCGCGGAAGCCGCCGGCGACTAAAGAGGGGTGAAAAATAAGGCTTCAAGCAATTGATTTTGTATCTTGCCTTTCGAGCAACACAGCTCACCAAATTGGAGCTTGAAAATACCCCCTACAGACGGCCACCTCCTCTCTACCCCACAGCTGAATGGCCATTCTAGTTCGTCATTTAGGTGTTTAGGAACAGATGATAATTCAATCTTTGAGCCACAATTAAAAGTAGAAAACTCTGCTGATATTGATCAATAACTGAACGAGTACACTCTCCAAAAATTAGATGCTATATGTGGCCCCTAATCTTCCAATATTCACATACGAAATGCCTCACAAATTAGCCTCCAACTTTGATAGTGATTACTATTTCCAGACAGTTCAGACTGACGAATTTTGGGTCTGTCAGCTAGAGCTGACAGCATCAGTTTTGCCATCTTTGAGCCTCAATAAAAATTGCTAAACACATGTATATAAGCCCAGGGGCTACTGTTCATGGTCATTAAAAGTCCCAGGATACCATTTTGCAGGATCGATTTTCAAATACTGCTATATATATGTTTTAGATTTTCAGACTCCCCTAACTTTGAGATCTGTCCATTCAGACTTAACAGCACTGTGATAAATATTTGTTCTGAGTTTAAAATATGAAATATCCTTCCTTTTGGCTCAAATGTTGATATCAATTATTCTCCAAAGTATATACATTAATTTTTGCCACTCCTTGTCCATGGTTTAGTTGATATATAATTTCTCCAGAAATAAATTCCCAATACTGCTAAGTGTCGTGTCTCAGTTTCACACTTTAAAATTCTTGGCTGACAGTTAATAACCCAAACAATAGCTAGATTTATTCTTTGAACTCAAGTTTAGTGATCAAATCCTTGTGTTTAAAGATTAATAATTCGGGAATTCATTCTTGTTAATTTTTCAGTGGAACAAGAAATGGCGGAGGGTGGTTCGTCGAGCCGTGGTGGTCGCTGCCCCAACCCAAGTTGAAGTGGAGACTGGTGGACAAGTTGACGTACGATAACTGATTTCCGTTTTTTTTTTCAAAATTTGATGAATGATTCACGCTGATATCCTCATTTGTTTGGATTCTCTCCCGAGGAGTGCAGGTTTGAATTCAACAAGATAATGCAAAAATATATGGAAATCATTGATTCGGGACAGGAGAAGAAGACCAGGTTTCCAGAGCTCCGGGAGCATGACGAGTTTGTCAAGCTCACCGAGGTTCAGGTTGTATCGAGGAGGGCGACCTCTGACGACGAGGACGATGACGAGGTGCCGGCGCCGGCTGCAGCAACAACGGTGGCGACGGGCAAGCGCCCCCGGACCAGCAGCGACGGATTCCAGACGCTCCTGCACTCCGTCGATCAGAAACTCGTCAGGTTCACCGGCGCTCAGCTTCGCGCAGCCGTGGATTGCCACACTGCTGCCCTGACTCAGGTCGACGAGCTGAACAGGACGGTGGTGGATCTGCGCGCGCAGCTCTTCAGTCCCGCGACGCTGCTCTGACGGAGGTAGGGGAGTTGAGGAGGAGGATCAGCGCCGGCCAGTCGACCACAACACTCTCCAGCAGCAGACTGCGCCTGTCCACCTGGAGCCCACAGCGTCGGTCGGAGGTGCCGGGGGCGGCAGGCAGCATACTGCGCCTGTCCACCTGGAGCCCACAGCGTCGGCCGGAGGTGCCGAAGGCGTCCACCTGCCGCCCGCAGCGTCCGCCGTCAGCTCGCAGAATGTCATCGAGGCGGCGGCAGGAGCAGGAGCAGGAGCCTCGCAGCTGGACTTAGACGATCTGCCGCCGCTGCCTGAGCACTTGTGGATGCTCCAGCAACACTGGAGCAACTGGTGGTAGGCCGGTCGAATTCGTCAGTCAAGAACTTAGGTTATATATATGCGATGATGGCTACATAATGTTTCTTGTGAGGACTGATGTAGCAATGTCTGTCAATGGTTTGTTATACATTCTTATCTTGTTTGAAGAATGGTAGGATATATCTGACAGCCTTTTATCAGTGGATTTGGACTGGTAGCAAGGTGACTGCTTTTCTACTGAGCAACTGCGTGGATAACTGGCAGCTGTTCGTATGTCCTGTAGAAGAACAATTCATAGCGCAACCTGGAACTACAGTTACGAAGTTGACCTTTCGAGCAAAACACAATTTGAGAAGATATATTCTCTGAAAACTCTCCCTGTTCGGAACCTTACAGGCCATGTAGGAAGTCTGCTTGATCGGCAAAACGATATTACAGAAAACCAAACAAGGCGATACATGACAGCGGAAACAGTTTTCCTTTTATTGGAGCAACACAATTAAATAGTAGGACGAGGCAACAACACCCCGGTTGCCACTTCGACGAACAGTGAAGTTCACAGCTTCGAAATGAGGCCACCGGTCTGGATGGCCTTGGGCGACTCGGCTTCCTTGATGTCGGCATCAGAGGAGCTCGGAGGCACGTCAACGGCAGGTGAGCAGTTGAAGAATCCATGTGGCTGCAGGGCACGATTATCATTAGAGACTATGGAATGCTAGGCTAACACCTTTATGTGAAGAAGAAGCCGGATTCGTTAATTAGTTTTCACTGCATATGACAGAAATGCTGAAAGGCTCGAAAGCTGTTACCATGAGCATGAAGCCAATGTGCTCCACTGGCATGACTGGCCAGTCTTCCAACCTTGGGATATGGGTGAGCCCGAACACGTACCTGCAGGTGCAGAAGCATAGTTCATGGGATTTTGCAAGATGTAAGCTGAACAAACAGTTTCAATCTCAGTGTCCCATAAATTGCATACAAGAAAATGGTGTGAAGAAAGTACCATAGAACAATGTCGGTTTCCTCCAGGGGCCTATCCTTCTTGACCCATGTAGGCAAACCCTCGTGAATTCGAGGATTCTGGTTGGGAAACTCTCCTCCAGGGAACATCTCGTCGCTCTTGTATTGTGTGACCCAGAGATTGTGCTTCAAGAACCCAGCCCTCCTCAGAAATTTCGCCTCAGGCAGAGCCAACGGCAGGCAGTTTGAACCAGGCACCAGCCTGTAACCAGTTGGCTGCCCAGTACGGTTCACAGTTCGTGTGTTCCTTACCTGATAAGGATGCAAAATTTGTCAAATAAATTTAACAGTGTGATAGACTGATAACAAAAGATTAATGCAGTATATATGTGATTTAGGCTGTATTTGGGATATGTGATGTCGCCTTCAATCATTGAAGTAAGTCCATACTGACATTTACTTGATGGAAGATAAAATCGTATAAATACTAAACAAAAATGCAAGATGAAGAAATTGAATACATTATTACGAGATAGGTTAATATTTTCCATCCGTTATTGAATAGAATGAATATATGTATGTTATGACTAGATACCAAATGTGCAATTTTCTGGTATCCGACACTGGTGGTGGGGATAATATAAGGTTATGGCGAGAAGCAAATAGAGCTCTTACAATCCAGTGGCGTGCAGATGAAGGATCACAATCACGCATTGCTTGCAACTCAGACTTCAGCAATTCTTCTTCAGCATAGAAAGCATTGTTGTGCACATTATGTGTGCCTGCACTTTCCACTTTGACATTAACCTCGACCACCTGTGGAAGGAGAAATTACCGATCACAAGGACTTGAAAACAATGGATACTGCATTCGATAAATGCACATAAGGAAATCATACAACGCAATGTGGTTCTGCGCATTAAGAAAAAAAGAAGCATAATCTGCCATGGAATTTCAAATCACAAGCTTGAACATACACTTCTTGTGCAGACTGAAGAAACTTTTTTCATATAATCAGTTTGGTAAAATTAGCAGCTACAAGGCTATTGCAAATTCTTTTATCTAATATAAAGATATTAAAAGTTTTGTGATCCCATTCAGATTGAAAAGATAAAATTTGAAAAGGAAGAAAAGAGAAGATGCAAAGGCATCAATGGCAACCCACCTGATTATGAGCCTCATTAGGTTTGCAATCGACAGCCATGTCCATACGGGCAACAAAGAAATGCTGGTGAACTGGTGCATATAGACCAGGGGCAATAGTTGTGCCATATTTCCTTGATTCCCCGGGCATCAGGGCTCCTAAGCTGAGAATTCCAGTAAGCTTCACTTCTGATTCTATTTTTCCATCCTACAACCAAGAGGATCAACAATAATTACAATGCACAAGATACGTCAGCAAAACGTTGCAGCTTCAAAAGACTTTGAAGGAATTAAATTCATAGCTGTATTCATTAAACCATCAGTACACATCTTGTTATTTACCAAAATTCAACTCTTTAATGCATAACTAAGCAAACTTATATAAGTAACGTACATCGAATCCTGTTGGTTAAATGCTACTTATTCTGACATTACAAGAGAAATTCAATTATATAGTTACCTGATAGAAGTGCCAATAAAAACCATACTCATAGTTTGCAACTGTACATATAAATGAGACAGTGAGCCTCC
The DNA here is from genome assembly GCA_947561735.1 of Cenchrus americanus. Lineage (NCBI taxonomy): Eukaryota > Viridiplantae > Streptophyta > Magnoliopsida > Poales > Poaceae > Cenchrus > Cenchrus americanus. The sequence continues at coordinate 254,334,648 of OX387241.1, forward strand.
TTGATCGCCTTACTTCTGCTAAACCAGTTCTCCAGTCTTGGTGTTTCCAGAGGATTCCATGGTCCTCCTCATGCAAACAAACACAGTTCTCAATTGTCTCAACACCACCGGTGAAGTTTGTGAAATGTGCATCAAAATATTTTATGTAGCCCAAGCAATCACATCCCTGCACAAAAAGGTTAAACAGCATGGTCAAAATGGCATTAAAAAGTCAAAGAGTATACTGATCAAGAAAAGACAGAGGACCTTCTTAAGAGAATGAGCATTTTTTTCCAAGTCCATTCAAAATGGCATTAAAAAGTCAAAGAGTATACTGATCAAGAAAAGGCAGAGGACCTTCTTAAGAGAATGAGCATTTTTTCCAAGTCCATCTTCTCCAGCATCAAATGCATTCTTGCGATAATGTGGTTCACTTGGATCTCCATAAGGAACAACCATCTCAACAAAGCTCAGCCTATGAGCTATAGGTCGACGTCCACGGCTACCATCAACATACGCAACCGAATAGATAACCAAACCCTCTTTGGGGGTGAAGCCAATACGGAAGTTCCACTGGGCAGCACCATCAAGTGTTATTAACTTCAAAGGGTATTGTTAATACTAGCAATTTGGACTGAAGATCGCAAACACTTACCTTCTGCCATTCCACAAAATAGCCATTGATGCGGAAACTTGGACCCTCGGGCTGACTGATAATAAGTGGTTTTACATCACTTCGGTCAACACCACCTCTTGTTTCGCCAGGAGTGTAATTCCTCAAATGATCTGGTGGGGGGAGAGGAACCAACTTCCTATCTTCAAATTCTATCACAGTATTATTCTGCATATCAACAATGACATGAATTCCTTCCACAGGACGAGCATAACCATTCTCCATGGGGCTATCACTCTCAGTCCTGCAAAATATTAGAGGCTTGCCAAGTCTGCGACTGGGCGCATCGGCTTCACCATAGTAGCCAGCACACCTGGCAATTTAATAGATAGAAGTTAATATTCCGATTCTCAATATGATAACATAGAGTGAAACTTTGCACTGTACAGAAAAGTGTAACACATAAATTCCTTACAGATAGCTTACCAGGCATCTACCATAACAAGATCCATGTCGTCCACACCTCTTCTCTTCATAGCTTCAATAAATGGTGGATAACTTTTGACAGTAGCCTCACATTCAGCATATTCCATAGCATCCTGTGAAATTTAAAATTTACTACATAAGGTAAAGGCCCAAAAGAAAAAAAAAAGAATAACTCTTCAGCCAGCTGAGTTAACATGAATGTTTGAAAAATAACAAACAGGTACCATAGTGAAAATAGTAACTGGTCATAACATAATATGACATGAACCAAGTGATTGGCAAAAAGGCATGCAGAAGTCCTACGAACTTGTAGACTTACCATTGCAGGTTGAACATCAGGAACAACCTCAGCTGATATCACCTTGCCTCTGTGATGTCCACCCCTGGTAGCTGCATGCACTTCAGACAGCTCTACTATCCAAATACTAGTCTCATTTGATTGTTTGTTGTACACAACAAGTCTGGCCCTCCTAGGAGGCAGCCTGCTTGGAATAACAGCAGAACCTTTGGTTCTAGGGAGCAGTGATGGTTGGAAAGGTGGGAAGAAGTAGGCATCAGCTAACGCCACAACATTCTTATTCGGCTCCAACAACACAGCTTCAACAAAGCGCATGCTATCTCTTTCCTGCAATCATAGAACTTTGCTTTACAAATTCATATTATTCAAAATTGTATGTAAAAGTATATGTTTCTTCTGTTGGCATACCTCAGGAGATCTTCCAGCAGCTCTTACAGTTGCTACAGCAACTGCAATTTCAGCAGCAGACAATGGGTCTAAAGGGTGGCACCTCTGGGCTCTTGTCATTATTGGTATCCCTGCATAATTTTGTCCAGCAACACATTATTTCAGTTCTGACATGGTACGCATTTCTAATAGCATGTGGCCATCAAAGTTATACGCTGTCAGATCACTATGACAGACTGGATTGTCATATTGTTGTGATGCGCAATAAACTGATAATAGGGCAGTAGATGCATGTTGAACTGCTTATGCAAAACACCCTTTCAACGATATCTTAAAACATAGTACATGGACCAATCACTAATGACAAGACCAGGAATAAGATAAGGACAAATTATATGATAGGTCATGCTCTCAAAATAGATAATTGGGCAGCTCAGGAGCTCGAAGCTCTCTCGTGCTTATCAGGGAGGTCAAATGAATCAACACTGAAATAGATAATGTTGACCTCTCTATGAGGCAAGAGGCAAGAGATAAGGAACTGTACGGCCATGAATCCTACAGTAGCTTAAAATATATGGTTGTCAAACAGTACCCCATGTCATGGATCTGGACATCTAGCTATGGGTTAAAACAATCCCTAAATAGATGTAGAAAATTCTAAGGATATATGTCACCAACATTATGATCTCATAAAAATAGGCACATCTCGTTTCAACCTTTCATGCTTCAGCACCTCAAAAGGAATAAATATGGTGAGTTAAATGCCAAATAATTTATTTACAAAAAATCCTTCCTAAACATCATTTTTAAAAATGTGCTATTTCAGTATTATGTACTGTTCCAACAAAAGAACTTTCTGTTTAAGAATTTGTTAAACATAAGAGATATATTCGCTATCAAAGGATCCCTCAAATCTTGTGATTTTTTTGGTTGACACCAAAAGTTCAGGTTGTTGTGACTTTTTTCTAGATTAAAGGTTGTTGTGATGTCATTTTCCCATTTACAGATAAAAAGAATAACAACAAAGTCTACATTACTTCGAGCAACCTGTGAACCATAAAAGGTAGCAGCATGGGCATGCTATTAGACAACGATGAAGTGCTATCCTTGGCGTGCACCTCACCAATTTACAATCCCCAGAAACACTACTACTACAAGATGTGCCCAATGCTTACAATGTGGACTGGACGCATCAGCAACTTAAGCTGAGAGGACAGGAAAGAAGGTAGATGCCAAAAACTCTGTTGACCCATGACTAAAAAAAGTTGAAAGAAAACAAACAGCAGCTGACATCATCACCAGCTCAGGACATTTTTCTCACTTTTTGTACCGGAAAGGCCCAAACTTCATCATCAAAGACGAAGTAAAGAAGTAAAACACAAGTTGATCACTACAACCAGTGATCAAACAAAAAGTTGGAGCACCAAAACTGTGATGGAGCACAAAAAGTCTGAGCTACTGCATAACCGGACTATTCTGAGACTTGTGACAGCTAAGTCCCACTAATATGGCAGCACCATCACATCAATCGTCGCCCGTGTTCTAATCATCAATAGCCAGATCGCAGACGTATGCTCTACAATATCTAATCTTCACAACAGATTTGAGCTTTCTCGTCGTCAATATACACAATCCGCTCGCATGCATACGAGAACTGTGGTTGGTGTAAATACCATCCACGTATCTGATCCCACAAGAGAGAAGCGTCCGATCTTAATTAGGAATTAGTCCGCATCCTCTGCTTGCATGCTCCCGAAATGGTGCACTCTGCGCAACCACCACCAGTAGATTGCGTTTCTCGCACTCAAATAATCAGAGGTCGCGAGAAATCGTGGCGGACCGAAACACCACCATCGCATGCCTCAACTATTCTAAGACCCATGTACGGCACTCGGCAATTTAGTTCTCATGACCCAATCAGCATACGATCCGATGTGATCGAGACAGGGTCGCAGGGAAACGAACAGAGGTGGCGATCGCGGTATACCTTTGGAGGAGGCCTTCGCGGTGGTGGGCTGGACCGCGGCGATCTCCTCGATCACGGCGCCGCCCGCGCCAGCGGCGGCCACGCGCTCACCGCCCGCTGCGGCGACGGCGACGACCTTCCCGGCAGGGGGCGCGGCGATCGCCCGCACGGATGAGGCAGCAGGGCCGCCACCGGCGACACGCGCGGGCGCGGCGCGGCAGCATGATGCCGGCGCCTTTTCCTGAGCTGCGGCCATTGGAGTGGGTTCGCGAGCTGACCGTGTCCGTAGTCTCCGCCTCCGCCTCCGCCTCGCCGGCTACCACGATCTGACATGCAGCACAGGCCTGCGCCTCCCGCGCCTTGTGCCCCCTCCCCTCTCCGCCGCCGCCTCGTCCTAGTGCCGCCGGGGCCCTCGCGCCTACGGAGTCGGGGGGCTAGGGTTCCGGGAACCCTAGGGGAGGGACCGGGCCGCCCGCGAGGCGCCGCCGAGGAGGTGGGGGATGCCGGTGGGAGAGGACTGGAAGTTTGGAGTGGTGTGGTGCCGTGCCGTGGTGGCGGTGATGACTCGAAGGGTGGTGGTGCTGTTGGGCACTTGGGCGGGGCTCACGTGGATTTATAGAAAGGCGATGGGATGGGAAAAGGTGACCGGGCGCGTGCGCCTCTGCGGTGGGGCCTTGTGTGTGGGCGTGGGCCGTGCCGCCATGGGCTGGATTCTTCCGGATTTCGCCTTTTTTCCCCTAAAAAGACTTTTTTATATAATTACCTTGGTCTTTTGGCAAAAAAAAAGGTTAATATTTTCCATTTAGATGTGTGCATAGAACATGAGATGAAAAACTAAGTGGCACAACTATAGTATTCCAAACTGGCCGCCCGGCCCTAGCCCTATTTGGCCCGGCCCTAAGCGGCACGGTGGCTTCTTCGTGCCGTGTCGGGCCGTGCCACCGTGCCTGAAGAGGCGCCGAAGCACGGCACGACACCCCTTTTTTCGTGCCGTGCCGGCACTAGGCACGGCCCCAGCACGATTGGCACGAAGGGCCGGCCGACGGGTTAGTGCCGTGCCAGGCACGATGCACAGTAAACCTTCATTCTTCTTCAAATGAACTCAGGAAGAAATCAAACACAAGAACAACACAATTTTCAAAAGTTTGAGCTGGTGCAATGGCTGCCTCGTTAAAAACCTATCTAGGTAAAACTCACACCTCGTGAGAAACCCTAGATAGGGAAAAAAGTGTGACCCAACTCAATCAAATTAAAAAAGGTTCAAATAGTTTAAATATTACAAACCCATGTTCAGTTACATAAATAACCTACAACTACAATACTAAGTACTAATTCTCTTCTGGCACTGGCACATCAAGATATAACTCAGAGTAGCATTCCTCTTCAAGTGACTTGTCTTCCACCTGTTTTTGAAGCCTAGCTTCGGCAGCCTCCCAATCCTTCACACAGGTGAGGATCTCCACCATGTCCGGGATTAATCGTCGCCTACGCTCCTCAAGGATCCCGCCGTAGTACCGAAAACAGATTCGAAGACACGGAGAAACGAGGACGGACAAAACATCTCTAGCTAATACCGAAAGGACGGGATAAGAAAGTTTGTGCTCATGCCACCGGCTAATGATGTTGAACTTATCATCGGTGTGAGAGACATTATCACTTGTCCAAGTAGCTAGATAGCTCATTACCAACACCCATAGAAGATCCGGCGGAAGGAGAAGCACCGGTGCATGCTGCATGCGAAAGCAAGGCGAAGCTAATCGGTCCTTCTGGACATAGTGAGAGTAGGGGTACAGAAAGAGTTACCAGACCCAGGAGTTCCAAACATATCATCATCATCTTCATCATCTGCAAAAATGTCATCCCAAGCACTATTTTTCTTATCAGCAGTGGGTGCTTGTGGACAAGCTTTCCTCTTAGCTGCACTAAACTTGTCATCATATCTCTTATAAATGATATTAAGTTGAGCCCTTACCTCAGTTAAGTAAGATGAATAGTCAACACCAATCAACTTACCTACCAACCAGAGAACTCTACTAAAACCCTTCAATTTACCTCTAGGATCCAATATGAATGCAAAAGAGTAAAGCATGGGAATATCCTTCCAGTACTTCAAATACACATCTTTCATGCGAGAAACAACGAGCCTAAGCAAAGCATCATTCTCATACTCATTCAAGTGCTTGCAAAGCTTAAGCATATGATGCAACATAAGTGGGGAGGTAGGATAATAAACACCGAGAAAGTGCAACGGTAGAAGAGTGAAACGATTGAAGGAATTGAAACATACTCTCAGAACTGTCCAATGATCATCAGTTAAAAGCACACGGTCATAGTTGTTGTTTATGAAGACAGAAAAATTATGCTTGTAAGGGAGCAAATGCTTAAGCATTAGATATGTAGAGTTCCACCTCACATCCATATCCAAACCAAATTTTCGAGGGCGAATCTCAACAGCAACACAAAACCTCTTAAAGCTTGCAATGCGCTGGTTAGAAGAATTTAAAAAAGATATAGCAGAGCGAATGTCATCAAGGTACTGCTTGATCACATCCAAAGCACTTTTAACCATTAGGTTTATTATGTGACAAGTACACCTCTGATGCAAAAAAAGAGTGCCAACATAACCAGAAAGTTTAGGCTGTAGAGAATCAATTGTGCCAACAAAATCAGAATCAACTGCCAACATAAGAGGAAAGTCCAGGAGCTAATGTTTGCATGGCTTTATTATTAGAAGAAGCATTGTCCAAAGTGACAGAAAAAACCTTAGCAGTTAAACCATATTCATCTAAGACAGCATAAACTCGCTCAGCAATGTTATCACCAGAATGAGATTCATCAATCAGCCTAAAGCCAATTACCCTCTTTTCCAATTGCCAATCAGGATTAACATAGTGAGCAACAACACTAAGGTAATCCTTTTTAGCATTGCCAGACCAAATATCAGACGTAAGAGAAACAGATGTAACACCAGCAAAAGATGCAATAAGGTTATCACGCAAACCATTATGATACTTGATTAGATCTCTAGCTGTGGTTTGTGCAGAGACATGTGTAAATCTAGGGTTATGACAATCCCTAATGTACTCCTCAAAAGCAGGATGTGCACCAATACAAAGAGGAAGATCAGTACGAGCAATCAAACGACATAAACCAGTACGAGCTCGTTCGGCACTAAACTCCCAGTGACGAACACTACCATCAGAACTAAACGAAAGCAAAGACTGAGATAGACGGGTGTTCTCCTTTCTCTTTTCACAAACCTTAAGATGTCGTAACAAATGGCCAGTACCAATAGCAGAACGACCAGCATATTCATGACCACAATGATTGCATTTGGCGCCAGTTCTTACCTTCTTACCATTGATGATGGAGAAGAGCTTCTGGAAGTCGAGCCAGGCTTCAGAGGTAGCATTTCGCTTCCTCTTCCCAGTGTCAATGTCTACAGCAGTTGGATCACCAGCACCAGCACCAGGGGCGGCACCATCACCGGCGGCAGCGCCAGCAACACCAGCAACATCACCGGCGGCAGCGTTAGCAGCACCATCACCAGCGGCATCAGCAACCTCCATAGGAGCTGCACGAGAGCCAAGCAGCTCTTCTGCATCTGCTTCGAGGTCACTCTCGTCATCTCCACGCAAGCCTGCTATACGGTAGTCATCGTTGATGGAGTGACCCTGGTCCTCGTCGTCGCTCGACATTGCCGGAGCCCTGGTCCCTCAACGGATCCGGGGCCGACGACCTCCTGCGAGCCGGAGCACCAGTGAGATCACCGGTTCCTCAACGGCACCGCGGTGGCCGACGACCTGCAGAAGAGAAGAACAAGTAAACACAACCAGATGACCACGAACAGAGGCCGAGACGACTAGATCTAGGGTTAGGGATTGGGCTTACCTACGAATCCGGAACACCAGAGCAGACGGCGAGGCAAGCCATCAACAGAGGAGCGGTCGTCGATGACCACGAACAGAGGCCAAGACGACGAGCTCGTAGATCTAGAGCCGGAGCGGCGGAGCAAGAGAACTGGAGATGGAGAGACGACGACTCGGCGAGATAGAAGAGCGGCCGGTGATGCCCCAGAACGGAGGCCAAGTCGACGAGCTCGTAGATCTGAGCGGCGGAACGCAGAGGAGTGGACAGTGGAGTGGCCGGAGTGGAGAGGGAGAGGCAGAGGAGTGGAGCGGCGGCCGCGATGCGGTGCGTGGAGAGGGAGAGAAATGAACTAGGGTTTGGGGGGAGGGGAGGGGCGCCCGGCCCGCCGCGGCTTATATGCGGGAGGCGCCGCGCCGCATCCAACGACCGGGAGGCACCGCGCCGCATCAACGGTCGGGGAGGCGGCCGCGCGGGGGTAGGGTTTTGGTGGGCCGATAGCAGGTCGTGCCGCTTAGTGCTTTTATCGGGCCGCTATCGGGCCGCCAATTTCCGGGCTGTGCTTCGGGCCGGCTCGCCGTGCTGGGGTTGCGGCCCAAGCACTAAAAGGACATCGGGCCGGGCCGGCACTAAGCACTATTGATCGTGCCTAGGGCCGGGCTAGTGCCGTGCTTTTTAGGGTCGTGCCTCGTGCCGTCAATCGTGCCCGGCCCATTTGGAATTCTATAGGCACAACTGAGCTGTATGCCTGTATGACTAGTTAAAAGTATAGCTTAGACCAACTTGAATTCCTAATGCTCAATTGTCAATGTCTCAGTTTTTTCTGGAAAACAATTGTTAGTGTCTCTTACTCGAGGATTATTTGTATAGTACAATTATGGAATTTACTTAAGATGTATATAGTAGGATAAAGTAATTTCAATTTTCCATACTACTAGAACAAGCTGCCAGTCCTCAGTAACCTAAATCAGATTCAGATTTACAGTTGTGGATGGTTGATATGGACGAGCAATAGCTGCAGTTGTCCATGACGCTCCTCAACAGTGTCAATGGGAATAACCCCCGAGTCGTGCGCACGATAAGGATGTGTCGCACATTGCAGAACGCTATGGGGGTTCCCATCACCATGCGCTTATCACAGAAAAAAAAGTGGTGTGGATTTTCAACGTATCGATCGATGTGATCGAACGCAACAACCCACTGTGAACATCGCGGGGGGACACTGATGGGCACCTCGCAACAAACATGCATGTCACTAGCATCTCACCGCGGGACGGCTCTCACGTGTTTTCCATTTCTTCGTTCATCATCGTTTTGCATCGCACGCCATTTGTATTGCCAAATACTTTTGGCTACGCTGTGATTTCGACCAAAAGCCGTAAAAAAGAGAAGAAAGAAAAAAAAGAAAGATCACCAACCAGCTGGTACTACTGGACTATGCACCAGAAAGGCACTTTGTCCGTCCCGCCCGCTTGTCACGTTACGCGAGGAGAATATTGCGGCATGGCAACGCACGACCCCCCACCCCAACTTGAACAGGCTGATCGATTTTTCTTTTAACACAGAATAGCTGTGGCTGGCGGCGCATGCATGCGAGTGTGTGAGATCCTGTGGGCGAGAGAGCACGCGCACGTACGTCAAGCTCTGACAAAGCTCCGTGTCACGGACGGGCCATGAATACAGAGATGACGAGGTTCTGGATAATTATCATCTCCATCAGAGGTGGACCGAAACATCAAACATAAATGATGACCAAACCAATAAGAAAACTACAGTATGATCTTGATAATGAGGGTGTTTGAATCTCATGGCTATTTTTTTTTTTACTTTCCTCTTTTTAGCCCAAATAGTTTAAAAGCAGCCAAACGGCTAGGCTGTTTCAGAGTGTTTGCAATTAACTCACTCTAGAAAATTACCCTCATAAGAGGTGCTAATTGGAGCCATTTGGAGTCGAGTCTAAATATCTTTTTAACTAACTCTTTCAACACCCCCAATATCTACTGTAATTTCGATCCAAATAATTTTATTTGCCAAAATGTAATGAACCGGCAACCAACGCATGTGTCTGTTGTATGTATGCATGCTCGTTCGTAACTTTGATTTGACGGATGAAATTGAAGTGTACTCGTAATCTCTCCTCATTTTCGTTGTTCCCACGAAAGTACGAAACCTTGTTGCTCAATTAATATGATTTGTCTTGAAACGAGAGTGGGAATCAGCACGCGAAAGCAACACACCCGAGTACCCGACACAGAAAAATGAAAAAGCAACATCAGCTTGAAAAAAGCAACAAGGGACAAGACTAGATAAAAAATGGTGGGTTATTTCTATGCTTGTGTGCTTTTAGAAATGGAGTTTTCCCCTTTTATAATAATGTAAACTACATGTATCTTTTATGCATATGTTGCGATATCAATATATTTCCACTTCTAAAATATGATGGGTTATTCTCAAACCTCGGAATTTATATTCCACTCTTCAAGCTAAAATTTAACGAGTTTACAGTCCGACAGAATTGCATTCGACATGACAAATAGTTCCCCAAACTCTCCAAACTTGACAAGTGAGTTTACCTTGCCAAACATTCGCCTTGTGTACAGAATGAAGAGTGCAAAATGGAGTCTGTTGTAGTGCGGGAGAGGTTTGAGTGTATGGAGACTTGGAGGGTGTTTTTTTAGAGTAGCCTAACTTTTGGGATTTGGAAAGTGAAAATTTGATAGTATGTTGGAATGAACAATTCAATACGGAGAAGGATATTCCAGAGAGTAAAAAAAATGGATAGCATGTTGGAGTTGCTCTAATATGGTGATGACATCCCCTCGGGGCATAACATTTTTGTACTGAGGTCTACTCCCTCCGTCATAAATTGTAAGTCGTCTTGGTATTCCTAAATTCATAGTGATTTGTTATTTATCTGCATTTCTCTAGATATACATAATAAAAATAAGAAATTTATAAATGATAAAATGAGTTACAATTTCGTTGGAACGGAGTACAACACACAATCTTTGAATTTGATGTATGAAAGTGCGTTGTCCTGTTTTCATTGTCGATTAAAGTAAGAGTTATAATCTAGAGGTGTGTTTGGCAGAGTGCCCTGAGTTGATTCCCTGCTGATTCCAGCGAGAGCCCTGCTAAATAGTTGCTGAGAAAGAAGTGATTTTCTGATGATTATGTGAAGTGATTATCTAAAATAAAATAATTAAGAGACTGAGAGCTGAAAAGGTAGTTTATCCTGATTTCTGTGTAGGGATTCACCATCATGATCGCAAGAGTTACATGGACAGCACATGAACGAAGGACACACCGGCATGAGAAAAACGAAACGAAAAGAAAATGTAGAGTCCGCATGACGGAGAAAATGGTCAAAAAAAAACATGGTCCAAAGGGTGCACATGTGAATTTCCACGAGCGAGAGAGAGCTAGAATGGCGCCTTGCGGTTGAACCCGGTTAATTGGGCTGGTTGCGGGCGGCTACGGCTGCTCTGCTCCAGCGCCGCAAGATTAGAGCAACTCCAAGAACCTAGCCAAATCTCAATCTCTATATTCTCATTTAGCTAAGATGCTCTCTTTTTATTTGACTCCACTCCAAAGTACTCTTCAAAATTTCACTCTTTATCGCATCTCTGGTCTCCTCTTCAACTCAGCGACATGTGGACCCCACAACCTCATCCACAAGACCACAACCTCATCCTTTTTCTACCCGTCCATGGCAGCATGACCGCAGGAGCACTCTGTCGCCGCCGCAGAGGCCAAACGTCCTGCGCCGCTCGCTCCTCCGCCCTGCCGCCTCGTGCAGCTCACTCCGCCGCCGCGTGCCAACCGTCCCGCGCCGCTTGCTCCTCCGCCTCGCGCAACCCGCTCCACTGGCACATGTCGCATGCTCCACCGCCCCCACGCCGCCGGTTCCGCCGGCCGGGATCTCACCCTCCCGGGGACCCACGAGGGAGAGAGAGCTAGAATGCCGGCGCGGTTGGACTTGAACCCGGTTAATTGGGCTGGTTGCGGCTACGGCTACTTTGCTCCAGCGCAGGAGGATCACCGGGGCCCGAGGGTGTGTGAGGAGGAAAATGTGAAATGAGAATTCACGGGGTGTTTTTTTTTTTGATGAAGTGAATTCAAGGTTTGGATGAATAACGATAAGAGGGTCGTGCGATCGCGGTTGGCCGGGAATGATAGGAGCACCCACCGGTCACCGCCCACCTACCCACTCGGTAGTGCACAGCTCAGTGCGGCTGACTGCTGGTGTGCAGTCCACGAGTGCGCGCAAACGAAAAAGATTTTTTTAAAAGATGAAATGAAAAAGATTGGGAAAAAACAAAAGACTGAAGTACTGCGTGGGCCCATGAGATTCCCGTCTGCACGGCACCACGTCGTCACGGGCCCACGTGTCGGGCCCAGTCCACTCACAGGCCACATCCACGTCTGGGCTGGCTGCTTCGCGCGACGGCGGCTGCATGAGTAAACACAAAGAAGGGATGACAATCACGGGCCACGGCGTCAGTGAGGTGGAGTTGTTTTAGGAGAGAAAGGTTTGCTTCAAGTAATCCGTGAACTGATCACCAGCGACTCAGCGAGCTTATTATGCCCGTGGGGGTAAGAAAAGCAAGTGCACTTACCCTCTCTATGCGGGTGGGTCTCCGTTGAAAGGAGTGAAAAGTATGCTCATGGTGTTCGAATTTTTGTTTGTTTTGGCAATATTTGTGCAACTGGATACTACTAGCAAAGTAATATGCTCAAAGGTCGTGCTCGCGTTTCAATCATTTATATGTATCATTTGTGGGTGTTTTGATCGTTGGTTTCGTCTTTATCCCTACCAGGAGAAAATCCGCGTTGTGCCACCGTGTTTGCACAAAAGGGGAAAGAGAGTTCCACAAGTCGCATAGACGTTTCTTGCTTAAGCAGTCCACGAGAGTGCGCGCAAACGAAAAAGACTTTTTTTAAAACAAAAGAAAGCAAACGAAAAAGAATGGGGGAAAACAAAAGACTGAAATACCGCATGGGCCCATGAGATTCCCGTCTGGACGGCACCACGTCGACACGGGCCCACGTGTCGGGCCCAGTCCACTCACCACATCCACGTCAGGGGCTGCTTCGAGCGACGGCATGAGTAAGCAAAGAACTTTAATTTTTAATTTATTTTTTCCATTTTGGAAAATATACTATTATTTCAAAATTTAGCAAAATTAATCTACCACCGCCGTGGCCCACAGCGATTAGAATCAGTCTGCTTTCAAAAAATCGTAACTTTTTTGTATGAACTTGGACGGAGATAAACTCTATGCCGAACTTGTAGCTTTCGACGAGATCTACAACTTTATAGTTCAAACTTTTTTCATTTGAAGTCATCTTAGGCTAAAAAATGATATATTGTCTACATCACAGTTTTCAATATTCAGATCTGGACAATATATCAATTGATTGAGCCCCAAGATGACTTCAAATGAAAAAAAGTTCGAACTACAAAGTTGTAATCTCGTCTAAAGCTACAAGTTTCGTTTAAAGTTTGTCTTCGTCTGAGTTCATAAGAAAATTATGATTTTTAGAAACAGATTGACCCCAACCGTCATGGGTCACACGGCGATTTGTCACTGTAGGTACGTAAAAGGGATCAAGTGATCGGTGAACTGATCGCCAGCGACTCAGCGAGCTTATTATGCCCGTGGGTTAACAAAAGCAATTGACTTACTCTCTCTATGCGGGTCTCCGTTGTAAGGAGTGAAAAGTATGCTCATAGTGTTGGAATTTTTGTTGTTTTTTTATTTTTGTTTGTTTTCGCGATATTTGTGCAACTGGGCCGACCAGGGTTCAAATTCTGGTGCTCGCTCTTTTTCTTGGATTTATTCCGGGATTTTCTGACATTATGCGTTAAGTGGTAAGCGACGTTCCCGTCGACGACGAGGTGCCAGTAGTGATTTCGAGAATCTACAGATCTGCCGGTGCTCAGTCCTTCGGAGGTGCTCAGTCATTCGGAGGTGCATAAGGTTTGCGTACGTGTATTCATAGTGCCAGTATGGGTGTGTGTTGTGAGCATCTTCGTTGTACTATGTAATTCTTTAAAAAAATTGTGCAACTGGATACTACTATCAAAGTAATATGCTCAAAGGTTGTGCTCTCGCCTATCAATCGTGTATATTCGAGAAAATCCGTGGGTGTTTTGATCGTTGGTTTCGTCTTTATTCCCACCTGGAGAAAATCCGTGTTGTGCCGCTGTGTTTGCAAAAAAGGAAAAGAGAGTTTCACAAAGTCACGTAGACGTTTCGTATATGGAAGGAGTCGTGCATGGTAAATTGATGAAGGCGCGAAATATAGCCGTGGAGTGGGGAATCGGACAGTGCTCATGAATAGTGAAATGTGTTTTCTTCTAAACATGTTTAAAGTATTTTTGGCATACGACCTGCAATTTTGCCTTTGGATTGGGTGAGATTTTTAGAAAATTGACCGCTGTTGGTCCTCCTAATAAGCAAACAAAGAAAACGGGCTATGCCCATGATTTTACCTTCATTTTCGTCATATAATAAAAAGAATATTTTTTCTCAGCTTCGCCAGCATCCACAACAATTTACTCGTATACAAACCCCCGATGCGCCTTGCCCTTGGACGATCTTTGTGGTGATTTTAAGAAAGGATAAGCAACTAGCTGCTGTTGCGTGCCATGGTGGAATCCTGAGTTTATGGGACTAGACTAAAAAAGTGTATGGCCACGTCTGCAGTTGCCATTTTGGTAACATTGACGTCCACCCCAGCCGCACTCCCCAGATAACTGCAGGTGTAAGTTTGTGTTCGCGTATCAAAATCATGTACTCCTCTATGTATAATCTGTGGGTGTTTTCGATCGTTGGTTTCATATTTGCGTACCATGAGAAGATCCACGTTGCGTTTGAAAAAAAAAAGATACCATGAGAAGATCCACGTTGCGTTTGCAAAAAAAAAAAAAAGAATTGTACAAATCATAGATGTTTCTCCATGTGGAAGTAGTCGTTCACGATGAATTGATAAGGGCGTCAAACATATAACCACGGAGGGGTGAAGTGTGCTTTTCTTCTACTCCTCATGTCTCAAATTATATTTCGTTTTGGATTTTCTAGATGCATAAATATTATTATGCATCTACACATGGGATATATCTAAATGCACAACAAAATCTATGAATCTAATAAAATCAAAACGACTTGTAATTTAAAACGGAGTAATAAACATATTTTTGAAGTGATTAAGGGCGTGTTTGGGAGAGCTCCACGCAGCTCCGGATCCAAAAAAACAAGCTCTCCACTCCAAATTTTCTCCGCCAAACACACCCAACTCCAAAGCGGCTCCACCGTGGATCCGCTCCCAGAAAAAAGGTGGAGCGGACCCCCAACTCCATGGTTTTCATGGAGTGCCTCAAGAGGTACTCCACCAAATCCAAGTTTCTGGAGTTTTGGGCGAAATTACCCACCACCGCCACCGATTACACAAAAAACGGTTCGTTCTTCTATTTTTTCCTCCCCGGCGACCCCTCGCGCCCCCCCCGCGTGCGCGGCGCGCCCTCTCCTCCCCGAGCGATGTCCCTCCGCCCCGGCCGCCCGGCCGAGGCCCCTCTCGCCCCGACGAGGTCGTGCGCCGCCCGGCCACCATGGCCATCGCCTCGCCCCCGGCGGGATATCGGCGGCGGCGCGACCGGATTGGAGGTCCCAAGCCAACGAATCGAGCAACTCGCCGTGCCCCCGCCGCCGTCTTGTCGGCTCGCCGCGCCCGCCGCATCCTGCCGCCGCGGCGAGGCCGCCGCGCGCGCCGTGCTTGTAAGGTCGCTCGCTTGCCGGAGGTGAGGACTCGCCTCGGCAAGGCCGTCGTGCCCGCCTCGGCCCGGCGTGGCGCGCCCGCCCGCGCCGGCGAGGCCGCGCCCGCTTGCGCCGGCGAGTCCGCGCCGCTCCCGGCGAGGCCGCGCCGCGCCCGCCCCGGCGAGGCCGCGCCCGCTCGGGCGAGGCCGGGCCGCACCCCGCCCGGCGAGGCCGTGCCGCGCCCGCCCCCGCCAGGCCGCGGGTCGCGTGTCTTCGGTAGAAGACTAGAAGGGGATTTGTTTTTTTTATTCCGTGATGACATGTGGGCCCTATATGTCATAGTGATGATGGCAAATCCGGAGTTGTACCAAACACTCTTTGGAATTTCGGATCCACGGTGGAGCTGCTCCACCGTGAAATTTCGTGGATCCGCAGCCTCCGGAGCCGTTTTGCAGAAGTTGGAGTTTCTCCCGAACACGCCCTAAAAGACGCTAAGCACTAGGGACGGCTGCTGCGTGCCATGGCGGAGTCCTCGGTTTATGGGACTATAAAGTTTTTTTTAGAATTATGGGACTATAAAATGTTTGGCCACGCCCGCGATTGCCATTTCGGTAACGTTGACATCCACCAAACCCGCACGTCCCAGCAGATACCTGCAGGTGCATCGTGCACGACTGCACGTCCGTCCCTGTCAATCTCCTCCACACATCATTAGTGCTCTACCTTGTGGATATAGAGTCTGAGATTTTTATCCCTTAATCTAAAAATCAGTGCTCTACCTTTAATTTGGCTTTGCACAAATAAATGTTTAAGGCACCTTTGCTACACAATTAATTACTAGATGTCTAGTGACAGTGCAAGTACAATGGGCACGATCGAAGAATCTATGAGCACCCACCTCCACCTCCGGTGGTTAGGCCAGTCTCAGTGAGAGTTTCATAGATATTAAATAATCTGCTATGTGAGCACTTTTGATGATGTGACAGTGTACTCCTCCATACCCATAAATCAAGTCGTTTGGGACAGTGACACGGTTTTCAAAGTGCAACTTTGACTTCTTATTTTTATAATATGTATTAAAAACTACCATGTGTATACTTTTATGAAAGTATTTTGCAAGACAAATGTATTCATATAATTTTCATATTTTCAAACTCAACAACTTAAAAGTTATTCGTGATTTACATTCCCAATGTTTGACTGAAATCTTATCCAAAACAACTTGATTTATGGGTACGGAGGGAGTATTGATGAAGAGAGATAAAATGAGTTTCGTGAGGATGACACTCCCTATACACGATTACCTAGACAACTTGTGTCTTGCATGCGACCTAGAAAACAACAATAGATGAAATTATGCATTGAGAGTGAAGTGTTTCATTATTGTTTTAAATGTTTTTAGATGATGTGTCACTCTATGTAATCGTGTTCATGACATCTGCACTAAGACTGACCTTATCATTGAGTGTTAATTTGACACCATCCAATTGTTCCTCCCAATAATCAGAGCTATCCTGTGATTACTGGCTCGCTTTTCGTTTATTCTGAACGTGGCCGAGAGGCTTCATGCCACACAGCTGGACATGTAATTTCTTTAGAGAGAGAAAAAACAACTTGCATGTGAGTGTGCTCCACCTCCAACTACAACTAGTGAGTGGTTGGTGGTGGTGCTCTTAAGCTGCTGATGCGAGAGACGTCAAATCGCATTCCATTCCCGGATGGAAGAAAGACCAAAGGTGCCGGCGGCACCCTCCAAAAAGGCCCCAATCATGCGTGCATGCTCTCGCTCGCTCGCTCGCAGCTCCCGGCAGACACACTGTGGATGTGGATCGTCAGCCCTGCAGCCACCTTTTGGGTAATGGTATCTTTTGAGACAATCTCGGCCAATAATGAACAACGTCGGCCAATAATGAAGGTTTATTTTGCCCGGAGCTTATGCGATCGATCGAGGATGAGGACGACACGCACGGTCCGCTTGGCTGCATGATTATTGGGAGTCGCACGCACGCACGTATGTCATGTAGGGAATCCAATGCGCCCCTCCATACGTTAGCTATTAGTCAATAATATTTTTTTATCAGAACAAATTAGTATCAAAGGTCCTCAAGCGGTCAAGCCTACTTGGTTAGACAATAGGGTCGATGTATGATGGCTCAGAAGACACGGATTTGATTCCTCCTTGGAGTGAATTTAAGGGACTTTTTCAAAGGAATCCTCTCGCCGGTCTAAATTAAACCCCACCGACGTAGTTTTTGCTCTTGTTTCGAGCATTACCCACTTCTGTTTTATCCGGTTCCGGGGATATGATGGATTATTCGGCCTCGATATATACTCGATCGCCATAACAACCTCCTTTTCAGATACGGAGGGAGCGAGTGTGTACTGATGTACGTAGCCCCTCCTCATGCATGACCGCACCCTCACGTATACTATATACTAGCTATATGCTGGTACGGCTGCAGCTTTCAGCTGGTCCTGATCTCACCGGCAGCTGCTCGCAGCCAGCCAGACAACCAGTGCGCCCCATGATGCAGGATACTAGAGTTTTTGGGAAGTCGCGCTACGCGACGTGCTCCGTCCACCAGCAATCCAAGTGCCAAGCGACTGGAAAGCTTGTGCACTGTACGTGTTGTGCACCAGGACCAGAGGCGCGGGCCGTGGAGGATTATCGAGAGAATTAGAGTAAAAAGCGACACCCACCAAGGATGTCGAAATCACGAGGGGCATGCAGTAGTAGCCTGAGGAGGAGGCGTCGTCCATCCAGATGCCAATCCGGACGCTCCAAAGTGGGAGGCGCGCTCGTGCGGAACAGCTGGACGCGTCCACTCACGGTCGTCGCCACGGACCCGCTCGAGACCTATCCGATCCCTGGTCCTGATGCTGATGGTTCAGCAATCCAGTCCCCGGGGAGAAGATCGACGACGGACGGGGACCCAGGAGAGTACTACCACCGAGCTGCCTTGTCGGCCGCTGTGGTACTCGCTGACAACTAGTATGTACCTCGTCCCGGCCTGGCCGGGCGGGCGGCCAGCGGCAGCTCCGAGCCTCCGACGACCGGCCGGTGCGCACGCCGAACTAGCCGCGCTAGCTAGCTGGTACAACAGTACCTAGATTGCCTCTGCCGAGCGCGCCATATACGTGCAGGGCCTCCGCCGAGTCCGATCCGTTGGTCGCATTCGCATATGCCGTGCACGAGCGCACGGCGGCGCGGTCCTGGCATGGCAGCGGCCGTTTCCCGAGTGACAAGCTGCGGCACCTGCACCTCCATGCATGCAAGCGAACGAACGGTGCTGAAAATACACTGGTCGTCTGCCTCAGTAGTCAGTATACCCAGTTGATCGATCGGCGCCTCGTCGAGGGCATGATGTCATGTACAGTAATGTCACGAACATCAGCCACCTACGTCCAGTACCGGCGTGCGATTTTTTTTAGACATTATACTGTCTCCAACAACGCTACCCAAATGCATAATCGAGTCCTGCACATTTTGCCTACGCTGCGAATCGGAAGGCAAAGAAGCATCGTCTCTCCACAAGATGCAGATGCTGGCACGTAGGAGGCTGCGATGGGGCGCTGCCGGCGAGGTGAGGCGAGGCGACGGCGGGGAGCTGCTGGCGTGGTCAGGTGGGCCCGCGGTGGGGAGCGGCTTGCGCCGTCACGCGGGTCCGAGACGCCGCGGACAGCAGGACCCTCGCCGGCTGCAGCTTCTTCACCGCGTGAGCCTGCGGAGGAGCGGCGGCGCGGCGGCCGAGCACAGGTCAGCAATGGCGGCCTGCCACAGGATTCCACCTCCTCCGGCGATTGCTCCTCAGGCGGGCCCGGGACATTGCGTACAGCAGGAGCCCTCGCCGTCGCTGGCCACTGTGCGCTCGGCACGCCGGCGAGAGCGCCCACGCGGAGTCCACCTCCTCCGTCGACGGCTGCTGCTGCTCGGCCCCTGCGCCGGAGAAGATGAGTTTTTGGCTCTCGCTTTCGCGTTCGCTGTTGGAGCGGTTCACTTCGTGGGGCGTCATCCATTCGCCGTGCAGGACCAAAACAACGAATGGGTATCCCTTTTGGAGATAGCCTTACATGTCATGGGTTTTGGTGTGTGTATGCTGGGAGCCTGGGAATCCTGTGATGCCATGAAGAAAACCATTCAAGGTGCACGTAGTAGGGCCCAAGTTGCCCTCGGCCCATATGGCCTCGTGCGCGCGCGCGCGCACACACATGCTATGGGCTGGATGTCTGTCTTATGAGGAAGTTGGGCCAACGCAGGCCCCTCAGGGACAAAGAGGCCCGGTCCAATCTCGCAGACGAACGTATGCGCCGAGAACAAGGGGAAGTAAAGCAGAGCCATCCCGCGGTTCCCCGGCCGGCGAGGCGCCAAAACCCTACGACTACGGGCACTGACTTCCCGCGCGCGCCCCCATCGTCCATCCCCCAATCCGGCAATCCCCACCCCCTTCCCCGCGGCGGACCCGGCCGAAGCAGGCCCAACGTCCAGCGGCGGCGGCACGGCACGGCACCACCGGCGAAGTCGGAGCAGGCAGATCGGGCCTACCCCAATGGCGTCGTGGCACGACGGCTTGGCGGCGCCGCCGCGCGTCCTCATTTCCCCACGTGAGCACACACCCGCACCCCCGACCTCTTGTAGCCTGCCAGATTGTGCTTTACACTGCCTATAGTCCGGGCTAGGGATTTTGGCTTTGGGGTTAGTACTGCGCGGAGCATAGGTCCGTCTGTCTACTGATTCTACTGTTATGGATTCGGGGGCATTTGTGCTTTTGTAGCACTCATTATGCAGTTTCGACTTTTGAGCTCTGTTGGCTTGAAGTCCGATTAAACGTCAGGTGGCTGTAAATCTGTGCACCCAGCGGAAAAGGTCTAACTCCCAACTGAAGTTACCTTTGGGATTGAGCCTTGATTTTGACTCTTTTTGCCAACTTGCTTCAGTCAGACCCACAATTGGTATACCCTGCAGGTCCTTCTGATGCCAGCGCTAAAGGAAATGTTTTGTCACTTCGCCATCCAAGATCAGGTACACCTGTGCCTGCCTGGCTAGTGCTTTCCAGAATCGGTTTCTAATAACTGGAAATTTAGAAAAATACGAGATGATTCTTGTAGAATGTGATGTCCTTGTTGGCGCTTAGGAATAGTCCTCGTGCTTGCAATTGGTCAACAGCTTGCATTGACCTTTGCCTTGTTATGGATCAGGAGATGAAACAGGGTATCTGTTTATTGACGGTCAACTTCAAGAAATCAATTGGTTTAAGGAGCGTTACGGTGCTTGGTTCTTGGGCAACTATGTTTGTGAAGGTATATACAATCCTAAACTAGCGACAAATTTTAACATCACTGCTCAAATGGATGGATCCCCCCCCCCCCCCCATGTTAATTGCGCCTCATATTATAATTGTGTAATCAATGAATAGTCATTGTTTCCATGCCATTTCAAACCAGCCAGTTAATTTTATTGAATAGTTAATTCATCTACTGCTCACTAGTTTAGCTCTCTCTCTCTCTAAGAAAAGAAACATACTAAAACAGTTAGTACTTAGTAGATGACATTTTTCTACCATCTACGATGCATCAATATACTGAGTGCCGAGTAGTATAATCTGCTAAAAAATTGTTTCATAGCGCATACTTCAGTGCCTCATTTTGATGTTCGATCTTGCTTCTCCTTATAGACGGTGGCCTCTATTATTGCACCCCTGTCGACCCCATCTTCATTTTCCTACCAACTTTTGAAGCTGCACGTATGTCGGTATGCTCAAATGATGAAAAAATATCCTGGAACATGAATTTTGTTCATCCTAAACCCTATTAGTTTGCATCCACTCACTTTATTGTGCTGCAGAACGGGAAGGATCTTGGAAAATTCAGACAGCTGGATGAAATATTGTATGTCGAGGGATATCCTGGATATCAGCAGCTAATGAGTGTAGCTGGTCACCATATGGAATTGGTTTGTGAAGTAAAAGGTAAGATGTTTGAATGTTTCATTTTTACTATACCAGCTAAGCTGCTGTCACATTATAAGCACTAAACTACTACATTTCCTCGCATCCTGGTAACTGTTTGATTTTTGGATTGAGTTAATTGATGATTTCAGATGCATTGTGACTGTCAATCCATCCTGCACACAGTCATATCGCATTACTTCTTTCTTTAGTGGCTAATAGTTACAGAATTAGTTATTCACACGGATATTACCTTTATTGCAGAAGTAGCTAACATGAAGTTCTTTAGGCTGGACGACTCCAAGGTCTTATCTTGGTTGTTCTGTAAGGTAGCCTTTTACTGTCCTTACTCTTGTTTACCCAATTTGATGGTGACATTCTATCTGTGTTTATCATTATCCTACCTCTGTTCTTAAATATATGACGTATAGGACAAGCAAATTAGTTCATTCTTGAACTAACTAGCTTGTCCTAAACGACAAATATTTAAGAACAGAGGGAGTAAGAAACTTGGCTACTTCTGTTTAATACTGTACATAACAATGGTATAACCTTTAGACTGCAGCTAGGCAATGAGATGTATGCTGTACCGATTTACAAAAAAAATGTTCTGATAATTAGAATGCCTTGCCTGTTTTGTCTTTTCATCCCATTCTTATTTTAATGGATATAAATGGCATGTTATAAGTTACCATTAAGCATGCATGCTTCTGAGATTTTTGGTGGGCTGAATCATATTGATTCTCTGGACTGTTTTGCAATTTGGTTATATGAATATGGATTATGAACGATACAATGGTCTGAATAGGGTCTTCAAAGGAGTGAATCCAGAGAGAGAGACCCCAAATAGTTTAGTACATCTTTTTTGTGCACAACATTCATATGTGAATTCTAAATCATATTTATTTACTCCTCACTCACTGTTTTGAACTGCCAATATAACTTCAAATCTCTTGCAGGTACATAACCTAAAAGAGGTCTTTCCCAAGTTGGGTAAAAATTATGCTGCTCAAGCAGAAAAGGAACAATGTATGTCCCTGTTAATCTTCATTTTATTCAGTATATAATACACGGGTAGTGTAATATGGAATGAAGTATGTAGTTACTGATTGTTTACTGTTTATTTCTTCCGGGGGTTATCATCACACATGACACGCCCGTCTAACTAAGCAGTTGAACAGTGGTGTAACTCAATGTTGTAGCATAACAGTGTGGGTAGTGCCATTGATGCTTGTCCTAGTGCACCATTCAATCTGAAATGCCTCAAAATAAGTCATAACTGTTTTTTCAAATGGTTGGTTGAATAACAATGCTTGGTAGTTTGGATTTATGCCTGATGCTGATCTTATAAAAATGGCGCTAAGCATGGATCTTAATGTCTGATCCCAATAGAGAAAAGGTGTGATTCCTTATCTCAAAAGGGAAAAGAGATACATAATACTAGACATTTTCTTGTAGTAGCTAGTATTGTTGCTTATTAGACTTGACTGGTTTTGTGCCTATAGTCTGGCACTGGCAGCATCCAAGGAAGAAAAGTGCATAAAGATGCCCTGAGTATGGACGTGTGCACAAATGTATCTGACACCAGTGCTTCTATTGTTTCCTCTACAGTGAAGGAGGCTGTCCAAATGATCCGCGAATATCTAAAGGACGAACCATGGCTAACATTACTCTGCAAGAAGATGCAGTAAGACTTCATTCATTTGTAGACTCAAGAAAACAGCATTTCTCTCTTGTCTCAAGCTCCAGTAAATCCTTTTGGTTGCAGGCTGGATATGAAGGAGATCATCAAAGATACAACAACCAAAACTAGTGAAGCTTCATTTTACGCAGACAGTTCTCCCGCACCTGCTGGTCCCTCTGAGGTGAGCTCCCTAAAAATGCTTCAGTTTTTCTTAGTGGTCATAACCTCTAAACTCCTGTAACGTGCCCGTACAGAGTAAGGTGGCGAATGGTAATGCCAAGTCAAGTAAAGGGCGGCCAGCGAAGAAGCCAAAGACAGAGGTAGGATCTAAGAACATCAAAGACATGTTCCGAAGGGTCACAAGGAGTGGATCAGGATCATGATGCCTCCTCCCTTGGTAAGTTGTAACCTGGTGACTGACACCTCACGTAGCAATTGATCTCTTTTGGAGCTGCGAAATTAACTCCAAAGTCAGGTTTGCTGGCATGCTATTGCTTGATTCTGAGCCCAGCAACCTCTTTGTGAAATCTATGTATTTGAACAATTGAGGTGCAGAGTGATTTGTGCTGCTGAACGTCTGGCGATAGATTGGCATCCTAGCATCAATGCTAGGGCTGTATTGTGAGTTGGCTCAGCTCGCTCGACTCACTTGGCTCAGCTCAGTCAAATTTGTAACGAGCCAAGCAACTATTTTTTGCTCGTTTCGTTAACGAACTGGCTCAAGCTAACTCGCAAGCTACTCACGAGCAAAACAAGTTAGCAAAAGATTCAACATGAGATTTCAAAGCTAAACCAAGCCTAAATTTCGACGGTGCATATAGAGATACTCCATTGTGAAATTTATCATTTAGAAATTTATAATTACTAATTAAAAAAATATATTTTGAGATGTTAATTATAAATTAACATCTAGCTTGTGAGCATAACAAGCTAACTCGGGCTACTAACAAGTCAAGCCGAGTTAGTGTACAACCCTCTGTGTTGTATAATGTATCTATCTCAATTCCTTGTAATGCTGGTGTTATATGTGTCATCTGAACTGATGCTGATCTGATATGTAAGCTTTTCAATTGAGGGCTCTAACCTTGGCTCTAACCTTGTCAGTGTAGTTCTTGTCGTCAATCTCATGTTTCGTAGTACTCCGATGGATTTATCCCCATTGAGAAATGTTAAGTAACCGGTTTTGCTCTGTGAAATCCTCCAAGCCTCTAAAGCGTTCATTCCTGTAGTCCCAACCCCACTCAGAGTCACTTCCCAAGCCCCGTCCACGCACCATGCTCCACTTCTAAGGTCGGGACCCCAACGCACCACGCGATGCAGCCGACCAAGAAACATCAGGCAAAAGTAAACATCTATTATGTTATTTTGAAAGATGTATATATCTATTTGATTTAAGTGATCTTGAAATTAATAAAGTAAAAATATTTTTGAGGTAAAATTACGTATTATGTTAAGGTAGTACTTTAGAAAAAATATACTAAATATTCATATCACATCAAGACTACTTGTGCTCTTTGCATGTTCCGCTCTTGTTTCCATCCATTGGCGCTATCTCTGCCATGCACCGCCTATGCTTACCGCAGTGCCTTGTTCACATCGTCCAGTTGCGGCTACCGGTGCTCGTTGCTAGCGCACATCCCTACCTTGTTCACGACCGTGGTTTATTGATGTTATCTATCTCCGCAGCATGCTACTTGAACTTATCACAATACCTTTTATCTATCTCCGTTGCTATTTGTTTTGAAAAATGTTGAATTTATTATAATCATATGTAGTTTAAAGAAAATATTGAGTGCGCTACTAATAGTGATGTTGATTATGTTATTTTCTAATATTAGTATGACTTTTAAAAGTTATGAAATTTGTTAGGTTAGAGTATTAATTAATTTTAGATTCTTAGGCTAATATAATTGATCGGTTTTAAAATATGGAGCT
This sequence comes from Cenchrus americanus, assembly GCA_947561735.1. Taxonomy (NCBI): domain Eukaryota; kingdom Viridiplantae; phylum Streptophyta; class Magnoliopsida; order Poales; family Poaceae; genus Cenchrus; species Cenchrus americanus. The sequence goes on from OX387241.1 coordinate 254,359,568, forward strand.
ATTTTCGCACTACATCACACTTATGCGTCGCAGCAGGTGTCATATGTCGTATTCGATAAGTACTCAATACGTATCCTAAAGTATTCAAATTGAAATAAAAACTAAATGTTGATACATGATGGGTTAGGATGATTTTTTTGATGCAATCCAACCTAACATGGTCCGCCCGTGATCAAGATTCTTTGTACACCTCAGTTGCCCTTCTGATTCTCAAGTTGACGAGCACACGATCCATTTATGTCTCCTACAATCTCCTCTTTGCCCCCTACAACCCACCACCTTCTTTCTCTTCGTGACCTTAATACGCGCCCCTTGCCCGGTTGTAACTCGAGTCTTTACCACAACTTCCTCGTCTTTTTCAAAGTGACGAGCTGCGTTGTTCGTTGTTCATTAGAAACGAAACGATGAGGGGAAGCGAGACGAGCCAATCTTTTTCCAGACGCGTAAGCAAGGCGACCCATTAGAAGCGAGAAGGAAACCATGGCAGCAAAAATTGGAGGGAAATGAAAAAAAAGAAAAAAAAAGACTCGTCTGGCCCAGCCCAAGAGTCAGCCCAGCATACGACCCCTGCCCGGCTGCCCCAGCTCGTCGTCTCTCCTCCCCTCCTCCAGGCTCAAGCAGCCCCGCAGCCAACGCTCGTCTCTCTCCCTCGATCTCTCTTTCCTCCCTCTCTCTGTGCCCCGTTGACACTGCGGCGGCGGCGGTGGCGGGAGCCCTGCGCTGGAGCCGGAGGAGGACGTGGGGCTGCGGGTGGTGGAGCAGGGAGGAGCGCGGCGGCGGTGCGGTGGGGTCTATTTCCCCTCCATTCTTCCCCTCCCTCACTCCCTCTTGCTGCTTTTTTAGCTAGGCGACCAGGACGCCCACGATTGTTGGAGCGCCTGGAAGCCTAGGCGAAGCCTTTGAAACCCTTCATCGAGCGACGGGCGCTTGGCCAGCGACGAACATCCGACAGGGGTACGGCTTCCTATTCCCCTCCCTTCCCATCCTGCCACGCGAAATCGAACACCCAAACCCCTAACGTAGGGTATTTGTATTCGGATCTGACCATGATTTTACCTACTATAAATTCGACCTTTTTGCAACAGTTATTGGGTGTGCATGTGGACACCCATGTCTGGCCTGGATTTGGCCTGCCTCTGTCTTTTTCCCACAATGTTCCGATAATGGTTTAATCTCCACTCTAGTGTTCTATCCACTGAGATGTTAAATCCTCGGTAATATGAGATTGCCATGGTTGTTAATCAGTTAAGTTTAGGAGGTTAGGTGGCATCTCAAGAATAGTGTTCTTCTCGTCACCTTCTCCTGGTGATAAGCCTCTTCATTTTCTGACCATGAAACATACATGATTGACAGTTCAAGTCTCATATATTGTCTTGATAAATGAAATGTAGCCCATAGTTGCGGTGTGCTGGTGTTACTAGAGGATAGCATGATTATTGCTCTAGCACTACTACTGCATGTGTTTTTCCGCATAGCCCTGTGCCCCTGCCTTTTACTTTTGTTGGGAATCCCTGAGCTGGACTTGCAATAGCTTATCTATATGCTGTTATTTCATTATTATCAGTGAAATTTCAGTCATAATAATTTAATCTCTAGTTGCAAGCACCACTATGTTGTGAAAACTTTATAGTAGTTGACAGTATATACCATGCTGCAACCTGTCTGTGTTGTGAAACATGACATTTTCTATTTGCTTTCCAAATATGGATCTATGCAGGCTCAGGGCAACCATGAGTTATGCATGACTCAGTGCTTTCTAAACAAAACTCCCACCAGTTAGTTGTCAAATAAGCAAACCTTTCCAAATCTGGTGACATCCGAAGGGCTTAAGCACTGTTTCTTTTTTCATCACTTTCTGTGGTAGCACATGGGGTTTGGAAGTGCTACATAGTTATTGGAACCATTTGGAAAGTGAAGTGGGTGGATCCGTCATTTCCTTGGGTGGGTGGGGTTTGTTTTTGGTAGGTGGTGCTGAGGGCAGAGATATTGAGAGTTATATGGTATGTGCTTTTGTGCTCTGATTTTGGGAGGGACAGCGAAGGGAAAGGGGTTTGCCTGTAATTTCAGTCATGATCTGTCTATTTTTGCAAAAATGTCGCTGTCATTTGATGCCTAAGTTGACAGGATGTATGTAGCACATTTTCATCAATACTGTTAGAAATCAAAACACTCAGAAGGGTCCTCAGTAGCAAATGGTAATGTTGCAGTGTCATCTTCATTCACTTTTTCAGTTTTTTCCATAGAATTTAAGTTTGGGTACTTTTTTCTCAAGTAAGTAATTTGATATTTTTGTATGCTTTGTGTTAAGGATGCCACATATTTCTTTGCTAAGTATTTGTTCTGTGGTCTCCTTGAAGAGGTTCTTACATTCATCTGTATTTTACAGTTTATGTTGACCTGGATTTGATAACCTAGTGCTGACGCAATGGAAGCCCTTCATAGCGATCCTTATTCCAGGAGCAGCTTGCAACCATACAGGGATGCATCTGTGTCCTTTGATAACAACAACACAGTTTTGGATAAGCACGGGATTGTCAGCCCTCGAGTTGGCATGACCTTTGAGACAGTTGATTTAGCATATCAATTCTACCTAGAGTATGGCTATCGTGCTGGCTTTGGGGTCTCAAAGAGGACTTCCCACAGTGTTGATGGGGTTAAATACCGTGCTACATTTGTCTGTTACAAAGGTGGCATTGCTAGGATTAAGCCTGGCCTCAAAGCTCGAAGGAGGCTTGTCGCAAAGACTGGTTGCAAGTCAATGATGGTAGTAAAGTTCAACGCCAATGAGAACCATTGGGAAGTGGTCTTCGTTGAACTGGAGCATAATCACCCATGCAATCCTGAAATGGTCAGATTCATGATGTGCTTTAAAGATCTTCCTGACTGGCAACGGGAGCACCGGCCATTCAATGCCAAAACTCGATTGAACCCGAAGATTCACTCTGGTAGAGGCAGGCCACCCAACCAAAACAAAGATTTCATGGTGAGATCCTTTTCTCAGTCAAATTATTCCATTGAAGGGGCAGGGAAGGCTGGAAAGTTGAGGTTTGCAGAGGGTGATGTCGATGCACTATTAGTTTTCTTTGATAAGATGCAAGCTCAAAACTCCAACTTCTTCTACAACTGGGACATGGATGATGAAGGTCGGCTCAAGAATGTTTGCTGGGTTGATGCTAGATCCAGAGTTGCATATCAACATTTTTGTGATGTCATTTGCTTTGATACTGTCTATTTGACATATCAGTTTGTCATTCCATTGGTCGCGTTCCTTGGAATCAACCACCATGGACAGTTTGTGTTGTTAGGATGTGGTCTACTTGGAGACGAGTCTCCAGAGACTTTTGCATGGTTATTCAAAAAATGGCTAAAATGTATGAATGATAAAGCACCTGAAGCAATTATTACGACTCATTCAAGGCCAGTAGTCAAAGCAGTCAGTGAAGTATTTCCAAATACTCGGCACAGATACAACCTTTGGCATATAATGAAGGAACTTCCTGAAATGTCTGGAAGAGTTGAGGATAAAGAAGCAATCAGTTTGAGAATGAAAAAGGTAGTCTATGATACCATTACATCAGCTGACTTCGAGAGGGAGTGGGTTGAAATGATCAATCAGTACAATCTTCATGATAACCGGTGGCTTACAACCTTGTTTGAAGAGAGGGCAAAATGGGTACCAGCATATGTAAAGGATACTTTCTGGGCTGGTATCTCCACAGTTCGTCGTAGTGAACGATTGGAGGCCTTTTTTGATGGATATATTACGCCAGAAACCACAATAAAGACATTCATTGAACAATTTGATACTGCTATGAAGCTCAGGTCTGATCGAGAAGCCTATGATGATTTCCGTTCATTTCAGCAGAGGCCACAAGTTCTGTCTGGGCTTCTTTTTGAGGAGCAATTTGCAAATGTTTATACAATAAATATGTTCCAGAAATTCCAGGATCAGTTGAAGCAGCTGATGAATGTGAACTGCACTGAAGTCAGTAGGAGTGGTTCAGTAGTGACTTACACTGTGACAGTGATTGGAAAGGAGAGGAAGTTTGACTACAGAGTGATGTATAACAGTGCTGAGAAAGAAGTGTGGTGCATCTGCAGGTCATTTCAGTTTAAAGGTATTTTATGTAGCCACGCTCTTGCGGTCTTGAGGCAAGAGCTTGTGATGCTAATACCTCCCAAATATATTCTTGATCGATGGCGGAAGGATTACAAATGCCCTGAGGAACCTAAGGAAACCCCTGTTTCACTAAATGCGGCAAAAGCTATAGGGAAGGGCACAAAACCAGACAATGTTCAGGAAGATAAGGTGGACAATCTCTACAAGCATGGACACCAGTACTTTGCTGACATAGTGGAAATGGGAGCTACTGACCCTGATGCAATGGAGTACGTCCTTTCTGTGATGAAAGAAGCTAAAGAGAAAATGCGCAAGTTTGAGGAATCCCGAAAAGAGAAAAGGCTTGGAGAGAGTCCAGTTTCTGCTGGTAAAAAAGGTGCCAAGTCCTCACAGCCATCCTCCACAGAAGACGTTGGTAATGGAGCATCGGTATCGACACCTACGACCGCAGCAGTGACTACAGTTACAGTGGTACCATCTGCACAGATGGCAGCAGCACCAACAATGATGGCTATGGCGCCTGCCTCAGCAGCCGTGCCCCAAGGAATGTTCTTAGTACCGATGCATCCACATCCCATGGTTTTCCCACCCTTTGCCCCTGCAGTTCCACCAGCAGTAGCAGCACCCGTGGTCCCACCTGCTGCACCAGCGACCAATGCGGGCAATACCGCCGCCAACACCTCGAAGAAGCGAAAGAAAAGAAAGGGCAAAAATTGATCTTCTGATACTGATGAGTAAGCTAGCTGCCTTTTGAATACTGGTCCCTTTGTAATGTGTCACAATGCTTCCTGAAATTTGATTTGCTCATGCTGTCTCACAGTATCTCGTCCCTGAATTTGTTCTTCCAGGTCTAACACAAGATCTGACCAGTGTAGCACAAAAGGAGTTTGATCTTACGTTCCGCATCATGGCGCGACATGAATGTGTGCTATCGACTTGATCATCATTTCTGCAGGATGAGCTGCTCGTGGGACTGCCTGCTGTATATCGATTAGCACAGAGCATTTGTACATTATTCTCCTTCGTGCAATCGTGCTAGAAGTAGAATGACATGTGCTCCATCTTATGAATGTAAAGATCTGTTTATGATCGTGTTGCTGCCATCAATTCTCGCTTCATTTTCAGCCCTGATGCATTTTTGGCTGGGAAGATTGTTACCTGTTTCCTGCTGTCGTGACCAAACTTTTGCGATAGCTTTTCAGAGGCAGAGGATGTAAGAGCAACTCCAAAAGCCTCTCTAAAAATCACTAGTTAAACCCTAATTTGGCTAGTATGTAAAATGAAATAGTTAGCAAAAAGTTGATGAAATTCAAGAGACTAGCTAAAATCAACTCACCATATGCTTCCACCGCTAGTGGTCCCGCCTGCCATACTCATGTACGAGAGGGGATAGCTAGCGGAACGGCTAGCCAAAGATGGCTAGGGAAGCTCCCGGTTTAGCTAGCGGAGGATAGAGAGGCAAGTTTTAATAGTCTGTTGGATTGAGTTTTTGAACAAATTTTTCATTTTTTAGCTAGTTAAGTCAAGATAGTAGTCTCTTGGAGTTGCGTTCTGGTTTCGGGCCCAACTGTAAACTTGTAACTGCCACCCCCACTTTCAAAGGCCCAGAAAACTTTCAAAGGTGGCGGTAGACGGTAGCATGTGTTCGTGGACTAGTGTTGTACTGGTGTGGTTTTGCTCCTTGCCCGCGTCCCGTAGTTCTTCCGGAGACACGAGACCGGCGGTTACATTCCACTGGTCGTCTGTCCATGCATCGCCGCGTCTGTACGGAGATGGCCGCGACGAGCAGGGCAGGGCAGGCATGGGCCTCGGCTGTCCAATCCAAGGCCCTAGCCACCCTCCGGTCGGCCCTGACAGGCAACTCCACCTCTCCCCATCTTCCCCTCTCCCACGCTGCAGTGATTTGATGAGTCAAAACCGCCCCGCGCCGCGCCCCATCATCCTCACCACCGCGTGTCGCGCTCCTCCTCCCGCCGCGTGCCCCGCGCGCCCTGCACACCTCATCAGCCCCCCCGCTCCCGTACCCCGAAGACCCGCCACCTCTAAAAACTCCCAGACGCACGGCGCGTCTCCCCCCTACCAATACTCAACGGCGTGCGCAGTGCGCTGGCTGGCTAGCTGATAACCGCGATCGCCATGCGGCTCTACGTGTACGTGCTCGAGGCGCGCGGGCTCCCCGCGCCGCAGCCGCGCCACCAGCACGGCGGCGGCGGCGGAGGGGGCGTGCTGCTCTACGCGAAGGTGACGGTGGGGAAGCAGCGGTTCCGGACGCGGGAGGTGGAGCCGGCGGACGCCGGGGCGGGGCCGACGGCGGCGGCGTGGAACGAGGAGTTCGCGTTCGCGGTGGGGGCGGAGGAAGCGGCGGAGGGCGAGGAGTTCGAGGTCGCGGTGGCGCGGCGTCGGCGGCGGCGGGGAGGGGGAGGGAGAGGCGGGAGGGAGGTGGTGGGCGCGGTCCGGCTGCCCGTGCCGGCCGTCTCCGCTGCGGCCCCCGGGGAGAGGCGGCGGTCCGTGCCGCCGACGTGGTTCACGCTGCGACCCGTGGGCCACCGGCGGAAGGAGGGCGGTGCCGGCGACGACGGCGCCGCGGCGGATTGCGGTGCGTCCTCTCAAGTTTGCTTTCGCGAGCTAGATACGCTTGACATTTCTGCCGTGCGTTGGGTCTCCTCGATCTGTGCTGGTCGGCGCGCGCGGCCGGCAAAGCCTTGTCGGCGAAGCCACCGCGCGTATTATCGCTGGCTACCTTTGCCAATTGCCACACGCAAGCTTGTAGAATTTCTTTTAGCGGATTAGCATGCCGCTATCGAGGAGTAAAAGTTATTTAAGTTCCGTAACCGTGAGTCATTAGCAAAGCTTACCACGGGGACGGGGTCGGTCATAGTTAGCTCAGATAGATGCTTACGGAACAACACAGTTACACAGTCCATTTGCTTTTGTCAGTAGTACTGGGTGTAGTGTATGTATGAACTAATCCGTATCGTGTGGCTGGGATCAGCTTCTGCAATAAACTAGTGCCTGTCGAAAAGCATCGTTGGGAAATGCTAGTGGTAGATATAGTACGCTTTACTTTTCCAGGATTAGCTATGAATTGCAAGTCTTGTTCACTTCAACAGAACTCTATTTGGTTTCAGGCTTTCCGTAGAGTATTTTTTTAAAAAAAGGCCATATGACCCAGCTTTAAAAAGCTAGAGTTACACTTTTTTTTTTGAAAGAACAGGAGGGGCGAGCCCCTACTGATTATTTTATATTAGAAATAATACAGGAAAGGTTTACATAAAAAAGGTAGTGTTATACTGGATTACCAGTTTTTACAAGAAGCGCTGCTTGCAGTTATACAAGCCAACAGAACTCTATTTGGTTTCAGGCTTTCAGTAGAGTACATATGCACATCTTTCCCTTTCTCAGTTAAGGCTATCTTAGTCATGGTTGTGCAGGCACGCTTTAGAGCCATAGGTTGTATCATGATTACCCTTTTCAAATGGTCTAGTGGTAATGATTTTGTTCTTATTGCTGTCAATCAGGGAAAATTCTCCTCAGCTTTTCACTCTATAGAGAAAATAGTGACAATGCTGTCGTCCACATGTCCCCTTCTTCGAGCTCCAGAAGTGACACTGATGTGGAAATGGAGAGGTCAACTGATGTGGAACATTCAGGTTGTAATGGTGCGGTGGTTGATTCTCCCAGGAGCCGTGACACAGCGAGGACTTCTCTGGATAACTCTGACCGTTCCATACAAGCAGATTCCAATTCAATTACTGAAGATGGTGAGCTAGCAGAGGCTATTGCTGCAACAACAAATGGTGTGAGTGACACCGAACAGATGGCTCCAGATGGTAGCTTTGAAGAATCTATGGAGGCCATGAAATCTAGAAGCACACCAGATATGCCAGAAGATCTTGATGGTGGCATCATCTTTGAGCACACTTACCTTGTGGAGTCAAAAGAACTGAACCATCTTCTGTTCGGACCTGATTCCCAGTTCTTCAAAGAACTGCGTGAGCTGCAAGGTACCATTGACTATGAGGAGCAGCCATGGACGTGGAAGAGTAAGGATCCTCCTAGCTTAACTAGGACATGTCAATACACCAAAGGTGCATCGAAGTTTATGAAAGCTGTGAAGACTAATGAGGAGCAGACATATCTTAAAGCCGATGGCAAGAATTTTGTGGTTATGGCTCGTGTCCGTACTCCTGAAGTCCCCTTTGGGAACTGTTTTGCAGTTGTTTTGCTCTACAAGATAATTCACAGCACTGGTTTATCAGGAGGTGAAGAAAGCGCACATTTGACTGTATCGTACAATGTAGAATTCCTTCAGAGCACTATGATGAGAAGCATGATCGAGGGGAGCGTTCGGGACGGACTGAAAGAAAATTTTGAAGGTTTTGCTGAAGTATTGTCTAGGCATGTGAAACTAGCTGATTCTGTAGGGATGGATAAAGAGCAGTTGTTGGCGCCATTGCAGGCAGAACGCCAGACAATTAGCAGGCTTGCTTACAAGTATTTTTGCAATTTTACTGCTGTTTCCACAGTGCTATTCACACTATATGTTCTTGTGCACATCCTTCTGTCGAAACCAGGCCCACTCATGGGCCTTGAATTCACTGGTCTAGATTTACCTGACTCATTTGGAGAGCTGATCACAGCCGGTGTACTAGTCCTTCAGTTAGAGCGTGTACTGAATATGGTATCTCATTTTGTACAAGCAAGGGTACAGAGAGGTATGCTCTTTCCTTCAATTGTTTATCTTTTGTTTTTCTTGTATATTAGGCATGTTATTCAACTCGGTAATGCCATGAACGATGAATGTGCTACTTATCGGCCACCTATTATGACAGGAAGTGACCATGGAGTTAAAGCAAATGGTGATGGTTGGCTGTTGACTGTAGCTCTGCTAGAAGCTACAAGCTTGCCACCCGTTTCTTGTGGATCAGTTGACCCTTATGTCGTGTTTAGCTGTAATGGCATCACAAGAACAAGCTCAGTTCAACTTCAGACTCAGGAACCTCAATGGAACGGTTAGTACATTTCAGGTAGAGTAAAATACACTAGAGGTCCATCAACTTGTAAGGAGGTGTCACTTAGGTCCATCAACTCTCAAAATGCATTTATGGGTCTATGAACTTGTTGAGTCATTCACCGCAGGTTCATAACTGTCCAGATATGCTTGTAATAGTGACCTGACATGATGACTTGGCTCAAGAAACATCTTTTAGCTGAGACATTTCAATGAGTAGGTTACAAATGGGCGACACATATACTTAGGCATTCCTTGGGTTGAATAACGGTAGCCTCCTCGCGTGTACGACAGGAGTAGGCTGCTATCGTTTAATTCCGAAAATATCAAGTATGTGTCACTCATAAGCTGCTTGATGAAATGCCTCAATTAAATTATGCTTCTTTTAGCTAAATCATCATGTCATGTCACTAGTAGAAGCATATGTGAGCAGTTATGGACCTACAATGAACGATTCAACAAGTTTATGGACCTAAAAATGCATTTTCAAAGTTGATGGACTTAAGTGACACCTTCTTACAAGTTGATGGACCTCTGGTGCATTTTACTCTTTCAGATATTAGCATGTTGCACACTTACTACAGAGCCTGTAGCTTTGTCTGATTATCATTTGTGGCAAACTGAAATAATATTGCAGAGATAATGGAATTTGATGCTATGGAAGAACCACCTGCTGTGTTGGATGTTGAAGTATTCAATTTTGATGGTCCATTCGATCTAGCAATTTCACTTGGACATGCAGAAATTAATTTCCTGAAACACACATCAGTAGAACTGGCAGACATATGGGTGCCCCTGGAGGGAAAACTTGCCCAGACGTGTCAGAGCCGATTACATTTGAGAGTATTCCTAGAAAACACAAAAGGACCAGAGACATCAATGAGAGAATACCTAAGTAAGATGGAGAAGGAAGTTGGTAAAAAGGTAACTTTTGATAACCTTTACACTTGATGCCTTCACAGATGTGATAACCATCTTGACAAAAAAAATGTGGCGTGTGCAGTTACATGTTCGGTCGCCTCACAGAAATTCAACATTCCAGAAGCTTTTCAGTCTGCCGCATGAAGAATTCCTTATAGCGGATTATGCATGCTCCTTGAAAAGGAAGCTGCCTTTGCAGGTAATCTTCTTACAAATGTTAGTTGTAGAAGATACAGTTACTGCTAAAATTCTCATGGTAGGTTAACGATTCAATAGGCCACAGTTGGTTTTATGAAATACCTTAGGCATGTTATACTTAGTTTATTTATTTATTTATTTTTGTGAAGAGATGCAATATCATGTCATAGCTCTGAGGTGTGCTCCTTGGACCACTAAAATATGAGATGTCACACAAGTAGTATATCTGTTTTTAGTTTGCAAGTCATACTTGTATAGTTGTATATACATGTTCACTTGTAATTGGCTGCTGATGCTGCAGGGGAGGCTGTTTGTGTCAGCCAGAATAGTTGGTTTCTACGCTAATTTCTTTGGACACAAAACCAAATTCTTCTTTCTGTGGGAAGATGTGGAGGAAATTGAAGTGCTACAGCCTTCATTTACAACGGTAGGCACTCCATCATTGCTGTTTACCCTGAGGAGCGGCCGAGGACTCGATGCCAAGAGCGGTGCGAAGTCCCAAGATAAGGAAGGGAGACTGAAGTTTCAGTTCCACTCTTTTGCATCCTTCAGCAAGGCTAGCAAGTGAGCATCTTTCAATCATTTGGCCAGCAGTATTAGCACATGCGTCCTCACTAATGAAAAAACTGTGTTCATTTTCCGTATTTGTAGGACAATAATCGGCCTGTGGAAAACGAAATCGTCAACCATTGAACAGAGGGCCAAACTGGAAGAAGATCACGAAGAAGACGTGAGCTCCATCGATCTTGATGATGTGCATGCCGCGTTGAGCATTGGAGACGTGCCTCTCTCGAAGGAGTATACTTTGGAACATCCGGTCGATGTGAGATCCCTATGCTTATTATTGCCTCTTTTCCTGACAGCATTCGATAAGTTATCTTAACCAGCTGGTTTCGCTAGCCTGTGCCCCATCAGTTGAAATGTTCCTCAGTAGTCTTGACAGCTTTCGTTAGTCTTTGCTGACAGCTAATTGGTAATTGCTTAACTATGGTCGCTGCACTTGCTGTGCGCTTCTGAAAACCTGATAACGAACCTTGTCCGGGGTTTGCCGCAGGCTGATCTGCTGATGGGGGTGTTCGACGGGGGTCCCCTGGAGACGCGGACGATGAGCCGCGTCGGGTGCATCGACTACTTGGCGACCCCGTGGGAGGCCGCGAGGCCGGGCGTGGTGGAGCGGCACGTGAGCTACAAGTTCAACCGGTACATGTCCATCTTCGGCGGCGAGGTGGTGAGCACCCAGCTCAAGTTCCCGGCGGAGGATGGCGGCGGGTGGACCATCCACGACGTCGTCACGCTCCACAACGTCCCCTTCGGCGACTACTTCCGGGTACGCCAATTTTTTCCCCAATCCCATTCCATGTGAGGCGAGTGGGACTGCACATGTGAGTGACTAGCTAGTACGAATTGTTTGTGAGCACAGGTCCACCTGAGGTACAACGTGCAGAGCGCGACGTCGGAGGCGCCGAGCAGCCGGTGCGAGATCCTGGTGGGCATCGAGTGGCTCAAGAGCAGCAAGTTTCAGAAGAGGATCGCCAGGAACATCTGCGAGAAGCTGGCGCACAGGGCCAAGGAGGTGCTCGAAGTGGCCGGGAAGGAGATCGCCTCGGCCGTCTCAGGCTAGGAGACGAGCTGGCGCTTTCGTTCTCCATCTTTCGTTCCATGTGACTGCTCACTGATGTTTTTTTTTTAGTTTGATAGTTTAGCAGGGAAAAGGAAGTCACACGAGAAGTAGTCAAAATCCCAAATAGAAAGGGGCAGAATAAGAATACGTGTAACGGGTGCCAAACATTTTCTTCTGAAACTGTAAGTAGCTAAACACGGATCGACTGGAGGGGATACGATGCGGGCATATGGCGCATAGTTTGTCCAGAAAGTATCATTTTGGAGCCATTCGCCGTGGCGCGGCACGTTCGCGGGGAGTCCATTCACGTCTGCCGCGGCGGTGGCGTCGTGGAGCGGCTGGGCCGACCGCCGGCAAAGGCACGGTGTGCCACGGTAGGCTGTGTGTGGCGACGCCATGTGGAACGTGAGTGGGCGGCATATGGAAAGCTCGTGCGTCCGCGGGATTCGGTCGCGCCGGGCGGTGCCGAGATCTGCCTTCCCCCGCGACCGGCCTGACTCCGAAGAAGAACGTCACCTTCTCCATCTTCTTCAGACCGAAGAACCTGTTGTAAGCACTTGTACAATAAGTTGTATCGCAGAGCAATAAAATTCCTTCATTTGTGCATGCAAAAAAGAAATATTATGAATTACATGACAACAATAACTCATACAATGGTTGTGAAGTTGTCTGATAAGGTGGTTGTTTCGCTCATGAGATGGTTGTTCCGCGAAGCAATAACCTCTTTCTCTCTTTGCTCTCTCCTCTACTTCATCAAAATTCTTACGTGACATTGCATGAGACAACCTAGGTAGCCGCTATACTTTCTCTAAACGTTATTCACTACTGGTTTGGTCGGTTTCCGCGAAGAAAAAAACCAGCCTAGTTTACCGGTAAAACCGGCCAGTTCACCGAGAACCCTAATTTGTAGGCATGGTTTGGGGTGGGAATCAAACCGGTTTCGGTACCACGCCGGACCGGTACCACCGGGAACCACCCGAACCGACCCGGTTCCCACCGGTTCCGTCAACCTTGCTGCGCGTTCCAACTCGTAGATCCTAGATGTACATCATATTTAGATATGTCTAATACTTTATAATTTTAAAAATTTTAAAATGAATTATAAATTGAGAGTTACCTCTATGCGACTTGGGGAACAACAAGCTCAGAAATCCTAATTTTAATTTTTCAAAACAAGAAATCCTAATTTTGGTGGCCTTTTTATCTTGTGACTTGAGGTAAGCGAACTTTGGCTTCGTGCTGCTGGGACGGTGCAGCCTGGGCCCGGGTAAAACTACCCCGCGAATCTGCCGGCCAGGCCAGCCGGGCCCACCCATCCGCCTCTCCTCCTCGCCGCCGTCTTCTCTTTCTCAAACCCACAGCACCTCCCACTCCTCCGCCTCCCCCAATCCCCTCCACGCTCCAATCTCCGCCGCCCCGCGGCTCCCGATCCGGCCGGCAGCAATGGATCCGGCGCCGCAGACGCACCCGATCCTCTCCTACGTGCTCTCCCGCATCCCCACCCTCTCCAAGCCCAAACCCGCCGCCGCCTCCGAGTTCGACATCGAGCAGCCGCCCGCGCGCACCCCGCCCACCGAGGGGGAGTTCGAGCTCGTCGAGCGCATGCCAGGCCTGCGCCACCCTTCCGTGCTCCGCGCCATGACCCGCGCCGTCGCCGACGTCTCCGCGGCCCGCTCTGCGCTCCAGGTGCTCGGCCCGCGCTCCGACCACGAGCTCGTCGACTCCTCCCGCGCCATCGTGGCCGCCGCCGAGGCTGGCGATTCGCGGATCCCCGAGGAAGACGTCGAGGCGTGCCGCGCCGTGGTGCGCCTCGAGGAGACCCACGACGCCTACGAGGCCCTGCTGCAGGAGGCCGAGGCCAGGCTCGAGAGGGTGTACCGGTCCGCGATGGAGGGGACGGACTTCGACGACGAGGCGGCGGAGAACGAGGGCGGGCCCGCTGCGGGCGCTGACGGCGGGTACGCCGCGGTGCAGGAGGAGGTGGTGGCGGTGCTCAAGCAGGCAGAGGAGGGGAAGCCGGTGGAGAGCGTGCGCCTCGTTGATCGTCAGCTGCACCAACTGCCTGAGGCGTTCGGGAGGATCCAGGGCCTCCGCGTGCTCGACGTCTCGCGCAACCAGCTCGAGGTAACAAGCTAGTCATCATCACGCTTTAGATCTGCTTGTTTAGGGTGCATGTGCCACTGCTTTCTGCTGATGAGCCATGAACTCGTAGCTTTGGGGGGCTTTGTTCTGGATGAGCACTTTCTTAATCGATTGTTTGCACATATTCCACTGTCTTGGCCTGCAAATCAGCAAATGCATAAGCCGGATGGCTGATTGTGTGTTTCTCCGTGAAGGAGTGAAGGTGATTGTGTGTATGATGTCTGACCCCTACTACTGTACTAGGTATGGACTAACTATATAGGATGATGGCGCACCCTGCTATTTTTGGAATTTACTAATAATTTCAACCTATGTACATCTGGAGGGAATTCTATGATTTTTTTTTTTTCATTTTGGAAAAATATACTATCATTTCAAAATTTAGCAAAACTAACCTGCAGCCACCGTGTCCTATTGCGGTTAGGGTGAGTCTGTTTTCAAAAAATCATAACTTTTTTATGAACTTGGATGGAGATAAACTTTATACGAAACTTTATCTTTCGACGAGATTTACAACTTTGTAGTTCAAACTTTTTTCACTTGAAGTCATCTTAGCACGTGCAAAGTGCCATGGGCCACGGTGGTGATGGTTGGTTTCACTAAATTTTGAAACGATCGTATATTTTTGTAAAATGGAAACAAAATAAATTAAAAAATAATAAATTCCGAATTCTATGATATTTTTTCAAGAGCAGAGAAAATGGTTTTTTCAACATTTCTTATTCGATTAGGAAATACTAAATAGGCAGTTCGTATGTTTGTAGTGCATTTTGATGTGACAATAATTAGGCTATGCTGGTGCTACAACTGAAGGTTACCATCAGGAAGATTTTCTGCATGTATACCGTCTTTTTTTATTTTTAGCCCTTTTTGCGAAAGATTTTCACAAGTAGACCTTTTTTGGAAAGATTTCAAAAAATGGACCCTGAGCTCGGCGCCGTGGATCATGGCGCCGAGGTTACATGCCTCGGCGCCACAGATCATGGCGCCGAGGTCTTGGGCCTAAAAACAATATCAGTTACCCTACTTTGAAATTCTTTTGTGAAGAAATTTGTATGTAAAATGTGGCCAATAACATGCAAAATGGAATCTATGAACTTTGTTTAACATCTTACAACATTTGTGGATAAAAACTAAGCGAGTTTACATATTTAAAATGACATTCCAAAATTGAAAGTATTGCTGTCGGCATTTACTCATGCGCTGAAAAATTCTAAGTGCTGAGAACCCTTAAAACATTAACAGGCATGCAACTTTGAAATTCTATTCTGAAAAGTTTTCATATATACATTGAAAGAATTTGGATCCCCAATGAAGTATGATGTTTAATAAACATTTTGTGTATGTTTTTGACAATGAAAACATACAAATTTCTTCACAAAAGAATTTCAAAGTAGGGTAACTGATACTGTTTTCAGGCCCAAGACCTCGGCGCCATGATCTGTGGCGCCGAGGCATGTAAGCTCGGCGCCATGATCCACGGCGCCGAGCTCAGGGTCCATTTTTTGAAATCTTTCCAAAAAGGAACTACTTATGAAAATATTTCGCAAAAAGGGCTAAAAAGTTAAAACGTCGGGCATGTATATATATTTTTCGTTGGAAAAAGTACAAAATTGAATTGTTGGAGGCTGCAACTGCATCACCTAATGAAATGCACATGATTTTCGTTTGTGATCAACCCAAGTGTGCCGATCCCTTTTTTTAATTGTTTAATTTATCCTAAATCCAAGATATCTTGTCCTTGTTTGAATTGGAAATCATAGTTTTGAGTAGGAGAATTAACTTCTGTTCCTTTTTTGCTTCCCAGTATTGCTTTTCTCTATGCGTATGTGATATTTATAGTGTATAGTTTGTTTCAGCATATTATCATTAGAAGAAGACAAGCAAATGTTAGATACAAAATCTCATCATATTTCTCAATTCTTGATACTTTCGAATATTGTTGAGTTGTAATCATTAACAACACATGTATACATTTGCAGTTGTGGTTTTGTCCCCCACTTGATTAATCAATAAATTTCCATTTCAATGTCATTATAGGTTATTCCGGATGCTATAGGAGGACTTGATCATCTTGAAGAGCTTCATCTCGCTGCCAATGCTTTGATTTCTCTTCCTGATACCATTGGACTGCTATCCAATCTCAGGATTCTGAATGTGTCGAGTAATAGGCTCAGGGCACTGCCAGATAGCATCTCCAAGTGTAGGTAGGTAACACTCCGGTTCTTTTCTTTGGCTGGTAAATAATGCTATCCAACTTATTGATTACTGTTGATACTCCAGGTTACTGGTTGAGCTTGATGCAAGCTATAATGGGCTCACATACCTGCCAACAAATATTGGCTATGAGCTGGTCAATCTGCGGAAACTCTGGGTCCACATGAACAAGTTGCGATCTCTTCCATCATCAGTCTGCGAGATGACATCACTTTACCTTCTGGATGCCCATTTCAATGAACTCTGTGGTTTGCCATCTGCCTTTGGGAAGCTTAGCAGTCTTGAAATTCTCAACCTTAGCAGCAACTTCAGTGATTTGAAGGAGCTTCCTGCTTCATTTGGTGACCTTCTGAATCTACGTGAGCTTGATTTGAGCAACAACCAGATACATGCTCTTCCTGACACTTTTGGCCGTCTGGATAAACTGGAGAAGCTTAACCTAGAGCAGAACCCCCTGGCGATGCCACCAATGGATATTGTGAACAAGGGTGTCGACACAGTGAAAGAGTACATGTCAAAGAGGTGGGTGGACATCTTGCTTGAGGAAGAACAGAGGCGCATCGCGGCTGAGACCCCTCAAGCGTCATCAACTCCCAAGGCTTGGCTGGCACGCAGTGTCTCCTGGGTCACAGACGTTTCTGGGAGCCTTGTTGGGTACCTCAGTGGGAATGAGAAGTCGGAGAAGGATGCATATCTGGACCAGCAGCTCTGATTCCTGATTTAGACAATGAGAAGTCGGAGAAGGATGCATATCTGGACCAGCAGCTCTGATTCCTGATTTAGACCTCAGTGCGTGTGCACCTCATGTACATACGACTATAGTTTTACCAAATCTTGACTAAGAAATCATTTTGGGTTCCTGTTGAGTCAGTTCATACAATCTTTGCTCATTTTACTCCGTTGAATAATAGTCTGGAAACTAATACAACTTGAGAGTACACTCGGGATGACCATTGTGAAGAGATATGCTTGTTTTCGTTTCTTTGGGGTTTGTCCCTTTCTTTGTTGTGAAGGGATCTGCTTGTTTTCCTTTCTTCGGGTTATCTGTTGTATTCATGTTCATGCACCCGCTGCAGTACGCAGGATATCAGTACGTGATCTTATTTTCAGAAATAATCTTATTTTTGTTATCAGACCGCGAGAACTATCGTTGCTTATTGGGGGTGTTTGAATCCCATGACTATTTTCTAGCTCTTTCCTTTTTTAGCTCAAGTAGCTCAAAAGAAGCCAAATATGTGGGTTATTTTAGAGTGATTTGCAACCAACTCACTCTAAAAAAAATTATCATCCCAAGAGGTGCTATTTGAGCTATTTGGAGTGGAGCTCTCAAAATAGCTTTGGTACTTCTCCAAACATCCCCATTGAATAAATTTTTGCTTTCCCTTTTAGCCCAAATAAATAGTGCAATAAGTTTTCCTGAGTACCGCAAGAGAACTGTCAGATGGTGAGATCTGGACAGCCCACGGGGGTGTTAATCCCTGTGGTTTATTTGTTCGGCGGGGAGGAGTCTAAGGCTAGGAACTCGAAGGTCGCACACGAGTACGCGGAACACAGAGAACACAGCGAGTTTATACTGGTTCGGGCCTCCGGAGAGTAATACCCTACGTCCAGTTGTTGGTGTAGATTGCTTGAGGATTTCCTGATATTACAAAGGGTCACCTCGTCCGCCTTATATTGGCCGGCGGATGAGGTCGGTTCCCGGACTCCCGATCGGTTACGACCGGGAGACCTAAGTCTACATTACACATCTTGCCATATCCCGTCGATCCGCTTCAAGAGAAATCCACCGAGGTCTTTGTCTTGTACGCCAAGTCTTGAGGTCGTGATAGATCGTGTCGTTTGGGGAATCTTCTCGTAAGGTCTTCGGGAGGTCATATGGGCCGCCAATTAGGTCGGTTGGGCCCACGCGAATGTGTCGGCGGGTCTTCTAGTAGGCCGGACCCACTTGTCGGGGATGGCCGTGAGTCGGTCGGTGGGAACCCGGGGGTACCCATGTCTCACAAGCCCCCGAGCGAGGTGTATGCTCGGCCGACCTTAGAAAGGTCATGACGAAGTCGTAGAGCTATCGACGAGTCGAATAGCATGCACGTCGGTCCAAAAAAGAACAAATCGCCGTAGCGTACCGACCGCCTTGAAGTCTTGCCGATCGTAGAGAGGTCGAGTGACGACCTATAGGAAGCAGGCTTCCAAGATCGAAACGACGGCGAAAAAATTCAGAGGGCATCGAAGATGCACTCATGAGTAGTATTCAAGCATCGTGGCGGGCAGGATGGCCGGTATGATGGTCCAAAAAAGAAGATGAGAAGAAAAAAAATAGGTCGAGTAACGACGTGATGAGAAACGGGTTTCCCAACAGGTCGGTACGACAAGGAAAACAAGAGGGCGTCGAAGACGCACTCGTAGAGTAGTCCCCGAGCATTGAAGCAGGCAGCATGGCTGGTTTGATGCTCCAAAAAAGAGAAGAAAACTGAGTCATGGTCTTGATCATCTGACGTGTAGAGACACCCAGATCTCCGAGCATGGCTGCAATGAGTTTGGCAGGGCCGACCTCGAGGAGGCCTTGTAGGCGTGCCGACCTCGAAGAGGCCACAAATCAACGATGCTCAGTATCCGAGGATACCCAGCAAGGTCTTTAAAGGCGCATCACATGAAGAGGTCTTCAAACGAAGTCGTAGCTGAAGTTGTGATGTCCGAAAATCGTCTAGGATGGAGCCGTCAATTTTGAACATATGGAGTGTAGAGACATCCAGATATCTTGCATAGCCGCGAGAGTCCGGCGGGGCCACCCGAGGCATGCCGACCTAAGGAAGGTCTCAAGTCTATAGTGCCCAAGCACCCAGAAGCACTTGGCAGGGCCATTAGGCGCGCACCCCACGGAGAGGCCTTCATTCCTGACGTAAAATCCTTGGTGTCCAGAGCAGGCTGGCAGGGCTACAATCGCCGGTCACGCATCCAAGACGCCCAACTAGGTTGGCAGGGCCGTAAACATACCGCAGTATTGTAAAGACCTATGTATTTAAGGCGCGCCGACCTCAAGGAGGTCGTTTTGGTATCTAGACGACCAACATTGCTGCCAGCCATCCAGCGGAGCCATGATGCTAAGGTACAGGTGTCCTTAGCAACAACAGGCACACCGACCACGGAGGCCCGACGAAAATTGTAGATCTCCTTAATGCCGTTGATCTCCGGGCGCCCGAAGGATCCGGTAGAGCAAAGCCGAGGCACGCCTACCTCGGAAGGTCTTCAATCGAACCTACGACCATTCCGCTCGGGGAAACGAAATATAGGCTGATTGGAATAGGTCCGTTTACGTGCAGAGCCATAGCGGGTGCACCAGGACGCAGAGCCTAGCGGGTGCAAATAAAGGTCATCAGGTCATATAAGAAGGTCGTAGAGTCGTCGTCGAAGGGGGGCTAAGTTAGGCGTGGAGCCACCCGACACAGGGTCAGGTTTTGTCGTGTAGTGTAGACTGCAGGGTCGGGTCAACAGTGGTCGGAGATGCTCTTGCCACCCAGAAAACGACAAGCTACCCACTGATCGAGGAGTTACTATGGCCATGTGATCTCTGTGGCGGGGCTCAAGCATCATTGATGCACAAATGACAAAGACGTCGTGAGTCAGGAAAAGTAATGTCGTCACCTTTAATGATGCACAGGCTACAGACCCCATTGTCACGTGGTCACAGAGTCATTACCTCGCCTGCTGCCTGTGGCGCGGCGTCGGCTATAAGTAGCACCGTAAGACTGAAGGGGGCAAGCACCAAGCATTGTTGAGCTATGAAGCCGCAGGGTAGTTGTGAGGCCATGCCATGGGCATGCGACCGTCCACCAGAATGTAGAGTTGTGTTCTTGTAGATACTTGAAGCTAGGAGAATTCTCGCGAAGTGCGTGCAACATCTCCATCCTCCGAGCCCGACCTCGCGTGGTACCGGGCGCAGTTTGGAGGTGCTGCTGGTCGAGCTGGAGCTATATCAGGACGTCTCTGGTGAGCACCGGGAGCTCACCGGGGCTTGGTGTTTAACACCGAAGAGCAAGCTCGTGTCTCCATTCCAATAGTTGGAGCTAAGCGTGCCTTATTACGTGTTGTCCTGCAATAGGTCCTCGCAAGGCCGCCACCAAGGTCCTGATGTTAGGAGAAGTCTCGCGACATGCCCTGCTTTGGCAGAGTAGGTCGTGGTGACCGCTCTGAGTAGCTCAGGCCTTGTAGAGATGGTGAGATCTGGACAGCCCACCAGTTATGACACAGATTAACACCCCCGTGGGCTGTCTAGACCTCACCATCTGAGTGTTTCATCGCTTTTCATCCGTACTCTAGCGAGGTGGTGAGTATTGCCAGGATGATTGTAGGTCGCCTGGTAGTTGGTCGTGAATAGGCGGGACAAAGTCGCCCAGGAGGTGATGCATTCTGACGGGAGATTGTCGAGCCACAGGAGTGGCGTCTTGCCCATCACGAGAGGAAAGTATCCAGCCATGTGGTCTTCATTGCCTTCCGAGGCACGTGCGGCTATACCGTACATCTTGAGCCATATACTCGGGTCGGAGCGACCGTCGTACTTCTCAATTGAAGGCTTGAAATCTCGTAGGGTATCCGATCGTCCGGAGACGTCGTGGAGAAAGGCCGGAAAATTATTGACCGCTCCCGGCTTGCCGATGGGGCATGATCGGCGGGGATAACGTAGAGGTCGTCGGGAGGGCCATTGTCTTGGTCGTATCGGGCACGTCGTAAGAGTTCCCGGTCGTGCATGATCCGAGGTCCGTAGCTTGGATAGGGTTGTTAGCGTCGAGAGCGTCGGGGACTCCATGCTCACGGTCGTAGTTTGCCCGCCGAGCTATTTTGACTTCATCTCTTATGCGGTGACGCCGACTTTCCTCTCGCACGATCGGCCCGGACCGGGAGGAGGCCGAGCCCCCGCATTGCGTCTCGGTTTTGGGGGGGGGGTCTCCCTCGGGATGTTAGCGCATTGGTCGCATTGTTGGCGGCATAGCCGGTGGCATTAGCCGGGGCGTTTGGCCGGAGCATTAGCCGCTAGGTTGGCCGGAGCATTGGGTGCCGGCGTTAGCGGCGGGGTTACCCGCCGCATTACTTCGTTTTCACCTCTTCCTTCTTCGCCCACCGGTCGAGGGGACCCACGGCTACTACGTCGCCGGCGAGGACGCTCCGATCCGCTTCGGAATAGGAACTTGCCATAGATCTACCGTATCCGGGTGCCTCTTTCCTCGATATGAGCAACCGCAACACAAACGTTGGCTTGGAGGCGCCGGATCATTGGAGAATCTTCATGGTGGTTTCGGACAGCGAGAGCGGCTCCCAAATTGGTCTGCGGTAAGTTGTAAACTTCAAGTCCATCATGCTCGAAGTCCCTGAGGAGATCTCGCGCACGTAGTCTGTTGCACGAGGTGGATCATCTTGGCGTCGTTGCTGTGGGGCCGCTGGTGCCACAAGTGCTTGTTGCGCGGCATTGGCGTTGACCCGTCCGACATTAGCCGACCGGGAGGTCCGCACCGGGGCGGTGACCTCTTGTTGTCGTCGAACGGCTCGGACGACGTTAGCGTTTTCACGCTCTTGACGCCGCGCGTCCGTTTCTCCGTCTTGCGGTGGTACATCCGCAGAGACGACCAAGATCCGACGATCCGCAGTCTCGAATTCTTCTCCCGGATAGTTCGGGGAGATTGTTGTGTGGGCGACCTGGAACGCAAGACGGTCCGGAGACGACTCTTGGTTCAACTGGTGGCGGTGAGCCGTGGTAACAGGTCGGCGAAGCTTTTTGAGGACACCACACTGGCGTGCGGTGTGCTTGAAGTTCTCGTGGATGGGACAGGGCTCGTTAAGGTGACTACCACAACTTCCACGATTTTGATGGTAGAGTCCAGAGTCGATCTGGATCTTGCGCTTCATGTAGCGCGATGCTACGCGAGCAGCATTGCACAAGCCAAGAGGCATGCTGGAGGTCGAAGGAGTCGAGCGAGGACGCTTGACGCGCTCACAGTCTTTGATTGTATCGGAGAGCATATCCCCGACACGGTCAATCCTAGCGATCAGGTCGCTAGGAGTGGGTGGGTGGGTCTTCTTTGATAGATCTGTTTCGATCTGTTGGTGGGTAGTGACCGCATTGCCTTCGATGACGAGGCAGGCGGCTGGAGCGGTGGATGTCGCCGGCATTGAGCCAAAGCAGATGTTGACGGGGTTGGCGAGGAAGTTCGCCATGCTCTCCGGGAAGATGACGTCGTTGGTCGAAGCCATCGAGTTAGACGAAGAACCTTGACTCGACCCCTACCTGGCGCGCCAACTGTCAGATGGTGAGATCTGGACAGCCCACGGGTGTGTTAATCCCAGTGGTTTATTTGTTCGGCGTGGAGATCGGGAGCTAAGAACGTGATGGTTATGCTAGCGTAGCACACGAAAATCACAGCGAGACACAAGGGAAAGACGATTTTATACTGGTTCGGGCCTCCGGAGAGTAATACCCTACGTCTAGTTCTTCAGTTTGTATTGCTGGCGTGGCGAGATTACATGGCGACCTGTGTCGATGCGGAGGTGGTGGTGGTTTGCGGGTTGTCCCCGGGAGGATGCCCTTACCCGCCTTATATTGGGCGACGGACAAGGTCGGTGGACCGGAGTCCAGGTCGGTTACAACAGGGAAACCTATCTCTAGTTTGTTTACATCATGGAAGGCTTATCCGAGCTGCCTTAATTCGTCTGGATTGTCTTGTCTTCTATGCCAAGCTGTCTTCTTGTCTTCGGAATCTTCTGGAAGGTTTTCAGGAGGTCGTGTGGGCTGCCAACGAGGTCGGTTGGGCCCACTAACGAGTCGGCGGGTCTTCTAGTAGGCCGGACCCACTTGTCGGGGACGGTCGTGAGCTCGGTCGGTAGGGACCCGGGGGTACCCATATCTCACGGGAACATATGCTTGTTAGAGCATCTCCAAGAGTTTGCCAAAATTTACTTGGCAAATCCCGTGTTTTGCCAACTTCTAAAAAGCTATGCAAAGTAAAAAAAGAATTCATCTCCAACAGTTTGGCATAATTCACTTGCCAAATCCGGATCTAACTTACATCGAGAATCCTAAGAGAAACAAAATTATGTATGTGCCCTTACACCTCTTGAAAAACTTACATCGAGAATCCTTCTCTATTCTTTATTTTTTTTCACCCTCCCACCTAGAGGGAAACAACGATGGCAACCACGATCCGCGCGCACATATATGCGCGTGGGGAGGTGAGTTTTGCCAAGTTTCTATTTTTGCCAATTTGGTTTGACAAATTGTTGGAGGCCAATTTTTCTTGTTTTGTCAAAATTATATCGATGCCAAGTTGGTTTGCCAAACCGTTGGAGTTGCTCTTAGTTGTTACTCGAGAACAGGTTACGCACCATCCCATGCTGCATCAAAGTCGTGTCGATGTAACCTGCACACGCTCGGTTACGCAAAACCCACGCTGCATACGGTCGAGTCGATCCTGTGCGTCACCAGCACTGGCTGGGTTACGCACGGCTCGGTGGGGCATGCGACACCTACTTGGTCGTGCGCGTAACCTACAACCAAGCACGAGATACGCACCATCCCATACTGCATCAGGTCGTGTCGATGTAATCTGCACGCACTCGTTTACGCAATACGCACGCTGCATCCGGTCGAGTCGATCATGTGCGTCACCTGCACCAGCTGCGTTACGCACGGCTCGGTGGCGCGTGTGACACCGACTTGGTCGTGCGCGTAACCTACACCCAGGCACGAGTTACGCACCATCCCATGCTGTATCCGGTCGACGATGCAGCATGTAACCTACACGCGCTCGGTTACGCAATACCCACGCTGCATTAGGTCGAGTCGACCCGCGTGCGCGTCACCTGCATCGGTTGGGAATTGGGATACGCACGGCTCGGTGGCGCGTGCGGCACCAACTTGGTCGTGTGCGTAACCTACAACCATGCATGGGTTTACACACCATCCCATGCTCCATCATGTCGTGTCGATATAACCTGCACATGTTCGCTTACGTGATACCCACGCTGCATATGGTCGAGTCGATCCTGCAATCACCTGCACCCGCTGGGTTACGCACGACTCGGTGGTGTGTATGACACCAACTTAGTCGTGCGCGTAACCTACACCTGTTAGTTGTTACTCGAGAAACATGGGACAACAGCATACTGTCGACAGCACAGCACAGCGTGCCAAACTGCAAAGCATGAACGCCCCGTTCGTTTGGCTTATCAACCACCAAACCAACAAGACTTTTCTCTCGGAACAAACCAGCCATCAAGAACCGGACAAGCGGTGCTTTTCTCTCAAAGACAAACCAAGACTACCACCACCAGCCAAACGAACAGGCTGGAAAGTACCACGGTAATATTATTCATAAAGAGTTCAACTACTAAACTAAGCTGTTTCAGCTAAAGGTGCCCTAGTGACCATTAACCGGCACCGCAACGCAAGCGTTACATCCCACAAGGTTCGGGCACAACGCATAACTTGTCTACTTATTTCATACCACTACTATTGTAAGTTCGGTCTACTTATTTCATACCACTAGGTAGAATGGTTACTATGAACTGCCGACTGCCGCACAAGATGTGATCCATCACTGATCCTTCTTCGCCTTGATAATGAGGTCCGCCACGATGAATCCTTCGTCGTCACTGTTGTCGACCACCACCTCCTCGCTCATCACTGTGTCATCAGAACCCTAAGGGCAATCAGACAGGCCAGGTTGAGAAAGTTTCTGCGCTGGTGTCAAAATATGATGTGAACATGGTGTCCATACTTACCAATTCGGAGAACCCATCAAGGGGATCCCACTCATTGAAGCCACATAGATCAACAACAGATTGCTCCAGGTCGTAGTTGTTCTGCCTCAGTATCTGCTTGTTCAGGTCAGTCTGCATGAAACCCAGTACCTCGAGCTCACTCATCTTCTCCTCCAGCAGATGGTTGACTTCAGCAGGTACTGCTGCAACAACAGGCATGCTAACAGGAGCAGCAACAGGTACAGGTGCGGATGCACTAACAGGAGCAGGCACATACACAGGCTTGGGCACCAGAATTGCTTCTGGTGCAGGCACAGCAGCAGGCATTGAATCCAATGCAGCCTCGGCAGATGAGGCGGGTGCATCGGTAACTGGGATTTGGACTAGTTCAACTGCTGCTGGGGCAGCCTCGGCAGATGAGGCGGGAGCGTCAGTAACTGGGATTTGGACTGGTTCAACTGCTGCTGGGGCAGAGGACATATCACTAGGAACTGGTTCAGGTTCCTTGGGTTCCACGGTTTCACATTGAAGCCTGCCACGCCATCCAGATAAAAATGCTTGAGCACTGTTTATATTGAATAGAAAAGGCTTTGTAGTGTTAGCTTCAGGGAGCTGATTCAAGTTTATTGCAGCAGCCTGTTTGCCGCCACTGGGCTGCTCCACCTGCACTCAAAGATTCCAATGATCAGATAATTGGAAGCATCAAGGCGACAAGAACAAAAGCAGTTAAGGGTAGAGTAACAACCTCGATATGAACCCAAATCTGCTGACCAAAAGTCAGACCTGAGGGTAGTGCCAGTCGCCAGTAAGATATGTACCTACCAGGCTTTGAAGGGGCAAGAAAATCAACAGTAACATCAGTCTCTTGGCATGGATCTAGCCCCCCGTTTGCTGAAATCTGCACGCACATCAAATTTAAGTGAGAATTTGATGAATTTCAGTACATGGCAAATAGAGGTTCCATCCTGCACTCAACTATATTAATTATCAGCTCATGGCTAAATATGCCGGTAGTACATACCGCTAATCTGAATGGACTCAGACGTGTTAAGCGATCTCCGCCAACCCAGAGAAGCTGAGTACCGTACGGCCACTTGCTAAACCCATTGTTACGCATGCGCCAAATCTTGGTAAACGGAGTTGAAGGTGCCATTGGTGTTCCATCAGGGACAGTGACATCCTTAATGAAGCGACTGTCAGTTTTGATTGCTGGAACCTTCCCAGGCAACTTCATGTTCTGAAAGGATAAAATGTAAGATGAAATCTACTTTACAAAACATGCAAGGTGAATCCTGTCATTCTTACAATGCAGAGGTACTATCTAGTAACGAATAAATAAGGCCAACTCATTAAAGTGCCTTTTGAACCTACACTTTTTGAAGCAGGACTGTCTAATCTGGTATATTCAACCTCATTGCCAATGTGAGAAAAACAGGCATCACACAGATCATAGTCTTCTTTACTGTCAACAAAGCATGTCAGGAGAACAAACAGTTACATTTACAATACTGTACATTTACAAGTATTGAAGTATATAACTTACACATTAGACTTGTAGCGGGGCCCAACAATTGGCGTCACCCCACATCCATCGCATTGTATCCATCTATGCTGTGCGTGTGGTAGGGGGGTGCCCCTGTAATTGGCACCAAGACCTCTGTAAGAGCTCCCAAAAGAGTTGACGCCTTCTGTATTGGGTACGTAACTAGACAATGAGCCTGTGCGATCTCCATGTGAACTCCCATTAGAGTAGAGGTTAGGGCAGCATGTACCAACAGATGAAGGTGTATTCAACTTAATAGGGCTATATATGTTGAGTGGAGGGTGAAACGTTGAGTGCAAATCACCAGTAGTTTTTCCATTAGCTCCAGAGATGGGGTTAAAGGGGGTAAAAAATGGTGTAGGTTCATACACTGGTGGGGAAGGGAATAGCGGCTGCATATCTATGGTGGAAACTAGTGGCCAAGAGGATAATACAGATTTTCCTTTACTGCAAGCATCAGATGTAAACTTAATCTCAGAGTCAATACTCTTGTGATCACCTTTCATTCCACCTGAACTAGTAAAAACCAGTGAATCCCTAACTGAAGGGCATGGTGGTGCCTGTTCAATTTTAGCATTGGGATCCTCACCCCTAAGACCAGTTTCAGATATCCCAGAATTTTGCCCATTTGAGGTCTCTGAAGCTGAACCTGTGACAAGGGCAGACTCGAGCTTAACCTTTGCACTTCCCAATTTTTGAGAACTATCAGCAAAGCCACAAGGAGGATGCAAGTTGCTACTTCGTGTTATCAGTTTAGCACAACGGTAAATGTTGCTACTTCGGGTTATCAATTTACCACAACGGTCCAGCAACTCAGCCAATGATGGTGTAGATGACGCAGCTCTAAAACGCAAGTCATGAGATAATTTTGCAAGGATAGCAGGGACTTGCTCTGGCACAAACTTCAAAGCTTCATCAATAGCTGATTTCACCTGGGCAAGTTGACCTTCTAGAGAGACAGATGTCGGAGATTTAGAATTTGTGGCCTGCTGTTTTGCCTGAGTTGCCAGAACATTCCTGCTCTTCAACCGAACATTAATCCTAAGAGGGTTCAATTTCTGATTAATAGCTGCATCACGTAGATCATTATCATCATCCAGCATGACGACGTCCCCATCCTCATCAGTATAGGTGAGAATGAATTCAGCATCTGGACTGAACTTAAAGGCACTCGCAATCTTCAACCGAAGGGCAGGCAGATCATGATCGAAGTGTGAGCCATTAACACGAGCATTGAATCGCTTTAAAGTGTCACCATATTTGACCTGAAAACCAGTAGAAACTATATTTAAAACTCACCAGAACAATCATGAACTGCCACTATGTGGAACAATCAAGTGAGCACATATTAAAAATGTAAATACCCTAATCAACATGTGTTAAGTTAACAAAGAACACTAGATAACCAAAAGTTAAATCCTGTTGCAACATTGAGCAAGATCTGCCGCCAAATTGATTGACCAAGTACTACAAGCAAGATAAATTATCCAAATTTTAGCAAAACAGAACAGAGAGAGAGAGAGAGTGATTCCCAAAGGCACGAGTAGCATCTAGGGCACACTGGAACATGCAACTGAGAATACGAAGCAAGGTTTTGCCATTCTCCACACAAACGTAATAAAGCAACCCCCTGCAGAAATCCTTACAAAAAAGGAGTGCTGCAGCACAATCTGAACTCATATGTCATAAAGCATCAGTGATGTTGTGCAATCTTAGGCTGTGCCACGCCTTTATATTAATGAAAATTCGTTCAGGTGGGGGCTACTCTCCACCTGAAGCATGAAAAATAAAATTTCAAAAGATAAAAACATTTATGTGACAGTGTACAGATCGAACTCCTCTACCATGAAATCACAAAAATGAAAACATGAGTGCCCACACAGTGTACATTTCACTCGTTTGCCATCCAACCCCAAATATAAATAAAATCTTCTAGCCCCTGCTACAAAACAAAACGTCCAGTAATGATCCAAATCCAGAACGATCCTCTCAAAAATTTCAGCTTATCAACCCACCCTCTTTTATTAAACACTATCAAGATCAAATAAATCTGGTATCGGATGCAACCAGAGACATGCGAAACCTCTGCTATGCGAGCACATACGGAACTCTGAATTTCATGATCATCTCACCGGGTCGCAGGTCGCAGTTACACCAAGCCAGCGATTTCAGATCACTACGATCCATACAACTAAAAAACTCTAGTAGGAAAAAAAACCCCACTACAACCACTGAACAGATTACCGTGCCGGGGGGAAACCCTGCTCTGCACAGTGCACACAACAACGAACCGGCAAAACCTACCCACGGCATTCGCCTCCTTCCACCCCCGATCGGACGCACGACGAACGAACCGCAGCGCGAAGGCACGTGGGGCGACGAAACCTCACCTTGACGACGAGATCCCGGGAGGAGTCGTCGACGCGCGGCCACGCGCGGCCGTACACCATCGGCGCGGTCCCGAAAGCGTCCATCGCGGCGCGAACGTGCCCGGCGGACCCTGGGTGCCGGCAGGGTGGGAGGAGGTCGCCGCTGGGGCGACGGGAGGCGGCGGAGAACCCTCGGCGATCGACCGGGGAGGGCGGAGGGCGCGGTGTGCGGGGTTGGGCTGTGGGCGGAGAGAGGCAGAGGAGGAAGGAAGGGGGGCCGAGGCCTCGCCGTTCAGTCAGTGCCTCCCTTTTATCGAGCGTTTCCGTTTCGGTTTGCTTCGACGAGAAGGACGGGCCCCGTGAGTAAAATGCCTCGCAGATTTGCCGCGGGAGTTTGCTGGTAATCACGCCCGGGTCCTCGACGGCCGGCGGGTTTTGTTTGTGATTCTGAGGTTCCCGTGGGTCGGGGGGCGAGGAGCGCGTGCCCGTGGGGCCCACCGGTCAGGCGGTGGAACTGGAATATCATATTGGTCCTTTTGGCGAGGAAAGGATATAATATTGGCTGTCGGGGGGCGCGTCTGCTGAATGCTGCTGCCCATCTTCGGGAGCTAAGGGCCTGTTCGGTGGCCTGCATCCCACCCGAACAGGCCCACAGGATGCGGCCCCTCGCCTGGTTTGGTAGCGCAGCCCCCGCCTCCCTCCCCCGCCCCGCTCGCGGGATGCAAAACGCCGCCGCCGCCCGGCTCCGCAGAAACGCTCGATTCCTCCGTTTTCCTTCGGCCCCGGCTCGCTCCGAGCTCACGCGAGGCGCGCGCGCGTGCGGGATTCGGCCGCGGGGAGATGGCGCGAAACTCCTAGGGTTACCTCCCCCGCTCCCGCCATTCACCACCGCCTCCTCCCTATATATCTCCTCGCCCGCCTCCTCCCTCACTTCGGTCGCTTTTGTCCGCGCCGCCGTAGGTGCTCCTTCTCCTCTTCCTCGATTTTACTGGAGTTGTTGATGGATTCCTAACCTCCCCGATGCATCCCTCTCTCTCGATTTGTTGCAGGTGCCGTGGATCTGACTCCTCCCCAAGGTGAACACGATTTCCCCCTAATCCCCCCC
Organism: Cenchrus americanus; assembly: GCA_947561735.1. Lineage (NCBI taxonomy): Eukaryota > Viridiplantae > Streptophyta > Magnoliopsida > Poales > Poaceae > Cenchrus > Cenchrus americanus. Next base: position 254,389,560 of record OX387241.1, read on the forward strand.
TCTCTCCGTGATTTCGAAACCCTAGGTCACGGTTTGTTGTTGATTTCCTTGTAGCCACAACAGATCTGAGTTCTTGGCTGTCTTTGAGGTATGGATTCATGCTCACCTTTATTTTTTGGCTGTTCGTCGATTTCCTTCTTTTTTGGTTGAAAAAATCCTAACTTGGGTATGTAAATGGTCTTTGCTTGGCTGTGTGTGTGCAGATCTGAGCTCCGTCACCTGCTGCTGTGCTTTGGTTGGTGCTCTTGCTTGTTGACGTGGGTACAAATCCCTCCCCTCCTCTCGCTTTTTAATCATAGTCTTTTTAATTTCCAAATTGTTGTAATAATTGTTAGCACTAGCATGAATATATGACTCTGTTGGATTAGATGGTGGTATTCTTACCACCGCGTGCAAGAGGTAACTGGAACTTTGGTGCATGCAGGGTACCAAACACTCATCCTTGCATCTGTTTTTCCAATCTGCAGATACATGCATGCAAACAAACACTATCCCAGCTGAGACAGGTTCCACTGATGCAGGCAAACAAACAACACCTTCTGCATGCATCTGGCCTGGCCAAATGCAGCCTGGCCGCCTCGAGCTAGCCCGGCTGAGGGCCGGGAAGGGTACCAAACACGCCCTAAGACGGCGGCAGGGATACGCCTCGCGAGCTTGCTGCTTCGAGGGGGTCACCGGGGTCCGGGGCCCGCCCGTCCGTGAGATTCTGACGTGACGTGGATGACATGTGGGTCAGCTACTGTCCTTCAAATTTGTTCCGAGAGAAAGATACTTGTAGCTAATTGCGGTGGAGCAGTGTCGAATACAGCTACGTAGTCAGGATGACGGTGTTGGAGGGGCTCATTCGCATTTCCTTTCCTCCAACTCACTTTCTGCTTCCTCTCCCTAGTTTTTCCATTCTTCTCCCCTCCAATTCAATGGAGATCCTGGGCGCTAGGGGGGCTTGAGCCCCCTTCGTCCCATTAGTTGCCTCCGTCCCTAACGTTTAATTCTATAAAAAATCTACATCACCCCAATCTAATGGGATGTAGATTACATAACCCCCAACCTATGAAATGGTATATATCACTCCTGAACTTTTAAAACGTGTCAAATTGCCTCTAAAGCATTTTTGAAAAATCATACTAAATCACAGAAAAATTTATAAAATGAAAAATCCAATTGTGTCGGACTCCAAATAAGTAAATCTACACAGTGAACATATAATATGATATGATTTCGTATATATTTTTCGTTGTAGCTTTAGATCTATATTTTTTTCATAGTTGTATAAAAATGTACTCATATTATATCTTCATTGTATAGATCTACTCATTTGGAGTCCAACACAATTAGTTTTTTTCATTTTATGATTTTTCTTCGATTTATTATAATTTTTTTAAAAATTACCTTAGGAGGTAATTTGTCTTGTTTTAGAAAGTTCAGGGGTGATATATAATTTCATGAATAGGCTGATGTAGACTTCTTCCTTTAATTTTCATTCAAATTATCAATCTAAATAGTTCCTTCACAGACCTCGTTGTTCACAGTCACCGGTGGCCCGATTTAGTTCGACAATTTAGACTTCAATACTACTGTGTCCTCAAGTGCGCACCTTTTTTTTCCAGAACTTTCAACTCTGATGTCCGGCCGGAGTGTGTTTGGTCTGAGAACTTCCCTACTACTATGTTGTTAGGGATGATTGTAATTCTACTTTGGAGTAATAGATTCCCCCTTGCTCCTTTTTCTTTACGAACTAAACACACCCATACGGCCATACGTATATGCAAACAGAGTACCAGAGTCCAGAGAGAGAGAGTGTGTGTTGGGTTGGAGCCACACGCAGGCAGTTCGGGTGGATGGCACGACGGACGCGCAAGAGAGACGGTGCGGCTCGTCCGGCGGAGCTTTGGGGTGCGGACGTTTTCGATTGACGACGACGGATCGCGCACCAGCAACGGCACGGCATACGCTCGCATACGCCGCCGGGGATCTATATGCCTTTCTGAAGATGAATAAGCCTGCGAACTTCCAGCCCAATAAGGCTCATCATTGTGCTTCTTCTCCAACGAGCCACCGCCCCCGCCACCTCCTCCACCAGCCCCGGCCGGCGGCCCACCCTCCATCCAGCCCCGCCGGTGACCCCGCCCTTCCTAACCCGGCGCGCCTCGCCGCCGCCGGCCCACCGACCGTCCGGCCCCCGCCGGCCGGCGGCGCTACCGCACCGCCACGCCTCCGCCGTCGGCCGAGCCGCCTCCACCGCCGATCCTCCGCCTGTCCCCCAACCCCCTCTCATTTCTAGGTCCGCCGTATACCCGGACCCCCGAACCCTAACTCTAACTCCACCACCGCCGTCGTCATTCGCCGTCTGGCTCCTATGACGCCCCAGGTTTTTAATTAACCCTAATCGTCGGTCAACCCGGCTAACAATGGTCAAACCACGGTCAACCTGGGTTCTCACCTCGAAAAACTCACCAACCAACTCTAATGACCCTTTGGTCTAGTGGACACACATGTGGGGTCAACCCATAGTCAAAGTCTTGGTCAAACCCCACTTAAACCCTAGTGCCCATAGATGTCTTCCGAAACTTTTGCCGCGTTCTCCAAAATTCACCTAAACACTTAAAAATCTACCTTTATGAAAGTTGTCCAGCTTGTTGAGGGACACAACTTTCATGTGGATTGGCATTTCAAATTTTGAGTGGAAAAGCATGAAAAACTTGCTCAAAGGTCAGTATCTCCTGTTCATGAACACAGACTGACATTCAAAGTTGGCAAGCCTCCCTTGCAAATTATATTGAGAAAAACCCTAGCCTTTTTGAAAGTGATAGAGGGTTGCTAGATCTATAATTTTCGTATTCAAAGTTTGGTCAACTTCTATTCAAGTTTTTGGAGTAAATGGTGTTCAAACTAGGGCTCAGCGAAATGAATGTGGGCCGGCCGCGCCGTGCGCCGCGACGCCGCGCCCGCGTGCCGCCCGAAGCCCCTCCGCCCGAGGTCACCCGCCGCCCTAGGCCACGCGCCTTCCAAGGCCACCCGCGCCCCGCTACGCGCCGGAGTCCGCGTCGCGCCACGCGCCGGCGCACCGCGCGCGCCGTGCGGTCGGACGCGCCCCCCCCCTCTCGACCGGCGGTCCGTCCGCGTCCCTCCCCGTCCGCGTGCGCCGTACTACGGCCGGTCATCACGCCGTCGTCACCTCCGTGCCGGGCCGGTCCCCTATTTAAACGCCGCCACTCCCCTCTCGCGCGCCACCCGAGCCGCGACCGCCATTGCCGCCGCCGTCGGTGAGCTCGCCGCTCCGCTCGCTCCCGCCGCCGGCCAACCATCCCACTCTCTTCCTTAGGACCCATTGCACCTCCCGGGGTCGCGCATTGCCCGGCCAAGCGCCCTACTCGCCGTCACCCCGAGCCGCCGCGGCCGTCACCGCCGACCGCCGCCGCGCGTCCTCGTCGGTGACCCCTCCGCTCGAACCTCAGCCACCCCTGCGCCCTAGGTGAGCTCCTAGTCGAGCCCGACCGCCTTTCAGGCCGGGAGTGCCGCCAGCTCGCCGGAATTGGCCGGAGCTGCGCCGCCCCCCATGGCCAAGGGTGGCATTGCAAGCCCCCAAGTCTTTTCGGGGAGTTTTGTGCAATCTAGGGGTACATTTGTGACACTTTGAAAAGCTCTAGGGACCCAGCGCAAAAGTACATCTTCAATAGTGAAAGGGCTTTGCCGATTCTTGTAAAATTCCTAGAAAATCGTAGAAGATTCAGAAAAAATGCAAACTCAATTTTGTTGGATTCGTGGTGAAGAGTACTACAACTTTTTTATACTCACATAGCCTGATTCTTGATATTTTTAGCATGAAAAATAGGAATGTGAAAACCTAGATCTGCCATAACTCAAAATCCATAAGTCCCCTAAATCCAATTTTTGGATATGTTGTGTGTGATGTTATTACTAGCTCCTGTGCCAAAAATTGCACAAAGTTATGTTGTAAATCTTTTTCTATGAATTGTTTTCCATTTATGCAGAATCTACCTAGCTGATTTTGTGCCCAACTTGTGCATGCTGTCTTGTTATGCCAAGACACACCCCTGGTGAATTAATCATAATTTTTAAATGATCAGAAATATTTATTCTTAAATTGTGCCTGTTTTCCTTTGTAAATTAATAAAGCAAGATCAGTAGTGGCTCTAGGTGTACTTGTTGGTTCTCTAGGATGGTTTAGGACCAGAGAGCAGGCATGAGGAAGATTGGAGCATTTTGATGCTTATTTAATTTTTGTATGCATTTAATTTGTTTTGCTAGCTATGTCGGTGTTTTAGACCGGCAACCTACTAAGGGGAGTACCCGAAGTAGATGAATGTGGTCTCGCCGAGATCGGTAACTCGAAGGAAGAGACACGTGGCACACAATTTAGACAGGTTCGGGCCGCGAGGTGCGTAATACCCTACGTCCTGTATGCTGCTGTGACGCCCCAGGTTTTTAATCACCGTCATTAACGCTAATGACCGGATCAGCCGAGTCAAACCAGTCAAACCCCGGTCAAACCTAGGTCAACCTGGGCCATCATCCGAAAACCTCGCCAATGAACCCTAATGAACCCCTTTACCAAGCCTACTCACACCCGTAGTCGACCCTTGGTCAAAGACACGGTCAAAACCGGCTTGATCGTTGACGTCAGCGAATGTCGTCCGGAACTTTTGCCGCGTTCTCCAAAATTCACCTAAACACTGCAAAATCTACCTTTATGAAAGTTGTCTATCTTGTTGAGAGACACAACTTTTATGTAGACTGGCATTTCAAATTTTGGGTGGAAATTGGTGAAAAACTTGATCGATCGACGGTACCTCGTTTTCCCGAACGGTAGGCATTCAATATTGGCACGACGTTCCTGCAAAATCCGTTGAGAAAAACACTATATGGCCTTTTTGAAAGTTGTAGAGGGTAGTTAGATATACAACTTTCCTATTCATTGCTTTGTGCACTTTTATTCATTTTTTGGGAGAAAAATGCGATTGAACAGGGCCAGTCCGCATACATCCAGGCGTTCTCGCGCGCCGGGAGCGCCGGCCGCGCCGGCCGCCCGCGCCTCGGCTTCCGGCCCCGCCGGCGCACGTTCCCCGGCGCCGCCTTGCACCTTCCCCGGGTCTCCCGCGTCCCAAAGCGCCTCGAAGTTATCCCACCCCGCGCCGCACCCTACCGACCGGTCCGTCGGTGGCTTTCGTCCCGATGCGCGCCTACCGAGGCCGCGGCCGTACTACGGCGGGCCGTGACGTCGCGTGCTCTCCGAACACGAGGTGGCCTCCCTACTTAAGGCCGTCGTGCCCCCCCCGCGCGAGGACGCCACGCCCGGCCGGAACCCCGTCGCACCCGAGCCGCGCCGGCGCCGCGGGGGGCCGCCGCGGCGAGCTGCGGTGGCGAGCCAAAATCCTTGAGCCAATTAGCCTTCTCCGCATGCTCTAGCCCCCGAGGAAGCTACCGAGCCTCTCCACCTGTTCTCACCGGCCGGGGCCGCGCCGCGAAGAGACGGCGGCGAGCTGCCGCCGCCGCGGTGTGCCGCCGACGGCCACCGCCGCCGCACCCCCCCCACCAAACCAGTGCCCAAATCAAACCCTAGTGCCCCCTATACCATTCCCTTGCCCTTCCCGGCTAAGAACCGCGGCGAGCTCTCCGGATTCCGGCAGGCCGCCCCAAGGGCTACATTGCAAACATCAAATTCTTCTCAGGGGCCTCATCGCAAAAGGGTAACTCCAATAGTGATGCCTTTTCCTGTTTCTTGTAAATTGCGTAGAAAATCACAGAAAAATCAGAAAATGTGAAACCAATTTTGTTGGATTCGTGATGAATTATACTACAACTTTTGTTATTCTGGCCTGAGCTAATTCGTTTTAGTTTTTGCACGAAAAATACAAATGTGAAAACCCTAGATCTGCAATATCTCAAAAACCTTAAATACTCTGTAGCTAATTTTTGGATATGTTGTGTGTTAGGTCATGACTAGCTCCTATGCCAAAAAGTTCACAAAGTTATGGTGTAAAGCTTTTGCTAAAAATGTTTTTCCATTTCCGGCGATCCGCATAAATGATTTTTCTTGTTAAATATATTCATGTTCTTGATCTCAACTTGTGCACACTGGCTTGTAATGCCAAAATGCACATCTTGTGAATTAATCATGATTTTTGGATTAACTGAAATAGTTATTCTTGATTTATACATGTTTTCCTTTGTACGAGAGGATTTATGGGGACGGCCTGGGACAGCTTGTCCTCGCGGGGACAAACCTACCGTGTGTTTGGATCTACCTTGCAAGGTTTAAATCAATCGATTGTCGGCCTCTCACCGTTATCCGAGACTGCTTAATCAACTGGCCATGATATCCCATAATGATGGAACTCGAGAAATATTGTTGTATGAATTAATTGCTTGTCCAATTCTTGATTGGATTAGATGGCACATTTAGAAATGGTAATCAACTAGAACTTATGCTAAAATTTTGAAAATAAGGATCTACTCTTAGCAGCTGTTTAAGCAAAAGAAACTCCACCGGCCAAAAGCCTTTCATGTCTAGAGGTTGGTGATGTAGTCATCACCCGACGGTTAAGTCTTGCTGAGTATTAGTATACTCAGCCTTGCTTTAAAAATTGTTGCTGCGCAGATGTGCTTGATCGGAAGGGTGACGACAAGTAAGGACATCACGGATGGCCTCTGTGATGTTAACCGTTGCGCTAGATTAAATTAATTCCGCCGTATTTTCGAACTGCGAACGTTTATCTCATGCCTTGAACAATGGTTTGTAATAAAATGTTTAATTCATGTTGTACTCTGGACTCGCCTTCGCGTGAGTTTTAATGCATGTGTCGATCCTCTATTCGATGTCCAAGTGATTTACCGGGCGTTAACCCGGCAACCAACGACAAGATGATACTTTACTATTGCTTAACGACCCAAATGGATCGGTCTTAGGCGATAGTACGGTATTTTCCTGGGTGGGTTGTCACAGCTGCGTAGCTCTGGATTGATTGGGTACGATTACAAGATGGTGTAATTGTACGCCGTGAGATGAGATGTTCAGAGAAGGGTCCCTGCCTCGCCTTATATAGTCCGGGAGGTAGGGTTACAAGTCGGAGTAGGGAGAGAGTACTAGTCGAGTACGTCTAGGAGTCTTCCATACAGTGCGGGACATGTACAGCTTCCTAACCGAGTACTTCTCCTCTGTAGTCCTTGTGCTTCACGCCATCAGGTGCCGTGCAGCGCAAGCCGGGTAGTCCCAGGGGCCCACCGAGTAGTCGGTCTTGGTACCCATCGAGGTAGTGGGCCCAGGGAGGTCCATACGACAAGCCCCCTGAGTACTTTGTAGTCGAGAAGGATAGCTTCAAGTAGTCTTGACGGCCTTAACGAGTAGTCCTCAAGCGTCCCCGAGTACTACAAGTCAAAAGTCCTCAAGAGTAGTCGAAGCATCCCGAGGCTGGAATGTACTCCAGCTGATGTTTGAGCAATCTTGAAGTCTTCTCGAGTAGTCCCAAGCGTCCTAGAGTGCTGCCCTCAAAGGTCTTCAACAATGCCCGTGTTGTCTTGAAGCCGAAGCTAATATGGAAGTGCGATTGCAAAATCGCACTCCATATGGAGTAGCCCCCGAGCCTTAGGTTGAGTCGTAGGCTCTGGATGAGGGTCCATCTGAAATCTTGGCAAGAATATCCCGAAAAATCCGAAGAAAAAACCGAAGGACACGTGGCACGGAGCCCCCGAGCCTTGAGTCGAGTACTTCCTCTCGAATTGAAGGGTAATCTTGTAGAATGTGTCCTGAGATGCTCCTGAGTCTTGTCGCTTCCCAGGTAGTCGAGTAGAGGTAGCCGAGCCCCCGAGCTGAGGCACGTCGACTAGTTGAAGTTGAAGAGTCACACGCGTCCGCTGAGTCAGCCGAGCGTGAACTTATCCATCCGGCCGTTGAAGGGCCGCGTTGACTTATAAATAGAATCCAAATCCCTTAGGGTTTTTCACCCAACACAGTTGTAGCCATTCAAACACATCTTGGCCAGAAAATCGCCACCAGTGCGCGCCGCATCCGCTGAGTGAAGTGTAGATCCGAGCGCGCCGCCAGAGAGAGCCACCGCGGTAGCCCCCGAGCGAATGCTCGTGAAGACCCCGTGCACTTGGAGGATGAAGCCATCTCCGTCCAAGACCGCGAAGGCCACCGGCGGGAAGAAGAGGAGTCACGACGAAGCCGCCGGATCTACCGCAGGGGCAGCACCGCCGATGTCTCCACCGCGACCAGATCCGAACCGTGAATGGAAGAAGTCGAAAGCGAAGACCGGAGATCTGCTAGCCCTCCTCAACAGCGATTTCATCCGGGAGAAGGAGGTGGACATGTGGAGGGCCGCCGCCGGGGATCCATACCCAATGGAGAAAAGTGAAGACGAGATCCCAATGTTCACGCGATTCGCAGAGCGCGAGCTCTCACTCCCGGCGAGCAACTTCTTCAAGGGGCTCATGGGGTACTACGGCATCGAGTACCTCAACCTCAACCCCAACGGTATTTTTCACACCGTCGTCTTCGTTCATTTCTGTGAAGCGTTTCTGGGGATCAAGCCCCATTGGATCTTGTTCCGGAAGTTCTTCCGGGTGAAGCCGCAACCAAGCTCCAGCAACCCGCGGGTAGTTGGAGGAGCGGGAATCCAGATGCGCGAGGATGCCGCCGAGCAGTACCTCTCGTACAAGCTCATCGACTCCAACCAAGACTGGAAGGCCAAGTGGTTCTACACAATGAACCACCATCCGGGGTTGCCGAAGCCAAGCGGGAAGCAGCCCAAGCATCGCCCGTGGTGGAACATGGAGCCGACGATGCAGGAGGGGATCCAGCTCCCCGAGTTGTTGGCGCGGATCAAAGCGCTGAGAGAAGCCGGGCCGACGGCCGAGCACGTGGCCTTCAGCTTCATGAAGCGCAGGGTGCAGCCACTGATGGCTCGTGACACCCTAGGATTCGAGTACATCGGCGACGACGACACGTCGCGGATGCCTGGAGACGAAGTCGACGACGACGACATTGTCGATAGGCTGGCGCGGATCTTCAAGGACATGCCACCGTACACGGCGTGCCCCGTCCCGGAGTACTCCGCCACGCGCCCGCCAAAGGAGGTAAGTAGCCGTACCCCCGTACCGAGTACCCGTCCCGTGTGAGTAGTCGTACTGATAAGTTGTGTCTTGCAGGACGACTTGAAGAAGTTTGTCTCCGAGCCGCCGCCGCCCCCTCAGGAAGTCGAGATCCTAGAGGAGGGGAAAACCAAGGCCAAGGAGCGGCGGGAGGTCGGCGAAGGAGACGACACCGTTGTCGTGGAGGACACGTCCGACGAGGAGACGCTGCAGGACCGCTTCCAGCTGCGGTCGAGGTTCAGCCGTGCTGGCCTACCTCACGTTCCCCTCGTGCAGGATCCACTGACTAGCCTAGAGGCTAGTCTGGCCGCGCCGCCGCGGAAGCCGCGCAATGCGTCCCGCAAGCGTGTGTCGAAGAAGTTGAAGGTCACCGAGACCACGTCCCCAGAGGTAAGCCGTCTTGAGTTAGTGTGGTCGAGTACTAGTGTCTCGAGTTGTTGTTTTGACGACTGAGCTTCCTTGCTTGCAGGAGGTGCCGCCTACGGAGCCCGTTGATCAGGGCGACGAAGGCGAGTGGGACACGGTGGGGGAGGTCACTGGGAGTCGTAGCCCAGCCCCCACTGTTGAAGAACTCCTGGCGCAGATGGAGCGCCAGCCCTCTGCTCGTCAGGAGAGCATGGAGCCCGCAGCTGCCGCTGCGGAAGAAGTGGTAGCCGTAGAAGCGCAGGAGAGCGCTGCACCGGCTGCTGGTACTGCGGAAGGGGCAGCGGCCGCAGAGGCGCAAGAGGAGGCGCCCGCCGAGGCTGGACTGGTGGACATCGCCAGCATCCTCGACGCCCCGACCGTGATGATAGTCCGGTCAAGCCTGTAAGTGTTGGATCTTCCCGAGTAGTACTTGATGTAATTGTCTTGCTTGACTGGCAATCGACTTGTGTACTCTGCAGGAAGTCGACAGATTTGTCCTGGGAGGGGGATGAACCCTCTGCGGCGGTGGCGGAAGAAGAAGCCGCGCCGCCCGCCGAGGAGTCCGCTCCCACCCCTCAGGCGGAGCCCGAAGTGCCGGCTGCTGAGGCTACGTTGCCCGAAGCCAGCGTGGTCGAAGGTGAGTACTCTGCTGAGGTTGTGGTACCCCCCAAAGAGTAGTCGTAGTCGCTGATGCACTTGTCTTCTTGTTGACAGGCGCTGAAGCCGAAGGGAGCGAAATCCCAGCGGCGGTGCCCATGGAGAATTTGACACCAGAGTTGCAGGGGGCCACTGGGGGAGCCCCCGACCTGATGGAGGTAGCCGCCGGGGAGGCCGCCACAGCGACCGGAGGAGAGGAGGCCACCGCGCAGCCCGAACCCGCTATGGAGGTGGTCGTCCGCTCTCCGGAGATCCAAGACGCGGAGCCCATCCGCTCTGCACCGATGACTGAAGCCGCCACGAGTAGTCGTGGTGACGTCGAGCTCTTGGCAGACGACTAGGTCGATCCGGCAACGGTGGCCAGGCACCTAGAGGCGGTCCGCCAAGCCGAGCGGTGGATGAAGGTGAGTAGTCTTAACTCCTGAGTAGTCAATCCTCTCTCGTTGAGTACCCATCTGACATATGTTGTCTGTGCAGGACGTTGTGGAGAGGTCCCGCGAGAAGTCCAGCATGCTTTAAGGCTTTGGCGACGCGGTGCTTCGAGCTGAGGCGCTGGAGGACCAACTCGTGAAGTCCGGAAGCACGCGGCCGCTATGCGGTCCAAGCTTGATACCGCCTTCGCCAAGTATCACAACGACATCCGGGTCGGGAGATGCGGGCGAAGAGCGATGACTTGGTGCGGAAGAACAAGTCGCTCCGCAACAAGAACAAAGGTACACCACTTGTCTTGCCGAGTACTTGTTGGAGGTCGAGAGGTAGTCTAACCCGCTTTTTCTTGTTGTTTGCGAGCTTGAAACCGGGCGAAGCGGTTGAAGGCTTCGAGAGACGGATCTCAAGAACCTCTTCTACGGGAGCGGGGAGGCCCGCCAGGTACTCGAGTTAGATTATAAGGAGCTTGCCTACGAGTGCGACAAGCACATGGAGCTTCGATTGCCTCCGATCGTGACCTCGTCAACTGCTACAAATCGTTGCAAAAGCTGAATGAGGACTGCGAGAGGCTGCGGGCCCAGCTGAAGGAGCTTGAAGAAGCCGCGCTCCCTATCGCAAGACTCTAGGTGCCTCATCTGGCGGCCCCAAGATAGGCACCGCCGGTGGATTGAGCGAAGGAAGCCCCCCGGCCGGCCGGGCGGCCTACGTGAAGCATCTGGCGAAGTCGATCCCGAACCAGGTACTGGCCTTCATGAAGTCCTACTCCCTCCGGTGTGGTAAATGAAGTCGTTTTGGACATGATTTGAGTCAAACATTGGGAATATAAATCATGAATAACTTTTAAGTCATTGAGTTTGGAAATGTGAAAACTACATGAATAGATTTGTCTTGCAAAATACTTTCATAAAAGTATACATATGTTAGTTTTTAACAAATATTTTTATAAGAAGAAGAAGTCAAAGTTGTACTTTGGAGACCGTGTCGCTGTCCTAAACGACTTCATTTACCATACCGGAGGGAGTACTTCCCGAAGGCGCCCGTGGATGTAGTCGCTGGCGGACTAGCCGCCAACTATACGGACGAGCAAGATGCGCAGCCTTTGGAGCGAGATGG